>JAPPVO010000016.1:56148098-57464761 GCA_030407325.1 Camellia japonica
CCAAAAAATGCAAGGCAAATGTAAGTGATTCAAGCATGCAACATATGCAACCAAAGCATGCAAGATGGTACAATGTAACAACACTTGAATGGCATGCAAGGGATGGACTTACACTAATTGGACAGCTCTAGATTAGGTCCAAAACAGTGGCTAAGGTGCTCAAGCATGGAGGCAAAATGACATGCAAACATGCATGCACTTATGGTCCAACATTTAGACATATTAAAGCAACTTTTAAGCACACTAAAAGGCAAAACATGGACATAAACCAACATGTAGACACTAGAAACATGCTAGAAAAGGTGCCCAATCAAACAAGTCATGCAAGTAAGGCATGCAGAGGGGTTAAAGCTTAAGGCATACAAGAGGTATTGCATGGTGGCTATACAAAGCAAGGCATGAATGACTCCAATGACTTAAAACAGTCCCTTAGCACACCAAATCATGCAAATAAGCTTCACAAAGCTTGGCCAAAACACAAAAGCATGATAGTCTAAATGCTATGCATGTATTGAGGCAAATCATGGCATTACAAGGTAGGTATGCGAAGCAAGCATGGTGTACCAAAACCAACTTAAAACCATGTTATATTATGACAATATAGCATGAAAAAACAGCCAAGGCATGATCAACAAACCCTCAAACATGGTGCTCCCTCAAGAGGCCAAAAATGTCCTTTTCAAGGACAATAAGGAGAGGGGGTGGCCCTCTCCTTCTTGGGACTTCAAGCATCATCCTTACCACTGAAATCCCTCAGATTTTAGTGGTGAGGAGACCCAAACACCAAAGTCCCGAAGCTCACTCAAAATGGCACAAAATGGGCCTCTCAAGGCTTAAGAGGGGTCAAACACCTCCAAACCACAAAACACTCTAAATAAACTATTTAGAGGGCCCAAAAAACGAACTTTTTTATGTTATACACTAAGCACAAAAACAGTTCTAAGATAGGCAAAAATAGTATGCAAAAATGGGGAAAAATGAGTGATTTCTTATCCTTGTTGACCTTCTTCACAAATGATGATCTTGTGCTTCCTTGAGCTCAAATCTAGCCAAGAACACCAAGAACAACCTCTGGTTTTCCAAGGAACCAAGGAAAGGTGTACATGTGTGTTTGTGTGCAATAGTAAGACACTAACACACACTTATACACACACAAAAGAGATATAGAGATAGGATATATAAGTCCTAACCCTAGAACCAGAGCTTCTAACAATGTTTCTCTCTCTAAATTGTCTAACCCTAAAGCCAGAGAGGAGGGCTCCTCTTATAGGCAACCAATCTTGTAAAGCTTACTGAAGAAGCTAACAAGGAAGCCATCCCTCCATACACGTGTATGGAGGGGAGCAAAATGCAAGACAGCTGTCTTAAAATATCTGCAAAAGCAGATGAACAGTAGTCGGCTGCCAAATTGCCATTTTGACAAAATGGACTGCCGACCGGCAACAAAGAGTGCCGACCGGCATATACATTGCCGATGGCAACAAAACACCAGCCGGTGGCCTCTAGCCATGGCCGGTGATGTGTGGGGATGCCTCACAAGGCATTCCTGCCCTTCCAAGGCAAAACAAGTGTTTGGTGCAAAACCAGACACTAAACTGTCAAGTTCGGAGATCCTGAGGCAAGGCGCGTAGCCAAGATCTCCGGGAACTCCAAACGAACACAAACATGGATGATCACCGGGTGTTCAAACGGTGACGTCCAAGTCTTGAGGACGGTCAAAAATGGGGTGTCTACAGTTGCCCCTCTTTGACAGAACTCGAAAGTCATAACAATGACGGGAGTGAATGTCAAAGCCCAGAGACGACCCATTTTTGACAAGGCCGAAGACTTGGACAAACAAGGTATGCGCCCGAAGGCAGGGGCAAAATGCAAGACAATGCATGAAGCCGAGCATAACTTATGATCATGCAAAGAAAAGCTGTAACGAAGCATACATGCGACCGTTTTAAGCTAGGATATACCAAACTACACTACAATGCAGAAAGGATGTAAGAGAATTATGCAATTCTCGAGACTTCTCACACGGAGGATACAATACCTGTCCGGTTCGTCTGGTTCCACCAGCTGCAAATGAACCGTACATACAATATCGTGCCTGTAAAGAAAACAAACTTAACAGGTATGATATTGTTAGCAACATGCATGACAATGCACGAATGAATGCAAAATGATATGCAATATATACAAAACAATGTATAAATAATGCAAATGAAAATGCAATGCAATTGAAAAAATGCAAACTACATGCAAAGCAATTGAATCATGATCCAATCATGAGCGGTTCAAAACCACACATATGTCAAATAGATGGATGGAGGTAACAAGTCCGTCTACCATAGAACGGTCTACTGAACTATGAGTAATGTAGACGGACACAAGAACGAGTATTGGGTGGAATGACATAAGTGGGGTAACGACCCGCTGGAGAAAGGACAATGATCCTAATGCTGGATGCAAAATTACACTACAATGTAATATCTACAATGGATATGGCATGCAGCCAAACCAAATTTTGCCTAGGAAAGGCATGTACACAAACAAGCCATGTCTAACACAGAAAAGGTGCCGCAACCCTCAAACCAACATACCAGCGTGGAATAGGCGCGTACACATGCAGAACTGTGCTTTAACGTGAAAAGTAGGGGCACATACCAGACCAAGCTCAACATGGAAAGGCGCAAGCCATAGATGGAGGGTGATGCAATGGATGCATGCAATCTACAATGCAATGGAATGGATACAATGGATATGGCACGCAAGCCAAACCAAATCTTGCCTAGGAAAGGCATGTACGCAAACAAGTCACATTTAACACAGAAAAGGTGCCGCAACCCTCAAACCAACATACCAGCGTGGAATAGGCGCGTGCACATGCAAAACTGTGCTTTAACGTGAAAAGTAGGGGCACATACCAGACCAAGCTCAACATGGAAAGGCGCAAGCCATAGATGGAAGGTGATGCAACGGATGCATGCAAGCTACAATGCGAATGCATGACAATGCATGTTTATTTTCTACGGTGCATGACAATGCAATATTTACCATGTATGCATGACAATGCACTATTTATAATGGATGCATGACAATGCACTACTTACAATGGATGCATGACAATGCACTACTTGCAATGGATGCATGACAACGCACTATGATGCAACGGCTATGATTGCGGCTTTCCCTATCTTACCAACAGGGCGATATACTAGGTTGGTTCAGTATCCAGAACTGAGGCGCAGACATGCTACCTCAACCTATGGGGCTTCCATACAGATTTCAAGCCGAGGATACACCCCTGGGTATTTAAACCAGACTTTAGTCTCGGAACTCCCGAACCTTTGCGTTCTAGGCATAAGCCATTCGAACTCTAGTTTCCACCGTCCCAGTTGGTCTTCTAGGAACTCACCGCAAACACAGGCAGGTGGCTTTACCAGACCACCGAAAGTCGTTTGGGCACGACAAACACCAAAGGAATTGCACCTTTAGAGGATTTAAGGTCTCCTAGACCGGGATGCAAAATGTATGCATGACAATGCATGTTTTTTGTTGTTTTTTTTTTGGAATGCAAATGATGCACGATGTTGAAGTGCGCGACAACGCAAGCTTACTTGAAATGCACGACAATGCATGAATTTGGGATGCGGTGCACGAGACAGTGCGATGGAATGCATGCCAAATGCAATGAGGTGCGCAAAACAGCGCGGTGCAATGCATGCCAAATGCGATGAGATGCGCAAAACAGCGCGGTGCGTTGACAATGCGAGTGAAGGTCTTGCACCTCCTAAGGATTTTAGGTCTCCTAGACCGTGCGTGTTTAAGGTCTCGCCAGACCGGGACGAACGAAACAATGCGATTGAGATGCGATGCACAAAACAGTGCGATTTGAAATGTGATGCACATGGGGCAACTTTCGAACTTTATAAAAGCCAAAAGGATACGAGAAGGATACACCTTGCACGAATTCGAGTGCCACGCACAGGAGACACGATCCGAGGTCAAAACGGAGGCCGGTTGAGCGTCGGAGAGGCACTGTTTTGCACTGTTTTAAGAAATGAAGGCTATGGACCACTCATATAACCCAAGGAAAGGTGTAGGAGGCTAAAAAACCACTGTGGGAGACCACCAGATGTCCACCGACCATTAGAATACATCACCGGCTGTACATCGGCCATAAAACAGTTCCATCGGCACAATATATTGCCGACCGGCAAAGAGTGTGGCCGACCGGCAAAGTGTTCCTGTTCGGGGCAGTTTTGACATTTCGGCCGTGGGTCTTTTAAAATAGGGTTTCTAACCCTATTTTCTTCACTTGTTCTTGGTCGAAAATCCTCCCTCTCTCTCTCTAGGCTATTTTCGTCCTTCGATCTCCTCGTTTTCTTGCGTTCTAGCCTTGATTTCGTCGTTCGATTCGTGTTCACCCTTGCGTTTCGAACGTTTTGAACCGATTGAAATTTCATTTCGGTGCCTCTTTCTTGGTTTTCGCCACTCGGGACTTGTTTCCCCCGAGTTTTTCTCGATATCTGTGACTTTTCCGCACTCCGGCTTTCCCGGCCATTTCCGGCCCTCTCGGGGTTGACTTTTTGTTGACTTTTCACATTCTCTCCCATTTTTCCCTCTTCCGGCCATTTTTACATTCTCTTCGAGATGGCGGACGACCTTCCACAAGGCGGGCCCCCTCCAGAGCTCGAGATGGATCCCGAGGCCGAGCCCTTGCCGCTTCGCATCCGGCCATTCGATCCGGAGACTTACAGACCGGCGGTTCACGTGATGCTCCCGGATGGACTACGCCAGTTCCGGAGCTTCGAGAGGGGCGTGGCACGCGAGCTACTGCTCCGTGAGCCAGAGTCACACTTGTCCTTCGGCGCTTCCGAGGTAACTTTCTTTCTCTGCTTTACTTTCTGCAATGTAGGATATAAAACTGCCGTAGCTAGTTATGCTCTTTAACTGCTTTAGCTCAAATACCCTGACGTGTTGTAGTTGATCGCAAACAAACTTGCAACTGATATTTCTTTAAGATTGGCACATACACACACAGTGCACTGACCTTGAGTCATTCAAACAATCGGCGCACACCGTATTTTACTGCAAACTCAACGGCACCTGGGACCTGCCTGAATCTAAAAAAAAAACTTGCACACATGCTACGTTTGCACTGAACCTACTCAAACACATTGACACATCACACGTCGTAGCTCACTGCTAGCACACTGACAGCCGATGTCTGTTTGATTTCTGAAAAACGTGCACACATGCCGTATTTACCCTAAACCACTCAACACACTGACATATCATATGCTGTAGTTCCCTGCTAGCACATTGACACCCAATGCCGGCTTGAATCTGAAAGACGTGCACACACGCTACATCTGTACTGAACCGTTCGACACACTGACATATCATATGCTGTAGTTCCCTGCTAGCACACTGACACCCAATGCCGGCTTTACATTTGAAACGCGCACACACACACTATATCTGTATGCTTCTCAAAACTGCATCTTGAATATTGCTTCACAATTGCTGTTTTTTATTACAGGGGGACTCCCATACCATTCGCGGGTATGGGAATGTCGTTGCCCGAGACTGGTATGCGGAGTTGCCAGACGCGGTTCTCCAGATCGTCGACGAGGCGGGTTTTGGCATCTTCTGCAGGGGGCTCTTCCAGCTTACTACCTGCAGACCCTTGCTCGCTGCTTTAGTGGAGAGGTGGTGGGATACCACCAACTCCTTCCACTTCTCCGTCGCAGGGGACATGACGATGACCCCTTATGACTTCTCGATGCTCACCGGCATCGAGGTAGGGGGGATCCGATTCCCTTCGACACCGATATGGGTGAGTGGGACGCCGCCCAGCTGTACCTGCTCGGCGCTCAGCCTCCCCTTGCTCGAGCAGGGTTTGTCAGATACTCGTGGTTCGAGAGTCAGTTCCGGACTCAGCGAGCCTTGGAGGAGGAGGCGCAGATGACCCCAGAGGAGGTAGATCAGTATGCGCGGGGCTTCATCATGTTTCTGTTTGAGACGACCCTATTCGCCGACCGGGCGAACACCGTGCCTCTATGCCTGTTGAGCGCACTGGTGGATGTCAGGCAGATCCGCGACTACGACTGGGGTGGCGCAGGCTTGGCCACTTTGTATGGTTACATGAGTTCTTCTTCCCGCCTCAGCGGACAGCTCCTTGGCGGATACTGGCGAGCTTGGGAGGTACATCTTCTTCCCCTTTTACATTTCTGCTTTCTGCTTTACATTTTCTGTATTCTGTATATTGCACGGTCTATCTCTCACTGACTATATACTGCACACGCGGCACACATATATACTCTGCTTTACACTGACTGTACACTGTACACACTGCACAATATACTGCACAACACACGGCTCTGCCATTTTTGCTTTATTCTGCATTCTGCTTTATCTGATAATCATACTGATATCTGTTCTGCAGTTGTGGATCTATGCCTACTTTCCCAGACTTGCCCCAGTACCCGATGTGGAGATCCCGCTCGACGTCCCCTTTTCTCATCGCTTTGATGTGCGGTGTGTACGGAGACCCCGGGAGTCTTTTATCTTCTTCCGCCGCTACTTCGACACCATCACCGCCGCGGAGGTATGTTCAACTTTAGAGTTTGTTTAAGCTTCGCTTTAGCACCGTATTTTCGACAACAGATAGATAACAAACTGCATTTGTACCTGTAGATCACCTGGCAGCCTTGGGCTCCATTGCCGGCCGTGGTGAGACACCATTATGAGGGCGCAGAGGAGACTGCTCGCCTCCGGATTCTGTTGGAGGGCCAGGTTTGTCGGGCTTGGTACCTGGGGGAGCGCTTCTTGCGTCAGACCCTGGGTTTACCGGAGCAGATAGTTCCGGGTCCGCCTCCTGCACATATGAGGCATACAGAGAGGTTTTCCCTCGCGCACCTGAGAGAGTACACTACCGGCTGGGGCGCGGGGCGTCACAGAGGCGAGGGCGACTATGCCGAGTACGTCCGGACCTACATTATGCGACCCTTGAGCAGTGGTCAGCGAGCTGAGGGGGCGAGGCCAGCGGTGCCGGCAGCTGGAGCGGGAGCGTCGAGGAGGGTTCGAGTCCGCGGCAGGGGTGGAGTTCAGAGAGGGCGGGGGACCAGCTGGCCTGCTCTGCCCACTTCATTGACTTACAGAGGGCAGGGTGGGGTGACCTACCAGATCCCCTTTACCTCTCCCCCAGCTGATCACGAGTTGGTCGGTGTCCCCGACTTGCCTCCGGTATGTATTATTGCATTTCGCGTCTTGCATTGGCATTTTGTTTCATTTTATTTAATATTCCGCAGAATACTGATGCATCTGATACTTTTGCAGGCGTCCTTCGAGTACACCCGGCAGTCATTGGAGATGAATGCCTCCATGATGGAGATGCTACAGCGGACTTTCGACCTCTTGGCCCTTTACAGTATCCCGGTATGTTCTTTCTGACCACAGTCTCAAACCATACATAAACTGATTCGCATAATCTAATGCACGACACAACACTGGATACCCAGCCCTCTCGGCACCTGATACACTGTACTCACACACTGCATTCTGCACCGATCCACTCCTCGCAGCATACATATACCGTACTCATACACTGATACATTGCTCACACTGTACTCATACACTGTATTCTGCACTGATACACTGCTCACACTGTTCACACACTGTACTCATACACTGTATTCTGTATTGATTCACTGCTCACGGCGTACTGATGCATTTGCCTTTTATGCATTTCAGCCTCCTTTCCAGATCCCTCCGGTGGGTGGTGCTCCAGCTGGGCCCTCTATTCCTGCTCGAGGAGGGTGTGGAGAGACTGCATGTCCCCGTACCAGTGGAGGGCGTACTCCTGTTGGGAGTAGCTCTCGGGCACCCATTCTCGATGACGAGGATGATAAGTCCGAGTCCGGGTCCGAGGCAGAGGTAGAGGCAGAGGCGGGGTCGTCTGAGGAGGAGACCGGAGGTGATACTGACTTGGGCTCTGATGACAGTGCTGCTCCTGATGATGCTCCTGGACCTTCGTCCAGGAAGAGGGCGAGGACGGACTTCCAGGCTTGAGACCTCTTGATGTTGATACAAACTTTTGCTGTTTTTTCTTCTTCTTTTCTGTACTTTTCTTTTTGTTGGTAGTCAGGAGTACTTTGTACTGCCGCAGGCAGATTTTTGTTTCCAAAACTATGTACTTGAAAAGGTGATGAAATGAAACAAACTTTTTGTCTAAGAAAAAAAAGGTGTTACATTTGTATATTCTCATGCATTGCATCGCATTACATTATGTTATGTTACATCTTAATGTAAATGAAATTGATCTGTTGTCTGAAAATTGAACACTTGTACTGTAATAATCAGATAACCAACTGTAACAGCGCCCGCGTGGGACCTCGCTACAGCTCGGACTCTCCTTTATGTGTGTTGCGGTTCTAAATCTGAACCAAAGAGTCCAACTCTGGCAAATCGTTTTGAAGAAAAACAGATTTTTTGAAAAGTAGTGCCAAACATGGACTGCTTTGCCAGATTACAGAGTCGCCACCTAAATTTTTTAATAGGGGAATTTAGGAAACCCTGACTCGGTGCCGAAGGCCACGTGTCCGTCATCACCAAATATCTTGGCTTGGGAGCTTGGGTACAATCGGGAAGGTCAGCTATGAGCACCCCCTTTCGCCCGGTTCGAAGACCGGCCTCTACTAACCGTGATATCCGATTTTGAAAACATTACATGCTCTTGTACCGGTTATTAGCCTAGTTTTACTACGTTATGCGCACAGCAAAACAAGTATAGACTAGATTGCCTAATTCGGAAATAATCATTGCATATCCGTTTGTTTTGAAAGCGTTTCGGGTTTTGCTACTCGCAAGTAGGCTAAAATACGGATTTCAATGAGTTTTCCAACTCAAGCAACCCAACCTCCACCCACAGGCATTCAAACAGTTTATCTCACATAAGCACTTAGCCGCATGGTAAGCATACTGTCATGGCGACATTCACACGCATGTGGTATGCTAAAGCGTAAAATACTTACATCGTACTCCGTGCCAAAACAGTAAACTAGTTAGCAAACATGCATGCTCTAGTTCATGTTAGAGTCACTAATGCAACACATACAGCATGTGATTAGGATAGGCTCGGCTAACCCTAAAATGGCATGTGAGATGCACTTTATTTTGATGCACGTATTCAAGTTGGAATTGTAAATGCGATGCAGTTTGTATGATGTACCGAGCCCGGTGCATGTAAACAAATGCATGGATGCACGCATGCATTGCATAAGGTATGCTAAAATAAACGTGCCCTAATCTACCATCATAAGCAGGTAAATAAAAGGGAAGAAAGAAGTGGGGGTTGGAAGACATACACACACCCACGCACACTTATTACAATTATGCCCTCACACGGAGGGACCAAAAGAATATACAGTCCAAAAATAATACAGTCCGAATACAAAATAAATTAATTATTACAGAGATTTCTAATTATCAAATTAAATGTTGTCATAAGAGAAAGGGGCCTCAGCCCTGCCTCGGGATGCGTGAATGATGCATGCTCGATCCAACTTGCCCGGAAAGCCTACACCGCACCACTGCTGCCTCTGTTTCCACTGCCCTGCCTTTCTGAAACGCTGCCAAAGTCCCAGGACATCTTCCAAACGCACTGAAGTACACCACCGGCTAGAGGAAATGGCCACCGGCTGCTTAAATTGACCACCGGCCGCTCTGGAGGCTATCGGCTGAAAATATAGTGCCGGTCGGCACATTATACTGCCGGTCGGCAGAAAGTTCCTGCAGGGGACAGTTTGACAGCAGCAGCAGACCAGCAATGCATGGCTTGGGTTTTTGGGCATATGTATGCACGGCCATTGCCTTCTATCATGTTTTGGGGATCAAGGAAGCATGGCCCTTGGTCCTTGGGCCATCAATTATGCATCTTGATGCATGATGACCTAAGGAACCAAGGTTGCATTTTTAATGGGAATGCATGCAACACACAAATGAGACCAAAACCTTATCATGCATAGATCAAAGGTCTTGGTGACCAAGGGTTGAAACAAGTTGCACCACTTGTAGTGTGAACTTCCCTCAACCCTTATACTTGGCTTGACAACCCCAAACCAAGTAATGCAATGCATGTTATGCAAACATGATTCCATAATGCAACCTAATGCTAAAATGCCAACATGCCAAATGTAATGCAACATGCAAGGTGCAAATGCAATGTAAGCATGGACAAATCAAGCATAGGCTCATCATGCTAGAACACTTAATGAAACAAGTATGCAACAAACATGAAGCAAGCATACAATGGTGGATTTAACATACAATGGGGCGGCCCTCAAACCTCCCCAAAACAGTGGCAAGAACTGCCCCAAAATATGAGCAAAATGCTATACAAGCATACGAATAAATAGGCCCAAAACCAAGGGCGCCAAAGAGAGCGTCTAACTGCCATCAACATGACCACTCATGGCACATGTTGGACAACCAAAAACAATTTCTTAGCATGCAAAAATACACCTAAATCCCCTTATATGCCAGTCCCAAAATGCCTTGAAACATGGAAGCATGCAAATGGCCCATTCCTAGGCATAACAATACAACATTTCAAAGCATGAATGAGATGGTAAATGGGAACTTATAGGCATGATACAAGGACTGAAATGTGATCTAAAATGATGCCAAATCATGAGATCAAGGTAGGCCAAACATGTTAGGGACTCACACACCCAAAGCTTGCAAGCCAACAAGCAAGACAACAATACCAAACATGCCAAACATGGTAAAACAGTGGCTAACAGCCCCTTTTCATGGCAAATCAAGATCAAATGCTATAACATGCAAGGCTAAAACATGAGGATATGGTAGGCTAATGGCATGGCACACTTCCAAGCAAAGTAAAGCATTACAAAGCAAGTATGGGGGGCATGTTAAGGGCCATAAATCCAACCTAAAACAGAGGCATAACATATCATATTAACCACAAATATGCTCTGAAATGGGGCCAAAAACAACCATGCACACATGCTATTCTCTAGGCCAAAAACAAAGGCAAACAAGGGACAAAGGGGAGAGGGGTGTCCCTCCCCTATATGAGACTTGAAACCACCTTCCTCACCACTGAAAACCCACTGGTTTTCAGTGGTGAGAAGGCCAAAGCAACCAAGTAAACAAAGCCTTACCAAAAGGACACCAAAATGGCCAAACAAAGCCTAAAAGGGTGAGCCTTTGCTCGAACCACAAAATGACCTTAATGAAGGTTCAAGAGCAAGTAAAAACAAGAGTTTTTTTAGTTATAGACAAAGCTCAAAACACAAAGCAAAAGGGGTAGAAACTAGTTGCAAGAATGGGGAAACTAAAGTAAAGAGCTTACCCTTGAAGATCCCTTGAAGAACAGGTGGTCCAGCCACTCTCTAGTGATCAAAGTCAGTCCAAAACTTCAACAAACAACCCTCTAAGTCTCTCAATCTCGAGCTAAGGTGTAAGGGTGTGTGTAATGGTGCAAAAGTAAGGTAAAACACACCTTTTAGGCTTAAAACACACACACAAGGATGAGAGAGAGGGAGGTATAGATATATATGGATGTATATCAGAGATATATAGATATATCTCTGGTTTTTTGCCTTTTAAGATTCTAACCTAGCTCAAGGGAGATGAAATGAGCTTATATAGGCAAAATAAAGCCAAGACTTAATGGCTAAGCAAGACCAAAAGGTTCAAGGGGGGGCAAAGGAGTCTTGGCTTCTTGGAGAAGCCAAGACAGCTGGCCAAGCTTCTCCAAGAAGCTTGGCCAAAGGTGCAAGCTTCTAGAAGCTTAGAGGGTGCAAAGGGTGCAAAAAGGCCACACCTGTGCACGGGGGAATGTGATGGTGCATTCCAGCTGGCACAGCTGGCATGCACCATATCCCAGGGGTTCAAAGGGTGCACACCGGCCGGCCAAAACAGTCACCGGCACAAAAAAGTGCCGGTCGGCAACATACAGTGCCGACCGGCCAAAAATTTGAGAAAACAGTGCCGATGGCCAAAAGGGAGTGCCGGTGATGGTAGGGAAGGGCCGGTGGTCTCCAGGGATGGCTAACAAGCCTCCCCCCACCTTCAAATGCAAAAACACACAAGTCTTGGTGTAAAACCAAGCACAGAACAAGCCGGTTGAGAGGTCCTGAGGCACGACGCGCAGCTGGGACCTCCGGGAGCTCAAAACGAACACAAACATGGAAAATCACCGAGCGTTCCAACGGTGACGTCCAAGTCTTGAGGACGGTCAAAAATGGGGTGTCTACACCAACCAGCTGATAGCAGAATAATCAAGCAACTCATTGCCTAACTTGAACACACAGTCCATACTCTATTGGGGATTGATCTGCACACGGCCCGTAACACCGCATTCGGTTCATTCTGCACACAGCAAACCCCGAACAAACGGTCCAATCTGACAAGACGGACTACGAAAGCTGAAACGGTTGAAGTTGAAGCACACTCAGATGCCCTAAATTTTCTCTTTTCTTCTTCTGCTTCGCATAAAATGTAGAGAACGGCACAACATTCCGAGCATAAACGATTTTAACTTTTGAAGAAGGGTTCTGCAACCGGGGTATCGAGCCTAAAACTGAACACAACGGGAAAGACTCAAACAAAAGGTGAGCGACCTGGACACAACGAGGCACGCTCGGAAAAGACTCAAGACAAGAGTTGCGACAAAACCAAAACAAAAGACACGACTCACGGACGCGTTCACAAGAATGAGAGACCTCAGATCACGAGGAGCCAGTTTCCCCAGGTTTTGTTCCCACCCTTTCTGATTTGTGATTCTCACGTCGCTCGGCCCTCAGGCTCAGTTTCTCTCTCAAAACCCGCTTGCTCACTTCTCTCTCCACTTACACCTCTCTATTCTTTATTCTCTCATTTTTCATCCCTCCCCAGGGTGATTGATGGGCGAATAGGAAGTTGCGGGTTCGTGCCCAACACCGTTAGCTCACGGCTATTTCTCCCGGTGGATAGAGTGCCCTTCTGGCAAGTATGTGGACGGCGGGGGAAAGACAGAATACCTGACTCGGCTGTGCCCCTAGTTCATCACTTTGACCATTTTTCGTTTTCTTCTTTCTAAAACAGTTTTGACCAAAAATGATAGCCGGATTAACATACTTGTTCAATTTTTGATTTGAAAATCATTCAAGTCAGGCTGTGAGCACTGAAAATTTTCCTTTTTGGGTTCCAAGAAAATGGTCCGGTTTTGGAAAATGCGATAGTTTTTGAGAAAATAGTCAACTTCAGTAAAAAAATTTCAAAAACTATATTCTTTTGCAAACAGTCAATGCTCGACGAGCACGGAACTTACCCTCGAGATGCGCAACCTCGGATCGGAGGCAATGGAAAATTGCCCCTTGTTTGGAAGAACGGGGCATGGCAACGGAAAGTTGCCCCTGGTTTGGACGATAACTTTCGGCAACGGAAAGTTGCCCCTTGTCTGGATGGTGCCGCAGCATGCTGCAAACTGCTTTTATCAATGACGACTGAACTCCGAAGACGACGGTCTGAACCAATATATGGACACAGTCACTGTAAGAGCAATGGTGGCTGGACTTCAGGATGAAGTTGCCTACGTATCCCAAACATGGGATCAAGCCTACGTAGTTCACGGTTGTTACAACCGAATTGTCGGATGCAGAGAAAGCAAGGATGATCAAAACCATTACATGGACTGAGGCGCTGTGAAAGCGTCGGGGGCTGGACTTCAGGATGAAGCTGCCTACGTATCCCAAACATGGGAATCAAGCCTTACGTAGTTCCGGTTATGGTACACTCGGGTATTTTAACCTTCACTTTTTCAGGCTCTAACTTTTGCCAAGGTGCCCAGTGCGGGTTTTCGACCTTGCGAGCTTCTTTTCTTCTTTCTCTTTTTTCATATTCTTTTTCATTTCTTTTCTTCCTTCTTTTTCTTTTTCTTCAAAGTTTTTTTTTTTCATTTTCATTTTTTTTTCTTCTTTTTTGTTTTTTTTTCATTTTTTTGCATTTTTTTTTCCTTTTTTTTTTTTTATTTTGCCTTGCTCTAACTTTTGCCTGGGTCGCCCTTTCGGGTTTTCGGCCCAGCGAGCCTCTCAAAGGGTAAAATTGTAACAAGTCCATGCCAAATGGTTTTGAAATTGAAGCCCTCTGTATTCGGGAGAGTGACTACTGTGTCGATTTGCAGAAGAATCCATCACGGTTGCTTCACGAACTTTTTCCAGTGAGACCTGACCTTCTTGATATGATTTTGGTGCCTCTTGCTCGAGGGCAGCTTCAAATTGGGCCACACAGGCCTTTCATGGCAGTTAACTGTTGAACATTTTGAATGGATTCCAGGTTCGAAACAGATAGGTTGAATCTTGAGGCTGAGAGCGATCCTAGGCTGCACAATCTCAAGAACGATTCCACACAAGTCTTCACAAGACTGCGCAAAACATTTTGTTTTTGAAAGTTTTCAAGAAGGCGGCGAATCGCTCGCGCTGAAGAAAGTGTGGAACCAATCTGGACCAAGCCAGGATCCTTCTCAGTACTCACGCTGACAGGCATGATTTCATTCATTAAAAGTTTAGTATGCCTATCTTTCTCTCAAATATGATCAAAGTTTCGCAAAACCCGAGGAATTGCTTCCTCTTCGTTTTTTTATCACCGCAGTGTTCGAAAAGGGTTTTTGAAAAGCTTAGGTCATTACAATGATTTTCCGGGCACAAGAGAGCAAGTAGAGTGTACTGCCGTTTCGTTCAAATCCTCTGGCGCAACTAGCTCAAATAGCAAATAAGTACAAGAACATGATAGCAGCAGCTGTTTCATTCAAAACTTCCAACTGCAACTGGCTCCTCAACAGAGACAGACTCAAAAGGAAAACAAAAGGGATAATTACAAAACGGTGTTCGAGGCGACAACCCCGGAATCACCTGACATTCTATACAAGGGGGGCCGACTCGCTACAACAAGACAGACCTGTAAACCAAAAGGACTGACTCACGACACTGAGACAGACTCAAAACAAAACAAAGACTGACTCGACACCCAAGCCAAATTTTACAAAATTAGCATTCGCAGATGCTCAAAAAAAATGCGTGCCAGACGCCACATCAAAAACACTGGGCACCACTCACAAGTGGTCCAACCCTGATCACATACTCACAGTATCCGCATCCTCAAAATCCAATAGCTGGGTAGTAACGGACTTGGCTGAGGTGGGCGGGAGGATAACCTCGTTGTCAATCAAATCCTGCACCTCATGACGGAGGCGGAAGCAATTGTCGGTAGCATGGCCTGTCTGCTGGTGGTACGCACAGTACTGAGCAGGATCATGCGTAGCAGGGAGATTCTTCGGCAAAGGTCGAGGCTCCAAGGGTTTAAGATGTCCCCTCTCGGCAAGGATCTGAAGTGCCTTGGACAATGGCATGTAAAGAGCGTGGAAGACCCTGCGCCCTCGGGGCAGGTACTTTGAAGGTTGAGCACTCTTGCTAGACGCACTAGCGAACGGGTCGGCAGGTGCCGTCTTGACTTCCCGGGTGCAGGGTTGGGAGCAGAAGGAACTGTTCTGGCATGACGGGGCCTGTCCCGGTTCTCTGAATGACTTGAACTACCCTCAGGTGGGGTGGGGAAAGCATTCTCCACAGCTTTTGTCACAACTGCAGATACCTGTTGCTTGTTCATCCCCGCGGCTTTCAAAGCCTCGACTGCCCACAGCAGTTGTTCGATGGGATCGGCATCTGCCTTCATTTTATCTTTACCTCTGGCCTCAGCCTAATCGAGGGTTTGGGTTGATGTTGATATGTCATTACCATAGCTGGAGGCCATCTCCGGTTGGCTAAGTTCAATCACAATCCGTCCCAACAGCGGGGGCTCCTGGGGTACAAAACCTCCGGCATATGGTGCGGCTGGTGGCGAAGCGGACATTCCATAGGCGAGATCCGCCACAGACCTCTGGAGATCACCTATCATCCCCATCAGTTCAAATGTAGTAGGCTCGCGAGTGAAGCTATCGGCCACCAATTGATTGCCGGTCGGCACTCTGTGCAGTCGATCGGCAATAAATTCCTGCATAACCTGTTTGACAGCAACAGAGGACAGAATCTTGCATGGCAATGCAATTCAAGCCATGTATGCACCAACCAAGCCTCTTATCATGCTTATGACTCAAAGGGACATGGTCCTTGGTTCTTGGACCACCAATCAAGCATTTCCATGCATGATGGCCCAAAGAACCAAGTTGTGCACATTGATTTCAAATGCAATGCAAACCAAACAAACAAAGGCCCACTCCCTATCACTTAATCAAGGGACAAGGCATGCATGCTAGATGGAATGCAACCTAGGCATGTTAACTAGTATGCAACATGGCATGAAAGGGAAGCATACAATGCAATGCACATTAGGCACACAACCTTAGGAACAAAGCAAACAAGCATACCACAATTATGCAAACCACTAGAGCATGCAAGATGGAATCTAAGCATGCAACATGCTAGGCATTCGACCAAAGAAATGCAAGGCAAACGTAAGTGATTTCAAGCATGCAACATATGCAACCAAAGCATGCAAGATGGTACAATGTAACAACACTTGAATGGCATGCAAGGGATGGACTTACACTAATTGGACAGCTCTAGATTAGGTCCAAAACAGTGGCTAAGGTGCTCAAGCATGGAGGCAAAATGACATGCAAACATGCATGCACTTATGGTCCAACATTTAGACATATTAAAGCAACTTTTAAGCACACTTAAAAGGCACAAACATGGACATATAACCAACATGTTAGACACTAGAAACATGCTAGAAAAGGTGCCCAATCAAACAAGTCATGCAAGTAAGGCATGCTAGAGGGGTTAAAGCTTAAGGCATACAAGAGGTATTGCATGGTGGCTATACAAAGCAAGGCATGAATGACTCCAACGACTTAAAACAGTCCCTTAGCACACCAAATCATGCAAATAAGCTTCACAAAGCTTGGCCAAAACACAAAAGCATGATAGTCTAAATGCTATGCATGTATTGAGGCAAATCATGGCATTACAAGGTAGGTATGCGAAGCAAGCATGGTGTACCAAAACCAACTTAAAACCATGTTATATTATGACAATATAAGCATGAAAAACAGCCAAGGCATGATCAACAAACCCTCAAACATGGTGCTCCCTCAAGAGGCCAAAAATGGTCCTTTTCAAGGACAATAAGGAGGGGGTGGCCCTCTCCTTCTTGGGACTTCAAGGCATCATCCTTACCACTGAAATCCCTTAAGATTTCAGTGGTGAGGAGACCCAAACACCAAAGTCCCGAAGCTCACTCAAAATGGCACAAAATGGGGCCTCTCAAGGCTTAAGAGGGGTCAAACACCTCCAAACCACAAAACACTCTAAATAAACTATTTAGAGGGCCCAAAAACAGAACTTTTTTATGTTATACACTAAGCACAAAAACAGGTCTAAGATAGGCAAAAAATAGTATGCAAAAATGGGGAAAAAGGAGTGAGTTTCTTACCCTTGTTGACCTTCTTCACAAATGATGATCTTGTTGCTTCCTTGAGCTCAAATCTAGCCAAGAACACCAAGAACAACCTCTGGTTTTCCAAGGAACCAAGGAAAGGTGTAGCACTATGTGTTTGTGTGCAATAGTAAGACACAAACACACTTATACACACACAAAAGAGATATAGAGATAGGATATATATAAGTCCTAACCCTAGAACCAGAGCTTCTAACAATGTTTCTCTCTCTAAATTGTCTAACCCTAAAGCCAAGAGGGGAGGGCTCCTCTTATAGGCAACCAATCTTGTAAAGCTTACTCAAGAAGCTAACAAGGAAGCCATCCCTCCATACACGTGTATGGAGGGGAACAAAATGCAAGACAGCTGTCTTAAAATATCTACAAAAGCAGATGAACAGTAGTCGGCTGCTCAAAATTGCCATTTTGACAAAATGGACTACCGACCGGCAACAAAAAGTGCCGACTAGCAATATAGATTGCCGATGGCAACAAAACACCAGCCGGTGGCCTCTAGCCATGGCCGGTGATGTGTGGGGATGCCTCACAAGGCATTCCCTGCCCTTCCAAGGCAAAACAAGTGTTTGGTGCAAAACCAGACACTAAACTGTCGAGTTCGGAGATCCTGAGGCAAGGCGCGTAGCCAAGACCTCCGGGAACTCCAAACGAACACAAACATGGATGATCACCGGGTGTTCAAACGGTGACGTCCAAGTCTTGAGGACGGTCAAAAATGGGGTGTCTACACTTCCCCGCTCGAGCGGACTGCATGTATTCAGAGTGTACGCTCGAGCGTGAAGTCTTACGCTCGAGCGTGGGTCCAAAATCTGGAATTTCCATATTGAACCTCCAAGCTCAAATTCAACTTGTAAAGCATCAAATTCGATCCTTTTGGGCTAATTTTCTGGAAAACACTTGTAAACTCATAGTATAACATGTTTTGAAGATCAATTTGCAAAATCAAAGCCCAAAGGTGAGTCAATTAAACACAATTTCAAAGAAAACTTCAAGAACATGATGTACATGCAGCACGCATGAATTCAATTGAAATCAAAGCTTCAAATACCTGGCCAAATAACTCAATCCTTCCAAAAACATGATGAATTCATGAACTATACTTAAGATATGGACATGCATGTAGCAATTTCCATGAAAACAACCTCAAAATGCTAGAACATGCACATGCATGCATGAATTCCTACTCAATTCAACATATTAAGCTAATTCTTGACCTTAAGCTCCTATTTCTCCACGAATCATGCAAGAAATGACTTAAATACAAGTTCAAGAAGATGATTCTCCTACCTTTGGTCCTCAATTCCAAGAATGGAAGCTCAAGTGTGCAATCGACTCTTCAATTCTTCAAGTTTCCCAAGCAATTCACAAATGAAATCAGGCTTTCTCCTAACTCTCTCTCTCTATTTCGGTTATGGTCTAGGAAAATGGCTGAGATAGTGTATGTAAATTGAAATGAACTAATGGCTTAAAGATGCCCACTCAATGGCAAAAAGGGTAATAACTCATTTAATGTAATTCAACATTATTTAATCCAATTTAATCATACCAAATCAAATTTCAATTAAACATACCATAAAATCATATAAATTCTAATAATCATGAAACACTAATTAGTTCCGGATTCGGCCGCCGATAAGGCCTTTAATTTGCAGTTTAAAACATAAAACATGAATAGATCAATTAACAGTCAAACAGATAGAAATGCGTTTAAACTACTACACTTCAATTAATCAGTCAGAATTTCAGTCAATCAGTCACTTAACATGCTTAATCATAGATTAGCACTAATCAGTGGTTTTATCAGTAAACAGTGGTGAGGGTTGTCACAGTACCTCTCTTGGCACACCCTTGGTTTCAACTTGTAAATCTCTTCATAAAATTTCAACAAGTGTTTTTCCTTGGTTGGACTTTATCTTGTAAACTTTTCTCAAGTTTAAACATAATCTCAGTTTAACTTCCACTTGTAAACTTTTCTCAAGTTTCAACAAGTGTTAAACATGATCTCGGTTTAACTTCAACTTGTAAACTTTTCTCAAGTTTCAACAAGTGTTAAACATGATCTCGGTTTAACTTGAACGATCTCGGTTTAATTTCAACTTGTAAACTTTTCTCAAGTTTTAACAAGTGTTAAACATGATCTCGGTTTAATTTCAACTTGTAAACTTTCTCAAGTTTCAACAAGTGTTAAACATGATCTCGGTTTAACTTCAACTTGTAAACTTTTCTCAAGTTTCAACAACTGTTAAACATGATCTCGGTTTAACTTCAACTTGTAAACTTTTCTCAAGTTTCAACAATTGTTAAACACGATCTCGGTTTAACTTCAA
Organism: Camellia japonica; assembly: GCA_030407325.1. NCBI lineage: Eukaryota > Viridiplantae > Streptophyta > Magnoliopsida > Ericales > Theaceae > Camellia > Camellia japonica. Next base: position 56,167,934 of record JAPPVO010000016.1, read on the forward strand.
CTTGTAAACTTTTCTCAAGTTTCAACAACTGTTAAACATGATCTCGGTTTAACTTTAACTTGTAAACTTCTCAAGTTTCAACAAGTGTTTAAACCATTTTTCTTCTATCTGCCCCCTAATGTGAACCTAAGTTCCACTTGGGTTCCCATTATACATGTATTCTAGAAACAACGTTATGTATTTTTATCAATCACAAGTGTATAAACAAATAAACAAGCTTAAAACTTTATTTATTTACTTCGGCAAATGACGAAAGAACAAAAAATTCTAATAATAGAAAAATTTCAAATTGCAAGTGTTTCAAGGCCTTGGCAATTCTTTGCCCTCATTATCTTCAAGCCGATATGCCCCATTGTCTAGTACCGAGATGATTCTATAGGGTCCTTCCCAATTTGGGCCAAGCTTCCCCTCTCTGGGATCTTTTTTGTTGCCGACGACTTTTCTCAAGACGAGGTCACCGATTTGAAACTCCCTTGGGTTGACCTTCTTATTATAAGCTCTGGCAAGCTGCTGCTGGTATGCTGCGAGCTGTATTGCAGCTCTCTCCCTTCTTTCTTCTAAAAGATCCAGATCTCGGGCTAAGAGTACATCATTAGTACCGTTTTCTACTCCCTGGGTTCTGATTCCTGGGATGCCGACCTCCAGCGGAATGACTGCTTCTGTGCCATAAGCCATGGCAAAGGGGAATTCTCCCGTTGATCTTTTTGGCGTAGTCCGATAAGCCCAGAGTACATTAGGCAATTCATCCACCCACTTTCCTTTTGCTGCTTGGAGCCTCTTCTTTATCCCATCCAAGATCACTTTGTTGGATGCTTCTGCTTGTCCATTGCTTTGGGGAAAGCTTGGGGTTGAAAAGTAGTTCTTAATTTTAAACTTTGCACAGAAGCTCTTGATTAGCTTACTGTCAAATTGCGTTCCATTGTCTGCAACTATTGCTCTTGGAATCCCAAACCGGGTGATGATGTTCTTCCATATGAAGCTCTTCACATCCACATCTCGAATTTTGGCAAGGGATTCAACTTCTATCCACTTGGTGAAGTAATCTGTTGCCACCAGCAGGTACTTCCTTTGTCTAGTTGCTTGGGGGAGTTGTCCAACAAGATCCATGCCCCATTGGGCAAACGACCAAGGACTGGATACTGGGTTCAGGTCTGCTGCTGGTTGGTGTATCAGGGGTGCAAACCTTTGGCACTTTTCACACTTCTTCACATAGGCTTCTGCATCTTTTTGCATGTAGGGCCACCAATACCCCTGGGTAATGGCCACCAATACCCCTGGGTAATGGCCCTATGGGCAAGTGATCTGCCCCCAGTGTGGCTTCCACAAATTCCTTTATGAATTTCGTATAAAAAATCTTCAACTTGTGAAGGATGTACACACCTCAAAAGGGGTCCAGTGAAGGATCTTCTGTAGAGATGCCCCTCTGCTGTCAGAGTGAATCTTGCCGACTTTAATCTGATCTTGTGTGCCTCTTTGTGATCATCTGGCAATTTTCCTTCTTTTAGGAATGCTGCTATTACATCCATCCAGCTTGGTCCCATGTCCATACACATTGCTTCATGCTCTGTGGTAAGTGGTTCGATGCTCGGGCCCGACAAATAGTCAACCATTATTGTCCTTGCTTTTCCAGGTTGTACTGCACTAGCTAGGTTGGCCAATGCATCGGCGTGGCTGTTATCATCTCGGCTAACTTGAAGTAGTCGGTAGTTCTGAAACAAGGCTGCCAACCTGATGACCTCCTTTGCGTAAGCCGACATCCTTTCATCTCGGGCTGCAAACTCGCCCGTTGTCTGGTTAACTATAAGTTGTGAGTCACAAAAGACTATTACCTCATCTGCTTGTACTGCTGCTGCCAGTTCTAGTCCTGCAATGAGTGTTTCATACTCTGCTTCGTTGTTTGAGGCCTTGAACCCCAAACGAATTGATTATTCTAGTATCTGCCCATCTGGAGAGACCAATACTACTCCTGCCCCGCTCCCTGTCGGTTTGAACTCCCATCAACGAACAGTCGACAGGAGTCACCGATGTAAATGCTGTAGGGTCTGAGTTTTCCCTCTTTCCTTTGTTTTTTGGCCTTGGCTGGGCTCCTCCTTGCTGTTTGGACATCGTTCACCTTGGTTCAGCGGAGCCCGATGTTGATGGATTCTAGCGTGAACTCCGCCACGAAGTCGGCCACAAAACTTGGCCTTTGATTGCTGTTCTGGGTTTGTACTCCAGGTCATACTGGCCCAAGGCGACTACCCATCTGGCTATTCTTCCTGTCAGGTCTCCTTGTTGTAGCAAGGACTTCAAGGGGTGTTCAGTTAGCACCACAATTTTATGGGCCTGGAAGTAATGGTTCAGCTTCTTTGAAGCCATTACTAAAGCCAGTGCCAATTTCTCTAAGGGTAGATACCTCGTTTCTGCATCGGCCAGGGTTTTGCTTACATAGTAAATAGCCCTTTGCTCCCATTTTCTTCTCGGATTACCACTGCGCTTACTGCGTGTTCTGAAACTGCTAAGTATAAAAACAACTCTTCTCCAAGTTTTGGATTTGAGAGAACTGGAGCCGTGGTTAAATACTTCTTCAAGTCGGCCAAGGCGGCTTCGCACTCCTCGGTCCATAAGAAGTCTATGGCTTTCTTTACTAAGTTAAAGAAAGGTTTGCATTTGTCTGAGCTTCTGCTTATGAACCTATTCAGGGCTGCAGCCCTTCCAGTTAGCATCTGTACCTGTTTTGCCGACGTCGGGCTCTTCAACTCTAAAATGGCCTTGATCTGATCCGGGCTGGCCTCAATGCCCTTTCTGGTCACCAGGTATCCTAAGAACTTACCAGATCCATCACTCCAAATGCACACTTGGATGCATTGAGCCGGAGCCGATATGTTTTAAAGATGTCAAAGACTGCTTTAAGGTCGGCCAGATGACCTTCAGGTTCCTTGGTCTTCACGACCATGTCATCGATGTAAACTTCCACCGTTCCGCCAATCAGGTGTTTAAACATCTTGGTTACCAATCTTTGGTAAGTGCTCCTCCGTTTTTCAACCCAAAAGGCATCACTTTGCAGCAGTACAGCCCTTTGGGAGTGATAAACGCAGTCTTCTCTTCATCTGGGGGGTACATGGCTATCTGATGGTACCCCCTGTAAGCATCCAGGAAACTCATCCTTCCATGCCCTGAAGTGGCGTCTACCAGTTGGTCAATCTTGGATAGAGGAAAGCTGTCTTTGGGACAGGCCTTGTTCAGGCTGGTAAAGTCCACGCAGACTCTCCATTTACCATTCTTTTTCTTCACCACCACTGTATTTGATAGCCATGTCGGGTAATTTACCTCTCGAATGGCCCTGGCCTCCAGAAGTCTGTCTACTTCCTCTTCCACTGCTTCAACGTGCATCAACGTCGGTCTTCTTGTTCGTTGAATTACAGGTTTGGCCGACCTGTCAACGTTCAGTTATGGCAAGTGACCTCGGGGTCAATGCCGGGCATTTCATAAGGTGTCCAAGCAAACACCTCAATATTTGCTCGTAGGAACGCTCCAACTCTTTTTCCTCTTCTTCGGCTAAGCCCGAGCCGAGAAGAAAGAAGCGTTCTTCATCCCCCTCCTGGACGAGGATTTTCTTCAGTGCTTCTTCACTCTTCTCGGCTGGCTCTTGCCGACATCCTCTAGGACTGCCACGTCCTCGTCTTCGATCTCTGCCTTCTCTAGTTCTCGTACGCTGTAGGTGGATTTCATTGCTGCCATGGAGCAATTCTTTGCCTACAACTGATCTCCTCTGACCTCATCTATCCCATGCTCTGTTGGGAACCGCAATAGTTGATGCAATGTTGAGGGAACAGCCCCCATTGCATACAACCATGGCCTTCCCAAGATAATGTTGTAAGGAGAGGGTGTGTCGATTACGGTGAATTTTGTTGTTACCTTCTTCGTGCCAGCCTGCACATCTAAGCTTACTGCGCCAGTGGCCATGTGACGTTCCATTGAACCCGACCATTGGGTCGTTAGATTGTTCCATATCGTCTGGGTGAAGGCCCAGCTCCTTGTAACATCTGACATACATGATGTCACAAGAGCTGCCTTAGTCAATCAAGATGCGCTTCACTTGGCATTCCCAACCTGGAGGGATACTACCAAGGCATCGTTATGTGGATGCTGCACCATCTCAAGGTCGGCTTCTGTAAAGGACACTACTGGTCCCTGGCACTCCTCTGTCCGATGTCTTTTCTCCCCGACTTGGTAGACATGCTGCAGGTGCTTTACCCTCTGAGTCTCTCCCCTCATTTGTTCTCTTTTACCTTCGAGTGAATTACATTAATTACCCGAGGTTCTCCTACTTGAGGTTGCTGTGCTGGGGGAGGCGGAGCCGCTGGTGCCTGAGGTAGTCTTGCTTGCTCTTCTCTTGTCCTGGCTTCATCGACAAGGTCTCTCAGATGGCCTTGCCTCACCAGGTCTTCTAAGTGTGTTTTCAGGGCTCTACAACCCTGAGTCATGTGCCCATCTTCATTGTGGTAAGCACAATGCTTGCCAAGGTTCCTTCCCATAAATTCTCCTAGTGCCCTCGTTGGTGCTCTGAAATAGGGTTGGCTCCGAATTTTATCCAGGACTTATGAATCGGGATTCGGAACACAGTTGTAACTGCCTGTGTAGCCCTCAGTCCTATCTCTTGCTTGCTGGATCCATTGTTTCCTCGGCCTCGCTTTGGCGAGCCGTTTTCTTTTTCTTACTTTGTCTCCTTCGTCCCCAACGTATCTTCCTCAGCTCTGGCATACTTCTCAATTCTAGCCATGAGCTCTTCCATGTTTTTGGCAATGTCTTTGCCAGTGATTTTCGGAGTAGGTAGCCGTCTTTCAGGCCGTTTTTAAATGACACGACGGCCACTTCTTGGTTGCATTCTGGTATTCTGTTGAACACCTCATAGTACCTCTTGGCGTAGGCCCTCAGGCTTTCGTCCTCGCCAATCTTCAGAGCCATTAGGGCGTATACCCTCAAGGGCTGTAGTTTGTTTGTCACGAACCTAGCCACGAACATCTCGAGCAGGCCTTCTCAGGTCTTCACACTTCCTTCAGCAGTTTGTGAAACCAATCCGATGAATCTCCCCGAATGATGAGGGGAACACCTTGCAGAGCAACGGCTCGTTCCCAGTGTACAACGCCATCGCGTTCAGGTATAATCCGACGTGAAAGTTAGGGTCCGACTTCCCATCGTATATCTGGAACCTCGGCATACTGAATCTCTTCGGGACCTCAACTTTGTCTAGCTCTATCGAGAATGGTGTTCTCAGTTTAATAGTTGAGGTTACTTCGGCATGATCTTGCTTCTCTTGAGGTAATCTCTTAAGTCCTCTTTGGTCCGCCAGGAGCTCGGCAATCTCCTGATTTCAGTCTCTTAGGTGCACTACTTTCAGCTTCATTGTGAGCCATTTTTTATCTTTCTCCGTTGGTCGCGTCGAAGCACAACTCCTGCCTCTGAACATGCCGAGTTGTTCTCTGGGGTCTCCCTCCTTGGTGCGATGTGTCCTTCGAGACTCTTCCCTTCCTGGCTCTCCACGCCCGACCTCCCTTGAAGGCCGGTAAGAATGTCTTTCGCTTCTGGGGTGCTGGGGGGCTATAGGGATAGTTTTTTGTCCTCCCTTCTGGGCATTAGCCGCCGGAATCGGCGTGTTCTACAGCGGGAATGGTGGCTGCATTACGTTGTTCTGCATCATGAAGTTGACGACCGATTGCAGGTCCGCCAACTTGTTCGCCATTTCTTTAACCTCTTCGTCCCTTCGTAGGCATCTATCCTTCCATACCTGGAGGTTATCTTCGTTATAGTACCTGCTTTGGTCTGTTTGCTTTGGTATGTCGCCTTCCTGGCCGATGTCTTTCGCTCCGTAATTCTGGTCTTCGTTGCAATTGTCCTTCTCGACGTCAACGTCAATAGGTCTCCCACTCCCGTTAGGAGTGTCATCCCCAACCTTCTCCCTCTGTCCGTTATTGGCCATCTATTCTTCTTTCTTTCCCACAGACGGCGCCAAATTGTGTGAGTGATTTTCTGACCACACTGCCAACTCAGTAATCAGCTGGAGAGTACTGGCAGAATAGATGACACCTGGCTGACCTGCAACAGAAAGAGAGGATTCCGGCGGTGGTTCGTCCACCCGGGGGCACTCCGACGATCAAGTCAGTAAATCTCTCAAAGATAATCAATAGTGCTAAACTCACTGTTCCGAATATAAATTGCGTATCTTAGACCCATCGGGGGTGCCATTCTTTTATAGTTAACTCAATCCTTGTCCCAACAGAAGCCTAACTTCAATGGACTTTAGCTCAGTGCTTATCCTGGACTCTTCAATAGATAGAGATAAACTCTCTAAGAGCTTTATCCTTATCCAAGCTGAGTCCCCTCATCATTCTTAGGACTCTTGTGCCCTATTCGCTTATCTCGGATTCCGATATTTTCGGAGATAACCTCGGCCTTGCCGAGATCACCTCGACGTCATGACCAGGACACGTGGCGCCTCGGCTAACACATCAGCGTCACCTTGGCCACGTGTTGGTACTCAGAAAATATATCCCCACACATACCAATATATCTATAACATATATAAACGGAAGGAAACCAGGTTGAATCTAACACAAAATGTCAAACGTGTCTAAAACCTAATTGCTTTATTACTCTTCACTCCATTCTGTTGGTTGCTCATTATTTATTATTTATTTATGGATAAATTACACACTAACAGTTCCTATAGTTTAGTCCTTATATCACTTTAGACTTTAACTTTTCAATTATGACACATTTGACCTTGAATTTTGAATTTTGTTCCAAATAAGGACAATTGAAGATACCATTGCTCAATTTCAAGGACAAAGTCATCAATTTGATAAAATATAAACTAATTTGACAAAAATAAATGTCAAAAAAATATTTTTGAATTTTTAAAAATTATTTCTACCCACTAAAAATAAAATTATGTAAAATTGATAAATTTTTTAGACATTTATTTTTTTTTACCAAATTAATTTTTATTATGTGTTTGAATGATGATCATGTAATGGATGGTTGTTTTTATTTTCATTAAATTAATTATATTTTTTCAAAAGTCAAATATGACGACAACTTTGATATCATTATTAAACAAATTCAGTAAAGTAAAAAAAAAAATCCAAAACTAAAAACATTTCATATATTATATATATCGATTACACATTAAAAGCCTAACAATCATTCATTACATAATTATCATTTAAACACATAATAAAAATTAATTTGGTAAAAAAAATAAAATAATGTCTAAAAGATTTATCAATTTTATATACTTTTATCTTTGGTGGGTAAAAATTATTTTTAAAAATTTAAAAATATTTTTTTGACATTTATTTTTGTCAAATTAGTTTATATTTTATCAATTTAACGACTTTGCTTTGAAATTGAGTAATGATATCTTCAGTTGTCCTTATTTGAAATAAGATTCAAAATTTAGGATCAAATGTGTCACAATTGAAAAGGTAGGGACCAAAGTGACACGATGCCAAACTATAGGGACTATTAGTGTAATTCGCCCTTTATTTATTTTTAACTGGTTGATTGTCCATCATGACTTTTGAATAATTTGTCTTTGTTGGTGGAAGAAGGTTGACGAAACTCACAACGAGGGGTTAATATGGTCTAGTTGGGATCGATTTAGGATGAAATCAAGATTAATTTATTAGCTACAATTCTACAAAAATTAAAATAAAATTAACTCATTAAAATTATGAAATTGATCTAAACCAAACTATTTAAATACAGTCTGGTTTAATTTGAATCCACGGTATTACATAATCTCTTCATAAAAAAAAAAATCATTTAACATTTTCAAAAAAATTTAACTTATTATACATTTTAAAAATAATAATAACATGTCCATAAACAAACTACTCTCAATATATCAATTTTATTGAGTATTTTATTAATATAAGAGGTATATGTCATTTTTTTTAAATTTTTTAAATTAAATGTTATATATTTTGAAAAAAAAAATATACTTACTAGATTAATTTATTTTTCTTGTAAAATAATTTTTTCTAAATGTTTATAGAAGAAAATGTTAATTATTAATGTACTCAATTAATTAGCATTTAAATAACTAATATTTTTATACATATACTTTCATTCTTACCAATAAAATTTAAATTTTACCTTTGGTGACAAGACCCCCACACGAAGCGCCAGAGGGAGGTGAGGGGGTGTGGCAACAAAACATATATAAAAAGTGGCAAAACATTAGGTTGAGTCTCAAGCTCTAATTACAAAAAAATGTCATTTCTACAAATTAATACTACAACCTACAATTGTGATGGGCCATTTCGTATGGAAATGATGATGTATGGCTTTGCTGCATATCAAGTCACGCGACCTTGGCATAGAGGTGGTCACTTCAGTTTTTTCTACAAAATATTTCATATAACAAGATACTTATAAACCAATAATTTACCCATAAAAAAATTGATGGACAAATTATGAATTCATAAATTTGGATTTATAGTATTTTTGTTCCTATAATATATAATAAATTTTTAAAAATTGTTAGAGACCTATAGTTTGGTATAAGGATATAATAAGAGTTTGACCTTTTATCATTGGATATATAATAAATTAAAAGTTGACATCTATTATATCACATCATTGTCAGTCAGAGTTTGGACGATAATGTTTTTTTTAATTTCCTCTTTTAAACAATGTTCACTATCGAAATGGTCTTGTTCGGGTGAGCAAAAAATTCTATATTGTGATTAGCTCCATTTCTAATGTCCGTGAAGTTGAAGAAGAGCCTTAGGTGAAGACAAGGTTAGTTAACAATTAAACAATAACTTATATGGCTATTTTGTGTCTAAGATTGCATGTTTTTGATTTGTTTGCTTCGTACTGTTTTTGTTGTGATTTATATATGGGTTATAGATTTATAGTAATTGAATATGCTTGTGTTTGTAAATATATTTTATATAAGAAATTATAAGCATGTTTGGTTTGTCTCTCAAAACATGTTTTTTGAGAGAAAAAAATCAGCATGTTTAGTTGAAAATTTTAGCGAAAAATTTTTCAAAATCACTTTTCTCTCTATTATATATCAATCAATCATTTTTTCTCTCATACACATCTATTCAACTATAAAAAAATATCAAATCATCTGAAATCCCAAAAATCCAAAACTATTTTCAAAATATACAACCAAACAAATTTTCAAATTTTCTAAACTCTCTCCAAAAAATTATTTTTCAAATAATATCTTATTTAAAACTTAGTCACCTATGTTGAGTATACATGTTGGCTCAGCCAACCAAAAGTCACCATGTCTTTCTACTAAAGTTATCATCGTTCGGTACACATAAGTCGGTTTAGATATTTGGTTTTTAATTGATATATTTTGTAAAAAACAATGGGTGGTTTGTTTTCAGGGGGAAAAAAATTATTAAAAAATTGAAATTAATTTGATAAAAATAAATATGAAAAAATGAATTTGACCTCCCAAAAGATAAAATTATATAAAAGTGATAAGTATTTTTAATTTTTTATTTATTTCACCAAATGAATTTTTAGTTAAAAAAATTGAAACAAGCTTTTAAAAATCAAATCAAACATGGACAAAGTGAATATGTATGGGCTGGGTTTATTTGGTTCTAATGTTTTTTTGGGTGGTTAACACAGTGAGTAAATTAGCAATTACTTTGGTTATACCCATTCAACCTAATCACTCAAGCAAGCAACCAATGAACAATAATGCTCAAACAAGATTACATATTTTTATGGTTAAACCATCTATCAAACAAGACAATCTAATATGTGATTTTCTGATTTGCAATTTTTGTAAGGATAAATTACTAGTAAGTCCAATTTTTGGGACTTATTATTCATTAAGTCATATTGATAAATTTATCAATCTCTTTTACTTTTGTGAATAAATTTACAGTGATAAATTTGTTAATAGGACCTGTAGGTAAATAAGTCCAGTTAATAAGTTTGATTGATAAGTGTCTCCTTTCTTTTTCTTTTTTTTTTTCTTTTTTCTCTCTCTTTATATAGAGATGATACTTAATTTGAATTTAATGCCCCCATACTTAAATTTTTGTATCTAATCAAGTCTATTTGTAGATTGATATTACAACCTTAAAATTATCTAAAAACACCTTATTAATACTATATATTGTGGTGCATCTTATTCTCAGTTAATAATAGTGCGACTCCCACGTGCGGAGCGCGTGAGAGTCCAACTAGTATATATATATATGTGACATGAATGATATGGCAATACTATTTTAGTAAATAAATATCATCTTTGTGGATGTTTGATTTTAAAATAAATGATTATATTGAATGACATCATTATATATCAAATTATATATAAATTTTTTATTCATATATCATTACTCGTGATGCATTTGTGTTAATGTCTGTCTTTCTCTAAAGTTTGTTTGATAGGGAAGGAAGATAATTTTATTTTTCCATTTAGTTGTCCAAAAAACAGTGAGGAAAGTAAATATGATGCAAAAATGAAAAAGAGAGGGATTTCTGTAACTTTGAATTATTATTATTTATTTTTTTTAAATGAACTGATGTTTTATTTTTTCATGACGGACTAGTTCTTTCATTTTTTTTTTTAAGGATGTGTTTTGATTATGAATGTAGAAAAATTTTAAAAAAGAAAGAGAAATGGTGAAGGTGGTTTGAATAAATATAAACTAATTTGATATCTATTTCCTTAAGGTGAGAAAATGGTAAGACTTTGTTTGGGATCTTTAAAATAAGTAGTAGTATTTTTTCTTTTTTTTTTGGTTGCAAAAGCCAAAAGAAAATAAGTTTGTTTGAAATGATTTTTCCATAAATAAATAAAAATAGCAGTTTTTAAAAAGATTTATAAAAATAAACTTTACCCTCAATACTTTCAAAATTCCAACGGGCTTGTTTCAGCACTCTACAATATTATAAAGATAATACAGGTGCTATTTGAGAATCCAAGTTTGGAGCTAAAATAGTCTCAAATACCAAAAAACCCAAATAACCTCAAATAGTATCTTAAACTAATGATTTATATATTATATATTATATAATTAAAAAGAAGAAAAGTAGCTCGGCAATGGACAGTCTACATTGTCACGTTGACAGTGTAGTGACAGTTTAGTGACAACTTAGTCTCATAGACAATAAAGGACAATTTTGCCTTTTTAGATCAATTTTGGAAAAAGTAAGGTTAGGGATAAATTTGTCATTTTAGCTTTAAATATCATTTCAAACATATTTTTCAATATAACAACTCAAATAAAAATTTATCACATATTCCCAAACACAAAAACTAAAATAACCTACTACAATAATCAAAAAATCAAAAAACTTAAAAAATAGTCACTTCCCAAACACCCATATAGTAACTTCTTATAAAAAAAATAATTTCAAAAGACCCAAGGAAATAATTTTTAACAATTACCCAATGCATCAATATTTTTTGTCTCTCCTAAACAAACTAGGGTTAATTACAGCAACATACCCTAAAAAATTAGTGAATATCATTTTACTTTCCTCACCTATTAATACGTACGTATTGAGCCATTTATCTATGAAAATTGTACAGATACTTCCTTTTTGCAGTGGTTTGAAGGAGGTAAAAGTGAAATATTTTTATAATTAAAGGAGTCAAAATAGATGTAGAGAGTAATGTAATATTCATTAATAGTTAAGAGAATATTAGTGTAATTAACCCAAAAACTATTTAAAAAAAAATTGCCAAGCCCTAGCTAAAATAGGGGTGACCTAAGGCACTTTTGCACACATTTTTAAACAATTTTATTTATTTATTTATTCCAATTGGAATGGATAACGCTATATGTACCAATTAGTATATCAATTAGTATACTAACAGATGATGTGATATAATTTTGGAGATTTTAAATTTTTGTAGTTTATATAATAAGTGAGGTCATAATTTTAAAGTGACAATGACATAATATATAATAATACATTAATTGATATACCAATTAATATATATAACACTACCGAATTGAAATCGCATTAACATTTTCCCTCCTTGTAATGTGTTCTAATCAAGGGCTGTGCAATGTATCCTTTCTAGAGTCAATTAATTCCATCAAAAAAAAAAAAAAATACATAATATATTCAGCTTTTAATATACATTATATATGACTCACGCTTTTAATATAAACTTAAACTCTAATATAATAATATATTTTTTATATTATGTAACAGTTATTGTAATATTTTTTGTTTAATTTTGAACAAAAGTTAGTTTTAGTAGTAAGGTGAGAAAAACTTGAAACATAAAGGGTCAAAGTAAAAAAAAATAAATTTAAAGGACCAAAATGAAAAAGTGACCAAACATAAAAGGACAAATTATAATTTATCCTTGGAATTTTTATGTTATCTTATCAAATTACTGAAGAAGTATGTAAAGTCAAAGAGTTTGGGGTCAATTTAGACATTGTCTACCAATGAGGTGAATCTAACGTTTTTGTTCACTACTTTCAGTCATAAAAATATATATATATATATAAAAATTAAGATCTCATTTTTTAAAATTGGGTGAAATTGAACTGATTTAAAATTAAATGTTTTATGAATAATTTTATTTTAGTTTGTTGTAATTCAACTTGAATTTTTTTTTTTTTTTTTTTGAATAATTCTATAAAACAAAATTCTTAGTGCCGCCACTTGTCCAAGTGAGTGCAGTGGGAATTCATGCATGATTCGGGTCTAATTAAGGTAATCACACATTGTAATCTCCCATATTAACACAAACGTATGACTTGATTGTCACCTATTCTCATTTTCTCGCCATCTTCTAATATCTAACAAGTCCATCTAGTTTTACTAATGAAAATTCTAAAATAAGGAATCTTTCCAGGTTTTGTAGGTGTGTATGCGTATGAGCCTTGTTGACTCTCTTTGTATATTATTCATATGATAATTAATATAACTCTGATAAATCATGCCTCACATTGGACTAAACTCTTATCTGAATAAATTATATGACATTCATATATATGAGAAATTCTATAATGATGCATCGCTGCATATCACATTGATAACTCATTAATATTCTCTTCGTGGGGCCTATTTGAACAAGTCTGCATTAGGAAATACAGATGCAGTTATGAATGCGAGTATATATGTAATATTAAAATATAGGGTTAATTATATCAAGACCCTCTCAATTATTATTGAGTATCACTTTATTTTTCTCATTTATGATCCTATACATATTTACTCCCTCAATTATAAAAATTATACAGATACACCCCTTTTAGAGATGGTCTAGAGGGGTAAAAGTAATACATTTTTATTACTACATGATATATACAATTGAATATTACAATTGTAGGACTAAATGATATATAATAATTAAAAATTAAATTTAAAAAAAAATAATTAAAGTATTTTGTAATGATAAAAAAAAAAAAAATTGTAAGTATATATATTTTATAATTTTGGTAGTTGCAAAAATATTCTATATTTTTACAAAATTATATATATATATATAAATATATATGTCATGAGGTACCCACAAACGTATATGAAATATAGACATGTCGCACTTGAGAGTCATATCCAACATATTTTGTTTACTTTGATATGCATAGTATTCAATACCCGTGCAGCCATATCGGCAAGCGTACTTGAGCACCTAATTTCCACTTTAATACTGTGTTTGGTTGAGGGATTTGAGAAGGAATTTCGAAAAAGAAATAAAAAAGGTAAGTGAAATATGAAAAAAATATACATATATTTCACATAATTTCACACACCTTTTCCCCTTTCTTTTCTAAATCCCTCCCAAAATCTCCTAACCAAACACAACGTAAGGGTTAAACATTTTCAAATTGAATTCAAAATTACAAATTTCAAATTCTCTCCATTCTAAAATATGAAATTTCATTGTTTTCATTTTTAGAATCAATACTAAGCAATGGGTTTTTTTTTTCCCAATAAATAGGAGAATAATTGTATTATGAGAAATATTTACATCATTAATGTTAATGTATATTATATTATATTTATCTATCTGTATCTCTATCTCTATCTCCTTCTATATTTATCTAGGTTTCTTTTCAGCCTATATATACAGACTTCTTCTATTGTATTTATTCATTCAATTCAATATAATACAGATACATAATTTTCCATTTCTTTCAACCATTCTAACATGGTATTAGAGCGTAAGTCTTGAATCCTAACTCCTCTTTTCTCCTACTTATTGCCCGTACATAGTTGCATTATAGCATCTTTCTTCTTTTTCATCAATACACCATTCTTTGTTCCACAACACTGTTTCGTCACTGTTCCGTTATCATTTTTGACCAAAATTTTATAAATTTTTTACCATAGTGCTCGGAATTCTGCCTTGGTTCCAATGCCACCAGGCCCGTCGCCACACACCTCCGCACGCGCTCTCACGCGCCGTTTTCCTAGTCGGCGCGTCCAGCCTTCCGCTACTACTCTCCCACGTGCACACGCGCGCCCTATCGTGCACCCGCGTGCATTGTTCCTACTACTGTGCACCCGCGTGCACCGTTCCTGCTACCGTGCACTCGCGTGTGCCGCTCCTACTACCATGCACATGCCTGCGCCGTTTCTGCTACTGTTCGCCCCGTGTCCTTGCTGCTATTGTGCATCGCGCCTTTGCTGACATCATTCAGCTTTTTGCTGATGTCGTCTTTGCACCATTTAGCCTTTTTTCTAGCTATTTTCGGCCTTCCAGACTCACTGGTATGATCTGTTTTACCTAATTTTGCTTCTACAATTCTGTTCCTATTTATTTTTTCCTACCACCATATTATTATGGATCGTCATGATGTCTCCCATCCAATTTTTGTTATGCTTGATAGATCCAATTATGTCATGTAGGCCCAAGCCATGTCTTCCTTCCTCAAAGGTTAGAAACTTTGGCGTATTATCACTCAGGATGTAATCAAACCAGTGACAGAGGCTGTTCTCTTTATTAGTCTTCAGTTTGGTTATTTTCAGCTTTACTCTGTTACGACTCCTGCTAAAGACATTTGGGAGTTTGTGAAAGAACAATACCAGACTACCAGTCTTGCTCATCAATATCAACTTCAGAGTCAGCTTCACCGCATGCGTCAAGAACCTGGTCAGTCTATTAATGACTTTTTTTCTCAGATGTAGTCTGTTTGGGACCAGCTTGCTCTCCCAGAATCTTTATGGCCTCACCTTGAAGATGCTACTTTATTCACTACATATCGTAATCAGCAAGCGGTTGGTTCGATTTCTCATGGCTCTCATTATTCATTTTGAGCCCGTGCATGCATCTCTCCTTCATCGCACTCTACTACCCACTTTTGAGCAGGCTATTTCAGAGCTGTTTTTTGAGGAACCTCGTCTTGGTACTCTCTAAACTCATTATGTGGACTCTGGCCTTCTTCTTCCCTGTCAACCTAGCGATCCACTACCTATATTTATTGTCAAAATCAGGGTCTTCCTTCTACTCATCTTCTGGTTCATTGCCCAATCAGACCCTGCCGGTATTGCAACAAAATTGGTCCTGGTTATCTGTAGCAGGATTGTTTTCGTAATCCCTCTCGGTCCTCTTCCACTGGTCACTCCTCTTACAGTGGCTCTTCTAGAGGTAGTTTACATTGTCTTGGGAATCAGTCTAGATCTTCGCTTGTTCACTGCACAGTTGCTATTGCTGCCTTTGAGGATTTTTCTGAGCTTCTAGACCCGTTTGCTCCTGTCTTCTCCCAAACTGATGTTGAGGCCATGTTCAAATAATTTCTCTCATCCTCTGGTACACAGCCCCTTACTGCTCTTTCTGTGACTTCAAGTACCTATTTTCTATTGTGGAGAAGTGGTTCTGGAAATACTCTTTGGATCCAATGGGGCACTCGAGATCCTCAGCTGGTAACCTGAAAATGAATGAACAATCTGGTCGGGGGTGCCGAAATTAGCACTCCGACGGACAAGTCAGTATATACTCTCTCGATTGCTTATATTTTAAGGTAAGCGTATTAATTCTCACAATGAAGCTCGACAGCTCTGGCAAGCTCGATTTCTTAGCCCCAAGGATACCGATCATCACTTAGTGACTATGCTTGCCAGCTCTGGCAAGCGTGTCGATGACGTGATGGTCGTTGTCCGAGGCAATTGGGAATTCGACGAGGGTAAAGATCGCCTAGACCCCGTGCCAAGGCGAAAAGGCGAACCAGGTGGCTGATTAGATCACTTTTGTTTCTGTTATTATCATATCTGTATTCGGCCTTATATACATCTAATCGCTTTGTTTATGTAGGCAGAGACTTGAAGAGAGTGTTGGTTTCAGACGACGACATTGTACTTACAAAAATTAATACCGTGCTACAGTTCGTCGGCCGTCCAAAGCTTCAAAAATAAGAGAGGGCGGCCCACATTCTCCTGCGGTATGAGCTGACTTACACAACATTTTCGGCGGCAGACAACATTCCGATCCCGAGAGGCGACAACCATCTTACAACCCTTATCTTCCCCAGCTTCAAAAACTTAAGACAGATTGGTTTAGAAACATCTGATTCGGAACACGTAGAAGAACAAGCGGCCAAACCAATCGCCGAGGACTTGAACCAGTTGGCAGCGAAGGTTGACGAAGCTTTTAACTCAGCCTTTGAGGAAGCCGGACTCAACTCGTCGGACCCTCCGTCCACATCAGGCCGAGGGGACGTCTCCTTTGAAGATATTTTTACAAACTTGGGAGACCTTTTCGGTGCTTATTTTGAGGGTATGGCTGGGGAAAGTCTCACGCAATTGGCACGAAAGAAAAATGCCGAACGCATGGCCGCCCGCCGGAGAGCCGAGGCCATCCGTTCTGGACCTGCCCCGACTGAATCTTTCGAACCTATTATTGTAGAAGAAATGACTCAAATTGATGTGGCCGAGACGGAGAAGGAAGTCGAACGGCCGATTCCAGAAGATCGAGGAGAAAAACGTGCCGCCGAGAGCGAGGCCGGCTCCAAGGAGAACCCCATTGATAAACGGCCACTCTTAGAGGAGTCGGATGTGGTTACTCTTTTTGTTGTTGAACCAAAGATAAAAAACATGCTGATCTCCTCTGAAGCGTCAGCCTTGAAAGATCCAGCTGTGGCGTTGAGCTTGGTTGGCTCGGTCTCATTGTCGGCTGACAAGGCAACCTTTCGGGCGGAGCCGGATTTGGTAGCAATAGCATTAGCTGCCCAGTCGGCCCTTCTAGTATGTGACTTGATCCTAACTCCTTGTTTTGGTTTGGTTTGCAGACGGTATTTCTTGGTATGTGACGATCCCAACTCCTTGTTTTGCAGACGGTCGGAAGGATAGCCGAAATAGGTCGCCGCCAGCATGACGCAATTGAAAGAATTGGCCGTTTGAAATCGGAAGTCGAGGGTAAGAGGAGCAGGGCTGAGTTCGAGGCGGTGAGAGTGACAATGGAAAGTGCACGGACCGAAGCTGAGAAACAAAGGGCACGGACTGCTGACTAGCTCAGATCCGACGCCGAGGAGAGGGCAAACGTGAGCGAGGAATCGCTCAAGTTAGCTAAGGAGGCGCTTGCCAAGCTGGAGGCCGAATTGGAAGAGTCGAAGAAGGCAAAGAAAAAAGCCGACTCTGAGGCTTCCGAAGCGTTTGAGGCTGGAAAGAGCGCCGCCCTTGAAAACTATGTAGACCTTGCTGCCGCTGGAGTGACATTGGCCATGCTGATTCCATACGAGCAAGTGGACGTTAAGCCGCTTGAGTCTGATCCCGAGGATTGATTTGGGAGACACTTTAGTTTTGTTAGGTATTTTTAATGTATGTTCTTGTAAACATGTTTTGTTTTCTTAGTAGACATCTATTTACTTGGGGTAATCTTCATGTATAAAATGATGACTATCTGTATTCACTTTATGAATGAAAATTTCCCTTGCCTTGCATTATTTTCTGTATTTAATTGTTGTTATCAATGAAGATTATTGTTTTGTTTTTGCTATTTTGGGTAAAACTACTGCTGTTTGTTGCGCAGTAGATAAACGTTTGCGTACACTTGCCGATTAGATAACTAAGGGTTAATAAATGTGATCAGATTAATAAATGTGATCTTGCCGAATATTATTAGTTCATGGAGTGGCTGCGGCATAAATCGATCGGCATCGGGCTTAGGTATTTGGACGATCAGATTAATAAATCTGCTCTTACCCCAGCCAATGTATGAACTCCGAAAGTCGAATATCATTAGTTCATGGAGTGGCTGCGGCATGCGTCGATCGGCATCGGGCTTAGATATTTGGCCGATCAGATTAATAAATCTGCCCTTGCCCCAGCCAATGTATGAACTCCAAAAGCCAAATATCATTAGTTTATGGAGTGGCTGCGGTATGCGTCAATCGGCATCAGGCTTAGATATTTGGCCGATCAGATTATTAAGTCTGCCCTTGCCCCAACCAATGTATGAACTCTGAAAGCCGAATATCATTATTTCATGGGATGACAGGCGGGTGATCCTTTTAGCCAGCCTTTTTGGCCGTTGAGATTCACGAACTTGCCCTTGCCCCAGCTCGGAATGAATCAACAACACTGAATATCGATGGTTGCAGGAGTGCGCGCATTGATGAGGTCGTCTCGGGAGTGGAGTGCACTCCTGAGTGATTAAAAAGGGGGTGAGAGATTCCATCTGAGTTTCATAAAGCGACTTGATTCTGCTCGTCCTTCGTGGCCGGAAAAGTGTAAATGCCAACCAGACTTTTCTTTAATAGTAGAGGGCAGGACGCTGGCGGAGCTGGACTTATCAATGAATCGAGGTGGCGAGCCTCTCTGTACGGGAGGTAGGGCATCTGCAGAATACGAGAGGCGCCACTCTCCGTGTCTACGAAGTAGGTCACCAAGGAAGGAGAAGCGCCAGCGGGGGAGCTCCCCTCGTTTGCGAAGTGAGGCCAGTGGACCACTACGCCCATTGAGCTTTTCTGTTTTCGTTGGGAACAAACCGATGACAGAGGCAGATTCCATCATTTGTGACCCGAACGTGGCGATCAAATTTGCATAACAGATTTTTCCGCCAGAAGTCCAGCAGTCGATGGTTGGTCGACCTGACTTCGAGGTGTTTCGAGAGGGCGTTCATGGGGCGGTGAAAGGGCTGTACACCGCCTATGAAATCGGCATGCGCCTTCTGTAACAAGCCCGCGGGGGACCTCGCTACAGCTCGGACTCGATTTGTGTCACGGTTCTTAATCTTGAACCAAAGAGTCCAAATCCGGCAAATCGTTTTGAGAAAACAGATTTTTAGAAAAGAAGTGCCAAACATGGACTGCTTTGCCAGATACAGAGTCGCCACCTAAATATTTTATTTTGGAAAATTTAGGAAACCCTGACTCGTTGCCTAAGGCCACGTGTCCGTCATCACCAAAGTTGCCTCGGCTCGGGAACTTGGGTACGATTGGGGAAGGTCACTTCGTGAGCACCCCCGCTCGCCCGATCAAAGATCGGCCTCTACTAACCATGATATCAAGTTTTGAAAACATTATGTGTTTTTATTCCGGTTATTAGCCTAGATTTACTATGTGATGCGCACAGCATACAAGTATAGACCGGGTCGCCTGAATTGGAACAAAACATTTCATGCTTGTTTTTGAAAGATGGTTTGCTACTCGCAAGTAGGCTTAAAATGCAGATTTTGCCACCCTCAGGTGGGCTTAGAAAACATGATTTTGCCACTATCTAGTGGGCTTAAAACTCACAGTTGATGATTTGTCCCAATCCAAATAACCCAACCTTCACCCACAGGCATTCAGGCAGATATATCACATAAGCAAATAGCCTCATGGTAAGCATGCTATCATGGCAGTCACTCACACACATGCAAGGATGCTAAAGCATAAAACTTACCGAGTACTCCAAGCCAAAACAGAAGCTAATTAGAAATCCATGCATGATCCTAACTATACAGAAATGCCTAATGCAACACATGCAAAAATGCAACTATAGCAGGCTCGGCTATTCTAAACATGGCATATGGAATGCTACAGTTAACAAGTACTCAACTTGAAATTGAAATACAAATGCAGTTAGTATGGTGCGCCGAGCCCGGTGCATGCAAAACAGATGAATGAATGCAACATGCTATCATACTGTATGCTAATTGAAACATGCCCTAATCTAACCATCATAAGCGGATAAATAAAAGGGAAGAAAGACGTGGGGTTGGAAGACATACATCACACTCACGCACACTTATTACAACATTGCCCTCGCGCTGAGGGTCCGAATAAAATAATATACAGTCCCAAATGAATAGTACAGTCCAAATATGTACAAATCCCTAATTAATTTACAAATTAACTAAGAAAAATAATAAACTGGTCATGCAAGCCAGGGACTGTCTTGACTCTTCTCCAGATGATGAATGATGCATGTCCGGGTTGCCTTTGCGCGGAAATCCACTGCGATGCCCCAATTAGCCTCTGTTTGCGATTATTCTTGGAATGCGTGCCAAGCTTCGGAAGACTGCTGATTCTTGATTTGCTGCAACAGAGAGCAGGAAAGGGGCATGACAATGTATTTTCACAAATGTATGCATGCCTCGATCCTCGTGCCACCAATCACGCATCTCGATGCATGATGGCCGAGGAGTCGAATTGCACAATTCAATATGGAATGAATGCACATGAAAACTCAACAAGACCTAACTCCATCATGGATGATCCGGAGTGTCGGTGACTGGGGAATTGAGACACGTTCCGTCACTCGGAGTACGAAACGTACCTCGTTTCCCGTGCTCGGGCTAACTCCTATCCCAAACACAATGCAATATGCATGACATGCATGGAATGCAACTAAGATACAACCTAACATGCAAAATGCTATGAAATGGCATACACGATGCACGAGGTAACATGGCATACACAATGCGCTAACATACAGCCTAGCATACACAACGCTATGGAATGAAATGGCATACACAATGCGATATGGACTTACACTAACATAAGTGGACCTCAGCCGCACTCACATAAGAGGCCATTAGATGAAAATGAGATACTCGAAATGCGTGCACACGTGCACGCAAACCGAGGACTGACCCTAAGGCACGAAATGCCACTCTAACAAGACATGGCAAAACATGGAATATGGCATATTAGCATGAAAATTTCAGAGGCAATAAGTGATGCAAAACAGCCCCGAAAGATGGCAAAATGACACCCGATGCATGAAATGAATCCCGAAACATGAAATTAGGCATACGGAATGACCTATGACTATGCAATGCATGCATTATTCGAACATGGAGTGTGAATACAGAATCAAGACAGCCCAAAAATAAGCATATTTTCAGTTCTAAGAAAGGCCAAACAGCGAGCGCAAATGGGGATAAACTAGCATACAAAAATGGCCCCGAAAGCAAGATAATGAAGCAAGTGACAGCTGCTGACTCTAAACAGAGAAGGGCCCTTCTACAATGTCGAAGAGGGGCCCAAAATATGGTACTTTAAAGTTTACCACAAGCCACAAAAACAGACACAAGTATGGCAAAACTCTCATGCAAAAAGTGGGCCTAAAGGAGGACAAAGAAGTAAGTGATGCATGGTGGCCCCAAACAGATGAAGGTCCTTCAACAAAGTTGAAGAGGGACCTAAAATATGACCTTTTACAGTTTATGATCAAACCCAAAACAGTGCACAAGCATGCTCAAAATACTATGCAAGATAAGGCCAAAAAGAGAGCTATAACACAAAGTATAAAAAGGATGCTTTAAACAGTAAAATACCTTTAATAAAACATGAAGAGGGGGTCAAAATGAGGCCATTTATAGTTCGGACCAGAGTCCAAAAACAGAAGCACAAGAGGCTAACAAATCATGCAAAAATGAGGCCAAAAGAGGGACACAAAGGCAAGTGACAAAAGGAGGCCCCAAACAGTGATGAGCCCTTCAACAATGTTGAATAAGGGCTCAAAAGAAGCTACTTTACAGTTTACAACATGCCTCAAAACAGTTTATATATAGGCCAAAAATACTACACAAGAAATAGGCATACAAGAGAGGTAAAGAAGCAAGTGCAACAAGGAGGACTCAGACAGTGAGAGGCCCTTAAACAAACATACAAAATAGCTCAAAATAAGCCTACTTCTAGTTAGGGTCGGAGCCCAAATATGCAAGCACAAAGAGGTGAGATATAGATCAAAAAAATGCAAGAAAAGAGGAGGAAGGGACTTACCCTTGTAGACCAAGACTTTAGCAACCTTTGGACCAAGTTTGGAAGCTTTTAACCTCTAGAAGACAGCTCCAAGTGGCTGGAATGGAGGTTGGAAGTATGGTGCTAGGTGGTGGTGTAGAAAGGGTGTGAGATTTGAAGGGTTTTGGTGCTTGGAAGTAGGGAGGAAGAGAGGTGTAATGCAAGAGCCTAAACCAATTTTTTTGTAACCCTCCCTAATGCAGCTGGAGCTCTGGTTATATAGGCAAAAAAAGGGGAAAAGAGGGGGAAACAATTCAAGTTTTCCCTCAAAATGGCAGCCCCCCGGATACAAAATCTAGAGGGAAAAAGAGGGCATTTTTGTAATGTACCAACCCTGAGGATCATGGCCGGCCAGGTATCTAGGTCACAGGTGGCTGGCCGGCTCTCTCCATGGCCGGCCGGCCAGGGGTCAAAAGGGCCAAGTGTAATTACTAGCTGACCACCACAAATTGGTGGCCTCCCATGTGTTCTCAACACAACCCTGTGGTAAAAAATTGGCAACAGTGAACCAGGAGAGAGAAAGGGCCACTTTTAGGAGGGGTTCAAAAGGGTCAATCACAATTACTAGCCGACCATATGATATTGGTGGCCTCCCAAGTGTGTACAACACAAATATGTGGTTTGGAGTTTGAAAAAGTGGCCTTAGGGTGGTCAACATTGGCTTTCGAGTGAGAAAAACGGGCGACGGAGGGCGATGGAGGAATAAAACTGGTTGCTGAAACAATTACTGGCCTCCCACCCTTCTACGACCTTCTTGGTGATGAAACAGAGGTCCCTACCAAAAATGAACGCAAACTGATGCAAAATGAAGGTTCGGGGGCCGAAACGCGCAGTCCGAGGCCTCGAAAACTGACTGCTAGGCACCGGGAGTGGTGTTCGACCACGAAGTTGGTCTCTCGGACCACAGTGTCCCTCAAAACGGAGGAAATAAGATGCATGCCAAAAACCGGAGCAAACGGAGGTGGTTAGGTGGTCCCGAACCGAGGCACTCGGCCCGACGGTTCCGAAAATCGGGAACCGGGCTCCGAAATGGGCAAAATGGCCTATGACCACGAAATGTAGCCCACGGCCACTGAGAGATGATCTACGAGACCTCTCCCTCCCTTTGGGAAGAGAAACAGAGAAAACCGAGCCTGGTTCGCAAACCGAGGCAAAGCACAGAAAAGCTCAGAAGTCCGGAGGCAAGGCTCACGGCCGAGACTCTGAAACCTCTGGACGAGCACGATATGCAACATCACCAAGCGCTCAATCGGTGACGTCTGAGTCTTAAGGTCGGTCAAAAATGGGGTGTCTACACCTTCGTGCTGTGCGACGAGAAATAGAGAAGAATGATGAATGCATTCGAAACTTGGAAGCTCGTGCGGAAGCTGCTGAGCGCGAGCTAAGGAAGGTCAAGGCCGCTCAGACACAACCAGCCGGACAAGCTAACCCAGTTGTGGAAGAAAGGATGACCCAACGGCTTATCAGTTATGCAATTGCCGATCGTGATACGGCGAGCATGTTTGCGATAGAGTTCGCGAAGGGGAGGGCTTATGAAAAAGGCTTCCATGAAGGCCGGAAAGTAGGGATAGAGAAGACCAGGGAAAAGCTCGCCGAGGAAGTTTGTCGATGTGAAATCGTGGATTTAAGCACGGTTGGATCAAGGCATTTCAAGCCGCGGAGGCTCTTCAAGCAGCGAGCGTTGATTCGGCGTTACCGTTATACCAACGTGATCATTTCCCCTTTTTCGCCTTCGAAGTCGAGAAGAGTGACGATGAGGGAGACGCCGGATAAAAATAGACATTGTAATGCTCAAACGCAGATTGCGTGCAAAATTATGTAATTATTGGCTAATTGAATAAAACACTTCGTTTTCAAGTGTTAGCCTACTTTCTATTTATACTAGTACACTTCATGCCAATCGATTAATCTAAGGACACATTTTATTTTGAATGTTCGCATGTTTCAGCCTACGTTTATACGGCTTATACGGCATGTTTCAGCCTACGTTTATACGGCTTGTCCCATTTCATTTTGAATGTTTGCATGTTTCAGCCTTTGTTTATACGGCATGTTTCACCATACGTTTATACGGCTTGCCCCATTTCATTTTGAATGCCATACACTAATGGGGCTCCGAATCCGGAGACTTAATCGGCCCAAAAGTGTCATGCACTAATGGGGCTCCGAATTCGGAGACTTGTCTTGGCCAATCGTGATATCCACGAAGGTCGCTCCGAATCCGGAGGCTTAATCGGCCCAAAAGTGTCATGCACTAATGGGGCTCCGAATTCAGAGACTTATCTTGGCCAATCGTGATATCCACGAAGGGCGCTCCAAATCCGAGGGCTTAATCGGCCCAAAAGTGTCATGCACTAATAGGGCTCCGAATCCGGAGACTTATCTTGGCCAATCGTGATATCTATGAAGGTTGCTCCGAATCCGGAGGCTTAATCGGCCCAAAAGTGTCATGCACTAATGGGGCTCCGAATCCGGAGACTTGTCTTGGCTAATCGTGATATCGACGAAGGGCGCTCCGAATCCCGAGACTTAATCAGCCCAAAAGTGTCATGCACTAATGGGGCTCCGAATTCGGAGACTTATCTTGGCCAATCGTGATATCCACAAAGGTTGCTCCGAATTCGAAGGCTTAATCGGCCCAAAAGTGTCATGCACTAATGGGGCTCCGAATCCGGAGACTTATCTTGGCCAATCATGATATCCATGAAGGGCGCTCTAAATCCGGAAGCTTAATTGGCTTAAAAGTGTCATGCACTAATGGGGCTCCGAATCCGGAGGCTTAATTGGCCCAAAAGTGTCATGCACTAATGGGGCTCCGAATCCGGAGACTTATCTTGGCCAATCATGATATCCACGAAGGGTGCTCCGAATCCGGAGGCTTAATCAGCCAAAAAGTTTCATGCACTAATGAGGCTCCGAATCCGGAGACTTATCTTGGCCAATCGTGATATCCACGAAGGGCGCTCCGAATCCGGAAGCTTAATTGGCTTAAAAGTGTCATGCACTAATGGGGCTCCGAATCCGGAGACTTATCTTGGCCAATCGTGATATCCATGAAGGGCGCTCCGAATCCGAAGGCTTAATCGGAACGCTTTTGAACTGGATTTCGCAGTGAGTAGACAGGAATCTTTTCATTACAAAAGTGGACTGTGTACATGGTGGACCATTCAAAACTAGTATCATTCCCCACAGGTCGGGTTTAATGATAGAATTTATGCAAGTGCGTTGAATTCCAAGGCCGTGGCAGACTCCTTCCAAACATGTCTTTGAGCCGATATGCCCCTACTCCTGCGATCGAATCGATCTAATAGGGGCCGTCCCAGTTAGGACCCAATTTTCCATCAGCTGGTTTCCTGGCAGCTGGAAGTACTTTCTTCAGGACCAACTCTCCTGGTGTGTAACGGCGCAGCTGAACACGTTGATTATACGGCTTAGTAAGCTGCTGCTGGTACCGTGCCATGGATGCAAGGGCACGGTCTCTTCGTTCTTCAATCAGAATCAAATCCAAGGCCAGCATCATGTCGTTTCGGCCCATATCAAAAACTTTCGATTTCAAGGTTGGGAGGTCGATCTTCAGGGGTATGATTGCCTGGGTTCCAAAGCATAAAGCAAACGGCGTTTCCCCAGTGGATCGCCTCAGCTTAGTTCGATAAGCCCACAATACACTCGGCAATTCTTCGACCCATTTGACTTTAGCTTTCTCCAGCCTCTTCTTGATACCGTCCAAGATGGATTTGTTAGAGGCTTCGGCTTGACTATTGCTTTGTGGGTAAGCCGGAGTAGAAAAGTAAGGCCGGATACCATATTTGCTGCACAGCTCTCGGTAGACGCCACAATCAAACTGGGTGCCGTTGTCTAAGATAAGTGCTCTTGGAATGTCGAATCGTGTTATGATATTTCTCCATACAAAGCGCTTAATATCAGCATCTCGAATGTGTGTTAGTGCCTCCGCTTCGACCCATTTTGTGAAGTAATCTGTCGCGACGATCAAGTATCGCTTGTTCCCTAGGGCCCTCGGCAATGGTCCGACGATATCAAGTCCCTACTGGGCGAACGGCCAGGGGTTGGTGATAGAGCTTAACTCTTTAGCAGGCAGATGGGTTAACGGGGAGAACTTCTGGCATTGTTCACATTTTTTCACATAACATTCGATATCAGCTCTCATTGTCGGCCAATAATACCCCTGTGTTATAGTTCGATGGGCCAAAGAGCGCCTGCCAGAATGGACACCACAGCTACCATCATGTATTTTAGTCAGGAGCTCCTCAACTTTATTCGGATGAATGCATTCCAGGTATGGATCAGAAAGGGATTTTTTATAAAGCTTTCCTTGGGGATCCAAGTAGTATCGCAGGGCTTTGTTTCGTAGCTTGTGCGCTTCTTTCTTGTCCGCTGGGAGCTGTTTAGCAGACAAGAATGCAGCAATGGAGTCCATCCAACTCGGTCCTGACTCTATGACATTGACCTGGACTTCCACAGAAAGGCCAATGCTCGGCTCCGGGATGAAACCAACTTTAATGGTCTGTTTAATCTCTGAGCTGATGACGAAGGCTAGGTAAGCCAGGGCATCTGCATGTATATTTTGGTTACGGGTTATTTGGTTCAATTCATGATGGTCAAATTTTGCCAGTAAGGAATTTGCCGTTTTCATGTAAGCGGCCATACGGTCGTTTCTTGCTGCGTACTCCCCCTTTAGCTGATTGATCACAAATTTTGAATCGCAAAATATAAGCAGACGTCGAGCACCTAAGAGATGTGCATTCTGCAGGCCGGTTAGCAGCGCCTCGTATTCGGCCTCGTTATTTGATGCTTCGAAGCTGAGTTTGACAGCCTGCTCAATTATTGCCCCGTTGGGAGCC
Source organism: Camellia japonica (assembly GCA_030407325.1). NCBI lineage: Eukaryota > Viridiplantae > Streptophyta > Magnoliopsida > Ericales > Theaceae > Camellia > Camellia japonica. The sequence goes on from JAPPVO010000016.1 coordinate 56,194,959, forward strand.
ATTATCACTACTCCGGCCCGCGCCGCGTTGATTGGACGATCCATCACAGTACAACTGCCAAATGTCCCCAACATAAATTTTCCAGTTCGACTTAGGTTGAATTTCATCAAACTTGAAGTCGGCAAGACCCCCGGTGAATTCGGCCACAAAGTCGGCAAGCACCTGTCCCTTGATTGAGGTTCTAGGCAGAAACTGGATATCGTACTGGCCGAGTTCAAGAGCCCACTTTGAAACGTGCCCTGATGCTTTTGCACTACGGAGTACCGACCGGAGGGGGTGGTCAATTAGTACCCCAATGGTATGCTCCTGAAAGTAATGCATCAGCTTTCTTGCTGCCATGACGAGGGCCAGAATGAGTTTTTCCAACGGAAGGTAGCGTGTTTCAGCGTCGACCATTGCCTTGCTCACATAATACACTGGCCGCTGCTCCCCCAGCTCCTCCTTTATCAGTACGGCGCTGACGGCCCGGTCGGAAACCGCCAGATACAAAATGAGCGGGTCGCTTGCCAAAGGTGTTGTCAAGAGTGGAACTGATCAGAGGTAGGTCTTGAGGCCGTTGAAAGCGGCTTCGCATTCGGAGGTCCATTCAAAAGTCTTGCCCTACCGTAGAGTGTGAAAGAATTGTTGGCAGCGATCTGTGGACCGACTGATGAACCTGTTGAGTGCGGCGGCCATCCTCATCAACTTTTGAACCTCTTTCACTGAATGAGGGGAGCCGAGCTCTAAGATTGTTGTGATTTGCCTCGGGTTGGCTTCGATCCTCGGTGGTTGACAATATAACCCAAGAATTTGCTAGAGCCGATCCTAAACGCACATTTGGAAGCGTTCAGCTTCATTTTGTATTTACGTAAAATGCCGAATGTCTCTTCCAGGTCAGCTAGATGAGTTTGCTCTTCTTTGGACTTGACCACCATATCGTCAATGTACACTTCCATAATGTGGCCGAGCTGCTCATTGAACATGGTAGTGACTAATCTTTGGTAAGTTGCCCCTGCATTCTTCAGCCAAAAAGGCATAACCTTATAGCAATAGGTTTCGCTTGGGGCGAGGAATGCATTCTTGTCTTGGTCCTCCGGATGCATGGCAATTTGATGGTAGCCTCTGTAAGCATCGAGGAAGCTCATATACTGATGGCGTGCCGTCGTATCTACAAGTTGGTCTATTCTGGGGAGAGGAAAACAATCTTTGGGGCAGGCTTTGTTGAGGTCCGTGAAATTAACGCACACTCGCCAAGTCCCATTTTTCTTCTTCACGACCACAGTATTAGAGAGCTATGTAGGGTAGGTCACTTCCTTGATTGCCCTGGCGTCAAGCAACCGGTCAACCTCTTCAACAACGGCGGCAGTGTGCTCTGCGGCTGACCGCTGACTTTTCTGAATAATCAGCTTGCATTTAGGGTCAACATTTAAACAGTGCTGCGAAACAAACGGATCTACACCCAGCATCTCATATGGAGTCCACGCAAATACATCAAGGTTGCTGAGCAGGAAGGAAATCAGCTGCTGCCTGTCGGCTTGATTCAGGGAAGCGCCGACCATGAAGAACTTGTCTAGTTTTCCGTCAATTTCAACTCGGTCCAGGGGCTTCCGTGGCCTTTTCACTTGGGAGCCGCCCAACATCGTCGAGGCTCTCTCGATCCGGCACCTCAATAGAATTCACTTGCAACTCTTTTGGCGTCTTTCTAGCAAGGAGATAACATGCTTGTGCCGATTTCTGGGAGCCACGGATTTGCTCAATGCCTCGTTCTGTCGGGAAGCGTAGCAACTGATGATAGGTGCTTGGCACGGCCTGCATAGTATGCAACCAAGTTCGCCCCATAATGAGATTATACGGCGATGAAAGCTTGACGACTAAAAAGTCCACATCCACTGTTCGGGAGCCCGCTCGAACGGGTAGTGTGATTTTCCCCAATGGGTACTTTGGATTTGCGTTGAAGCCGAATAATGGATAAGGAGCCGGAGACAGGTTTGATTCGTTGAACCCGAGTTTGATGAAGGTCTTGTAATACATAATCTCTGAAGTACTTCCTTGGTCTATGAGAACGCGTTCAATGGTAAATCGGTTTACGCGTAGTTCAATGACCAATGGATCAATGTGGGGGAGTGTTACGCCGATCAAATCAGAATCGTTGAAGGTAATATTCGGAGCTTTATGGGGCCGTTTTGCTGATGTGATTTGCTTTTGGGGGACTGGATGTGACTGAATTGCATGCACGGTTGGGGTTGTTGGCAGGCTGTATATCATATAGATGACGCCGAGTGGAGGTGAATCCTGCTGAAGGCTAATTGTTTTGGTTGCGTTCTTTCGGACATGTTGCTGGAGCCAACCGTCCTGTACCAACTCCTCAAGGTGGTCTTTCAAAGCATAGTAACTGTCAGTATAATGACCGTGATCTTTGTGATGTTTGCACCGCCTATCCCGTCTTCTCGTGTCGGGAGGTCCCACCATTTTTTATGGCCATTTGAAGAACAGAAGGTGTTAAACCTTAGCCATAACCACACTGATTAGATCCGATAACTTCGTGTATTTCTTGTTGGCGCACCTCGGGTGCCTGCTATCCACTTGAAGCTGCTCATTAGCTCGGTGTGGACACTGGTCGTTTGATCGGCGTGAATCTTGTCTTCTATCTCGCTTAGCCTGATTCCGTGATTCAGGGCTCCGTGGTGGTACAGCGTTTATCGGCTGCACGACTTCAGGCTGGGCCGACTTAGCAGCTTTATGCCCGTCTTTGACCCGGAGGGCATCGTCTTATACTTTGCAGTATTCCTCAACTATTTTCACCAACGCCCAGACCATTTTTGGGGGCCGTCTGGTCAAAGAGCTGCGGAGGGCATTGTCTAGATGTAACCCCATTTTGAAAGCAGTGATGGCCATGGAGTCATTGCAAGCATCATCTACCAGATTAAAACATTCCCAATACCGCGTCGAATACGCACGAAGGGTTTCCCCTGGTTGAATCTGCATTGCCCACAGAGAATCGGCTTGCTTCGGTTGGACCTCATTAGTGATGAACCTTGCCCTGAAAGATTTTTGGAATTGGTGGAAGCTTTTGATCGAAGCCGGCTCCAGTTTATAATACCACCTAACAGCTAATAGTCCCAAACTGCTGGGAAATATTCGGCACATGAGGGCCTCGTCGTCTACATGCAATGTCATGGCTTGCTTGTAGTGACGGATGTGATCGGTGGGGTCTGATTTTCCATCGTAGAGAGTGAACGACGGAGCTTTGAACTTTTTGGGCAGAACCACCCTTGCGATCCGTCGCACAACGGGATCATGCTGGTCTCCTTCGTCTGAATTGTTTCTTCTTCGCTTATACCTTATACGTACACTCTCTTCAAAGGAACTGGTAGCTTCAAGTTGACATTTCTTTTTGGGCTCCGGGGATAATGAGTCAGAGTCACTGTCAGTGTCTTGTTGTCGGGCTCGAGGTCGTCGACCACCTGTCCTCAGAGGTCATTCCAGATCTTGGTGTACAGCTTGTTTGGACTTCGCCACTTTCGAGGCCAAATCCTGATGGAGACGTTCGTTCTCAACGATCATGTTCTCCAACGTCTGTTCGTTTTGCTTTGCTTGCTCCATAATCGCTTGCATTGCCTTATGTGCTGATGTCGAGGGCGAACCGAAGTTCAAGGCCTTTCTTGCGATAATATTCTCTGGCCCAAGCATATTGCTTGGAGTGGTTTCATCTTGCGGCGTAGGGTCGACAGCGACTGCCGGAGGATCTTCCATCACGCCCGCCATGGATGTGTTTGAGTATTTCCATAGACGGCGCCAATTGTGGAGAAGTGGTTTTGGAAATACTCTTTGGATCCAATGGGGCACTCGAGATCCTCAGCTGGTAACGTGAAAAGGAATGAACAATCCGGTCGGAGGTGCCGGAATTAGCACTCCAACGGACAAGTCAGTATATACTCTCTTGATTGCTTATATTTTAAGTTAACCGTACTAATTCTCACATACCTTTCTCTGACTGATGATCCTGTATTTATATTATTCTCTTTGGGCCTTAGGGCCAGGCCCATCCTCGATCCATTACATGTACTTCTACTCGGCCTTTGTTCTGCTGGTTGGAATGTCGATTATTTTATTCGGCTCTTCAATTGACTAGGATCAATGCCGAATAAAGGTTATGTCCCGGGCTGGACTCGTCTATTTGTCCTTATTGACCCAATGAAATTCGGCTCCCACATCTGTATTTTTACTCCGCATGTTGTAATCATATGACTTCTAGTTCTACTATATTTTCTTCTATTTCTTCCTCGGCTCATATTCCCTTTATTCATACTACTGATAGTTCTCTCATGTTTGTAAGTCATGTTGCTCTATTTTTACCTCTCATTTGTCTTTACCACAGGTTTATCATATCGCTGCTCTTACCTTAAACCTTATTTCCATTAGTCAATTATGTGAACTTAGTTTAACTGTCACATTTTCTGCTAATGGTTGTTTGGTGTAGGACCCTTAGATAGGACAGACTCTTGGGATTGGCCGTAAGCATGGACGTCTCTATGAGCTCATTCATCTTCCTATTCCAGACTCCACAAAGTTAGCTGCTCCTGCATCTGATTCTTTTTTGTCTCCTTTTCATCTTTGGCATTATCGCTTAGGGCATATTTCTGTTAGTATGTTAAAGTTTTTGGTTTCTAGTGGTCAATTGGGTCATATATATCCCGATCATTTTGATTGTTTGCCTTGTTAACTTGCAAAAAAATTTGCTTTATTTTTTAATAAATGTACTTTTGTTTTCTATGCACCTTTTGATCTCATACATTCTGATATTTGGGGCCTATCACCCACTACTACCATGGGGGGATCTTGTTATTTTATTATCTTTGTTGATGATTTTTCACGGTTTACTTGGTTATTTCTCATGAAAAATTGATTTGAACTTAAACAAATTCATTATACCTTTGCAACAATGGTCCAAACCTAATTTTCAAAAAACATTAAAAATTTTCGCTTTGACAATGCTATGAAGTATCAAGATTCGGATTTCCTTTCTTTTCTTCAGTGTCATGCAACTTAGCCTCATCGTTCCTGTGTTGGCACGTCCCAGCAAAATGGACGTGCTGAATAGAAACATCGGCATATTCTCAACACTACTCGAGCTCTCCTTCTCTCTTCTTCCTATCCTGAAAACTTTTGGGGGGAAACTGCACTTACTGTTGTGTATACTATTAATTGTGCTCCCACTCTTGTCATCCATAATCAAACTTCCTTTGAACGTCTGCATGGCACTAGCGCTCCATACACACATCTTCGGGTTTTTGGATCTGCATGTTTTGTCATCCTTTACCCTTATGAACACACTAAACTTGAACCTCGTTCTCGTCTTTGTTGCTTTCTCGAGTATGGGATTGAACATAAAGGTTATCGCTATTGGGATCCTATCTCTAATAGTCTTTGTGTATCCCATCATGTGGTTTTCTGGAAGTATAAAATGTTTTCATCCCTATCCTTGTTTCATTTACCCTCACCCTCTACCTCCATCATGTTTACTAATCCTTCCATAGATCTCTTCTCTAATGCGTTTGATGCAGGTTCCTTATTTGTAGAGCTGCCTTTGCTGACCCTAATCTCGTCTACATTGTTCTCCCTGATGGTCCATTGTCCATTGCACCTTCTAGCTTGTCTTCTACCTCTCCATCAAACCGTTCCCCCACAGCTCTTCCCATCGATCGTCCACATCGGGTAACTCAACCACTTGTTCATTTTCGTGATTATATTGTCAGGTCTACTGCCTTTTTTACTTATGAACCTACCTCCTATGGTGAGGCTTGTATTAATCCTCTTTGGCAACAAGCTATGACTGATGAATTACAGGCTTTAGACAAAACTCATACCTAGGATGTTATTGATCTTCCTTCTAGAAAGACTGCGATTGACTGCAAATGGGTATACAAAATCAAGACTCATTCTCATGGCTCTATTGAGCGCTACAAAGTCCGTCTTATTACAAAGGGCTTCACCCAAGAATATGGCATTGATTATGAGGAGACTTTCACTTCGGTTGCTCGGCTTACCTCTGTGCGTAGCTTAATTGATGTTGCCGCTGCTCGCCACTAGGATCTCTTTCAGATGGATGTCAAAAATGCCTTCATTAATGGTGATCTTCTTGAGGAAGTCTACATGCAACCTCTCCTTGGGTCTGCTTATCCGGCTCATAAGGTTTGCAAACTATAACGTGCTCTCTATGGTCTTAAGCAAGCCCCACGAGCTTGGTTTGCTAAATTTAGTTCCATCATCCATGACTTCGGCTTCACCACCAGCTCATATGACACTGCTTTATTTGTTCGGACCACTCCTCATGGTACCACTCTTCTTCTTCTTTACGTGGATGATATGATTATCACCGGTGATGATGTGGCTGGTATTCTTAGCCTCAAACAATTTCTCAATTGTCAGTTTGAGATGAAAGACCTTGGTACTTTCAATTATTTCTTAGGGCTTGAAATCTCTCATGATTCCACTGGTTATTATTTGTTACAAGCCAAATATGCATCCGATCTTTTGGTATGTGCTGGTCTTACCGATTGCAAGACTACCTCTACTCCCGTTGATTCTCAAACTCGTCTTACTCCTCTAGATGAAGATCTTCTCTCTGATGCTTCTCTTTATTGCCAGCTGGTAGGTAGTCTTGTTTATCTCTCTGTGACCTGTCCTAACATTGCTTATGCTGTCCATCTTGTTAGTCAGTACATGTCGGCTCCCCGCACCCTGCGTTATATTGCTCTACTTTGCTACCTCAAAGGTACTATGTTCCATGGCCTCCACTACTTTGCCTACTCTTCTCTCGAACTTCATGCCTTTTCTGATGCTGATTGGGCTGGGGATCCTACTGATCAACTCTCCACCACGGGTTTCTGTTTCTTCTTAGGGAATTCTCTTCTTACTTGGCGCACCAAGAAACAGTCCTTCACTGCTCGCTCTAGTACTGAAGTTGAATACCGCACTCTTGCTGATACTACTTAGGAACTTTTGTGGCTTCGCTGACTTCTTGCTGATATGGGTGTTTTTTTCCCTAGTACTACCCCTCTCTATTGTGACAATCAGAGTGCCATTCAGATTGCTTACAATGATGTCTTCTATGATCGCACCAAACATATTGAGATTGATTGTCATTTCATCCGACAGCATATGACACGTGGCATTGTTTATCTTCTCCCTATTTCTTCTGCTCATCAACCTGTTGATATTTTCACCAAGGCTCATCCTTCTGGTCGTTTCAGTGATCTAGTTTCCAAACTCAAGTTGGTTGATGCTTACCCACCTTGAGTTTGAGGGTGGCTGTAAATGTATATTATATTATACTTATCTATCTGTATCTGTATCTCTATCTCCTTCTATACTTATCTAGGTTTCTTTTCAGGCTATATATACAGGCTTCTCCTATTGTATTTATTCATTCAATTCAATATAATACAGATACATAATTTTCTCTTTCTTTCAACCATTCTAACAATTAAAGAGATCACTAACCCACAATAGTTTGAAATCAACAAAGTCTAATAACCAATCCACCAAGCCACAAGCCCACCAAACAAATCCCAACAACCAATACTAATCGCATACGGCCCCATAATAGGGGTGAAATAAATCAACCATCACAAAAGGTTTAAAGCTCTTCTCCATAAACCAATTACAAATGGTTGTGTTTTGTTTTGTTTTTTTTTTTTGGTTTTTTATTATTTATAAAATACACTAACTTCTTTTGAAATTTAGAAAAAAATATAACAATTCTCATAAGTTTGACATAATTATACTAGACTGCCTTAAGATTTTAATTCATATAATATTTTGCCTCATTTTTATCAAAAATTTGTTAGTTGTATGATAAAAAAAATGATGTTATCATTTCTGTTATATTAAAATATATATTTTACCTTATGTATCTCTATATCTTCATATCATTTACATTAATTTTGATCTCTTTAATCTTACTAAAAGGGAGGTCAGCGTAATTATATGAAAATTGTGAAACTTGCTTTATTTTTTCTAAACCTCAGGGGAGGTCAATATAATTTTTATTTTTAATTTATTTATTTTTAAGTTTAGGCTAAATTACACTCACTTCTTCTGAAGTTTTGAGAAAATATAGTCAGTCCCAAACTTTGGACATAATTACACTAACCTTCCGCAAGATTTTAATTCATATTATATTTAGATCATTTTTCATTAATAATTCGTGAGTCGTATGAGTGAAAAAATAATGTTATCATGTATTTTCTACTAATATATATATATATTCCTAAACATGCCTACTTATCATATGCGTTAGTTTTGATGGCTTTTATCTTACTAACAAGGAAGTGAGTGTAATTATGTTAAACTTGTTGGGCGAACTGTATTTTTATCAAACTTTAAGAGAGATAAGTGTAATTTGCTCATAAGTTTATGAACAAATTAGTTACAAAAATAAATATAAAACAAATACCTTGTCTTCTAAAATTTGATAATTAAGAGATCTCAGTTTTGAAGCATATAGGACTGGATTTGGGGTGTTGTGTATTTGGCACAATAGTGATTGTGTTGGAAATGGTTATAAAATTCTGGGTAAAACCAGAATTTTTTCCTTAGTTTGGTCTAATTTTTAGGTGGGCCCCGTGCATCGATTTACACGGGTCAAAGTGGTAACGCGTTCTATGCCGCGTTGTGATTCACGTGGTATATTTGGTTGCTCAAAACCATTACCGAGTGAATGGGAAATTGAAGCCAAAGTATGCTCCATGGAAATGGAGTTTTGGTGGAAATTCCTTAAAGGTTAAATAAAGCTTGTCCCACATTGATTTGGTGGGAGGTTTTGAAAGGGTTTATAAGGCATGGGTTTGGTACTTGGGGTGTGCCCCAAGGGGTACCCAAGTGTTTTAGAGGGAGAGGTTATGGGCAAAATGGGCTAGACCCATTGGACTCAAAAACCACCACACGCGCGCCGCCGTCCGTCCGGTCGGGCTGGGCTGGGCCTGGGCTTGGGCGCGGGTGCGTGGTGTGAGGTTGGGCTTGTTCGGCCCAATACTAATCTTTTTGGGCCAAAAACATTTGAATTTAATTCAAATAAACTGGTTTGGATTTTTTGTTCATCCAAACAGGGCCCTTCCCGTTTTCAAACAGAATTAAACTGGTCCGGTTTTTCCTGTTCATCCAAACAGGGCCCTTCCTAGAATTAAATTGGTTTGGATTTAATGTTCATCCAAACAGAGGCCTTCCCCTTTTTTATCTGTTTGAATGGTTAACCCAACAGATTCAAATCTGTTTGAATTTAAACCCAACAGGTTTCATACCTGTTCAATTCAAAACCAAGAGCCACCTTTACATCTATAAATAGACTAGCCTCCCATTTAGATTTTCACTCCAATTTTCGTACTCCATCCTCTCTATAATCTCTCTGCATTTTGCTGCATTTTTATTCTGAAAGAAAGAGTGTAAACACTTAGTGTGTTCGTAAGGCAAACAATTTGTAGTGCTGTTATTGTTTGTGGTAAGATCATTTCATCCTGGGAGATAGACGTCCAGATTCTGAAAGCACCGTGGAGAGGACGAATCTGTCTTAAGGACACAGTGTTAAACACTGGACTTGATCAGAAAAGTAATTCAAAGAAATTAACCAAGTAAGTTGTTTAATTTTATTCTGTTTTTTAATTTGTTTATTTAATCAGATTTTAATTTTGTTTTTGTAACAAAATAAAATCTGTTATTTATTTATTTATTTTTATTTCGAGTTTGATTTTTGTAATCAAACATATTCTCTCCTTTTCTTTATTTCTTTAATTCTAATTGTTGTTTTGTACACAATAGAATTAAAATCTTTTAAATACAGTGAAAATTGCCTAACAGATTGTTGTGCAGTTATTGTGGGATTTACTTCGAATCTTATTTTGATAATTCAAATCGTTTAATTTTTAAAAAATGTCAAGTAGATCATATCTATAAAAAATTAAATTAATCGGATATCAATAGGCTCATTTATCAAATCACATTTATATTTAGTTTGATACTTATATATTTATTTTATATATATACACAAATATGATTTGATGAAATGACTATTGATATTTGAATAATTTAATTTTTTATAAATATATTTTATTCGATATTTTTAAAAAAATAAACAATTTAAATAATAAAAATAAGATTCCAAACAAGTATCAGAAGCTGCACAACCATCATTGTTATGCATTAGGTACATTAGTAACCTCAAAGTCATATAGGACTTCAACATTGTAAACTAATTTTTCCATACAATAACACCTAACACCCACTTGATTGCATGGCATGAGGGTCTAGTTATGATTTCGTTAAGATAGTGTTGTCAATACCGTATTGTATTGGGTTATATCGGTTGGTATCACACCTGTAAAAAATGATATTAGGAATGGTGAATTATGTTTGGGTTAATTTCTTGGGCGTTTTGTGTTTTTGTGTTTTTTTTTTTTTTTTGGGTGTGATTGTAACTTACTTGCACAGATGGACATAACTTATATATTTATTTCAGATTTATTTTATTGTCGAACTCTTATGATCGACTTCTACTTCATAGTACGAATTTTATGTTTTGATATATGCATAGCTTCTCCTTGGTGTTTCATTTAAGGATTTTTCCTTTGTTTTTTGAATTAAGATTTTTCCTTTGTTTGGTATAAGTTTCTTGTTGATGTCTTTGTAAGTGTTGTTTGGCTAATCTTACTTTAATGAAAATGACTATTGATAAAAATAAAAAATTAAAAATTAAAAAAAAAAGCACTAAATGTATATTATTTTTAGTTTATTCTTTAGTCAATGATAAGAAAATTGATGACGATGCAAAACAATATTAATTCATATGCTTTTATTTATTTATTAGGATAAATTACATTGACCCTCTTTGATGTTTAGAAAAATATAATTAGTCTTACAAATTTAATATAACTACACTGATATCCCTTGGGAATCTAATTCACATAAAAATTAAAACCTTTTTAATCACTAATTTGTCATATGAATAAAAAAAATAGTATTATCATTTTTTCCTACTAAAATTATATTATTATTTGTTTATTTCAGTATCTATATATTCACTATTTACATTAATTTCAATCTATGTAATTTTATTGAAAAAAAGATAAATATAATTATATTAAAAATATAAAATTGACTGTATTTTTTACTCACAATCGGCATGCCACTATGTGGCCCAAGATGTGATAGTCCAACCTACCTTAAACCAAAAACAACTTTGTCGGTATATGGTTGTATTCTATATCAAAACTTGTAGTCGGACAATTGGGTGGAAACAAAAACAAAAACAAAAACAAAAACAAAACAGAAAAAACAAAACAAACAAACGAGCGAACTTAAGCATGAATTTTTCTGGGTGTTGTATTTGATTGGAGTCTTTTTTTTTTTTTGGCTAATGAAATTTATTTATTTATATATTTTTTTTAAGGCAACTCATATGTACAAAGTAAACTTGAGAGCTTAGATCGCAATATCACGAAGAATTACTCAAAAAGATTCGAATTCATGATTTGATCTAAAAATCCTTAACAATTGAATGACTTGTACGAATTAAAATACAATCTACATAATTCCACCCTTGAGACAACAACCCTTGGCCAAGTAAGGTTCCCTTGGTTATCATTAAATGGGATGTGTAACCTCCAAATGCATTAGAAAATTGGGTCTGGCTTTCCTTCAACTTGTGATCGGATTGGAAGATATTATTAGACCTATAAGCCCACAACTGGTCCCATTTCGATAATCTGAATCGTGCAATATATAAAACTCGTCGAGTACTATATGCCTGTAAAAAATCACGTTGATTGGATATCAATAGTTATGTGATCAAATCAGTTTCGTATAAAAAAAATAAATGGTAAAAAAATAAACGATTGATAGAAATCTGAATCGATGAGATGCCTATCGATATTCGATCAATGTGATTTTTTACATATATATAGCACTCGACGAGTTCTACACATTGAACGGTTCGAATTATTGAAACGGAATCCGTGGTGAGTCCCACGAGCCTAACAGTACTTTCCAATCTGATCACAGACCGAAAGGAAGTACAACCTAGAAAATTCTCTATGACCTATTCAATGTTTGACGTTGCGTTTTTGTTTGTCGCATAGGTTGTTGAGCAATATGAAACTCGAGAGAACAATGATACTTAAAGAAATTCTTGTTGGGTGTTCTTCCATTGAATAAATACTTGTTCCAAGTACAAAGAAATTCTTGTTGGGTGTTCTTCCATTGAATAAATACTTGTTCCAAGTACAAATGTTGGAGCATCATGTGAGTGATATTGTTTAAATGGTGATTTAAATCAATTACACAATGAAAAAAATTCATGAATGGCACATGTTGACTTATTTTTATTAAATAGTTAAAAAAATAATGAAAACATTGCATCTATGGGGGATTAAATGGTATTGAAAAAAAATTCTAACAAAATTTTATACTCAACATTTATACACTTTTCTATTGTTAATTACAATAGCATAGGGGTTGCAAAAAGCTTGATAATACGCATACTAATGTTTGTGTCTATTTAGCTAAACAATTTAAGCAATGCTTTTGAATTTAGGCCATTTTTCATAAATGCTAACACAAAATTTTATTTTTTTTCATTAGTATATGTCGTAAAAAAATTGAGAGGCCTAATCAGTAATAGACCTTATGCCATCATAATCGGATTCTCTCTAGCATTTTCTTCATCGATTTATTATCTAACAGTTGATCCAAAAGTTACAAGCAATTCCAATTGTCACAACTAGTGATAATGACTATCTGTTGAATTGTGGCATTTAAATCAACTGTTAAATGATGGAGACATGGAGAAAGTAATAGAGAGGAATAATATTTATTTTTTTTAAAAAAAATAATGAAAAATTTTGAAATATAATATTTTCATGACATTTTCATTTTCTTATGATTTAAAACTCAAAATAAAAATATTTTCTTAAAAACGAGTTTTTTTTTAAAAATAAAATTTCAGTATTACCAAAACATGTTTTTTTTTCTTTTCTTGAGAATGATGACCAATAACCAGCCAGTTCCATTTCATTGTGTTTCTAAAAGCAAAAAATATTGGCAGTTCCATTCCATTGTGTTTCTAAAAACAAAAAATATTGGCAGTAGCATGGGGCTTTCTTTTTTTTTTTCCTATGGGTTGAGGGAATTTATTTATGGTAAAAAATATTTTCAATTAAATAGTAATGGTCTATTCGGTTAAGTGGGATGAAATAAAATGGTCATTCTCTAAGTTTTTCAATGATCATTCTCTTATAATATTGAATAAAATGTATTTTTCATTATTTTTTTAGTCAACCAAGCATAAGAATAAAATTTTGATAGAATGATCATTTTATTAATTTCATAGCATTTTAATGAATCAAACACTTCATAAGAGTAATAGAACCTGTGCACCATTAAGGACCTGTGCACCATTTAATCCCACAAGTGTTTGTGTAGATTAAAAAAATCCCACAAATGTTAGTGATGTTTTCTGTGACAATTTTCTAAATCTGTCACTAAAAATTGATAATTAGTGACTTTTTCTATGACGATTTTCTAAATCTTTTGCTAAAAATTAATAATTAATGATTTTTTTTGTAATAAAATTTTCAACTATTGCTAAAAAAGTAACAATTAGCGACACTTTTTTTTTTATAAAAACGCCACTAAGAAAATAAAAAATTAGACTTTGTGGTTACAATTTTAAGTAAACATGACTTCTAAATAAAGAAGATTTATTGGTGCACACATCTTCCTAATATGACTTTTTAATCCATTCCCCTAGAATAAAATAAGGGTTTAGTAAATGAAAAATGATATCAACCCCACTTACACCCCGAATTTATCTCGAATGAGAGTTGTATAGTTGAGATTGAATTTATGTAGTGTAGGGTCCATGTGTAAAATAAATGTAAACCACAAGATAACAATTCTGGGTAGTTAAAGTTAGGTTTGTAGGATTACTCTTAGATTGTGTTTGATTTATGAATTTAGAGAATGATTTGAAAAGAAAAAAGCAAATGGTGTGTGAAATTAGATAAAATGTAAGTATATTTTATTTATATTTTACCTTATTTTACTTTTTTCTTTTCGAAATCTCTCCTCAAATCCTTAAATCAAATACAGTCTTAGTAAATGGACCCGTGATTTGCATGTGAGAAGAGAACATCAAACAAATGGAGAAGAGGTTGGAATATTCAGATTGGGCCCAGTTAATATCAGCTTGATTAACAGACACTAAGAGGCCCAGGTAGTTGGACTTTCCGTAACTTCATGGGCCTCACACTGTCCATTCGGACAACACCATTCTGAGAATAACTCGAGCAGTGTGGTATACACAATTGACTATTGGGTAGAACAACACATTAGTCTCACAGCCTAGCAAGGTTAAGGGCCATCACTACCAATGGGCCAAAACAAAAACCCTCTAGGAGACTTTTTACAAAAAGTCAAAGTATGCACTAAAAACTCTAAACTCTCTCTCTCTCAATCTATATCACTAATAACGGGAAATTATTTAATACTTCCGGAGTATCATGTAGTCATATTCTAAGTCAAATCACCAATAATTTAGCCTCATGTTGTTTCCCATTCCCAACATAAATTGTGGGCCCTTACGCCTCTCCACCAATCAAAATTTTATGGAGTATCACGTGTCTATATTCCGAGAGTATTGAATAATCACCCCCTAATAACGGGATCGGAGGATTTTTAATTGGCACCACACCGGTGCCCCAAAGACTCACTTTATCTTCTGTTGCAAATTATTGGATCACATTAGAACCATACAAATTTGATTATCATCATGTTTCTTAAATTTTTATTTCTTTTGCTGTACATTCTACTCGGTGGAAAAAAATAAAAATAAAAAATTTCTTATTTGACAGAATCAAGGCGCTCTTTTCAGTATTTACAAAATCAATTAATCAAGATAGCATAAGATGTTTTTATTGTTGTAGATTTGTTGGTTGCCAATGTATGGATGGTTGCAAGCTGTTTTCAATCCGATGCAAGTCCATATCATACGGTCCAAAACAAATGGCCAAGCATCCTATGTACCCAATTCTCTCTATCTCTCTCTCTCTCCCTCCAAATCCATTCTTAATGCTAAAACATTTAAATATCCCGTGTTAAAAAAGAGAAATAGTTTATTTGGTGAAAGCAATAAGCCAACAACTATTGATAAAGTAATTAATGAGAAAGACCTTCGGTTAGTTTATTCCTAGTTGTAGTGTTACATTTGTTAACAAGTAAGAATTCATCAAAATTGAAAATTTTCAGATGAAACAAGCTTTATCCAAACAAAATGAATCCATATATTACTGTATTTGACTCAATGTGAATATACACAAAAATCAATCTATACAGTATGAAATAGGTATAAGTAATCTGTGTCTCCCCTACCAAAAAAAATTGTGTTCTTAAACTTCAATCAATTCCAACTAGAAACTCTCACTAATGGAGTTCCCAAAAAGCACAAAACCACTTCATTTTCACCTTCCCCTTCACTTCTTACCCAACATGCACCATCACCTTCTCTCACCAGTTCTTTAGCCTCTGCAATCACATCTTTGCTCATCTTCAATGCATTCAATCCCATCTTTGGGACAAGCCCACCTCTCCATTCTCTCTCCTCAAACTTCTCAAAGCAAGCAAGAGAAGAAACATAGGGTGCCACAAATAGACACTCCATGGCTATTCTTGCTTCTTTAAGGTGCACAGGCATATGCCACTCCATTGACTCGAGCAAGGCCGTGACATGCCCCAATTGGCCTTCGAAGAAAGAACCAAAACCGCGAAATTCACTCATCATTGTCTCCTCCTCTGCTCCATGCCCATCCCCAAATGTTACAATGCCCCTATCTTTCTTACCGGTGTTGATTGATTCTTGAGCTATCTTTAGAAACTCGGTCACTTGCCTAGAACTCCTCTGCCTCCCCATGTGGGGGAGACCGACCATACAATTGAAGGCTAACCATTCTCTTCCTCCACACTTTTTCTTGATGTTCTTCATCTCGGTTGACAAGCCTTCCATGTCCATCTCCTCGACCTTCAACTTCAAACCTGAAGAAAAGGCGTGCTCAAAAAGCAGTGCCTTTGCCTTCTCAAAGTGCACATTCACACCATTGGAGTCCTCACATTTAACTGATATTATTCGCATAGCCCATTGGCGTTGCCTTCCAAGCGCCTCAATCAAGGGAGGCCATTGCACTCCTTCACCCATATCAAAGTCCACAACATGAATTACCTCTGCGTCCTCAGGTACAGCTTCTAGTATCAACGTATTGGCGGTGAAGTGAGCGAATCTACCATAAGGGAAAATCTGATAGAAAGCCCTAAACGCTGCTGCAGAGTTCTTGCTCGCTTCTTGTGTCAGGTAGTCTAAATGTTGATCCAATGATCGGATCAAGTAATACGCCAAGCGTTGAAGAGCTATGCCTTTTGGACAAGCCTTCTCGTCTAATCGCTTCAAAATTACCTCCACAAGCTCTTTTTGTTGATTCTCCATTGCCTCTCCACACGCCTTGAGCAAATGAAGAATGCTCAATTGGTTGTCCAGCTCCATATCTTCCTTGGGAAAGAACAATGGTTTGTGCACTGATTCGACATCAATTGATGATGGCTCGATTTGTATCACTTTGTCTAATTCTTGTGATTGTGGACCGCTCTCGCTTCCTATCCAGCTGCAAATTAGGCCATCAACCTCATCAAACGCCATATTTTCGTCTGAAGTAATACCGGACTCTTCCAAATTTATCAAACACTGTTGAATTGGGGATAGGGCTTGGAAACCCTCATTCCAACAGGGGTAACTATGCGGCTCATCATAGTTTGCGGATGAGATGTAAGGAACAGAAGCGGAAACTTCAGAGGAATCCTCAGTGGTAGAGAGGAACGATGAAGAAAACTCGCAATTCCCCATATCAGTATCCATTTCAAAACCATGAAAACCAACTTCATCAAAATATGAATCAATAGTTTTGAGGTATGACCATGATTGATTAAGCTCTTGCTCAAGCATCATCATTTCCATGGCGGTTAAGGGTTGGAGATTCATGGAACAAACAATTCTGATAGAGTGTATATATAGATACAATCATGGAAAATATAGGATTGGGAGGAGAGAGAAGATAAGTAGATCCCGGCATCATTGTCTCATAGATTTACTACAAGCTTCTCCAGTTCCATTGGCAACTTCTTTAGGAGAAGAGTATATGGAGTATATTGGTTGATTTGTTCAGATAATTCAAGAGAACAATTGGACACAAAATACAAATCACTATGGTCCAAACATGTAAAATTAAATTCAATGAAAACCCATCAAAATCTTCGTTCAATACTTAAAAAAAAACAATTAAGTTTCACATTATTCATCAATATCTTAGGACCTCAACCTAAAAGAACTTGGGGTGTGCTCTCTCCATATGTTCAACTCTGATTGGTACTATCAATTCTTTGGGTCATACTTGTTTATCCGATTCAAAATTTACCTAATTCTCATGGTGTTATTAATTCTTTAGAGTCATATCCGCGAATCCTGTTCAAAATTTGCTTAATTCATATAGAGGAACACTTTACGTGAATCTCAAAATTAATCAAAATGGACGTAAGCTGAACCGGACATCCATACATCAAAAAAAAAAAAATCTTATGACCCCACTATTAAATATGTTTTAAATGTTGTTTTCAAACTTACGTACGGAAAATGAAAACAAAATCACAAAATCTTTTCGCGGCTGACTTTAATGTTGTGGGGATTTAGAACGTCTACTATTTAGATTAGGATTATGTGTTGTGAAAATTAATATAATAATTATCATTGCGAGGATTGCTAGAACAAATCTGTTAGGCAGAACATGTGTCGTAACTTTGTGGATTAAGTATAACTGTCTTATTGATTTCGTCAACCAAATCTTAGGATAGACTTTATACTTTGAATACAATCCAAGAAATGGAAGTAGGGACAATAAACTTTAGGTAGGTACTAGGTAGGGTTTGGTTTTAAAAAAAAAAAAAAATGCTTGATAGTCCGAATTTGCGTGGCTTGAATGGGTCGAATGTGTCAAAACGACGTTGTTTACATCTAAAATGACGTTATTTCGAGCCATTTAAGCCATGAAATTTCAGGCCACCTAACATTGTTGTTAAAATATATATATACATATATATATATTTATGTTAATTTTTGTAATTAAAATTAAGAGTTAATTATTTAAAAGTCCTATTTACAAAGGTTATAATAGCTCAAGTCATATTTAAGATTTTTGAATTAATAAATTCTATTTAATAAAACTAAGAATATTATCAGTTTTTTTCCTAATTTTTAAAACTAAGAACATTATCAATTTTGCATAATGATGTTCTAGATAATCGTTTCATTAACTGATGAAAAAAATAGGGCATGATATTAAACGTTTTTGTCTTTCTACTTATTGGTTTGATTTAACTATCCAATAAAAACGGGAACATTATCAGTTTTTCTAGTTTTAAAATTGAGATCATTATCAATTTTATCATTTTTAAAGTTATTTATTTATTTTTGGGTTAATTACACTAATAGTCCCTACAGTTTGGGACTTGTGTCACTTTGGTCCTTGACTTTTCAATTGTGACACATTTGACCTTAAATTTTGAATCTTGTTCCAAATAAGGACAATTGAAATATTATTAGATTTTTGAAGGGTAAAATCGTCAATTTGATAAAATATAAACTAATTTGACAAAAATAAATGTCGAAAAAATATTTTTAATTTTTTTAAAATTATTTTTATCCACCAATGATAAAATTATGTAAAATTAATAAAAATTACATGATTAATTTTTTAAATTTAATTTTACATGATCATCATCCAAACACATAATAAAAATTAATTTGGTAAAAATAAATAAATAAATGTCTAAAAGATTTATCAATTTTACATAATTTTATTTTTAGTAAGTAGAAATAATTTTTAAAAATTCAAAAATATTTGTTTGACATTTATTTTTGTCAAATTAGTTTATATTTTATCAATTTGACAATTTTATCCTTGAAAAATCTAATTATATATTCAATTGTCCTTATTTGGAACAAGATTCAAAATTCAGGGTTAAATGTGTCACAATTGAAAAGTCAAGGACCAAAGTGACACAAGTCCTAAACTATAGGGACTATCTGTGTAATTTGCCCTTTATTTTTAGTTTTACAAATCAATATTCTATCATTATGTTCTTTTATAGACACAAAATTTTCAGTTTTGCACAAAAATAATTTAGTTTTTTCAATTTTTTCAAAGAAAAAAAAAAACATTCACTTTGTTTGTTTCTGGTTTAGAAAATTCTACTTTTTTATTTTCTGTATTTTAATGTTTCAATGATTTTTTTTTAAATATTTTAAGCAATTTTTTTAATTTTTAGACACACCTAACATAAATACACTTAAAAAGTATAATATTTTTAAAAAAGAAAAAAAAACTTTAAAAAATACACTAAATACCAAAAAATACAACAAAAAAAAAAATGAAAATTCAGTATATTTTTCGTATTTTTGTGTATTTATTAATTTTTTAAAATATTTTTCCACAAATATTTTACTATTTAGATACATCTAAGTAAGATGCATCTAAAAGAGTAAAAAAATTGCTTAAAATTTAAAAAATATTCACTAAAAACAAAAATAAAAAACTCAATTTTCAAAAACTTTTTTTTGCACATAATTTTTTTTAATTTTTTCAATTTGAAAGTTGATATTTTAAAGTTTTTAAAATTAAAATAAATGTCAAATCATCATGTTGTTTTATAGATAATCCTAAATGATGAACAATCATTATTTGAAGGATAATTTCGACTATTAAAATTTTAATGGGACTTGAAGGTTCCAAAAATCTTAATTAGGACTTAATAGAATATAAGGTCATAAATTAAAAATTGTATGTAAATATCCCTAAAATTAATAATAAACATAAAAAAAATAAACACATTTTGGTAAGTTACTAGAAAGAGTACTCAAAGAGCATGTTTGTTTGGATGAACTGGACAAGTTTAGATATGATTAGCATTTCTAATATTGTTAATTTTGATCATCAATCATTTTGGATTATATATCATATTTCATGTCAGAATAATTTAGAATTACGAGGAGGGGACTAACAAAATTCTATCAAGTTTACAATTAACTAATTAGTCTAAACCTCTCATTAATCCTCCATTTTATATCATATCACCTCTTGAGATTTAATTCCCTCATATGGAAGATAAGATGTCCGGATAAACTAGTAGTTCGAACCTTGAATTTCTTAGTTAAATATCAAATTATGTATTTTTGTTGAATTACTAGTCTAATTCCAAGGCTATTTCCACTCAAACAAACATGCCAAAAAAACATGCCAAGAGGGTGGGAATTGTCAAAGGGTGGACGGTGGATAGAGGGTGATCGAAAGTAGTTACTGACAAAATAATGTAGGAAATAGAGGAGTGAATGAAAATTTGATTTCAAAACAAATGAAAATTCAATTTCTATATTTTTAAACTTCTGTAAATTTTGAAAATTGTTTACACTTTATTGAAAATGTAAATTTTTTTATTTTTTTATTTTTTTGATGGTGAAAAATGTAAATAGTTGTCAAACATGTTTTTTCTTTACAGTTCTCATTTTTTTTGAAAACAAAAAGGGAAAGAAACCAAGATGTTTCCAAATATTGTACAGTTTTCATTAAATTTTGGGTAGCGAAATTGTTACTACGGTGTCATTCGTTAAGTTTACAATTTATTATGAAAATGAAAATAAAAATTATGTTTCTTAGTAGAAGATATAACGGAACTTCGTGGAGTAAGAATAACTATTTTGAGTTTGGTCTTGTTGATTTCGTCAACAAAAATCTTAGGATAGATAGTTGAATACAATTTTATTTTATTTTAAAGATGGTACTTGAATGCAATCTAATATTTTAGCTAGTTAGGATTTGGTAAGGCCTTTTTTTTTTCATATATGCAAAAAATAAAAAAAGAAATTTTTGTTATAAAAAAAATATGATAAGTTGTTGGAAGGCGTGCCTAGATTCAGGGTGTTAGAGGGTGAGAGGTTGCTGGAGAGGGTGGATTATGGATGAGGGAGTTAGGGGTGTAAAAATAGCTCGCGGTCCGTGGGCGGCCCGAGGTGGGCCTAGCTTGTTTAGCCTTATTTGGGCCTAGTTCCGAGCCCCTGGGCTAGGGCCTGGACCATTGTTTTGAAGTCTGGCCTGACCCATGGGCCCAGCCCGTTTGGCCCCAGTCCCTTGGCCCGCTTAAGGCCCAGTCCGAAACCTAGCATGCTCGGCCCGCCCAAGGCCCAATGTATTTTTTAATAAAAAATAATAAAATTTTGGTAGAAAAAAATTTAAAAATAAAAAAAAATGGTTAGGCCCGCCCAAGCCTATTGGCCCGACCCATTGGCCCGCCTAAAGCTTGAATACCCCTAGGCTTGGGCTTGAGCTTGGACTTGGACTTAATTTTTTAGCTTGTGGGCCGGCCCGGCCTTGCCCGAATTTTGGTGGGAGCTCGCAAGGCCCGACATGGGCCTGGCTCGGTCTGAACCCAGGTGGGTCAGGCCGGGCCAGATTTACACCCCTAGAGGGAGTGGTCGAAAGTGATTGTCAGTAATAATATGGTTTAGAGTAAATGAAAACTTAATTTCAAAACAATTTAAAACAAAAGTTTTATGTGTTTGCACTTTTGTAAGTTTTGAAAATTGTTTACACATTTTAGAAAACGTAAATGTGTGTTTTTGGTTTGAGTTTTTTAGATTAATTTTTTTTTAAAATTAATTTTTTTATTTTTCGTGTTTTTTTTTTTAAATTTTTAGTGAATATTTTTAAAATTATAAGTATTTTTTTTTACTTTTTTAAATGCACTTTACTTAAATGTATCTAAAAAGTAAAAAATTTGTGAAAAAATATTTTAAAAAATTAATAAATACATAAAATACGAAAAATATACTAAATTTTCATATTTTTTTTGGTACTTTTGGTATTTAATAAATTTTTAAAAGATTTTTGTCAAAAAATTATACTTTTTATGTATATTTATATTAGGTGTGTCTAAAAATAAAAATTAAAACGCTTCAAATATTAAAAAAAATTCAGCAAAAA
This sequence comes from Camellia japonica, assembly GCA_030407325.1. Lineage (NCBI taxonomy): Eukaryota > Viridiplantae > Streptophyta > Magnoliopsida > Ericales > Theaceae > Camellia > Camellia japonica. The sequence continues at coordinate 56,217,059 of JAPPVO010000016.1, forward strand.
AAAAAAAAAAACTAAAAATAAGAAAGTAGAATTTTCTAAAAAGTGTTTTTGGAAAACAAAAAACAAGCAAAGTGAATTGTCAAATGTGTGTGTGTGTGTGTTTTTTTTTTTAAAAACTGTTCTTAATTTTTTTGAAAACAAAAATATTACCAAATATTGTGCAAGGTGTGTCATCTGGTAATGTTTCTAGTTTACATTTTATTTTAATTTTTTTACAAAAAGCATTTAATATGTTTATTATTATTATTATTATTATTATTATTATTATTATTATTTTTTTTTTTTGTAAAAATAGAAATAAAAAACATATTTAGTATATATGTATTTTTGAAACTTATTTTGAAAACAAGTGAGGGATGATTGACGATGGTTGAAGATGGTGACTAGAGGTGGTTGCCAGCTACAAGAAGTGGCTAAAGATCGATAGTCATAGATGTGGTTAGATGTGGCTATTAACTGTCTGAGAGAGTGACTAAAGGTGCTGGTTGAAGGTAGTTTTCAACAAGAAGTGATAGTCGAAGGTAGTTGTCGACGATAAAAAGTAGTTAGCAACAATCAAAGATGTTGACCAGGGGTGGAAAAAGGAGTAAGGGATGAAATTTTTTTTTCCACGCTAATGATACCAATTTTTTTTGTAGGCTACAAAAATTATGTAAATTTAGTGAGTATTTATAAATTTTAAAAACAAAAATTGACACCAAACAAATTTTTGTTTATAATTTTTAAATTTTTATAAATATAAATGTAAACATAAAATTACCAAACGGACCTTAAAACATTTTCCTTCGTATAATAACACTTTAATAATATTTCAATATGTTTTAACTATTTTTGATATAAGAGCAACTCTAATAATCAAGCCAAAAAACTGTTACGCCTTACAAAAATTCATCTCGAATGGTACCCATTGCCAAAAACTAACAAAACTAATTCTTGTGTCAAATTTAGCTCAAAACTTGATAAAATCATATTTTATTGCATGAAATTTTCTATAAAAAATTCAACTCTTTTTTCTTTCCAGAATTTACAATATTCACAAATTAAAACTCAAACAGAACTTGTCAAATTATCAAAAAAAATTATACAAATAGCCAAATTCTACCATGAAAAGTCATCATTGAGTGGTATAGTAAAAAAAAATAGTGCTTTTATACCGTAGCAAATCAAAAATAGTTGACAAAGTCATTTTAGTTAGAGTTACTCTAATTTGCATTTGTCTTATGTGAATAATAATATACAAATAAAAAAAAGAATTATATAAAATTTTGATACGAAATAAAGTGACCAATGTAAACTTTTCTTTAAAATAAACCGCTTACGAATATGAGTTTTATTTGCAATTCTTGTGATATTTTTTTACTGCATTTTCTATATGAATATAATTATTCTTCTCTTATTACAAAGTAATTATTTAGTAGTGACAAAATATTACATCATATTGCCCTACTAATGAAGCAACCAAAAACTTTATCGATAAGACAAAATTAATCAACCCATCTTAATTCGTGAACTGTATGACACCCAAAAATGTATCTTATAAGGGAAAATATTTTAAAGTTCTAAAAGAAGCGCTTTAAAAGGGTTTTAATTTATCATTTTTTTTTATTTTTTATTTTATTTTTTTCACTACCAGCTGTGTAAAGCTGCTTTTAGAGCTGCCCCTCTAGAGCTCTGTATTACTACCGTTTTATAAGTTAGGTTGGGATTCATCACAAGCTAATTTGAGAAGTTTATGGGCTCAGTAGTTTCATTTTGATAATTTTAACTATTTATTTTGTAAAAATTTTCGTATATATTATTCATGAAAAAATTAAATCTGTCTAATAATTGTAATCTTTTATTTTATTTTGTGTTTTTTTTTTAAAAAATGAATGATTATTTTAAAAAATATACTTGACAACTATTTTTTTTTTTATGAATGATATATTTTAAACAATTCAAAAAATGAATGGTTTATTATCCATGAAAAAATTGGGTAGGTTTGATAATTTTTTCCATAAATGATATATATTAAGAGTCTTATTAAATAAATAATTCAAACTATCAAAAAGGGACCGTGATGAATTCTACAGACCCAAGTTGTTTCAAATTGAAATGTGAATTTGACAGAAATTCAACTTTTATAATTTCTTATTTGACGAGCAAGTTTGGGAACTGACTTTTTAAACTAAAGAATCAACTATTCTATCCACTTTTTGACATATTTTTTCGTAAAAAATTAATTAAAATAATTAATTCCTAAAACAACATATAATACCATAAAAAATATCACATGATACTTTAATAATATCCAATAATTTTCTCTTATTATAATGGCAGCATTAAGGCTTCGCTTGGGATACGCATGTTTTAACCTAAAAGCTAAAAACTTATTAAAAAATCAAAAAATTTATAACTTAAACAAAAAAGTTAAAAATTTTCTTTTTCTTTTTCTTTTTACTTTTTTTATATTTTTTCGTAAAAAATTATAAAATTATTTTAAATATACTAATTTTTTTAACTTATATTTTAACTAAAAATTTATTAAAATAAAAAGTTCCTGCCTAACCCTCAAATCTTAGGCCTAGTTTGGCATTTCTAAAAAAATTCAAAAAATCAAAAGGTCACTATCCTATTTAAGTCACATTACCTCTCTAACACATCACTTCAAATCTAACCCATATCCAATCCATATTTTATAAAAAAGTCAAAAAATATACTTATTTAGATCATTTCAAACTATCCCTTAAGAAGGGATAAGCACGGGGAGGAGAGGATTAGTAGTAGAGAGTTGAGAGATAAACGTATATCGACCAAGTGATTGAGTCGAATCTTCATATACGTTTGCCACACCAACCGATCACCAAATATTTTTTAAGATTGACAAATATTTTGGCTTTTGTATTTTATGTAGTCTGACAATACAATGAAACTTTTTTTTTTTTTTTTAACTCACAATCCAATGAAACTTTGGTGTCTACCATGAAAGAGTTTGCGAATGATGGCAATATCCTGCTTACACCCTCGTCCAGTTGACCTCTGTCTCTGTCACGTATAATTCGAAATTTAACAAGGCTACATATTTATATATATATAAAATAATATATTTTGGCTTTTTTTTTAGCAATATCTAAAAAAGTTAATTTATTAGTTTATTGGCTTATTTAAGTGGCATTACTTGTTTATTTTTCTGCACATATTTTCGTAATAAATAAAAAAGTATATTCTCAAAACAATCCTTATAAATTAAAATTATTTTAAGTGTGATTCACATCCTATTAATTTTAAATCTATACCGTTCAACTCAGTTTTGAAATAATTTTTGAAGTAAACTTTCGTAGCTCCTTCCTAACATTTTTCTTAGAGACTAGATGAAAAATAGATAAAATATATGCACAGAAAATTTAGCATGTGATTTAATTTAATTTATATATTGTAAAATTTACATATAAATCTGAATCACACAATAATTTTCTCACTATAATTCCACGAATGAATTCTGTCTACCTTGTATTATTAGATGAAAATTTGTCCAGTTGTACTTAGCTGGATAAAATGTTTGGTTGTATTTGGTAGAACTTTAGAATAATGATTTAAGAATAAAGTTGTATTTTGAGTTTATGAGTTTTGGAATTAAGATTTGAGTGTGGAATATTTGTTTGGTTATAAATTTTAAAAAGAGTTTTAAATTGAGTTTGAATTTAATGATGTGACATATGATATTTGATTAAAAAATTTACAACTCATAACTAAACATACAATCCAAAATTCTATTCAAAACTTATAAATTTTTTTTAAAAAATTCACAAAATATTTTTTATTTAAAATATAAAAATAACAGGTGTCAAAAAAAAAAAAAAAACTGTTCAGTCAACCGGCCAATCAACTGGCCGGACGTGCGGGGAGACGATCGGATAGACAAGTTTTCAAACGCGGGTATGAAAATGATTTTTGAAACGCAAAACCAAAAGTAGCATTCAAATCAATGGGTAAAATTATGATTTGAGAGTCCTACCAAACACAACTTTTGTTTATTTTTTCTCGACATGTCAGGCCATTGGAAATCAAGTGATTTGAGTTGAATCTCTCATATATCAAATCTACACAATTCACCTTATTTTCAAGATAATTTTCGGGGTAAATTTTGATGATCTTTAATATTTTTCTTTGAGACTAGATGAAAACAGATAAAATATGATACTTATATGTAAAATGAATTTGAGTCTCATAATAATTTTCTTGATAACCAAACTAAACCAAATCTTAAGTTTCATCAAATGGGGTCGACTAAATGAATCTTTCCTCTCTACTCGACTTTATCCAAAGTCATTTCATTAGTCAAATTAAGGAGATTCATATCTCTATTTACTACATTAGTCCATGTCAATCTAGGTTTGTTCCTTCCCCTAGCACTTTCATCTATCATTATTGTATCGTATCTTTTCACTACTGCCTCTGTTGGTCTCCGTTGTATATGACCAAACCATCTCAATTTATTTTCTCTCAACTTATCTTCTATCGGTACTACTCCTACCCATTCTCCAATATACTCATTTCTAACTCTATCTTTTCTAGTCTTATTATACATCTACCTTAGTATCCCCATCTCAGCGACACTTATCTTATATACATGTTGTTTCTTAGTTTCCCAACATTTCGATCCATACAACATCGCTGGTTTAATAGCCGTTCTATAAAACTTCGCTTTTAGTTTAGTGGATACTTGTTTATCGCACAATACCCCAGACGCACTCTGCCACTTAAGCCACCCCGCCTTAATTCTATGGACCATATTCACTCCAATCTCCCAAACCATTGTGATAATCAATCCTAAATAACGAAAATGTTCACTCTTAGGTACTTCTTGGTTCTCAATCTTTGCTTCTCCTTTGTTTCCATTGCTACTGTTACTAAAAATACACTCCATGTACTCTGTCTTGGTTATATTTATCTTAAATTCTTTAGATTCAAGTGTTTCTCTCCAAGTCTCTAACTTAGTGTTAACTCCTTCTCTAATCTCATCCACTAACATGATATCATCTACAAAAAGCATACACTATGACCCATTATCTTGAATATTTCTCGTCAACTTATTCATAACTAAAACAAAAAGATACGAACTTAAGGTTAATCCTTGTGTAGCTCGACTTTTCGTGCCCCCTTTCGGAAGACGAATAAGCCCTACAGTATCGGACTTCCGCGGTTCTGAATCTGATCTCACAAGTGCAATGTGAAATAGATAAACACCAAAGAGTTGAAATCTGATAAATCTTTTGAAAAATCGATTTTGAATCAAATTGCCAAAAATAGACTGCTTTGTCAAATACAAAGTCGCCACCTAAATATTTTTGAAAAATTTAGGGAACCCATGACTTGTGCCGAAGGCCACGTGTTCGTTATCATCAAGATTATCTCGGCTCAGGAACTTAGGTACGAGAGGGGAAGGTCGTCCGATCAAAGATCGGCCTCTACTAATCATGATGTGAATCTTATTTACATTATATGTTCTTGTTCCGGTTATTAGGCTAGCATTACTATGTGATGCGCACACACACAAATATAGACTAGCTTGCAAAAATTGGAACACTAGATTTCATGTTTGGTTTGCAAATTGTTTCGAATATGCACCACTTGAAAAAGTGATCGCATATGAACATTACTCAAATTGCTTCAATTCAAGCAACTAGCCTTTATCCACAGGCATTCAAGCAGTTTATCATTTAAGCAATTAGCCTCATGGCAAGTATGCTAGACATGGCAACAATCACATTCGTGCAATATGCTAAAGTACAAAAGAGCTCACCTAGTACTCCAAGCACAAAAGAGCTCACCTAGTGTAGACGTCCCCGAACGTCCCGGGAGGGAATCCCGTTTTGTTCATTGGGCTCACTACAGTTCAGGACTCAATGTCACGGTCCTGCATCTAATCTCGCAGAGTGCAATGCAAGACTGATGAATCATCAAAGAGTCCAAATCCGGCAAATCGTTTTTGAAAACAGATTTTTTGAAAGAAGTGCCAAACATGGACTGCTTTGCCATATACAGAGTCGCCACCTAAATATTTATTTTGGGGGAATTTAGGAAACCCTGACTTGTTGCCCAAGGCCACGTGTTCGTCATCACCAAAGTTGCCTCGGCTCGGGAACTTGGGTACGATTGAGGAAGGTCACTTCGTGAGCACCCCCGCTCGCCCAATCAAAGATCGGCCTCGACTAACCATGATATCGAGTTTTGAAAACATTATGTGCTCTTATTCCGGTTATTAGCCTAGAATTACTATGTGATGCACACAGCATACAAGTATAGACTGGATCGTTTGAATTGGAACAAAACATTTCATGTTTGAAAGATGGTTTGATGGTGCTACTCGCAAGTAGGCTAAGACGTGGATTTGCCACCCTCGGGTGGGCTTAAGAAAACATGATTTTGCCATTCTCAAGTGGGCTTAAAAACTCTCAATTGGTGAATTGTTCCACTTCAAATAACCCAACCTTAACCCACAGGCATTTAGGCAGTTATATCACATAAGCACTTAGCCTCATAGTAAGCATGCTATCATGGCAGTCACTCACACACATGCAAGGATGCTAAAGCATAAATACTTACCGAGTACTCTAAGCCAAAGAAAGAAGCTAATTAGAAATCATGCATGAATCCTAACTATGCTGAGATGCCTAATGCAACACATACAAGAATGAAACTAAGATAGGCTCGGCTATTCTAAGATGGCATATGATGATGCTACACCTAACACGTATTCAACTTGGAATTGAAATACAATGCAGTTAGTATGATGCGCCGAGCCCGGTGCATGCAAGACAGAATGAATGCAAATATGCGAGCATAAGTATGCTAATTGAAACGTGTCCTAAAACTAACCATCATAAGCTGGTAAATAAAAGGGAGAAAGACGTGGGGTTGGAAGACATGCATCACACGCACGCACACTTATTACAAAATTGCCCTTCTCGGAGGGTCCGAATAAATAATACACTACTCTAGCTAATTAAATATTACAAAACCCTAATTAATTAACAAATTAACTAGGAAAGCGAATAAACTAGCATGCAAGCTATAAAATGGACTGCCTCAGCTCTTGTTCCGAATGATGAAAGATGCATGCGTGCTCGGGTCGCTTTGTCGGGAAATTCCTTGCGATGCCCCGATTTGCCTCTGTTTTGCAATTGGTCCTAGAACACTGTACAAAGCTCCAGAAGGCTGTTTGACCAGTTTTTACTGCTGGTTTTTGGTTTGCTGCAACAGAGAGCAAGAAAGGGGCATGGCAAAGTATTTTCAACATATGTATGCATGACCACTCTCCCCGTCATTGCATAAGCTCTAGGGGGTGTAGACCTCGATCCTCGTGCCATCAATCACGCATCTCGATGCATGATGGCCGAGGAGTCGAATTGCACGACTCAATGTGAAATGAATGCACATATAAACATAATAAGGCCTAAACTCCACCATGGGTAATCCGAAGTGTCGGCGATTGGGAATTGAGACATGTTTCGTCACTTGGAGTAGGAAACGTCCCTCGTTTCCCGTGTTTGGACTAACCCTACTCCAAACACAATGCAATGAGATGGCATACACAATGCGACTAACATGCAACCCTAAATGCAATGTAACCTAATCATGCTGGCATGCGAGGGATGATATGCAAACATGCAACTAGCATACGCAATGCTATGAACTGAGGATGGCATACTCAATGCACACGAACTATATGGCATACGCAATGCAATATGGACTTAAACTAAAGTGAGTGGACCTCAGCCCTAATCAAATCAGTGGCCATATGATGGAAATGAGACAACCGAAATACATGCAAACATGCACAGATGCAAAGGACCGATCCTAAGGCACAACATGCAACTCTAACTAAGCATGGAAAAGGATGAAGTATGACATGCAAACACACATTTTCCAGCTCTGAAACATAATGTACAATGGTCTCGAATCATGCAAATATGTCACATAATGCATGCAAGATGGCTCGAATACCGAAACTAGTGAAGCGGGTTACACTAGAGGTACACAAGGCAATGTATAAATGGCAAAACTAGCCCCAAACAGACCCTAGGCAGGTCTGAAACAGTGGGCAAATGGCCCAAAATGATGACTCAACATGCAAAGAAACGAAGCTCATGCAATGGTCCGAAAACGAGGCATTTATGCACAACTCTAAACACATTTAAAGAGTGGATATCATGGGAATATGGCATTCATATAAGCTCTGAAATATGATGTATAATGACCCCAAAGCATGAAAACATCTCAGTAGATGCATGCAATAGACCTCAAATCTCAAAGCTAGGCATGGATATTGAACTACAAGCATGCAAAACAAGTATCATTCGACCATGAGACCCAAAAATAGAGCTAAGGCAGTCCAAAATATGCACAAAATTAGTCTAAGGCATGGCCAAAAAGTGCTAACATGAAGGGCCAAAACAACATGCAACATAGGCTAGTAAGTATGGTTTACACTACATGTATATGAAGCACATGAGGGGCCACCAAACCAGCCAAAAACACAAATATGGCATGCCAAAATATGACCAAAAACCCACTGAAACTCAATCAACACATGTTAGAATGAAGTGTTCCTTTGAAAGGCCAATGAGAGGGTTGTTCTACACATGTATGATGGACACACAAAATGGCAAAACTACCTCTGAACAGAGGTTATGAGGGCCCTAAAACTCACTGAAAAGGGCCTGAAATAAGTCTAGGAAGCATGCAAGTAAAGGCCCCTTTGGAAGACCTTGAAGAGGATTACTCTACACATGCATAATAGACATTCAACATGGCAAAAAGGGCTCTGGACAGAGCCTATGAAGGTCACAAAACTCACAAAAAGTGGCCTGAAACATGTCTTTGAAACATACAAATAGGGGCTCCTTTGAAGGGCCAAGAAAGCTAGTAAACAAAACAAGGGGTGAGAGGGTCACCCCTCTCTGATTTTGATACTCAAAAACACCTTTTAACCACTAAAAATCCGCTGGATTTCAGTGGCTAAAAGGCCAAACCAAGGTCAACACAAATGCTCTAATGCATAGCTCAAAACAAGAGGAAATGAAGCATGTAAGGGGGTAGATGACCGCCAACAGAAAAATAGTCTTAAACAAACATGTTTAGAAGCTCAAAACAAGACTTTTTTTCAGTTTATGACAGAGCCTAAATATTCTTGCAAATAGAGCTAAACTATGAAGCAAAATAAGGCTACAAAGAGGGAAATAGAGACTTACCCTTGTAGAGAAGAAGGCCAGCAGCTTCTGGACCAAAATAGGAACTCTTCAACCTCTAAAAATGAGCTCCTAGGTGCTTAGGTTGACCATGGAGGTGTTGTGCTTGGAGGTGTAGTGCAATGGGGCCAAGAACCTTACACTTTCAAGGCCTAATGGGAGAGATACAAAGGGAGAGTGTATGTATGCCTTAGAGATTTTCTTCAACCCTTGCAATGGAAGAGGAGGCCTCCCTTTATAGAGAAAAGAGGCCAAAGCTTCTCTTGGAAGCTTCAAACCAAGAATAAACATCCTCCATACACGTGTATGGAGGATGCAGCAAATGGCTCCCAGCTGGCACAGCTGGAACACACTCAGTGAGACAAAAAAGAAGGAAGCTGGCCGACCAGTTCAGGTGGTCGGCCGGCCACTCCCCCTGGTCCGCCGACCAGGGGTCAAAAGTTTCAAGCTCAAAAGGTGGTCGACCTACCCATATTGGTGGTCTCCCAGATGAATGCAACTCAATGGTGGTATGGGAGACCAGAAATTGTGGCTCAAAAGTGAGGGAGACCAGCTTCTTGACAAGAAAATCGGCCGGCGGGAGAAGAGGTGGTCTCCAAGAGAATTGCTGGTCTCCCACCCCCGTACCACCTTCCTAACAATGAAACTAGGGTCCATGCCAAAAATGAACCCACACCGATGCAAAACGAGGGTTCGGGGGTCAAAACGCGCGGCCGGGGGCCCCGAAAACTGACTATTAAGCACCGGAGGTGGCGTATGACCACAAAGGTGGTCTCCCGGGCCACAGTGTCCCTCTAGGGAGAGGGAACAAGGTGTGTGCCAAAAACCGAAGCAAACAGAGATGGTTAAGCGGTCCCGAACCGAGGCGCACGGCCGACGGCTCCGAAAATCGGAAACTGGTCTCCAAACGGGAATAGTGGCCTACGACCACGAAACGTGGCCTACGGCCACTGAGAGATGGCCTTTGAGACCTCTCCCTCCCTTCGGGAAGAGAAAACAGAGAAAACAGGACCTGGTTCGCAAACCGAGGCAAAGCACAAAAGAGTCCCGAAGTCCGGAGGCAAGGCTCTCAGCCGAGACTGTGTGACCTCAGAGCGAGCACAATATGCAACATCACCGAGCGCTCAGTTGGTGACGTCTGAGTCTTAAGGTCGGTCAAAAATGGGGTGTCTACACCTAGTACTCTAAGCCAAAAGATGACAGAGTTAGGAAAAATGCGTGCTCTTAACTATGCAATGTGACTAATGCAACGCATACGATATGCAATCTAAATAGGCTTGGCTACTTAACATGGCATATGAAACAATTTGATAGCATGCGGTCTAAGCACGTATTTAAAGAAACATTAAACTAACAATTCAAGTTAGCATGATGAATCGAGCCTTGATGCATGCAAGGCAAGTGGATGCAAGGCATGAGAGATGCTAAACAAAATATGATGCCCTAAACTAACCATCATAAGCAGTTAAATCAAAGGGAGAAAGACGTGGGGTTGGAAGACATACACATTATTACAGTTGTGCCCTCACGCAAGAGGGTCCGAATAAATTAACTAAGCTAAGCTAATTACTACGAATTAACTAACTATTACAAAACGAAATGAATAAATTAGCTAAGCTACTTAACTAATTATTACAATAATAAATTAATTAACTATTCTAACTAATTAACAATCACAACACAAAATAACTAACAACTTCTAACTAATTAATTACAACACAAATTAACTAGTTAGCTATCTATTACAAGTCCATAAGTGAATAAGCCTCAATGAGTAAGCGAAATGCTTATGCATGCACATATTTCCACTCGAAAAAGCCATTGTTCTGTTGCACAGTAGAACATCTTTTCACCTCAGACACTACTTTGTTCTGCTCCACAAAGTCACTGCTCAATTTGACGAAAGTGGCCGGCAGCTAGAATTGGTGGCCTGCCGGCCACTACATGTATCCTGCCATCTAGAACTTGTGGCTTGTCGGCCACAAAGTTTGGTTTCTCCTACTGCAACAGAAAGCATACAGAGCAAGAACAGGATATTCTCAAGGGTTGTTTGTACAACTTACCCCTTCTTATCATCAATCAGCTTAAAGGAGTGGTAAATTTGATTCACAAGCCATCAATCGATGCCACTTCATTGCATGATGGCCTATGAACCAAAGTGTACAAGTTCAATAAATGCAACAAATAAAGACTTTCAAACCCCCTCCCTATCATGGGTTGATCAAGGGAAGTGGTTGACATTGACTCCTGAACCGTTTACATCACTAACAAGTATGAAACGATTCAAGACTCAAGGGTTCAATTAACGTCCGATTGAACCCAAACCAAGTTATTATCTTGAATCATTTTCAGTCCTCATTTTATTACCCCATTTTAACTACCAACCATTCCTTAGCAAATTAAGTCCAAAGGTAAGCTTTAAGTCCTCTAATGGAAAGAAGCATCAAACCAAGAGTTGTTTTAGGCATGAGAGAAGTGTCATGCCGTTGATAATGAATGCCCAAAGGGATTAAACCATTAAGCATAAGACATCAATCTCAAGCTTTAAACAAGCAACAAGTTTGAACAAACTTTCAAAGCAAAGCAAAAGCCAAGAAAGGAAGGAGGTTGCAGAAGTGATTAGGGGGTGAAAACAAGTATGGAAAGCCATAAACAAATGCTATCAACTCAAATAGGTTTGTGGCTAAAGCCTAAACCACCAAACCTATGAGGACAATTACACTACAAGTATGCAATACAAGGCTCAAATGCAATGAACCACCAAAAACAGTTCTAAATCAATCCTAAAACATGCTGGAATTAAGACAAAAATAGCTAGAATAATAAGCTAAAACATGGAGCTATGTAAGCTAGTAAACAAAGCATAAAGAGGGGAGGCTACCCCCTCTAATTTTGGACTTCAAAACATGTTTTTAGCCACTGAAAAAGCTTTGAAAATCAGTGTTTAAAAGCTCAAAAAAAAAAAAAAAAACATAGTGTAAAGGTGGGAAAACACAAGGGTAAAGGCTAGAGAAGCAAGGTAGAAAGAAAGGTGAATGACCCCTCCACCTTTTAAGGCCTTAAATCACAAGTTTCAGCCCAAAATTACAGAGTTTATACAGTCCAAAAATAGTAGAAGAAGAGTAGGAAAAATAGCAAACAAAGTAAGGAAACAAATCAAGCTTTATACCTCTTGAAGAGGAGAATACTTCTAAGCAACAATTCAATACATACACACCCTCAAGAGCTAAAAGTAGGCTCAAAAGTACCTCAGCTCAAAGATTGCAAGGTTTGGTTTAGAGTGTATAGGCAAAGGTTCAATAACTAGTAAGAGAGAGAGAGAGAGAGAGAGAGAGAGAGAATTGTAGAGAGAGACAATAATTTGCTCCAAAATTTTTTAATCTTGAAAGCAAGAAGGGAGGTCCTCTATTTATAGAAAAACATCAAACTCCCTCAAAAATATCAATACATACACGTGTAAGCAAGTGCATGCATCAGTGACAACAGCTGGCACAACTAGTAGAAAATATCTGCAAAACACACTTATGGCTGGCAGGTCACTAATTTTGGCCGGCAGGTCACACAAGTGGCCGGCAGCCAAAGGTGGTGGCTGGTAGGTTCCAAGGGTTTTCAGGCTTGAAAATCTATGGTTGTGGGCCAAAACAAGGCAAGAGGTGTATAGGGTTTGAAGTCTCAAAGTTGTAGCATTCTGCTGAGGACTTTGAGCATGTAACAAGCATATACACATTCATTATTGGGTGTCCAAGTGGTGACGTTCAAGTCGTAAGGGCGGTCAAAAATGAGGTGTCTACAGTTGTCCCTCTTTGACAGAACTCGGAGTCATGAAATGACGTGAGTGAATGTCAAAGCCCGAAGACGACTCATTTTGACAAGGCCGTAAGACTTGGACAAACAATCAAGACAAAAATTAAATGGTTGCGCCCGTAGGCTGCCTACGTATCCCTTTGCAAGGAATCAAACTAGCGTTGTTCTGGGGCAAGATGCAAATGATATGCACAAAAAAAACTTTAAAAGCTGGACTCACATGCTTCGCGAAGCTGGCTATTTTGAAAACTCATGATCATGCAAGATGATGCAATAAGCAAATAATAGATGAAATAAGCAAGATAACAACATATGAATGAGCAACTTCAAGCCTAAAACCAACAATTTCCATGCAAAAAGATCTAAAACACACTCTAACCCCGCCAAAACATGGGACGAGGAAAGAAAACACTGTTCAGGGTTGCGTTTCACGCATCCTGAGAAACTGAAACGAAAACTGCTCGGGCTCGCGTTTCATGCGTCCCAAGATGAAACTGCTCAGAGTTGCATTTCACGCGACCTGAGATACTATAATCACGCTGAAACCATGAGAAGAAAATAAAAACCGCTCGGGCCGTGCTTCACGTGTCTCAAGATAAAACCCGCCAAAGGTCGCGCTTCATGCGTCCTGAGAAAAACCCGCCTAGGGCCGCGCTTCACGCGTCTTAAGATAAAACCTGCCCAGGGCCGTGCTTCACGTGTGTGAAGATAGAAAAAAAATCGCTCGGGCTTATGTTTCATGCATCCTGAGATAAAACACGCCTAGGGCAGCGCTTCACGTGTCTTGAGATAAAAGAAAAATCGCTCAGGCTCATGTTTTATGCGTCCTGAGATAAAACACACCCAGGGCCGAGCTTCACACGTCCTGAGATAGAATAAAAACCACTTGGGCTCATATTTCACGCGTCCTAAGATAAAACAAGCCCAAGGCTGCGCTTCACATGTCCTGAGATAGAAGAAAAAGTACTTGGGCTCGCATTTCACGCTTCCCGAGATAAAACACGCCCAGGACCGTACTTTACGCTTCTTGAGATACAAACAAAAGATGCAAAGAGGAATGAGCATGTGCGATAGATGCACAAAGTGAGCGAGTGCGATATATGGACAAAATGAACAAGTGCGATAGATGCACAATGTGAACAAGTACGATAGATGCACAAAGTGAACAAGTGCGATAGATGCACAAAATGAACAAGTGCGATAAATGCACAAAGTGAACAAGATTACAAATCAATACAGTGACAACGCATATTCCATGCAAGATAGACAACCAACGTATGAGATTAATTGAAAGCATGTTCCATGCAAGAAACAAAAACATGTTCTATGCAAAATTGAAAGCATGTTCTATGCACGAATCATGAATGATGTAGGACACACATGCAACATAAGCACGTGTGAAAATGTATATTCTATGCAATAGAAGAGACCAACTATGCGATTTTGACAGAACAAGCAAAATTGATATTCGGTGACAACCTCAGATTTACCTCTCGGAGACTTTTGCAACATGTTCAAAAAGGATACACCTCGTTCATATTGACAAGTGGGGCACATTCACGCACCAGAATGCAGTGTCGAGATCCCTTAGAATCAATCTGAACCCAACAGTGAACCTCTCATACACTTCTCGGGAAACAAAGGCACAAAACAACATCAGGACAAAAGTGAGGACCACCGACCACCTGCCGGCCACAAAGGAAGGCCGCCGGCCACTTGCCGGCCACCAGTTGGGCTTACCGGCCACCTATACTTTCTTCGGGGGCAGATTGGTCTTTTCAGCCTCGGGTCTTTAAGTATATAACTCCATACTTCATTTCCACACACCCACACCTCTAAAAATCTTCACCCTCTCTCTCTAGGTGCTTCCTTTCTCTAGATTTATGCTTTATACACGTTTTCCAATGCCCCACGCAAACTTTTTTTGTAAAACCCTCTTCATTCTCTACACGTTGAACCGATTAGATTTTGATTTTGTCATTTTTTTTTTTTTTGGCATTTTCACCACTTTAGGCTTCGGGTTTTGCAAACTTTTCCGGGTTTTGACATTTTCTCCTAGTTTCTCTCTCCTAGGGTTGACTTTTTCCAAGTTTACCCTCTTTTCTCCATTTTTCTTCATTTTTCACCCACTTTCCAGATGCCGGATAAGATTCCTGATGGCGGGGCTCCTCCTGAGGTTCCACTTCTATTATCACCCCATGCTAAGGTTGAGGAGGCGGTGCTTGTTGGGGCCAGTGAGGTACAGTTGGTTTACCGAGCAGTTCCGCGGGAGCGAGCCCGAGACACTGGAGGAGATGGAGTAGTACGCCTGGGGCTTCTTGATGTTTCTCCTCGAGACCACCTTATGAGCTCCACTTCCCGGATGAGGGGAGAGCAAGTTGGAGGCTATTGGGGAGCCTGGGAGGTATACACTACACCTTTCTGATTTTGTATTTTATATTCAATATTTGTTCAAAACTTGTGCTTTCTACTTTGCACTTTCTGTGTCTGTTCATACATTGTGTTTTCTGCTTTTCACTTTTTGTTTCAAATCTGTTCATGCATTGTGCTCTCTGCTTTGCACTTTCTATTTCAAATCTGTTCATGCATTGACACCACTGCCCTCTCTTTGCAGTTGTGGGTTTATGCCTACTTCCCAGCCCTAGCTCCGGAGCCTATGGAGAAGATTTCCCCCATGGTACCGTATTCACGACAGTATGACGGCCGGTGTAGGCGTCAGAGCCGCGACGATACGACCTTTACCTTCTTCCGCCACTACTTCGATACAGTGGCCGCTGACGAGGTAACCAGAAACTCACAGTCATTTTTGCTTTACTATTGCTCTGATTCATACTTTGGCAACTGACGACAACTAACAATTTGTACATTCTCTGTTTGCAGATCATATGGCAGCCCTGGGCCACGATGCCAGTTGGTGTGAGGGACCAATATGTGAGGGCCTGGGGCATATCTCGTTTCTGTATTTTGCTGGTGGGCCCAGTCTGCCGGGCCTAGTTTTTGAGCGAGCGTTTTGTACGTCAGACCATGGGCTCACCTAATTCGGTTGTTCCGATGCCAGCCCTAGCATCCATGAGGACAGCGAATAGCCTACCGGTTGATGCGATCTTCCAGTTTATGGTGGGCCTAGACGCTGACTTCTTTAGAGTAGAGAGCAACTATGCAACATTCATCCAGACCCATCTTATGCCCCCTTCGATGGGCATTCACGCAGGCGAGGGAGTAGGAGCTCCTGTGGCTAGTGAGGCGACTCGAGTGACCAGGGCCTATACTAGAGGGGCCCCTACTGTTGGGCAGATGACCGGTTGGTCGGATATTCCCACTGCGTTCACATGTTGGCGGCCGACCGGGACAACCTACTAGATTCCGATTGAGCCGGCAGAGGCAGGGCAAGAGTATGTCAGAGTTTGAGGCGCAGGTGCGCCTCAGGTACGGACCACACTTTACAATTTGCACCCCACATTTCAATTTCAAATTTGTTTATTCCAGATATTTGATCAGTCAAATGCACTTACAGGCGCCAATGGAGTATATAGAGAGCCTTCTCGAGCTAGTTGCCTCTCTAATCGGCATGGTGCAGAGAAGAGAGACGCTGCTTGGTCTCTATGGTATTCCGGTAATTTCCTCAATTTCAGCTTGCATTTCATTACTAACTCTGTTGTGCACCACACTATCATACTCTCACTGATACATTGGAACTTCTGCTGTAGTCTTCCCTAAACTGCACTAACACACTACATTGGCACACTGTACTCACACACTGTACTCATACTGTATCTGATTTCTGCATGACGCTCATTCTGCATACTATGCCTATATTTGATATACATACTGTAGCTGATATGTTGACAACTATTTTTCCAAATCCTGAGGGCACCAGTGGCAGTAGTAGCACTAGCACTGGTAGCACCTCCTCCAGCAATAGGGAGGAGAGAGAGAGAGACAGGCTCCAGTACGTGGCTGAGATGTGCGCTGCGGTCAAGGCAGGGATAGGGGTACCCGAGGCTGGAGCAGTCCCTCAGAGCCTGTTTTGAGCATTGATGATGCTGAGACTAGTGACTTCGAGAAGGTAGCGAGTCGACATTCTGAGTCATTTGAGAGTGAGGGATCCAGGAGTGAAGATGACGCTGAGGTGGGCTCTGAGGCAGGGAGCAGAGATGATACCGGCTCTAGTTCAGAGTTTGATTCTGACAGCGGTGTTGATGGAGACGGTGCCCCCGAGTCCTCTCCGAGGAAGAGAATGAAAAGGGCCTCTTCAGGTTGAGATGATTGGTGCCGATTTTTTTGTACCTTTTTGCTTAGTTTCTTTTTATTTGGTAGCATTAGCACATGTATAGCTGACAGCTGGCCTCCACAAATGTGAGGATCACTAGATTGCTGACAGCTGGTCTCCACTCACAGCCTTATCTTCTACAAAAGGTCCTTCTTCGCGATTTCTTCTCCAGAACCTCATTTTTGCTGCTGTTTCTTCCACAAATGGAGATATTCCTTGCCGAGAAGCTCACGGATTGGATAACTATTTTAGACGACACGAAAAAGGTAAATTTTTAGGGTTTTGACATAAATGCACTTTTTTCGTTAAGCCATACCCCACTTTGCTTTCCGTTCTTTCTTGCCGTGGCCTAATGCTAAGACCTAATTACACATGTATTTCACTTCAGAACACAAGAAATGTGCCTGACTCTTGAAGAATTTCAAGCATTGATGGAAACTCGGTGTGATGAGGAAATCATACCTCAGCCCCGTTTTGGCCACGCCCAAGCTTTGGGACGAATGTGTGGGCTCACTTTGCACGAAGCTCGATCTTTGGCCCATAACGGAGAGCTAGACATACCCAGCTTGATTCATCGATTTTCTGACATTGGTGATAGGGGCGACCTTCTCTGGCGAGGTTTTCAGCAACATGCCCTCTGTTTATGTATGCTTGCGCATTTCCTTCTTGCCCCTAGTTTTGGCAAAACCAGCACATGATTGATCGAAGTGGCCCAATGCCTAAAAGAAGGTAAAAGTTATATCGGTTTGGCCTTGGCCGAGACCTTGATGGGCTTGGATGCTTTTCATCAGGGAGAGACCACCAGGTTTGCGGGGAGTCCACTACTTCTTCAGGTGTTGTTTCCCATCCTTTCTCATATGTGTTTCTCACATCACTCGACATTCATGCTCTATTTTTCTCTCAAAGCCCTTTCCTTACTTTTCTTTCAACGCACATCTCTCTATTCTTTAATCTCTTATTTTTCATCCCTTCCCAGGTATGGCTCATGGATAAGCTGAAGGTGGTGGACTCTTGCCCCGAGTACTCAGCTCGAGCTTATTTCTTCCACTAACGACTAGTGGATTTTCCCAACGAGAGATGGTGGTGCAACTAGATGTGCAGCAGGTCTGCCACTAACATAGCTTGGCGCTGCCTTTGGCTTCATCTGACTGAGATGAGTTACAGCATAACTCGACAGCCTGGCATACAGTTGATTGGCCTCATACACTACATGTTCTACTTTTCCTTCCTGTTCAAACGCCAGTTTGGACATGATCAGACCCGCCCAAAGGACGGGGTAGAATACCCAACTTCATTCCCGATTCGTGTTTCACACTTGGCTAGGTACCTTGCTGCTTGGAGGATGAGAGAGCTTCTAGCCCTTGCCCCTAGTTTCAGTTCTGCCCTTTTTTGGCTCGTGCTTGGCTTGGCTCAATGATGAGGCACAAACTGGGCCCACTTTGGCTTCAGAAGTTTCCGCAAGCACGAGCAGAGGACGCATGAGCACCTGACTCACCAATGCCCCTAGTTTATTGATTTGACCTTTCTTTTCAAGTTTTATGATGTAAAAACAATTTTGATTTGTATCAGAGAGTTGGAGAACTTTATGTTGAAATCAATGGAATTAAAGTTGTGAGCACTAAAATTTTTTCTTTTGGTCCGAAAATGGTCTAAGTGTAAAAAGTAAAATTTTGAACAAAATCAACTTTTATTAAAACTTTTCAAAACCATTTTCGAAAGTGATCACCACCTGACACGCACAGAATCAATCCTCTAGATATACAACCCTGAATGAAAAGATCATAACTGCCCCTGATTGAATACATTACTGCTCTGCATTCTTCTTCCCAGAATGAAGATCATAACCAAGCTCTCAAATAACGGACAAAGATGACCAGATCAGACACATGGACCAAACAATTGAGTTGGAGGTGATTACGGCCGAACTTCAGGATGAAGTTACCTATGAATCCCAAAGATAGGAATCAGGCCTTCCGCAGTTCGGTTTAGGTACGCTTGAGTATTAACTCTCTCCTTTTGCGCAACTTTTTCCAAAGTTGCCCTTTAGGGTTTTTGTAGCCCGACTTTTCGCGCTCCTTTCGGAAGGCGAATAGCCCTATGGTTCGAACTCCACCTGTGGTTTTGAATTGATTTCACAAGTGCAGTGTGAAATAGTGAAAACACAAAAAGAGTCCAAATTCGGTAATTCTTTTTTGGAAAATCGATATTTGAATCAAATGTAAAAAATGGACTGCTTTGCCAAATTTCAGAGTCGCCACCTAAATATTTTGGGAAATTTAGGAAACCCGAGACTTATGCTAAAGGCCATTAGTTCGTTATCACCAAAGTGTCTTGGCTCGGGAACTTAGGTACGAGAGGGGAAGATCATGAATTGAGCACCCCACTCGCCCGATCAAAGATTAGCCTCTACTAATCATGCTGTGTTTCTTATTTACATTATATGCTCTTGTTCCAATTTATTAGCTATTTTTACTACGTGATGCGCACACGAGGTATAGACTAGTTTGCAAGATTTGGAACACTTGATTTTATGTTTTGTTTCGAAATTGTTTTGTGAATTTGCCACTCGAAAAGTGGGCTAAAATGGATGTTTAATCAAGCCATCCAATTTAAGCAACTAGCCTTCATCCACAGGCATTCAAACAATCATATCATTTAAGCAATTAGCCTCATGGTATTTATGTTTTAATATGGCAACACAAACATTCGATGTAAGATGCTATAACATAAAATTACTCACCTAATACTTCAAGCCAAAACAAAGCAAAATAATTAGAAAAATATGCATTTTCCTAATTAATGTAATATGACTAATGCAATGCACACATCATGTATTTTATAGGCTCGGCTATGAGCATGGCATATGATTCCATTCAAGACATGTGATAAAGCACGTATTCAAAGAATGGATTTGAACATTGATGTCAGGTTAGTATTATGAGCCGAACCTTGGATGCAAAGCATAAGAATGCTAATGAAACGTGATGTCCTATACTAACCATCATAAGAAAGTAAGTAAAAGGGAGAAAGACATGGAGTTGGAAGACATACAACTTATTACAACATTGCCCTCGTGCAAGAGGGTGCGAATCAAAGTCCGAAAGTCTGAATTAAACTACTTATTACAAAACCGAATGAGATAAATTAAAGCATTAACTAGCTAACTATGCTATTACGAAAAGGATAATAATGAGAACCAAACTACCTATTCAAGCTAATCAACTACAACAATTACAAATAAACAAGGTTAACTATAATAATAATAATAATTAATTACAACAATAATAACTAAATTATTTAATCATCAAACAAGGATGCATAAGGATGCGTAATGTTCGCATGCGCAACGTCCAAGAACAACACTGTCTGCCCAGAGTATTCTATTTCACCTTCAGCCACTGCTTTCTGTTTTCTGCAAAAATACACTGTTGACCAAACATTGAGGACCGGCCGGCCCTCAATGAAGCCCGGTCGGGCCTAAAGAAGGCCGGTCGTGCCTCAATTTCATGCCAAATTCTGTTTTGTGCTCTGAAGTGAAAATAGTGTAGACAGAGTGTTTTGGACTCTGTTTGTCCCTTTCACACTTCTCTATCATGGGAAAGTCTCAAGAGAAGGTTAGAATTGTTTCCAAAACCATCAATGAGCAATTTGATGGCTTGATGATTTCGATGCACAATTTTAGACAAAAATCAATAAATGAAATGAACAACAATCGCCCCTCCCTCCTATCATGGAGTGCACTCAAAGAGGGAGGTAGAGACGCTTCAAGTTCCGTCAAAACATCATGAATTGATGTTAGACAACTCTTGACACAACGGATTCAGCATAACGTCTGGCCGAACCGCAAGTAAGATAACTCATTTTCTTTATGTGAGTTGGTTCATTTTAAGCCAAATTCATTAGTCTTTGCCATCCTTTAATCCATTAACTCCAAGGTGATTGTTACATCCACTAAGTGAGAAATATGTCAATCGGGAAGTGATTCTCAACGTGAAAGAGAGATTACACCGTTGGCAATGAACCTCCGTAGAGATTAAGCCATTAAGTGTAAATCTCTAGTTCACGTTTTGAATAACCGTCAACCGATTGAAACAACTCTCAAATGAAAGAGATGAATGGTAAGTTGATTATTAAAATGAGGTTTTTAAACATAGAAATCAATTGAATAAAAGCTCAGAACAATGGACAACAAGCTATGTATGCAAACTTATAAGAAAAAACTAAACTAATCAAAGCCTGAACTATTTAAATAACTTAGGACAGTCCTAAAACATCCTTCAAGTGATGAAAAATAGTGGCTGAAAATGCATGAAAAGAGCCTAAAAAAACTAAACTACAAAGAGAGGAAACAAGGCTAGTAAACAAGAACAAGGAGAGGTGGCTAACCCTTCCACTTTTGAAACATCAAAACATGGTTTTTAGCCTTTTTAAAACTCTAAAAATCAGTGTAGAGAATGAAGGAAAAGAGCGTAAAAGTAAGGGTTTGAGCTATAGGTAAAGGTGTAAAAAGAGCAAACTCTCTCTCTACCCTTTTGGTAGCTCTTCAAACCCCAAACTTAAATACTTAAAATAGGATCAAAACAACACAAAACAACAAGAATTATGTAGCAAATGAAAGAAATGAAAGCAAGAGAAAAGATAGCAAGCTTATACCTCTCAAGGGAGCAAACTTTTTGTTATGATCAAACTAAGCTCTAACACACTCTCAAGCTTGAATTATGGTGTTCACGGCTCAACCAAGGTTCTTAGGCTAAGGTATGAAGGTATGTATGGTGTATGGATATGAGTTCAAGGTGGTAGGTTAACTGAAAGTGTTGCTTGCACAAGAAGAAGGAGGACAAGGAGCTCTCAAGGTGGTATAATGGCTTTCTTCAAATTCTTCAACCCTCAAAACAGAGATATATGGTCATTTTTATAGAATTTGAGCAAGAAATATCATAAATATCTTCAAAAATGGACAGCTAGCAGCCTCCCGCCCAGAACAATGTTTCTCGCTACCGAGACCTAGCCGGCTCTCATTAGCTACAGTCGGCACGGTCGGGCCTCAATGCATTTCCCTGTTTTCTATTTCAGCCTCAGCACAGGGTGGCACAAGGTGTAAAAATGGATTTCTTGGGTATAATCAATGGAAATATGGAAGGTTTGGGATTTTTTGAAGCCTAAACACGGCCCCTTCGTTGAGACCTCGAACCACGCACAATACCACTTTCATCATCGAGTGTATCGAACAAAGCGCTCGAGCCTTGTGGGCGGTTGTGGACTCGCCTTTTTTTGTGTCCCCTTTCAGAAGGTTTGAAAAGAAAGGCCTCACAGTTCGGACTCCCGTGGTTCTGAATCTAGTCTCATAAGTGCAATGTGAAACTGATAAACACCAAAGAGTCCAAATCCAACAAATCTTTTTGGAAAATCAATTTTAAATCAAATAATGCCAAAATTGGACTGTTTTGTCAGATACAGAGTCGCCACCTAAATAATTTTTTCTAACCCCTACACATGAGAGAGAGGGGTCCTATATATAGAAAACACAAATTTCCCTCACAAACATCCAGTCACACACGTGTAGGAAAATGCATGAATTTGTGCAAACAGCTGGCACAAAATATCACAAAATATCTGTAACAAACAATGGTGGTCAGCCAGCCATCAGTGGTGGCCAACAAGCCTTCATTGATGGCCAACAATGCACATCAATGGCCGACAAATGAGAAATCATGGCCGGCAGCCTCCAAGGATGGCCGGCAAGCCATCGGGAGCTTCAGGCTGAAAAAGACCCAGGCATGGTCCAAAGATGAGACAAAATGGATGCAGGGTTTGAAATGCTTAAACTTGTGGCGTTCTGCCGCGGACTTCAATCGCTCGGAGAGCAAACAGACTCATCATCGGAGGTACCTGCAAGAACATCCAAGTCTCAAAGGGCCGTAAAAAATGGGGTGTCTATAGTTGAATCCTCTCCACTTTTGAAACCTCAAAGCATGGTTTTTAGCCTTTTTTAAACTCTGAAAATTAGTGTAGAGAACGAAGGAAAAGAGCGTAAAAGTAAGGGTTTGAGCTATAGGTAAAGGTGTAGAAAGAGCAAACTCTTTCTACCCTTTTGGTAGCTCTTCAAACCCCAAACTTAAACACTTAAAAAAGGATCAATACAACACAAAACAACAAGAATTACGTAGCAAATGAAAGAAATGAAAGCAAGAGAAAAGATAGCAAGCTTATACCTCTCAAGGGAGCAAACTTTTAGTTATGATCAAACTAAGCTCCAACACACTCTCAAGCTTGAATTATGGTGTTCGCGGCTCAACCAAGGTTCTTAGGCTAAGGTATGAAGGTATGTATGGTGTATGGATATGAGTCCAAGGTGGTAGCTTAACTCAAAGTGTTGCTTGCACAAGAAGAAGGAGGACAAGGAGCTCTCAAGGTGGTATAATGGCTTTCTTCAAAATTTTCAACCCTCAAAACAAAGATATATGGTTGCTTTTATAGAATTTGAGCTAGAAATATCATAAATATCTTCAAAAATAGAGGGGGGGGTGAAAGTTCTACCCTGAGCTCGGGTTGGGCCGGCTGTTTGTAGGCTTGGTTTGGCAAAAGGGTTGGTTGTGGTGACTGTATTGATTTCAGTGGGTTTGGGAATAGTATTACTACCAGCATTGGTACTCCCGGAAATCACCCGCCTTGTTGGTTCACTTGTTCTGGAAATAATCCCTGTGTTGAACGCATTGTCGATCTGAACCCCCAGTTCATGCAAACTTTTGAAGTGAATAGTGGAGCGACTATTAACTTTTGCAACATATCATGCTCAAGGTTCTACACCACTATCCGCACCTGATCCCTCTCAGAAGGGTGATTTGTCATCTGTGCTGCCTTTGCTCTCCACCTTGCAACAAATTCCACAAAAGACTCCGTAGGATTCTAGTGGGTTGCTTCAAGGTCTTGGGTGGTTATTTCAAGTTGGGTATTGTAAGAATACTGATCGACAAATGCATCAGCCAATTCTTCCCAGTTTTGCTTCACTTTATCCTCCAACTTCGCGTACCAAGTAGCTGCTATGTTCGACAGGGTTCTTCCATATAGAGAGAGTTTCTACGGCTTAGTTAGACCCATTGGTTTTAGGATGTCCAGGAAAAGCCAGATATGTACCATAGGATCTCCAGACTCGTCGAAACGGTCAATATGTGGCATTCTGAATCTGTCTAGGAGTCGTACGGCATATTTGGTGTACCCATCCTCAATGTCGAGAATGGAGTTAAGGCCCTGTGCCTTTTTGAATTGCTTCTCAAGGTTCACAATTTTTGATGAGGTTGAGTCGAGCTCATTAATATCAAGGGAATAAAGCCTCTCATTAGGCTACACCAGAGGTCTGAAAACTCGGGCTTGAGCCAACCCTTCTCAGGGATCTGGACCATGCAAATCTTCAGCTGGCAGAAGTGGGTCAAAGTTTGGTTGGGGTCGTGAGACTGGATGTGTGGCAGATGCCCCAGATGGGCGTTGCGTTTCGGCATTGGTCCCATCCTACCTGGCAATTCCCTGGTTTAATGCCGCTACCATGGCCACAACTTCCTTCGGACTCTGTGCCATCACGGTCTGCTGAGTTGAACAAAGGTGATGTGATTGGTGACTGTCGGATTAGTTGAACCAATGAGCCCTGTTTGGCCCTTCTTTGCCTTGCCTCAGCAAAGGAAACACTGGTTGCCCTTGAACTACATCTCTGACCTGACAAAGTCTATCAACACAAGTCCAATGTACCCGGGGGATATCGGAGCCTTCTGAAGCTATAGTTCCAGGACTACCTTGCAAAAGAGAAAACAGACAGCATCTTAGCCTGGTTTCACTAGAATAGATATGAGCATAGCTGAATGACTGTACTCTCTACTGAATTCTGTCCCAAAATAGATACCAACTTGGCAACTGATATGCACATCCCTGTACAGTTTCACTGTAAAGCACATACCAAGTAATTAAGAGCCAAAACACCCCTATGATGGGGTAGGGTTACCCTGTCCTAGTTTCGTCAGGAGCTAGGGGTTCACTACGCAAACATGCGGTTTCAAACAATCCAGCATTCGGGTGAGCAACTTGTCCTAGTTTGGAACAGTCTCTATGGCTTCCGATATGCAACTAGGTCGATTGGTCAAAAAGGGTGCCTCGGTGGTGATCCCGATCCAAGGTTTGTGTTCCCATCGTGGCAGAGACCGTAATCGGTCAGCCTTGTGGCATGCTTTTCCAAGCAAGCCTCCGGCAAACCGTTCAGGAATAACAGATGGCAAACACTGTGACTTAGGGGCACCAATGCAAATGCAATGCAAAGAAACACATAAGTGTAGATAAAACAACATATCATGAATTCGAGTCAAGTTCTCTAAATCCCCAGCAGAGTCGCCAGAAACTGTAGACCCGACTTTCTTCGCGCGCCCCCCTTTCGGAGAGGCACAAATTTGGTCTTACTACAGTTCGAACTCCTGTCACGGTTCTGAATCTAATCTCACAAAGTGCAATGTGAGACTGATCAATACCAAAGAGTCCAATCCGGCAAATCATTTTGGAAAATTGATTTTAGATCAAATAATGCCAAAACTGGACTGCTTTGCCAGATTACAGAGTCGCCACCTAAATATTTTACTTTTGAGAAATTTAGGAAACCCTGACTCGTGCCTAAGGCCACGTGTCTGTCATCACCAAAGTTGCCTCGGCTTGGGAACTTGGGTACGAGAGGGGAAGGTCCTGAAATGAGCACCCTCGCTCGCCCGATCAAAGGATCGGCCTCTACTAAGCATGATATGTTGTTTTATAAACACATGTGTTCTTGTTATGATTATTAGCTAACTTTACTATGTGGCGTACACATACAAGTATAGACTCAATCACGAGAATTGGAACATTTCGATTCATGTTTGTTTTTTGAAAATGGTTTGAAAGTGCTACTCGCAAGTAGGCTAAAGCGCGGATTTGCCACCCTCAAGTGGGCTTAAAACATGATGATTTGCCACTTCGCAAAGTGGGCTTAAAACTCACATTTGATGAATTGTTCCAATTCAGGCAACCAAGCCTCCACCTAGAGGCATTCATGCAGTTTATCACTTAAGCAAATAGCCTCATGGCAAGCATGCTATCATGGAAACACTCACACTCATGCAAGTATGCTAAAGCGTAACACTTACAGTGTACTCCAAGCCAAAACAGAAAACTAGTTAGAAATCAATGCATGATCCTAACTATGTTTAAGATGCTTAATGCAACGCATGCAATAATGCAACTAAATAGGCTCGGCTATCTAAGATGTCATATGAATGCAACAATTTGATACATGTATTCAAGAAAGTATTGAAATACGATGCAGTTTGAATGATGCGTTGAGCCCGGTGCATGTAATACAAATGAATGATGCAAACATGCAAGCATAAGGTATGCTAATTGAAAATGATCCCTAATCTAACCATCGAAAGCGGATAAATAAAAGGGAGAAAGACGTGGGGTTAGAAGACAAGCACACACACATGCACGCTTATTACAACATTACGCCCTCGCGAAGGAGGGTCCGAATGAATAAGCTAAGCTACACTAAGCTAAGCTAATTATTACAAACCAACTAATTAACTAACTTAGCTAATTAATTATTACAAACCGAATTGAATAACTAGCTACGCTAAGCTAATTAATTACAAACCGAATTAATTAATTAAACACTTAACTAATTAATTACAAAACGACTAAGCTAATGAACTAATTAGCTAAACAATTCAAATGAAAGACCCTGGGAAGCGAGGGAGATATGCATGCTCGATTGCGTCCTCCCGAAAATCCACTACCTTGCCTCTAGATGCCTCTGTTTGCACATCTTTGGACCTCTAAAAATTATGCCAACCACCAGATTGCTTCTGTTTGATCTCAAGAACACACTGAGGGATGATCGGCTAGAAATGATGGCCATCGGCCATTACTGATGGCCGGTTGGCTGGCTTTGGTGGCCGGTCGGCTAGGACATGTGGCCGGTCGGCCACTACCTCCCTGAAATTCCTCCTTTTGCTACAACAGAGAGCAAATAGAGGCATGGCAGTGTATTTGCAAGGAAATGTATGTACTACCACCCTCCTTATCATTTCTCAAGCTCAAAGGAGTGTAGCACTTGGCTCTCAAGCCACCAACCAAGCACTTTCAATGCATGGTGCCCAAAGTACCAAGCTTGTACAAGCTTGATGAATGCACACATAAGACTCAAATTGCCACCACCCTATCATGTATGATCAAGGATAACGGCGATCAAGAAACGTGACATGTTTCATCACTTTGAGTATGAAATGTCCCACATTTCTTGTGTTTGGATTAACATCCGATCCAAACACATGCAATGCAAACAACATGCTTATCTTAGTCATGTTTTACTTAGCTCATTTTTGTTTACACATTTTATCTTACCAATTAATCCCTTAACTGGTTAAGTCCAATGTGAAAGTCCTCTAATGAGAGGGGTCAACCAAAAGGGTGGTTTAGGACATGAGAGGGATTATGCCTTTGACTAGGAGGAACCCTCAAAAGAGGGTTAAAGCCATTTGAGCACAAACCCTACCTCATGCTTAAACACAAACTTAAGGCCAAACAACCCTCAAAGAAAATCAAAAATGAAGAAATGAGGGAGGTGGCAGAAATTTCAGTGCTGAAATGGCATGACAAGTAATGCTACAACATGCAAGCAACACATGCACAATATGTTAGGGGCCAAAGCATTGAAACTAGTAAAGGACACAACACTAGAGGCATGCAATACAAAGCTCAAGAGGGACCAACAGTCCAAAACAGTCCTAAAACACCCTAAATAGAGTTCTAAAACATGCTTGAAATAAGCTAAGAATAGCTATATTAAGAGGCCAAAACAATAGCACATGCTAGGCAATTTAGCACAATTGCACTACAAGCATACAAAGCAAAGCTCATGTGATCAAACTAGCTCAAAACAGAGCTTAACCATGCCAAATCAGTAGCTAAAACATGCTGAAATTTAGGTACAAAAGGCAAGAAAAACATGCTCGCATGTTGGCTCATAAACAAGACACAAAGCATAACTCTCAAAAGCAATGAAAGAGTGAAATATGTGAGAGTGTGACAGGGGTATATGCTCTGAAATCACATGTAAAATGATGCTATATCATGCAAATAACTCAAGCAAAGCATGCGAGGGGCCTTAAAACACAAAGCTAGTGAAGCCAACTACACTATAGCCATGCAAGGCAAAGCATATATGTCCAAGACCACTCAAAACAGAGCTTAATTATGCTAAATCAGTAGTAAAAATGTGCTGGAGTTAAGCTAACACAACCTATCATTAGCTAGAATGATAGGCTAAATCATCAAACGTGCTAGGCTAGTAAGCAAGATTACACTACAAGTACAAGATGCAAGCAACCAGTGACTAAACCAGCCAAAAACAGAGTTAAAACATGTTGAAACATGATCAAAAACATGCTTGAACTAAGCTATCATAAGCCACAAGAACATGCTACTTTGTAATGCTAATTAGGCATGGCATAGAGAGACAAGGAGGGGAGGCCACCCCCTCCTATTTTGGACCTCAAGACCAAGTTTTTACCACTGAAATTCCCCTGGAATTCAGTGGTTAAAAGGCCAAAAAAGTTGCTTCAAAAGGCTCTGAAAGATAGCACAAAAAGCTATACAAGCTAAGGAACAAAAGGGAGAGACAACCCCCTAACATAAAATGGGCTCAAACCACCATTTTGAGGACTGAAAAACGGAGGTTTTTATAGTTGAAAACCAGCTCAAAAATAGTTTGCAAAGGTGGCAAAACAAGTGTGTAAAATAAGCTTAAAGAAGGTAAGTGTTATACCATTGAAGCACAACACTTAAACATCCACTATTGAGCCAAAACCAGCCTTTAACAACCCAAAATAAGCTCCAAGGGACCTCAGCCCAAAGATATGCAACTTTGATGAAGGATGTCTAGGCAAACTAGAAGTGTTTCTCTACTTCTATGCACAACAGGGCAAGAGAGAGAGAGAGCTCTAGAGAGAGAGGTAGAGATTTTGCTCTGAAAATTTTGTAGAGAGAGAGGGATTTCAGAGAGAGAGGCTTTCAAACTTGCCAACCTTGCAATATGAGAGATATGGCCTCCATATATAGCAAAAAGAGAGCCTTGGGTCGGAAATATTTGATTTAGAGACAACTGGAGCATTTGGAAGACAGCTGGAGGTAAATATCTGCAAAATCTAAGCTTTCTGGACATTTTTGGCCTACCGGCCATCTTGGTGGCCAACCAACCATCACTGGTGGCCGACTGGCCACTTCCGTGGCTGACTGTACACATCTGTGGCCGACAGTAAATTCTGCTCTGCATGTCCAACTTCAAATGGGCATATCTCCTTCATCTGGACTCCTTTTCGGGTCATTCTTGTGTCTAAATTGAAGCCCCCGAAAGTAAGATTGACAATGGTGGCAGCCTCACATTAAAATTCTAACTGTGCTAAGAGATATCCCTCTTTTAGTGAAGACTGCTTAGTTTTGGTCCAATCGGATTGATGCCTAACTTCAACCAGCCATATCTCCCTCATCTGGCCTCGACTTCAGGAGATTCTTGAATGTAAAATGAAGCCCCAGAAGTCCACTTCCCAATGATGGTGGCCTCATAGCTTAAATCCAAGTGTACAAATGGATAGGTCCGATTTAGCGAGGGCTGCTCGACTCTCTCTTAACGGTTCATGCCTAACTTCTTCCCCAACTGGGTTTCTTCCCTTTCCAATTTTCTTCAACTCCAAACCCCTAAATAAGGTGTTTTAAAGATTTTTTCCAAAGAGTTCATATCTCTTTCATTCATTTCCACTTTGTCCTTGCTCGATTTTCTGAAAAGCGCAACATTTAACGAAATGCGAGCCTTGGAACATCGTAGGAACTCTTTTTGAAAGATATTTTGAAAGAGAGGGTTTTAAACTCTAAAAATCATTTTAGTCTAAAAAAATGGGGTGTAAGGTTTGGATTTGACTCTCTCCTCTTGCCGAAGAAATCGAACCTTTGCACTGCATAGCCTGCACCATCGAATGATCAATCAGTGGCACCCAAGTCTTAAGGGCGGTCAAAAATGGGGTGTCTACACTACTTCAATGCCCCTCTGTGTGATCAAAAAGCCTAGCATTTTTCCTGCCGTTACACCGAAGGTGCATTTCTGCAGGTTTACCTCAATCTGTATTCCCTGATCTGTTGAAAGAATTTCTTCAAGGCAGTGTAGTGGCCCTCTCGTTCTTTGGACTTGACAATCATGTCGTCCACGTACACCTCGACCTCTTTGTGGATCATGTCATGCAGAATGGTGGTCGTAGCCCTCTGATAGGTAGCTCCAGTATTTTTCAAACCAAACGGCATAACCCGGTAGTAGTACGTACCCCACGGTGTATTGAATACGGTCCTCTCTTTGTCATCGGGTGCCATCAGAATCTCGTTGTACCCGCAAAACCCGTCCATAAACGATAGCAATGCATGGCCCGCAGTGAAGTCTACTATCTCATCAATATGCGGTAGAGGAAAGTCATCCTTCGGACTAGCTCTGTTCAAGTCCCGAAAGTGTACACACACTCGGATTCTGCCATCCTTCTTTGGCATTAGGACGATGATGGCCAACCAAGTCGGATGCTCAAATACTAACAAGAAACCTACCTTGATCTGCTTGGTGACCTCTTCCTTAATTTTCAGCGCCCAATCTAGACGAATTTTACGCAACTTCTGCTTGACGAGCCAGACCTTGGGGTTAAGAGGGATCCGATGCTGTACAATCTCAGGATCGATTCCAGGCATGTCTTCGTAGGACCACGCGAAAACATCTTTGAAATCTTTTAACAAAGCGATTAAACGCTCGCACTCTGCAAAGACAACGTGCACCCGATCTGGACTAGGCGTGGATCCTTCTCAGTACCCACATTAATGGCAATGATTTCATCAGTATAGGGTTTAGCAAATCTCTCCTCCTCTCGATTAATCGAGTTTTTCAAAGCCAAGGGAATTTCTTCCCCTTCGTTTTCATTAAAATTCTGAAAATCTTAGTCAATACAATAAACCAACAGCACAAAAAAGTACACAGAATCTGTGGAGTTTTCATTCAAAAGGTCTAGATCTTTGGTTGTAGATTCAAAAGAAAAGATGAATGAAAACTTAGACAAGACTTTGGTATCAGGGTTACCACCCCCAGAATTACCAGACTCAAACTTAGAAGAACTTGAATCTGATCCTGACCCCACAGACTCAGTGGAATCAGATTCAAGCTCATCACTCGATTCAGAACTAGACAGATAGCCTTCCTTCAGCTGCTAGGTAAGAGATGTGCCACTGATGCATCCAAAATGCCGCTATTTGGGTTCACATCCGGTTCTTTCCCCGATCATAGAGATGGTAAGGTTATCCCCCAAGTTCTCTAGGTCGGGCATAGGATCTGTCAGGAGACAAGCCAGTGCTGCCCCTACTCCAAGTTCACTGCCATCTGAGTCAGTTTCCAGGCTCTATTTAGCTTCGATGCTTGGTTCAACCCTTTCCTCAACATCACTGTTTTGCAGCTGTGTGGAGTCACCTTTTTCGCACCCCCTTTTTCGGAAGATTTGAAAAGAAGGCCTAATAGTTCGGACTCCCGCGGTTTTGAATCTAGTCTCACAAGTTCAATGTGAAACTAATAATCACCAAAGAGTCCAAATCCGGCAAATCTTTTTGAAAAATCGATTTTAAATCAAATAATGCCAAAATTGGATTGCTTTGCCAGATACAGAGTCGCCACCTAAATATTTTATTTTTGGGGAAATTTAAGAAACCCTGACTCGTGCCAAAGGCCACGTGTTCGTCATCACCAAAGTTGCCTCAACTCAGGAACTTAGGTGCGAGGGGAGAAGGTCATGAATTGAGCACCCCCGCTCACCCGATCAAAGATCGGCCTCTACTAATCATGATATGATGTTTTATAAACATTATGTGCTCTTGTTCTGGTTATTAGATTAGCTTTACTACGTGATGCGCACAAGCAAGTATAGACTAGTTTGCTCAATTTTGGAACAATTCAACTCATATTTGTTTGTGAAATGATTTGAATTTTCCATCTCAAGTGGGCTTAATAGTGCAGTTTTGCCACCAAACATAGTGGGCTTAAAACAAGATTTGCCACTTAACAAAGTGGGCTTAAAACATACATTTGTTGAATCGTTCCAATTCAAACAACAAGCCTTCATCCATAGGCATTCATGCAGTTTAGCATTTAAGCACATAGCCTCATGGCAAGCATGCTAATCATGGCAACATGGCGATCACACTCATGCAAGTATGCTAAAGGATAAAAACTTACCGAGTACTCCAAGCCAAAACAGAAACTAGTTAGAAAGATGCATGATCCTAACTATGTTAAGTGTCTAATGCAACGCATGCCATAATGCAATTAATAGGCTTGGCTACTAATATGGCATATGGATCAATTTGAATAACATGCGATTAAACACGTATTCAAAGAAGTATTGAAATTGTAATGTAGTTAGAATGATGCGCCGAGCCTCGGTGCATGCAATACGAATGAATGGATGCAAGCATAAGGTATGCTAATTGAAACATGTGCCTAATCTAACCATCAAAAGCGATTAAATGAAATGGAGAAAGACGTGGGATTGGAAGACATACACACACGTACGCACACTTATTACAACATTACGCCCTCGCGAAGGAGGGTCCGAATGAATAAGCTAACTAACTAGCTACGCTAATTAAGCTAACTAATTATTACAAACTAATTTAATTAACTATTCTAGTTAACTAATTATTACAAATTGAAATTGAAAAACTATTTAAACTAACTAATTATTTACAACCCTCAATTAGCTACAACTAATTAATTACAACATGTATTTAAGCTAGATATTTAAATGTTAAATAAGCTTGGAATGCAAGGGAGGCTCATGCACGTGCTCAATTTCCACTCGAAAAGCCACCGTTTTGCTGCTGCAAGCCTCTGTTTGCACATTTGAACACTGACAATGCTGCGCACTTCCAGAATACCTCTATTTCATCTTACCAACACATTGTGCAAAAATCACTGATGGCCAACAAGAGGGACAAGGGGCCGGTCGGCTACCAATGGTGGCCAGTCGGCCACTGCTGGTTTAAACTTCCATGCTGCAACACAGAGCAAACAGGGCAAAACAGTGTATTTCTCAAGGGTTGTTTGTACTGTCTACCCTCCTTATCATCACACAAGCTCAAAGGAGAGAAACTCTTGGCCCTCAAACCATCAATCAAGCAATTTCCATGCATGATGGCTAAGGGACCAAGTTTGTACAAGTTCAATAAATGCACAAACAAGACCAAAATGACCACCACCCTATCATGCATGATCAAAGGCAATGGTGACCTAGGAAAGTGACACATTTCATCACTTTGACTATAAAATGTCCCATTTTCCTTGTGTTCAAATTAACGTCCGATTTGAACACATGCAATGCAACACAAAGAATGCTTATCTTGCACACTTTTACTTGCCAATTTTGTTTACTCATTTTAATTACCAAATCTTTCCTTAACCAATTTGTCCATTGGTGAATGTCCTCTAATGGAAAGAGGGCTCAAACCCCAAGTTGCTTTGGGCATGAAAGAGGCATTACACTGTTGGTAATGAACCCTCTAAGGGATTAAACCATTAGATGTAACACCTCTATTTCACACTTGTTCAAAGCAAAACCAAAAAGTGAAGAAATGAGGAAGATTGCAAAGATTATAAGGGCTGAAATGAATGATAAAAGCACTAAAACATGCAATCAACTAAAACCAATGATGCTTAAAAGCCTTAAAACACCAACTATTACACTAGAGGCATGCAAAACAAGACTCAAAAAGTACCAAATAGCCAAAACAGTGGCAAAATAGTTCAAAATAGAGTGTAAAACATGCTGGACTCAAGCTAAGTTAGGCTAGAAAAACATGCTAACATGTGAAGCCAACTAGGCATACAAACAAGACATAAGGAGGGGAGACTAACCCCTCCAATTTTGGACTTCAAAATAAGTTTTTGGCCACTAAAAAAACTCTGAAATTCAGTGGTTAGAAGGCCCAAAAAAGTTAATTTGAAAGTGATGAATAAAAGGCACAAAAGCTATACAAGCAAAGAAGCAAGAAGGGTGAACCACCCCTAACTAAAAAAGGGCTTAAACCACCACTTTTAAGTCACAAAAACAGAGTTTCTTATAGTTCAAAACCAGTCCAAAAACAATTGAAATGGATGGAAAAACAAGTATCTTGAAATAAAGCAAACAAGACAAGTTTTATACCTTTGAAGCAAAGCTCAATTTTAGGCACCAAACCAAAGCTAAAACCACTTTCTTGAGCTCAAAGAGAGTCCCAAAGAAACTCAGCTCAAAGGTAAGGAGATTTGGTTTAGGAGGTATAGGCAAAAGCTAAGGATTTGTGAGCAAATGTATATAAAATTGCAAGAGAGAAAGAGGGGGAGAATTTTGCTCCAAAATTGCTAACCCTAAAAAATGGGGAACGAACCCCCTATTTATAGAAAAACACTCTTTGAGCTTAGAAACATCCCATCATACACGTGTAGGGAGATGTAGCTCATTGTGCTAACAGTTGGCACAGCTGTCAACAAATATCTTGAAAAAGGCATTGGTGGCCGTCAGCCACCACTGGTAGCCGACCGGCCACACCTCTGGCCGACAACCATTATCCATGGCCAACAGCCTATGGTGGTGGCCGACAGGTCACCAAAAGTTCCAGGCCAAAAATAACAAGGTTTTGGTCCAAAACAAGGCACAAAATAGATAAGGTTTCAAGGCTCAAAGGCAGGGCACTCCGCCGAGGACTTTGAGCACTCAAAACAAACACATGCAATCATAATCATCGAGTGCACAAGTGATGATGTCCGAGTCTTGAGGACGGTCAAAAATGGGGTGTCTACAGTTGCCCCTCTTTGACAAAACTCGAAAGTCATGAAATGACGAGAGTGAATGTCAAAGCCTAAAGACAACCCATTTTTGACAAGACCAAAGACTTAGACAAACAAATAAGCAAGACAAAAATGGTTGCGCCTGCAGACTGCCTACGTATCCTTATGCAAGGAATCAAACCAGCGTAGTTTTGGGGCAAGATGCAAGTGATATGCATGATGCAGGAACATAACTTACGATCATGCAATGAAGCTATAATCAAACATTTAAATGCAAATGCTATGCAATGAAAATGCCACATTCAAACCAGAACAAGGTACAATTGTAACAAGCCCGCGGGGGACCTCGCTACAGTTCAGACTCCCTTTTGTGTTGCGGTTCTAAATCTGAACCAAAGAGTCCAACTCTGGCAAATCGTTTTGAAGAAAAACAGATTTTTTTGAAAAGTAGTGCCAAACATGGACTGCTTTGCCAGATTACAGAGTCGCCACCTAAATATTTTTTAATGGGGGAATTTAGGAAACCCTGACTCGGTGCCGAAGGCCACGTGTCCGTCATCACCAAATGTCTTGGCTCGGGAGCTTGGGTACGATCGGGGAAGGTCAGCTATGAGCACCCCCTTTCGCCCGGTCCGAAGACCGGCCTCTACTAACCGTGATATCTGATTTTGAAAACATTATGCGTTCTTATCCCAATTATTAGCCTAGAATTACTATATTATGCGCACAGCAAAACAAGTATAGACTAGATTGCCTAATTTGGAAATAAGCATTGCATACCCGTTTTCTTTGAAAATGCTTTGGAATTTGCTACTCACAAGTAGGCTAAAATACGGATTTCAATGAGTTATTCCAACTCAAGCAATCCAACCTCCACCCACAGGCATTCAAACAGTTTATCTCATGTAAGCACTTAGCCGCATGGTAAGCATACTGTCATGGCAACATTCACACGCATGCGATATGCTAAAGCGTAAAATACTTACATCGTTCTCCGTGCCAAAAACAAGAAACTAGTTAGCAGACATGCATGTCCCTAGGCCATGTTAAGTGGCTAATGCAACACAGGCAAGGATGCAATTTAGAGTAGGCTCGGCTAACCCTAAAATGGCACGTGAAATGCTACAACTATCACGTATTCAATTTGGAATTGAAAGTACGATGCAGTTTGTATGATGTACCGAGCCCGGTGCATGTAAACAAATGCATGGATGCACGCATGCATTGCATAAGGTATGCTAAAAATAAACGTGCCCTAATCTACCATCATAAGCAGGTAAATAAAAGGGAAGAAAGAAGTGGGGGTTGGAAGACATACAAACCACTCACCCACACTTATTACAATTATGCCCTCACACGGAGGGACCAAAAGAATAATACAAATAATTAACTACGCAAGCTAATTAAATATTACAAATTAATTAAATTAACAAATTAATTTATCTAAGGAAAACAGTAAACCGCCTCGGGGCGAGGGCTCAATGCACGCGCACTCGGATTCCGCTCGGAATCGCACTGCCATGCCTAGCTTGCCTCTGTTTTCCCTGCTTTGTTCCTCTGAAAACTGCCAAAGTCTCAAAACTACTCCTTTGGATACTGGAGATCACCACCGGCTGCATAGAATAGCTACCGGCTGCCATGTATGGCCATCGACACAAAATTCTTTTATCGGCAGATAATGTACTGCCGGCCGGCACTTAATGAAGCCGATCGGCACTGAGTGCCTGCACAACCTGCAACTCACAGCAGCAGAGGGCAAAATCTTGCATGGCAATACAATTCAAGCCATTTATGCACCAAACACACTCCTTATCATGTTTGTGACTCAAAGGGGCATGTGCCTCGATTCTCGGGCCATCAATCACGCATTCCCATGCATGATGGCCCAAAGGATCAAATGTGCACTTTCAATCTCAAATGCATGCAAACCAAACAAACCAAAATCCCAATCCCTATCACCAAATCAAGGGACAAGGAATGCATGTTGATGCGATGCAACCTAGTCATGTTAGCTATCATGCAATATGAACAATGCAATGTACTTATGCAAAGCATACATGTAAACATGAGGTAAGCTTGCAAGCAAGCAAATGATGGTCTTAAACATGACTTAGGCAACTCTAAATAGGCCTAAAATCAGTGGCCAAAGTGCCCAAAAATGAAGGCTAATCACACATGCACACATGCACATGTTAAGGTACCGACTTAAGTATCAAGTGAGTAAGCTTTAAGCACACTTAAAGGAAGCTAAACATGGCCAATTAGCATACATCATAATCTTTGAAAATTATGTAAAACATGGTGCCAAACCAAGCAACAAAATAGACTAAGCATGCAACAAATGGCCCAAGCATCCAAGGCAAATCAAAGGAGACCTCAACTAGGACTAAGCCAACCAAGCCTGACAAGGCCAAGAAGGCTTAAAACAGGTCCAAGGCAGCCTTAGACCATACAAATGGGACCTCCTAGATGGCATCTAGGTGGCTCTAGAGCAAGACATACACAAGGGTCAAGGCATTAGGCATACAACATATGCTTTCAAAACTTCAAAGAGGCATGCAAAGCAATCATTCAAGCATGTCTAAGGGATTGAAATATCATGGCAAATGGTCTCAAACCATTGAGATGATGCAAACAAGGCATGCTACACATTCATGCTCAAGGCTAGCAAGCCTAAAATGCAAAGAGGCCATACTAAGCATGCCAAGACCAACCCAAACACTTATGGACAGACCTAAAACATGTCAAGATAAGCACAAAATCTTCATGAATCTAAGCCTAAAGCATACTCAAATTAGGGCTAACAACCTAAGGCATGTTAAGGCAATACAAGGCATTACATGGCAACTATGCTAAGCATGCATAAGGGACCAAAACCAATTCTTAGCAATGTTATATCATGGCATAATAAACATAAAATGCAGCCTAGACATGCTCAACACACACACCAACAAAGGCTTCCTCAAGAGGCCAAAATTTGTCCTTTTCAAGGACAACAAGGAGAGGGGGTGGCCCTCTCCTTCTTGGGACTTCAAGGCATCATCTACACCACCGAAATCCCTCAAGATTTCAGTGGTGAAGAGACCCAAACACCAAAATCCCGGAGCTCAACAAAATAGCACAAAAATGAGGCCTTTCAAGGCCTAAGAGGGGCCAAACTTCCCCAAAGCGCAAAACACCCTTAATAAACTATCAAGTGGACTAAAAAACAGAACTTTTTTGTATTAAACACCAAGCACAAAAACAGTTCAAAGATAGGTAAAAATGGAATGCAAGAATGGGGTATATAAAGCAAGTTTCTCACCCTTGTTGACCTTCTTCACAAGTGTTGATGTTGTTGTTTCCTTGGGCTCAAATCCAGCCAAAAAACACCAAGAACAACCTCTTGGAACCTCAGTAGCCAAGGGAAGGTGAAACACTAGGTGTTGATGTGCAATAGTAAGATACAAACACCTAGTGTACAAACAAGAGAGCAAAAGAGAGATAGAATAGATATAGAATTCAAACCCTAAAACCAGAGCTCCTCTGAGGTCTTTTCTCTCTAAAAATGTCTAACTCTCCAACCCTTGAGCCAAGAGGAGGAAGGGTTCTCTTATAGGCAACAAAGCTTACAAGCTAAGCAAACCAAAGGCTCATCCCTCCATACACGTGTATGGAGGGGAAACAGATGCTATACAGTTGCTCCAAAATATCTCAAAAAGCAACTGAACAGTAGTCGGCAGGGCAAAATTGTCATTTTGACAAAATTGACTGCCGACCGGCACAAAAGAGTGCCGACCGGCACAATATAGTGCCGATGGCAACACCAACCAGCCGGTGGCCTCTAGCTAGTGCCGGTGGTGTGTGGGGATGCCTCACAAGGCATTCCCTGCCCCCCCCCCCCAAGGCAAAGCACAAGTGTTTGGTGCAAAACCAGACACAAAACGGTCAAGTTCGGAGGTCCTGAGGCAAGGCGAGTAGCCGAGAACTCCGGGAACTCCAAACGAACACGAACATGGATAATCACCGAGTGTTCAAGCGGCGACGTCCAGGTCTTGAGGACGGTCAAAAATGGGGTGTCTACAACAATAGCTCAATCACAAAAGCAAGTAATCACGCCACATATGGGAATTACGAACCAACCACATTTCATGCAGAAAGGATGCAAGAAAATTATGTAAGCTTAACTACACAACGCACAGCAAAGACAAAGAGCAACAAAATCATCGGACGTACTCGAGATGCCAAACAGGATCCTAACGCGTTGCACGCGGAAGAAAACAAGGATGGTGTGAACACCGGGACACACCCGAATGTTTTTAACCGAAGGACGGCAACCGAAGAATGGTATGAACATCAGGACACACACAAATGTTTTTAATCAAAGAACGGTAACCGAAGGGTGGTATGAACATCAGGATGCACACAAATGTTTTTAACTGAAGAACGGTAACCAAAGGGGGTGTGGGAGCCAGATAATTGGAATAATCAGAAGCGTACTCTAGAAGACAGATATTACACGGCTCTACCCTACACGATAAGGATGCCGAATATAAGAGATAGGCCGAATAGATACTGAACTATGGAGCCGAGTAAATAAGAGGATAATGAGTGACAAGTGGGCCTGGCCACGAGGCCCAGGAAACGAGTATAAATAAAGGAACAACAGACTAAGAAAGGTAGGTGAGAATTATTGTGCTTAACTTAGAATACAAGCATTCTTGAGTGTAGAGACTGACTTGTCCGTCGGAGTGCTAATTCCAGCACCCCCGACCGGAGTGTTTATTCCTTTTTAGGTGACTATCAGCGGATCTCGAGCGCTTCCCAAGATCAGAAGAGTATTTCCAAACCACTTCTCCACAATTGGTGCCGTCTGTGGGAATACTCAAGCACATCCATGGCGAGCGTGACGGAAGATACTCCGACAGTCACTGTCGACCCTATATCACAAGATGAAACCACTCCAACAAACTTGAAACAGAGACTATCGCCGCAAGACGTGCCTTGAATTTCGCCTCACCCTCGACTTCGGAGCACGAGACAATGCAGGCGATCATGGAACAAGCAAAGCAAAATGAACAGAGGTTGGAGAACATGATCGCTGAAAACGAACGTCTTTGTGAAGATTTGGCCTTGGAAATGGCGAAGTCCAAGCAAGCTGCGTGCCTAAATCCGGAACGATCTCCGAAGGCAGGTGGTCGACAACCTCGAGCACGACAAGACACTGATAGCGACTTCGACTCATTATCCCCGGAGCCCAGGAAGAAGGGACTACATGAAACCACCAGTTCTTTCGAAGAAAGTCCCCGTACAATGCACAAGCGAAGAAGGAACAGTTCGGACGAAGACCAACACGATTCCTTCGTACGACGGATTGCAAAGGCTGCGCTACCCAAGAAATTCAAAGCACCGTCGTTCACCTTGTACGACGGCAAATCAAACC
Organism: Camellia japonica; assembly: GCA_030407325.1. Taxonomy (NCBI): domain Eukaryota; kingdom Viridiplantae; phylum Streptophyta; class Magnoliopsida; order Ericales; family Theaceae; genus Camellia; species Camellia japonica. The sequence continues at coordinate 56,257,684 of JAPPVO010000016.1, forward strand.
CCACCGACCACATCCGCCACTACAAGCAGGCCATGACATTGCATGCAGACGACGAGGCCCTCATGTGCCGAATATTTCCCAGCAGTTTGGGACCATTGGCGGTCAGGTGGTATTATAAACTAGAGCTAGCTTCAATTAAAACCTTCCACCAACTACAGAAATCTTTCAGGGCCAGATTCATCACCAACGAAGTCCAGCCAACGCAAGATGACTCTCTCTGGGCAATGCAAATCCTGCCAGGAGAAACACTAAGAGCATATTCGGCGCGATATTGGGAATGCTTTAATCTTGTTGATGACGCTTGCAACGACTCCATGGCCATCACCGCCTTCAAAATGGGATTACACCCAGATAGTGCCCTCCGCAGTTCCTTGACTAGAAGACCCCCGAAAACAGTTTGGGGGTTGATAAAGAAAGTAGAAGAATACTGCAAAGTGGAAGATGACGCCTTGCGGGTTAAAGCCGGACACGTGGCCAACAAAATGGCCCCTCTCGAAATCGCTCAGCTAATAAGTTCTGCACCACCTCAGAGCCCTGAACCACGACAGCGGGCTAAACGAGACAAGAGACGGGATTCTCGCCGATCCAGCGATCAATGTTCACACCAAGCAAATGAGCAACTGTAGGTCGATAGCAGGCGCACAAAGCGCGCCGACAAGAAATATACGGAGCTGTCAGAGCCAATTAGCTTGATTATGTCCAAAATCCAACATCTTCCGTTCTTTAAATGGCCGTCCAAGATGGTGGGACCTCCTGACACGAGAAGGTGGGACAGGCGTTGTGAATATCACAAAGATCACGGTCATGACACGGACAGTTGCTATGCCTTGAAAGACCACCTTAAGGAATTGGTGCAAGATGGTCGGCTCCAGTAACACATCCGGAAGATCACAATCAAAACTGTCGCCCTTCGGCAGGAGTCACCTCCCCTCGGCATTATACATATGATATACAGCCTTCCAACGCCATGTACCATACACGCAATTCATTCAACCCCCCAGAAACAATGTACATAAACGAAACAGCCCCACGAAGCTCCGAGCATTACCTTCGACGATTCCGATCTTATCGGCATAACGCTCCCCTATATTGATCTGTTGGTCATTAAACTACACGTGAACCGATTTACCGTTGAACGCGTCCTCATAGACCAGGGGAGCACTTCGGAGGTCATGTATTACGAGACCTTCATCAAACTCGGCTTCAACGAATCAGACCTGTCTGCGGCTCCTCATCCATTATTCGGCTTCAACACAAATCCAGAGTACTCGTTGGGGAAAATCACGTTACCCGTTCGGGTGGGCTCCTAAACAGTGGATGTGGAATTCTTGGTCGTCAAGCTCCATTCGCCGTATAACCTCATCATGGGGCGAACTTGGTTGCATACTATTCAGGCCGTGCCAAGCACCTATCATCAGTTGCTACGCTTCCCGACCGAACACGACGTTGAGCGAATTCGTGGTTCCCGGCAATCCGCACAAGCATGCTATCTCCTTTCTGGAAAGACACCAACGGAGATGCAGGTCAACTCCACTGAAGTGTCGAATCATGACAGTCTCGACGATGTCGGATGGCTCCCTGACGAAAAGCCATGGAAGCTCTAGGCGATACCAGCAGCAGCTTACCAAGACGTATGCTTAACGCGTCCAGCTGCGCCGCTACATGCCGGGAAAGTTGCTCCTAAAGGTACTTCTGGATGATAGGAGGCCGGTTGATGGAAAATTAGGCACGCGGCCCTGCTCCTAACGCACTTGCGCAAATTCTATCATTAAACACAACCTGTGGGGAATGATATTGGTTATGAATGGCTTACCATGTACACTTTCCACTTTTGTAATGCAAAGATTCCTGTTTACTCACTGTGCAATCCAGTTCAAAAGTGTTCCAAATAAAGTCTTCGGATTCGGAGCCCCATCGGCGAATGACGTCTTTGGGCCGATAAAGCCTCCGGATTTGGAGCACCCTTCGTGGATGTCACGATTGGCCAAATAAAGTCTCTGGATTCGGAGCCCCATCGGCGCATGACGTCTTTGGGCCGATAAAGCCTCCGGATTCGGAGCGCCCTTCGTGGATGTCACGATTGGCCAAAAAAAGCCTCCGAATTCGGAGCACCCTTCGTGGATGTCACGATTGGCCAAATAAAGTCTCCAGATTCGGAGCCCCATCGGCGAATGACGTCTTTGGGCCGATAACGCCTCCGGATTCGGAGCGCCCTTCGTGGATGTCACGATTGGCTAGTCTCCGAATTCGGAGCCCCATCGGCGCATGACGTCTTTGGGCCGATAAAGCCTCCAAATTCGGTTGACCAAATAGTGCCACCGAGCGACGCTCAAGGGCCCAGTAATATTTCGAATTCGGAGCACCCTCCAGAATGAAAACATTTACACATCGAAGCAGGGATATGTAGGTTGAACCAGTACAACCGCATGAACAAGACAAAACGTTCCAGCATTCAAAATAAGATGCTTAATTCAGCATACAGAAATTCAGAATGAGATAAACTTTTAAAATGAAACATTTTATTCGATCAAACAGTAATTACAAAAAACGCAATCTACGTTCAAAGCATTACAATGTCTATTCTCATACGGCGGCGCGTTGATACAAGCGGCAGCCCCGAATCAACGCCTGCTGATCAGAGAGCACCTGCAACTTGAAATGCTTTGATTTGACCGCGCTTGAATCCACAATTCACAATGACGATATAATCACCCTTGAGGCAGGGACCTTTGACACCATAGACAACGTCAAGGTCAAGATCCAAGACAAGAAAGGAATTCCCCACGAAAGCAGTAATGCTCAACGGTTGCAGCGCTACGTCGGCCTCATTTCTTGGTCGCGATTGTGGAGAACTTCGCCATTGTTGTTTCTCCCTTCGAGGTGATCTGCTTTGACGACTTAGAGGCTGATGTTTTTCCCGTTTTTTGAACGCCCTACCTCCCGCGCGAATGGGTTCTCTGCTGCGATTCATTGCAATGTCAAGCTCAGCCAGAGTCCGAGCTTCTCCTTTGCTGCTGAAGAAAAACTCCATTCGACATTCACACTTATCTAACCCTACGCAACAAAATCGTTTTAAATCGAGTCTGAGCACAGTAAGCGAAGTCACTGGAGCGAGAAGTCCGAGGCGATTTATTTCTAAAATCCTTGCAGTGGCCCCGAGGCGATTTCATTAACATTGAACTCCAAAAGACGGATGCCGAGCGATATTGGCCGTAGCCACTCCATGTACCAATCTTTGGCCTTTTTGTTTTTGGAGTTAAAATGGCCTAATTATATAAACAGCAACTATGGATGGGCTGATTGTCTTCAGATTCGGAGCCCCTGGTGCATGACACCTTTGGGCCAGTTAAGCCTCCGAATTCGGAACCTCATCGACGCAATTGACCTTGCGTGACATGCCAAAAATATATTTAGTGAAGAATGCTCATGACAAGCCGACATATAACCGCTCGGAATTAAAGCGCCTAGTTGATTCGAGCTGGTCAGTGTTTATACAATGAAACGCATGCAAACACGTGTGTGCCGAATGAAATTTACAAAGAAACATTTAAAATAGAACGTTTTATTCAATCAGGCAATAATTACATAGTTATGAACGCGATCTACGTTCGAACGTTACATTGAATATTTTTATACGGCGTCGCCCTCATCCTCACTCTGCTCGACTTCAAAGGCGGAAAACGGAAAATGGTTTTACTTTGGTACAGTGGCAATGCCGAATCAACCCCCGCTGCTCGGAGAGCTTCCTCGGCCTGAAGCGCCTTAATCCAACCATGCTTAAATCCACGATTTTCGCATCGGCAAACTTCCTCGGCGAGCCTTTCCTTGGTCTTCTGTATCCCTACTTTCCGGCCATCGTGGAAGCCTTTTTCATAGGCCCTCCCCTTCGCGATTCCATCGCGAACATGCTCGCCGTATCGCGATTGGCGAGCGCAGTACTGATAGGCCGTTGGGTGACCCTTTCTTCCACGATTGGGTTAGCCTGTCCGACGGGTTGTGCCTGAACGGCCTTGACCTTCCTTAGCTCATGCTCGGCCGCTTCTGCGCGAGCCTCCAAACTTCGGATGCATTCATCCCTCTTCTCTATTTCTCGGCGGGAAGCACGGAGACGCATGCCGATTTCGTAGGCGGTATAGAGCCCCTTCACTGCACTGTGAATGCCTTCACGAAACACTTCGAAGTCCTGTCGACCCACCATCGACTGCTGGACCTCGGGAGGAAAAATCTGTCGAGCAAATTCGACTGCCACCCTTGAATCTCGAACGATCGAGTCCGCATCTGTCATGGGCCTATTCCCCACGAAGCCTGCAAAACTCAATGGGAGTGGGTTCTCACCGGGCTCCCTTCCAGAACGGGGTTGCGGGGATTTGCCTTGTGGCTCCTTGTCCCTCCTGGGCGACCTACTTCGACGACGAGGAGATTGACGTCTCTCCCGATCCCTCGAAATCCTACCTCCCGAGCGCGATGGTTCGCTACTTCGATTCATGTCTCCTCCCAGCTCAGCTAGCGTCCTCGCTTTCCCTTTGCTGTTAAAGAAGAGTCTATTCGACATTCGCGCTTGATTATCCTTCGTCAAAGACCTGGACTGAGTTGCTCACTGAGCACTTAAATACGACCTTCATTCATTGATTCCCTACGAGGGCAGCGCCTCCAAGGCAATCTCATTAATATCGAAACCTCAACAGCCCGAAGCCAATCGAGTCGTGCCCCCATCAAATACTGATTTAGGCAGTCACGCAAGGGCAAATTCATGAAGCAGCTGGGGCAAGGGCAGATTCATCAATCTATTCGGCTTGAGTGCCGCAGCCGCTTCAGGAATACACTCATCAATATTGTACTATTCGGCGTGTCAAATTCATGAACTAGCTAGGGAAATGGCAGATTCATCAATCTATTCGGCTTGAGTGCCACAACCGCTTCACGAATACACTCATCAATATTGTACTATTCGGCGTGTCAAATTCATGAACCAGCTGGGGCAAGGGCAGATTCATCAATCTATTCGGCTTGAGTGCCGTAGCCGTTTCACGAATACACTCATCAATATTGTACTATTTGGCGTGTCAAATTCATGAACCAGCTGGGGCAAGGGCAGATTCATCAATCTATTCGGCTTGAGTGCCGCAGCTGCTTCATGAATACACTCATCAATATTGTACTATTCGGTGTGTCAAATTCATGAACCAGTTGGGGCAAGGGCAGATTCATCAATCTATTCAGCTTGAGTGCCGCAGCCGCTTCATAAATCGATTTACTAGTCCTCCTATTCGACACAAAGAGTCGATTTACTTGTTCGGATAAATTGAGATTAAACTAATGTAATGGCCAAGATTACACTGTTATCCAAAGTAGTGGAAGGCAAAATCCTTCATTAATATCAAAAAATGTGTACAAGTAACAGTGAAACGGGAAGGAAATTTTCATTAATAAATTGAGCTCAGATAGTAACTAATTTATACATGAAAATTACTTTGAATCCACTAAACAAAAACGTACATTGAAATTAAAGATACCTAATAAAACTAGAATGTCTCCCAGATCAATCCTCGGGATCAGACTCAAGTGGCTCAACGTCCACTTGGTCATATGGAATTGGCAAGGCCAATGTAACTCCAGCGGCAACAAGGGCTTTGAGCCACCCATGTTTGAATCCCCGATTTTCGAATTTGGGGACCTCATCTACGTATTCCTTCAAGGCGGTGCTCTTCCCAGATTCTAGCGCCGTAGAAGCTACAGATTCGGCTTTTTCCTTGGCCGCCTTCAATTCTTCTAACTCGGCCTCTGCCTTGGAAAGCGCCTCCTAGGCTAACTTGAGCGACTCCTCGCTCGCGTTCGCCCTATCCTCGGCTTCGGATCTGAGCTGGTCAGCAGTCCGAGCCCTCTCCTTTTCAGCTTCGGCGCGGGCACTTTCCATTGCGGCCCTTATCGCCTCGAACTCGGCCCTGCTTCTTTCACCTTCAGCTTCAAACTTTAAGCGGCCAATTCTTTCAATGGCATCACGCTGCCGGCGGCCTAGTCCGGCTATCCTTCTAATCGTCTGCAAAACAAGTTTGGATCACCACATCAAGCAACATCGTATGCAAACCAAACCAAACGAGCAAAAAAGAAAGTATCGTATACATACCAGAAGGGCCGACTAGGCAGCGAACGCTATAGTTACCAAATCCGGCTCTTCTCGAAAGGTGGCCTTGTCAGCTAGTAGCGAAACCGAGGCGGCTAAGCTTAACACCACGGCTGGATCCTTTATGGCAGATGCGTCAGAGGAGATTGGTTTGTCTTTGATCTTTGGTTGAACAACGAAGGGGATAACCACGTCGGATTCCTCTAAGCGAGGCCGTTTGTCAGCAGGGCTATCCTCTGAGCCGGCCTCTCCCTCGGTGGAACGTTTTTTGCCCCGCTCTTCTGAAACCAGCCGTTCTTCCGTAACCAGTTGTTCAGCCCCCTCCGTCTCGGCCACAACAACTTGTGCCGTTTCTTCTCCAGTAACTGGTTGTAAAGATTCAACTGGGGCAGGCTCAGAACGAGCGGCCTCGGCTTTCTTTCGAGCGGCCATTCGCTCGGCATTTCTCTTTCTTGCCATCTGCGTGAGACTCTCCCCAGCCATGCCTTCTGAAAAAGTGCCGGGAAGGTCTCCCAAGTTTGTAAAAATATCTCCGAAGGAAAACTCTGCCCGACCCGAAGTGGACGGTGAGTTAGGCTGGTTAAGACCGGCTGCCTAACGTTGATTTCAGAGCTTCGTCGACCTCTTCGGCCTCGACGGCGAACTCCCTCGTTAATTTGGCATCTACCTCGACAACCGGCTCTAAGCCTTGCTCCGAATCAGAAACTTCGAAACCAATTTGCCTAAGGATCTTGAAACTGGGGAAAACAAGAGCCGTAAGGTGTTGTTCGCCGGTTGGGATCGGGATGTCGTCTGCGGCCGAGAACGTAGTGTAGGTAGGCTCGTACCGCAGGAGAATATGGGCAGCCCTCCCTTGCTTCTGTACGTTTGGATAGCCAAAGTACTTTAGTGCAGTTTTAATTTCTGTAAGGACTGCGTCGTCAGCCGAGGTCAAAATCCTCTTTAACTTATTGCTTGCAAGAACAAAGGGTAAGGTTTGGAGAAAAAGCCGCATAAAGGAAAGATCAACAAACAAGGAGTTACACGGCAACCTGGTTCACCCCTCCGTCTGGAAATAGGGTCTAGGCGATCTTCGCCTTCGCCGAACTCCCAGTTGCCTCAGACATTGACCATTACATCGTCAACTCGTTTGCCAGAGCTGGCAAGCATCGTTACCAAGTGACGGTCGGTGTCCTTGGCCCTGAGAAAGTAGCACCCGAGCCGACCGGAGGATTTGGCTAAAGCATAGCAGTGCTGAATCGCCGGAATGCCAAGGTTGATCCTGAGACGCCGGTTCAACTCTACGATTCCCATTACGATTCGGAAAAAATTCACATTGGGTTGCGAAGGAATCACACTCCAATAGCGGAGGACGGCCCTAAGAAAAGGGTGTAGGGGAAAGCGAACTCCGCCCTCCGCAATAGACAGGAGAGGGAAGACGATTGTATTTTGGTCGTCCCTCTCCATATCAAGGGTATTGTCCGTTACCAGAGAAAGATGGACATCCTCAGGGATAAAAAAATGTTTTCAGAACCTAGAAATTCGACCCTCGGAAAGGAGGTCTTTCAAATGCTTGGCCATTCTAGGAAGGACTCAATGATATTCTAAATCAAAAATAAAAGCGGAAAATAGGATTGCAAGGAGAAGAGAAGAAAACTTACAAAAGGCAAGGGAGACAAGGAGAGAACGGATAGGAGTTGCAGAAAACGCGTCGAAGGAGAGATACCGACTGGCAGTCCAGGAGGTTCAAATATTCGAAAAAGCATGTTTTCGAAGGGACTTAAGTTTCAAATCGTAATAAATGTGAGAGAAGCACGAATGGGGCTGGAAAACGTTACAGTGACCAAAAAACACGTACGCATTCTGACACGCATCGGGAAGAGGATTAACCGCCGAATTTTTGACTTCTAGCCAAACACGGCGACTAACTGATGCTAGCGAGGTGTTTGGGGGGCAATTGTAGGAGCCGGATAATTGGAATAATCAGAAGCGTACTCTAGAAGACAGATATTACACGGCTCTACCCTGCACGATAAGGATGCCGAATATAATAGATAGGCCGAATAGAAACTGAACTATGGAGCCGAGTAAATAAGAGGATAATGAGTGACAAGTGGGCCTGGCCACGAGGCCCAGGAAACGAGTATAAATAAAGGAACAACAGACTAAGAAAGGTAGGTGAGAATTATTGTGCTTAACTTAGAATACAAGCATTCTTGAGTGTAGAGACTGACTTGTCCGTCGGAGTGCTAATTCCGGCAACCCGACCGGAGTGTTTATTCCTTTTTAGGTGACTATCAGCGGATCTCGAGCGCTTCCCAGGATCAGAAGAGTATTTCCAAACCACTTCTCCACAGGGGGTATGAACATTAGGATGCACACAAATACTTTTTAACTGAAGGGGGCTATGAACATCAGGACGCACACAAATGTTTTAATCGAAACGTCCTAACGCGCCGCATGCAGGAGGAGAAGAGGTGCGAACATCGGAACACATCAAAATGTTCTAAACCGAAACATCATAACGCGCTGCACGTGAGAGAAGAAGAGGTGCGAACATCGGAACACATCCGAACGTTCTAAACCGAAACGTCCTAACGCGCTGCATGCGAGAGGAGAAGAGTTGCGAACATCGGAACACATCCGAATGTTCTAAATCGAAACGTCCTAAAGCGCCACACACGAGAGGAGAAGAGGTGCGAACATCAGAACACAGCCGAATGTTCTAAACCGAAACGTCCTAAAGCGCCGCACATGAGAGGAGAAGAGGTGCGAACATCAGAACACATCCGAATGTTCTAAACCAAAATGTCCTAACGCACCGCACGCAAGAGGAGAAGAGGTGTGAACATCGAAACACATCCGAATGTTCTAAACCGAAATGTCCTAACGCGTTGCACACAGGAGGAGAAGAGGTGATTCGAAGGGTACAAGTGATTCTACCTGGAACTCCTCTGAATGAACTGTATATACAATATCATCTGGTTGCACCAGCTTTGAATGAACCGTACATACAATATCGTGCTTGCATAAGAAAGAAACTTAATAGGTACAATATAGTAAAAATACATGTTCTACGTAAGACAAATAACCAAGATACAATGTTAATGGCATGTTTTATGCAAAACATGTGAGAAACAAAACAGAAGCATATTCTACGTGACGAGAGCCGGAGCATGTTCTATGCCACATTGGAATGCATATTCAATGCAACAGTACAAAATACATGTTCTATGCACGATAATAGTACAAAATGCATGTTCTATGCACGATTAACAGCATGTTGTATGCAAAGTGCATAATGCATGTGTAGACGCGCTCCCAGGAACTATTCGACATCCGCGCGCGCGAGGGGCGCGAATCTCATTTTGTTCTCTGAGCTACTACAGTTCGGACTCAAATGTCATGGTTCTGAATCTAATCTCACAATGTGCGATGTGAGACCGATAAATCACCAAAGAGTCCAAATCCGGCAAATCATTTCGGAAAACTAATTTTTATAAAGAAGTGCCAAACATGGACTGCTTTGCCAGATACAGAGTCGCCACCTAAATATTTTATTTTGGGGGGATTTAGGAAACCCTGACTCATGCCTAAGGCCACGTGTCCATCATCAACAAAGTTGCCTCGGCTCGGGAACTTGGGTACGAGAGGGGAAGGTCATGCAATGAGCACCCCCACTCGCCCGATCAAAGATCGGCCTATACTAAGCATGATATGTTGTTTTTGAAGACACATGTGCTCTTATTCCGGTTAATTAGCTAATCTTACTACGTGATGCGCACAACATACAAGTATAGACTAGATCGTCTAATTTGGAACAAAACATTGCATGTTTGTTTGTGAAAATGGTTTGAAGTTTGCTACTCGCAAGTAGGCTAAATCGTGGATTTCAATGAACTGTTCCAATTCAAGTAATCCAACCTTCACCCACAGGCATTCAGGCAGTTAATCAAATAAGCAGTTAGCCTCATGGCAAGCATGCTTAACATGGCAGTCAATAACACACATGCAATATGCTAAAGCGTAAACACTCACAGTGTACTCCGAGCCAAAACAAAGAACTAGTTAGAAATCATGCATGATCCTAGTTCATGTTAAGATGGCTAATGCAACACATGCGAGAATGCAACTAAAATAGGCTCAGCTATTCTAAGATGGCATGCGAAATGTAGCTTGGTATATGTATTCAAATTGGAATTGAAATACAATGCAGTTAGTATGATGCGTTGAGCCCGGTGCATGCAAAACAGATGAATGGATGCACACATGCAAGCATAAGGTATGCTAAATGAAATATGCCCTAATACTAACCATCATAAGCGGTTAAGTAAAAGGGAGAAAGAAATGGGGATTGGAAGACATGCATCACACACACGCACGCTTATTACAACATTGCACCCTCTTGATGGAGGGACCGAATAAGAAGCTAACTAGCTAATCTAAGCTAATTAAACTAATTATTACAAAACAAATTAATTAACTAATCCTAGTTAACTAATTATTACAAAATAAATTGAAATAGCTAAACGCATTAACTATTGAAGTACAAAACAAAGCATAAGCTAGCTATCTAAGCATGGCAGCTAAGGAAAGCAATAAAGCAGGAGCCTCGAGAGGGAGAAGAATGCATGCATGCCCGGTCGTTTCGTTCGGAAATCCAACGCGATGCCCTGACTTGCCTCTATTTGCAATTGTTTCCAGAACACTGCACAAAGCTCCAGAAAGCTGAAACTCCATCATGGGAACCTGTGGGAGGGCTACAGACTAGTTGTTGAGGAAGGAGACCACCTGCCGACCACTTTCTGTGCTGAAAACCAGAAAAAGTGGTCGACCAGCTAGTAATACTGGTCAGCCGACCAGTTGTTACTGCTGAATTCCAGTTTGCTGCAACAGAGAGCAAGAAAGGGCATGGCAATGTATTTGCAAGATATGTGTGCACAACCACCCTCCCTATCATGTCATGAGCTCAAGGGTGTGTGGTTCTCGACCCTCGGGCCACCAATTGCGCATTTCAATGCATGATGGCCGAGAGGCGAAGTTGCACAATTCAATGTAAAATGAATGCACAAGTAAACACGTAAGGCCTAAAACTCTATCGTGCTTGATCAAGAGCGTCGGTGACCGAGAATTAAGGCACATTTCATCACTTTAAGTATGAAACGCCTCTCGTTTCCCGTGTTTGGACTAACACGTATTCCAAACAACAATGCAACACATAACATGGCATACACAATGTGACTCGAGCATGCAAACATGCAATATGACTTAAGCATGCAAACATGCAATGCAACATGAGCAACCTAACAAGGCTAATGGCATGCAAACAATGCTAATCCATGCATGCACAATGCGATGCTACAAGGGCAACTTAGCAATGTTAGGAACATACATACTCAATGCAAAGAAACAACTTGGCATGCACAATGCAAATAACCACATGGCATGCACAATGCAATGTAAGATGACATACTTAATGCAATGAACAATAAGCATGCGAACAACATGTAAATAAACATGCTAAATGGACTTAAACCAAAAGGGGGTAGACGTCAGTCATGCCCAAATCAGTGGCCAATGGTGATAAATTGAGGCACATGAAGCACATACAAGCATGCACAATGCAATGGCCTATCAAAAAGGCCTAAGAGCGCAACTCTCGAGAGTGCTCAAAGAGTGACGAAAGTGGAAGTGTAGCAACACTAAGTGCACTGAAATGAGGTAAGAAATGATGCCAAATCATTTAATCAAACACAAGTATAGCATGCGAAGGTACTAAAGCATGAAGCTAGTAAAGAGGACCACAAAGGGGCATGCAATACATGGCACAAAAGCATGAACCAACCATAGACAGAGCTGAAATAGGTCAAAACAATGACCAAAACATGCTAAGATGGAGGCTCAAAGACCTAGGCAAGATGGCATACATGCTAGGCCACAAACTAGGCAACAATGTGCAACACTTAAAGGCATTCAAAGCATGAAAGAAGTGGGAACATGGCAATGCTATAAGCTCTGAAATGAAGTATTAAATGATGCCAAATCATCCAAATAGCTCAAAGATAGCATGCATGAGTTAACAAAACACAAAGCTAGCAAGGCCAATTGCACTACAGCTATACAAAGCATGAAGGATATGGAAAAGGCAACCAAAAACAGTCCTAGAACATGTCAAAATGATACTAAAACATGCATGGAAGGAAGCCAAAATAAGCTAGCATGAAGGGCATAAGGCATGCTGCATACAAGGCAAATAAGGTGGATTACACTACACCTATTAAGACCAAGCATGGGATGACTTAACCAACAAAAATCAGAGTTATATCATGGCAAGATAACCCCAAAAACACATTGAAATGATGGCTCGCAAGCTAAGGCATGAAGGCATACGCAATGGTTCATGTTAAGGCATAAAGGGGCAAACCCTCCAACGCATTGAATGAGTGATAAGTGTGAATGCATGAGCATGAAACATGGACTGAAATCACATAATAAATGATGCCAAATCATTCAAATATTCCAAGTAAAGCATGCTAGTGGACTTGGTGCACAAAGCTAACAAGCTAGATTGAACCATGGCTATACAAAAAAAGTCATGCATGGCCAAAACAACCAAAATCAGAGCTAGAGCATGCAAAAACATGGACAAAAGCTTCTTGAAGTTAAGCCAAAAGCATGCTAGAATGACATGTTAAAGCATGATGCATGTTAGGCTAATTCATGGAAATGCACTACAAGTGCATGGAGCATGCATGGGGCTATCAAACCAAACCCTAATAGAGGTATGACATGAAAAAACATCACCAAAAACATGCTGAGATGGACTCAAATGAAGCTAGAATGGCATGCTACTTCATGAAGCATACAAGACTAGTTTAGGAGATTTACACTACAAGTGTATTAGGCATGCATGGAGTGACTAAACCAAGTAAAAACAGTGACATGCCACAGTAAAATAACCACAAATACATGCTAAGATATGGTCAACATAAGCTTAACAAACATGCTCACACATGAGGCTAATGAAGCAAGTATTCAAAATACAAGGAGAGGGGATGACCCTCTCCTTTTTGGGACCTCAAAACCTCCTCTCCACCACTGAAAATCCTCTGGATTTCAGTGGTAGAAAGGTCATGCAAAGGTGATCCCAAAGCTTAAAAAGAAGGCACAAAAGCAAGGCCAAACAAGGCCTAAGAGGGGATAAACAACCCCAAACACAAAAGTGACCTTAAACAAAGATCTTAAGGGCCAAAAATCAAAAATTTTTACAGTTAAGAGTTAGTCCTAAAACAGCATGCAAATAGGCTCAAAAGCTAAGCAAAAATGGGGGATTTAAGGGTTAGAAACTCACCTTGAAGACCACCTTTAAAGCTGCAACTCCAGCAGCTTCTTCAAGCTCAAACCAACCCAAGAACACCAAAAACAACTCCTAAGCACCTCAGCAACTAAGGGATGGTGTTTGAGTGTGTGTTTGTGTGTTAAAGTAAGACAAAACTACACTTTTGAAGCACAAAAATGAAGTAAAGGGCAAGATAGATACAAGGGTGTATCTATAACTCACAAGGCAATTTTTCTGAACCTAGAGGAGGGAGGAGGAGCATCCCTCTTATAGAGAACCAAAAGCTAAAGCTTCTCAAGGAAGCTAAGCTTCAAGGCCATCCCTCCATACACATGTATGGAGGATGGTCTCAGTGCCCTCCAGCTGTGCCAGTTGGAGGAAAATATCTCCAAAAAGGTGACAAAAAGTGGTCGACCACTTGAAGTGGTCGGCCAGATACTTAAAGTGGTCTCCCAGAACAACAACTGGTCGGCCATGGTGGGAGAGAGTCCAGAGGATGAAAACAAGCAAATGGTGTGGTGGCCGACCACTTTTGATGGTCCAAAGATCAGGGAGACCGGTTGTCAGACCAGAAAACTGGCTGGCAGGAGGAAAAGTGGTCTCCAAGGGGAAATACTGGTCTTCCACCCTTGTACCACCTTCTAAACAAGGAAAACAAGGTTTGTACCAAAAACAAACCAAAACGGACGCAAGACGAAAGTTCGGGAGGCAAAGCGCGTAGCCGGGAGCCTCGAAAACTAGCTGTCGAGCACCAAAAGTGGTTTACGACCACAAAAGTGGTCTCGCAAACCACATTGGCCCTCTAGGCCAAGGAAACAAGGTGTGGTTCAAAAATCACGCCAAACGGAGAACGTTAAGCGGTCTCGAGACAAGGCGCGCGGCCGAAGGCTCCGAAAACTGGAAACTAGTCTCCAAACGGGAAAAGTGGCCTACGACCACAAAAAGTGGTCTACGACCACAAAGAGATGGTCTACCAGACCACTCCCTCCCTCCAGGGAAGAGAAACAAGGCCTGGTCCACAAACCAAGTCGAGGCACAAAGAGTTAAGAGGCCCGGGGGCAAGGCACTCGGCCAAAACTCCGGAAACTCGAAACGAGCACAACATGCACTATCACCGAGCGCTCAATCGATGACGTCTGAGTCTTAAGGTCGGTCAAAAATGGGGTGTCTACAGCATGTTCTATGCAAAGTGCAGAATGCATGTTCCATATACTGAATAGATGCGTAGTCTATGCAAGAATGGAAGCGAATGTTATCGAAACAAGGTCAGTAGCAACTTTCCGATTTACATCTCGGAAGAGTTGCGATACGCAAAAAGGATACACCTCGTGCAACGAGACAGATGATGACCACCTGAAGACACACATATACTGAATAGATGCGCAGTCTATGCAAGAATGAAAACGAATGTTATCGAAACAAGTTCAGTAGCAACTTTCTGATTTACCTCTCGGAAGAGTTGCGACATGCAAAAAAGATACACCTCGTGCAACGAGACGGATGATGACCACCTGAAGACACAGTTTCAATCCTCCACAGAGATAACTTGAACTTGACAGTGACCTTTCCTTGCACTTCTTGAGGAATAAGGACACAAAACAGCATCAAGATTCAATTTAGGAGCACTGGGCACTGGACGGCCACCAGAGGAGGGTGTCGGTATAGACTCGACTTTCTTCGCGCCCTCTTTCGGAGAGCTCGAATTGGTCCTATAGTTCGGACTCTTGTCACAGTTCTGAATCTAATCTCACAAAGTGCAATGCGAGACTGATAAACACCAAAGAGTCCAATCCGGCAAATCATTTTGGAAAATCGATTTTAGATCAAATAATGCCAAAACTGGACTGCTTTGCCAGATTACAGAGTCGCCACCTAAATATTTTATTTTTTGGGAAATTTAGGAAACCCTGACTTGTGCCAAAGGCCACGTGTCCGTCATCACCAAAGTTGCCTCGGCTCGGGAACTTGGGTATGAGAGGGAAAGGTCCTGAAATGAGCACGCTCGCTCGCCCGATCAAAGATCGGCCTCTACTAAGCATGATATGTTGTTTTATAAACCTCATGTGTTCTTATCCAGTTATTAGCTAACTTTACTATGTGACGCACACACAATCAAATATAGACTAAGTCGCAAGACTTGGAACAATTCGACTCATGTTTGTTTTCAAAAATGGTTTGAAATTGCCACTCTCAGGTGGGCTAAAACGCGGATTTGCCATCTCAAGTGGGCTTAAAACATGATTTGCCACTTCGCAAAGTGGGCTTAAAACTCACAATCGTCGAATTGTTCTAATTCAAACAACAAAGCCTCCATCCACAGGCATTCATGCAGTTAATCATTTAAGCACATAGCCTCATGGCAAGCATGCTATCATGGCAACACTCACACTCATGCAAGCGTGCTAAAACGTAAAACTTACCGAGTACTCCAAGCCAAAACAAAAACTAGTTAGAAATATGCATGATCCTAACTATGCTAGATGCCTAATGCAACACATGCAATAATGCAATTAATAGGCTCGGCTACTAATATGGCATATGAATGCAATAATTTGATAACATGCCTTGAAACACGTATTCAACTAAGTGTATTGAATTTGCAATGCAGTTTGAATGATGCGCCGAGCCTCGGTGCATACAAGACAAATAAATGATGCAACATGCAAGCATAAGGTATGCTAATCGAAACATGATCCCTAATCTGACCATCGAAAGCGATTAAATAAAAGGGAGAAAGACCTGGGGTTGGAAGACATGCACACACACACGCACACTTATTACAACATTACGCCCTCGCGAAGGAAGGTCCGAATAAATAAGCTAAGCTAAGCTAATTATTATAAAACAACTAATTAACTATTCTAGCTAATTAATTATTACAACACAATTCAATAACTAGCTATGCTAAGCTAATTAAAATATTACAAAACGAATTGAATGATTAGCTACGCAAACTAACTAGTAAAGCAATTTAAACGGCCTCGAAGGACGAGGGATGCATGCATGCTCGGTTGCTTCCTCTCGAAAATGTCGTTGCCTTGCCATCAGATGCCTCTGTTTGCATTCATTTGATCATCGAAAACTGTACCAATTTCCAGATTGCCTCTGCTCCAACACAGGAACACATTTGCACAAAAATTCACTGGTGGCCGGTCGACTACAAAAAGTGGCTATCGGCTACCTTAACTGGCCGGTCGGCTAGTTTAAGTGGCCGATCGGCTACTTCAAGTGGCCGGTCGGCCACCCATTTTCCCAGACTTCTGTTTTTGCTGCAACAGAGGCAAAACAATGCATTTTTCAAGGAATGTGTGTACTGCCACCCTCCTTATCATTTCCCAAGCTCAAAGGAGTATGGCACTTGGCTCTCAAGCCACCAACCAAGCATTTTCATGCATGATGGCCAAAGAACCAAGCTTGTACTAGGTTAATGAATGCACAAATAAGACTCGAAGGACCACCACCCTATCATGCATGATCAAGGGTGTCGGCGACCAAGAAACGTGACACGTTTCGTCACTTTGAGCATGAAACATCCCACATTTCTTATGTTTGGATTAACATCCGATCCAAACACATGCAATGCAACACAAAGATGCTTATCTTGCTCAAGTTTTACTCGATTCATTTTGTTTACACATTTTACATTACCGATTAGTCCTTTAACTAGTTAAGTCCAAAGTGAAAGTCCTCTAATTGGAAAGAGGGTCTACGCCACAAGTTTCTTGAGCATGAAAGAGGCCTCATGCTGTTAGTTAGGAGGAACCCTCAAGAGAGGATTAAAACCATTAGGCATGAGAGCCTCAATTCCATACTCAAGCCAACAAGGGGCTCAAGACCATTTTCAAAGCAAAGTAAAAAGTGAAGAATAGAGGGAGGTTGCAGAAATTTCAGTGCTGATATAGCGTGCAAAATAATACTACAACATGCAAGCATCTCATGCACAACATGTTCAAAAGCCAAAAGTATCAAACTAGTGAAGAGCACTACACTAGAGGCATGCAATACCAAGCTCAACTGACCAAATCAGCTCGAAACAGAGCTAAAACATGCCAGAGCAGTAGCTAAAACATGCTGAGATTGAAGCATAAAAGGCTAGAAATACATGCTCACATGCTAGCTTCAAAACAAGGCTCAAAGCACAACTCTCAAAAGCAATGAAAGAGTGGAATAAGTGAGAATGTGGAAGAGCTATATACACTGAAATCACATGTAAAATGATGCTACAACATGCAATCATCTCAAGCAAAACATGTTAGAGGCCTTGAAACACTAAGCTAGTGAAGGCATTTGCACTACAACTATGCAAAACAAGGCTCATATGACCAAGACAGCTCAAAACAGAGTTAAATCATGCCAAATCAGAGCCTAAAACATGCTGAGATCAAGTCACAAAAAAGTAGAAAAACATGCTCTCATGTTAGGCTATCTACATTTGCAAACAAGACACAAAGAGGGAAGGCCACCCCCTCCTATTTTGGACCTCAAAACCAAGTTTTTACCATTGAAATTCTCCTGGAATTCAGTGGTTAAAAGAGCCGAAAAGGTTGTTTCAAAAAGCTTTGAAAGATGGCACAAAAAGGCTTCACAAGCCAAAGAGCAAGAAGAGGAGACAACCCCCTAACTCAATTTTGAAACCTTAAAAGCAAAATTTTTCATGGTTGAAAAACCACGTCAAAATAGTGTAAAAAGATGGCCAAGAAATTGATTAAAACAAAGCTTAAATGAGGTAAGCCTTATACCTTTGAAGCACAGCAACAAACAGCCACAATTCTGAGCCAAAACCAGCCTTAAGAACACAAACTAAGCCTCAAAGAACCTCAGCTCCAAGATGAAGATGTTTGGTCAAGGGTCTTAGTGCAAATGTGTAGAGAATTCTCATTTTCAAGCACAAAATAAGGAGAGAGAGAGAGAGAGAGAGAGAGAGAAGAAATTTGCTCACAAAATTTTCTAACCTCTCAAATGGGGGAGAGACCCCCCATTATATAGAAAAACAAGCCAAAGGCTTGCATTCATCCCTCCATACATGTGTATGAAGATGAGCATCAATGAACAGTAGTTGGCACAGCTGGCAAATAAATATCTGAAAAAAAAGAAAAATGGCCGTCGGCCATCATTAGTGGCCGACCGGCCATCAATGTAGCCGACCGGCCACCACTGGTGGTCGGCAGGCACAAGTCATGGCTGGCAGGCTAAGGGGATGGCTGATAGGTCACCCTCTCCTCTAGAACTGAAGCAACAAGCTCTTGGCCCACAACCAAGCACAAAACAGAGAAGATTAGAGCCTCCAAGGCAAGGCGCTCAGCCGAGACCTTTAGGGACTCAAAACGAACACGAGCGGGCACAATTATCGGGTGTTCAAACAATGACGTCCAAGTCTTGAGGATAGTAAAAAATGGGGTGTCTACAGTTGTCCCCCTTTGACAAAACTTGAAAGTCATGAAATGACGGGAGTGAATGTCAAAGCCTAGAGACGATCCATTTTTTACAAGGCCGAAGACTTAGACAAACAAGCAATCAAAACAAAGAACGGTTGCGTTCACATGCTGCCTACGTATCCCTTTGTAAGGAATCAAACCAGCGTAGTTCTGGAGCAAGATGCAAATGATATGCATGATGTAGAACATAATCGTAGACGCCCCATTTTTGACCGTCCTTAAGACTTGGGCGCCACTAATTGGATCATTCGATGGTGCGGGCTATGCTATGCAAAGGTTCGATTTCTTCAGCAAGGAGAGAGTCAAATCCCAACCTTATACCCCATTTTTGGACTAAAACTATTTTGACCAAAGATTTTGGACCTTAAAACCCTCTCTTTCAAAACATTTTTGAAAAAAAGTTTCTACGATGTTCCGAGGCTCGCATTTTGTTAAATGTTGCGCTTTTCGGTAAACCGAGCAAGGACAAAGTGGAAATGAATGAAAGAGAGGTGAGATCATTGAAAAAATCTTTAAAACATCTTTTTTAGAGGTTTGGAGTTGAAAAAAAGAAAAGGAGAGGGAAGAAACCAAGTTGGAGAAGAAGATGTGCATGAACCGTTGAGAGAGAGTCGAGCAACCCTCGCCAAATCAGGTCTATCCTTTTGTACACTTGGACTTAAGTTGTGAGGCCACCACCATTGAAAAGAAGACTTCCGGGGCTTCATTTTTCACTCAAGAATCTCCTCAAGCCGAGGCCAGATGAGGGAGATATGGCTGGTTGAAGTTAGGCATCAATCCGATTGGACCGAAATTGAGCAGTCTTCACTAAAAGAGGGATATCTCTTAGCATACATAGAATTTTGATGTGAGGCTTCCACCATTGGAAAGATTACTTTCGGGGATTCAATTTAGACACAAGAATGACCTAAAAAGGAGTCCAGATGAAGGAGTTATGCCCGTTTGAAGTCGGGCCTAGAAGTAGATTTTTAGTGGCCAGCCGGCCACCACAAGTAGCCGACCGGCAAGACAAGTGGCCGACTGGCCACTTGAAGTAGCCGACCAGCCACTAATGTCCGAAACTCAGATATTTTGCAGATCTTTTCCCTCCAGCTGTTCTACACAACCTCCAGCTGTCTGTTTTGCAGATATTTCGACCAAATGCTCTCTTTTTGCTATATATGGAGGCTATATCACTCATTTGGCAAGGTTAAAAAATTTGGGAGCCTCTCTCTCTAGAAAATTTGTGAGCAAAATCCTCCCTCTCTCTCTAGATTTCTCTCTCTCTTGTCCTTTTGTGCATAGAAGTAGAGATACACAACTAGTTTGCCAAGACATCCTTAACCAAAATTGCTTGTCTTTGGGCTGAGATTCCTTGGGACTTTGTTTGAGCTCCAAAAGGTGGTTTTAGCTTGATTTGGTGCATCATTTGTGCCCAGAGTACTCTTTACTTCAAAGGTATAATACTTACCTTCTTTAAGCTTGCTTTGAACACTTGTTTTGCCATCTTTTCAAACTATTTTTGAGCTGGTTTTCAACTACAAAACCCCCTATTTTTCAGTCCTAAAAATGGTGGTTTGAGCCCATTTTGTGTTAGGGGGTTGTCTCTCCCTTTTGTTCCTTAGCTTGTATAGCTTTTTGTGCTATCTTTCAAAGCCTTTTGAAGCAACTTTTTTTGGCCTTTTAACCACTGAATTCCAGGGGAATTTAAGTGGTAAAAACTTGGTCTTGAGGTCCAAAATAGGAGGGGGTGGCCTCCCCTCCTTGTCTCTCTATGCCATGCCTAATTAGCATTACAAAGTAGCATGTTCTTGTGGCTTGTGATAGCTTAGTTCAAGCATGTTTTTGATCTTGTTTCAACATGTTTTAACTCTATTTTTGGGTGGTTTAGTCACTGGTTGCTTGCATCTTGCACTTGTAGTGTAGTCTTGCTTACTAGCTTAGCATGCCTAATGAGTTAGCCTATTATTCTAGCTTGTGTTAGCTTGACTCTAGCACATTTTAGCTACTGATTTGGCCTACTTTAGCTCTGTTTTGGGTTGCTTTGATCATATGGCTCATGCTTTGTATAGCTATAGTGCAAATGCCTTCACTAGCTTTGTGATTTAAGGCTTCTAACATGCTTTGCTTGGGTTGTTTGCATGCTATAGCATCATTTAGCATGTAATTTCAGTGCATATATCACTGTCACACTCTCACATATATCACTCTTTCATTGCTTCTAAGAGTTGTGCTTTGTGTCTTGCTTGCGAGCCAACATGTGCGCATGATTTTCTTGCCATCTATGCTTCAATTCCAGCATGTTTTAGCTACTGATTTGGCATGATTAAGCTCTATTTTGAGCTGGTTTGATCACACGAGCTTTGCTTTGTATGCTTGTAGTGCAATTGTGCTAAATTGCCTAGTATGTGCTATTGTTTTGGCCTCTTAATATAGCTATTCTTAGCTTATTTCAAGCATGTTTTAGAACTCTATTTAGGGTGTTTTAGGACTGTTTTAGACTGTTGGTCCCTTTTGAGCTTTGTATTGCATGCTCATAGTGTTATGCTCTTCACTAGTTTAATGCCTTCGGCTTTGGAACATGTTGCGCATGAATTGCTTGCATGATTTAGCATCTTTAGCATGCCATTTCAGCACTGAAAAGTCTGTCATCTCTCTCCATTCTTCACTTTTTTAATTCGCTTTTGAAAGTGGTCTTAAGCCCCTTGTTGGCTTGAGCATGAAATTGAGGCACTCATGCCTAATGGTTTTAATCCTCTCTTGAGGGTTTCGACGAACCAACAACATGAGACCTCTTTCATGCTCAAAACACTTGTGGCTTAGACCATCTCTCCAACTAGAGGACTTTTCACATTGGACTTAACCGGTTAAAGGACTAATTGGAAAGCTAAAATGAGTAAACAAGAAAATGGACCAAGTAAAACATGTGCAAGATAAGCATTTGTGTTGCATTGCATGTGTTTGGATCGGATGTTAATCCAAACACAAGAAATGTGGGACGTTTCATACTTGAAGTGATGAAACGTGTCACATTTCTTGGTCACCAACACCCTTGATCACACATGATGGAGTGGAGGCTCTTTGTGTATTGTTTGTACATTCACTAAGCTTGTGCAAGCTTGGTTTTGGGCCATCATGCATTGAGATGCTTGGTTGGTGGCTTGAAAGCCGAGTGCCACACTCCTTTGAGCTTGAGAAATGATGAGGAGAGTAGCAGTGCACACATTTCCTTGCAAATACATTGTTGTGCCTTTGTTGTTCTCTGTTGCAGCAAAACTAGAAGTTTGGAAAAGCAGGTGGCCGACCGGCCACTTCTACTAGCCGACCAGCCAGTTGAGGTGGCCGGCAGCCACTTTTTGTGGCTGACCGGCCACCAGTCCATTTTTGTGCAGAAATGATCCTGTTTTGGAGCAGAAATAGTGTAGAGGTTGGTTCAATGTTCAGAAACCAAGGCAAGTGCAAACAGAGGTAATTGACGGCAAAGCAATGGATTTCTAAGCGGATGCCAACCAAGCATGCATATCTCCCTCGCCCGCGAGGCCATTTCACTGCTTATGATTAGTTTGTGTAATTAGTCATTCAATTTGTTTTGTAATATTTTAATTAGCTTAGCATAGCTATTTGTTTCAATTTGGTTTGTAATAATTAATTAGCTAGAATAGTTAATTAGTTGTTTTGTAATAGTTAGCTTAGCTTAACGTAGCTAGCTAGCTTATTTATTCGGACCCTTCTTCGCGAGGGCACAATGTTGTAATAAGTGTGCGTGCGTGTGTGCATGTCTTCCAACCCCATGTCTTTCTCCCTTTTATTTAACCGCTTACGATGGTTAGTTTTAGGGCACGTTTTGATTAGCATACCTTATGCTTGCATGTTTGCATCATTCATTTGTATTGCATGCACCGAGCTCGACGCATCATTCAAAACTGTATCGTATTTCAATACCTATTTGAATACTTGTATCAATTGTTGCATTCATATGCCATCTTAGATAGCTGAGCCTATTTAGTTTCATTATTGCATGTGTTGCATTAGGCATCTTGTATAGTTAGGATCATGCATATTTCTAACTAGCTTTTGTTTTGGCTTGGAGTACACTGTGAGTGTTACGCTTTAGCATACTTGCATGAGTGTGAGTGTTGCCATGATAGCATGCTTGCCATGAGGCTATTTTCTTAAATGATTAACTGCATGAATGCTTGTGGGTGAAGGCTTGATTGCCTGAATTGGAACCATTCGATGATTGTGAGTTTTAAGCCCACTTTGCGAAGTGGCAAAATCATGTTTTAAAGCGCACTTGAGGGTGGCAAATTCGTGCTTTAGCCTACTTGCGAGTAGCACTTTCAAACCATTTTCAAAAACAAACATGAGTTGTTTTGTTCCAAGTCTTGCGATTTAGTCTATACTTGTATGCTGTACGCATCACATAGTAAAGTTAGATTAATAACCGAATAAGAACACATGAGGTTTTTAAAATAACATATCATGCTTAGTAGAGGCCAATCCTTTGATCGGGCGAGCGGGGGTGCTCATTTCAGGACCTTCCCCTCTCGTACCCAAGTTCCCGAGCCGAGGCAACTTTGGTGATGACGGACACGTGGGCTTAGGCACGAGTCAGGGTTTCCTAAATTTCTCAAAAATAAAATATTTAGGTGGCGACTCTGTAATCTGGCAAAGCAGTCCAGTTTTGGCATTATTTGATCTAAAATCAATTTTTCAAAATGATTTGCCGGATTGGACTCTTTGGTGTTGATCAGTCTCACATTGCACTTTGTGAGATTAGATTCAGAATCGTGACAGGAGTCCGAACTGTAGTAAGACCAATTCGCGCCCTCTCCGAAAGGGCGGGTGCGTGGAGAAAGTTGGGTCTACAATTATGATCATGCGATGAGACTGTAACGAAACATCTAGATGCAAATGCCATGCAAAGAAACGATACAACAAACTCGTACATAAGCAAGTTAACATGAACCAAACCACATTTCATGCAGAAAGGATGTAAGAAAATTATGCAAGCTTAACTACGCATCACGCATGAAAGGTAAAGAACCGCAACCGTCGGGCGCACTCGAGACGACAAACAAGATCCCAACACGTGGCACACGCGAGGAGCGAGATAGTGTGAACCTAGGGACACATCCTAAGGTTCCGAGCCACAGGGAACAGTAATAACAAGTGAAACACATCCAACTATTATGCAACCGAAATAAAGAGCGGTGTAAGCGTTGGAATCCATCCAGATGCATTTAACCAAAACATCCTAACGCGTCGCGTGCGAGAGGGAAAAGAGAGCGGTGCAAACACCGGAGGGGAGGTATAAACATCGGAGCACGTTCCAATGTTTCTAACCAAAACAGGGTGGTATAAGTGTCGAAACACAGTCCAAATGCTTCTAACCAGAGAGGTGGTATAAACATCGGGCACACATCCCCAGTGTTTCTAACCAACAAGGTAGGTATAAGCGTCAGGCACACGGTCCAGACGCTTTTAACCGGAGAGGTGGTATAAACATCGGGCACACGTCCTCAGTGGTTCTAACCAACAAGGTAGGTATAAACGTCAGGCACACGGTCTAAACGCTTCTAACCGAAGAGGTGGTATAAACATCGGGCACACGACCCAATGTTTCTAACCAACAACGTGTGGTGTAAACACCGGGCGTATCCGAGTGTTCCTAACCAAAACAAGGTGTGGTGTAAACACCCGGTGTACCCGAGTGTTTCTAACCAATAAGGTGTGGTGTAAACACCAAGCGTACCTGAGTTTTTCTAACCAACACAAGGTGTGGTGTAAACACTGAGCGTACCTGAGTGTTTCTAACCAACAAGGTGTGGTGTAAACACCGGGCGTACCCGAGTGTTTCTAACCAACACAAGGTGTGGTGTAAACACCGGGCATACCCGAGTGTTTCTAACCAACAAGGTGTTCAAAGGACATGAATGATCTTACCCGAAATTCCTCTGAATGAACCGTACATACAATATCGTTTGGTTACGCCAGCTTCGAATGAACCGTACATACAATATCGTGCCTATATAAGAAAGAAACTTAACAGATATAGCAAGATAAGAAGGCATGTTCCATGCAAGATTATCAGCATGTTCTATGCTAAATACCAAATGCATATTCTATGCGAGTGTGGGAAGTGCACATTCTATGCAAAGGTGACAAATGCATGCTTCATGCAAGTGAGAAGTGCATATTCTATGCAACGAAAATTGTGGCATGCTCCGTGCAACATTAAGATGCATATTTTATGCCATACTAGCAAACTTATGCTCTATACAACAGACACAAGCATTCTCATGTGAATGTGAGAGCATATACAACGTAATGCCATGCGAGCATGTTCGATGCGAGATGAAAAGCATATACAATGCAAGACGTGAGCATCAAAGTTCCAAAACAAGTGTTTAATGCCCAAGTAGAAGCACGCCTCATGTTAAAGTATAAGATGCATGCTCTATGCGAACAAGAAATAATGCAAAACCTCATGTGAAAGAACGCATTCCATGAAATGACAAGGAGGTGCGCATCTCATGCAATAGCAAAAGCGAGGCATGGTAAAAAATAACTCGATCACAACCTCCAACTTACCTCCCGGAGGAGTTGCAACAAGTTAAAAGGATACACCTTGTACATGCTGATTACCACACACTGAAAACACAGTTTAGAGCTTCCATAGAGGCCACTTGAGCTCAAAAAATGTACTTCCTTTGCACTTTCTTGAGGGATCAAGGCACAAAACAACAAAACAACATCCAAGGGAAGCATCAGAGGCCTTCCGGCCACTCTGGGAAGACACCGGCCACCCATCGGCCACAAATGTGGATGGTCGGCCAACACTGGTGGCCGGTCGGCCACTGATGACAGATTCGGGGCAATTTTGGCATTTCACCACGGGTCTTTAAATATAGGGTTCCAAACCCTATTTCTTCACTTCTCCTTTGCCGAAAAACACTTCCCCTTTTGCTCTAGACCATTTTCCCCTTCCGATCCTCACTTTATACGCATTTTCAAACATCTCACGAACGTCCGATTCGCTAAAACCTCTTTGCACACTCCATTTTGAACCGATTAAAAAGTGATTTCGGTGCTTCCTTCTTGACTTCCATCACTCGGGGTTTGGTTCCCTCGAGTTACCCTTGATTTCAGTGCCCTCTTTCGAGCCCCGACCTTTTCTTCCATTTTTCCTCTCTCAGAGTTGACTTTTTGTTGACTTTTTGGCATTCCCGCCCATTTTCCACATTTTCAACCATTCTCTCATCTTTCTTCGAGATGGCGGATAACATCCCACATGACGGAGCTCCTCCGGGGATGGAGATGGATCCAGAGTTCTAGCCATTGCCGCTCAGTATCTGACTGTTCGATATGGCGACATACCATCTCGAGGTACATGTGCTACCTCCCAATAGCATCCGCCAGTTCAGGGGGTTTGCGCGAGGTGCACCGGAGGACCTCCTGCTACGCGAGCCGGAGTCACATTTATCCCATGGTGCCTCCGAGGTATACACTTTCTCTTTATTTTCCGCAATGTAGGTTACATTTCTTGTATAGCTCACACTGCCTTGCATCTGCTTATCCCAAACACATTCTTGCACTGTATTTCTTACACTGCCTTGCATCTGTTTGTCTTGAACATACCCTTGCACTGCCTT
Organism: Camellia japonica; assembly: GCA_030407325.1. Taxonomy (NCBI): domain Eukaryota; kingdom Viridiplantae; phylum Streptophyta; class Magnoliopsida; order Ericales; family Theaceae; genus Camellia; species Camellia japonica. The sequence continues at coordinate 56,284,192 of JAPPVO010000016.1, forward strand.
GCATCTATTTGTCCTGCTTACAAGGGGATTCACATGCCATTCATGGATACGGGACCACCTCCGTGAGGGGGTGGTATATGGAGCTTCCCGACGCCGTCCGTCACATCATCGACGAGGTCGGCTTCGACGCATTTTGCATGGGGCTCTCTCGTCTCATTGCGAGTCGGCCTCTACTAGGCGCTTTAGTAGAGAGGTGGTGGGATACCACCGATTCCCTCCACTTTTCTATAGCAGGGGAGATGACGATGACTCCCTTTGACTTCTCTATGCTCACCGGCATAGCAGTAGGGGGTCATCCGATTCCTTACGACACAGACATGGGCGAGTGGGAGGCTGTTCAGATCTACTTATTGGGGATTCACCCACCTATCTCCCGATCAGGGATGGTGCGATATACATGTTTCGCTGATCATTTCAGAGGGATGACGCCGACGACCCGCAAGGAGACCGAGTACTACGCTCGAGGCTTCCTCATGTTTCTGTTTGGCACTACTCTGTTCGCCGACCGGGCGAACACCGTCGGGCTCTACCTCATGAGCGCCTTGGTGGACCTGTTTCGCATTCGATTCTACGACTAGGGCGGCGCAGGCTTGGCCACACTATACGAGTACATGAGCTCCACCTCCTACCGGAGCGGGCATCTACTAGGTGGCTACTGGAGGGCCTAGGAGGTACACCCTAGCCTTCTGCTTTTCATTTCGGCTTCGCATTTCCTGTATACTACACACACTGTCTGCTTTCTGCTTTACATTATCTGTACACCGCACATTGTACGCTTTCTGCTTTATCTGTACACTGCACACACTGTCTGCTTTCTGCTTTACATTCTCTGTGTTCATCTGATATATACTCACTATTATCCTTCCACCTTCTGCAGCTATGGGTGTACGCCTATTTTCCGAGGCTCGTCCCAGAGCCAGAGGTGGAGATACCACCTATGGTGCCGTACTTGCACAGGTACGTCGGGAGATGCCTGCAGAGTCCCCGAGAGTCATTCTCATTTTTTCGTCGATTCTTCGACACCGTGATTGCAGCAGAGGTAACCCAAACCTTTAAGTTATTTCAGTTTTGTTTCATATTGCATAGATAATGGCAGCTAACAGTCTGTATATTTACTATTTGCAAATCACCTGGCAGCCGTGGGCAGTGATGCCTGACGGGGTCAGAGATCAGTTTGCCGGTGCTCAGGAGGCTTCTCGATTCCGGATCTTGATCGAGGGCCCAGTCTATCAGGCGTGGTTCTTAGGAGAGCGATTCCTACGCCAGAGCCTCGGCTTACCTGAGCCGGTAGTCCTGATGTCGCCTCCCACATATATGAGGATAACAGAGAGGTACACCCTGTAGGAGATGATCGACTTCACCAGAGGCTGGGATGCTGACTTCTTCAGGCTTGAGGGCGATTGCACTGCCTTCATCTAGACATACCTCATACCGCCTCGGACTAGCGCCTGTGGAGGTGAGAGAGCTAGGGCTCCAGCTGCAGGAGAGAGAACGGGAGGATCCAGGGTGCCCCGGGCTCATGACAAGAAAGGTCCTCAGGCGAGGCAGAGGCTAGGATAGCCAGAGCTACCTACTATGCTGACTTGCTGGCGACCCACAGGGGAGGCTTACCAGATTCCCATTGAGCCTGCACCAGCTGGTCACGAGCTTGTCAGAGTTCGAGGCCCGATCCCGGTATGTACTATACTTTACATTTTGCACATTCCATTCACTTCAGTTATGCTTTGTAGACTGCTGATCATCTCAACACATTCACAGGCATCCATAGAGTACATCGGGTAGGCTCTCGAGCTAGCGGCTTCTCTGATGGGGATGGTTCAGACGAGCCTGAACCTACTCAGTCTCTACAGGATTCCAGTAAGTCCCTTCAGTTTGCACTTCATGCCATGAAATTTTCTGCTGATACATTAGCATTTCAACTACAATTTGCCTCATACTGATGTGAATTCATTACATTAACAACACTACATTGATACACTGCTCCCACACACTGCATTCAACACTATACTCATCTTTGCATACCAATAACTGATGCATTTGACAAACTATCCTTTTCAGGTCCCTTTTCAGATGCCAGCCCCACCGGACACCCCAACGGGAGCCGCAACAGGACCTTCAGTGCCTCTCCCGACAGCAGGGAGAGAGAGACGAGGGACCCCGACACATAGCCAAGGCAGAGCTACACGTGCTCACGACGAGAGTGGTCCACCAGAGCCTATCCCGGATGATGATGAGACAGACGAGGACGAGGAGCCGGCGAGCCCGCAGTCAGAGTCATCTGAGGATGGAAGCGATGGTACCGGCTCAGGTTCTGAGGGCGGTGGCGATGCTGAGGAGGGCTCCGACTCAGATTCAGACAGTGGCGCCGATGGCGATAGCTCTGAGTCTGCCCTGCCGAGGAAGAAGACGAAAAGGGCCTCTCAATCTTGAGGTGGCTGGCGCCGATTCAGATGTTCTTTTGCTTAGTTTTCTTTTTGCTAGTTGTTTTAGCACATTGTACAGCCTTAGGCAGTTTTATTTTCTTAAAAACTTGTACTCTTTTGTAAAAAAAAAACCATTATTGGAATGAAAATAGCTTTTTGTTGAAAAAGTGTTGCATTTCACATTCTAAGCATTGCATTGCACTATTTTACACAAAAACAAGATTTGATGAAAATTGAATGTTGTACATTGGCAACTGCTTAATCAGGTAATGAACCAACCAACACATAACAAACAGAGTAAAACAACTCAATGAACAAAACGACAACTCGACAAACAAAACAAATACAACTCGATAAGCAAAACAAATACAACTCGATAAGCAAAACAATAACTCGATAAGAAATTCGACAAAATTCTTAAAGAGAGACAAAAGAAATGCACCGAGAGTGGAACAAAAGATAGGTTCTTAGCACTTTCAACACATGGAAGGACCAGAAGGCAAAATATAAGGCCATCGGCCATAAAAAGATGCTGCCGGCCATCAAAAATGGTTGTCGGCCACTAGTACTGGCCGGTCGGCCACTAGTGCAGGAAACCTCCAGATTGCTGCCACCTATTTTCCACTCAACACATTATCTTCTATAAAAGCTCCAGTTTCGTGGTTTTTTCATTTCAGCTCTATTTGCTTCAAATGGAGCCATTCTTTGCCCAAAAACTCTCCGATTGGATTACAAATTTAGATGGCTCAAAAAAGCTAAATTTCTGGGGTTTCGGGATAAATGCACTATTCTCGCTAAGTCGTACTCCGCTGTGTTTTCCGTTCCTTCACGCCGCGGCTAGGTGTTGGAACCCGGTTATGCATGTGTTTAGCTTCGGGGGACAAGAGATATGTCCCACAATCGAAGAATTCCAAGCTTTGATGGAATCCCGGCGTGATAAGGAGATCTTGCCCCAATCTCGTTTTGGCCACATCCAAGCTTTAGGATGGATGTGTGGGCTTACTTTACATGATGCTCGATCCTTGGTTCACAACGGCGAGTTGGATATTCCCAGCTTGATTCATCGATTTTCTGACGCTGGCGACTGCAGCGATCGTCTTTGGCAAGGTTTTCGGCAACATTCCCTTTGCTTGTGTATGTTAGCTCATTTCTTGCTTGCCCCTGGCTTCGAAGGGTCTAGCATTCGCTTGATTGAAGTGGACCAAGGCTTGAAAGAGGGCAAGAGCTGCATTGGCTTGGCACTAGCCGAGACTTTAACGGGTTTGGATGCTTTCCATCGCTAAGAGACAACCAAGTTCGCAGGAAGTCCACTACTCTTACAAGTAATGCTTCCTACCCTTCTCACATGTGTTTCTCATATCACTCGGCCCTTAGGCTCTGTTTTTCTCTTAAAACCCCTTTCTCACTTTTCTCTCCACGTACACCTCTATATTCTTTAATCTCTCTTATTTTTCATCCCTCCCCAGGTATGGCTCATGGACAGGTTGAAGGTAGTGGACGCTTGCCCTGCATATTCAGCGCGTGGCTATTTCTTTCACCCACGGCTAGTTGATTTCCCAAACGAGGGATGGTGGTGCCACTGGATGTGCAATAGGTCCGCTGTTGACATTGCTTGGCGTTGCCCCTGGTTTGATTTGCCTGAGATGAGCTACAACATGTCTTGCCAACCTGGTATTCAGTTGATTGGTTTGGCACACTATGTCTTCTATTTTCCATTCCGGTTCAAGCGTCAGTTCGGACATGACTAGACTTGCCCAGAAGAGGGGGTAGAGTACCTAGCTTCATTTCCAATCTGAGGCTCGTAGCTAGCTCGGTATTCCACTGCATGGAGGACAAGAAAACTTCTGGCCCCGCTCCCAATTTCAATTGCGCCCTTTCTGGCGAATGCATAGCTTGGCTTAAAGATGAGGCACAAACTGGGCCTACTTTGGCATTGAAGCTTCCACAAGCTCTGGGAAGGGGTGCAGGAACACCTGACTCAACTATGCCCCAAGTTTATTGCTTTAATCTGTACTTTCAAGTTTTCTTTTGAATATAATAAAAAGCAACTTCAATTTGTATCAAGAGTTCGAGAACTCTGTATTGAAATCAATGAAATTGAAGGTTGTGGGTACTGAAAATTTTCCTTTTGGTCCAAAAATGGTCTAAGTTGTAAAAAGATTAATTTGGACAAAATCAACTTTTATTAAAACTTTTCAAAACTATTTTCGATAAGGATCACAACTGGACACACCCAGAATCTATCACTGAGATGTACAACCCCAAATCCAATAACTAGAAAGTTGGCCCTTGTCTGAATAACACTGCACCGCACTGGAACCAGCTCTGATAGCAAAAATCACAACTGAACTCTTGGATGCAGAAAAGACAAAGACGACCAAAACAATCACATAGACACAGTTGATTTGGAAGTGTTTGTGGCTGGACTTTAGAATGAAGTTGCCTACGTATCTTAAAGATGGGAATCAAGTCTTACGTAGTTCGGTTCGGGTTCACTCAGGTATTAACACTCTCCTTTTGCGCTCTAACTTTTGCCAAGGCCGCCCTTTCTGGGTTTTCAACCTTACGAGCTCAGTTTTTCTTGTTTCAATTTTTTGTGCTCTAACTTTTGCCTAGGTCGCCCTTTCGGGTTTTTGGCCTAACGAGCCACTCAAGGGTAGTATTTCTTCAACTTGTCCATGTTGATTGGTTAGGAGAATTCGAGGCCATCTAAGTCCATAAGAACGACAGCTCCACTGACCAAATAGATTTGATGATGTAAAGACCAGTCCAATTAGGTCTGAACTTGCACCTAGGGTCATGGATGGGAGCTCGGTTGTCTTTGAGCACCAAATCCCCTTCTTTCAGATTCCTGGACTTAACTTTCTTGTTGAAAGCCCTGGCAATCCTGCATTGATAACCTTGGACGTGGTACAGTGCTTTCAGCCTCCTCTCGTCGAACAACATTAGTTCCTCGAACTAGCTCTGCTGCCAATCCGCTTCTGCTATCTAGCACTCAGCCATAATTCGCAGTGACGGAACTTCAACTTCAATCGGAAGAACAACCTCCATCCCATAAACCAGAGAATACGGAGTTACCCCAGTAGAAGTTCGAATTGATGTTCTATAGCCTCAAAGAGCAAATGATAACTTATCAGGCTAGTCCCTGTAGGTTTCCACCATCTTTTATAGAATTTGCTTGATGTTCTTGTTGGTGGCCTCAACAGCTCCATTGGTTTGCGGCCGATATGTGGATGACTTATGAAAAGCCACGTTGTATTTCTCCAACAAGTCGATCACTTCCTTCTTGAAGTGGGAACCATTGTCTGAAATGATCTCATTCGAGACCCCATAATGACAAATGATATTATTCCTGATGAACTTGGCTACGTGTGACGCTTTCAGCACTGCGTAGGATTGGGCCTCAACCCACTTTGTAAAGTAGTCTATTGCCACCAGGATATACTCATGCCCATTTAACCTCTTCGGAGTAACTGCCCCAATAACATCAATTCTCCAAACTGAAAATGGCCACGATGAAGTCATATTGTACAGCTTCGACGGTAGGATATTCATGCGTTTTGCATGGATCTGGCATTTGTGGCATCGCCGAACAAAACCAATACAATCGTTCTCCATGGTTGACCAGTAGTAACCCTGTCTAAGAATCTTCCGAGCTAGCATCACTCCGCTTATGTGCGATCCGCACTCTCCTCCGTGGATGGCCTCCATTAGGCGCTTCGACTCTTCAGCATCAACACACAGTTTATGCATTCCCAGATGGCCTCGTTTGTACAATTTACCGCCGCAAATGATAAACTGAGCAGCCATTCGTCGTATCGCCCTTTTATCTTTGGCATTTGCCCTTGGTGGATAAACCTCATTTTCTAAGAAATTCCAGATGTCATAATTCCAGACTTCATCTATCGCGACAATTAACTCGTAGGCCAACACATACCTCTGTTCAATAATGAACGGACGCATCCAGACTCCCAAAGGAATGTCTATCATGGAAGATAGAGTTGATAATGCATCAGCGAACCCGTTGCTCTCTCTTAACAGATGCGTGAAGGTTAGCTTCTCAAATCTGGGAATCAAAACATCCAAGGTTTGATGATAGATTTTCATCCTTTCTTTTTAACCTTCCAGTCTCCTTTCGCTTGAGATACAACTAGGTTCAAGTGCCCATTGACGTCCAACCGTTTTGCCCCTAGTTCTAGGGCGGCTTCCAAACCAGTGATACATGCTTCGTATTCTGCTTCGTTGTTTGACACCTTGAACCAGAGTTTGAAAGCTAAAGGTATGTGGGAATTGTCGGGCGCTATCAGCCACACCCTTATCCATACCCGTATTAGTTAGACGTTCCGTCAAAGTACATAGTCCAAATCTCTTCTTCAAGTTGCAGAATGGCCTCATCTGGGATCAGATACTCTACTGCTTCGTCTTCCTCCACTAGGTGATCGGCTAGGAACTCTGCTACCGCTCTCCTTTTCACGGAGTTGTGAGTCATGTACTTTAAATCAAATTCAGAGAGAAGAAGCAACCAACGAGCTAGCTTACCCGTAAGCGCTGGTTTCTTGAAGAGATATTTGATGGGATCCAATCTCAAAACCAGAATTATGGAGAGAGGTAACAGGTAGTGCCTCAACTTCCTGGTAGCCCATACCAAGGCCAAACAAGCCTTTTCCAGCGGAGTATAACGGGTCTCATATTCCAGCATCTTCTTGCTCAGGTAATAGATGGCCTTCTCCACTTTATCCTCAGATTCTTGTGTAAGTATGCAGCCCATAGTCGTGTCGGTTACTGACAAGTACAAAATCAACGATTTCCCCGGCTCTGGTGGTAACAACACGGGTGGGTTCTATAGATACTGCTTTATCTACTCGAAAGTAACTTGGCATCGGTCATCCCATTGGAATTTCTTTCCTTTCTTCAGGAGACCAAATAATGGTTCACAAGTCAAGGTTAATTTTGCAATAAACCGTCTTATGAATTGCACTTTACCCAGAAAGCCTCGCACCTTCTTTTCAGTCCTTGGTGGTGGCATTTCTAAGATGGCCTTAGTCTTGGAAGGATCGACTTCGATACCCCTTTGTGTAATCAAGAACCCCATCATTTTTCCTACTGTGACACCAAAAGTACATTTCTGAGGATTCAGTCACAACCGATACTCTCTGATTCGTTGGAAGAATTTCTTCAAGGCGGTGTAGTGGCCTTCTCTTTCCTTGGACTTGACAATCATGTCGTCCACATACACCTCCACCTCTTTGTGGATCATTTCATGCAAGATCGTGGTTGCAGCCCGTTGATAAGTAGGCCTAGCATTCTTCAAATCGGACGTCATCACTCTATTGTAGTAGGTTCCCCACGACGTGGTGAAGGCAGTCTTCTCTCTATCCTCGGGTGCCATCAAGATCTGGTTGTACCCAGAAAACCCATCCATAAATGAGAGCAACGCATGCCCTGTGGTGAAGTCCACCAATTCGTCGATGTGCGGTAGAGGAAAGTCGTCCTTCGTACTGGCTTTGTTCAGATCTCTGAAATCCACACACACCCGAATTCTGTCATCTTTCTTCGGCACCGGAACAATGTTGGCCAACCAAGTAGGATACTCAGATACTAGCAAGAACCCTACATCTATCTGCTTGGTGACCACTTCTTTGATTTTCAGAGCCCAATCTGGGTATATTCTCTGAAGTTTCTGCTTGACGGGTTGGGCCTCAAGGTCAAGAGGGATCCAGTGCTGTACAATCTCAGGATCGATTCCAGGCATGTCTTCGTAGGACCATGTGAAAACATCTTTGAAATCTTTTAATAAGGCGACTAAGTGCTCATGCTCCTCTAAAGACAACGTGGAGCCAATCTGGACCAGACGTGGATCCTTCTCAGTATTAACATTAATTGAAGTGATTTCATCAACCAGGGTTTTACAACCTCTCTTCCTCTCGATCAATCAAATGTTTCAAAACCGGAGGAATTTTTCCTCGTCATTTTTATCAATGTTTTGAAAGTCCTGATTAATGCAGTAAACAAGTGGCACAGAAAAGTACTCGGAAACAGCAGTGGTACCATTCTCATTCACATATTCCAGCTCGTCCAATTCCTCGGTTACAACCGACTCAAAAGAAAAGGAATAAGACGACCTAGACAAAACAATGGCATCCGGGTTGTCAACCCCAGGAATACTGGACTCTAACTTATAAGAACTGGAATCTGATTCGGACTCCACAAACTCTGTGGAATCAGATTCCGGTTCACTACCTGATTTAGAACTGCTGGACAAAAAGCCTTCTTCGTACTGCCAAACGAGGGAGGGTGCGATAGATGCATCCAGAATGCCGGAAGAAGGGCCCACAGCCGATTGATCTCCAATCATGGAAACAGAGAAGTCATCCCCCGAGCTCTTCGGTGTGATCTGAGGATCTGAGAGGAGACAAGCCAGCGCTGCTCCTATCTCAAGTTTTGTGCCATCGGACTCATCCTCTATGCACTGTTCAGCCTCAGCTGGTAGGTCAGTCTGCTCTTCTGCAACTTTATCCTCTTGCAACTGTAGGTCAAAAAAGATCTCAAAGCCAGGCAAATGCCGCTTTTCTGAATTCAGCCATGGCTTAGGAAAGCCACATAATGTGAAATCTTCCCCCTCCCGAATAAAGCGGCCGTTCAGGGTTCCTTGAATAGGTCTATGCACTAACTCATAGTGCTTCCCAGCTTGTTTAGCCTTGGCCGTTCCTGCCATTTCCTTTCCCTTTCTTACCCAATCCTCTTTGGTAGGCGTGTAACCTAGGCCAAAGGTATGAGGATTATGTGGCACTTCGGCCAATACAGCGACGCCCTTCCGGCCGCTTCTTCCTAATCCCATTCCGGGTACATGTTGAAGCTTATTCTTGAGGTAGACGGATTGCGCATTGACATACAGTCCCTCATCAACAGCCAGAATATCTTGTACTACCCGGGCCTCGGCCAAGGTGAACCCAAACAAAAAGATATCCGCCTCACCGTGTACAATTTCTAGTACCGGTGTAGTAACCTCCGATGGTGGATGTATGGAAGAGTTCCCAAAAACAATAGCTACCTTCTTCCCATGGGGGTACTTCAGCATCTGATGCAGAGTGGAAGAGACAGCTCTTACTTGGTGCAGCCACGGCTGTCCAAGGAGTAAATTAAAGGTGGCTGGAACATCCAGGACGTGGAATTCAATATCCTGTTGTGCCGGGCCAACCTGAGTTCTAACCTGAACTGTCCCCATCACTTCCCGACTTGTATTGTCATAAGCACGAATCACCTGGGCAATTAGTGCGAAATCTGCCGGCTTCAAACCGATAGCATAGGCCGTGCACGACAGACACACACTAATTGCAGACCCGGTATCAACCAAGACAACTGGTATCCACTTCTCTTTACATTCCACAGAGATGTACAGTGGCTTGTTGTGCTCAGAGCCCTCAAGCGGCAATTCTTTATCTGTGAAAGTAAAAGTCAGTCAGGCGCCTCCCGGGAACACCAGTCCCACTAACTGCTCGAGGTTGTGTCGATGAAGAGCTTAGCTTTATCCATTGTTGATAGGACAGCTTGTCTATGTACCCGTGAAGCCATGAACAATCCCCAAATGGGGATGTCCGCCTGAATCTTTTTCAGCTGCTTCAATATAGCTTTCTCTTCCAACAAGTTATCTTTCTATTTCTCTGCTTCCTTGTCTTTCCCTGATGCTTCTGGTTGATCCAAGTGTAGGGGCTGAAAATACCGCCCACTCCGAGTCATGTGATCAACTTCCTTGGCATACCATGTATCATCCGGCAGATTCTGTCCCCAGTCCTCATCAGTACGGGCAAGACGCAAATCGTCATCTTCCCACCACATTTCTCCGACAACTGACAAACAACTGTCCAGTTCCGCTGTAATTGTTCCCGTGTTCACAACACATTCTGTCCCCGCGAGGCCTTTGGCTTTTCTAACCTTTTGATCAGTCTCAGTTCTCTCCTGCTCGAACCGCTTCAGCGCGGACTCCTGTTCTGTATCAGCTATACACAAGCTACCCAATTCTTGAGCAAAATTCTAAGTACCGGTGCTCTCCAACAACTTCTCTTTGTTGTCGACCGTTCCGGCCGTTGCAGACGTTCCTGTTTCCAACTGTCCCTACTTTGGTTGAGACCCCTCATCAATATCCGGCTCATCACTAAGCCACCCTGTATTATCCGTTGATCCATTCATATCAAACCAGCTGATTTGTACATTCCCCAGATCTTGTTCATCAAAGAACTGCAGATTACTGATGTCCTCCTCAAGCTCAGCTAAGTCATCCAGCCTCTAGCTTGGCCCGTCCTCCCAGACTACATTAACTTCCATCCTTTCAGCAATTCCACCATTGGTCTGGCCTGGCCAGTTGGCACAATGTAACAACAAAGGTTGTACTCTTCTTCAGTTAAGCTTATGGAGCCCTCAGGCATACCTGCTTCCATCATAGCCACCACCACGGGCTCGGGTTGGGATATGGACGCGCTCATCATGCACAAGTCTGTGCTTTTTGGGATGAACATCGCCGGCTTAGGCAGGTGGGAGGGAGTGATGTATATGCTAGGGTTGTATGCGACGGCCATTGTTTGGATTAGGTTTACTTGCCTGGGTGGAGGAGAGGGTTGGTTATGTGGTGGGAGTGGGTTTGTAGTGACTGTGACGCCTCGATTCTACACTATTGGTTGCAGTCAAGGGAGAGTCACTAATGAGTCTATGGTCAATAACCAAGTAAGATCCCAGATCACCGGAGGAGTTAAATTAGCCTCCCTTCTAAGTCCGGCTTTCTTAGGTAGCGCACTACCCTTTTGACAGATCTTACCAGGTATTGACACAAGGTCTCATAAGCAATGATAAGGTGTATACAAATATATAGATCATAAGTACATAACAACCATGAATATCCTTAATTTCAAAAGCTTGTTCCATTACATTACATCCCAAAAGAAAATTTAAATCTTCATATGAGTCTTACAAAAATATCAAAAGAAATTTCTAATTTCCCTAAGATAGCCAAAAGTCTTCGAAGGTTTCAGGCTCGTCGTCTCCAGCTATAAGTTCCTCTTCGGTACCTGGCATGATACGCCGTGAGCTTTGAATGCCCAGTAAACAAACACACACCCCGCCCATTTTTCCCCAGTCCAATACACAATCAAAAATATAACATCAAGTAGTAAAGCATGATACTCAACTAAATAAATAAAGGGTTACGAGTTAGATGTCAGTAAACTAGAAATCCCCTAAAGAGATTTCATTCTCCCAACCACAAGAATCGGACACGGATTATTTGGTATGCCCCCTCTTTTGCTGCTTTGTTGTAGAACTAACCTCGGATGCCTACCAACGGTTATGTACCGCGTAGCGCCAACTGCAGGGCCTTAAAAGGGATGGTAATAATGGGCCTTGCCCAAATCCCTCCTCACACCAAACCACCTAGGGTCCGAATACAATCGCTCCGTTCAAGGGTTCCGAAAACCACTTGCGCAAGACTTCAACTTCCGAATAGGGAACGCATCCCAACAATCCATACATCACACATTATCATCTTTATATTACTCAAAAGATCGAAAACCCAATACCATCCCAATTAAGTTTTCCGTTGAGTTAAATGTTTTAATTCAAGGTTAGACCAACTTAACAAGATAATAATATCCACATAAGCATGCATCATTAAGATGAAGGAGATAAAGAACATAACCATAACACGTACACTATCATGCCAAGATATGATCATAAGGTAATAAGCATTTTCATGAACACAAGAGCATAAAATACCCATGCATAACAGAATTTCCAGATTTGATATCACATGAGGATTAGAATGAAAAGGGCTATTTTAGATTTTTCACCGGACTCGGCCTTCCTATGGTTTGTAGAGAATTTAATCTAGTTTTCAGAACATATTTCGGAAATGGGATAGATTTTCTAGATTTTAAGTTATTTAGAAAATACTCCAGCGCTGTCCAAATTCGTCGACCGTTCCGACAATTTGATTTTCTTGCAAACCGCTCATTGTTTTTCAATGAAATAAATTTTAGTTGAAAGCTAACTCCTGAAGGAAGATTTTGACATAAAATAGAGGTCCAGAATAATTTTCTACATTTTTCTAGAATTTTCAAAAGTTGGCTGCGAAAACAGATTCTAAGGCACAATACCTAAAACAAGAAGATTTGTGAGAAAAGGGATCCACTAAGGGAAAAATTTTGTTTCTTTTGTGATGAAAACATTCTAATTAACATATATTAAACTCAGAAAATTTGCTTGAAGGTGTGCCTTTGGAAAGTTTGAGAGATCGGTATGTAAAAGATAGTTTTGTACCGAAATGAGGGAAAATACAAGAGAGATAGAATCAAGGCTCAACTCTTATCATTTTTAACACAAGTAACTCATCAATAACACATCTAAAAACATTATTTAGAACCCTTAAGAACATGTATTTGAAAAAGGAAAATGAAAGAGAAGGTTGTGTTGTGGCTTACTTGCTAGGCTTTGAACAAGATGACTCTCCTCTTCTTTCCTCTCCCTCTCAAGCCTTCTCTCTTGCTCTCCTTCCTCTCCTCTAGGCTGAATGTGTGTGTGAGTGTGTTGTTTGTGTGTTCCATGCTAGGGGGTGGTGGCATTTATAGGCAAATTTTGGTGTAAAAAGACATAAAGGCCCACTAGTTGGAATTGGATGGAAAAGTTAGGATTTACTTGGAGTCTAATGGAATAGGAGTGATTAGGGAGCTTAGTCATAGGATTAGGCAATATCTAGTTGGTCCCTAGTTGAAATGAAACTAGCATTGGAAACAAAACCCTAGGTTTAGGGGTATTAGGTGTTTGGGTTTCTAGAATACCATGATTACAATTCTTGAAAATAGGCTCCTCACATCTTCCTAGGGTGGCCGGCCATTGGGAAGGGTGATGGGGCTATTTTTTTATTCAATTTAGGTACTAGGGACACATCTCCCAATGTATATATATATATAGATCTCAATTTGATTGATGGTACCTATAATATAAAGTACATGTACTAGTTTTTGGGGTAATTCTTGAATTTAAATAAAGAGTAAGGGCTTGGAATTAAACTCATGTATTGGAACCTTACTTATGTAGAATTAAATTAAATTAGGCTAAGGAACCTAATTCAGCTAGGATATTCCTGTTTCGATAAAAAAAAAATAAAAAAATGCTAACCGACAAGATTCGAAATAATTCAAGGAACTGAGGGGCTTTAAGAAAATAATTCAAACATTAGGGTTTTTAAAGAGAATACATTTTTCAGGGGCTTCACAACCTATCCCCCTTAAAACAATTTCGTCCCCGAAATTCAACTACATACTACCTTCGAAAAGTTCGGGGTAGTTTGCCTTCACCCAATCCTGGCATTCCCAAGTAGATTCTTCAATTCCCCGATGACGCCATAGCACTTTTACCAAGTGAACCGTTTTGCCTCTAAGGTTCTTCTCTCAACTATCTTGTATTGCTACCGGTCCTTCTTTAAATGTAACATCTTTGTCAAGACTGATTTCTTCCCATTTGAGGACGTGTGACGGGTCGGCGATGTATTTGCTCAACATAGATACATGAAAGACGTTGTGTATCCCTGCTAACTGCAGGGATAGAGCTAGTCTGTATGCTACTTTGCCCACTCTTTCCAATACCTGAAAAGGCCCAATGTATCGTGGTGATAGCTTCCCCTTTCTCCCAGAACGTACGACTCCACGCCTAGGTTGCACCTTTAGGAACACGTGGCTGCCTACTTCAAACATCAATGGCCTTCTCCTTCTATCAGCATAATTCTTTTGACGGTCTTGAGCAGTCTTTAACCATTGTCGGATCAATTTGACCTTCTCAGTAGTTTCTAGAACAAGTTCAGGTCCGATCAGATTTGCATCACGCACTTCCGTCCAACAAATCGGCAATCTACAAGATCGTTCATATAATGCTTCAAAAGGCGCCATACCGATGCTAGCTTGAAAGCTGTTGTTATAGGCGAATTCAATTAAGGGTTGGTGACATTCCCAACTTCCTTGAAAATCCATTGCGCAAGCTCTCAACATATCTTCGAGTGTCTGGATGGTGCGTTCAGATTGTCCATTTGTTTGCGGGTGAAAGGCGGTGCTAAAACATAACTTAGTACCAAGAGCTTCCTACAGGCTTCCCCAAAATCGAGAGGTGAACCGTGGATCACGATCTGACACAATAGATACTAGAATTCCATGTAGTCGAATGATCTCCCCAATGTAGAGCCTGCACATAGACTTTAAAGTGTCGGTCATCTTATAGGGTAAGAAATGTGCTGACTTAGTGAGGCGATCCACTATTACCCATATAGCATCGCGCCCTCTAGGTGACTTAGGCAACCCAGTCACAAAGTCCATCGTCACATACTCCTACTTCCATTCAGCTATTGGTAGAGGTTGCAACATTCCCCCCGGATTCTGGTGTTCCGTCTTCACTTGTTGGCATGTTAGACATTTTGCTGCAAATTTAGCCACTTCCTTCTTCATTCCATTCCACCAATACTGCCTCTTCAAATCTTGCTACATTTTAGTCCCTCCTGGATGTACTGCAAATGCAGAATGATGACATTCCCTAAGTACCTTTTCTCTAAGTAACTCATCACTTGGTACAAACAATCTACCTTGGTATCTTAAACTCCCATCGGGGTGAATTACCCAATCGAGCATTGGTTCTCCTGCTTCCAGACGTCCCTTGATATAGGCTACCTCTGGATCGTGCTTCTGGGCCTCTATGATCTCATTCATCAACTTAGGCATCACCTTCTGTGCACTAAGATATGCTTTTGTGTCTTGAGATTTTACTTGGATCCTGAATTCATTGAGTGTCTTAACCATATCCCATTCCTTGACAAAGATCTTAGCCATCATCTCTCTGCTCTTGCGACTTAGAGCATCTGCTACTACATTGGCTTTACTGGGATGATATGAGAGAGTGAACTGGAAATCCTCAAGATACTCCATCCATCGTCTCTGTCTCAAGTTAAGGTCCTTCTGAGTAAACAGATACTTCAAACTCTTGTGGTTTGTGAAAATCTCAAATTGTTCCCCATACAGGTAATGTCGCCATTGCTTTAGGGCAAAAACTACGGCCGCTAATTCCAAGTCATGTGTTGGGTAGTTACGCTCATGAGGTTTCAACTGCCTGGATCCATACACGATTACCTTTCCATTTTGCATGAGCACACAACCTAATCCTTCTTTAGACGCATCGCAATACACAGTGTACCCCACTTCTCGTTCTGAGATGGTCAAAATTGGTGCACTAGTTAACCTCTTCTTTAGCTCTTGGAAGGATTTTTCGTAAGCTTCGTCCCACTCATACTTTACTCCTTTTTGCGTCAAACGAGTCATTGGTTTAGCTAGTTTGGAGAAATCTTAGATGAACCTCCGGTAATAACTAGCCAATCCTAAGAAACTGCGGATTTCTGACACGGTTTTCGGTTGTCTCCAATCTAATACTGCCTCCACCTTGGTTTGGTCCACCGCAATCCCATTCTCTGATACCACATGCCCTAAGAATTTCACTTCATTCAACCAAAACTCACATTTACTTGCCTTGGCATATAACCGATTATCCCTAAGAACTTGAAGGACAGTCCTTAAATGTTGCTCATGCTCTTTTTCAAACCTTGAATATACCAAGACGTCATCAATGAACACTACTACAAACTGGTCAAGATATGGTCTAAAAATCTTATTCATTAGGCTCATGAATACCGCCGGTGCATTGGTTAGTCCGAAGGGCATTACTACAAACTCATAGTGGCCATATCTAGTACGAAAGGCAGTTTTTGGTATATCCTCCTCCTTGACTCGTAGTTGATGGTAACCTGACCTGAGATCGATCTTTGAATAGCACCTTGAGCCTCTAAGTTGGTCAAAAAGGTCATCAATCCTTGGGAGTGGGTATCAGTTCTTAATCGTGACTCGATTGAGTTGACGGTAATCGATGCATAGCCTCAACGACCCATCCTTCTTTTTAGCAAACAACACGAGTGCTCCCCATGGCAAAGTACTTGGCCTAATGAATCCTTTCTCGAGCAACTCCTGTAGTTGTGTCTTCAATTCTCGTAATTCTGCGGTGCCATGCGATACGGGGCCATGGATATTGGGGTAGTTCCAGGTTGTAGCTCAATACTAAAGTCTACCTCCCGGGTCGGCGGCAATCCCGGTAATTCCGTAGGAAATACATCTGCATATTCGCATACTATGCGCGGAAGTTCTAATTCTCCTTGGCCCTCCTCATTTAAAATCAGACTTGTTATCCTACCCGCAAGTTTATCGCGCCACTGCGTCCTACACTTCGTTGAAGCCATGGGGTCTTGTCTATCCCCCTTAAACTGAAAACGTGTTCCGTCATGCATGTGAGCTGCCACTTTCCTCTGACGGCAGTCGATCATTGTTCAGTGGGCAGACAACCAGTACATGCCCAAAATGATATCGAAGTCCGACATTTCCACGATACGAAGGTCGCAAGTTAAGCGTAGGTTCGACATTCCTATCTTACAATCCTTACAGATCAATCCTACCCGTGCACATCCTCCCATAGGTGACATTACATTAAAGGCAGTTTCTAAAGGTTCACATACAAGTCCTAATGACTTAGCACAAGCAGAGGATATAAAAGAATGTGATGCACCAGTATCAAATAAAACATGCACCCAAGAATTGTATAGTACTAAATTACCCTCAATTACAGAAGGGTCTGCTTCTTCTTCTTGCATGGAAAAGACTCTGCCGGTTGCCTTCTGATTGCCACTGGTCTTGGCGTTCTGAGTTCCTCCACTCTTCTGGTGCTGCTGCCCGGTAGATCCTGTCTTGTTCGTCCAAGGCTTCTGCCTACCTAATGCCTGGGCATTTGCTCCGGAACCTCCTCCTTGGTATCCAGATGGAGGGAGTTGGGGGCATCCGCTCTTTTTGTGCCCTAATTGTTGGCAATGAAAGCACTGGATTTGTCCCGTCGGCCTTTGTTGATAGCCTCCTCTCTAGATCTGTTGCTGCTGTTGCTGTCGTTGCTGTTGTGGTTATGGTCTGGAGTAGGGCTTTGAGGCCATGTTTCCCTTCTGGTTCCTCTGAGGTCTAATAGACGCCTAACTCCCTCTCCGCTTGTTCCAAGCCTTTCTAGCGTCGGTTACTTCCCTTTCAGACTCTAATGCCGTTTCCAGCACCTCGACATATGAGTGGAGTCGCTGCGGAAGAACTCTTCCCCTGATTGTAAGGTCCAACCCCCACTCGAACATCCTTGCTTTCTCTTCATCATTTGCTACGTATCTAGTTGCGTAACGGGCTAACTCTTCAAATTTTGCAACATACTGGGTCACGGTAATATTTCCTTGTTCCAGGTTTTGGAATTCCTTGACTCGCTCTCGGCGGATCGTATTTGGGAAATATTTATTTAGGAACAGTTCCCTAAACTGGTTCCATGATAGGCTCGCTACGTCACGAGTATTCTTGATTAAGTCCCACCAGTGGTCAGCCTCATCATCAAGCTCAAATACTGCCAAAGCTATTCTATCAGCGGCCTCAGTTATGCCCATGGTGTCTAGCATTTTCTCTATCTGCCAAAGCCAATTTTCAGCTACCTTTGGGTCCGGTACACCTGCGAACTTTGGGGGCCTCTGTTTTCGAAACTCAGAAAAGAGTTGAGTCCTCTCATTCTGCCGATTGTTCCTTAATTGCCCTAGTCCTTCCAAAATTCGATGACCTAGGTTATTGGGGATGTCAGCCCCTACGGGG
The DNA here is from genome assembly GCA_030407325.1 of Camellia japonica. Classification (NCBI taxonomy): domain Eukaryota; kingdom Viridiplantae; phylum Streptophyta; class Magnoliopsida; order Ericales; family Theaceae; genus Camellia; species Camellia japonica. Next base: position 56,302,343 of record JAPPVO010000016.1, read on the forward strand.
ATGGGTCCGTGTTGATTCCTGGGACGGTTTCGTGCATTGTTGCTAGTTTCAGTATTGCCATTAGCTCGCGTGTCCACCATTCTGTTCATGGCACATGGTGAGTTGGTTTCCAGTTTTAGAGAATCTTACTACTTAGATTTGAAATAAAGGTTCAGTTTCCTTAGGGTGTACTAAAGCAAGTAACAGTCAACAACATAGATCAACACATCATTCATATATTATAATAGGCATTATTACAAAAGGGCTCCTAAATCGGAGTTACATTCATGGGCATCTACGCATTACGAAGTTCAAGCTATCTTATTGTAAGGATCCCTATCAGCGGATCTTACAAAAGTCTAGTTTTACTATTCCTCGAACTAGTTCTCGTTTCCCGACCAATCAAAGTCTTCTTCTGGGTCTTCATCAGTGGAGGTAGTGGCTTGGTCCGGAGAGCGGGGGGTGTACATTGGTGAGGGGGGATTGTGTTCAGATGACACCTCTATAGGGTAGGCTTGGGTTGCCTCTTGCTGTTCGGGTGGCTGCTCCATATCCATTGGTTGATTGTTGCCTGGCCCCTGATAACAAGATTCGTAGCTTTCAGCCTGAGTTGGTGGTTGGTGCTATGCTATGGTGGTCAAAGCTCGGTGTATCAAGGAGTCCATCCTCTGATAATCTTGCTCCATTCGGATCGCCTTCTTCGCTGCTCGACTTAAAAATTGTAGGCGGCGCCGTACCAGGGACCTCTTCTGCTCCCTCGTATAGCGGGAGTACTCCGTTCCACCTTACGTATCTCTGTTTTGATCATTTCCTCGGCGGCACTTGTACAGCGTCGGCGGCTAAAGTAGGGGCTGACAGACATAGCCCTCCTTCCTTGCATACGGAAAGTACCCTACGAGTCGAGACTGACGCCGCATCCTGGATAGTCTCCCGATGACATCCTAAGGTGGAAAAGATTTTTATTTGTTAGTCTTCTTTAAAAATAATAGCGTGATAGAATAAAATAAGATAAAGGGGTAAGGGCTTCTAGAGTCGCATACAGGGTTGCGCGGGTTAAGGGTTGAACCTAGGCTCTAATACCAAGTTGTGACGCCCCGATTCTACACTATTGGTTGCAACAAGGGAGAGTCACTAATGAGTCCTATGGTCAATAACCAAGTAAGATCCCATATCGCCGGAGGAGTCAAATTAGCCTCCCTTCTAAGTCCGGCTTTCTTAGGCACCACACTACCCTTTTGACAGATCTTACCAGGTATTGACACAAGGTCTCATATGCAACGATAAGGTGTATACAAATATATAGATCATAAGTACATAACAACCACGAATATCCATAATTTCAAAAGCTTGTTCCATTACATTACATCCTAAAAGAAAATTTAAATCTTCATATGAGTCTTACAAAAATATCAAAAGAAATTTCTAATTTCCCTAAGATAGCTAAAAGTCTTTGAAGGTTTCAGGCTCGTTGTCTCCAGCTCTAAGTTCCTCTTTGTGGCAGAACTAACCTCGGATGCCTACCAATGGTTATGTACCGCGTAGCGCCAACCGCAGGGCCTCAAAGGAGACGGTAATAATGGGCCTTGCCCAAATCCCTCCTCACACCAAACCACTCAGGGTCCGAATACAACCGCTCCGTTCAAGGGTTCCGAAAACCACTTGCACAAGACTTCAACTTCCGAATAGGGAACGCATCCCAACAATCCATACATCACACATTATCATCTTTCATTACTCAAAAGATCAAAAACCCAATACCATCCCAATTAAGTTTTCCGTTGAGTTAAATGTTTTAATTCAAGGTTAGACCAACTTAACAAGATAATAATATCCACATAAGCATGCATCATTAAGATGAAGGAGATAAAGAACATAACCATAACACGTACACTATCATGCCAAGATATGATCATAAGGTAATAAGCATTTTCATAAACACAAGAGCATAAAATACCCATGCATAACAGAATTTCCAGATTTGATATCACATGAGGATTAGAATGAAAAGGGCTATTTTAAATTTTTCACCGGACTCGGCCTTCCTATGGTTCGTAGAGAATTTAATCTAGTTTCCAGAACATATTTCGGAAATGGGATAGATTTTCTAGATTTTAAGTTATTAGAAAATACTCCAGCGCTGTCCAAATTCGTCGACCGTTACGACAATTTGATTTTCTTGCAAACCGCTCACTGTTTTTCAATGAAATCAATTTTAGTTGAAAGCTAACTCCTGAAGGAAGATTTTGACATAAAATAGAGGTCCAGAATAATTTTCTACATTTTTCTATAATTTTCAAAAGTTGGCTACGAAAACAGATTCTAAGGCACAATACCCAAAACAAGAAGATTTGTGAGAAAAGGGATCCACTAAGGGAAAAATTTTGTTTCTTTTGTGATGAAAACATTCTAACTAACATATATTAAACTCAGAAAATTTGCTTGAAGGTGTGCCTTTGGAAAGTTTGAGAGATCGGTATGAAAAAGTTAGTTTTGTACCGAAATGAGGGAAAATACAAGAGAGGTAGAATCAAGGCTCAACTCTTATCATTTTTAACACAAGTAACTCATCAATAACACATCTAAAAACATTATTTAGAACCCTTAAGAACATGTATTTGAAAAAGGAAAATGAAAGAGAAGGTTGTGTTGTGGCTTACTTGCTAGGCTTTGAACAAGATGACTCTCCTCTTCCTTCCTCTCCCTCTCAAGCCTTCTCTCTTGCTCTCCTTCCTCTCCTCTAGGCCGAATGTGTGTGTGAGTGTGTTGTTTGTGTTTGCCATGCTAGGGGGTGGTGGTATTTATAGGCAAATTTTGGTGTAAAAAGACATAAAGGCACACTAGTTGGAATTGGATGGAAAAGTTAGGATTTACTTGGAGTCTAATGGAATAGGAGTGATTAGGGAGCTTAATCATAGGATTAGGCAATATCTAGTTGGTCCCTAGTTGAAATGAAACTAGCATTGGAAACAAAACCCTAGGTTTAGGGGTACTAGGTGTTAGGGTTTCTAGAATACCATGATTACAATTCTTGAAAATAGGCTCCTCATATCTTCCTAGGGTGGCCGGCCATTGGGAAGGGTGATGGGGCTATTTTTTTATTCAATTTAGGTACTAGGGACACATCTCCCAATGTATATATATATATAGATCTCAATTTGATTGATGGTACCTATAATATAAAGTACATGTACTAGTTTTTGGGGTAATTCTTGAATTTAAATAAAGAGTGAGGGCTTGGAATTTAAACTCATGTATTGGAACCTTACTTATGTAGAATGAAATTAAATTAGGCTAAGGAACCTGATTCAACTAGGATATTCCTGTTTCGATGAAAATAAAATAAAAAAAAATGCTAACCGACAAGAATCGAAATAATTCAAGGAACTGAGGGGCTTTAAGAAAATAATTCAACCATTATGGTTTTTAAAGAGAATACATTTTTCAGGGGCTTCACAGTGATGTTTGGCTTCTCAAGAGGCGTTATCACTTTGTTGTCAATGAGATCCTGAATCTCATGACGGAGTCTAAAGCATAGGTTGGTATCATGACCATGCTGCTGGTGGAAGACACAATACTTGGCCGGGTTATGTGTAGGAGGGAGGGGATTAGGCAATGGGCGCGGCTCTAAGGGCTTCAAATGCCTTTTTCTGATCAGGACCCCCAAGGCTTTAGATAGAGACATGTAAAGTGGGGTGAAAACCCTCTGGCCCTGGGGTGGGTACTTTGCAGGTTGTGGGGTAGTTCCAGATGTACCAGTAAAAAGAGTGGCTGTTTTCGGTGTGGTGGTGACCATACCAACATCAGAGGTCCTTGCAGCTACGTTACTACTCGTAGCCGCATTTGAATTGCGTGTAAAAGCACTCTTGGGCTGCTCCTTTTCGTGGTCAATCAGACCCTGTTTCATCGCATCCTCTATCTGCACCCCTATCTCATGAAGGTCAGCAAATGTAGATAGGGGTAAGACAATCATCTTCTGCAGCAGCTTCTGTTGCAGATTACGAACGACCATTCTTATATGGTCCTTTTCTACTGGTCGAGTTGTCATCATGGAGGCCTTAGCCCTCCACCGAGTGACGAAGTCGGAGAAGCCCTCCTTCGACTCTTGCCGAGTTGCCTCGAGATCCCGAGTTGTGACCTCGATTTGAGTGTTATAAGAATATTAGGTGACAAAGGCCTTGGCCATCTCTTCCCAGCTCCTCTTCACAGAATCTTCCAGTTTAGCATACCAAATAGCCGCGATACCTGATAAAGTCCGGCTAGCTTTTGCAATCTGGACAGGCCCATTGGCCGTAGAATATCTGAAAATAGTCGCAACTGGACCATGTGATCATCAAAACCGTCGAAGCGATCTATGTGAGGCATTTTAAATCTATCTGGCAATGTCACCACCGAATTTGTGTAGCCGTCCTCTATGTCTGGGATCAAGTTGACACCCTGAGCCCTCTTCAAAAGCTTATCAAGCTTGCTCACCTTCAGAGCGGTAGGGTCAACCTCGAACTCAAAGGGGGCTTCAGTTGGGTAGGCCGGTGCTTTGGAAGTCTGGAGTGGAATCGGATCCACTGGGATGTCCGCATTTTCCTAGACATTAGCTATGGGAGCAGGAGCTCTAGGTACTGGAATATCTACAGGAGGTGGGTGCAATGCGGAAGTTGTTGCCTGCTGCGGTTGTTGTTGCTATTGCTGTTGAAGCCTAGCAATCAGTTCAGTTTGCTGAGCTGCAACCTTTGTTTGGCGAGCGGTAACTTCTGCTTGGCGAGCAGCGTCCCGCTGCATGGCCTCGATGGTCTATTGAAGTTGGCGCATCATATCCTCCATACTGTCTAAGGGGTGCTGATCTATCAAAATCGGTGTATACTCTCTTTTCTAAGGTGGAAGCAAAAAACTGGTTCCGACTGCGCACAGGTGATGTAGATAATGACCGTTGAATTAGCGACTGCTGAACCGGTGATCTATGCCTGACTGTCCTCCGTCTCATAACCGGGGGTAGCGAAGCAAACACTGGTTGTCCTCCAATAAGATCCTCAGATCAGTAAATCCTCCTGACTCTGGTCTAGAGTGCTCGGGGGGAAACTGCCTCGTTGGAAGCAATTGTGAAATACTACCTTGCAAAAAAGAAAAATAAAGCAAAAAAAAAAAAAGAAAAAAGAAACAACAGTCAGCAAACGCACAACATCTTGGCTTAGATAGAGACAACACACAGTTTAAATCATAAGCAGGACAATCTGTACTCAAACACTGATATCTGTCCCCAAATTTTCTGCCTCAAAACTGATATCTTCAAACTGATACCCAGACTTGCAACTGATACATACATTCTTGTAGAGACACACCCTAACAGCACATATCAAGCGAGAGCCAAAACACCCCTATGGTGGGGTAGGGTTTCCCTGTCCTAGTTTCGTCAGGAGATAGGGGTTCACTATGCACACATGCGGTTTCAAGTAATCCTGCATTTGGTGGGCAACCTGTCCTAGTTTGGAACAGTCTCTAAGGCTTCCGATATGCAACTAGGTCAATTGGTCAAAAAGGGGGCGCCTCAGCAAGACCACATAATATACCTCTCGCTCCTAACACTGAGAAGTGAAAGGAGAATCAAATGGTACAGTGGTAGTCCAGATCCAAGGTTTGTGTTCCCATCGTGGTAGAGCCCGCAACTGGTCCAACTTATGGCAAGCTTTTCCAAGCAAGCCTCTAGCAAACCATTCAGGAATAGCAGATGGCAAACACTGTGACTTAGGCGCACCTATGCAAATGCAATGCAATGCATAGAAACACACAAATGTAGATAAAACAACATATCATGAGTTCGAGTCAAGTTCTCTAAGTCCCTAACAGAGTCACCAGAAACTGTGGACTCGACTTTCTTCGCGCCCCCTTTCAGAGAGCTCAAATTGGTCCTACAGTTCGAACTCCTGTCACGGTTCTGAATCTAATCTCACAAAGTGCAATGCGAGACTGATAAACACCAAAGAGTCCAATCCGGCAAATCATTTTGGAAAATTGATTTTAGATCAAATAATGCCAAAACTAGACTGCTTTGCCAGATTACAGAGTTGCCACCTAAATATTTTATTTTTTGGGAAATTTAGGAAACCCTAACTCGTGCCAAAGGCGACGTGTTCGTCATCACCAAAGTTGCCTCTGCACAGGAACTTGGGTACGAGAGGGGAAGGTCCTGAAATGAGCACCTTCACTCGTGATCAAAGATCGGCCACAACTAAGCATGATATGTTGTTTAATAAACCTCATGTGTTCTTATCCGGTTATTAGCTAACTTTAGTATGTGATGCACACACAATCAAATATAGACTAAGTCGCAAGACTTGGAACAAATCAACTCATGTTTGTTTTCGAATATGGTTTGAAATTACCATCCTCAGGTGGGCTAAAACATGGATTTGCCACCTCAAGTGGGCTTAAAACTCACAATCGTCGAATTGTTCCAATTCAAATAACAAAGCCTCCATCCACAGGCATTCATGCAGGTAATTATTTAAGCACATAGCCTCATGACAAGCATGCTATCATGGCAACACTCACACTCATGCAAGCGTGCTAAAGTGTAAAACTTACTGAGTACTCCAAGCCAAAACAAAAGCTAGTTAGAAATATGCATGATCCAAACTATGCTAGATGCCTAATGCAACACATGCAATAATGCAATTAATAGGCTCAGCTACTAATATGGCATATGAATGCAATAATTTGATAACATGCTTTGAAACATGTATTCAACTAAGTGTATTGAATTTGCAATGCAGTTTGAATGATGCGCCGAGCCTTGGTGCATGCAAGACAAATGAATGATGCAACATGCAAGCATAAGGTATGCTAATCGAAACATGATCCCTAATCTAACCATCAAAAGCGATTAAATAAAAGGGAGAAAGATGTGGGGTTGGAAGACATGCACACACACACGCACATTTATTACAACATTATACCCTCGCGAATGAAGGTCTGAATAAATAAGCTAAACTATACTAAGCTAGGCTAATTACAATTGAATAACTAGCTATGCTAAGCTAATTAAAATATTGCAAAACGAATTGAATGATTAGCTACGCTAACTAACTAGTAAAGCAATTTAAACGGCCTCGAAGGACGAGGGATGCATGCATGCTCGGTTGCTTCCTCCCGAAAATGCCGTTGCCTTGCCATCGGATGCCTCTGTTTGCATTCATTTGATCATCGAAAACTGTACCAATTTCCAGATTGCCTCTGCTCCAACACAGGAACACATTTGCACAAAAATTCACTGGTGGCCGGTCGGCTACAAAAAGTGGTTGTCAGCCACCTTAACTGGCCAAGTGGCCGGTCGGCCACCCCTTTTCCCAGACTTTTGTTTTTGTTGCAACAAAGAGCAACAGAGGCAGAGCAATGCATTTTTCAAGGAATGTGTGTACTGCCACCCTCCTTATCATTTCTCTAGCTCAAAGGAGTATGGCACTTGGCTCTCAAGCCACCAACCAAGCATTTTCATGCATAATGGCTAAAGAACCAAGCTTGTACTAGGTCAATGAATGCACAAATAAGACTTGAAGGACCACCACCCTATCATGTATGATCAAGGGTGTCGATGACCAAGAAACGTGACACGTTTCATCAATTTGAGTATGAAACATCCCACATTTCTTGTGTTTGGATTAACGCCCAATCCAAACACATGCAATGCAACACAAAGATGCTTATCTTGCTCAAGTTTTACTTGGTTCATCTTGTTTACACATTTTACATTACCGATTAGTCTTTTAACTGGTTAAGTCCAAAGTGAAAGTCCTCTAATTGGAAAGAGGGTCTAAGCCACAAGTGTCTTGAGCATGAAAGAGGCCTCATGATGTTGGTTAGGAGGAACCCTCAAGAAGGGATTAAAACCATTAGGCATGAGAGCCTCAATTCCATACTCTAGCCAACAAGGGGCTCAAGACCACTTTCAAAGAAAAGTAAAAAGTGAAGAATAGAGGGAGGTTGCAGACATTTCAGTGCTGATATGGCATGCAAAATAATACTACAACATGCAAGAAACTCATGTACAACATGTTCAAAAGCCAAAAGCATCAAACTAGTGAAGAGCACTACACAAGAGGCATGCAATACCAAGCTCAACTGACCAAATCAGCTCAAAACAGAGCTAAAACATGCCAAAACAGTGGCTAAAACATGCTGACATTGAAGCATAAAAGGCTAGAAAAACATGCTCACATGCTAGCTTGCAAACAAGGCTCAAAGCACAACTCTCAAAAGCAATGAAAGAGTGGAATAAGTGAGAGTGTGAAAGAGCTATATACACTGAAATCACATGTAAAATGATGCTACAACATGCAATCATCTCAAGCAAAACATGTTAGAGGCCTTGAAACACTAAGCTAGTGAAGGCATTTGCACTACAACCATGCAAGACAAGGCTTACATGACCAAGACAGCTCAAAACAGAGTTAAATCATGCCAAATTAGAGCCTAAAACATGCTGAGATCAAGTCACAAAAAGGTAGAAAAACATGCTCACATGTTAGTCTATTGTGAGACCATGAAATATTCTCTCACATGGATTGTAGAGATCTAACGAAGAGATGAACTTTACTCCAGTAGATCTGCACAAATGAGCATGATCGGCACCACCCAACCGGGGTTGCCGGCCGGAGACACTCCGATGCTAAAGTTAGTCCTTTGGTTGAAAGAATAGAGCTATGGAAATCAAAAGTGTTGATGTGTAGTGTAGAAGAGAGCACATACCTCCTCTTTTGGGATGCCCCCCCTTTATATAGATGGGGGGGTGTGATATTTGTTTGGGCTGGACCTATTGTGGGCCTTGTTTAGGTAAACCCCAATAAGCGGATATATATTTTTTCTGGCTCCCATAATTACCCCAAAACTTTTATTGTCTGCGGTAGAAGGAATGAAGTTTTTCTTGCCGAGTTACGCTGTTCAAATAGCTGTTAGGTTTTTTTAATAAAGAACACTCTGGATAAATGAATAAAATGTATGAATGAATGACTGCATGTATGCTTGAATGTATGTATATAAAGGATGGCGATCATAGGACAAAATTGTATCACATGAGTTCCAAACAAATCATAACGATGGGCCACGATTGTTACCCTCGGGCAAGGGCTGTAGGTCGCGGTATTACGACCCCCGGGCGAGGGTGTAGTATATTGTCAAGTGCAAAGAGCACTTCAAAATATGGACTTTCGTGCCGAGCTAGAAATATTTCTATGTACTGAGCATGGAAATGATTGCCTGAACCAAATAATGTAGATTAAATAAGATAGATATATTAACCAAAAAATGGACCATGGTATTATAACCCCCGGGCATGGGTGTAGACCTACAGTATTATAACCCCTGGGCCTAGGTGTAGACCTGCGGTATTATAACCCCCGGGCCTGGGTGTAGGCCTGCGGTATTATAACCCCTGGGCATGGTGTAGGCCTACGGTATTCTAACCTCCAGGCATGGGTGTAGGCCTGTGGTATTCTAACCCCCGGGCATGGGTGTAGGCCGCGGTATTCTAACCCCTGGGCATGGGTGTAGGCCGCGGTATTCTAACCGCTGGGCCTGGGTGTAGGCTTGCGGTATTATAACCCCCGGGCATGGGTGTAGGCCTGCGGTATTCTAACCCCCAGGCATAGGTGTAGGCCTTTGCTGATGGCGCTCCGTGCCGAATGCGAAGATTGCGCTGTACTCAGAGACTTCTGCTGATTTTAAGTGGCGATCAAGTGCTAATATTGCAAGGATTTTGAATAATGCATCCTGTGTCAGCGATGGCCTCTACCGAATGAGGTAGACGTGTTAATCACAAATAATATTTCAGAAATAATATTGCTCCGCTTATAAGGAATTGCCAAGTAGATATCCTTCAAACTATTTAATTGCCGAGAATTTTGGGCCAATTAGCATTGCTCGGTTTGCGTTTAGTCCAATGTAGACTTGCCCCATTGCTTTCGAATGATAGGTGTTAGTCGAAAGGAATATAGATTGGACTGGCCCTACTGCCCTATGTTGCGGGGCAGAGTCAGCTTTGGTAAAATTATGGGGCGTAAAAGTATGCGAACTGCCGACTGCCAAGTGTGTAATATATTGCCCCAAAACTGGCGCTTACTTGGAGCGGTGTGAAAAGGAGTGGAAGTTTGTAACTCCAGTAAATTTTGTTGTAATGTTTGTACCAAGTTGGCCGAGTATAGCAGAGGTGCCGAGATCTTGACCGGTTGAGATGCCCTAATGGGAAAGCGGAAAAGTGACTAAGATGTCTCAATGGGCAAGAAAATGGCCAAGGTAACGAAATGGCTGATCAGGGAAGACGGAGAATTATTTCCTAGCCCCAAGATCCCGCTGCTAAAATTACATGCCGATCGGATATGATTTGACCGTTGATTTTGCATTTAATGTTCCTGATTGGCCGATGTATTGATCGCAATATGCGACCCAGAATTTGCAAAATTAGACCACTCGGATGTGTTCAGAAGGCTCAAAATAGCTGGAAACAACTATTGGATTGTTAGAATCGGACTCGCAATGGCGTAGTTTGATCCAAAATGGATATGAAGGCTCAGATCAACAAGGTGTAATGCAACCGCGAAGCACATAATTATTTCTTCATAGCTTGCTGGGTCGTCTTCTCCAGTGAAAGAATTCATTTTCTGGGCAAACTTTGATCGGTTCGTATGGCTTCGTTTTAGCTCTGATTTTGACGTGGTTTGTTGTGTTGGACTCATCTCAATGAGTACTTCACATTGATATAATCAAAACCTGATTTAGACAATGTTCAAAATTGAATTTTTTTTTTTTTTTTGAAAATATGGGCTGTTGCGCAATTGTCGGCAAGCGTCAGTTACTTTTTTGCTCTTCTGGGAAGTGGCTTTGGACTCCTTGAGTCGACGCAAATCTTCTGGTATTGTTAGACATGGATTTTGGCAAGCCGAGATGCTAGTAATATGCCGGGACAGTAGTGCCAAACAAAATTATGTAGTTTTCTGTCAATGTATATACGCATGCCATCCGTGATTGTCATTGCCGTTGAGCTGGATGGCGTTACGGTGCTGAGATTTTTGGAAAGAAAACTTGTACGAATTCAAGTTAACAGCTGAATCATTTGCAAATAAAGACTTTCAAGCAGTGTTACCGAATAAGAAATGTGGCCGAGCAATCTTGTCAAGCAATGTTAGCCGAATAAGCAATGTTGCGGTGTAATGTTGCTGAATAAGTTGTCGAAGCCGAGATGATAATATGCAGAATTTATAATGTTAAGATGCCGGTGATAAGATGCCGAATTACAGAGTTAAGCAATGTTGTGGTTAATTGTTTTGCCGAATAATGATGTTAGGCGCATAAAGTGGCCGAATACCGTGGCCAATGTTGTTGCATAAAGTTGACAAAGAATGTGGTTTAGCCGAATAAAATTGATGAATAATGTTGAATTAATAATGGTGCAGAATAATGTTGCCGAATAAAAGAAATTCAAGTTGTGGGTATTGCCCCAAGTAACAGTCAGATGGCATGAATGATCGGTGAAGATGGATAATTGTGGCTTAGCTCCTGGAGCCTGCTATCAAAATTACATGCTAATCAGACGTAATTTGACCATTGATCTATTAATGTCCTCGATTTGCCAGTTTATTGATCCTAATCTGATACTCGAAATTCACAAAATTGGACTCCAAAAATGGATTCTACACGGCAAAAACCTTGAAGTTAGTCATGCCTGAAGTTATCAGACCACCTGATTAACCCGAACGCGCTAAGATGAAACAGAGGACCTTGTGCCGAGAAGCGCACAATAAATTCTTATGTCATCTTCTTCATGCAACATATCGTGAAAAGCAGATTGGTTTTTAGTTTCAAACGCCTAACTTTGAGCTTTTGTATCTCCCTTATTTTAAGTCCGATTTGCCTCATTTTTGCGGTGTTGAATTCATTTCTCAACCTAGTGTTCATTCCACTATTCAACGCTTCATTCCGCCGTTATTGGATGCCGTTGGACCTCCGAAAGCTGACCAAAAATAAAATTATTCTATCACTTGTTCGTTTCTCTTTTTTTTTTTTGTGGGAGTTGTTCGGCTGTTATCCTCGGTTAAAGTGTGGCCGACGGAAGGAAGGTGTTCGACAAAAGGTTCTCTTGGCAGAATGTGCTCGGCGGAAGAGTGTGCTTGGTGAGGTTCGTAATGGGTGTTCAAGTCGCACTCGGCGGTGAATAACTGGCAGCTCCTTGGTTTGTTGGATTGCTAAAACACTTGGACACCATCTCAGCAATTTCCTTGATTTATCGAAACGAGGCATTACAAGCATTGATCTTTTGGCAACTCGACAGGTCGGCAAGAGGAATTCGGCTATTTGCTATTTGCTGCATAGATTGTCAACTCGACAATTCGGCAAGATGAATTCGGCTTTGCTGAGTTTGGCAATCTAGTCGTTCGGCTGTTTGCGGCAATTAAATGACCTTGCATGGGCTATTGAGCTCAAAGCTTGGGGAGCGAAGTTGCCGAATACAAGAATGAATTACTGGAGGAGCCGAACAACCTTGGTGTTCTATTTTGTTTTCCAGAAAGCTTCCTCTTTCAGAAGATTCCCACAGACGACGCCAATTGTGAGCCCATGAAATATCCTCTCACATGGATTGTAAAGATCCAACGAAGAGATGAACTTTACTCTAGTAGATCTGCACATATGAGCATGATCGGCACCACCCAACCGGGGTTGCCGGCCGGAGACACTCCGATGCTAAAGTTAATCCTTTGGTTGAAAGAATAGAGCTATGGAAATCAAGAGTGTTGGTGTGTAGTGTAGGAAGAGAGCACATACCTCCTCTTTTAGGATGCCCCCCCTTTATATAGATGGGGGGTGTGATATTTCTTTAGGCTGGACCTATTGTGGGCCTTGTTTGGGTTAACCCCAATAAGCGGATATATATTTTTTCTGGCTCCCACAGCTATCTACACTTGCAAACAAGACACAAGGAGGGGAGGCCACCCCCTCCTATTTTGGACCTCAAAACCAAGTTTTTACCACTGAAATTCCCTTGGAATTCAGGGGTTAAAAGAGCCTAAAAAGTTGTTTCAAAAAGCTTTGAAAGATGGCACAAAAGTTTTCACAAGCCAAAGAGCAAGAAGAGGAGACAACCCCCTAACTCAATTTTGAAACCTTAAAAACAAAATTTTTTATGGTTGAAAAACCAGGTCAAAATAGTGTAAAAAGATGGCCAAGCAATTGATTAAAACAAAGCTTAAATGAGGTAAGCCTTATACCTTTGAAGCGCAGCAACAAACAGCCACAATTCTGAGCCAAAACCAGCCTTAAGAACTCAAAATAAGCCTCAAAGAACCTCAACTCCAAGATGAAGATGTTTGGTCAAGGGTCTTAGTGCAAATGTGTAAAGAATTCTCACTTTCAAGCACAAAATAGCGAGAGAGAGAGAGAGAGAGGAAATTTGCTCACAAAATTTTCTAACCTCTCAAATGGGGGAGAGACCCCCCATTATATAGAAAAACAAGCCAAAGGCTTGTATTCATCCCTCTATACACGTGTATGGAGATGAGCATCAGTGAACAACAACTGGCATAGCTGGCAAATAAATATCTGAAAAAGGAGAAAAATGGCCGTCGGCCATTAATGTAGCCGACCAGCCATCAACATAGTGGCTGGCAGGCACAAGTCATGGCCGGCAAGCTAAGGGGATGGCCGACAGGTCACCCTCTCCTCCAGAAGTGAAACAACAAGCCCTTGGCTCTCAACCAAGCACAAAACAGACAAGATTAGAGCTTCCAAGGCAAGACGCTCAGTCGAGACCTTCAGGGACTCAAAATGAACACGAGCGAGCACAATCATCGGGTGTTCAAACGATGACGTCCAAGTCTTGAGAACGGTCAAAAATGGGGTGTCTACAGTCGGTCACCTGTCAGCCACCCTTGAGCATTGTCGGCCACCGATGGTAGATCAGGGCCAATTCAGTCTTTTCTCCACGAGTCTTTAAGTACACCATCCCAAACTTCATTTCCTCACTCCTCCAAACTCGAAAACCCTCTCTCTCTCTCTCTAGATAGTTTTCCCCTCTAGATCTGAGCTTTATACATGTTTTCCAACGCCCCATGGACATTTGATTTGCTAAATCCTCTTTGTATACTCCGTTTTGAACTGATTGAAATTCGATTTCGGTGCTTTTCCTTAGAGTTTCACCACTTTAGGCTTGTTTCCCTCAAGTTCTTCTTGGGTTCTATGCCTTTTTCCGAGCTGTGACTTTTTCTTCCCTTTTTCTCTCTCTTAGGGTTGACTTTTGGCATTTTCCACCTATTTTCCTCATTTTTGACCACTTTCTCATCTTCTTTCCAAATGGCGGATGACGTCCTTATGACGGAGCTTCCCTAGAGATTCCACCCTAGTTGTCCCCAGAGATGGAGGCAGAGCCCGAGCCTGTGCTACTACCACCCAGGGTTCGACCCTTCGACCCGACTACATATCATCCTCAGACGTATGTGCTACCACCCGAGAGTGTCCGGCATTTCAGAGGGTTTGAGCGAGGCGCACCAGAGGACCTTTTGCTGCGAGAGCCGGCCTCCCATTTATCTTATTGCGCCACTAAGGTATACACTGCCTTTCATTTATCTTATAGCTCCTCAATGTACTTTGCATTTCTTGCTTAAATCACATTCTTGCACTGTATCTCTTACACTACCTTTCACCTGCTCGTTCCACACACATTGTTGCACTGTATTTCTCACACCTGCTCGTTCCATACACATTTTGCATTGTATTTCTTACACCTGTTCGTTTTTATCACACCGCTCTATCAGAGGCTATAGAGCCACATCCGCGAGGGAGTGGTATATGGAGCTCCCCGATGGTGTCCGCCACATTGTTGATGAGGCTGGCTTCGACTTATTCTGCATGGGGCTATCATGCCTTATAGCGAGTCAACCTCTACTTGGAGTGTTGGTAAAGAGGTGGTGGGATACCACCAACTCTTTCCACTTCTCTACTGCGGGAGAGATGATGATGACTCCCTATGACTTCTCTATGCTCATTAGCATAGAGGTAGGAGGTCATTCGATCCCTTATGATATAGACATGGGTGAGTGGGAGGCTACATGGATCCACCTACTAGGAGCACACCTACCTCTCTTCCGATCGAGGATGGTACGGTACAACTGGTTTGCAGAGCAGTTTCGAGGGAGAAAGCCAGAGACCCCAGAGGAGACCGAGCATTACGCTTGAGGCTTCTTGATGTTCCTCTTCGGCACCGCTTTGTTCGCATACAGAGCGAACACTGTAGGGTTATATCTCATGAGTGCACTGGTGGACTTGTCTCGAGTCCGTGTTTATGATTGGGGCGGTGCTGGCCTTGCCACATTGTTTGGATATATGAGCTCGACATCCTGCAGGAGTGGGAACAGGGTCGGTGGCTATTGGAGAGCCTGGGAGGTATGTTTTACCTTTTTTGATTTGCATTTCCTGCCGTGCTTTCTGCTTTGCACTTATACTTTCTGTACTACACATTCTGCTTTCTGCACTCACAATTGTACTTTCTGCATACTGCACACACATTCTGCTTTCTGCATTCCGTATTCTACATTCTCTAGACATTGTACACACATTCTGTTTTTCTATATTCCCTGTGTTTTGTTGTATACTCAATATGGCCCTTTTCTTTTTGCAGCTTTGGGTATATGCCTACTTCCTAACCCTTGCCCAGAACCAGAGGTGGAGATGCCTCCTGTCGTGCTGTACTCTCACCGGTATGACGGGAGATGCCTACAGAGGACCCGAGAGACTTTTTCATTCTTCCGCCGATACTTCGACACCGTGACTGCAGCAGAGGTGACTCAAAATTCATAGTTAATGTCATTCTGCTTCGGTTCCAATTCATATTGTAATATTCTAATGGCAACTAACAAGCTGTACATTCTCTGTTTACAGATCATGTGGTAGCCTTGGGCGACGATGCCTGAGAGAGTCAGGGACCAGTTTGTTGGAGCTCGGGGGGCCACCCATTTTTGGCTTCTACTCGAGGGTCTGGTTTGCCGGGCCTAGTTTCTAGGCGAGTGTTTCATACGACAGACCTTGGGTTTGCCGCAACCGATAGTTCCCATGGTGCCCCTACCATCTATGAGAGCTACAGAGCAGCTCACCTCCCAGGAGATGATCCAGTTTACCAGGGGCTTGGACGCCGATTACTTCTTGGGAGAGGGTGATTATGCGACATTCATCGAGACACACCTCATGCCTCCTTTGACTGGTATTTGCGGAGGTGAAGGGACGAGAGCTCCAGCTATGAGAGAGAGAGAGAGAGCCAGAGTACCCAGGGCGGCCAGGACGCGTGGTAGAGGGGCCACCCAGACGAGGCAGAGGACCGGCTGGCCAGAGTTGCCTACTGCACTCACATGTTGGCGGTATACTGGGGAGGCATACCAGATCCCGATTGAGCCTGCCACAGCGGGACACAGATACGTTAGAGCTCTTGATGCGCCCCCGGTATGTACCCCATTCTTTAATTTTCTCATTTCTTTATGATATTTGTTCCTTCTGGACATTAATCATTTCCAATGCATTTGTAGGCACCTCTTGGATACACTGAGGATCTGCTAGAGCTATTAGCCTCATTCAAAGGCATGATATTGAGGAGGGAGGCACTGTTCAGCTTCCACAGCATTCAGGTTATTTCTTCAGTTTTCTTACATTCTAGTCATCAAATTTCCACTAACACACTGAAACTGACATTTTAACTAAAAATTTCCCCACGTTGCACTAATACACTGCATCTAAATTCATACCCTATACCTGACTCTTGCATATACTCATTCTGCACACCATACTTGTATCTAATACACATACTGTGGCTAACATATGACAACTATCTTTTCAGGTCCCACCTATACCGACAGCACTACCGGCAGTAGCACGAGGACCATCAGTACCTCCTCCAGTAGTAGGAAGGAGAGAGAGACAGGCCCCAACACGCAGCCGAGGCAAAACCAGGGGCGCCCGAGACGAGAATGGTCCTTTAGAGCCCATTCTGAATGATAACGACGCTGAGACTAGCGAGGCTGAGGAGACAGCAAGTCAGCATGCTGAGTCATCCGAGAGTGGAGACGATGACGCCGGCTCGGGTTCTACTAGTGACGATGCTACTGAGCCAGGTTCTGAGGCAGAGAGCAGCAATGACTCTGGTTCATGTTCGACATCCGATTTAGACAGCGGCGCAAATGGAGACAATTCTGAGTCCCTGCCCAGGAAGAGGACGAAGAGGGCCTCTCGAGCGTAAGATGGCTGGCATTGATCTATTTGTATTTTTGCTTAGTTTCTTTTTTGTTAGTAGTGTTAGCACTTTGTACAGCTAAGTTTTATTTTCTTTAAAAACTTGTACTGCACTTTTTGTGAAAACAACCATGATCAGAATGAAAACCAAGTTTTTTTTTTTTTTTTTTTTTTTTTTTTTTTTTTGTGTGTAGAAGTGTTGTATTTTACATCATGAGCACCCCATTGCATGAAAATGAGATTGAATTGATAATGAAAATGGAACACTTGTATTAGCAGAACTTTCTTAATCAGGTAATGAACCAACCAAGACTGAAAAAGAAAGACAAAGTGCAACTCAATATACAAAACAAAAACAACTCGATAAACAACTTCAATGCAAACTCAACAAAACTAAAAAAAGGGACTCAAAACAAGACCTTAACATATACAAAGAGCATAACAAAACAAAGGTTTTCAGCACTCTCAACACAAAGGTGGATAGCAGGTCTGCAAAAAGGGCTGTCGGCCATGAATAGATTCTGTTGGCCACCAGTGGTGGCCAGTCGGCTACCCAAGTGGCCTATCGGCCATCAATGTGAGGAACCTCCAGATTGTTGGCACCTGGCTTCCACTCACTGCCTTATCTTCTACAAAAGATTGGAACTTCGTGATTTCTTCATTTCAGCTGCAAATTCTTCAAAAATGGAGTCATTCTTCACTAAAAAACTCTCTAATTGGATTGCAACTATAGATGTCTCAAAAAAGGTGAATTTCTGGGGTTTCGGCATAAATGCACTATTCCCGCTGAGTCGCTCTCTGTTTTGTTTTCCGTTCCTACATGCCGCAGCTAGATGTTGGAACCCGGTTACGCATGTGTTTAGCTTCAGGGGACAAGAGCTATGCCCGACAATCGAAGAATTTCAAGTATTAATGGAAAGCCGGCGCGAAGAGGAAATCTTGCCTCAACCCCGTTTTGGTCACATCCAAGCTTTGGGACGGATGTGCGGGCTTACTCTACACGAGGCCCGTCCCTTGGTTCACAATGGAGAGCTGGACATCCCTAGTTTAATTCATCAATTTTCTGATGCCAGCGACCGCGACGACCTTCTTTGGCAGGGTTTTCGGCAACACGCCCTTTGTTTGTGCATGTTAGCACATTTCCTCCTTGCCTCTAGTTTCTGTGGGTCTAGCATTCAGCTAGTTGAAATGGCACAAGGTTTGAAAGAGGGAAAAAGTTGCATTGGCTTGGTACTAGCCGAGACTTTGATGGGCTTAGACGCCTTTCATCGGCGAGAGACAAACAAATTCGCAGGGAGTCCACTACTTCTTCAAGTAATGTTTCCCACCCTTTCTAATATGTGTTTCTCACATCACTCGGCATTCATGCCCTGTTTTTCTCTCAAAGCCCTTTTCTCACTTTTCTCTCAACATATACCTCTCTATTCTTTATTCTCTCTTTTCTTTCATCCCTCACCAGATATGGCTTATGGCTATGCTGAAAGTAGTGGACTCTTACCCTGCATACTCAGCCCGAGCATACTTCTTCCGCCAACAACTAATGGATTTTTTGAATGAAGGATGGTGGTGTCATTGGATGTGCAACAGGTCTGCTGCTGATAATGCTTGGCATTGCCCCTGGTTTGATCTGCCCGAGATGAGCTACAGCGTGGCTCGGCAACCCGGCATTCAGCTGATTGGCTTGACACACTGTGTTTTCTACTTTTCGTTCTGGTTCAGGCATTAGTTCAGACATGACCAGACTTGCCCAGAAGAAGGGGTAGAGTACCTGGCTTCGTTCCCAATCGAGGTTCACAATTGACTCGATATCCCATTGCGTGGAGGACGAGAGAGCTTTTGACTCCTGACCCTAGTTTCAACTGCACACTTTTTGGTGAGTGCCTGACTTGGCTTGAAGAAGAAGCACAGACCGGGCCTACTTTAGCATCGGAAGCTTCCATAAGCGCAGGGAGGGGACGCAGGATCACTTGACTCATCTATGCCCCAAGTTTATTGCTTTGATCTAACTTTCAAGTTTTCCTTTTGAACGTAATAAAAGCAACTTTAATTTGTATCGAGAGTTGGAGAACTTTGTATTGAAATCAATGAGATTGAAGTTGTGGGCACTGAAAATTTTCCTTTTGGTCCAAAAATGGTCTAAGTTGTAAAAAGATTAATTTGAACAAAATCAACTTTTATTAAAATTTTTCAAAACCATTTTCGATGAGGATCACAACTTGACACACATGGAATCTATCCTCGAGATATACAACCCTGAATCCAAAAATGAAAAATTGCTCATTGTCTGAATGGCACTGTTCAGCACTGTAGCCAGCTCTTCTCTCAGAGTAAGGATCACAACCGATCTTTCAAATAATGAACAGGCAAGGACGCCTTGATCAAACATATGGACACAGTTGATTTGGAGGTGTTTATAGCCGAACTTCAGAATGAAGTTGCCTACGTATCCCGAAGATGAGAATCAGGCCTTACATAGTTCGGTTTGGGTTCACTCGAGTATTAACGCACTCCTTTTGCGCTCTAACTTTTGCCAAGGTCGTCCTTTCTGGGTTTTCAACCTTACGAGCTCAATTTTTCTTTTTTCTAATTTTTTGTGCTTTAACTTTTGCCTAGGTTGCCCTTCTGGGTTTTTGGCCTAGTGAGCCTCTCAGGGGTAATATTTCTTTAACTTGTCCATGTTGATCAGTTGGGAAAATTCTATGCCATCCAGGTCCATGAGAATAACAGCTCCACCCGACCAAATAGTTTTGATAATGTAAGGATCAGTCCAATTAGGTCTGAACTTGCCCCTAGGGTCATGGATGGGAGCTCGGTTGTCTTTCAGTACCAAATCCCCTTCCTTAAGATTCTGAGACTTAACTTTCTTGTTAAAAGCCCTGGCAATCCTACGTTGATATCCTTGAACAAGGTACAGTGCTTTCAGCCTGCTCTCATCAAACAGCATCAGTTCTTCGCTCTGGTGCCAGTCCGCTTCTGCTGTCTGGCACTCGGCCATAACCCGCAACGACGGAACCTCTATTTCAATCGACAGAACAACTTCCATCCCATAAATGAGAGAGTACGGGGTTGCCCCAGTAGATGTTCGAATTGAAGTTCTATAGCCCCAGAGAGCAAAAGGCAATTTGTCTGGCCAGTCCTTGTAGGTCTCAACCCTTTTTCTGCAAAATGTGCTTAATGTTCTTGTTGGTGGCCTCAACAACCCCATTGGTTTGCGGCCAATATGTAGATGACTTATGAAAAGCCACGTTGTATTTCTCCAACAAGTCGATCACTTCTTTCTTGAAATGGGAGCCATTATCTGAAATGATCTCATTCGGGACTCCATAACGACAAATGATGTTATTTCGGATAAACTTAGCCACATGCGCTGCTTTTAACACTACATAAGACTGAGCTTCCACCCACTTCGTAAAATAATCAATTGCCACCAATATGTACTCATGCCCATTTGACCCTTTCAGTGTAACTGCCCCAATGACGTCATTTCCCTAGACTGAGAAAGGCCATAGTGAAGTCATGTTATACAGCTTCAACGACGGGATATTCATGCGATTTGCATGGATTTGGCATTTGTGGCATCGCCGAACAAAACCAATACAATCCTCCTCCATGGTAGACCAGTAATAACCTTGCCTGAGGATCTTTTGGGCTAACATTAATCCGCTCATATGTGCTCCACACTCTCCCCCATAGATGGCCTCCATTAGGCGCTTCGACTCTCTACGTCAACACACAGCTTGTGCATTCCCAGATGACCCCTCTTATACAATTTACCCCCACAGATGATAAATTGAACGGCCATCCGCCGTATTACCCTCTTATTTTTGGCATTAGCCCCTAGTGGATAATCCTTCTTTTCCAAGAAGTTCCAGATATTGTAATACTAGGGGTTTTGATCTTACACTTCATCTATTGCGGCGATTGACTCGTAGGCCGACGTATATCTCTGTTCAATGATGATCAGACGCATCCAAACTCCAAATGGATGTCTATCATAGAAGATAGAGTTGATAAAGCATCAGTGAACCTGTTGTTTTCTCTTAGTAGATAAGTGAAGGTTAGCTTCTCAAACCTAGGAATCAGAACATCCAGGGTTTGGTGATAGATCTTCATCTTTTCCTCTTTGACCTTCCAGTCTCATTTTTCTTAAGACACAACTAGGTTCGAATCCCCGATGACGTCCAACCTTTTTGCCCCTAGTTCCAGGGCGACTTCCAAACCAGCAATACACGCTTCGTATTTTGCTTCGTTGTTGGATACTTTGAACCGGAGTTTGAAGGCTACGGGTATATGGGAATTGTCGGGTGCTATCAGCAACACCCCTATCCCATAACCGTACTGATTAGACACTCCGTCGAAGTACATTGTCCAAATCTCTTCCTTGACTTGCAGAACAGCTTCATCTGGGAATAGGTATTTGTAGACACCCCATTTTTGACCGTCCTCAAGACTTGGACGTCACCGTTGGAACACTCGGTGATCATCCATGTTTGTGTTCGTTTGGAGTTCTCGGAGTTCTCGGCTCGCGCGCCTTGCCTCAGGACCTCCGAACTCGATCGTTTTGTGTCTGGTTTTGCACCAAACACTTGTGTTTGCCTTGGGAGGGCAGGGAATGCTTTGTGAGGCATCCCCACACACCACCGGCTGTGGCTAGAGGCCAGGCTGGCTGGTGTGGACACCGGCACTATACTGTGCCGGTCGGCACTATTTTGTGCCGGTCGGCACTATTTTTGGCAAAATGACCATTTTGCCCAGCCGGCTACTTTACAGCTGCTTTCTGAGATATTTTCAGACAGCTGTTTAGCTCTTGTTTCCCCTCCATACACGTGTATGGAGGGATGAGCCCTTGGATGACTTAGTTTGTAAGTCTTTGTTGCCTATAAGGAGAAGCCTCTTCTCTTGGCTCAAGGGTTAGCAAAATTTAGAGAGTTAGAGGGGAAAAGAGAGAGAGAAGCTCTGGTTTTTCTAGGGCTTGAGTTGCATACACCTTCTATCTCTATCCTTCTCTTGTGTGTCTAGGTGTTTTGTGCCTTATTATTGCACACAAACACCTAGTGTCTCACCTTCTCCTTGCAACTGAGGTTCTAAGGGCTGGTTTTCAGTGTCTTGACTGGTTTGGAGCTCAAGGAACCAACAACTCCAACCTTTGTGAAGAAAAGCTTCAAGGGTAAGAAACTTACTTTATTTACCCCATTTTTGCACTCCATTTTTGCCTAGTTTAAAACAGTTTTTGAGCTTAGTGTTTGGCACAAAAAAGTTCTGTTTTTTAACCCTCTTTGTTGTTTATTAAGAGTGTTTTGTGGTTTGGGGGAGTTTGACCCCTTTAGGCCTTGAAAAGGGCTCATTTTGTGCTATTTTGGAGAGATCCGGGACTTGTGTGCTTGGACCTTTCCACCACTGAAATCTTGAGGGATTTCAGTGGTGGAGATGGTCCTTGAAGTCCTAGAAAGGGAGGGCCACCCCCTCTCCTTGATGTCCTTGAAAAGGACAAGTTTTGGCTTCCAAAGGAGCACCATGTTTGAGTGTGTGTTGAGCATGCCTTGGTTGTTTTCCATGCTTATATTGCCATGATATAACATGCCTCCAAGTTGGTTTTGGTCTCCTATGCATGCTTAGTATAGTTGCCTTGTAATGCCTCTTTATGCCTTAACATGCTTAGGTTGTATGCCTCCATTTCTAGCATGTTTTAGACTTGTGTTTGTGAAGATTTTGTGCTCATATTACCATGTTTTAGCTCTGTCCATAAGTATCTTGGTCAATCTTAGCATGTTTAGTCTGGCTCCCTTGTATTTGGCTTGTTGGCCTTAAGAGCATGAGTGTGTAGCATGCTTTGTTTGCATGATTTTGATGGTTTGGAACCATTTCTTGTGCTATTTCAGTCCCCTAGAAGTGCTTGTATGTTTACATTGCATGCCTCTTTGTGACTTCTTAAGCTAGTGTTAAATGCTCCATGTGTTGGTCATGTTGCATGCCTTTGATTTCAAGCTTCTTAGATGCCATCTAAGTGGTCCTTTGGGCCTATTTTGACATGCTAAAAATCTGTTTTGAGTTGTTAAGTGCATGCCATAATTGCTTTGCATAAGTGTAGTTCAATGCCTCATTGGCTTGCCTTGGAACCTTGGGCCATTCATTGCTTGCTTAGCCTACTTTAATGCTTGGTTTAGCACTATGTTTGGCATGAATTTCAGAGCTTTCAATGCATGCTAATAGTCCATGTTTGACTCATTTCAAGTGTGCTTGAATGTCGTCTTGTTTATGCCCAAATATTGGTGCCTTGATCTGTGCATGTGTGCATTTTAGTTTGGCCCTCATAACTTGCCATTTTGGCTACTGATTTTAGGCCTTTTTGAGTTGCCTAATTCATGTCTAAGTCCATCATTTCATTGGTTTGCATGCTCACCTTGCATGCTTGTTTGAACCTTTTACATAAGTGTGTTGCATAGTCCACGTTGCATGCTTAGTTGACATGCTTAGGTTTGCATTTCCATTGTGCATGTTTGGCCTCTTGAAGTGAAGTATGATGGAGGTTGAACACCCTTGTTTGCTTGTTTGATTTGCATACATTTGAGATCAAAGTTGCATCCTTGGCTCTTAGGGCCATCACGCATGGAAATGCGCGATTGGTGGTCCAAGGACCGAGGCACATCCCCCTTTGAGTCCAAAATATGATAAGGATTGTGTTTGGTGCATACATGCTTTGAATCACATTGCCATGCATTTTGTTGCCCTCTGCTGCTGTGAGTTGCAGGTTTTGCAGGCATTTTGTGCCGACCGGCACTTTTTAGTGCCGACCGGCACTTTTTAGTGCCGACCGGCAGTGAATTGGCAGCCGATAGCTTCACTCAGTGCCGGTGGCCACATCCTTTAGCCGGTGGTGTTGTACCTCAGCCGGTGGTACTCCCCAGTGCCCTGAGAGGCACTCTTGGGACTTTGGCATTTTTCAGAGGAGGGTAGCAGGGAAAACAGAGGCACACTTGCATGACAGTGCGATTCCGAGCCAATTCCGAGCGCGCGCTGCATTTGGGCCCTCCTCCCGAGGCATTTACTGTTTTAATTAGATTAATTATTTGTCTAATTAATTTAGTGAATTTGTAATAATTAATTAGCTTGCGTAGTTAATTATTTGTATTATTATTTTGGTCCCTCCGAGCGAGGGCAAAAATGTAATAAGTGTGTGTGAGTGGGTGCATGTCTTCCAATCCCCATTTCTTTCTCTCCCTTTTACTTACCTGCTTTTATGGTTAGCATTAGGGCATACTTATTTTAGCATACCTTATGCAATGCATGCGTGCATTCATGCATTTGTTTACATGCATCGGGCTCGGCACATCATGCAAACTGCATTGTATTTCAATTCCAAAATTGAATACGTGATAGTTGTTGCATTTCATGTGCCATGCTTAGGGTAGCCGAGCCTGTCTAGATTACATCCCTGTATGCGATGCATTAGCCACTTAACATGAACTAGGTCATGCATGTTTGCTAACCGGGTCATTGTTTTGGCACGGAGTACGATGTAAGTATTTATGCTTTAGCATATCGCATGCGTGTGAATGTTAACATGACAGTATGCTTACCATGCGGCTAAATGCTTACATGAGATAAACTGTTTGAATGCCTGTGGGTGAAGGTTGGATTGTTTGAGTTGGAACATACTCATTGAAATCCGTGTTTTAGCCTACTCGCGAGTAGCAATTTCAAACTGTTTTCCAAACAAGACGGATGTGCAATGCTTATTTCCAAATTAGGCGATCTAGTCTATACTTATTTGCTGCGCGCATAACATAGTAATTCTAGGCTAATAATTGGAATAAGAACGCATAAAGTTTTCAAAAACGGATATCACGGTTAGTAGAGGCCGGTCTTCGGACCGGGCGAAAGGGGGTGCTCATAGCTGACCTTCCCCGATCGTACCCAAGCTCCCGAGCCAAGTCACTTTGGTGATGACGGACACGTGGCCTTCGGCACCGAGTCAGGGTTTCCTAAATTCCCCCATTAAAAAAATATTTAGGTGGCGACTCTGTAATCTGGCAAAGCAGTCCATGTTTGGCACTACTTTTTCAAAAATCTGTTTTCTTCAAAACGATTTGCCAGAGTTGGACTCTTTGGTTCAGATTTAGAACCGCAACACTTACAAAAACGGAGGAGTCTGAACTGTAGCCGAGGTCCCCCGCGGACGTGTTACAGTATTCTACCGCTTCATCCCCTGCCACTGGGTGATCTGCTAAGAACTCAGCTACCGCTCTCCCGTTGATGGACTTACGAGTAACATACTTTAAATCAAATTCGGAGAGAAGAAGTAACCAATGGGCTAGCCTACCCGTAAGCGCTGGTTTCTCGAAGAGATATTTTATAGGATCTAATCTTGAAACCAGAATTATGTTGTGAGCTAACACGTAGTGCCTCAACTTCCTGGTAGCCTATACCAAGGCTAAGCAAGCCCTCTCCAGCGGGGTGCAACAGGTCTCATAGTCCAGCATCTTCTTACTCAGGTAATTGATGGCTTTCTCCACCCTATCTTTAATTTCCTAAGCAAGCGTGCATCCCATCGTTGTGTCCGTTACTGACAGATACAGAATCAACGACTTTCTCGACTCTGGCAATGACAACACGGGTGGGTTCTGAAGGTATTGCTTGATCTGGTCGAAAGCGAATTGACATCGGTCATCCCATTGGAATTTCATTTCTTTCTTCAGGAGACCAAATTGTGGTTCACAAGTCAATGTTAATTTTGAAATAAACCGTATTATGAATTGCACTTTACCCAGAAAGCCTCGCACCTCATTTTCAGTCCTTGGTGGTGGCATTTCAAGGATGGCCTTGATTTTGGAAGGATCTACCTCAATGTCCCTCTGTGTGATCAAAAAACCCAGTATTTTCCTTGCTGTTACGCCAAAAGTGCACTTCTGTGGATTCAGCCTCAACCGATATTCTCTGATCTATTGAAAGAATTTCTTTAAGGCGATGTAGTGGCCCTCTCCTTTCTTGGGCTTGATAATCATGTCGTCCACATACACCTCAACCTCTTTGTCGATCATATCATGTAGAATTGTGGTTGCAACCCGTTGATAGGTAGCCCCAGCATTCTTCAACCCAAACGGAATCACCCTATAGCAGTAGGTTCCCCACGGCGTACTGAAGACAGTTTTCTCTCTATCCTCAGGTACCATCAGAATCTGGTTATACCCGGAAAATCCATCCATGAAGGAGAGCAACGCATGGCCTGTGGTGAAGTATTCTGCTTAGCATTCTCTGTACACCTCACACACTATATACTGTACACACACAATCTGCTTTCTGCTTTGCATACTCTGTACACTGCACACACTGTATACTGTACACACACAATTCGTTTTTTGCTTTGCATACATTTATCTATTGTATACTCACTGTTGCCCTTTCGCTTTCTGCAACTATGGGTGCACGCCTACTTTCTGAGACTTGCCCCAGAGCCAGAGGTAGAGATGCTGCCTGTCGTGCCATACTCTCACTGGTATGACGGGAGATGCCAGCGAAGGTCCTGGGAGTCCTTTCCCTTCTTCGGTCGATACTTCAATACCGTGACCGCAACTGAGGTAACTCAAGCTTCTTTGTTTATTTCTGTTTCCCTTTGATTCTGACTCAGATTGCAATATCTGACGATAGCTAACAATCTGCACATTCTTTATTTACAGATCACTTGGTAGCCTTGGGCGACGATGCCTGATGGAGTCAGAGATCAGTTCGCGGGTGCCCGAGAGGCTTCTCGCTTACGAATCCTGCTCGAGGGCTCGGTTTGTCAAGCGTGGTTCTTAGGGGAGCGATTCTTGCGCCAGACCATCGGCTTGCCCGAGTCGATAGTTCCGATGCCGCCTCCGATATACATGAGAGCCACAGAGAAATACACTTTCCAGGAGATGATTGATTTCACCGAGGCTGGGACGCCGACTTCTTCCGAGTCGAGGGTGATTACACAGCCTTCATCCAGACATACCTCATGCCACCTCTGACTAGCGCCCATAGAGATGAGAGAGCGAGGGCTCCAGCTGCGGGAGAGAGAGTCAGAGGAGCCGGGGCGACCAGGACCCAAGGCAGGAAAGGTTCTGGAGCGAGACAGAGGACTGGGTGGCCAGAGCTGCCTACCACACTCACCTACTGGCGGCATTCTGGGAAGGCTTGCTAGATCCCCATTGAGCCTGCACCAGCCGAGCATGAGCTTGTCGGGGTTTAAGGCCCGACTCCAGTATGTGCTATACTTTACATTTTGCATATTTACTTCATTTCAGTTATGCTTTATAGAACACTGATCTTCTCAACGCACTTGCAGGCACCCATTGAGTACACCGGGCAGGCCCTCGAGCTAGTGGCTTCCCTAACGGAGATGGTGCAGAAGAGCATGAACCTGCTCAGCCTCTACAAGATTCCGGTAATGGTCATTCAATTTCACACTTCATGCCATGAAACTTCATGTCGATACATCAGCATTTCAAGCATAAGCTGTTCCACACTGCACTGTTCTGACACACTGTACTCAAACACTACATTCAAACACTGCACCCAAACACTGCATTTGATACTGCACTCAAACACTACACCCAAACATTGCATTTGATATACACCACGACTAATGTATTTCATAAACTTCCCTTTTCAGATCCCAACCACATCGGACATTCCAACGGGAGCTGCGGCAGGACCATCAGCACCTCCTCCGTCAGCATGGAGAGAGAAATGGGAGGTTCCGGCTCGCAGTTGAGGCAGAGCTAGGGGCACCCATGACGAGAGTGGCTCTTCAGAGCCCGTTCCGGACGATGATGATGATGAGACAAGTGAGGACGAGGAGGCAGCGAGTCCACATCAGAGTAATCTGAGGACGGAAAGGGCGACGCTAGCTCAGATTCTGAGGGCGGAGACAATGCTGAGGCTAGTTCAGCAGCTAGCTCAACACGGGGGCCTCTGACAGCGGCGCTGATGGAGATAGCTCTGAGTCCATGCCCAGGAAGAGGACGTAGAGAGCCTCTCGATCCTGAGGTGGATGGCACCGATTTAGATGTTCTTTGCTTAGTTTCTTTTTGCTTTTTCTTTTGGTTAGTAGTGTTAGTACATTGTACAGTTTTATTTTCTTAAAAACTTGTACTCTTTTGTAAAAAAGAAACCATGATTGGAATGAAAAATCAGCTTTTTGATGAAAACGTGTTGTGTTTTACATTCTGAGGATCGCATTGCACCATTTTACACAAAAATAGGATTGATGGAAATTGAATATTGTACACTGTATTGGCAACTTCTTAATCAGGTAATGAACCGACCAACACATAACAAACAGAGTAAAACAACTCAATGAACAACTAATGTAACAACTCGATAAACAAAACAACATCAATACAACTCGATAAGCAACAACAAAACAACTCGATAAACAAAGAGAAACAACATAAAAAACAACTCAACAAAAGTCTTAAAACAAGGCGGCAAAATGCACCAAGAGTAGAACAAAACACAAGATCTCAGCACTCCCAACACATAGGAAAGCCATAGGAATTATGTCGGCTATAGACAGAGGTTGTCGGCCACCAAAAATGGTTGTCGGCCACTAACACTGGCCGGTCGGCTACAAAAGTGACTGGTCGGCCACCAGTGTAGGGAACCTCCAGATTGCTGCCACCTGTCTTCCATTCAGCACCTTATCTTTTACAAAAGTTGGGACTTCGTAGTTTCTTCATTCCAGCTCTGTTTTTGCCACAAATGGAGCCATTCTTCACCGAAAGCCTCTCAATATGGATTGCAGCTTTAGATGGCTCGAAAAAAGCAAATTTCTGGGGTTTTAGGATAATGCACTATTCTGCTAAGTCGTACCCCGCTGTGTTTTCCTTTCCTTCATGCCACGGCTAGATGTTGGAACCCGATTACACATGTTTTTAACTTTGGGGGGCAAGAGCTATGCCCTACAATTGAAGAATTCCAACTTTTGATGGAATCCCGGTATGACGAGGAAATCCTGCCCCAGTCCCATTTTAGTCACATCCAGGCTTTAGGATGGATATGTGGGCTCACTTTACATGATGCTCGATCTTTAGTTCACAACGGAGAACTAGACATTCCCAGTCTCATTCACTGATTTTCTGATGCCGGCGACCGCGGGGACCGTCTTTGGCAAAGTTTTCAGCAGCATGCTCTCTGCTTGTGCTTGTTGGCTCATTTCCTACTTACCCCTGGCTTCGGAGGGTCTAGCGTTCACTTGATCGAAGTAGCTCAAGTCTTGAAAGAACGCAAGAGCTGCATTGGCTTGACATTAGCCAAGACTTTGATAAGCTTAGACGCCTTCCATCGCTGGCAAACAACCAAGTTCGCAGGAAGTCCACTACTCTTACAGGTAATGTTTCCCACCCTGTCTCGCATGTGTTTCTCACATCACTCGGCCCTCAGGCTCTTTTTTTTTTCTCTAAAACCCTTTCTCACTTTTTCTCTCCACATACACCTCTCTATTCTTTAATCTCTCTTATTTTTCATCCCTCCCCAGATATGGCTCATGGACAGGTTGAAAGTAGTGGACTCTTGCCCTGCATATTCAGTAAGAGGCTATTTCTTTCGCCAATGGCTAGTTGATTTCCCGAACGAGGGATGGTGGTGCCATTGGATGTGCAACAGATCTGCTACTAACATTACTTGGCGTTGCCCCTAGTTTGATCTGCCCGAAATGAGCTACAGTATGTCTCAACAACCTGGCATTCAGTTGATTGGCTTAACGCACTGTGTCTTCTACTTTCCATTCTGGTTCAGGCATCAGTTCGGACACGACCAGACCTGCCCAGAAGAGGGGGTAAAGTACCCGGCTTCATTTCCAATCTAAGGTTCACAACTAGCTCGATATCCCATTGTATGGAGGACAAGAGAACTTCTGGCTCCCGCTCCCAATTTCAATTGTGCCCTTTCTGGCGAATGCATAGCTTGGCTCAAGGATGAGGCACAAACCAGGCCTACTTTAGCATCTGAAGCTTCCACAAGCTCTGGGAGGGGATGCAGGAACACCTGACTCATCTGTGCCCCAAGTTTATTGCTTTGATCTAACTTTCAAGTTTTCCTTTTGAATGTAATAAAAAGCGCAACTTTGATTTGTATTGAGAGTTGGAGAACTCTATATTGAAATCAATGAAATTGGAGTTGTGGGCACTAAAAATTTTCCTTTTGGTCCAAAAATGGTCTAAGTTGTAAAAAGATTAATTTGAACAAAATCAACTTTTATTAAAACTTTTCAAAACCATTTTCGATAAGGATCACAACTGGACACACATGGAATCTATCCTTGAGATGTACAACCCCGAATCCAGCAAATGGAAAGTTGCCCTTTGTTTGAATAGCACTACACTGTACTGGACTGTAACTAGCTCTCATAGCAAAGACCACAACCGAACTCTTGGATGCAGAAAAGACAAAGATGACCAAAACAATCTTATGGACACCGTTGATTTGGAAGTGTTTATGGCTGGACTTCAGAATGAAGTTACCTACGTATCCCAAAGATGGGAATCAAGCCTTACGTAGTTCGGTTTGGGTTCACTCGGGTATTAACGCTCTCCTTTTGCGTTCTAACTTTTGCCAAGGCCGCCCTTTTCGGGTTTTCAACCTTGCGAGCTCAATTTTTCTTTTTTCTAATTTTTTGTGCTCTAACTTTTGCCTAGGTCGCCCTTCCAGGTTTTCGGCCTAGCGAGCCACTCAAGGGTAGTATTTCTTTAACTTGTCCATATTGATTGGTTAGGAGAATTCGAGGCCATCTAGGTCCATAAGAATGATAGCTCCACCCGACCAGATAGATTTGATGATGTAAGGACCAGTCCAATTGGGTCTGAACTTGCACCTAGGGTCATGGATGGGAGCTCGGTTGTCTTTGAGAACCAAATCCCCTTCTTTTAGATTCCTGGACTTAACTTTCTTGTTGAAAGCCTTGGCGATTCTGCGTTGATAACTTTGGATGTGGTACAGTGCTTTCAGCCTCCTCTCGTCGAACAGCATTAGTTCTTCGAACCTGCTCTGCTGCCAATCCGCTTCTGCTATCTGGCACTCAGCCATAACCCGTAGCGACGGAACTTTAACTTCAATTGGCAGAACAGTTTCCATCCCATAAAGCAGAAAATACGGAGTTGCCCCAGTAGATGTTCGAATTGATGTCTTGTAGCCCGAGAGAGCAAATGGCAACTTGTCTGGCCAGTCCCTGTAGGTTTCCACCATCGTCTGTAGAATGTGCTTGATGTTCTTGTTGGCGGCCTCAACAGCTTCGTTGGTTTGCAGCCGATATGTGGATGACTTATGAAAAGCCACGTTGTATTTCTCCAACAAGTCGATCTCTTCTTTCTTGAAGTGGGAACCATTGTTTGAGATGATCTCATTTGGGACCCCATAACGACAGATGATGTTATTCCTGATGAACTTGGCTACATGCGATGCTTTCCCTACTGCGTAGGATAGTCTATTGCCACCAGGATATACTCATGCCCGTTTAACCCCTTTGGAGTAACTGCCCCAATAACATCAATTCCCCAGACTGAAAATGGCCATGGTGAAGTCATATTCAGCTTCGACGGCGGGATATTCATACGATTTGTATGAATTTGGTATTTGTGGCATCGCCGAACAAAACCAATACAATCATCCTCCATCGTTGACCAATAGTAACCCTGCCTAAGAATCTTCCGAGCTAGCATTACTCCGCTCATGTGCAATCCGCACTCTCCTCCGTGGATGGCCTCCATTAAGCACTTTGATTCTTCTGCATCAACACACAGCTTGTGCATTCCCAGATGGCCTCGTTTGTATAATTTACCCCCGCAGATGATAAACTAAGTAGCCATTCGTCGTATTGCCCTTTTATCTTTGGCATTTTCCCCTAGTGGACAAGCCTCATTTTCCAAGAAGTTCCAGATATCATGATACCAGGGGTTCTGATCTTGTATTTCATCTATCGCGGCAATCAACTCGTAGGCTGGCACATACCTCTGTTCAATAATGATCGGACGTATTCGAACTCCCAAAGGGATGTCTATCATAGAAGATAGAGTTGATAAAGCGTTAGCAAACCTGTTGTTCTCTCTTAATAGATGCGTGAAGGTTAGCTTCTCAAACCTGGGAATCAAAACGTCCTGGGTTTGGTGATAGATTTTCATCCTTTCGTCCTTAACTTCCAGTCTCCTTTTGCTTGAGACACAACCAGGTTCGAGTCCCCAATGACGTCCAACTGTTTTGCCCCTAGTTCCAGGGCAGCTTCCAAGCCAGCGATACATGCATCGTATTCTGCTTCGTTGTTTGATACCTTGAATCGGAGTTTGAAAGCTAAAGGTATGTGGGAATTGTTGGGTGCTATCAGCAACACCCATATCCCATAACCGTACTGGTTAGATGCTCCGTCAAAGTACATGGTCCAAATCTCTTCCTCGACTTGCAGAATGGCCTCATCTAGAAACAAATACTCTACTGCTTCATCCCCCTCCACTGGGTGGTCGGCTAGGAACTCCGCTATCGCTCTCCCCTTCACAGACTTACGAGTCATATACTTCAAATCAAATTCGGAGAGAAGAAGTAGCCAACGGGCTAGCCTACCTGTAAGTGCTGGTTTCTCGAAGAGATATTTGATGGGATCTAATCTCAAAACCAGAATTATGGAGTGAGCTAATAGGTAGTGCCTCAACTTCCTGGTAGCCCATACCAAGGCCAAGCAAGCCTTCTCCAGCGGGGTGTAACGGGTCTCGTATTCTAGCATCTTCTTGCTCAGGTAATAGATGGCCTTCTCCACTCTATCCTCAGATTCCTGTGCAAGCATGCAGCCCATTGTCATGTCGGTTACTAACAGATACAAAATCAACGATTTCTCCGTCTCCAGCAGTGACAACACGGGTGGGCTCCGAAGGTACTGCTTGATCTGCTCGAAAGTAACCTAGCATCGGTCATCCCATTGGAATTTCTTTCCTTTCTTTAGGAGACCAAATAGTGGTTCACGAGTCAAGGTTAATTTTGCAATAAACCGTCTTATGAATTGCACTTTACCCAGAAAGCCTCGCACCTCCTTTTCAATCCTTGGTGGTGGCATTTCTAGGATGGCCTTGATTTTGGAAGGATCGACCTCAATGCCCCTTTGTGTGATCAAGAACCCTAGCATCTTCCCTGTTATGACACCAAAAGTGCACTTCTGTGGATTTAGTCGCAACCGATATTCTCTGATCCGCTGGAAAATTTTCTTCAAGGCGATGTAGTGGCCTTCTCTTTCCTTGGACTTGACAATCATGTTATCCACGTACACCTTGACCTCTTTGTGGATCATATCATGCAAGATCGTGGTTGCAACCCGTTGACAAGTAGCCCCAACATTTTTCAGACCGAACGACATCACCATGTAGCAGTAGGTTCCCCACGGTGTGGTGAAGGCAGTCTTCTCTCTATCCTCGGGTGCCATCAAGATCTGGTTGTACCTGGAAAACCCATCCATAACGGAGAGCAATGCATGTCCTGTGGTGAAGTCCACCAATTCGTCGATGCGCGGTAGAGGAAAGTCGTCCTTTGGACTGGCTTTGTTCAAATCTCTAAAATCCACACACACCTGAATTCTACCATCTTTCTTCGGCACCGGAACAATGTTGGCCAACCAAGTAGGATACTCACATACTAGCAAGAACCCTGCATCTATCTGCTTGGTAACCTCTTCCTTGATTTTCAAAGCCCAATCCGGACGTATTCTCCAAAGCTTCTGCTTGACGGGTCGGGCCTCAGGGTCAAGAGGGATCTGGTGCCGTACAATCTCAAGATCGATTCCAGGCATATCTTCATAGAACCACGTGAAAATATCTTTGAAATCTTTTAATAAAGAGACTAAGCGCTCATGTTCCTCTGAAGACAACGTAGACTCGATCTGGACCAGACGCGGATCCTTCTCAGTACCCACATTAATTGAAATGATTTCATCAACTAGGGGTTTTACAAACCTCTCATCCTCTCGATCAATCAAATGTTTTAAAACCCGAGGAATTCCTTCCTCATCGTTTTTATCAAAATTTTGAAAGTCATGATCAATGCAATATACAAGTGGCACAGAAAAGTACTCAGAAACAGTAGTGGTACCATTTTCATTCACAACTTCCAGCTCGTCCAATTCCTTGATTACGACCGACTCAAAAGAAAAGGAAAAAGACGACCTGGACAAAACAATGGCATCCGGGTTATCAACCCTAGGAATACTGGACTCCGACTCAGAAGAACTGGAATCTGATTTCGACTTCACAAACTCTGTGGAATCAGATTCCGGTTCACTACCTGATTCAGAACCGCTGGACAAAAAGCCCTCCTCGAACTGCTAAACAAGGAAGGGTGCGATAGATGCATCCAGAATACCACCGGAAGGGTCCACAGCTGATTGATCTCCGATCATGGAAACGGTGAAGTCATCCCCCAAGCTCTCCGGTTTTATCTAAGGATCCGAAAGGAGACAAGCCAGCGCTACTCCTATCTCAAGTTCACTGCCATTGGACTCATCCTCTATATTCTATTCAGCCTCAGTTGGTAGGTCAGTTTGTTCTTCTGCAACTTCATCCCCTTACAACTGTAGGTCAAAGAAGATCTCAAAGCCGGGAAAACACCGCTTCTCAGAGTTCAAC
The DNA here is from genome assembly GCA_030407325.1 of Camellia japonica. Lineage (NCBI taxonomy): Eukaryota > Viridiplantae > Streptophyta > Magnoliopsida > Ericales > Theaceae > Camellia > Camellia japonica. The sequence goes on from JAPPVO010000016.1 coordinate 56,337,181, forward strand.
CATGGCTCAGGAAAGCCGCAAAATGGGAAATCTTCCTCCCTCCCGGACAAAGCGGCCGTTCAGGGTTCCTTGAATGGGTCTATGCACCAGCTCCTAATGCTTTCCACTTTGCTTAACTTTGGCTCTTCCTGCCATTTCTTTCCCTTTTCTTACCCAGTCTTCTTTGGTATGTGTGTAAGCTAGACCAAAGGTATAAGGGTTATGTGGCACTGCGGCCAATGCAGCAAGGCCCTTCCGGCCGCTCCTTCCCAATCCTATTCCGGGTACATGCTGTAGCTTATTCATGAGGTAGACTGATTGAGCATTGATGTACAACCCCTCATCAATAGCCAGGATATCTTGCACCACCCGGGCCTCGGCCAAGGTGAACCCAGACATTAAAACATCTTCATCGCCGTGTACTATTTCCAATACCGGTGTAGTGACTTCCGGCGGAGGATGTATAGAAGAATTCCCAAAAACAATAGCTACCCCCTTCCCATGGGGGTACTTCAACATCTGATGTAGAGTGGAAGAGACAACTTTCACTTGGTGCAGCCACGGTCGTCCAAAGTAAGTTAAAAGTGGCTGGAACATCCAGGACATGGAACTCAACATCCTGTTGTGCCGGGCCAACCTGCGTTCTGATCCGAACTTTCCCCATCACTTCCCGACTTGTATTGTCATAAGCCCAGATCACCTGGGCTGTTGGTACGAAGTCTGCTGGCTTCAAGCCAATAGCATAGGCCGTACGTGACGGGCACACGTTAATTGCAGACCCGGTATCAACCAAGACGACTGGTATCCACTTCTCTTTACATTTAACAAAGATGTATATGTAGACGTCCCCCGAACGCCCCGGGAGGGTTAAGTCCCGTTCTGTTCATATTGGGGTCACTACAGTTCAAGGACTCAAATGTCACGGTTCTTAATCTTGAACCAAAGAGTCCAAATCCGGCAAATCGTTTTGAGAAAACTGATTTTGAAAGAAGTGCCAAACATGGACTGCTTTGCCAGATACAGAGTCGCCACCTAAATATTTTAAATGGGAAATTTAGGAAACCCTGACTCGGTGCCAAAGGCCACGTGTCCGTCATCACCAAAGTTGCCTCGGCTCGGGAACTTGGGTACGATTGGGGAAGGTCACTTCGTGAGCACCCCCGCTCGCCCGGTCAAAGACCGGCCTCTACTAACCATGATATCTGTTTTTGAAAACATTGTGAGTTCTTATTCCGGTTATTAGCCTAGGTTACTATGTGATGCTTGCAGCAAACAAGTATGGACCGGGTCGCCCGAATTGGAACAAAACATTTCATGTTTGTTTGTTTGAAAATGGTTTGATGGTGCTACCCGCAGGTAGGCTAAGACGCGGATTTGCCACCCTCAGGTGAGCTTAGAAAACATGATTTTGCCACTATCTAGTGGGCTTAAAACAAACATTCAACGCATTGTCCAATCCAAGTAACTCAGCCTCCACCCACAGGCATTCAAGGCAGTTATATCACATAAGCATATAGCCTCATGGTAAGCATGCTATTCATGGCAGCACTCACACGCATGCAAGGATGGTAAAGCATAAAACTCACCGAGTACTCCAAGCCAAAACAGAAAACTTATTAGAAATCATGCATGATCCTAAATATACAGGAATGCCTAATGTAACACATGCAAAGATGCAATTATAGCAGGCTCGGCTATTCTAAACATGGCATATGGAATGCTACAACTAACATGTATTCAATTTGGAATTGAAATACAAATGCAGTTTGTATGATGTGCCGAGCCCGGTGCGTGCAAAACAAATGAATGATGCAAACATGCTGTCATACTGTATGCTAATTGAAATATGCCCTATATCTAACCATCATAAGCGGGTAAATAAAAGGGAGAAAGAAGTGGGGGGTTGGAAGACATACATCGCACTCACCCACACTTATTACAATTATGCCCTCGCACAGAGGGTCCGAATAAATAATAATACAGTCCGAATAAAAGAATAATACAGTCCGAAATATACAGATTCTTAATTAATTAACAAATTAACTAAGAAAGCTTTAAACTGGCATGCAAGCCAGGGGCTGCCTCGCTTTTGATGAATGATGTATGCTGGACTGCCTTTGCGCAGAAATCCACTGGGATGCCCAATTAGCCTCTGTTTGCAATGTTTCTCGAAATGCGCGCCAGACTCCGAAAAGTTTCTGATTCTCATTTTGCTGCAACAGAGAGCAGGAAAAGGGCATAGCAATGTATTTCACACATATATGCATGCCTCGATTCTCGTGCCACCAATCACGCATATCGATGCATGATGGCCGAGGAATCGGATTGCACAACTCAATATAGGGTGCAATGCAGATGAATGCTACGACAAAACCTAACTCCATCATGGGTAATCCGGAGTGTCGGTGACTGGGGAATTGAGACCCGTTCCGTCACTCGGAATACGAAACGTGCCTCGTTTCCCGTGCCCGGGCTAACTCCTATCCCGAACACGATGCAATATGCATGATATGCATGAATGCGACTAATATGCAATCCTAGCATGCACAATGCTATGAGAATGAGATGCCTCGAAATGCGTGCACACGGGCGCGCAAACCGAGAAAATGATATAAAGGCATGAAATGGCATGAAATATGACATGCAATGGGACTAAAATGAGATGCCTCGAAATGCGTGCCCACGGGCGCGCAAACCGAGGCGATACATACGGAATGCAAAATGACATGGAAATGATATATAATGAGGCTAAAATGAAATGCCTCCAAGTGCGTGCCCAAACCAAGAGAATGGCATACGGAATGCAATGCTGCGAAAATGGCATACAGAATGCAGAATGGACTTATACCAACATGAGAGGGCCTCAGGCACACTCACACGGGAGGCCGTCGGATAAAAAAAGGAGTGCCTCGAAATGCGTGCCCACGGGCGCGCAAACCGAGGCGATGCACTAAAGCATGAAATGACATACGAAATGCGAAATGGACTTATACCAACATGAGAGGGCCTCAGCCACACTCACACGGGAGGCCGTCGGATAAAAGTGAAGTGCCTTGAAATGCGTGCCCACGGGCGCGCAAACCGAGGCGATGCACTAAAGCATGAAAATGCAAATTGGGCTTACACTAACATGAGAGGGCCTCAGCCACACTCACATAAGATGCCGTCGGATAAAAGTGAAGTGCCTTGAAATGCGTGCCCACGGGCGCGCAAACCGAGAAAATGGATTAAAGCACAGAATGACATGCGAAATGAGACGTGGCATATGGCACATGAGAAATGAAAATTTCAGTAGCTAAAATGATGCACAAATAGCCCCCGAATTATGACAAAATTACACCCGATGCCCGAAATGCAATGTTATGCACCCGAAATGGCCTACAGCTATGCCAAACATGCGCAGTATGGACACGACATGTAAAGACAGATGCTAGGCAGCCCCTGAAATAGCATTTTTACAGTACAAAGAATGGCCAAACAACAATCACAAGTATGGAAAAAATAGCATGCAAAAATGGGGGAAAAGAGGGGGATAATGAAGCAAATGATATGTACAATGCTCAAACTGAAAAATACAGTTCTAAAACATTAAAGAGGGGCCAAAAATATGCACATTTACAAGAGATGACATCTCCCAATTCAGTATGTAGATAGGCTAAACATGGCATGCAAAATAATGAGCCAACAAAGGCTATAACATGAGGTACCAAAAGCATGCATCAAAAAACCTTGGACCCTTAACAAGACATGAATAATGGGTCATTTTAAGACACTTTATAAGCCTGATGAAGGCTGAAAACAGAAGCCAAGAAAGCCTAACAAAGCATGCAATTTTACGGAATCAAAGATGGTATTACATGAAGTACCAAAATCATGCACCAAATGGCCTAAGACCCTTAACAAAACATGAAGAATGGGTCATTTTAAGACACTTTCTAAGCCTGATGAAGGCTGAAAACAGAAGCCAAATAAGCTTTAAAAGGCATGCAAAATGGGGCCAAAGAGAGGTACAAAGAGAGGCCATGTATGGAGGCCCCAAACAAGATTCATCCCTTCTACAATGTTGTAGAGGGACCTAAAATAAGCTCAATATCAGTTAATTTCATGCTCAAAATCAGACTTCAAATAGGCTAAAGAAACCATGCAAGTTTACGGTAAATTGAAGGAATTGTGAAGCAAGTGCATGATGGAGTTACCAAACAAGGTTGAGCCCTTCTTCAATGTTGAAGAGGGGCTCAAAAGAAGCCCATTCACAGTATATTTCATGCTCGAAAATAGATCACTCATGAGCTAAAAATAGCATGCAAGAGCAAGAATAGAACATGAATTCAAAGCAAGTGGCATGCAGAGCATGAAAACAAGGTTGAGCCCTTCTTAAATGTTGAAGGGGGGCTCAAAATAATCACAAAATCAGTTCATGAGATGCTCCAAATCAGATCACAAATAGGCCAAATAAATCATGCAAGTTTACGGTAAATATGGAGAATTACAAAGAAAGTGCATGATAGAGAGGCCAAACATGGTTGAGCCCTTCTACAATGTTGTAGAGGGACTCAAAATAGGCCCACTCACAGTTTATATCAGGCTCGAAAATGGATCACTCATAATCCAAACAAAGCATGCAAAATATTGGCATAAGAGGTGATATTGAAGGAAGAGCATGATAGAGGTACCAAACAAGGTTGAGCCCTTCTTCAATATTGAAGAGGGGCTCAAAATAAGCACAAAATCAGTAGGGGTCAGAGCCCAAAACAAAAAGCAAATAGGGTAAAGAATTGATTCAAAATTGTGCTAGAAAAAGGGAATTAGAGGCTTACCCTTGGAGACAAGTCTTTCATGGCTTCTTGGCTTCAATTTGTTGCTTCTTAGCCTCTGGAAAACACTCCTTTGCTGCTGAAATGGAGGTGGTGATGGTGAGGCTTAGGGTTGCTGAAGAAAGGGGCTAGAAACTTGAAGCTTTTTTTGAGTTTTTGGCTATGGAAATGGAGGCAATGAGAGATGATGTCTTGAGAAGAAAGTTGCTCACCCTAACAAAGGAGAAGCTCAGCCCCTTAAATGGATCAAAAAGGGTGTAAAAGGGAAGGGAAATGCATCCAAGCTTTCCCTCCCAAAATATCCCCCGGAGGACAGGGATATTTTGAAAAGCAGCTGGACAGCTGTAAAGGGTTCAAAAGCAGAAAGCTGGCCGGCCAGGTGGATTTCTTGAAGATGGCCGGCCGGCCACCCCACTGGTCGGCCAGCCACTCCCCATGGCCGGTCGGCCATGGCCAAAAATGGAACAAAAAATTAATGGCCGGCCACCAACTTTTGGTGTCCTCCCAGGTGTGTAGAATAAGGTCCCATGGTTGGAATTGGGCAACTCTGAAGCAGGAGTCACAACATTGCACTTGAAAGAGAGGCTCAAAAATGAAAATCACAATTACTGGCCGGCCATCACTTTTTAGGGTCCTCCCATGTGCCCTCATCACAAATATGTAGTTTTGGTTGGAAGAAAATGGCCCCAGGGTGTTCAACATTAGCCCGGAAGTGAGCAAAACGGGTGCCGGAAGAGCATAACTGGTTATCTGAGATAATTGCTGGCCTCCACCCTCCAGTGATCTTCCTGGTGCTAAAACAGAGGTACCTGCCAAAATTGAACAAAAACTGATGCAAAATGAATGCTCGGGGGCCAAACCGCGAGGTTCGGGGCCCGAAAACCGGCTGTAAGCACCGAAAATGGCATTCAGCCACGAAGTGGGTATCTGAGCCCCCAGTGTTCCTCGTTATGACAAAATAGAGGTTCCTGCCAAGAATGAACAGAAATCGATGCGAAATGAATGCTCGGGGGCCAAACCGCAAGGTTCGGGGCCCGAAAACCGGCTGTAAGCACCGAAAGTGGCATTCAGCCACGAAGTGGGTATCTGAGACCCCAGTGTGCCTCGTTATGATAAAACAGAGGTACCTGCCAAGAACCGGAGGAATCGGAGATGGTTGGGCGGTCCCGAACGGAGGCACACGGCCTGACGGCTCCGAAAACCGGGAACCGGGCTCCGAAATGGGGAAAATGGCCTACGGCCACAAAATGTAGCCCACGGCCACCGGGAGATAATCTACAGGACTACTCCCTTCCCTCAGGAAAGAAAACAGAGAAAACCGAGTCTGGTTCGCAAACCGAGGCAGGGTATGGAAGAGAGTTCGGAAGTCCGGAGGCAGGGCGCACGGCCGCGACTCTGAGACTTCTGAATGAGCACAATATGCAACATCACCGAGCGCTCAATCGGTGACGTCTGAGTCTTAAGGTCGGTCAAAAATGGGGTGTCTACAGTATAGTGGTTTGTTATGCTCAGAACCCTCAGGCGGCAATTTCTTATCTATAAAGGTCAAAGTCGGTGAAGCCCCTCCCGGGAAGACATGTGATCCACTTCTTCAGAATACCAAGCATCATCTGGCAGATTCTGTCCCCAATCTTCATCCGTGTGAGCAAGATGCAAATCATCATCTTTCCACCACATTCCTCTAGCAACCGACAAGCAACTGTCCGGTTCCGTTGTAAGTATTCCTGCATCCACAACACATTCAATCCCCGCAGGGCCTTTGGCTTTTCTAGCCTTCTGATCATTCACAATTCTTTCATGCTCGAACCACTTCAGCACGGCCTCTTGCTTTGTATCGGCTATACTAACACCACCCAATTCCTAAGCAAAATTCTTAGTATCGGTGCTCTCTGGCAACCTTCCCTTGTCGTCGATCGTTCCGGTCGTTACAACAATTCTCGTTTCCAGTTGTTCCTGCTTTGGCTAAGACCCCTCATCAACATCCGGTTCATCACTGAGCCACCCCGTATTATCCGTTGATCCGTTCATATCAAACCAGTCGATCTGTACACTCTCCAGATCTTGTTCATTGAAGAACTACAAGTTACTGATGTCCTCCTCGAGCTCGGCTAAGTCTTACAACCCCTGGCTTGGTCCATCCTCCCAGACTACATTAACCTCTATTCTCATCAGCAATTCCACCCCCAGTCTGGCCTGACTGGTTGGCATAATGTAGCGACACAGGTTGTATTCCTCTTCAGTTAAGCTCATGGAGCCCTCATGCATGCCTTCTTCTACCACAGCTATCACCATAGGTTTGGGTTGGGATAGGGATGCACTTATCATGCACAAGTCTGTGTTTTCCGGGATGAACAACGCCAGCTTAGGTAGGTAGGAGGGGGTGATGTATATACTGGGGTTGTAAGGGACGACCAGTGTTTGGATAAGGTTTATTTGCCTAGGTAGAGGGGTTTGGTTATCTGGTGGGAGAGGATTTGTAGTGACGTTAGGCTTTTGAGAAGGCGCTATCACTTTGTTGTCAATGAGATCCTGAATCCCATGACGTAATCTGAAGCATAGGTCGGTATCATGACCATGCTGTTGGTGGAAGGTGCAGTATTTGGCCAGGTTGTGTGTAGGAGGGAGGGGATTAGGCAATGGGCACGGCTCTAGGGGCTTCAGATGCCCCTTTTTATCAGGACCCTCAAGGCCATAGATAGAGACACGTAGAGTGGGGTGAAAGCCCTCTGGCCTCGGGGTTAGTGCTTTGCAAGTTGTGAGGTGGTTTCGGATGTACCGGCAAAGGGGGTGGCTGCTTTCGGTGTGGTAGTGACCATACCAACATCAGAGGTCCTTGCAGCTGCATTACTACTCGTAGCCGCATTGGAACCGCGTGTAAAAGCCCTCTTGGGTTGATCTTTCTCATGGTCTATCAGACCCTGTTTCATTGCATCCTCTATCTGTACCCCTATTTCATGGAGGTTAACAAATGTAGGCAAAGGTAAGACTATCATCTTCTGTAGAAGCCTCGGTTGCAGATTACGGACGACCATTCTGATCTGGTCTTTTTCAACTGGCCGGGTGGTCATCATAGAGGCCTTGGCCCTCCACCGAGTGACGAAATCGGAGAAGCCCTCCTTTGGCTCTTGATGAGTTGCCTCAAGATCACGAGTTGTGACCTCGATTTGAGTGTTATAGGAGTATTGAGCAAAAAAGGCCTCAGCCATCTCTTCCCAATTCCATTTTACAGAATCCTCAAGTTTAGCATACCAAATGGTCGCGATACCCAACAAGGTCCGGCCGAAGAGGGATAACTTCTGCAGCCTAGTTAGGCCCATCGGCCGCAAAATATCTAAAAATAGCTGCAAGTGGACCATAGGATCACTCGAGCCATCAAAGCGGTCTATATATGGCATTTTAAACCTATCTGGCAAGGTCACCACTGCATCGGTATAGCCATCCTCTATATCTGGGATTGAATTGACACCCTGAGCTCGTTTGAAAAGCTTCTCAAGCTTGCTCACTTTTAGTGCGGTAGGGTCGACCTCAAACTCAAACGGTGCCTCCATTGGGTAAACCGGTGCTTTAGAAGTCTGGGGTGGAATCGGATCCACCGGGATGTCTGTGTAACAAGCCCGCGGGGGACCTCGCTACAGCTCGGACTCGATTTGTGTCGGTTCTAAATCTGAACCAAAGAGTCCAACTCTGGCAAATCGTTTTGAGAAAAAACAGATTTTGAAAAAAAGTGCCAAACATGGACTGCTTTGCCAGATACAGAGTCGCCACCTAAATATTTTTAAAATGGGAAATTTAGGAAACCCTGACTCGGTGCCGAAGGCCACGTGTCCGTCATCACCAAATGTCTTGGCTCGGGAGCTTGGGTACGATCGGGGAAGGTCAGCTACGAGCACCCCCTTTCGCCCGGTCCGAAGGCCGGCCTCTACTAACCGTGATATCCGATTTTGAAAACGTTATGTGTTCTTATACCAATTATTAGCCTAGAATTACTATGTTATGCGCACAGCAAAAAAGTATAGACTAGATTGCCTAATTTGGAAATGAACATTGCATATCCGTTTGTTTTGAAAGCGATTCAGAATTTGCTACTCGCAAGTAGGCTAAAACACGGATTTCAACGAGTTTTTCCAACTCAAGCAATCCAACCTCCACCCACAGGCATTCAAACAGTTTATCTCATATAAGCATTTAGCCACATGGTAATCATATTGTCATGTTAACATTCTCACGCATGCGATATGCTAAAGCATAAATACTTACATCGTACTCCGTGCCAAAACAATAAACCAGTTAGCAAACATGCATGTCCTAGTTCATGTTAAGTGACTAATGCATCACATACAGAATGTGATTAGGATAGGCTCGGCTAACCCTAAAATGGCATGTGAAATGCGATCATTCGGTGCACGTATTCAAGTTAGATTTTGAAGATACAATGCGGTTTGTATGATGTACTGAGCCCGGTGCATGTCAACAAATGCATGGATGCACGCATGCATTGCATAAGGTATGCTAAAATAAACGTGCCCTAATCTACCATCATAAGCAGGTAAATAAAAGGGAGGAAAGAAGCGGGGGTTGGAAGACATGCACACCACTCACACACGCTTATTACAGATTTGCCCTCGCCCGGAGGGACCGAAAGAATATACAAATTAATTAACTACGCAAGCTAATTAAATATTACAAATTAATTAATCTAATTAAAACAGTAAAGCCCTCGGGAAGCGGGTCAGATGCAGCGCGTGTTCGGGACTCGCTCGGAATCGCACCGCCATGCATAGTCTGCCTCTGTTTTCCCTGCTTTGCTCCTCTAAAAACTGCCAAAATCTCAGGAATGCCTCTCAGGACACTGGGGGATCCCACCGGCTAAGTAAAATGACCACCGGCACTAGGATGTGGCCATCGGCACAAAATAGATCCACCGGCCATCGATTGACTGCCGGTCGGCACTAAATACTGCCGGCCGGCAATAAGTTCCTGCAGAACCTGCAACTCACAGCAACAGAGGGCAAAATCTTGCATGGCAATGCAATTCAAGCTGTTTATGCACCAATCACACTCCCTATCATGTTAATGACTCAAGGGAGGATGTGCCTCGATTCTCGGGCCACCAATCACGCATTTCTATGCATGGTGGCCTAAAGGATCAAGTGTGCACTTTCATGTCAAATGAAATGCAAACCGATCAAACAAAATGAGGCCCAATTCCTATCACCAAATCAAGGAACAAGGCATGCATGTCTATGTGTGCAATCCTAAACATGTCAACTAGTATGCAACATGGGATGCAAACAAGAATGCTAGTATGCAAACACACATACAAGGCAAGCATGCAAACCAAGCAAAGGGGTGGACTTAAACATGACTTAGGCGACTCCAAATAGGCCCAAAATCAGTAGCCAAAGTGCCCAAAAAGGAAGGCTAAGCACATACACATGCATGCACATGTTAAGGCACAAACCTAAGCATTAAACAAGCAACTCTCAAACACACTTGAAAGAGGCTAAACATGGACAATTGGCATAGAATGAAAAGCTTTAAAATCATGTCAAAATGTGGTGCCAAACCAACCCAAATGAGACAAGCATGAGCATGCAAGCATGGTCCAAGTACTTGAGGCAAGTCATGAAGCCTTGAAACACATTTAGCATAACAAACATGGCATGCATTAAACAACTAAAAACAGATTTTTAGCATGTTAAAACAAGGCCAAAGGATTACTTAGATGGCATCTAAGTGGCTCAAATTCAAAGGCATGCACAATGGTCAAAACATAGGGCATACAACACATGCTCTCAAAGCAACAAAGAGGTAACTAAGGCAAGCATATGAGCATGCCAAAGGGACTGAAATTACATGTTGGATGGTTCCAAACCACCAAAATGATGCAATCAACATATGCTACACATTCACATACTTGAGGCATACAAGCCCGACAAGCCACAAATGCAAAGGAGCTATACTAAGCATGCCAAAATCGATCCAAACAACTATGGACAGACCTAAAGCATGGCAAAATAAGCACAAAACATTCACAAGGCTAAGCCTAAAACATGCTCGAACAAAGGCTAACAACCTAAGGCATATTAAGGCAATTACAAGGCATTACATGGTAGGTATGCTAAGCATGCATGGTGTACCAAAACCAACACACAACATGATTATATTATGGCATAATAAGCATGAAATGCAGCCTAGACATGATCAACACACACTCTAACATAGGCTCCCTCAACAGGCCAAAAATGGTCCCTTTCAAGGACAACAAGGAGAGGGGGTGGCCCTCCCCTTTTGGAGACTTCAAGGCACCATCCCCACCACTGAAATCCCTCAAGATTTCAGTGGTGAAGAGGCCCAAACACCAAAGTCTCGAAACTTGCACAAAATAGCACAAAATGGGGCCTTTCAAGGCCTAAGGGTGGTCAAACTTCCCCAAAGCACAAAACACTCTTAATAAACTATCAAGAGGGCCTAAAAAAAGAACTTTTTTATGTTATACACTAAACACAAAAACAGCTCTAAGATAGGTAGAAATAGGATGCAAAAATGGGGAATAAATGGAAAGTTTCTTACCCTTGTAGACCACCTTCACAAATGATGCTCCAACAGCCCTTCTTGGCTTGAATCCACCTCCAAAACACTCAAACAAGCCTCCAAGGGTCTCAAGTCCAAGAGATAGTGTGTTAGTGTGTGTGGTGAGCAAAAATGGCACAAAACACACACTTATAGAGATAGAAAATATATCTAACTCTAACCCTAGAACTCAAGCTTTTCCAAAGCTATCTAAAATGTCTAACAAGTGTCTAACCCTAATGCCAAGAGAAGACCCTCTCCTATATAGGCAATTCCCTCTTGTAAGGCTTACAAAACAAGCCATCCAAGAGGGAAATCCCTCCATACACGTGTATGGAGGGGAATGGGGTGGGTGCCAGCTATCACAGCTGGCACAAAATATCTACAAAAAGTAGATGAACAGTGGTCGGCCGCTCAAAATTGTCATTTTGACAAAATTGAGTGCCGACCGGCAACAAAGAGTGCCGACCGGCAATATATATTGCCGGTGGCAACAAAAACCAGCCGGTGGCCTCTAGCCACTGCCGGTGGTGTGTGGGGATGCCTCACAAGGCATTCCCTGCCCCTCCAAGGCAAAACACAAGTGTTTGGTGCAAAACCAGACACAAAACGGTCGAGTTCAGAGATCCTGAGACAAGGCGCGCAGCCGAGAACTCCGGGAACTCCAAACGAACACAAACATGGATAATCACCGAGTGTTCAAACGATGACGTCCAAGTCTTGAGGACGGTCAAAAATGGGGTGTCTACAGTCTGCATTTTCCTGGACATTGGCTGTGGGAGTAGGAGCTCTAGGTACTGGAATGTTTGCAAGAGGTGGATAAGATGCAGAAGCTGTTGCTTGTTGCGGCTGTTGTTGCTGTAGCCTAACAATTAACTCAGCCTGCTCGGCTACAATTTCTGCTTGGCGGGCAGCATCCAACTGCATATTCTCGATAGTTTGTTGAAGTTGGCACATCATATCTTCCATGTTGACTGAGGGGTGCTGATCTATCAGAACTGGTGTGTACTCTCTTTCTGAAGTGGAGGCAGAAAACTGGACTTCACTGAAGGAAGGTAATTGCTGAACTGGTGAATTATGCCTGACTCTCCTCCGTCTTGTAACCGGGGGTAGCGAAGCAAACACTGGTTGTCCTTTTACAAGATCCCCAGATCGATAAAGTCGCCTTACTTGAGTCCAGAGTGCTTCGTCTGACGCAATTGTGAAACACTACCTTGTAAAAAGAAAAATAAAGCAAAAGAAAGAAAAATCAGAAAACGCACAGCACCTCGGCGTAGACTGAAACAACACACAATTGATATCATAAGCTAGACGACTGTATTTAGACACTAATTTCTGTCCCAAATTTCTGCCTCAAAACTGATGCCCTCAAACTGATACCCAGACTTGCAACTGATACGTACAGTCCTACAGAGTTACACTCTAAAAGCACATACCAAGCAAGTAAGAGCCAAAACACCCCTAAGATGGGGTAGGGTTACCCTGTCCTAATCTCGTCAGGAGCTAGGGATTCACTACGCAAATAAGCGGTTTTATACAATCCTGCATTCGGGTGAGCAACCTGTCCTAGTTTGAAATAGTCTCTATGGCTTCCGATATGCAACTAGGCCGATTGGTCAAAAAAGGGTACCTCAGCAAAACTATCTAATATATCTCTCACACCTAACACCGAGAAGTGAAAGGAGGATCAAATGGTACAGCAGTAGTCTAGATCCAAGGCTTGTGTTCCCATCGTGGCAGAGCCCACAACCAGTTAGCCTTATGGCACGCTTTTCCAAGCAAGCCTCCAGCAAACCGTTCAGGAATAGCAGATGGAAAACATTATGACTTAAGCGCACCGATGCAAATGCAATGCAAAGAAACACATAAGTGTAAATAAAACAACATATCATGAGTTCAAGTCAAGTTCTCTAAATCTCCAGCAGAGTCACAAGAAATTGTGGGCTTGCCTTTTTTTGTGCCCCTGTCTTTCGAAAAGGGTTTGAAAAGAAGGCCTCACAGTTCGGACTCCCGTGGTTCTGAATCTAATCTCACAAGTGCAATGTGAAATTGATAAACACCAAAGAGTCCAAATCCGACAAATGTTTTGGAAAATCGATTTTAAATCAAATAATGCCAAGATTGGATTGCTTTGCCAGATTACAGGATCGCCACCTAAATATTTTATTTTTGGGAAATTTAGGAAACCCTGACTCGTGCCAAAGGCCACGTGTCCATCATCACCAAAGTTGCCTTGGCTCGGGAACTTGGGTACGAGAGGGGAAGGTCCTGAAATGAACACCCCCACTCGCCCGATCAAAGATCGGCCTCTACTAATCATGATATGTTCTTTTATAAACCTCATGTGTTCTTATTCCGGTTATTAGCTAACTTTACTATGTGACGCACACAAGCAAGTATAGACTAAGTCGCAAGAATTGGAACAAATTCAATTCATGTTTGCTTTTGAAAATGGTTTGAATTTGCCACCCTCAAGTGGGCTTAGAAATGCGGATTTGCCACCTCAAGTGGGCTTAAAACATGATTTGCCACTTCGCAAAGTGGGCTTAAAACTTACATTCGTTGAATCATTCCAATTCAAACAACAAGCCTTCATCCATAGACATTCATGCAGTTTAGCAAGTAAGCACATAGCCTCATGGTAAGCATGCGAATCATGGCAATATTGCAATCACACTCATGAAAGTATGCTAAAGCATAAAAACTCACCGAGTACTCCAAGCCAAAACAAAAGCTAGTTAGAAAGATGCATGATCCTAACTATACAAGATGCCTAATGCAAAACATACAATATGAAATTAATAGGCTCGGCTATCTAATCATGGTATATGAATCAATTTGAACAACATGCGTTAAAACACGTATTCAAAGAAGTGTATTGAAATACGATGCAGTTTGAATGATACGCCGAGCCTCGGTGCATGCAAGACAAGATGAATGGATGCAAGCATACGATATGCTAATTGAAAATGTCCATAATCTAACCATCGAAAGCGGATAAATAAAAGGGAGAAAGACGTGGGGTTGGAAGACATGCACACACGCACGCACGCACACTTATTACAACATTGCGCCCTCGCGAAGGAAGGTCTGAATGAATAAGCTAACTAGCTACGCTAATTACAACCTGAAACCAATTAACTATTCTAGTTAACTAATTATTATAAACCGAATTTAAGCTAATTAATTACAAAATGAATTAATTTACTAAATAGTTACAACACTTGTATGAATGAATTAGCTACGACTAACTAATTAAACAAAGCAAGTAAATGGCCTCGAGGGCGAGGGACGCTTGCATGCTTGGTTGGTTTCCTTCCGAAAATCCACCACCTTGCCATCGGACACCTCTGTTTGCACTTGTTTGAACACCAACAGTGCTGCCAACTTCCAGAACATCTCTGCTTAACTCAGGAACACACTTGTGCAAAATTTCATTTCTGGCCGATCAGCTAAAAATGGTGGTTGTCGGCTACCATTGGTGGCCGATCAGCCACCCCTTCCTTGAACTTCTTTTTTTTGCTACAACAGAGAGCAAACAGAGGCAAAGCAGCGTATTCTCAAGGAGTGTATGTACTGCTACCCTCCTTATCATTATACAAGCTCAAAGGAGTATAACTCTTGGCTCTCAAACCATCAACCAAGCATTTCATGCATGATGGCCAAAGAACCAAGCTTGTACAAGCTTAGTGAGTGCAAAACAAGGCTCAACAAAACCACAACCCTATCATGTATGATCAAGGGTGATGGTGACCAAGGAAAGTGGCACGTTTCATCACTTTGAGTATGAAACGTCCCATTTGCCTCGTGTTTGAATTAACGTCCGATTCGAACACATGCAATGCAACATGAAAGACGCTTAATCTTGCCTCTTTTACTTGTCCAATTTTATTTACTCATTTTACATTATCGATTAATTCTTTAATCGATTAAGTCCACGGTGAGTGTCCTCTAATGGAAAAAGGGCTTAAACCACGAGTGCCTTGAGCATGAAAGAGACCTCATGCCGTTGGTTAGTAGAAACCCTCAAAAGAAGATTAAAACCATTAAGCACAAGTGTCTCAATTTCATACTTAAGCCAACAAGAGGTTCAAAGCCCCTTTCAAAATAAATGAAAGAGTGAAGAATAGAGGAAGATTGCAGAAATTTTAGTGCTAAAATGGAGTGCAAAATGACACTAAAACATGCAAGCAACTCATGCAATTCATGTTTAAAAGCTTAAAACATTAAGCTAGTGAAGGAGATTGCAGTACAGCCACACAATACAAGCCTCAAAGGACCAAACCAGCTCAAAACAGAGCTGAAACCAGTCAAAACAGTAGCAAAAACATGCTGACATTGAGGTACAAAATGCTAGAAAATCATGCTCACATGTTAAGCTATCTAGGCTTGCAAGTAAGGCACAAGGAGGGAAGGCTACCCCCTCCAATTTTGGACTTCAAAACCAAGTTTTTACCACTGAAATAACTTTGAATTTCAGTGGTTTAAAGGGCCAAAAAGTTTGATGTGAATATGCTAAAAGATGGTACAAAAGCGTACACAACAAAGCAACAAGAATAGTGGACTACCCCTTTACACAAAATGACCTCAAACTATCATGTTAAGGCTCAAAAATCAGAGTTTTTTGTAGTTGAAAACCATGCCAAAAATAGTATAAAAAGATGGCAAAACAAGTAATCAAAACAAAGCCTACAAGGTAAGTTTTATACCTCTTGAAGCACAGCACTAAACAGCCACAATTTCAGGCTCAAACCTCCTTCCAAAAGCTCAAACTAGGCTCCAAGGGACCTCAGCTCCAAGGTAGTCAAGTTTGGTTAAGAGTTAGTGTGCAAAGGTGTAGAGAAAACTAACTACAAAGCACAAAACAAGGAGAGAGAGAGAGAGAGAGACAATTCTAGAGAGAGAAAATTTTGATCCAAAAAATCTAACCCTCCAAAATAGGGCAGGACACCCCCTATATATAAAAAATCAAGATTAAAGCTTGTATTCATCCCTCCATACATGTGTATGAAGATGCACTTCATTGAATAACAGCTGGCACAGTTGGCAAACAAATATCTAAAAAAGGAGAAAAATGGCCGCCGGCCATCACCAGTGGCCGACCGGCCATCAATGTGGCCAACTGGCCACCACTTATGGCCGGTAGGCACAAGCCATGGCCGATGGACTATGGCGGATGGCCGACAGGCCACCTCTCCTCCAGACTTGAAACAACAAGCTCTTGGTCCTCAACCAAGCACAAAACAGACAAGTTTAGAAGCTCAAAGGCAAGGCACTCGGCCGAGAACTTCGAGCACTCAAAACGAACACAAGCATACAAAACCATCGAGTGTTCAAACGATGATGTCCAAGTCTTGAGGACGGTCAAAAATGGGGTGTCTACAGGCATCCAGGTTATCAACCCCAGGAATACCGGACCCAGACTCAGATGAACCGGAATCTGATTCCGACTCCACAGACTCTGTGGAATCAGATTCTGGTTCACTACCTAACTCAGAAGTGCTGGACAGGAAGCCCTCCTCCAGCTGCCAAATGAGGAACGGTGCATCAGATGCATCCAAGATACCACTGGAAGGGTTCACACCTGGTTGGTCTCCGATCATGGAAATGGTTAGGTCATCCCCCAAGCTCTCTGAGTTGATCTGGGGATCCAAAATGAGACATGCCAGTGCTGCTCCTACCTCAAGTTTACTGCTGTTGGAATCACTTTATGTATTCTTTGTAGCCTCAGCAGTTAGTTCAGTCTGTTCGTCTGTGTCACTCTCTTGCAGCTGCAAGTCAAAGAAATTCTCAAAGCCGGGAATCCGCTACTTCTCAGAGTTGAACCAGGGTTCGGGGAAACCACAAAATGGGAAGCCTTCCCCCTCCCGAACAAAATAGCCATTCAGGGTTCCTCGAATTGCTCGGTGCACAAGCTCGTAGTTCTTCCCCTTTTGCTTTGCTCTTGCCCTTCAGGCCATTTCTTTTCCTTTCCTCACCAGTCCTCTTTGGTGGGCGTATAGCCTAGACCAAAGGCGTGAGGGTTATGTGGCACATCGGCCAATGTAATACTGCCCTTCCGGCCACTTCTGCCTAATCCCATTCTGGGCACGTGCTGCAGCTTATTCATGAGGTATACAAATTGGGCACTGACATATAGGCTCTCATCAGCAGCCAAGGTAAACCCCAAAATGAACACATCCTCCTCGCCATACAGAATCTCCAGTACAGGCATAGTGACCTCTGGCGAAGGATGTATAGATAAATTCCTGAAGACAATGGCCACCCCGTTTCCATGGGGGTACTTCAGCATTTGGTGGAGGGTAGAAGAAACAGCTCTTACTTGGTGTAGCCAGGGTCGCCCGAGTAGTAGGTTTAAAGTGGCTGGAACATCGAGGACATGAAATTCAATATCCTGTTGATCGGGTCCAACCTGCACTCTAATCTACATTGTTCCCATCACCTCTTTGCTTGTATTGTCATACATCCGGATCACCTGGGCTGTAGGCACAAAATCGGCCGGTTTCAGGCCAATAGCATAAGCCATACGACAAGGACAAACGTTGATTGCTGACCTGGTGTTGACTAATACGACTGGCACCCACTTTTTCCAGCACTCTATGAATATGTATAAAGGCTTGTTGTGTGCAGAGCCTTCTGGCGGTAACCCCTTGTCGGAAAAGGTCAAAGTTGGCACAGCGCCTCCTGGGAAGACTAACCCCACCAGTTGTTCCAGGGTGGTGTCGATGGACAACTTTGCTTTGTCCATCGCTGTCAATACAGCTTGTCTGTGCACTCGCGAAGCCATAGCAGCCCCTAAATGGATATGTCAGCTTGAATCTTCTTCAACTGTTTCAGCATAGCCTCTTCTTCTAACTACTTTTCCTTCTGTTTCTCTACCTCTTTGTCCTTTCCAGATGCCTTGGGTTGGTCCAGATGTGGTGGTTTGAAATATCGACCACTTTTTGTCATGTGGTCGACTTCCTCCACATACCAGGTATTGTCAAGAAGGCCTTCACCCCAATCCTCATCAGTGTGGGCAAGATGCAGATTATCATCTTCCCACTACATACCTCCGGCAACCAACAGGTAATTGTTCGATTCTGGTCTAAGTGTTCATTAAGCAGAAACATTTCCCGCGGGGCATTGAGCTATTCCAGCTTTCTGATCTCTTTTACCCATTTCTTGGCCAAACCGCTCCAACGCAGCTTCTTCTTCTGCATGTACAGTGCTAATAATGCCCAATTCCTGTGTCAATTGTTCTTTACAAGTGCTTTCCGGCAGTTTCCCTTTCCTATCGGCCGTTCCGGCCATTGCAGCAGTTCCCACTTTCTGTTCTCCAAGCTTCGATTCAGTTCCCTCATCTGTATCAGGTTCATCACTTAGCCACCCAGAATTTTCTGTCGACTCGATCAGATCAAACCAATTAATATGCACGTCTCCTTGATCTTACTCATCAAAGAACTGCAAATTGTCTATATCCTCCTCCAGGTCAACTAGATCATCTAATCCTTGACTTGGTCCATCCTCTCGGACTACACTGACCTCCATCCCCGTCGGCAGCACCACTTCCAGTTTAGCTTGATTGATTGGCACAACATAGCAGCTCGGGTTGTACACCCCATCAGATAAGTCCTCAAAGCCCTCAGGTAATAGACTGGCATTTTGCACCAAAGATGACCTCCCCGTATCTTCCACTATCACCACCACGAGTTCGAGTTGGAATAAGGATGCGCTCATCATGCACAAGTCTGTGCTCTCAGGGATGAACAACGCCGGCTTGGGTAGGTGGGAAGGGGTGATATATATATACTGGGGTCATAAGGGACGGCCAGTGTGTGGATAAGGTTTATTTGCCAGGGTGGAAGGGCTTGGTTATGTGATGGGAGAGGATTTGTAATGACGTTAGATTTTTTGGGAGGTGCTATCACCTTATTGTCAATGAGATCTTGAATCTCATGACGTAATCTGAAGCACTGATCAGTTTCATGACCATGCTGTTGGTGAAAAGCACAGTATTTGGCCGGGTTATGTTTCGGAGGGAGAGGATCGGGCAGTGGGCGCTGTTCTAATGGCATAAGGTGTCCCTTTTTTATCAGAACCCTCAGGGCTGCAGATAGGGACATATAAAATGGGGTGAAGACCCTCTGGCCTCGGGCCTGATGGCTTGAGGTTTGTGAAGTTGTATTGGAGGTGTTGGCGAACGGGTTAGCAGTTTTGGGTGTGGTGGTGACCATGCTCACATCCGAAGGCCGTGTAGAGGTGCCACTAGTCGTGGCTGCATTGGAGCTGCGTGTAAAGGGCCTCTTAGGCTGTTCTTTCTCATGGTCTATCAGACCCTTCTTCATTGCATCCTCAATTTGAACCCCTATTTCGTGGAGCTCAACAAATGTAAACAAAGGCAAGACTATCATCTTCTGTAATAATCTTCCTTGCAAGTTATGGACCACCATTCTAATCTGGTCCTTTTCAGATGGTCAAATAGTCATCATAGAGGCCTTAGCCCTCCACCAGGTCACAAAATCTGAGAAGCCCTCCTTCGGCTCCAGATGGGTTGCTTCGAGATCACGGGTAGTGACCTCGATCTGGGTATTGTAGGAGTACTGTGCTATGAAGGCCTTGGTCATTTCCTTCCAGTTTCTTTTCACAGAGTCTTCAAGTTTGGCATACTAGATGGCCGCTATCCTCGAAAGGGTCCAGCCAAAAAGTGACAACTTCTGTAGTCTGGAGAGACCCATTGGTCGTAAGATGTCAAAGAATAGCCGTAGATGGACCATAGGATCATCAGAGCCGTCAAACCGGTCTATATACGACATCTTGAATCTATCTGGCAAAGTTACTGCTGAGTCAGTGTATCTATCCTCAATATCAGGGATTGAATTCACGTCCTGCGCCCGTTTGAAGAGCTTTTCTAGCTTGTTGACCTTCAGTGCAGTGGGGTCAACCTCGAATTCAAACAGCACCTCCATTTGGTAAACTAGTGCCTTGGAGGTCTGAGGTGGGATGGGATCTGTCTGAATGCCTGCACTTTCCTGGACATTAATTGTGACCCCGGGTACCGGAATTCCCGCTGGGGGTACATGGGATGCAAAGGCTATTGCCGGCTATGGCTGTTGTTGCTGAAGCCTTTCTAACACTTCTGCTTGGCGAGCTACAACCTCAATTTGGCGGGCAGCATCTAGCTGCATAGTCTCAATGGTCTGCTAAAGCTGACGAAGCATATCTTCCATCCTAACTGGAGGACTTTGAGTTACCGGAACTGGCGAATACTCACTGTCTGGAGTAGAAGTAGAAGACTGGGCCTGACTGGGCACAGGCGAAGCAAAAGGTGACTACTGGATTAGCGAATTCTGCCTGATCCTTTTCCGTCTGGTAACCGGCAAGAGTGAAACAAACACTGGTTGTCCCCTGACTAGATCCCCAGATCTGCAGATCCTTCTAACTCGGGTCCAGAGTCCTTAGGGGGTAATAAAATCGTCTAAAGCAATGGTGAAAGACTACCTTGCAAAAAGAAAATAAAGCGAAAAGAAACAAAAATCAGAAACCACACAGCACCTCGGCTGAGACACAAACAACATGCAATTGCAATCATAAGCTGGAGAACTGTACTCAACATTGATTTATGCGTCAAAACTGATACCCGGACTTGCAACTGATACATATGTTCCTACAGAGTTTCACTCTAAAAGCACATATCAAGCAAGTGAAAACCAAAACACTCCTATGATGGGGCAGGGTTACCCTGTCCTAATTTTGTCAGGAGCTAGGGATTCACTACACAAAACAAGCGATTTCATACAATTCCTACATTCGGGTAAGCAACATGTCCTAGTTTGGGACAATCTCTATGGTTTCCAATATGCAACTAGGTCAATTGGTCAAAAGGGGTACCTCAGTAAGACTACCTAATATACCTCTCACACCTAACACCGAGAAGTGAAAGGAGGATCAAACGGTACAGCAGTAGTCCAGATCCAAGGGTTGTGTTCCCATCGTGGCAGAGCCCGCAACCGATCAGCCTTTTGGCAAGCTTTTTCAAGCGAGCCTCCAACAAACCGTTCAGGAATAGCAAAATAGCAAACACTGTGACTTAGGCGCACCGATGCAAATGCAAATGCAAAGAAACACATAAGTGTAGATAAAAAGTCATAGCATGAGTTCGAGTCAAGTTCTCTAAATCCCCAGTAGAGTCACCAGAAACTGTGGACTCGCCTTTTTCGCGCCCCCTTTTTCAAAAGGTTTGAAAAGAAGGCCTCACTGCGGTTCTGAATCTAGTCTTACAAGTGCAATGTGAAACTGATAATCACCAAAGAGTCCAAATCCAGCAAATCTTTTTGAAAAATCGATTTTAAATAAAATAATGCCAAAATTGGATTGCTTTGCCAGATACAAAGTCGCCACCTAAATATTTTATTTTTGAGGAAATTTAGGAAACCCTGACTCATGCCAAAAGCCATGTGTCCGTCACCACCAAAGTTGCCTCAGCTCAGGAACTTAGGTACGAGGGGGGAAGGTCATGAATTGAGCACCCCCGCTCGCCCGATCAAAGATCAGCCTCTACTACTCATGATATGATGCTTTTATAAATATTATGTGCTCTTGTTCCGGTTATTAGACTAGCTTTACTATGTGATGCGCACAAGCAAGTATAGACTAGTTTGCTCAATTTTGGAACAATTCAACTCATGTTTGTTTGTGAAAATGGTTTGAATTTGCCACATCAAGTGGGCTTAAAAGTGCGATTTTGCCACCAAACATAGTGGGCTTAA
The DNA here is from genome assembly GCA_030407325.1 of Camellia japonica. Classification (NCBI taxonomy): domain Eukaryota; kingdom Viridiplantae; phylum Streptophyta; class Magnoliopsida; order Ericales; family Theaceae; genus Camellia; species Camellia japonica. The sequence goes on from JAPPVO010000016.1 coordinate 56,359,295, forward strand.
AACAAGATTTGCCACTCAACAAAGTGGGCTTAAAACATATATTTGTTGAATCGTTCCAATTCAAACAACAAGCCTTCATCCACAGGCATTCATGCAGTTTAGCATTTAAGCACATAGCCTCATGGCAAGCATGCTAATCATGGCAACATGGCAATCACACTCATGCATGTATGCTAAAGCATAAAAACTTACCGAGTACTCCAAGCCAAAACAGAAACTAGTTAGAAAGATGCATGATCCTAACTATGTTAAGTGTCTAATGCAACGCATGCAATAATGCAATTAATAGGCTCGGCTACTAATATGGCATATGGATAGATTTGAATAACATGCGATTAAACACGTATTCAAAGAAGTATTGAAATTGCAATGTAGTTAGAATGATGCGCCGAGCCTCGATGCATGCAATACGAATGAATGGATGCAAGCATAAGGTTTGCTAATTGAAACATATCCCTAATCTAACCATCAAAAGTGATTAAATAAAAGGGAGAAAGATGTGGGGTTGGAAGACATACACACATGCACACACACTTATTACAATATTACGCCCTCGCGAAGGAGGGTCCGAATGAATAAGCTAACTAACTAGCTACGCTAATTAAGCTAACTAATTATTACAAACCGATTTAATTAACTATTCTAGTTAACTAATTATTACAAATTGAAATTGAATAACTAGTTAAACTAACTAATTATTTACAACCCTCAATTAGCTACAACTAATTAATTACAACATGTATTTACGCTAGATATTTAAACATTAAATAAGCTTGGAATGCAAGGGAGGCTCATGCACGTGCTCAATTTCCACCCGAAAAGCCACCATTTTGCTGCTGCAAGCCTCTATTTGCACATTTGAACACTGACAATGCTGCGCACTTCCAGAATACCTCTGCTTCATCTTACCAACACATTGTGCAAAAAATCACTGATGGCCGACAAGAGGGACAAGGGGCCGGTCGGCTACCAATGGTGGTCGGTCGGCTACCAATGGTGGCCGGTCAGCCACTGTTGGTTTAAACTTCCATGCTACAACACAGAGCAAACAGGGCAAAACAGTGTATTTCTCAAGGGTTGTTGTTACTGTCTACCCTCCTTATCATCACACAAGCTCAAAGGAGAGAAACTCTTGGACCTCAAACCATCTATCAAGCAATTTCCATGCATGATGGCTAAGGGACCAAGTTTATACAAGTTCAATAAATGCACAAACAAGACCAAAAATGACCACCACCCTATCATGCATGATCAAGGGCAACGGTGACCTAGGAAAATGACACATTTCATCACTTTGAAATGTCCCATTTTCCTTGTGTTCAAATTAATGTCCAATTTGAACACATGCAATGCAACACAAAGAATGCTTATCTTACACACTTTTACTTGCCAATTTTGTTTACTCATTTTAATTACCAAATCATTCCTTAACCAATTTGTCCATTGTGAATGTCCTCTAATGGAAAGAGGGTTCAAACCCCAAGTTTCTTTGGGCATCACTACAACAAAAAAGGGTTTTTACGGCATGCAATGCACGTCGTAAAAACCCTTCTACGACGTGCAGGCGCACGTCATATTATGACCAGTCATGGAAAGTCATTCACTTTCAACGACATGTTTCATACGCCGTTAAAAACTATTTAACGACAGATTTTGTGCGTCGTTGTTACTTTTTCTACGACATGCTATAGTACGCCGTTAAAAACTATTTAATGACAAATTTTGTACATCGTTGTTACTTTTTCTATGACATGCTATAGTACGCCGTTAAAAACTATTTAACGACAAATTTTGTGTGTCGTCGTTACTTTTTGTACGACTACTTTTGCACGCCGTTAATTGGTGAGACAAATAATGACACTGATTGTGCGCCGTAAAATATATAATACAATGACTTATTATGTCTGTCGTAGAATATACAATTTTTTTATATTTAAATTTAGCAGGTTCTATTTGACCAATTTTGTACAATCTAACAAATATTACAAACAAGCATCACAAAACATTAATCAACCACCAAAACATTGTTTGAAACATCAAAAAGAAACTATATCCATAAATTATAAGTATTCAACAATTATCTATACACTCCAAACATTTGAAAACTATATCCTTAAGTTCTAAACTAGACAAAAAGTTTAAACCATCCAATACTATGTATATCTAACTTTCTAAACATATCGACAACTTTCAAGATTTATTGAATAAATCTAGTGATTGTGTGACCATACACCTCCACAAAAACTCCAAATGCAAATCTGTCTTCAATCCAAACCTCCTCACAATGTGATCAACAAATGAAAGTGGGGTCAGAGAATTCATCTTCCACTGAAGAGTAGATAGCACCAGAAGCTCCATTCTCTGGATTATCCTAGCTTCAAACACGAACTTTGATTCCTCCACCTAATCACAACACAAAGAAATAAATCAATGACAACACAAAGAAATAAATCAATTCCTAAGCTTCCAAACTGACCATAAAATAGCAAAAAGAATGGAATTCCAGATTTTCCTCCCCAGTTTTGACAAATTTACACCGGCCCACCATTGGAGTAAGTCATTAACAAAGCTTGGTAATGCCCAAACTAAACCCCACCATCTAATTGAGCTTTGGAAAGGGCAACATTTTTTCAAATAGAGGCAGTAATTGTACAAATAGGGCCCAAGGACAATTCAAACCAATGATAGACTAAGGAGACATAATCTATTTGAGCAACCAGTAGACCACCTTAAATTGTCAAACCTGTTGTCTCTAATAGCAGGTGCAGTAAGTAGAGCATCAAAAAATGTATGAACTTAACTTCCTAGAATAAGATGAGGAAAGGAGTATGAAGCCACAATTCACTCCTAACAAGCCACAATTCCGAAGGAAGAAGCCTAACACAATCCATATGATCCAAAAACTAAACATGCGATACCTGCAATCCTGTGACCTCTCTGCTGCCAACTTGCTAATTGCAGAGAACACCACATATCATATGCCTTCAAAAATTCAATCATAACATAAGAAATTTTAGTGCTCAATTGCGCATATAAAATCTCTACAATTAAGTATGATAATTAATTAAAAGCAATAATAGCATAAGAAAAGATGAACTCAATTGGCATATATTTAGCTTGGGTAACTAATTTTAAAGCTTATTTTAGTTCTTTAGCATTGGCATATATTTAGTTCTTTGGTTGAATTTTAGGCTTAAATCTTGATGACATGAGAGATCATTTAAATTGATTCACAGATGTTCTAAGAAGAGGATAGAGGAAAGGAAGAAACTTTGGAATCTAATCTTACTACTATTTCAACTAGGAAAACCACACAAAAATACAGATGTCTAACCTCTGTTGCCTCAACTAGCTTAGTTTTCTGAGAAGGGGGAGCTAGTACTTTTTTTAGTAAAGTTTCCGCAACCTGATGCCAAAAAAGAATGGAAAGAAGGTATTATTGTTAGGAAGGCAAAAGTGGTCAATTAGGGAACCCTTAATTTGGGGCCTTGGAAGAAATTTATTTCAAATATAAATATTTGATGCATTCTACAAGAATACCCAGTAATGAAAATTTGGCTCACATATGCAAAAATCAATATAAGATCATGAATACAATAGAATGAAATATCAATCTTTTAGAAGAGTCCTAGTGATGTAGTGATTACAGATGAATTTTGGCTTTCATTTAAAAAAAAAAAAAAAAAGTTAGAAATATTTGAAGCAGCCACAGGATTTTAAAGGTTTAATTAACAAAGAATGGTGCTGGTCACCACAGGATTTTAAAGGTTTAATTAACAAAGCAAGATTACCTGTCCGTTTGCAATTATTAACAAAACATGGTACTGGCCACCACTCTTCTCAACAATTGTCATGGCCATTTCAATAATTGGGCCAAATGATGTCGGCCTTGTAGCAATTGACAAAGAACAGAGAAGTGTAACCTATAAGAACGAATTATTTTGGAGTTCAAGTACTACTAGGGTAGGGAAAGTATAGTTTAGTTTGTAGAATTCAAACCTGCTAAACGTAGATGAGGAACTATTTCCCGGTACTGACTCAACACTTCCCCAAATCCATTACAAAACCTGTCATCTGGATAAAACCTGAAGACATCTTGATCATGTGTTGATGCTGCCAAAATGGAAACACAAAGTACTAATTATTGCCAATATTCAAAAAAATTGATCTCGGAAAGTATTATCTTTAGCTCAAAGAAATTACCATCTCCCAATCCATAACAAGGAATCAAATTATCCTCATCAAAAGCTGCCAAGGTTTTCCCAATAATAGAAATGGCTTGTTCATACGGATTTAAACCACTTCCAACGTAATGTAAGCTTCTTCTGTTGAATGACCTTGCACCTATTTACCAGTCCAAGATCAGCATGTTTCCGGTAACTGATAATATTGGCTTTTTGTGTATTTTGGATTTTTTAGTGGAGCAATGACTACTTTGATTTGTAGATTATATGAAAATGTATCCATACCTAAAGAAAAGTAAATAAAAAAATGGACTCTATACGAATAAATTCCAATGATTAATTTACCTTCTTCCGCCCATCATCCACATCAATATAGACAGGAGTTGTATTAACGATAACCGAGCAAGATCCTCAACTTGAAAATTTATAGATGTTTCTGCTTAAGCTTCCATAAAAACAGAATTTATAATTTTGGTGTTAGAAATGTTTTAGTTGATTTTGATTCTCTATGTCACTTAAGACTAAGTGTTTCAGACCTTCAAAGTAATTAATAATTAACACATGTAAGAATATATAATAATGAAGCAAATAGCTTCACAATTTGACATAAAGCAGTTCAGTTTGGAATAGCACTTACTACATTTCTGCAATTTATTTCCACACTTCACTACATTTCAAAAAATGGGGAAGACAATACAAATTTTGTAATTAATTAAGCTACCAAGTACTGATAGTATACATTATAAGAGACGCATTATTTTAAGAATCAGGCTAACTAACCTGAATGCAAAATGCAAGGCCCAATATATTGTTAGCCAGCCAATGCTTCTGTGAAGCATACCATGCACAGAAAAAAGGAAGTTTGCACAGAAAAAGGAAGCATACCAGCCAGATATACTAATGATCTGAAAAACATTGCACATGTTACCTTGTAAAGTTCTTCATCAAATTGTGCTAACTGAGCACACTTTGCCATGATATCTTTCCTCATAAAGAATGGAGTTTGCAATGCAATGTACCCCCTTTTCTCCACAAAATCAAGACCAAAATTAATTAGAGCTTGATTAAGGCGTACACCATCTCCTTTCAGATAGAAACCTCTACCTCCAGCTACATTAGCACCTAGATGTTTCAAGACCATTTGCATTAGCATCGTAATAAACCTAATAACACATAATTATAAAAGAATTGCATTTCAGAGAATCTAATAAGCATGGATACAACCACAGAACGGACATGACAAGGATACGACCAAAAAAAAAAACGTTTTATATACGACCAACTAGATGTTTCATCCATGGCTAGCACTTATTGTCTAAAAGTCAAGAAAATAAAATAGAATAGAGACAGGAACCATTTGCTCAATGAGTTCCATCAGATGTGTCTAAGAAAAAACAGTGAGAAACTAAAATCAGTATAATTGAACAAATAAACCACAGATTATATGTGTCCCTGCAATGAAATGAATAGTCATAATTGTCATAGTGATTTTTTCCCCCACACCAATATAACAACAGTTCAGATAACTAAAGTTTATCTTTCAAAGAAAGCTTTCTATGACAAATCTTATGGGGGTTATTGATTTTCAGCCATAATTGTAGCATGAAAATCAGAAATAACCCACAGAAATACTTGAAAATATCAACCTCCCCTGAGGCTTGGGTGAGCATTGCTTATTCCATGCAATAGTTTTCTTCTCCTATTTTAATAAAGTGAAAGAATGATAAACTATACTCTTAACTAGGACCAAATGGAATTTTCAAACCCATGCACCAGTTTCAACAGAATAATTTAAATGATGCAGATAACAGGAACTCCAAGAGGTAAGTGAGATTTCATAATCTCATAGACTGAGGTCAACTGAAATTTAGGTACACTAAGGGTTTCCATTACCTTCCCTTGCTCATTTTCAAAAACCAGCTAAAAAGTGGAAAGCATAATAAAGCTCACACATGTAGAAGGTAACCTCCATTCACAAATATGCATATAAGAGAATAGTGAATCACAAATCATAAGATTCACTTTATTTAACATATTATATAATTTTATATACACATCTATAAACTATAAACACATAAAAATACATACAGGATTTAGAATGAAATAAATATCAATATTACTAAATTATACATGTGTATACAGTATATACATATAAAACCACCTATATCAAAGATTTTTTGTAATCATAGTAACTCAAAATCAAAATCATGGGTTTTATTCAAGATTATTTTCACTGCTTAAAAAAATTCAATCAATTCGAGGATACACAATAAACGGAACAAATGAAAGAAAAAGATTATCATACCTGCTTCTATTGCTGCCACTGCTTCCTGTGCTTCCACTATCAAAGCAACGAAGAAGAAATTTGGGCCCGGCATGAAATCAAGTAGAAATGTTCTACAAATTGACTAGGAATGTTAGGCCCGGCAATAAAATTTCAGGAATGTTGGACCCAGCATTAAAATTGAGCTATACGAAATGGGATAGTTGAGTAGAAATTTCCTCACAATCTACGACATGAATAAATTGTGCCTTTGCACTATCAAGTGGAAAGCAACAGTACAGATCACAGATTGCTTTCAAAAGGATAACCTAAAAAAGGCATGAAAACCACATAAAAATTAAGTCTTTAGCATCCACAATTGACAACAATTGAAACTAATAATCTCAAAACTTCATGGACAACAATTTGTGAAAATTAAGTATAGCATAACATCTTCATCAAATTAGACTTAAACACTGACCATTGAATCTAATTGTCATAAAAATCTACTAAACATGAATTCTCAAGGTGTTGCAAAACAGAGAGAAAAATAGAACAATTTCAAATTCCATGTCCGCAACTGTCTGGCATGTTAGATCCAGCAGGCTCTTTATGTTCAAGTAGTTTGCAGCCTGAGGGCATATTAATAAAATTGGAATAAGGTATGAAACAGATGAGTCATATTCAGCAAATTCACATCATTATCAAAAATCACAGCAAGTATAACCCAAGCTTTATATTATATTAGTTATGCCTTAGAGCCCTACAACTAGCATAGTATGAGCAGCCAAAAGTTTAATGAAGAAATTACATGGCACACATGCATGCTAAACTTCAAAAAGTTTGATGTCTACCAATAACAGTAATTGAGACACCCTGCTGCTATTATGAATTACAAACAGCCAACCATCGTTAAAGAGTTCAACCTACAAGAGAAGCAAAATGACAGAAGAGCATTTGCCAGTAGAACTTGGTTAAAGAAGCATCATCAACTCAAGGCACAATACCAGATGCAAAGACCTTACAGGCCGTGGTTTGTGAAATACAGGCCCTATTTGGGATGTTGCTTTTTTGGCTCTTTTGACTAAAATGGACACACACACACACACACACACACACACACACACACACACACACAAAATACAAACTAAAATAACCAATAAGACAAAATGTTACATCTTACCTATCAATCAATCATTTTTTTCTCTCACAACCATCTATTCAACTACAACTAAAATAGCCAAATCATCCCAAACACAACTTTTTTCCATCTCACAAAATAGCCAAAAAGCCAACTAAAATAACCAAATTCCCAAATGGGCCAACAGTGTATATTATGAACTAGAAATTCAATTAACAGAAACTCCATTGCTTTTGTTATAGTGGAAGCTGGATAATGCAAGTTACTGATAACAATCTAACATTAATTCGATAACTTGTGGCCTAATATTGGTGTTTAAAAAAAATACCATAATTACCACATGAGAAAGTGTAAAAACAAATATGCAGAAATTTTGGGCTCAACTCAAATAAATCACATTTGGTGGACAAAGATCAAAGCAACTTGAAATTAGCACATGTTCTGTCACTATCAAGCCAAAAAAACTACCACAGACTAGTGAAGAGCAAAGCAACTTCCCTCGCTCCCACCCTGCCCCCCACTGCTCCCAGTTCGTGCAACTAAGCAACAAACAAAGGATCTATAAGAGATGTAAAGCTCTTGCCACTCTTCCCATACTTCACCTCTATATAATTTTTATGCACAACATCAATAAAAACGCTTTTATAGGGGTTAAAGGATTAAAAACCGATAGAATTAATCAAAGACTGATGCAGTTTGTCAAGGCAAATTTACAATTAGGAAAAAAACAATACTTGTTCACTTTTTGGTTCACACCAAGCAAGTTCTATAACTATTTACTAGTATAAATATTTAATATATAAAAGGCTTTATAGTGGGCCACTGATGATCCTTTTCACCATTCTGCCAGTTCAACCAGGCAATCCACATCGGCAAGGATTGGTTCACAAAAAACAGTTCAGCAACAACAGCATGAGTTTCCAGAACACCGTTCCTCGCAAGCAATTGAATAACTAGTTAATTTATAAAGGTAAAATTCTCTGTAGCAACCAAACAAAGCAGGAAAGAAGGCTCCAAACTAAAGACCAACTTAAAAAACTATAGTCCTAACACCAAACTATTAAAACCAAATTAAAAACCCACTCTCCTTTCTCAAACCATAGAAAAACTTTCCCATGCAAATATAAAAATATATATGAATTTTAATTGTTTATCTTTTTTACAATTTTCCACAACCAAACAGGCATAAAATTGACCTTTACAATGCCATTTTTCCACAGTATAAAGAACGAAGAAAGCCCATTTTCACACACAAAAAAAAAAAATCTCCAAAACATAGGTTCAAAAATGTTTATTTCATCCTTTTCCCACATTTTCTCAACAACCAAACAGTGCAAAGAAAACCATTTTTGGGGAAAAGTAACTGTGATCAAAGAATGATGCTTTTAACAAAAAAAAAATTTTTCCACCTCTCTATACCTTCAAATTCCAACACAATTTCTCCAAACGAAGTTTCAACACCACCCACATCAACATTTTTGTTTTCTTGATTCTCTTCCTCTTTAACCCCACCCTCTTTGTTCTTCAAACAATCAATCAATACCGACCCACCAGACCCAGAATTCAAAGAACCCACCCTCAATCTAGAACTCAAATTAGGGTTAGGGTTAGGGTTAAAGTTTGCAAGCAAGTCTCTTCAGAAGCAGGGATAAGTTAGGGAAATGATAACAATAGCATATATATGTATATATAAGATGTAGAAGGAAAGACAGACCAGGTCATCGGAGAATCGATCGGAGCGAGAATACAGAGGTGGATCCCGACGAACCTCGCTAGGCTCGTAATCGCTGTCGCAACCAGCTTCGCTGCCATCGCCGCTGTCCGACAGCCGTACCACCAGCTCCACTGCCGCTATCGTAATCGGCATCGTCTGATCCTTCTCCCTCGCCACCGAATAGAGATTGAAACCCTTCGAATAGTTGATGATTAGAATCGGTCAAAAGCCAAATAGTTGAGGTATATATTGTTTTTCTAAATTTTTTTTTATTTTTTATTTTTTTTGGGTTGAATTGGCGGCAGAAAATTTGGCCCTGGCGCCAATTTTTTTAACATACAATACACGACATGTATTGTGCGTCGTAAAAAGATAATACTTTTAACGGCAAACATTGTGTGCGTCGTAAAAAGTGTAAAATGTTTAACGGCAGGTATTTTGTGCGCCGTGAAAAGTGTAATACTTTTCACGGCTGGCATATGTGCGTCGTATATAGTTGATGTAATAACGGCATGCCATATGCATGTCATAAAAAGTTTTATTATTTACGGCAAACATTGCAAGCCGTAAAAAAATTATCGTTACTACCATTCACGGCCTGCGCAATAGACACGCCGTGGTTGGAAAAGTATTTACGACGTGCAAAAAAGTGAGAAACTACGGCGTACATTTATTGTATGTCGTTGATGTGGTGCCGTAAAAAGTCAATTTTGTTGTAGTGCATGAAAGAGGTATTACACTGTTGGTAATGAACCCTCTAAGGGATTAAACCATTAGGTGTAGCACCTCCATTTCACACTTCGGCAAACAAGTGGTTTGAAACCACTTTCAAAGCAAAACCAAAAAGTGAAGAAATGAGGAAGATTGCAAAGATTATAAGTGCTGAAATGAATGATAAAAGCACTAAAACATGCAATCAACTTAAACCAGTGATGCTTAAAGCCTTAAAACACCAACTATTACACTAGAGGCATGCAAAACAAGACTCAAAAAGTACCAAACAGCCAAAACAGTGGCAAAATAGTTCAAAATAGAGTGTAAAACATGCTGGACTCAAGCTAAGTTAGGCTAGAAAAACATGCTAACATATGAAGCTAACTAGGTATGCAAACAAGACATAAGGAGGGGAAGCTAAACCCTCTAATTTTGGACTTCAAAATAAGTTTTTGGCCACTGAAAAAACTTTGAAATTCAGTGGTTAGAAGGCCCAAAAAAGTTAATTTGAAAGTGATGAATAAAAGGCACAAAAGTTATACAAGCAAAAAAGCAAGAAGGGTGAACCACCCCTAACTAAAAAAGGGCTCAAACCATTACTTTTAAGTTACAAAAACAAAGCTTCTTATAGTTCAAAACCAGTCCAAAAACAATTGAAATAGATGGCAAAACAAGTATCTTGAAACAGAGCAAACAAGACAAGTTTTATACCTTTGAAGCAAAGCTCAATTTTAGGCACCAAACCAAAGCTAAAACCACTTGCTTGAGCTCAAAGAAAGTCCCAAAGAAACTCAGCTCAAAGGTAAGGAGATTTGGTTTAGGAGGTATAGGCAAACGCTAAGGATTTGTGAGCAATTGTATACAAAATTGCAAGAGAGAGAGAGAAATCTAGAGAGAGGGGGAGAATTTTGCTCCAAAATTGCTAACCCTTAAAAATGGGGGAGGAACCCCCTTATAGAAAAACACTCTTTGAGCTTAGAAACATCCCACCATACATGTGTAGGGAGATGCAGCTCATTGTGTTAACAGCTGGCACAGCTGTCAACAAATATCTAGAAAAAGACATTGGTGGCCGTCAGCCACCACTAATAGCCGATCGGCCACACCCCTGGCCGACAACCATTATCCATGGCCAACAGCCTATGGTGGCGGCCGACAGGTCACCAAAAGTTCCAGGCAAGAAATAACAAGGTTTTAGGCCAAAACAAGGCACAAAACAGATAAGGTTTCAAGGCTCAAAGGTAGGGCACTCCGCCAAGGACTTCTAGCACTCAAAACGACACATGCAATCATAATCATCGAGTGCACAAGCGATGATGTCCAAGTCTTAAGGACGGTCAAAAATGGGGTGTCTACAAGCTGCTGGTCAAAAACGATCTCAAACCCAAGGACATGCCGCTTCGTGGAATTCACCCAAGGCTCGGGAAAGCAACAAAAAAGGAAATCTTCTCCCTCCCGAACAAAGCGGCCATTCAGTGTCCCCTGGATTGGCCTATGAATAAGCTCATAGTGCTTCCCGGCTTGCTTGGCCTTGGCTCTACCTTTCATCTCTTCTTCTTTCCTGATCCAGTCCTCTTTGGTGGGCACATAGCCCAGTCCAAAGGCATGCGGGTTGTGCGGCACATCTGTTAGTGCAGCAATGCCTTTCCAGCCACTCCTCTCGAGTCGCATACCTGGAACGTGCTGCAGTTTGTTTATGAAATAGATAGACTAGGCGCTGACATACATCCTTTCGTCTGCGGCCAGAATGGTTTACACTACCTGGGCTTCAACTAGAGTGAATCCCGAGAGGAATACATCCTCCTCTCCATGATTGATATCCAGCACTGGCGTAGTTACTTTTGGTAGTGGATGGATAGATGCATTCCCAAAAACAATCGCCACTCCTCCCTCGTGAGGGTACTTCAACATCTGATGGAGAGTGGAGGAGACGGCCTTCACATGGTGCAACCAGGGCGTCCCTAATAGCAAATTGAATGTAGCCGGCACATCCAAAACATGAAACTCAACCTCCTGCTCAGCTGGCCCCACCTGGACTCTAACTTGCACTGTACCCATGACCTCTCTACTTTTATTATCGTACGCCCGTATTACTTGGGCTGTGGGAACAAAGTCCGCTGATTTGAGGCCAATTGCATAGGCGGTGCGAGAAGGATAGACATTGATGGCCGAACCGGTATCTACCAACACCACTGGCACCCATTTCTCCTTGCACTCCACAAATATATACAACAGTTTATTATGGACTGAGCCTTCCAGCGGCAGTTCTTTGTCAGAGAAAGTCAGAGTTGGTCTGGCACCACTTGGAAAAACCAAACCTACTAGCTGCTCAGGCGTAGTGTCAATAGACAATTTAGCCTTGTCCATTGCCGACAACATTGCTTGTCGGTGTACCTGGGAGGCCATGAGAAGACCCTAGATGGAGATGCCAGCTTGGATTTTCTTAAGATGTTTCAATGCAGCTTCATGTTAAAATACCGCCCACTTCTTATCAGATGGTCAATTTATTCCGCATACCACGTGTTGTCCGGAAGACACTCACCCTAGTCTTCATCGGTGTGGGCCAGATACAGATCATCATCGGCCCACCATTCACCCTCAGCGGCCGACAAACAGTTGTCCGGCTTCAGTTGTATCACTTTCACATCATAAGTATCCCCCACAGGGTGTTGGGCCATTACAGCTTCCTGGTTGTCTTCAACCCTTTCTAATTCAAACTGCCTCAATGCAGCTTCATGTTCTGTATCCGCAGTGCTCACAGCGCCCACTTTCTGGGCTTAATTTTCCTTACTAGAGCTCTCTGGTAGCTTTCCTTTCTCATCGGCCCTTCTGGCCAATGTGACTATCTTTACTTCTTTTCCCTCTTGTTTCATTTCAGTTCCTTCTTCCTTGTCTGGCTCATCACTTAGCCATCCAGAGTTGTCATTTGATCCATTCAAGTCGAACCAGCTAATTTGCACATCCCCTAATCATGTTCATCAAAGAACTGCAAGTTGTCCAAATCCTCCTCGAGTTTTGCTAGATCATCCAACCCTCGGCTTGGGTCATCCTCTCTAACAACGTTGATGTCTACCAAGGCTGGCAGCACCAATTCAAGCTTGGTTTGACCAGTCGGCACAATGTAGCAGCTTAGGTCATACACCCCATTAGTTAAATCCTCAGAACACTCCGGCAACGGACTAGTACATTCCTCCAAGGTAGACTCCCCTTCCACTGTAAGCATCACCACACGCTTGGGTTGAGGGTTGGACATATCCATCATGCATAGATCTATGCCTTCTGGAATGAACAACGTTGGTTTTGGTAGGTGGAAGGAGCTAATATATACGATGGGTTCATAAAGGATGGACAGTGTATGGATCAGGTTGAGATTTTGAGGTGGGGGAACTTGATTATAGGCTAGGAGTAGATTTGTGGTCACGTTGGGTTTTTGAGGTGGAGCGATCACTTTGTTGTCAATGAGATCCTGAATCTCATGACGCAATCGAAAGCACTAGTTGGTATCATGACCATGTTGTTGGTGAAACGCGCAGTATTCTGCAGGGTTGTGTTTGGCTGGAAAAGAATCAGGCAAGGGATGGGGTTCTAATGGTTTAAGGTGCCCTTTTTTTGACTAACACCTTCATGGCTTGAGACAAGGTCATGTACAGCTGGTTAAAAGTCCTCTGGGATTGGATAGGGTTGGACGGTGTTTGTGAGCTTGTATTGGCAAAGGGGTCGACAGTCTTGGTTGTGGTGACAACGCTTACATCTAATGGCCTCACAGTTGTGCTACCACTGGTAGCATTGGAACTGCGTACAAATGGCCTTTTTGCCGGCTCCTTCTTATCTATAATCAGCCCCTGCTTCATGGTGTCTTTGATTTGCACCCCCATCTCATGGAGTTCTGTAAATGTAAGCAGAGGTAGGACGATCATCTTTTACAGCAACTTGCCGTGCAAATTCCAGACAACCATCCTAATTTGATCCTTCTCAGAAGGCCTTGTGGTCATCATCGAGGCCTTAGCTCTCTACCTCGTCACAAATTCAGAGAAGCCCTCATTCGACTCTTGGCGTGTTGCTTCAAGATCACGAGTTGTGACCTCGATCTGTGTATTATACGAATATTGCGCAATGATGGCCTCGGTCATCTCCTCCCAATTTTGTTTAATAGAGTCATCCAACTTAACATACCAAATGGCCGCTATACCTAACATGGTCCAGCCAAAGAGAGACAGCTTCTGTAGTCTAGTCAGGCCCATCGGCCATAAGATATCTGAAAACAGCTGAAGGTGAACCATTGGATCTCCGAAGCCGTCAAATCGATCGATGTGTGGCATTTTGAACAGATCTGGAAATGTCACTACAGAATCGGTATACCCGTCCTCTATGTCCGGGATAGAGTTAACCCCTTGTGCTCTCTTAAATAACTTCTCTAATTTATTGACTTTGAGTACAGTTGGGTCAACCTCAAACTCAAATAGAGCCTCAGTCTGATAAACAGGTGATTTGGAGGCTTGTGCTGGGATTGGCTCCACTGGATTGCCCTATTTTTCTTGGACATTGGCAGTATGAGCAGTGGCTCCGGGTGCTGGGATACCCGTGGGAGGTGCATGGGATGCAGAGGTTGCAGTCGGCTGTGGTTGTTGTTGTTGTAGTGTGTTTATTACCTCGACCTGATGGGCCGTGACCTCAGCCTGACAGGCAGCATCTTGCTTTAGGGTTTCAATTGTCTACTGCAGATGATGTATCAATTCTTCCATACTGACTGGGGGATACTGTGTCATTGGAATAGGTGAATGATCTCGTGCTGGACCAGAAGTAGAAGATTGTCCTTAAACTTGACTGGTCACAAGTGAATTGAGGGGTGACTATTGTAAAAACTGAACTGGTGAGCTCTGCTTGATTCTCCTCCGTCTTGTAATCGATGGGAGTGAAGTAAACACGAGCTATCCCCGAACAAGATCCTTGGCTTTACAAAGCCTTTTGACTCAAGTCCAGAGTTCTTGGGGGATATCTGAACTTTCTGAAGCTATGGTGGTAAACTACCTAGCAAAAAGAAATAAAGCAAAAGAAAAGGGTAATCAGAAACCGCACAACACCTCAGCTAAGACGCTATCAACAAAGACATGATCAAAGCTGTAGGACTACACTCCACACTAAATTCCGTCTCCAAAACAGATACCAAACTCGCAATTGTTCTGCACATTCTTGTACAGTTTCACTGTAAAGTACATACCAGTTAAGTGAAAGCCAAAACACCCCTATGACGGGGTAGGGTTAGCCTGTTCTAGTTTTGTCAGGAGCTAGGGTTCGCTATTCAAACAAAGTGGTTTTTACACAATCCTGCATTTCGGATGAGCATCTTGTCCTAGTTTGGAACAGTCTCTATGGCTTTTCGATATGCAACTAGGCCGAGTGGTCAAAAGGGGTACCTCAGCAAGACTACCTAATATACCTCTCACCAAGAAGTGAAAGGAGGATCAAACAGTACAGCGGTAGTCCAGATCCAAGGGTTGTGTTCCCATCATGGCAGAGCCCATGACTAGTCAGCCTTTTGGCAAGCTTTTAGGCAAGCCTCCGACAAACCGTCCAGGAATAGCAAATGACAAACACAGTGACTTAAGCGCACCAATGCAAATGCAATGCAAAGAAACATATAAGTGTAAATAAAATTTCACATCATGAAATTCAAGTCAAGTTCTCTAATTTCCCAGCAAAGTCGCCAAAAACTGTAGCTCGACTTTTCGTGTCCCTTTTCGGAAGACAAACAAGTGCCACAGTATCGGACTCCCGCAGTTCTGAATCTGATCTCACAAATGCAATGTGAAATAGATAAACACCAAAGAATCCAAATCCGGTAAATCTTTTGGAAAATCGAATTTGAATCAAATTGCCAAAAATGGACTACTTTGCCAAATATAGAGTCGCCGCCTAAATATTTTTGGGAAATTTAGGGAACCCATGACTCGTGCCAAAGGCCACGTGTCCGTCATCACCAAGATTGTCTCAGCTTGGGAACTTAGGTACGAGAGGGGAAGATCAGCCTCTACTAATCATGATGTGAATCTTATTTATATTATATGTTCTTGTTCCGGTTATTAGGCTAGCATTACTATGTGATGCGCACACACACAAGTACAGACTAGCTTTCAAAAATTGGACACTTGATTTCATGTTTGTTTTGCAAATTGTTTCGAATATGTACCACTTGAAAAAGTGATCGCATGTGAACATTACTCAAATTGTTCTAATTCAAGCAACTAGCCTTCATTCACTAGCATTCAAGCAGTTTATCATTTAAGCAATTAGCCTCATGGCAAGCATGCTAGACATTGCAACAATCACATTCGTGCAATATGCTAAAGTACTAAAGAGCTCACCTAGTACTCTAAGCCAAAAGATAACAGAGTTGGGAAAAATGCGTGATCCTAACTATGCAATATGACTAATGCAACGCATACAAGATGCAATCTAAATAGGCTCAGCTACTTAACATGGCATATGAAACAATTTGATAGCATGCGGTCTAAGCACGTATTCAAAGAAACATTAAACTAACAATGCAAGTTAGCATGATGAACCAAGCCTTGATGCATACAAGACAAGTGGATACAAGGCATGAGAGATGCTAAACAAAACATGATGTCCTAAACTAACCATCATAAGCAGTTAAATAAAAGAGAGAAAGACGTGGAGTTGGAAGGCATACACATTATTACAATTGTGCCCTCACACAGGAGGGTCCAAATAAACTAACAAAGCTAAGCTAATTACTACGAATTAACTAACTATTACAAAACGAAATGAATAAATTAGCTAAGCTACTTAACTAATTATTACAATAATAAATTAATTAACTATTCTAACTAATTAATAATCACAACACAAAATAACTAACAACTTCTAACTAATTAATTATAACACAAATTAACTAGTTAGCTATCTATTATAAGTCCATAAGTGAACGAGCCTCGATGAGTAAACGAAATGCTTATGCATGCACGAATTTTCACCCAAACAAGCCGCTATTCTGCTGTCAGAATGCTTCTGTTGCACAATAGAACATCTTTTCACCTCAAACACTACTCTGTTCTGCTCCACAAAGTCACTACTCAATTTGACAAAAGTGGCTGGCAGCCAGAATTGGTGGCCTGCCGGCCACTACTTGTAGCCTGCCGTTCAAAACTTGTGGCCTGTCGACCACAATGTTTGGTTCCTCCTGCTGCAACAGAAAGCATACAAAGCAAGAACAAGATATTCTCAAGGGTTGTTTGTACAACTTACCCCTCCTTATCATCAATCAGCTCAAAGGAGTGGTAAATTTGATTCGGAAGCCATCAATCGATGCAATTTCATTGCATGATGGCCTATGAACCAAAGTGTAGACACCCCATTTTTGACCGACCTTAAGACTCAGACGTCATCGATTGAGCGCTCGATGATAGTGCATGTTGTGCTCGTTTCGAGATTTCGGAGTTTTGGCTGAGAGCCTTGCCTCCGGGCCTCTGAACTCTTTGTGCTTCGGCTCGGTTTGCGGACCAAGCCTTGTTTTCCTTGCCTGAGGGAGGGAGAGGTTTTGTAGACCATCTCTTTGTGGTCGTAGACCACTTTTCCCGTTTGGAGACTAGTTTCTAGTTTTCGGAGCCTTCGGCCGTGCGCCTTGTCTCGGGACCGCTTAACGTTCGCCGTTTGGTGTGGTTTTTTAACCACACCTTGTTTCCTTGGCCTAGAGGGCCACTGTGGTTTAGGAGACCACGTTTGTGGTCTTAAACCACTTTTGGTGCTTGTCAACTAGTTTTCAAGGCTCCCAGCTGCGCGCTTTGCCTCTCGAACTTTCTTCTTGCATCTGTTTTGGTTTGTTTTTGGTATAAACCTCATTTTCCTTGTTTGGAAGGTGGTACAAGGGTGGGAGACCAGTATTTCTCCTTGGAGACCACTTTTCTTCCTGCCAGCCAGTTTTCTGATCTGACAACTGGTCTTTTGGGTCTTTGGGCCACCTTTTCTGGTCGGCCACCCCACCCCTGGCTTGTTTTCAGTGTGCTGATCATCTCCCACCATGGTCGACCAGTTGTCTTCTTGGGAGACCACTTAAAGTGGTCGGCCGACCACTTTAAGTAGCTGGCTGACCACTTCCAGTGGTCGGCTGCTTTTTGCCACCTTTTTGGAGATATTTTCCTCCAGCTGGCACAGCTAGAGGGCACTGAAGCTATCCTCCATACACGTGTATGGAGGGATTGCCTTGAACCTTAGCTTCCTCAAGAAGCTTTGCTTTTGGTTCTCTATAAGAGAGAACCATCTCCTCCCTCCTCTAGGTTCAGAAATTAGAGATGGGAGTGATACATATAGCTTTGTATCTATATCTCCTTGTTTGATCTTATTTTGTGCATAAAAGTGTCATTTTGTCTCACTTTAACACGCAAACACACACTCAAACACCTTGCTTGTGTTGCTGAGGCTTCTTGAAGTTGTTTTTAGTGTTCTTGGACTGGTTTGAGCTCAAAGAGGTTGCTGGAGCTGCAGTAGTAAAGAAGGTCTTCAAGGGTGAGTCTTTAACCCTTAAATCCCCCATTCTTGCTTAAGCTTTTGGACCCTCTTGCATGCTGTTTTAAGCTTAACTTCCTACTGAAAAAAATTCTATTTTTGTGTGCTTTAGATCTTTGTTTAAGGTCACTTTTGTGTTTGGGGTTGTTTACCCCCTCTTAGGCCTTGTTTGGCCTTGCTTTTGTGCCTTCTTTGTGAGCCTTTGGGACTACCTTGTTTTGGCCTTCTCACCACTGAAACTCAGAGGAATTTCAGTGGTGGGAAGGGTGTTTTGAGGTCCCAAATGGGAAAGGGTCATCCCCTCTCCTTGTGTCTTCAATACTTGTCTTGAATGCCTCATGTATGAGCATGTTTGTTAAGCTTATGTTGGCCATATCTTAGCTTGTATTTGTGGTTATTTTGCTGTGGCATGCCACTGTTTTTTCTTGGTTTTGTCATCCCTTGCATGCATAATACACTTGTAGTGTAAATCACACAAACTAGTCTTGTATGCTTCATGAAGTAGCATGTCATTCTAGCTTGTTTTGTTTTTCCATTTCAGCATGTTTTTGGTGTTGTTTTTCCATCTCATACCTCTGTTAGGGTTTGGTTTGGTTAGCCTTTGCATGCTCCTTGCACTTGTTGTGCAATTCCATGAAATAGCCTAACATGCATCATGCTTTAACATGTCATTCTAGCATGCTTTTGGCTTAGCTTCAAGAAGCTTCTGTCCATGTTTTAACATGCGTTAGCTCTGATTTGTGTTGTTTTGGCCATGCATGACTTGCTTTGTATAGCCATGGTTCAATCTAGCTTGTTAGCTTTGTGTACCGAGTCCACTAGCATGCATTACTTGGACTATTTGAATGATTTGGCATCATTTATAATGTGATTTCAGTCCATGTTTCATGGTCTTGCACTTGCATTTTTGTGCTCTTTCAATGCGTTGGAGGGTTGGCCCCTTTATGCCTTAACATGAGTCATTGTGTATGCCTTCATGCCTAAGCTTGCGAGCCATCATTTCAGTGTGTTTTTGGGGTTATTATGCCATGATATAACTCTGATTTTTGCTGGTTAAGTCATCCCATGCTTGGTCTTAATAGGTGTAGTGTAATCCACCTTATTTACCTTGTATGCATCATGTCTTATGCCCCTCATGCTAGCATGTTTTGGCTTCCTTCCATGCATGTTTTAGACTCATTTTGACATGTTCTAGGACTGTTTTGGGTTGCCTTAGCCATATGCTTCATGTTTTGTATAGCTATAGTACAAGTGCTCTTGCTTGCTTCAAGCTTTGAGCATCATAGCATGCTTCATTTGTGTTGTATACATGATTTGGCATCACTTAACATGACATTTCAGAGCATTTAGGACTGCCATGTTCCCACTTCTTTCATGCTTTGAATGCCTTTGAGTATTGTGCATTGTTGCCTTACTTGTAGCCTAGCTTGTATGCTTGCATGCCTAGGTCTTTGAGCCTCCATCTTAGCATGTTTTGGTCCATGTTTTGACCTATTTCAGCTCTGTCCATGGTTGGTTCATGCATTTATGCCATGTATTGCATGTCCCTAGAGTAATCCTCTTTGTTAGTTTTCATGCTTTAGGATTCTTGCATGCTTCACTTGCTTTGTTTGAATGATTTGGCATCATTTCTTACCTAATTTCAGTGCATTTAGTGTTGCTACACTTCCACTTTTGTAATTCTTTGAGCACTCTTGAGAGTTGTGCTCTTTAGCCTAATTGGTGAGCCAATTGGCATGCATACTTATATATGCCTTTGGTGCCTTGGTTTCATCATTATGGCCACTGATTTGGGCATGACTAAGGTCTGTCCACTTTTGGTTTAAGTCCATTTAGCATGTTCACTTGCATGTTGCTTGCATGCTTATCTTACTTCGCATTGTGTATGTTATGTAGTCCTTTGCATTGTGCATGCCAAGTTGTTCCTTGCATTGAGTATGCATGTTCCTAACATTGCTAAGTTGCCCTTGTAGCATTGCATTGTGCATGCATGCATTAGCATTGTTCGCATGTCATTAGCTTTGTTAAGTTGATCATGTCACCTTGCATTGAGAATGCTATCTCACATTAAACATTGAGCATGCCATGTAGTTCATAGCATTGAGTATGCCATGATTGTTTGCATGTAGTTCATAGCATTGTGTATGCCATGTTGTTTGCATGCTTAGGTTACATCGCATTGTGTATGCTATGTTGTCCATTTGCATTGTGAATGCTAGTTGTTACATGCATTAGCATTGTGCATGTCATTAGCCTTGTTAGGTTGTTCATGTTGCATTGCACACTTGCATGCTTGAGTCGCATTGTGTATGCCCTCTTTTGCATTGTTGTTTGGATTAAGTGTTAATTCGAGCACGAGAAAAGAGAGACGTTTCATACTTAAATTGATGAAACGTGCCTTAATTCCCGGTCGCCGACGCTCTTGATCATACATGATAGAGTTTTAGGCCTTATGTGTTTACTTGTGCATTCATTTTACATTGAATTGTGCAACTTCGCCTCTCGGCCATCATGTATTGAAATGCGTGATTGGTGGCCCGAGGGTCGAGAACCACACTCCCTTGAGCTTATGAAATGATAGGGAGGGTGGTCGTGCACACATATCTTGCAAATACATTGCCATGCCCTTTCTTGCTCTCTGTTGCAGCAAACTGGAATTCAGCAGCAACAACTGGTCGGCCAGCCAGAAAAACTAGCTGGCCGACCACTTTTCCTGGTTTTCAACAAAGATAGGTGGTCGGCCATGGCTACAAACACCAACAACTAGTCGGCCACCCTCCTACAGGTTCCCAAGATGTGTTAGAAGCTATATGGAGCTTAGTGCAAGGTTCTGAGGACAATTAAAAACAGAGGCAAATCGGCGCATCGCATTGGATTTCTGAACGAGGCGACCGGGTATGCATCTAGTCTTCTTCCTCTGAGAACCTCCTGTTTTATTGCTTTCCTTAGCTGCCATGCTTAGATAGCTAGCTTATGCTTTGGTTTGTACCTTTGATAGTTAATGCGTTTGGCTATTTCAATTTGTTTTGTAATAGTTAGTTAACTAGGATTAGTTAATTAATTTGTGTTGTAATAATTAGTTTAATTAGCATAGATTAGCTAGTTAGCTTCTTATTCGGTCTCTCCCTCGAGAGGGCCAATTGTTGTAATAAGCGTGCGTATGTGTGATGCATGTCTTCCAACCCCTATTTCTTTCTCCCTTTTACTTAACCGCTTACGATAGTTAGTTTTAGGGCATGTTTCAATTAGCATACCTTATGCTTGCATGCGTGCATCCATTCATCTGTATTGCATGCACCGGACTCGGCGCATCATACTAATTGCATTGTATTTTCAATACATTTACTTGAATACGTGTTCAGCAGCATGTTATCAAGTTGCATTTTACATGACATTCTAGGTAGCAGAGCCTATCTTAGGTACATTTTTGCATGTGTTGCATTAGCCATCTTAACATGAACTAGGGTCATGCATGATTTCTAACTAGTTCTTTGTTTTGGCTCGGAGTACACTGTGAGTATTTACGCTTTAGCATACTGCATGTGTGTTATTGACTGCCATGAAAGCATGCTTGCCATGAGGCTAACTGCTTATTTGATATAACGGCCTGAATGCCTGTGGGTAAAGGTTGGATTACTTGAATTGGAACAATTCATCGAATCCCGAATTTAGCCTACTTGCGAGTAGCAAACTCCAAACCATTTTCAAACGAATATGCAATGTTTTGTTCCAAATTAGGCGATCTATTCTATACTTGTTTGCTGTGCGCATCACGTAGTAAGATTAGCTAATTAAACGGAATAAGAGCACATGTGTTTTCAAAAACAAAATATCATACTTAGTAAAGGCCGATCTTTTGACCGGGCGAGCGGGGGTGCTCATTGAATGACCTTCCCCTCTCGTACCCAAGTTCTCGAACCGAGACAACTTTGGTGATGACGGACACGTGGCCTTCGGCACGAGTCAGGGTTTCCTAAATCCCCCCAAAATAAAATATTTAGGTGGCAACTTTGTATTTGGCAAAGCAGTCCATGTTTGGCACTTCTTTATAAAAAATCAGTTTTCCAAAACGATTTGCCGGATTTGGACTCTTTGGTGATTTATCAATCTTACATTGCACTTTGTAAGATCAGATTAAGAACCGTGACATTGAGTCCGAACTGTAGTAGCTCAGAACAAAACGAGATTTCGCGCCCTCGCAGCGCGGATATCGGAGAGTTCCCGGGAGCGCGTCTACACAAAGTGTACAAGTTCAATAAATGCAACAAATAATGACTCTCAAACCCCCTCCCTATCATGGGTTGATCAAGGGAAGTGGTTGACATTGACTCTTGAACCATTTACATCACTAACAAGTATGAAACGATTCAAGGCTCAAGGGTTCAATTAACGTCTGATTGAACCCAAACCAAGTTATTATCTTGCATCATTTTTAGTCCTCATTTTATTACCCCATTTTAATTACCAACCATTCCTTAGTAAATTAAGTCCAAAGGTAAGCTTTAAGTCCTCTAATCGAAAGAAGCATCAAACCAAGAGTTGTTTTAGGCATGAGAGAAGTGTCATGCCGTTGATAATGAACCCCCAAAGGGATTAAACCATTAAGTATAAGACCTATATCTCAAGTTTTAAACAAGCAACTAGTTTGAACCAACTTTCAAAAGAAAGCAAAAGCCAAGAAAGGAGGGAGGTTGCAGAAGTGATTAGGGGTGAAAACAAGTATGGAAAGCCATAAACAAATGCTATCAACTCAAATTGGTTGGTGGCTAAAGCTTAAACCACCAAACCTATGAGGACAATTACACTACAAGCATGCAATACAAGGCTCAAATGCAATGAACCACCAAAAATAGTCCTAAAACAGTGCTAAATCAGTCTTAAAACATGCTGAAATTAAGATAAAAATAGCTAAAACAATAAGCTAAAACATGGAGCTATGTAAGCTAGTAAACAAAGCATAAGGAGGGGAGGCTACCCCCTCCATTTTTAGACTTCAAAACATGTTTTTAGCCACTGAAAAAGCTCTGAAAATCAGTATTTAAAAGCTCAAAAAAAGATAGTATAAAGGTGGGAAACATAAGGGTAAAGGCTAGAAAAGCAAGGTAGAAAGAAATGTGAACCACCTCTCCACCCTTTAAGGCCTTAAACCACAAGTTTTAGCCCAAAATTACAGAGTTTATACAGCCCAAAATAGTAGAAAAATAGTAGGAAAAATAGCAAACAAAGCAAGGAAACAAATCAAGTTTTATACCTCTTGAAGAGGAGAACACTTCTAAGTAACAATTCCACACATACACACCCTCAAGAGCTCAAAGTAGGCTCAAAAGCACCTCAGCTCAAAGATTGTAAGGTTTGGTTTAGAGTGTATAGGCAAAGGTTCAATAACTAGCAAAGAGAGAGAGAGAGAGAATTGTAGAGAGAGAAAATAATTTGCTCCAAAATTTTCTCACCTTGAAAGCAAGAGGGGAGGTCCTCTATATATAGACAAACATCAAACTCCCTCAAAAATATCAATACATACATGTGTAAGTAAGTGCATGCATCAGTGACAACAGCTGGCACAACTGGCAGAAAATATCTACAAAACACACTTATGGCCGGTAGGCCACTAATTCTGGCCGGCAGCCAAAGGTGGTGGCCTGCAAGTTCCAAGGGTATTCAAGCTTGAAGATCTATGGTTATGGGCCAAAACAAGGCAAGAGGTGTATAGGGTTTGAAGGCTCAAAGCTGCGACATTCTACTGAGGACTCCGAGCACTTAACAAGCATATACACATTCATCATTGGGTGTGCAAGTGGTGACGTCCAAGTCGTAAGGGCGGTCAAAATGGGGTGTCTACACCTTGGTGTAACCCATTCATTTCTCTCTCCAACATGCGATCTAATAGTGGTCACCATACCTTCATACATATCCCTAATCATATTAATGTAACCTTTTGTCACCTATTTCTTCTTTAATACCCACCAGATAATATCCCAAGACACTCTATTATATGCTTTCTCAAGATCGATAAAAATCATATGACTGTCTATTTTCTTTTCTCTATACTTTTCTATTACTCTCTCCAAAAGATAAATCACTTCCATTGTTGACCTACCGGGTATAAACCTAAATTGATTCTCCGACGCCTCTGTTATGTCTCGCAATCAACGTTCCATCACTCTCTCCCACACTTTTATTATGACACATTAGCTTGATTCCTCTATAATTGTTGCATTTTTGGACATCTCTTTTATTCCTATAAATTGTCACTAAATACTCTTCATTCACTCCTCTGCCATTTTCCTAATTAACAAAATCTTGCTAAATAACCTAGTCAACCAAGTAATCCCCTTTTTACCCTAACATTTTCAAGCTTCAATAGGGATATCATTGGGTCCTAAAACCTTATTTGATTTCATCTTAAGTGCAACACTCACTTCACAGTTCCTAATCCTACGATAGAACCTATAGTCCTGATTTTCTTTATTACTATCTACTTCCTCCCATTTTGACGTACTTCCATGTTTCTCATTCAACAACTTTTCAAAATAGTTCTTTCACCTCTCCTTAATCTCTTCATCCTTCAATAGGAGTGTAAAAATGGCCCGCAACCAGTAGACGGCCCGGGGTGGGCTCGGCCCGATTAGGCCCAGGAGCTTGGGCCTGGGCCTAAGCCTGGGCCATCATTTTCAAGCCTGGTCCATCAGCCCGCTTAAGACCCACTCAAAGCCCAGCCCGAGGCCCGGCCTGCCCGAGGTCGAGTGTCATTTTCTGTGAAAAAAATAAAATTTTGGTGAAAAAAATTTTAAAAAATGTTCAAGCCTTGCCCTTGCCCAAGCCCAAGCCCAGGGCATGGCCCGCCCAAGGCCTGAATACCCTTAGGCCTAAGCCTAATTTTCTGGCCAGTGGGCCGGTCTGCCCGGCACAAATTTTGGTGAGAGCTTGCGAGACCCGACATGGGCTGGGCCGGGCCAAATTTACAGCCCTATCCTTCACCAACACCTTAGAGTCTTCACTCTTGATGCACTTAACCTGATTACAATCTCTTGTTCTCCTCTCTCTTATCTTAGAAAATTTGTATATCATCTTCTCTCCCTTCTTACTATCTAGTCTAATGTATAAATCATCATAGACTTTCAACTTAGTCTCCCTCACTACTTTTTTGACCTCTTTATTAGCCAACCTATAGCTCTTAAGGTTTTCCTCAGTTCTATCATTCTGCCACTTTTTAAAGCACTCTTTTTCTTTTTCTTTTTTATCTTTTCTACCGCTTGAATCTCCTCTCCCTACCACCAAGTTTCCCTAGAGTTGGGTCCCTTTTCTTTCAAATCTCCAAGAGCTTCCCTTAAGATTCTCCTCATACAATTGGCAATCGAGTACTACATAGTGTTGGCATCATCTTCCAAGTCCCAAGTACCTTCTTTATACATTCTATTATTAAATATTTCTAGGTTATCCCATTTTAGGTCCCACCATCTCGTCGTACAATGCCCACTATTCTTCCTAGCTTGGTATTGTCTTTTAAAACATAAATTTAGTACCAAAATCCTATGTTGAGACATCAGGCTCTCTCTAGGAATCATCTTACAGTCGCTGCATTTTAGACGATCCACTTTTCTTACTAGAAAGTAGTCTATTTGGCTCCTAATTGACCCATTATTAAATGTTATCAAATGCTCCTATCTTTTCTTATACATAGTATTGGTCACCACCAGGTTAAAAGCCCACGCAAAGTCTAAAATACTCTCACCAACCTTATTTCTATCACCAAAACCATACCCACCATACACCCTCTCATAACCTAGTTTATCTATTCCTACATGACCGTTGAAATCACCTCCTATAACTAGGCTTTCTCCTACGAGTATCTCCTATTATACCTCATCCATTTGGTCCCAAAAATCTTTCTTAGTCTGATCATCTAATCCTACTTGTGGGGCATATGTACTAATAATGTTCACTATATTTTCTCCAATAACTAGTTTAATCAACATAATCCTATCACCTTTCCCAATGACCGCCACTACATTTTCTACAAGACTTTTGGCAACTATTATTCGTAGGTCATTCCTGTGTCTATCCTTACCACTATAATACAGTTTAAAACCAGTGTCATCTATCTCCCTAGTTGTCTCACCCGTCCATTTAGTTTCTTGTACGCAAGTTATACTAACTCTCCTTCTAATCATGATATCTCACTACAACAAATTGGGTCTTGAATGACAAATTTTTTTGTCTCCAAAGAGCTAATTTTGTCACTGTATATATTTGTGAGGAAATATTTTCCTCACCTATTTCGTCATTGAATTTTTGTCACTAAAAATGACTATGACGAAAAATAATTTCATCACCAAAAAAATTACTTTAGTGATGAATATTTTTATCACCAATAAGACAACATTTTCTCACAAAAAAATCCTCATTTTTGTCACCGAATAATTACTCAGTACCGTATATAAAACTTTAGTTGACGAATAAATTTGTCACACATGTTGATCATTGGTGAGAAAATAATTTCATCACAGTAAGATGTAAAGTTGACGAAATTTTTTTGTCTCTAAAAGTTAGACATGGGTGACAAAATATATTTTGTGGCAAAAAGATGTATACATGACGAAATTTTTAATCACCAAACAACAAAATCAAAAAAACTTTTGATATATAAGCTGCGATACATTTAATCATATAGAATGGTTCAATGAAACTTGGAAATTGTAATCAAAGGTAGTCCATTATTATGCAAGCATCATACCCAGTTGGTGAGCAACTAACCAAAAACATAATAAAACAACTACAAATAAGCATAGGAAGGAACAAAACCAATGTACACCCTCTAAGCTGCCATCCCTTGAACTAGCATACATTCCATTAATCAGCAACAACAACTAAACACACTCTATATCAGCAGCAAAACTAATATACACTCCATTTATTGGCAGTAGCAAATATACACCTCAGCAGCAACAAAATAATATGTCTTGGCTAGTTCTGAAAATTTAATAACATATGCTCTATAAACTCAAATCCATTCAAGTTCCTAACTACATTGACATTGTCATGACCCGAACCCGCCCCTATGGGTTAAGGACATAACTGGCCAGTAATCAAGGGATTACCTACGGCCTCAAACCAAACAAGACATATCTCATCAGAGTAAAGGGGCCAAACGAAAGCAAATTTAAAACTTTTGTCCATAGAGCTGTGCTTACATGGCACATCATAACAATCCATATATATACATGTTAATAACTCACATCAAAGGAATAATAACACAAAGTTCTGTACATACAGGATCATTCAAGTCTAAGTCAGTCAAACCCATAGTTTATATGAAAAAGTAATCCAATGTTTTCGCCAATATAACAAAACTATATCAAAAGAACAAAAGAGGCGAAGACAAGTCTCGTGCGTGAGACGTTTGGGCTGACTCTTCAAAACCTTGACTATTTCTTACATATTTCACCGAGGCTGGGTTTGGACATCCCTTGGCTCACCTACATACACATGAATGAGCGTGAGCGAAAGCCTAATGAATAATATCAAATAAAGAAGGTACACGAATGAGATTCACATATATCAAACGGCCTTGGGCCCATTTAGAATTCTATTTAGTGCATTATTTAGTACATTAGGCGATTCAAGCCTGAACATATCGAACGGCCTCTGGCCCACTTCGTTCCTTAACAAACGGCCTCAAGCCCAAACCATTAATGTCCAACGGCCTTTGGCCCAATCATCCATGTCAAACGGCCTTTGGCCCAATCATTCATATCAAACGGTGTCTGACGGCCTTTGGCCCAATCATTCATGTCAAACGGTGTTCGACGGCCTTTGGCCCAATCATTCATGTCAAACGGCCTTTGGCCCAATCATTCATATCAAATGACCTTTGGCCCAATCATTCATGTCAAACGGCCTTTGGCCCAATCATTCATATCAAACGGTGTCCGACAGCCTTTGGCCCAATCATTCATGTCAAACGGTGTCCAACGGCCTTTGGCCCAATCATTCGGCATAACAAATATTTTTCCACAATTCTGTTTAACAAACTTATAAGACTGATATGGAAATAAGCAATTAGACAAATAACATACTTCAAATATCTTTACTAAGATATTACTCATTGTGTTCTGCCGGTGGATTTGCCCTGGAGCTCGACCCTACACATTACATAACACATATGGGTCACAATTGATTCAATCCGTTCTCAATTCATGCATCCCTCTTAGGCTTCTTTCTTATTCTTTTAATTCATTCATAACGCTCAATGCATGCCTAAGAGTACTTAGAAGTGAAAGAGAACGGAAAATGAAACATAGAACACCTTTGCAAATTTTCTGAAACAGGGGTCCCCGCTCGAGCGTGGGTTCGGCCGCTCGAGCGGACCCCATGGGTCTGCAAAAATACTGGTTGCCTCATTTTTACGCTCGAGCGTGAATTCGAGCGCTCGAGCTGAAGGTCACACTACATGGCTCCCCGTTCGAGCGGACATTAATGTCTGCAAAAGTTCTGGGAGCTCGCATTTCACGCTCAAGCGGTGCTTTCCCCGCTCGAGCGGACATGCCAAATTATGGAATTTCCATAATTGTTCTTGATGTTCAACTCAACATTCAAAGGCTTTAAACTCATGATTTTGGCTCAAAAACATGGAAACACATTGTATAATATGAGAGTTTGAGAATATGTGACCAAATTGTTCAAATGCATGGTCCTTTTTCCAAAATTATTTTGTGTTCCCTTCATGGGTTCCAAAACACATAAATTCAATTTCATACAAACTCCATATCTTCATTAATCATGCATGCATGTACATTCTTGACTCCAATTCTATTTCAATTGGTACAAATGACACTTATAATCATGAAACTCATGAGAATTATGCATGCATGAGAGATTTGATGCTCAATTCTTCTTATTCAACATGATTCATGCTTGAACATACAAAATTATAACAATTATGCACATGCATGTTCATACAAGCTCCAAATTCAACAAATTCAATTCAAGTTATGTTCTTGATCACAATTAAACCTTGAATTTACAAAATTACAAACTCAAACTTATGAATCCACTCACCTAGGAGCTTCAAACACCCAAATTATAGCTAATTCTTTGAGTTTAACCTCCAATTCTCAAGCCTTTAGTTCGATCTTCAATTTGAGCTCCCTCTCTCTCTCTCTCTAAGTTCGGTTCTCTCTCTCTCTAGAGAGCAAAATCTGATTTGAGCTCAAAACAAATGAATGAGAGTGTAAATTGGCCCTTTATATAAGCTCCTTTAATCACATTTCATTAACACTAATTAATTGAGTACTATTTCATCAATTTAATCTATTTAATCTAATCCGAATCAATTTTCAATTAAATTTCACCGTAGGCTCTAAAAAATACGCTAATCACAATGGCGTAATCAATTTCGGGTTTTGTGGCCGATAGGGCCTTCAATTTAAATTCTAAAGCAGATAATCAAACAGATTTTCCTACGGTGAACAGATAGAAATTCAAAACCACATATATTCATATAAATGGCACTCAAAATCATATCAAACACATAATCACAACCATAATTAAGATTAATTAGCATAATACGGACCAGGGTTATCACAGACATACTTAAAAGCTTAATTTCCTAAGACTAATTTGAATCATGATCTTCAATTTTCTACAGCATGACAAACATAGAATTCCTAAGTCTTTCGCTTTAATATTACATTTCAGGCCAACACATCCCAAATGAAACCATATTCTTTAAAACCAATCTCAAAAATGAAATTACTTGTTCACAAAATAATTATTTCTCATAACTACTTAAATAACCACAAAGAAAAACAAAACATAAAAATAAAATAATCTATCAAAGAACATCATATGATTACATTCTAATAGTATATAAATAATTGTGGTGGAGATCCCAATTACACAAACATATGTGTTCAATACAAAATACTTCACCCAACCAATGTTAATAAGTGAATAAACTTCTAAAGGGAAAAGGAAAACTATTAAAAGATTAAAATAATTGGCTGTGGTGTTAATGAAAGAGGGTTTCGCCCCCTGAAAGTCCTTTGTCGACTAAGTTTAAGGCGTTTTCGGGTCTAACTCTCAAACTACGCATGCAAACGTTCTATGTATATCCGTCACATGCTATATGATATTTATTCATAGCTTTGGGTTAATGAATGTATTAATACATGTGATATCATCTTTGTACTATATTAAAGGAATTAATGAAAGAGAGAATATTTTGCTAATATTGTCTTAATGAATGAATGAATATGTTGAGTATCCATATATTTGTTGATGGGTAATGAGATTATGTATTATTATAATTTGAGGGTGTTACAGTTGTCGGTGGGTCCAACCTACAGCCCGAACCAACCAAAACCAACTCGTGACCACCCCTAGTTTTGATGGTTGTGTTACCCAATCTATAAATTAGGAAAAGCAAACTCCTTTTCTTGGACAATTATAATATTAATTAAGAAAAATAATATATAAATCTATTTTCTAAACCCAGTGATAATATTATTTCCCATTTAGGCCTTACACAAGACAAGAAATAAATCATAATGCTTAAATTAAATCAAACAAGTTAACTAAAAATTAAATCAGTACAATATTAATAAAGAATCAGGAGCCAAGCCCACTACTGGATTATTTGTTCTCCCTACCCATCAAACAAGGCAAATATCAATTAGTTGCCAAGGTGAGAAGCACTTAACCATATATAGGGCTCATAATAATATTCAGACAGAACATTTTACAAAGAACTCAAAAAAATAAACAACATGACAACATGAACACAGCAACATTTTACCTGAATGTGGAGGGAACCAATAACCCACTAAGACTAAGGTGTCTACAACAACATCCCTGAGCGACAGTCAAATGGATTTGGAAAAAGAACAATACTCCTAATTAGTAATGTGGCCACACCCAAAAAATCAAATTCACATAGCATACAACGTGAACCGTAGTAGAATCGCGCAACAAAGGAAGTTGCAACATTTCTACAATATGTTGAATCTGAATATTACCAGAATTATAAGAAAAAGAAGAGAATTTTCTACATATTATATCAAAAGTGAATTGCCCTAAGACTTGTACCATTATTTATACTAAAACAAAGTTCTAATTAAATTGAAAAATAAATCAAAAAAGAGAATACTTGCTAATCAAGACTAAATCAAAGAAAGTGCAAAAAATTACCAAAAATAGAAATATTCGAGTTAAGCTCAAATCTGGAAACTAAAAATACATATACTGAGAAAAAATCTAGCTCCAATTGGATTCATCTACACCAAGTTAGAGACGAATCAAATATTTCCCAAAACGGCAAGATCGTGAAAATAAAGGCTTAAATATTGGAATTTGACTGTAATCCATAGTAGGCCACGGCAAAGCGATGCGTATTGGTTGCCATGGCATTTTCCATGTCTCGACTGAATTTCACGTAATTCCAAGCACGAGTTGTTTTACCTCTACTTGTGTCTTTTGTCTTTACCTTGTTTGTCCATGAGTTTCAAAAATTTTATAGCCAAACACTCTGCATCACAAACTATGTCACACTATAAGCCACACCAACTTATATTCAATCCATACCCTCAGTTGAACATGCTAACATTAAGTGAGCATTAAATTAAAACAAATTCAACATTATACAAAGATTAATAAAATTGAATCACGGATAAAATACATGCAGGCATTAAAAAATTAAGGCTTAGTTAACCTAGCTCACAATAAGTACTCGAACCAAACTAACTTGTACAAACTTCAAACCAATGAAATTAGATAAAGAAGCTAATACAATCACCGCTTAATTCTTTTTTTGATAGGCGATACTGATTTCAAAACTACTCTCAATTCTCTTTGTGACCAAACAATTAGAGTGCAAAAAATCAAAAGCTTACTATGGAAAAACCAAATAAGTATAGACTGTACAGTGCAATTACCATGAAATAGCTGATAAGCTTCAAATGCTAAGAAAGGAAGTGTTTGGATTGCTCTGTTAGATTCTTAATTTTTAGTGTGTTCTTGATTTCTTCTTGTTGGCCTTTGACTTTGCATTTGTTTGGCTTTAATTAATGTTTCAATCCAACTAGGGTATGATATTTAAGTTATGATACTTTTTGTCTTGGCTTTTTGTGTCTTCTTGATGTAATTTGTGTATACGCCTTGTACTTTTATATTGCATCAATGAATCTCTTTTTTGCTGATAAAAAGAATGATAAGAAATGGAATGTCAATTTCGACAAGCCAAAAAAAAAAAATGAAACCGATTTGTTCCTAAGAAGGGGCAAACATTACATGTGAATTAGAATATGGATTTATCTATAGAAAGACCAAATATTAAGAAATAACAAAGCACATACCAAATAATGTATAGAAATAAGTTTTTTCTTGTTTTGGGGGTTGCGCAGATAGATCAATTACAAGCTAGAGCACAAAGGAATAACTAACAACTCAACCTTACATAAACATGGTAATTTTGTTTTACTTACCATGGTCTTCTCAGCTTCCCTACCAACACAGTTGGGGAGTTCCACACGAGCTATTTTCTTGATGTGGTCGCACCTTTCCAGCAGAATCAAATAGAGACTTTTTATTCCTGAATTTGATGAAAAATTATTTAAAATTATCTTCAACCCTTTCATCCAATCAAGGGGGTTTTTTTCTATCAAATTGAGAACTCGTCAAATCTTTTATCAAATTCAAATTTGATGAAAATTTAAAAAGATGAAGCATTGGAAATAATTTTTTTTTTCTCATCAAATTTGATGAAAAGAAATATTTAGAATAAAAAATGAATTTTTAAAAAGATTTTTATGAAATGATTGTAATAGTTTTTATCAAAGCAAATTTTTTTATTCAAATTTAAAATTAAATTAGCTGACAAAATTAGTGAAATGTTGGAGATGCTCTCACTTAGACTGATACACATATAAGAGCTTCTTCAATCCTTCACATTTTCTTACATCAAATTTGATGAAAATGTCCTGAAAACTATCTCCAATGCTTTCATCAACTTGAAAACTCATCAAAATCTTTTATCAAATTCAAATTTGATGAAAATTTAAAAAACTGATGAACAATTGGAAATGTTTTTTTTTTTTCCTCCATCAAATTTGATGGAAAGTGAAATTTGAGTTAAGAACGGAATTTTTTTAAAAAGATTTTGATGAAAATTTGTTTTAAAAAAAAAAATTGAGTAATTCATAGTAAATCAAGTTTTCTACTCAAATTCATAATCAAATAATGACAAAATGAGTGAAGAAGGGTCAAGGAAAATAAGCATTTATCATCAAAGAAGAGAAACCCAGAAACTTACATAATCGCAGCATCATAAAGAGTTGTGTTGGGACCAAGATAATAATATTGAGAAGAGAGAAACCAAGCACAAAGAGACCCATTGCAATTGTCATGGGAATAGCATGATTTATCAACTACAAATTTGGAGCAATGTACAATACTACTAAGCTCTGCATTCCAAACCAAACAAAACAATTTACCACTCAAATGAAACAAATAATTGTCTATTAGGACCCGAAAATCCTCCATCATCCTCCCTGCTGTCCCAAACCCTTTGAGCTTCCCGAATAATAAATTCCCAGTTTCCCACTCGTACGCATTCATATGGCGGTGGTTTTTGTCGTACCAATACAGAGTAATTGTATCTTTATTACCAACCCAAGATACAAATCGATGCAATACAAGAAAATAATAGAGAAAAAAGAACCTGGGTTTGATGCAAATAGTGGAGACTTGTTTCTACAAGAAGGGCCGACGGTAGTGTAGGCGTTGAAGGTGGAGTAGCAAGGGCAAAGAGAAATGGCGGAGGTATTACGTTCGTGTGTTTTGAGAGAGAGAGAGAGAGAGAAGAAAAGAGGCAAAACAAAAATTAATACCCTATTTTGAGAGAGATATATGATAAACAGAAAATGGGTAAAAAAAATTAATACCCTATTTTTTTTTAATTGCCGCTCAATACATCAAAATTTCTCCACCAAAATTGGTGACAACATTATTTCCTTACCAAAAGATCTCAAAAATATTAAAATTTATTTGTGAGAAAATATATTCCTCACAAATAATTTTATAATTAGTGACAAATTTTTTTCTCACCAAAAGTCCCAAAATTTTGGCGCCACCCAAAAAAATTAGCGGGAAGATTTTTGGTGACGAAACTTAATTTTTCCTCACCTAAAAGGAAGTATTTATTGACAAAAATAAATTTCGTCACCTATTATTTTTATTTTTTTATTAAATGTGACAAAATTTATAAATTCCTCACGAATTATTCTTGTTTAGTGACAAAATTTATTTTCTTCACTAGTTTTCGTCACCATAGGTTACTTTTGTTGTATACCAATTCCATAGTCTTACTAGTTAAAGTTCATACATTCCATGTGGCTATCCTAAACCTATAGTCTTGGACTAGCTTCTTTATCTGCGCTCGTCTAGAAAAACGCAAAAACCTTTGCCCATTTTTCACTACACCCAGGCGTCAATGTGGCGCCCCTTGCTCACTTTTCGAAACACTTGAAGACAAGCGTAATGCGTCACTTAAGGGGAACAACATAGCATTTAATTTTATAAATATTTTTCTTTGAGAGTAGATGAAAAAAGATAAAATATGTGCATAGAAAAATATCTAAGAAATTATTATGTGATTTAAAGTTAATTCATGTATTATGATACTTATATGTAAAATAAATAGGGAAAATTATTTATAAGTCATATTAGGAGAACTTATTTAATATAAAGTCCTATGTAGTTTCTTATGGAGTTTCAAGTCCTATTTAGATAGGAAAGTGTTTCACAAGGTCCTATGAGTTGTAAGTAAATGGTATTAGTGTACTATTATACCCTTTATATGTTTCCATATTATAGGTTATTTTATCATTCAGCCTATTAAGTTTTTGGAGACTTTTAGGAAAGTGGATTGTGTAGGCTTCATCTGTGGGCTTGAATGTCACATTGATCGCGAATTCCAGTGGATTTTGAAAATGTTGCTGGTTTAGATGTAGATATGGGTGATGATGTCGTCAAGGTTGGGGGTTGTGTTGCTTGCTTTTGCCGATTTGGACTCCAAGTGTTTAAGGGAAGGAGGTAAGGTTTTTGCTTCTGCAATTGATGGGTTTTGTTGTTATGTGTTTGCCAATTGTTCTTTTTTCAATGTCATATTATCTGATATGGCTTTCATAATCTGTTACAGCCATCCATTGGCACACTTTCAATAGCCTCCAATGACGTTACATTTAGGTTGTAATGTTAACCCACATCTACAATGTCGTTATGTCTTGTGTGTGTTACGTTCAGTTGTATTTGTCTTTAGATTTGTGTTGTGTCGTTGTTGTATTCAGTGTTTATATACGTGCCACATTACATTTCGCAAAAGTACTGGGTTATTAATTTTTTATTTGAATGTAAAAATGTTGCTGGTTTATGGAAAATGTTACAGCCATCTATTAGCACACTTTCATTAGCCTCCAATGACGTTACATTTAGGTTGTAATGTTAGCCCACATCTGAGAATGTTGTTATGTTGAAATGTTGTTATGTTTTGTGTGTGTTACGTTCGGTTATATTTGTCTTTGAATTTGTGTTGTAACGTTGTTGTATTCAATGTTTACATACATGTCACATTATGTTTCGCAAACTTACTGGGTTTTTAATTTTTTTAATTGAATATGAAAATGTTGTTGGTTTATGGAAAATGTTACAGCCATCCATTGGCACACTTTCATTAGCCTTCGATGACGTTACATTTAGATTGTAATGTTAACCCACATCTGCAATGTTGTTATGTCTTGTGTGTGTTACGTTCGGTTGTATTTGTCTTTGAATTTGTGTTGTGTCGTTGTTGTATTCAGTGTTTACATACGTGTCACATTACGTTGTGCAAAATTACTATGTTTTTAATTTTTTAATTGAATGTAGGTTGAACCCCGTCGTATGATGTCAAAGTTACTGTGCTCACATTTGATTATACATCACATATGTCGCACGCCTTATTTTTTTGTTTGGTTGTAGAATATAGTGACGCAATTATTGTTTCATTTATTTTGTTGCTCAAGATATGGACATTATGCTATTGTGCACGTTCGGTTCATCCACTATCGTTGTTAGTAGTGTTAATGGATTGACATTCACACAGTTAGTTGATAATTTATGTAGGAGGTGGGCGAACGTGACACCATCATTGATTTTCATATCTTACTAATCACCATGTGTAGACGTCCCCGAACGTCCCTGTAGACACCCCATTTTTGACCGCCCTTAAGACTTGGGCGCTACTGATGGTGTGTTCGGTGATGAAAGATGTGCAGGGCAAAGGTTCAATTTCTTCGGCAAGGAGAGAGACAAATCTCAACTTCACACCCCATTTTGGACCAAAATTATTTTGAATGGTTTTTAGACCTTAAAACCCTCTCTTTCAAAACATTTTTGAAACAAAATTCCCACGATGTTCCAACGCTCGCATTTCGGTAAATGTTGCGCTTTTCGGTAAACCGAGCAAGGACAAAGTGGAGATGAGTGAAGGAGAGATGAAATCTTTGAAAAATCTTTCAAAACACCTTTCTTAGGGGCTTGAAGTTGAAGAAAAGAGGAGAAGAGGGGAGAAAACAAGTTGAAGAAGAAGACAGGCAAGAACCGCTAAGAGAGGGACGAGCAGTCCTCGCTAAATCAAGCTCATCTGTCTATACACTTGGGGTTTAGCTATGAGGCCACCACCATTGGAAAGAATACTTCCGGGGCTTCATTTTTCATACAAGAATCTCTTAAACCCGAGCCCGGATGGTGGAGATATGATTGGTTGAAGTTGGGCATCATCCCGGTTGGACCGAAACTGAGCAACCTTCACCAAAACAAGCATAACTTTCTGCACAGTTAGAATTTTAATGCAAGGTTTGCGGAATTGGAAATCTTACTTCCGGGGCTTCAATTTTGACACAAGAATGACCTAAAAAGGAGTTCATATGAAGAAGTTATGCCCGTTTGAAGTTGGACCTGCAGAGCAGATTTTTCCTGCCGACCGGCCAGAACAGAGTGCCGACCGGCCAAATAGATGGCCGACCAGCCAAATAGAGTGCCGACCGGCCAGTAAAGATGGCCGACCGACCAAGTTTGCTAGCCGACGACCTTCCGGAGTATTCTACAGATTGAATAGATGCTAGCTGTGCCAGCTGGAATGCACAGACTCTGCTCCCCATACACATGTGTGGCCATTTTGAGCCTTTGCACCCCTTTTGATCCAACCTTTTGCACCCTTTTGATCAAGCTTCTTGAGGAAGCTTTGACAAAGGGTCAAGCTTCCTCAAGAAGCTTGCACCCTTTGGAATAGCTTCTCTTAGAAGCTTGGTCCCTTTGGCCCTTTTTGTATAGCTTCTTTGAGAAGTTTTATACCATTTCCTTGCTCTATAAAAGAAACCCATCCTCCTCCATTGTTTTGGTTCAGCAAAATCAGACCTAATACACATATATTCTGATATATACATTTTCCCTCTCTATATTTCCCTCTCTCTCTTCATTGTGTGTGTGTTTAAGGGCCAAAAGTGTGATTTCTTCTTAGTTTTGCACCAAAGCACACACCATTACACCATACTTCGACCTTGAGGGGCTTGGAGGGGTTGATCTTGAGTTTTGGACTGGTTTTGATCACAAGGAGGTGGCTGGAGTGGCTGTTCTTCAAAGTGTTCTTCAAGGGTGAGTTAGTTGCTTTATATTCCCCAATCTTGCACTAGCTCTTAGGCCTATTTGCTTGCTGTTTTGGGCTCCGACCAGAACTGAAAAGGGCATTTTTTTTAGCCATATTTCATGTTTGTTTAAGGGCTCAACCCTGTTTGAGCCCTCCATTTGGTACTTGCTTCAATACCATCTTGTATGCCATTATTTTGCATGAAATTTCTAACCCATGTGTGATCTTTTTTCGAGCATAATGTAAACTGTAAGAGGGCCTATTTTGATCCCCTCTTCAACATTGAAGAAGGGCTCAACCCTGTTTGGGCCCCCTATCTTGCACTTGCTTCATAATCTCTCTTATTTACCGTAAATTTGCATGATTTGTTTGGCCTATATGTAAATTGTTTTGGAGCATGTCATGAACTGTGAGTAAGCTTATTTTGTGTCCCTCTACAACATTGTAGAAGGGATCAACCTTGTTTGGGGCCTCCATGTTATACCTACCATTATACCCCTCTTTGGCCCCATTTTTGCATACCTTTTTAGGCTTATCTAGCTTCTGTTTTCGGCCATCATCAGAACTGGAAATGGTCATATTTTGACCTTCTTGGCATATTTCATGAAGGGTCTTTTCTTGTTTAATGAATGTTTGGCCTACTTCATGTTATACCCTCTTATGGCCTTAATCTTGCATGGCATCTTTAGCATGTTTGCATATTGATTTGGGGGCTGTCATCTACTGTGAGTAGTCATATTTTTGGTCCCTTATCAGTGTTGTAGAAGGGTCTTCTTCTGTGTGGGCTTTGTATCATACACTTGCCATGTAAATCATGCTAGCTAGTCAAAATCGCATGCTAATTTAGCCAAGCATGCTAGCTTATTTTGGCTACATTTCATACATGTTTTAGCATTATTTTGGGCTGCATAAGGACTGTTTGTGGCTGTCTTCAGCATTCGAGCATCGCTTTGCATGTTTATAGTGTATTGCATCTCACTAGCTTTAGTGCTTAAGTCCTTAACAATGCATTACATGAATGTTTGCATGCTTTGGAGTCACTTTGGAGTCATTTGGCATGCCATTTCAGATCTGAAACTTGCACCATTATATGCTATGTTTCATCATTTGCCATGCCTTGTTAGAGTTGCATGTTGTATCTTAGGATTGGTCCATGCATTGGACATGTTTGTGTGCATTTCGGCTGCCTCATTTCACCTAATGGCCTCCTATGTGAGTGTGGCTGAGGCTATCTCATATTGGTGTAAGCCCATCTTGCATTGTGTATGCCATGTTTCAATGCGTTGTGCATGTTATGTTACGTACATTGTGTGTGCCATGTAGTTGCATTGCATGTTTGTGTGTTAGCTCGCATGCTTAGGTTGCATGTGCATTGTTGTGCATTGCCTCACCTCTTGATCAACCATGATTGAGGTTGGGTCCCTTGTATGTTTGTGTGCATTGCATTTGACATTGAAATGCAAACTTGGCCTCTTAGGCCATCATGCGTCGAAATGCGCCATTGATGGCCCGGGGGTCAAGAGCCATGCTTCCTTGAGTCCCATGCATGATAGGAAGCATTGGCCGTGCTTACATATGCTCAAAAGCCCATACCATGCACTGTCTGTCTGCTGTTGCTGTCAAAACTGTCTTCTGCAGGAATTTTATGCCGACCGGCAGTATAGAGTGCCGACCGGCACTATATGGGTGGCCGATAACCCCTAAGAAGCCGATGGAAATTTTAGCCGGCCGGTGGGCACTTCCTCCAGCCGGTGGTGTACAGCAGGATGCAAGGAAGGTGTTCTGGGACTTTGGCAATTTTTGGAGAGACAGGGCAGTGAAAACAGAGGCGGCAGTGAAAACAGAGGCAGCAGTGGTATGGTGCGGATTTTCCGGGCGAGTCGGATTCAAGCATGCATCATTCGCGCATCCCGAGGCAGGGCCGGGGCCCTTTTCTTTCATGATTAATATTAATTTGATAATTAGAAATTTCTGTAATAATTTATTTATTCTGTATTCGGACTGTATTATTTTTGGACTGTAATATTTATTCGGTCCCTCCGTGTGAGGGCATAATTGTAATAAGTGTGGGTGAGTGTGTGTATGTCTTCCAACCCCCATTTCTTTCTCCCTTTTATTTACCTGCTTATGATGGTAGATTAGGGCACGTCTATTTTAGCATACCTTATGCAATGCATGCGTGCATCCATGCATTTGTCTAAACATGCACCGGGCTCGGTACATCATACAAACTGCATCGTACTCTCAATTTCCAAATTGAATACGTGCATCGAATGATTGCATTTCACATGCCATTTTAGGATAGCCGAGCCTGTCTAAATGCACTCTGTATGCGTCGCATTAGTCATCTTAACATGAGCTAGGTCATGCATGTTTGCTAACTAGTTCCTTGTTTTGACACGGAGTACGATGTAAGTATTCTACGCTTTAGCATACCACATGCGTGTGAATGTTGCCATGACAGTATGCTTACCATGCGGCTAAATGCTTACATGAGATAAACCGTTTGAATGCCTGTGGGTGGAGGTTGGGTTGCTTGAGTTGGAAAACTCATTGAAATCTGTATTTTATCTTACTTGCGAGTAGCAAAACCCGAAACGCTTTCAAAACAAACAGATATGCAATGATTATTTCCGAATTAGGCAACCTAGTCTATACTTGTTTGCTGTGCGCATAAACGTAGTAAATCTAGGCTAATAACCGGTATAAGAGCATGTAATGTTTTCAAAATCGGATATCACGGTTAGTAGAGGCCGGTCTTCGAACCGGGCGAAAGGGGGTGCTCATAGCTGACCTTCCCCGATCGTACCCAAGCTCCCGAGCCAAGACATTTGGTGATGACGGACACGTGGCCTTCAGCACCGAGTCAGGGTTTCCTAAATTCCCCCATTAAAAAATATTTAGGTGGCGACTCTGTAATCTGGCAAAGCAGTCCATGTTTGGCACTACTTTTCAAAAATCTGTTTCTCTTCAAAACGATTTGCCAGAGTTGGACTCTTTGGTTCAGATTTAGAACCGCAACACAAAACAAAACAAAGGAGAGTCCGAGCTGTAGCGAGGTCCCACGCGGGCGCTGCTACAGTCCCGAGGGGAAATCCCCTCATTTTGTTCATTTGGGCTCACTACAGTTCAGGACTCAATGTCACGGTCCTGTATCTAATCTCGCAGAGTGCAATGCAAGACCAATGGATCATCAAAGAGTCTAAATCCGGCAAATCGTTTTTGGAAATAGATTTTTTTTGAAAGAAGTGCCAAACGTGGACTGCTTTGCCAGATACAGAGTCGCCACCTAAATATTTATTTTTGGGGAATTTAGGAAACCCTGGCTCGTT
This sequence comes from Camellia japonica, assembly GCA_030407325.1. NCBI lineage: Eukaryota > Viridiplantae > Streptophyta > Magnoliopsida > Ericales > Theaceae > Camellia > Camellia japonica. The sequence continues at coordinate 56,400,844 of JAPPVO010000016.1, forward strand.
GCCTAAGGCCACGTGTCCGTCATCACCAAAGTTGCCTCGGCTCGGGAACTTGGGTACGATTGGGGAAGGTCACTTCGTGAGCACCCCCGCTCGCCCAATCAAAGATCGGCCTCTACTAACCATGATATCTAGTTTTGAAAACATTATGCGCTCTTATTCCGGTTACTTAGCCTAGATTTACTATGTGATGCACACAGCACACAAGTATAGACTGGATCACCTGAATTGGAACAAAACATTTCATGTTTGTTTTTTAAAGCGGTTTGCTACTCACAAGTAGGCTTAAAATGCAGATTTTGCCACCCTCGGGTGGGCTTAGAAAACATGGTTTTGCCACTATCTAGTGGGCTTAAAACTCACAGTCGATGCATTATTCCAATTCAGATAATCCAACCTTCACCCACAGGCATTCAGGCAGTTATATCACATTAGCAAATAGCTTCATGGTAAGCATGCTAATATGGCAACACTCACACGCATGCAAGATGCTAAAGCATAAGAGCTTACCTAGTACTCCAAGCCAAAACAGAAACTAGTTAGTAATCAAATGCATGATCCTAGTTCATGTTAAGATGGCTAATGCAACACATACAGAATGCAACTAGAATAGGCTCGGCTAATCTAAGAATGGCATGTGAAATGCGACAACTCGATACACGTATTCAAGTTGGAATGGAAATACTATGCAGTTAGTATGATGCGCCGAGCCCGGTGCATGCAATACAGATGAATGGATGCAAAACATGCGAGCATAAGGGTGCTAATTTAAACATGCCCTAATCTAACCACTGAAAGCGGATAAATAAAAGGGAGAAAGACATGGGGTTGGAAGACATACATACACCCACGCACACTTATTACACAATTGCCCTCGCTCGGAGGGTCCAAATAATAATACAAACCGAATAAATAATTAACTATCCTAGCTAATTAAATATTACAAAACCTTAATTAATTAAACAAATTAACTAAGCTATGGAAAGCAGTAAAAGGGCCTCGGGAAGAGGGGTGCATGCATGCTCGGATTGGCTTCGCCCGGAAATCCCTTGCCATGACACATGTTGCCTCTGTTTGCACTGCCCTGCTCCTCTAAAAATTATGCAAGTTTCCAGAACCCTTCTAATCCACCTCATGGATGCTGTGAGAGGCCATCGGCCACTGGAAAATGGCCATCGACCAGTTGTGAGGCTATCGGCTAAGTATGAATGGCCGGCCGGCACTGAATGTGGTCGGTCGACCATGTCTTCCTACAGAATCCTGTTTGACAACAGCAGAGGACAGACAGAGCATGGCAAAGCATTTTCAAAGCAATGTTTGCACCACCACCCTCCCTATCATATTTAAGACTCAAGGGAGTATGGTACTCGACCCTCGGGCCACCAATCACGCATTTCCATGCATGATGGCCCAAAAGGCCAAGTGTGCAATTTCAATGTAAAATGAAATGCACATAAAACATACAAAGGGGCCCCAACCTCCATCATGTTTGATCAAGAGGGATGGGATGCATGTACAATGCTATGCAACCTAAGCATGCATACAAGCTAATGCAACATGAGCATGCAAGCAAGCTAATGCAATAGGCATACAACTTAAGCAAGTAAACATGCAAGGCATGAAACAACAATGCCAATGACAAACATGCAATGACATGTGGCCTAACAAGTATGCAAGATGGATGAACATGCAACAACATGTCAATAGGCTTACAACCTAAACAATGCAACCATACATGACACACAACAATAGGCAAAATGGAGCAAGCATGCAACAACATGCAAGACACGCATGCAACAACATGCGAGGATGGTCTTAAACTGAAATGGGCAGCTCTCAAATAGGCCCAAATCAGCGGCCAAAATGATGCAACAAAGGCATGAAAACACACACACAAGCATGCATGCACAAGGGCCTAAACATGGAGCATAAGCCATCAACTCTTCAAAGCATGGAAGGGATGGAAAATGCAAGTATGCAAGCATGGAACATGGACTGAAATATGGTCTCAAATGATGCCAAATCATGAGAACAAGCCAAGTAAAGCATGCTAGTGACCCATACACCCAAGGCTAGTAAGCTAGAATGCAAGACGGCTATACAAATCATGGCAAACATGATCAAAACAACCAAAACCAGACCTTAAGCATGGAAAAACAATGCTAAAATCCTCTTGGAACCTAACCAAAATCATGCTAAAATGTCATCTCACAACATGATGTATGTTAGGCCAAAACATGGGATTACAAGGAAAGCATATGATGCATGCAAGAGACCATTAAACCAAGAAAAAACAGATCTAAGGCATGTCAAAATATGACCAAATACCCACTGAAATGTGTCCAATACATGCAAGAATGAGGTGCTCCTTTGAAAAGCTATGAAGGGGGTTGCTCTAAACATGCAAGAGGCAAGCAAAAGGGGACCAAACCACCTATGGACAGAGCTTATATAGGTCCTAAAAACCACCAAAAAGGGCCTGAAACAAGCCTCCAAATGATCTAAACATAAGCCCCTTTGTAAGGCCAAAAATGCCAACAAACAAGACAACAAGGGAGGGGGTCACCCCTCTCTGATTTAGGCCCTCAAAACAGCAAGCCTACCACTGAAAATCCATTAGATTTCAGTGGCTAGGAGGCCAAGCAAAGACTAATACAAAGGCTTCAAGGTATGGCACAAAACAAGGCCGAAACAAGCATGCAAGAGGGTAGACAACCCCCAACAGTAAAATGATCTTAAAAAAACATCAAAAGGGCCTCAAAAAAAGACTTTTTTCAGTTTATGACAAAGCTCAAATATGCTTGCAAGTATGGCTAAGATATGGATCAAAATAAAGCCTTAAAAGGGAGATGAAGCATACAAGGGGGTAGATGACCTCTAACAGAAAAATGTCCTTAAACAAACTTCAAGAGGGGCTCAAAATAAGACATTTTCTAGTTTATGACAAAGCTCGAAAATGCTTTCAAGTATGGCTACACCATGAAGCAAGATAAGCCTTAAAAGGGGAGATGAGTGTGTTACCCTTGTAGCCAAGAACTCCAGCAGCCTTTGGTCCCAAAAACCAGTCCCTTAGCCTCTGAAAACAAGCTCCAAGATGCTTGGATGGATGATGGAGAGGTTAGGTTATGAGGTGTAGGGTAATGGAGCCAAGAACCTTACACTTTGAAGCTAGAAGGGAGAGATACAAAGGGAGAGAGTGTGTGTATGCCTCTGGAATTTCAGAACCATGGCAAAGGAGAGGAGAGCCTTCCTTTATAGAGCCAAGGGACTAAAGCTTCTCTTAGAAGCTTCAAACCAAGAGCAAAGATCCTTCATACACGTGTATGGAGGATCTAGTCTGTGCCCTCCAGCTGGCATAGCTGGCATCCATTCAATCTGTAGAATACACCGGAAGGTCGTTCACCAGCAAAAATGGTCGGTCGGCTACTATAAATGGTCGACTTGCTACTTATTTGGTCGGCCGGCTATTTTGACTGGCCGGCCGGCTAAATTGATGGCCGGTAGGTGGCTTCCAAGGTCAAAAAGTGGTCGGTGGGTGTCAAAATTGAAGCCCCAGAAGTTATCTTTCCAATGGCGCAAACCTTGCATTAAAATTCCTTCTATGCAAAAAGTTATGCCCGTTTTGGTGAAGCCGCGCAGATTCGATCCAATCGGATTGATCCCCTACTTCAACCAACCATATCTCCCCCACCCGGACTTGGCTTTAGGAGATTCTTGAGTGAAAACTGAAGCCCTGGAAGTAAGCTTTCCAACGGTGGTGGCCTCATAGCTAAAATCCAAGTATGCAGATGAATAAGGCCGATTCAGCGAGGGCTGCTCAACTCTCTTCTACCCGGATTCATGCCGAACTTCTCCCAAACTAGTTTTCTTCTCTCCTTTCCTCTTTTCTTCAACTCCAAACCCCTAAACAAAGTGTTTTGAAAGATTTTTCAAAGATTTCATCTCTCTTTCATTCATCTCCACTTTGTCCTTGCTCGGTTTACCGAAAAGCGCAACATTTACCGAAATGCGAGCGTCGGAACATCGTAGGAACTTTATTTTCAAAACATTTTGAAAGAGAGGGTTTTAAGATCTAAAATCTTTTGATCAAGATTGTTTTGGTCCAAAAGGGGTATGAAGTTGGGATTTGACTCTCTCATTGCTGAAGAATTTGAAACTTTGCCCTGCACACCTTTTACCACCAAGTAAACCATCAGTAACGCCCAAGTCTTAAGGGCGGTCAAAAATGAGGTGTCTACACCATGTCACGAGAACCAATGCATGATGAGTACTAATGAGGACATGGAAAACAAGTTTTCCCTTGCAAGATCCTTTGGCGTTAACCATATCTACGTTGCGGTTGGCTCACAAAATGGGGTGGATGATCTGATTCGAGATGAGCAATACGGTGGGACTATCTCCACAAATCAAAAGGATCATAACACGGAACAATTTTCAGAGGCAGAAACTGGCATAGATTTGTTGCCCAATTATTGTCGCCATAGTGAGAAAACGTTAATGACAGTGGATTGGTCACATGGCATTACTCACGTAGGCCAATGTTTTGAAGGGGGTGTTTCTGCATTCCATTTGATTCTGTTCAAATATGCTATTGAGTGTGGGTTTGACTTCAAATTTGTGAAAAATGATTTAGTACGGGTCACGGCTGAGTGCACATTGTGAGAGCAAAAAGGGTGTACATGGTTGATACATGGAAGGGTTCAAACATGCAATTGATACTTGTACTTGAAGAGGTTTAACAACTTGCATAATTGTGGTGCTACTGGTTGCACTGAGAAGAATAGTATAATCAACTCTGAATTGGTTTGCAATGTTGTTGGTGATCGAGTGCGTGACAAGCCGCTTACACGTCCCACTAACGTCGTGTTTGACCTAAAAAAAAGAGTACGGATTGACTATTAGTTACCACATAGCCTGGTTAGGTGTGGAGAAGGCAAGAGGCGAAGTGTATGGTGATTATCATGTTTCATTCAATCAACTTAGGTGGTACGCTGATGCAGTTATGCAGTACAATCCTGGGAGTTATGTGAACTTGGATTTCGAGCAGTCAATCGGCCGATTTAAGTGGTTCTTCATATCATTCAAAGCTTGCATTAATGGATTCAACCATATCCGCCCATTATTGTTCCTTAACGACACATTCTTGAAAGGGAGATTTAAAGGCAATTTACTTGCAGCAACGGAGAAAGATGGTAACAAAGGTACGTGTCTTATGATAATTAATGTAGTATTCCATATAGTAACACATCATATGTCCACTAAACACTTTATGAGTAGTCCACTACAGCAGTGGGAGTTCCCCTATGGAAAATGTGTTTCCATTTTAATGTCATTTTTATACCATTGTCCATGTTGCTATGAAATGGGAACAATTCTTCATGTGAACGTAAACATGGTTAAACCCATTACACATCTAACGTAGCACTTGTCACAACTCCCAGGTTTATTCCCATTAGCTTTCGCTATCGTTGACTTCGAAACGACTGCAAATTGGACTTGGTTTTTACAACAACTCGCTAACGTTGTCAATAGTGCTCGAACATTAACTTTCGTATATGATCGAAATGTTGACTTGCTCGAATCCTTGCCTACTGTATTCCCATCTGCACATCATGCATACTATTTGTAACATCTCCAAGCAAATCTGAGGGACAAATTACGGTGGGTTGACAACCGTGTCTATTTTAGTTTAATGGCCAAGTTGCGTGAATGTGCATATGCTCCAACTGAGACTTTGTTTCAGCATCATTTGGCCAAGCTAAAAGGATCAGGACAATCTAGGATAAATAATTTTTTGGAAGATATGCCACCAAACCATTGGGCCAACTCATATTTTAGGTTTGTACGATACTTACATGTACTACTTGCATTTGCTTGTCAGTACATATTTTACACTGCAAACTCAATTTCTATTTGAAAATATCTAATATTTGATGATAACATTGTCACGATGTTTTCAAAATGTCGACAGGGGCAAACGCTATGGGGAGATGACCTCGAACGATGCAAAATCGTTCAATAAATGGATACATGATGCCCGTAATTATCCAATCACTAGGTTGGTTGATACAATTAGAAATTAGATAATGGCAATGAGGGCAAAGCGTAAATTATTGGCTACTAATTGGAATGGCTTACTTTGTCCAAAAATGGAAAGTCATGTAAGGGAGGCGTTCTTCAGTGGTTGCATGTGGATTGTTAGCCAAGCAAATGAAAACATATACGAGGTCCATTCATTTCCAACGGTGTTAGTAGACATTGGCAGTTGTTCATATTCATGTTTCCAATGGCAACTGAATGGATTCCCATGTGCACATCCGGTGGTTGTAATACAAATAGTGGAAGGGATTTTAGTACATATGTTGAACCATTTTTCACCGTTGATCAGTACCAAACAGCTTATTCCGGATACATTCAGCCAATACCAACAGTTGACAAACCATCATTTTCGGAAGATGATTTCATCATATCTCTATCAACAGTTAAGTGTCCTCCAGAGAGATCGAAGAAGAATCGGATACCATCTCGGGGAGAGAAGCTAAGTCAAATCAGGTGCAAGCGATGTGGCCGTTATGGGGAGTCACAACCGAAAGACATGTAAAGAACTAATATAGTAATGGACACTTAGCGGCCAAGTTTTATAATCACTTTTGAATAGCAACATCGTATTAGCATAGTAGAATGTAGCAAAACAAAATGATCACAAATTTTAATAAGTCAACACATTGTTGACATGTGATAGTTTAGCTGGTTTTGTTCTTCACACCACTTTCATTCATATATTACTATTACATGTTTATGTTATAATTCATGAACTTGTATTTTTCAAACCAATAATACACGTTTGCTTAGTGCGTTGCACTTGGGCTTCTATGTGAGAAGCCATAGTTTATGAAGACATGTCACATTGGTGTTGTTATGTCGGTGTGACATAGGTTATCCCGCAATCGGTTCATCAATCTTAATTTACCGCACTACCTTGAAAGATTAAAGTGACGAAGCACACCTACCATTTGAAAGTGTATGTTCTGCCAATGTGACATATGTCGTTTGATATAGGAACCAAATCTACCCAAATACAAACCACCACCCGAAGTCACACTATTCATCACGCATAACACAATTGACGTTGCAATGGAAATTACATGACCACATATTTCACAAAACAATCACATAACAACGTACCCACATTTCCAAAGACGTTTACATATGTGACACCAAAGTGCTCAATGTAAACGTAAATAATGTGACACATGCCATCCATTTTCAGTTGGATCAACATTTACATTTATAAGAAGTGGGTTGACTATATACTTCAACAGTGGGAATAAATTTGAAATCGAATCAAATCATTCGGAATTCAAAGAGCATCATTGTTTAAAAAGTTTTAAAAAAATTTAGAACTTCTAGTCTTGAAAATTGGTTGAATTGTAATTTTAAGCAAAAAAACTGAGGTTCGTTTGGTAGAGTTTTCTAAATATGATTTGAGAATAGAGTTATATTTTGAGTTTATGAGTTTTGGAATTATGATTTGAGTGTAGAAAAATTGTTTGGTTATGGTTTTTGAATAGAGTATTGAATTGAGTTTTGAACTGTGTGTGGAATTTAGTTTTGAAAGTTTGATGTGACATATGAAATAAGAAAATTTGTTTGGTTATGAGTTTTGAAAATAGTTTTCAAAACTTAAGTCAACCTATAATTGATAATCAAACACACAACTCACAACTCAATTGAAATTTTTGATCAATAGTCATAATCAAACTATTTTTAAAATTCAATAAAAAAATTGAATTATTCTTTTTTTTTAATTAATTTTTTTAAATAATTTTTTTTCAAATAACTTTTATGTCAATTATTTTTTGTGTCAATTAATTTTTTAGCCCTGAATAAACATTTTATTCTATACGTTTCTAATATTTTTCAAATATTTTGTTCAAACCAACACGTTTGGGGATTACATTTTTATAAAAATTAACAAAAACTAATTTATTAAATTTTTTTAAATACAAACCAAAAAGTTACCAAACGTTTTACTAAACATTATCAACATTTTTTCATTTGTTAAATTTTATCAATTTAATAAAAAAAACCTTTTATGTTGTACCGTTTTCCTCAGCTTCATTATTATCCCTCACCCTGCCTCACCCGTGAAGCTCATATTATTGGGGCTATTGATTGATGTATTTGACTATGAAATTACTAAATTGCCCCTCTTTCATAGAATGTCAAATTGCTATGTAAGTATAAAATGAAAAGGGCAATACCGTAATTGCACTCATGCAATAGACCCCCTCTCCTCTGCTGGTTGTCAGTTGGTTACTATTCATAAAAGAAAAGACAAAAAAAAAAAAAGCCAAAACTGAGCCACAGATTGTCAGTGGTTAGTATTCGATAAAAGAAAAGAAAAATAAATAAAAAGGGCAATTATAGCTACAGATTTTCAACCATTTCTGGAACTAAGGCTTTATATAAGTCAGCAACTTTATTTGTTTAACTACACCATCAATTTCATCTTCATTCCAACAACTTCAGCAACTTCTTCACCATACAACCACCTCCTCCACCACCTATCTCAAGTAATTTGACAACCAATGAATTTCAAAAATTCAGTGTAGATATCTGTGTAAAAGAAAAGATGAAGAGCTTTCATAAGAGGTTAGTTTGAACCAGAGCTTCATATTCTTAATAGCTTCACAATTTCAGGGCTGAGCTGCACAAAACAGGTCAACACGAAGGACAACCGGTAGGTCATCCAGCAAGTCAACCGGCGGGTCATCTAGCCGGTCAACTGGCTTTACTCCAACCATCCACCACCCGAGGCTCAGTTTGGCTATCTGTTGCTTGTCTTTTGCACCAACACTAGAGGCTCAATTTGGCTATCTGTTGCTTTTTTTTTGCACACCATTTTCATACATTTTGCTATACATCTTTCATACATTTTTGATACATTTTTCTTAACTTTTGCAGTCATTTTACTTACCTTCATAAGTCATGTCGAGAACAAAAAGAGCCAGACCCAAACGTGGCGAAACCTCTAACCCTTCACGACGTCAACAACAGCAGATTTATCCAACTATTGATTTTCTGATATATAATCATGAACAAGCTTATTCAAATTTTGCCAACCGACCAATTGTTACTGGGAGAAAGGTAAATCTACCTTCTCAATATGATCCTCTGTTGCTTAGTAGACTGGAGACCATGGGATGGTTACCTTTAACTAATTTACCACAAAAGGTATATCTTCGTCTTGTGTATTTATTTTACCTTCACTTGAGACCTACTGAGGAAGAAGTTGAACTGTGTAGTCTGACCTCTTATGTGAAAGGTAAAATAATCACACTGAAACCCCACACTTTGGCACAAATTATTGGAGTTCAGACAGGGGATTTGCAATGTCATTTTCAGACAGAGACTGAGTTAGCTAACATTGTTGGTGATATAACTGAGGTTTATACCACAATTTGTGAGAACTGATTTATCGGTACTAATTTACAAGCAAGACATTTGAAACCTCACCTTCGTATTCTTCACCGATGGATAATCGAAAATGTCACTCCCAAAAAAGGACATTTTGATGTTGTTCCATGTTTTAATGTTTATTTGTTATATTGTTTTGAAGTTAGACAAACATTAGATTTATGCTACATATTACTGAAGAAAATGATAGTTGCAAATCTTGGTACTCTCAGTGGCCGGTCACTACCTTTTGAAGTTTTGTTAACCAAAATTTTCAAAGCGCATCATGTCAGCGTTGAAGGTGAAGTAGATGTGAAAATCACTTCACCAATTTCAGAGTATACACTGACCCGAGCTGGTGGCTCAGAAAACTTACTGGGCTCTATTAATTTTGCAAATGAACTAATACCTAATCCGGAAGACCCCAATGACAATGCCATGCCACCAAATCAACAACCCCAATACTGGACTGATTATTTGGCACTGGAATAAGAACTGTACAATCAGCGCCTACAATGGGAACAACAAATGGCTAATCAGGTCAATATATTCAGTAATCGGTTCGATGAATTTGCCGCCGCTCAGAACTCACTAATTCAACAATTTGGTGAGTTTCGTGTAGACTCTGGCAGACGTGATAAAGTGACAAGTAATCACACTGATCAGATTGACCAGCGAGTCACTCAGGTGTACCATCACTACTTCCATCCACCTCCACCACCACCTGACAATGAAGCTTAAATTGTTTCGATGATTGATTACATGGTTGACACATGCTGTGGTTATTTTGTTTTCTTATTTTGTTGTAATATTTTGTTGTGGTTATTTTGTTTTCTTATTTTGTTATAATATTTTGTATTAACATTATGAATAGTGAATTTATGGTGTGCACTCTAAAATTAAGCAGTGGTAATGTTATAACAATTTGTGAGTTGTATTTAAATTATAAATTTTTGTCAAGATATTTTGAAAGACATACCATATGCTTTTTTTTTTTTAAGTGCATATTATACATCTCTCATAAATGATACACGATTGTTAACTCCAATAACACTTACAACTTTCTTTTAGAACATCATAAAAAATAATAAAAAATTATTTCATATTAAAATTAATAAAAAAAATTATTTCTTAAAAAAATTAATAGAACAATTAAAATTAATAACAAAACCATTATTTCAATAAAATGAAAAAAAGTTAATAAAAAAATTATTTCATATAAAAATTAATGAAAAAAATTAATAGAACAATTAAAATTAATAACAAAACCATTATTTCAATAAAATGAAAAAAAGTTAATAAAAAAATTAATAGAACAATTAAAATTAATAACAAAACCATTATTTCAATAAAATTTTAAAAAAATTAATACAAAAATTATTTCAATAACAATTAAAACCATTATTTCATAAACTAAACTAAAACACTCTGTATTAAACTAAATGAACATCATAAACTACAATTTCTGCATGCATCATTCAACCATCAACCAAAAAAAGTTTTTGCCCATGGATATTATACATTGCATGAACAACATATTAAGTGTCTTCACCTACGTAATTATATTTTATTTATTGGCCATGTGATGCTGTTTGGGGAAGGAATTTGATTTGGGGGCCTTTCCTTTAATTTCCATTTAGCCTAATCCTTATCCTAATTGTGAGTTATCCTACAAAAGAGGAAAAAAAAAGTCAGTACATGCACAATTACAAATAAAGTGGGGTAAGTTATTTAATAAAGGTGTCTTAATGATTGCAACTAATAAAATAATTATACATTTTTAGACTGATTAATCACTACGAAATTGACATTATTTGTTCACATCACAAATCTAGCCATGGCCAACATGATTTTGCCACATAGCAGTAGCAATTGCATCCCTAAAGTTCGATTGGTACATCAACCTATGCTGTGATATGTCAACATAGTCAGCTTGGTCTCCACCAAACCCGTCTGCTTCTGCTTCTGCTTCTACTTTTACTTCTGCCGCCATTTCATTATCAGCTTCCATGAAGTATGGGTCCATATCTACATGCAAACGGATCCAATTGTGCAGTACACAACATGCAATCACGAGAGGGCCTTGTCTTGTAGACTTGTAATTTGGCATGGACCGTAATATTGGGAATTGCTTCTTCAGAACACCAAATGTTCTTTCAATGACATTGCGTAATGACGAATGTCGATGGTTAAACAATTCCTTGGATCTAGAATAATGACGGCCATGAAACTCTTGCAAGTGACAGCGTTGGGAACGAAATGGGGCTAGAAATCCAAGCATGTTCGTGAAACCAGCATCCACTAAATAATGCTTGCCTACATGTAAATAATGTACTGTAGACACCCCATTTTTGACCGTCCTCAAAACTTGGACGTCATCGTTTGAACACTCGATGATCATCCATGTTTGTGGTCGTTTTGAAAGCCCGAAGTTCTTAGTGGAGTGCCTTGCCTTTGAGCCTTTGAAACTTGTCTGTTTTGTGCTTGGTTGTGGACCAAATGCTTGCTTCTTTGCTTCTGAAAGAGAGGGTGGCCTGCCGGCCATCCCTACAATCCATCGGCCAGGGTTTATTCCCATCGGCCATCAGTCGTGGCCGGTCGGCTACACTGATGGCCGGTCCGCCTCATTGATGGCCGGTCGGCCATTAATGATGGCCGACGGCCATTTTTCTCTTTTTTCAGATATTTTGTTTGCCAGCAGTGCCAGCTATTGATCACTTAATGCATCCTCCATACACGTGTATGGATGGATAAAGCAAGCTTTTTGCTTGCTTTTTCTATATACGGGGAGGTCCCTCCCCCATTTTGAGGGTTACAAAATTTCAGAGCTGAAATTTTCCTCTCTCTAGAATTCTCTCTCTCTCTATATATTGTGCTTGGAAGTGAGTTTTCTTCACATATTTACATACAACCTCTTGACCAAATACCCCTATCTTGGAGCTGAGGTTCCTTAAGGCTTGTTTGGAGTTCGTAGAGTTGGTTTTAGCTCAGAATTCCACCTGTTTTGCTACTGTGCTTCAAGGGTAAGGCCTTACCCCTTTCAAGCTTTGTTTTAATTAAGCGTTTGGTCATCTCTTTAAGCTATTTTGACCTGGTTTTTCAACCATAAAAAAGTCTGATTTTAAGGTTTTAAAATGGTGGTTTAAGCCTTGTTGAGTTAAAGAGGTTGTCCCCTATTTTGCTTTTTGGCTTGTGAGGCCATTTGTGCTACTTTTGAAAGCTTTTAAAGTCGACCTTTTTGGCCTTTAAACCACTGAATTCCAGAGGAGTTTCAGTGATAAAAATTTTGTTTTGAGGTTCAAAATAGGAGGGGGTACCCTCCCCTTCTTGTCTCTCTATTCCATGCCTAGTTAGCTTTGCAAAGTAGCATGATTTTATGGCTTAACTTAGCTTCATCTCAATATGTTTTTGCCACTTATTTGGCATGCTTTAACTCTGTTTTGAGTGGCCTTGGTCATATGACTCATGCCTTGTATTGTTATAGTGTAATTGGCCTTTACTAGCTTTGTGTTTTGGAACATCTAGCATGCTTTGCTTGGATTGTTTGCATGCCATAGCATCATTTTGCATGTGATTTCAGAGCATATATCACTGTCATACTCTCAGATATTCCACTCTTTCAATGCTTTTGAGAGTTGTGCTTTGTGTCTTGTTTGTGAGCCAACATGCGAGCATGTTTTTCTTGCCTTTTGTGCCTAAGTTTCAACATGTTTGGGCCACTGTTTTGGCATGTTGTAGCTCTGTTTTGGTCTGGTTTGGTCATTTAAGCATTGTATTACATGCCTCTAGTGTTGTGTCCTTCACTAGTTTCAATGTTTTTGGCTCTTAACATGTCGTACATGAGTTGTTTGCATGTTATAGTCTTATTTGCCATGCCATTTCAGCACTAAAAAACGTCTGCAACCTCCCCCATTTCTTCATTTTCCTTTTGTTTTGAGGGTTGTTTGGCCTTAGGTTTGTGTTTGAGCATGATGTAGGATTTGTGCTCAAATGGCTTTAACCCTCTTTTGAGGGTTCCTCCTAGTCAAAGGCATAATCCCTCTCATGTCCTAAACCACCCTTTTGGTTGACCCCTCCCATTAAAGGACTTTCACATTGGACTTAACCGGTTAAGGGATTAATTGGTAAACTAAAATATGTAAACAAGAAATGAGCAAAGTAAAACATGAACAAGATAAGCATTTGTGTTGCATTGCAGTTGTTTGGATCGGACGTTAATCCAAACACAAGAAAAGTGGGACGTTTCATACTCAAAGTGATGAAACGTGTCACATTTCTGGGTCGTCGTCACCCTTGATCATGTATGATAGGGTGGTGGCACTTTGAGCCTTATGTGAGCATTCACTAAGCTCGTATAAGCTTGGTCCTTTGGCCATCATGCATGAAAATGCTTGTTTGGTGGCTTGAGAGCCAAGTGCCACACTCCTTTGAGCTTGAGACATGATAAGGAGTTTGGCAGTACACACATTTCCTTGCAAATACATTGTCATGCCTCTGTTTACTCTCTGTTGCAGCAAAAAGGAGGAAGTTCAAGGAAGCAGTGGCCGACCGGCCACATGTACTAGCTGACCGGCCACCAAAGCCGGCCGATAGCCACCATTTCTAGCCGATCAGCCCACAATATGTTCTTGAGATGAAACAAAAGCAGTCTGGAGGTTGGCATAATTTTCAGAGGTCCAAAAATACGCAAACAGAGGCATCTAGAGTGTCATGACCCGAACCCGCCCCTATGGGTTAAGGACATAACCGGCCAATAATCAAGAGATTACCTACGGCCTGAATCCAAACCAAACATAACTCATCAGAGTAAAGGGGCCAAACGGAAGCAAAATTTAAAACTTTATCCATAGAGCTGTGCTTACATGGCACATCAAAACAAACCATACATACACATATTAATAACTCACGTCAGAAAATACAGTAACATAAAGTTCTGTACAGACAGGATCATCCAAGTCTAGGTCAGCCAATCAAAACTATATACAAACGTATCCAAAGTCCTCGCCAGCATGACAAAATAAAACAGGGTAGCAAAAGGGCGAAGACGAGTCTCATGCGTGAGACGTAAGGGCTAACTCTTCAAAACCTTGGTTATTCCACACAAACTTCACTGAGGCTGGGTTTGGACCTCTCTTGGCTCACCTACAAACACACGAATGAGCGTGAGCGAAAGCCCAGTGAATAATATCAAATAAAGTAGATACATTAGAACAACGTACATCAGACAGCCTTGGGCCCAATTCATATTGCTATCTAGTATGTATATATAGATCAAGTGACTGCGGTTCCAAACACATCGAACGGCCTCGAGCCTAATCTATTCATGTCAAACTGGCCTTTGGCCCACTCATACTTTCAATCATGTCAAACTGGCCTTTGGCCCGTTCAGACTTTCATTCATGTCAAACTGGCCTTTGGCCCGTTCAGACTTTCATTCATGTCAAACTGGCCTTTGGCCCGTTCAGACTTTCATTCATGTCAAACTGGCCTTTGGCCCATTCAAACTTTCATTCATGTCAAACTGGCCTTTGGCCCATTCATTCATTCGTATCAGACTGGCCTTTAGCCCATTCATTCATTCATGTCAAACTGGCCTTTGGCCCATTCAGACTTTCATCATGTCAAACTGGCCTTTGGCCCATTCATTCATTCGTATCAGACTGGCCTTTGGCCCATTCATTCATTCATGTCAAACTGGCCTTTGGCCCATTCAGACTTTCATTCATGTCAAACTGGCCTTTGGCCCATTCATTCATTTGTATCAAACATTTGTCCACAATTCAATTTAACAGACTTATAGGAAGATGAGCAATTGAACAAATGGCATATTTCAGATATCTTTGTTAAGATATTACTCATAATGATCGGCGGGATGATTCGCCCTGGAGCTCAACCCTACACATTCCATGAACACAATGGGTCACAAACAATTCAATCCATTCTTAATTCACATATTCCTCTTTAGGCTTCATTCTTATCCCTTTAACTCATTTACAATGCTTAATGCATGCCTAAGAGTACTTAGAAGTGAAAGGGAACGGAAAACGAAACATGGAACGCATTTACAAAATTTCAGAAACGAGGGTCCCCGTCGAGCGTGTACTTCCCCGCTCGAGCGGACCCATAGGTCTGCAAAAGTTCTGGTTACATCATTTTTACGCTCGAGCGTGAGTTCGAACGCTCGAGCTGAAGGTCATCCTACATAGCTCCCCGCTCGAGCGTGAACTTCCCCGCTCGAGCGGACATCCATGACTGTAAAAAAATACTGGGAGCCCGTATTTTACGCTCGAGCGGCGGTTTCCCCACTCGAGCGGACGTCAAGAATTCTGGGTTTTCCAGAACTTGTTCTTGAGCTGAAATTCGACCTTCAAAGGCTCAAAGCCCACAATTCTGGTTTCAAAACATGCAAATACAATATATAGCATGTGGATGTAAACAACATGAGGCCAATCATTCAAAATCATGATCCAATTCTTCAAAATTAATCATGGCTCATTGTAGACACCCTATTTTTGACCGTCCTCAAGACTTGGACATCACCGCTTGAACACTCGGTGATTATCCATGTTCGTGTTCGTTTGGAGTTCCCAGAGTTCTCGGCTACGCGCCTTGCCTCAGGACCTCCGAACTTGACCGTTTTGTGTCTGGTTTTGCACCAAACACTTGTGCTTTGCCTTGGAGGGGCAGGGAATGCCTTGTGAGGCATCCCCACACACCACCGGCAGTGGCTAGAGGCCACCGGCTGGTTGGTGTTGCCATCGGCACTATATTGTGCCGGTCGGCACTCTTTTGTGCCGGTCGGCAGTCAATTTTGTCAAAATGACAATTTTGCCCTACCAACTACTGTGCAGTTGCTTTTTGAGATATTTTTCAGCAGCTGTATGGCATTTGTTTCCCCTCCATACACGTGTATGGAGGGATGAGCCTTTGGTTAGCTTAACTTGTAAGTTTTGTTGCCTATAAGAGAAGGCTCTCTTCTCTTGGCTCAAGGGTTGGAGAGTTAGACATTTTAGAGAGAAAAGACAGAGAAGAAGCTCTGGTTTTAGGGTTTGAATCCTATATCTATCCTATCTCTCTTTTGCTCTCTTGTTTGTACACTAGGTGTTTGTGTCTCACTATTGCACATCAACACCTAGTGTTTCACCTTTCCTTGGCTACTGAGGCTCCAAGAGGTTGTTCTTGGTGTTTTTGGTTGGATTAGAGCTTAAGGAAGCAACAACATCATCTTTGGTGAAGAAGGTCAACAAGGGTGAGAAACTTGCTTTATTTCCCCCATTTTTGCACTCCATTTTTGCATAGTTTAGAACTGTTTTTGTGCTTGGTGTTTAATACAAAAAAGTTCTATTTTTTAGTCCTCTTGATAGTTCATTAAGAGTGTTTTGTGCTTTGGGAAGGTTTGACCACCCTTAGGCCTTGAAAAGGCCTCATTTTTGTGCTATTTTGTTGAGCTCCGGGATTTTGGTGTTGGGGTCTCTTCACCACTGAAATCTTGAGGGATTTCAGTGGTGAAGATGATGCCTTGAAGTCCCAAGAAGGAGAGGGCCACCCCCTCTCCTTGATGTCCTTGAAAAGGACAAGTTTTGGCCTCTTGAGGAAGCCTTTGTTGGTGTGTGTGTTGAGCATGTCTAGGCTGCATTTTATGTTTATTATGCCATAATATAACATTGCTTAGAATTGGTTTTGGTCCCTTATGCATGCTTAGCATAGTTGCCATGTAATGCCTTGTATTGCCTTAACATGCCTTAGGTTGTTAGCCCTAATTTGAGCATGCTTTAGGCTTAGATTCATGAAGATTTTGTGCTTATCTTGACATGTTTTAGGTCTGTCCATAAGTGTTTGGGTTGGTCTTGGCATGCTTAGTATAGCCTCTTTGCATTTTAGGCTTGCTAGCCTTGAGCATGAATGTGTAGCATGCCTTGTTTGCATCATTTCAATGGTTTGAGACCATTTGCCATGTTATTGCAGTCCACTTAACATGCTCAGATGTTTGCATTGCATGCCTCTTTGATGTTTCAAGAGCTCGTGTTGTATGCTCCTTGAAAGTGCATGTGTGCATGCCTTTTAATTTAAACCATATAGATGCCATCTAAGTGGTCTTTTGGACTTAGTTTTATGTGTTAAAACTCTGTTTTTGGTCGCCTAATGCATGCCATGTATGGTTGTGTTAAGTGTAGTCCATTACCTCTTTGGTGAAGCCTTGAGTGCTTAATTGGTTTGGAACCTTCTATAACATGATTTTCAAAGCTTATAATGCATGCTAAGTGTCCATGATATCCCCTTTCAAGTATGCTTGAGGGTTGCTTACTTAGTGCCTAAGTGTTAAGTCTTAACATATGCATGTGTGTGTGTGTGTGGCCTTCATTTTGGGCATTATTGGCCACTGATTTTGGGCCTATTTAGAGTTGCCTAGATCATGTTTAAAACCATCATTTGCTTGGTTTGCTTTGCTCATGTTTGCTTGCATGCCTACATAAGTGTGAGGAACAAAGCAGGGAAAAACAGAGGCAAGCTAGGCATGGCAGTGCAATTCCGAACAAGTCCGGAGCGTGCGTTGCATCCGGCCCTCATCTCGGGGTGGTTTACTGTTTTAATTAGATTAATTAATTTATTTGATTAATTTAGTTGGACTGTAATATTTTAATTAGTTTGCGTAGCTAATTAATCTGTATTATTCTTTTGGTCCCTCCGAGTGAGGGCATATTTGTAATAAGTGTGGGTGAGTGGTTTGTATGTCTTCCAACCCCCACTTCTTTCTTCCCTTTTATTTACCTGCTTATGATGGTAGATTAGGGCACGTCTATTTTAGCATACCTTATGCAATGCATGCGTGCATCCATGCATTTGTCTAAACATGCACCGGGCTCGGTACATCATACAAACTGCATCATACTTTCAATTCCAAATCGAATACGTGATAGTTGTAGCATTTCACGTGTCATTTTAGGGTTAGCCGAGCCTACTCTAAATTGCATCTTTGCCTGTGTTGCATTAGCCACTTAACATGACCTAGGGACATGCATGTCTGCTAACTAGTTTCTTGTTTTTGGCACGGAGTACGATGTAAGTATTTTACGCTTTAGCATATCGCATGCGTGTAAATGTTGCCATGACAGTATGCTTACCATGCGGCTAAGTGCTTACATGAGATAAACTGTTTGAATGCCTGTGGGTGGAGGTTGGATTGCTTGAGTTGGAATAACTCATTGAAATCCGTATTTTAGCCTACTTGCGAGTAGCAAATTCCAAAGCATTTTCAAAGAAAACGGGTATGCAATGCTTATTTCCAAATTAGGCAATCTAGTCTATAATTGTTTTGCTGTGCGCATAACATAGTAATTCTAGGCTAATAATTGGGATAAGAACGCATAATGCTTTCAAAATCGGATATCACGGTTAGTAGAGGCCGGTCTTCGGACCAGGCGAAAGGGGGTGCTCATAGCTGACCTTCCCCGATCGTACCAAGCTCCCGAGCCAAGACATTTGGTGATGACGGACACGTGGCCTTCGGCACCGAGTCAGGGTTTCCTAAATTCCCCCATTAAAAAAAATATTTAGGTGGCGACTCTGTAATCTGGCAAAGCAGTCCATGTTTGGCACTACTTTTCAAAAAATCTGTTTTTCTTCCAAAACGATTTGCCAGAGTTGGACTTTGGTTCAAGAGTAAGAACCACACAAACAAAAAAGGAGAGTCCGAACTGTAGTGAGGTCCCCCGCGGGCTTGTTACACTCATGCATTCAACTCTCATATAAGCTCCATAGCTTTAATAATCAAACATGCATGTCAATTTTGACTTCATTTCTATTTCAAATGATGCAATTGGTGTTCATTCTCATGAAACTCAATAAAAACATGCTTGCATGTATGATCCAACTCTCAATCTTTTATAATTTACATGCTACATGTTAGATCATGAAAATTTATGGCAATTCATAGTAATTTTATGCATGCATGTGCATATCTCATCAAAATCAACACAACTCATGATCTAACTTATCAATTAGTCTTCAATTCACAAAATCACAACTCAAATTCATGAGCCAAAGGTTGATAACTCACCTAGGAGCTTTAATCTTCCAAACTTATGCTAAATTCTTGAGGGTAGCTTCAAAATCCTCAAACTTCTTGACCAACCCTTCAATCTCCTACACTCTCCCTCTCTAATTCGGTTCTCTCACTCTCTAGAGAGTCAAAATCAGCCAAAATGAAATAAAAGAAAGGAATTTAGTGTATAAGGGTCCTTTATATAGGCTCTCATAAGCACAATTAATTAAGGTTAAATAATTGAGCACTAAAGCACCAATTTAATCTATTTAATTTGATCCGAATCAATTTTCAATTAAATTTCACCGTAGGCTCTAAAAATTACGCCCATCACAATGGCGCAGTCAATTTCGGGTTCTGCGGCCGATAGGGCTTCAATTTAAATTCCAAAGCGGATAATCAAACAGATATTCCTACGGTGAACAGATAGAAATTCAAAACCACATATTTTCACATAAATGGCACACAGAATCATATCAAACACATAATCACACTCATAATAAGGACCAATCAGCATAATACGGAACAGGATTATCACATAGAGACAAGGTGGTGGATTTTCAGGGCGAAGCCAACCGAGCGTGCATATCTCCCTCACTTCCCGAGGCCGTTCATTTGAATTGCTTAGCTAATTAGTTCATTAGTTTAGTCGTTTTGTAATTAATTAGTTAAGTGTTTAATTAATTAATTCGGTTTGTAATTAATTAGCTTAGAATAGTTAATTAGTTGATTTGTAATAAGTAGCTTAGCTTAGCTTAGCGTAGCTAGTTAAGCTTATTTATTCGAACCCTCCTTCATGAGGGCGCAATGTTGTAATAAGCGTGCGTGTGTATGTGTGTGTCTTCCAACCCCACGTCTTTCTCCCTTTTACTTATCAGCTTTCGATGGTTAGTTTAGGATACGTTTCTATTAGCATACCTTATGCTTACATGTTTGCATCATTCATTTGTATTGCATGCACCGGGCTCGGCGCATCATTCAGACTACATCATATTTCAATACACTTACTTGAATACGTGTTTCGAAGCATGTTATCAAATCGTTGCATTCATATGCCATCTTAGATAGCCGAGCCTATTTAGTTGCGTTATTGCATGTGTTGCATTAGACATCTTGTATAGTTAGGATCATGCATATTTCTAACTAGCTTTTGTTTTGGCTTGGAGTACACTGTAAGTGTTATGCTTTAGCATACTTGCATGAGTGTGAGTGTTGCCATGATAGCATGCTTGCCATGAGGCTATTTGTTTATGTGATTAACTGCATAAATGCCTGTGGGTGAAGGCTTAATTGCCTGAATTGGAACAACTTGATGATTGTGAGTTTTAAGTCCACTTTGCGAAATGGCAAAATCATGTTTTCAAGCCCACTTGAGAGTGGCAAATCCACGCTTTAGCCTACTTGCGAGTAGCACTTTCAAACCATTTTCAAAAACAAACTTGAGTTGTTTTGTTCCAATTCTCGTGATTGAGTCTATACTTGTATGTGTGCATCACATAGTAATGTTCATTAATAATCGGATAAGAACACATGAGGTTTATAAAACAACATATCATGCTTAGTAGAGGCCGATCCTTTGATCGAGCGAGCGGGGGTGCTCATTTCAGGACCTTCCCCTCTCGTACCTAAGTTCCCGAGTCGAGGCAACTTTGGTGATAACGGACACGTGGCCTTTGGCATGAGTCAGGATTTTCTAAATTTTCCAAAATAAAATATTTAGGTGGCGACTCTGTAATCTGGCAAAGCAGTCCAGTCTTGGCATTATTTGATCTAAAATCAATTTTCCAAAATGATTTGCCAGATCAGACTCTTTGGTGTTTATCAATCTCACATTGCACTTTGTGAGATTAGATTCAGAACCGTGATAGGAGTCCGAACTGTAGCAAGACCAATTCGCGCCTCTTCGAAAGGGGGGCGCGCGAAGAAAGTCGAGTCTACATGTACACACTGCTCTGTCAAATAGATGTACATAAAAATGTTTTCAAAAAATGTATAGTGTGTTATTTGGTGACACTCACTATGGGGTGGGTATGGGAACTGCAGATCAGCTCTTGTAATAGAGTCAACTAAAATAGCGTTATCGTGAGCACTACCTTCCCATCCAGAATTAATAAATGTGAACAACATGTCGAAGTCGCAAGTTGCGAGTACATTTTGCGATACCGTAGATTTGTGACCGCGAAATGTATTTTGTCTTAAGGCAGGAACCCTATCCACCAATGTGCCATCAATAGCACCGACACAATCCTACTTGAAAGATATTTGTTTGACATTAAAAGAAAAACAAACTTGGATATTACTTTTATGACCAAAAAAAAAAACGTTCCTTACTGTTATTGAAAACTTATAGGACAAACATATAGTCATACCTTGAACTAGAGAAAAAACCTCCTGTCATTAAAAATTTTTGCTAGTTTATCAATCTCACATTGCACTTTGTGAGATTAGATTCAGAACCGTGATAGGAGTCCGAACTGTAGCAAGACCAATTCGCGCCTCTCCGAAAGGGGGGCGCGCGAAGAAAGTCGAGTCTACATGTACGCACTGCTCTGTCAAATAGATGTACATAAAAATGTTTTCAAAAAAATGTATAGTGTGTTATTTGGTGACACTCACTATGGGGTGGGTATGGGAACTGCAGATCAGCTCTTGTAATAGAGTCAACTAAAATAGCGTTATCGTGAGCGCTACCTTCCATCCAGAATTAATAAATGTGAACAACATGTCGAAGTCGCAAGTTGCGAGTACATTTTGCGATACCGTAGATTTGTGACCGCGAAATGTATTTTGTCTTAAGGCAGGAACCCTATCCACCAATGTGCCATCAATAGCACCGACACAATCCTACTTGAAAGATATTTGTTTGACATTAAAAGAAAAACAAACTTGGATATTACTTTTATGACCAAAAAAAAAAACGTTCCTTACTGTTATTGAAAACTTACAGGACAAACATATAGTCATACCTTGAACTAGAGAAAAAACCTCCTGTCATTTAAAATTTTTGCTGTTATCTCGTCTTGGTTACGTGGTTTGATAACCGTTGACGCAAGCTTACACAGTGCCCGCATAACAATTTTGATGTGCCAACAAATAGTTTCAGTGGAGTATTGAAATCTATCGGCTAGTAGTCGATGGCGGTCATTTTGTGCGAAAGTGTACAAAAAAATTCCGAGCAATTCCTCGACACTGATATGCATATGTTTAGTTTCGATAAAGCCATTTTGAAGTAAGGTGTCTTTCAATAAAATGAATGTTTGTGCATCCATTCGCATAATGTCCATCATTGTTTCTGGATGGCCATTTAATAAACTGAAGATGTATTCATCACCTTTGAATGGACAAGTTCGCTGCGGTCGTCTACTACTTGACGCATTCATATGGTCATGCATAAAAGCAATCATCAAAAAGTCCATAAAATCTTCAATAACCTCATCCTCCTCTGATGAGCTCTCCATTGCATTGTTTTCTGTGTCGGATGACATTTAATTTCGGCTACATCACAGTAAAAGCATAATTATAAAATAATGTTTAACAACATGCTAACTGTTACCATTATTGGTGATACTGAAGTTAACAAGTGGCTACATTTAGTCGGCCTTAGTCATTTATCGAAGTAAATGAAAATATACACGCGAACAAAAAACATATTAATATGTAGTCATCTTGTCATAAGAAAACGGATATGAAATAACGCAGAACAATAACACGATATGTAAATGTAAAATAGAAATAGTGTAACAATTAAATAAAAATAAACATACGAAGATGGATAAAAAAGAGCATATCATAGGATAAGAAAATGAAGAAAAAAGAGCATATCAGGAATCATCAAATCATCTTGCACAACGACAAAGAGAATCGGTAACTCGATGAAAACACAACTTCTCACTTCACTGCAAAGCTAGGATCATTGCTAGGCGCATATGGCAGGAGTACGCATAAAAAACCTTCGCCATTCCTTGTCTTTAAATAGTGTTAGTGCCCTAACGTACTGGACCAGTGGTATGTCTCCAAGCTCTAGCAAGGCATCTTGACATGCATCAAGGGAATACTCATCACCACCTGCACTTACAGCCTCTGTGTCAGTTGATCGTGTACGTGAATGTTCCGTTTTTGCCTATACGCAGGTAGTGAAAGTTGCGCAAACATCATCAAAGCCTCTTGACCGTGACCTTTTAGATGACCATTGTCAGTCTGGCTATTTGTAGGGCCCCTCTTGTGACTTTTGCCCTTCACTGGTTCCATGTATTCATCGCCAAATAAGTCAACAGGAATGGCTTTAGCAGCATTACTCCCACCAGCTCCAGGGCTCCAAAATTTATTAAGCATTTCATCTTCTTCATCTTAGTCAAGCGTTCCTTGTGTGAATGCACGGGACAAGGCCCCTGTGGCACAACACTTTTCAACTATTTCGGCCATTTCTTGAAAATACTCAAATCTTTTTGTCCTAAACTTCTTTGCATTTTTTGTAGCCTATAGCAATTGAAAATATTGAGAATAAGCATAATGTACGTGTGATAAAATGTTACAAAAAAATTTGAAAATGGTACAAGTTAATGAAAAACCTTATCCCAAAATTCATCAGGTGCAACAACAGTTCCTACAATGGGATCACATCCCAAACCGGTCTGTGCCTGCAGTCACTTAAAAGTTTGGTAATCAGATTTCAATCGCTGATATTTTTGTCGCACCTGTTTTGCTATGTATCGAAATCCATACAGATTTTACAACTAAGTTGCAAAATGATTCCAATGTCTAATTGTCCACACAGTAGTACGCCTTGTTGTTTGATTTTTTTTTTTTTTTTTTTTGTCTCTTCTCTCAACGTATTTATTAACTTCATTTCAATTCTGGAACTCCACATTCTTGTATCCTGATTGTCGTCTGAATTGTTTCCATCCATCTAAAAATACACAATTTATATCTAAACTAATCTGAAGTGGATATAAAAAAATAACAATGCAAAAAGCAATACGAAACAAAATTAATCAATTGAAGTTGTTAAATAGTGTTGGGAAAAGAAGATTAATTGAACTTCTTAAACAGCGTTGAGCAAAACAGATATAACAATAAAAATCAGCTAATATTGCTCCCAAAAAGTTTGTCAAATAAGTGTACGCAATAGAAAATAACCAGAAATAAGCAGAAGAAGGAAACCAAAAGAAAATAAGCATGAAAAGGGGTGAGTGCAGCTCGAGCCAAAGGTGGGGAGAGGCCGATAGTCGACTAACCGGATGACCCGAGGGACGACCAGCCAGTTGTCCTGGCGGTTGACTGGCTCAGCTTAAACAGATCACAAACCATTTCACTTCTCATTACATAGCAGATGGATTGAAGGATTTACGTACCAGATCAGTAGGAGTGGAATAGTTGTCAGCGGTGATGGAGTGGGTACAGTGGGTGGATGTACGCCTCTTTGGTAGTCGCCTGATTTGAGAATAGGTTTGACAAATTTGGCCTGAGACAAATAAATTTGGGGATCTTTTAGAAAATCAGTGAGCTGTAAAAATAATTTTGACAGAAATTTGTGATTTATTTAACCTCGGTCTCGTCGTTGTTTGGTTGCCTGGAGAGTGAATCTTCCACAACGCACAAATTACAACTCACCTGATTTGTGGGAGATGGTATGGGTAGGAAGGGGATTCACAGACATCGTTTATAAAATGGTCTTAGTTCAAAGAAACAAACACGACCCGTGACAAATCATCAACTGTGATCTTTCAAACTGAGGAAGAATCTTGCGTGATCTTTCAAACAGAGGAAGACGAGTAGTGAAGTTCAGCTTTAAATTTCTTTTTGCACGTGAATATTTTCAGAAATGAAGAAGATGGAAGGCTTTTCATAAATGAAGAAGGCACGGGATGGAAATGTACCGTTGGAAGCTTTTGACAGCGGAGAAATGAAGAAAAAAGCTGTCAAACAGGAATTCGAAATGTATTTTGAATGATATGGTGGAATTATGATTTCAAAATCGTATCCAAATGTGAAGCGCGAAAGGACGGATGGAATTGTATTTTGAGAATATAACCAAACAAAGCCTAAAATCCTTTCCAAACATATGTGATTTTTACTCCTATATTTTTTACTAAAAATCACTTCACAAACGAACCTTAGTATCATTGAACAATGTGACCATACGAACGAGAATGTGCTACATGAAGGGTGACATATAACACATTACGAACACAAATGTGACACCATCAAATGGGGATAATACACAAATTGACATATACCAACAATGTCAAACATGATATAACAACATATAGAATAATGGGACACATGCCGATTTATTGAATAATGTGACAACATAAACAAGAATGTGAGGTGTAAAGATTGATGTGTGACACACCTCCAACATTAATGTGACAGCATATATAATGGGTAATGTGACACTTTCAAAATGTGACACATTGAAAGACAATGTGACATGTGCCATTTGAAACGTGAACCAAATCTACCCAACAAAAACCACCACCCGAAGTCGTGTTAGTTGTATTTTTCAACTCTCTGTGACAAGTAACAAACACTCCCATACATTCACATTCACAATCTAGGTAATACATCTAGGAATTCAAATTTGGTAAGAGCGTAACAACATTGACACGTAACGTAAATGTCAAACCAACAATTTAGACAAACTAGATATTAGATTAACGAGTATAATGTTCATTACAAAAAACGAAAGTCATATATTGTAGAATACTATTCAAATGTCAACTCATCATTCCTCAATCCTATTGACATTCCTACTGACATTACTAACTGATAAATACCACCCCTATTATACTAAACAAGTGCAAACAAAAATTTATGACTGAAGCATTCTAACATATTCCTAAAAGAAAAGTACGAATCAGAAACCGTATTGACAATGCTACCCAAAATACCCAAAAACATCATAACAACAACAATTTTTTAACGTCAAACATAATGTGCCATTCAAATACTAACTAAACGTGAATTTAAACCACCCCCCCCCCCCCCACCCACCCACCCACCCAAAAAAAAAAATGATGCACCCATTTGGCACCATTGGAACATTGTTCCAATTGTCAATTATCATCAACAAATAACCTTATTAGGTCGTTCACAAATGACTTCACCATACTGGCTCAAATCGTCTTGCAGCTCTCTCCTCCCATTGACTTATCCACGTCAAGGTGATGCCTAAGTTGCTTCAGAATGAAGCATACTATAATTCCACAATCAGCCTTGTCAAGAAAATTTTAGACATTAGTAATTACGTTAAAACGAACCACATACAATGTATGGAAACATCAATGACATTCATTGCAAACAAACAGAATTCACACTTACGAGTCTGCTTTTTGTTGCGGACAATCATCAACCACTAAAAGTTCATTCACCAAATCTTTGCGTTTCAACTACGCCAACCTTAAGTCTACGCCTTATGTAATCCTCAAAGTATCCCTTCTACGTTATTGTCAAATTTATATTACCAAGTAATTAGTACTGGTGTCAAATATAAATTACAAAGACCTGTGAAATTAACTACTTCACGTTTACTAACCAACAACCATGTTTTCCAGTAATGTTTGTCTTTCCACCCACGTATTGGTTTCATTGAGTTGCAATGCATCTAGAATCCTTCATCGGTGTCATAAACCATAAGTGTCCAATGGTTATCTAAGTGGATTGGGAATTGAATATATTTGGCTTTGAGGGCATAAAGGGCATAGACGGCCAAGTACTTGTCATGCGCATCTTCGCCCACATCTCTAATCCTAGGCTGCACGCATTCGAGTGTGACACCATGAAAGGAGGATATGAAATCACAACCACAACACGAAATTGTGTTAGTTGTATTGTTCGACTCACAGTGACAATTAACAAACAGTCTCATAACCTCATTCACAATGACAATTACAAAACTAAATAACTAAATATCACATTTTAAAATTTCAAGTATGCACATTCACATATACTGAACAATATCAAACATGACGTAATGTGACAACATGAACGAGAAAGTGAGGTCAAAAGATTGGCACATGACACACTCCCAACACAAATGTGACAACATATAATGGATGTGTGACACTGTCCAAATGTGATGACATTATATAAAATGTGACATATGCCACTTGAAACATGAACCAAATGTACCCAACACAAACCACTACCCAAAGTCGTATTATTCGCCAAGCTTAATACAATTAATGTTACGATGTATATTACATGACCACATATTTCACACAAAAAAAAACGTAACAACATATCTACATTCCCACACACGTTTACAAATGTAACACTAAAATACTCAACGTAAACACAAATAATGTGGCACATACCTATTTATTGGAAAGTGAGCCTACGCAAACGAATATGTGCTACGAGAAGTTTTACGTATAACACGATACAAACACGAATGTGACACCATTGAATGGGGACGTGAAATCACAACCACAATCCAGAATCGTGTTAGTTATATTATTCGACTCCTTGTGACAATTAAGAAATGGTCCCCAAAATACACATTCACATTCATAAATGGGATCACATTCACAATCAAAAATTCTAAAATATGAAGTCACATTAAAAATCAGAAAACGAACAACACATAAAATAGGGAGGTGGCACCAGTCACATTAACTAATTTACTTTTGTTACTTAATGCAAACCGCCAAACAACATCATAACACAACTTGGACCCCTAAAAATATGATAATCAACCACTATCATTTGAATGGGTAACAAACAACCACGTCATACCCACTATGTCACATACGACCATTCAGACCTAAACTTCACGAAATAGACCCTATATTTGACAACACAACAACAAATCACACACAAAACACCCAAACTCGCCAACCCACCGACCCCCCATCCGAAAACACCAAAAAAGAAGTCACAAAACACACCTAATCGACAACCCACACATACATACTGACATCTCAAACCGAAAACAATCAAAACCTAAAATACTTATAAAACTCACAAAATATACAACTCACATTACAGCTTTTGACCGATACAAATTGAAATTGTCCACAATCCCATATTCACATAAACCCTAGTTATGGGTTGCTAACCAAAATAAAATGAATGAACATTGCAAAATAGGGAGAAAGTCACACTTACGTTTTGGGGCCATCATTCGTCGTCGTTCACCGGAGACGCAACCCTGATCCCACCATCTCGTCGAACCTCACCGTCGAATCGCACTGCCTTTTCCTCTCATTGGTGGCCTTCCAAATGTTTTGTAATGAAGCAACCCTTTACACTAGCATAATGAGACAAAACCTATCTCATATATTTTGTTTTCTAAAAATTTGCCTAATCAAAGCTATAATCACCAAACAGAACGTATATTTTGAAATTCAAATTTACATTATATATATATATATATATATATGTATAGTAACATTTAATTTCCTATATATGGTTTTATCATTATTTATGATATTAACAAATAATATTAAAGGTAAATGTGTCAACAAACTTTCCACAGAACTTATGAGAATATAAATTTTTTCCTAGGACTATATGTAACATAAGTCTCCCTAATAGGACTTATAAATAATTTTTCCAAATAAATATGATTTCCACAATAATTTTCTTGATATAATTCTGTAAATAAATTCTGTGTAGTTAATATTGTTGGATGAAAATTTGCCTTCTTGTACTTAGTTGGATAAAACATTTGTTTCCTTTTTCTTGACATATCAAGCCGTTGGAAACCATATAACATATACCCTATTCTCTTCTTTTCATTTCTTTTTTTAACATTTTTGGTCGCTGTCTCAAAAAAACACAATTAAGTTTTAAAATAAATCCTTTCTAAAAAAAAATGTTTTAAAATAAATAATTATTTAATTAATTACAAAACAAAAACAAAAAATACCTTACAGTTTGATCCTTATAATAAAAAAATAAAGGGTAAACCAGCAACAGGTCTTGATAGTTTGACTTAATTTTCATCAAGTCTTATTAAAAATAAGTCTTAATAAAAGCATCATTAAAAATATTTTTTTGTGACGATTTGTTGCATATGTCGCTAAAATTAATAATTAGTGACTTTTTTGTCATGATTTTTATAAATTGTAGCTAAAACTTACAAGTAGTGACGTTTTTTTATTACAAGATTTTTAATCTGTCACTGAAAGTTGAAACACAGTGATGTCTTTTGTGACGATTTTATTAAACTGTCGCTAAAACTTATAATTAGTGATATTTTTTATGACAAAATTTTCAAACTGTTACTAAAAATTAATAATTAGTGATATTTTTTTAATAGTGTTCGATAAAAAATACCATTAATTCTCATAGGACGTATTGGACAATAAGTTCATTTATTTACACGTAAGTTTCTCTAAAATAAACTCAGAGTTTTTAATTTTATCAATTGAAATCTTATCTTTTAATTTATTTTCAATCTAAATTATTCACCTATATTCGTTAAGTAAAACTGGCGAAAAAAATATATTTTAGTCATTAAACTCAATGTAGATGTACATAAAATGTCAAAAATACCTCTTTTCGTTGAGTTTAATGATTAAAATATTATTTTTCATTAGTTTACTTAAAAAAAATAGACAAATTGTTTAGATGGAAAACAAATCAAAAGATTATAATTTAATTTGACAAAATTAAAACTAATGATTTATTTTGTTACAAGTGTCAAATCTTAAGATTTTTTTTTTTATTTTCCCCAAAAAAATTTGGGTTTCCCTTCAATCTATGGTCTAGATTAGAGGATGTTGTCCGATTTTGCGGGGTGGGCCACAACTCTTATTTTGATGATCTGACTTATTCATTTTGTAAGATTATTCGTATATATTATTCACATAAAAATTTTAAACGATCTGATAATCGTAACATATTTAATTTATTATATTTGTCATAAAAAAATTAAATTATCTATTTTTAAAAATACACTTGTTGTCCTCATTCGACAGTCAAAATTTTGAATTTTTTTTTTTTTTCAACTTCTCCTAAAAGTTTTGTTTGTAAAATATTTTTTTCACTAAAACTTTAATCAGAAATGCAAATAAATTCAAGAATTGAACGAAGAAAATGATGAATCAAACAATAAAAAAGATGTGATAAAAAGCCATGTGATGAGTTGTAAATTTCCATTCAACAGTCGTGACAAATTGACAATACAATACCAGCTTATAAAGCATGTGATTGGCCCCCTCCATTCCCACACGTAACCACTTTACATGACAAAAAATTAACAAACCAAATTAAGTAAAAAATATTGGGCAGCTCTCCACTGGGTGCATCTGTACCTATCTTACCCTGTCTGCCAATCCTGTTAAAATTACAAACAACAATCACAAAACTAATAATAATCAGACAAACAAGAAGGGCATCTGATCAGGCCGTTCTCATTGCACGCCACACAAGTCGCGAACCCATCTTTCTCCGAGTAACATTTGTGGCTTCCGCTGCACTCGACGCAGAGGATAAATCGATAGCTGCCGCAGACTTCGCAGACTCCGGGAGTCGCCGCCGGCAAACCTTCGATGAACTTCTTGAGCTCGCCGGCTTCGTGAAGCTCTCTGATCTCCTCAGCGCCCCCGACATATCTCCCTCCGATGAAAACCCTAGGCAGACTTATCTTGGTCTTGTGATTCCCAAAGATCGCCTGTAGCTCCTCCATGAATTTTGAATCCATACAGAGATCACGCTCATCGATCGACACGCGAAAGCCGTAGAGGATCGATCGGACGGCCCGGCAGTCCTCGAAGGTGGATCGGACGACGCGGAGGCTCGTGAAGTAGACAACTATGCGTTTCTCGGCGCCAGGGATGGAGATCGATGAGGGGGGTTCTTTTGAGGGTGGTGGGGTGAGATTGGGTTCGGAGTGGCAGGTTGACCAGGTTCGGAGGGTGGAGTTGGCAAGTCGGACTCGGTGGAAGATGGAGGATTTCGATGATGAATTGGTGGAGGATTGTGTTTGTTGTTGTTGTGGGTTTTTGGTGAAATCTTCTGTGCAGAGGTATTGGATGTCTTTGAATGATTTGCAAGAGAAGTTTGAAGGAGGTTTGGAACGAACCCGAACCGTCGATTTTGCCCGCCGCAGCCACATGAAGGAGAGAGAGAGAGAGAGAGAGAGGTGGTGTGCGCGGTGGGATTTGGGCGACGGAGCGGGGAGTGAGAGGTGAGATTTTATTGAAATGAAAATTTTAGGAAGGGAAAGAGTGGGGACGGTAGGGGGGACCAGGGAAGGTGAGGGGGTTAGGTAAATTAGTTAGAGAGAGGGTGGTTAATGTTTTGCTTTAATGATGTTCAAAGGATGAAGAAGGGAGATGAGAGGTCTTAATTGGCATTTGCATTATTGATGATTGATGTTTAAGGGAATGAACAACAAGATAAGAGGTTGTAATTAGTAGGGTTGGATAACTTTTGTTGAGTGTTATTTTTATTTTTATTTTTTTTGCATGGACTAGCTCAATTTACTCCAATCCTATATCTAGGAGTAGATCATTTGTCACAATCCCCCATCTCACCACTTCTCCTGGAGTTGGAGAGAATCATCATGGGTAGAGAAGTAAATTTGGAACAAACCGACAATTGAAGGAGGAAAAATGGGGGAAAAAGCGCTTGTTTCTCTTTTCTTTGGTCTTTTTTTCCTTCCTGGTAACACTCTGTTGGATTCTTGGATATATAGAAGGTTGAATTGGAGATTATATACTATGGATTCTATATATTTTGTGTTTGTAATTTTTTTTGAAAGAAGATATAAATATATACTTGGATTGTATATCCCTCAAAATGAGTGGATATACAATACCCACTCCCCCTATTATATCATATCTTATCAGATGGAATAAAAATTAAAAATACAATTTTACCCTTTTACAATAGAAAATTTGATTATGTGCATATATGAATTTTACAGTGAGAAATTTGATTGTGTATATGAGAAATCCAATTGTATATAACCAAAAAAAATTATATCCATGAATTTTATCTTTAAATTTTTACAGCTGAATTTTTTGCGTAAACATATAGAAACGTTATTTCCTTTTTGAGATTCAAAGTTTTAATTTATTTTTTTTAATTTTAAATATAAAAAATATATTTATAATTATACTAATTTAAAAGGTTTTGAATTTTCAAAGTTCTAATTCAAAAAATATTTACCAATTTAAGAATTAAATAAATAAGTGGGCCAAATAAACTATGATATGTATTTTATTTTATTTTTTTACATTGGCCAATTAAACTATAATATGTATTTTTTATTTGTAAGAACTTAGAATACACAATTAAATTTAGAAATTAATTTTAAAACTGTTAAAACTTAATTGATTCTAAATTATTTTTATTATATATTTTAAATTATTTAATTTTTGATTATGTTATTACTTAATTGATTATTTTTTATTTAATATATAATATAATGGTGTGGACGCGCTCCCGGGAACTCTCCGAATATCCGCGCGCGCCTGCGAGGGGCTGGGCGCGAATTCTCATTTTGTTCTCTAAGCTACTACAGTTTGGACTCAAATGTCACGGTTCTGAATCTAATCTCACAATGTGCGATGTAAGACCGATAAATCACCAAAGAGTCCAAATCTGGCAAATCGTTTTGGAAAACTGATTTTTATAAAGAAGTGCCAAACATGGACTGCTTTGCTAGATACAGAGTCGCCACCTAAATATTTTATTTTGGGGAATTTAGGAAACCCTGACTCGTGCCTAAGGTCACGTGTCCGTCATCACCAAAGTTGCATCGGCTCGGGAACTTGGGTACAAGAAGGGAAGGTCATTTAATGAGCACCCCCGCTCGCCTGATCAAAGATTGGTCTGTACTAAGTATGATATCTTCTTTTTGAAAATACATGTGTTCTTATTCCGATTAATTAGCTAATCTTACTATATGATGCGCACAGCAAACAAGTATAGACTAGATCGCCTAATTTGGAACAAAACATTGCATGTTCGTTTGAACACGGTTTGAAATTTGCTACTCGCAAGTAGGCTAAAACGCGATTTTCAATGAATTGTTCCAATTCAAGTAATCCAACTTTCACCCACAGGCATTCAGGCAGTTATATCACATAAGCAGTTAGCCTCATGGCAAGCATGCTTTCATGGCAACATTAACACACATGCAGTATGCTAAAGCGTAAACATTCACAGTGTACTCCGAGCCAAAACAAAGAACTAGTTAGAAATCATGCATGATCCTAGTTCATGTTAAGATGGCTAATGCAACACATGCGAAAATGCAACTAAAATAGGCTCGGCTATTCTAAAAATGGCATATGAAATGCAATTTGATATATGTATTCAAATTGGAATTGAAATACAATGCAATTAGTATGATGCGCCGAGCCCGGTGCATGCAAGACAAATGAATGGATGCACGCATGTGAACATAAGGTATGCTAAATGAAATATGCCCTAAAACTAACCATCGTAAGCGATTAAGTAAAAGGGAGAAAGAAATGGAGGTTGGAAGACATGCATCACACACACGCACGCTTATTACAATAATGCGCCCTCTCGAAAGAAGCTAACTAGCTAATCTAAGCTAATTAAACTAATTATTACACAACAAATTAATTAACTAATCCTAGTTAACTAATTATTGCAAAATGATTTGAAATAGCTAAACGCATTAACTATTAAGGGTACAAACCAAAGCAAAAGCTAGCTATCTAAGCATGGCAGCTAAGGAAAGCAATAAAACAGGAGGTTCTCGGAGGGAAAAGACTGGATGCATGCTCAGTCGCCTTGTTCGGAAATCCAATGCGATGCCCCGATTTGCCTCTGTTTTCATTTGTTCTTAGAAACTTGCACCAAGCTCCAAAAAGCTGAAACTCCACCTAGGGAAACCTGTGAGAGGGTCGACCACTTTTGGTTGTTGAAAAAACCAGAAAAGTGGTCGGCCAGCTAGTTTTTCTGGCTGGCCGGCCAGTTGTTGCTGCTGAATTCCAGTTTGCTGCAACAGAGAGCAAGAAAGGGCATGGCAATGTATTTGCAAGATATGTGTGCACAACCACCCCCCTATCATGTCATGAACTCAAGGGGTGTGGTTCTCGACCCTCGGGCCACCAATCGCGCATTTCAATGCCCGAGAGGCGAAGTTGCACAATTCATGTCATGAATGCACAAGTCAAGCGTGATCAAGACCGAGAATTGAGGCACGTTTCATCACTTTAAGTATGAAACGTCCCTCGTTTCCCGTGTTTGGACTAACACCTATTCCAAACAACAATGCAACACATAACATGGCATACACAATGCGACTCAAGCATACAAACATGGGAGGGACAAGCAGGCAAACATGCAATTAACATACTAGCATACACAATGCGAATGAACTACATGGCATACACAATGCTCATGACAACTAGCATACACAATGCAATGACTAACATGGCATACTCAATGCAATATGATCATGGCATACACAATGCGAAGCAAGAGCATGACATGCGCAATGCAAACAACAACATAACATGCACGATGCGATGTGACATGGCGTACACAATGCTCAATGGGCTTAAACCGAATGTGGGTAGACCTCAACCATGCCAAAACAGAGGCCATAATGCTAAAATGAAGGCACCGAAAACACATACAAGCATGCATGCCAATTGGCTCACCAATTAAGGCACTAAGGTGCAACTCTCAAGAACACTTAAAGAGTGAAAAGCGTGGAAGTGTAACAACACCAAGTGCACTGGAATAAGGTAAGAAATGATGCCAAATCATTCAAACAACACAAGTATGGCATGCTAGGGTCCTTAAAGCATGAAGCTAGTAAAGAGGACTACAAAGGAGGCATGCAATACATGGCACAAATGCATGAACTAAGCATGGAAAGAGCTCAAGTAGGTCAAAATAAGGACCTAAACATGCTGAGACGAGGGCTCAAAGGCCTAGGCATGCAAGCATACGAGCTAAGGCATAAACTAGGCAACAATGCATAACACTCAAAGGCACTTAAAGCATGATTGAGGTAGGAACATGGCAATGCTAAATGCTTTAAAATGTCATGTTAAGTGATGCCAAATCATGTATACAACACAAATGAAGCATGCAATGGTGCTCAAAGCTTGAGGCAAGCAAGAGCATTTGTACTACAAGTATACAAAACATGAAGCATGTGGCAAAGGCAACCCAAAACAGTCCTAGAACATGTCAAAATGAGTCTAAAGCATGCATGGAAGGAAGCCAAAATAAGCTAGCATGAAGGGCATAATGCATGATGCATACAAGGCAAATAAGGTGGATTACACTACACCTATTAAGACCAAGCATGGGATGACTTAACCAATAAAAATCAGAGTTATATCATGGCATAATAACCCCAAATAAACACTGAAATGATGGCTCGCAAGCTAAGGCATGAAGGCATACGCAATGGTTCATGTTAAGGCATAAAGGGGGAATCCCTCCAACGCATTGAATGAGTGACAAATGTGAATGCATGGCCATGACACATGGACTGAAATCACATAATAAATGATGTCAAATCATTAAAATAGTCCAATTAATGCATGCTAGTGAACTCAATACACAAGGCTAACAAGCTAGATTGAACCATAGCTATTCAAAGCAAGGCATGCATGACCAAAACAACTAAAATCAAACCTTAAACATGGTAAAACATGAAAAAATCTTCTCAGAGCTAAGCCAAAAGCATGCTAAAATGACATGTCAAAGCATGATGCATGTTAGGCTATTTCATGGAATTACACTACAAGTGTATGAAGCACACAAAGCTAGTTTGTGTGATTTACACTACAAGTGTATTAACCATGCATGAAGTGACCAAACCAAGCAAAAACGGTGGTATGCCTCAGCAAAATAATCACAAATACAAGCTAAGATATGGCCAACAAAAGCTTAACAAAGATGCTCAAACATGAGGCATATGAAGCAAGTAAACAAAATACAAGGAGAGGGGATGACCCTCTCCTATTTAGGACACCAAAACCACCTTTCCACCACTGAAAATCCTCTGGATTTCAGTGGTAGAAAGGTCATGCAAAGGGTTCAACAAGAGCCTAAAGGGATGGCTCAAAACAAGGCCTAACAAGGCCTAAGAGGGGGTAAATCACCCCAAACGAAAAAGTGACCTTAAACAACTATTTTAAGCATGCAAAAATAGAACTTTTTCTAGTAGTAAGTTAGTCTTAAAACAGTATGCAAAAGGGCTCAAAAGCTTAAGCAAGAAAGGGGGATGTAAAGGTCAAATACTCACCCTTGAAGACCTCCTTTGTAACTGCAACTCCAGCAAGTTCTTTGAGCTTAAACCAACCCAAGAATACCAAAAACAACTCCTTAGCACCTCAGCAACCCAAGGATGGTGTTTGAGTGTGTGTTTGTGTGTTAAACTAAGACAAAAATAACACTTTAAGGCACAAAATGGGAACAAACAAGGAAGAATAGATACAAGTGTATATCTATCTCTCAAGCCTCAAGTTTCTGAACCTAGAGGAGGGAGGAGAAGCCTCCCTCTTATAGAAACTAAAAGGGAAAGCTTCTTCGAGAAGCTACGCTTCAAACAAATCCCTCCATACACATGTATGGAGGATAGCTCTAATGCCCTCCAACTGTGCCAGCTGGAGGAAAATATCTTCGAAAAGGTGCCAAAAAGCAGCCGACCACTTGAAGTGGCCGGCCTGCTACTTAAAGTGGTCGGCCGACCACTTCAAGTGGTCTCCCAAGACAAAGACTGGTCGGCCACAGGTGGGAGAGGTCTAGAGCATGAAAGAAAGCTAGTGGTGTGGTGGCCGACCAGAAAATGTGGCCCAAAGACCAAGCAAGCCAGTTATCCGACCAGAAAACTGGCTGGCAGAAGGAAAAGTGGTCTCCAAGGAGAAAAAGTGGTCTCCCACCCTTGTACCACCTTCCAAACAAGGAAAACAAGGTTTGTACCAAAAACAAACCAAAGCGGATGCAAGACGAGAGATCGAGAGGCAAGGCACGCGGCCGAAAGCCTCGAAAACTGGTCTACGAGCATCAAAAGTGGTATGCCACCACAAAAGTGGTCTTCCGGACCACAGTGTTCCTCTAGGCAGAGGCAACAAGGTGTGATTCAAAAACCACGTCAAACGGAGAATGTTAAGCGATCCCGAACCAAGGAGCACGACCGAAGGCTCCGAAAACCGAAAATTAGTCTCCAAGCAGGAAAAGTGGTCTACGACCACAAAGAGATGGTCTACAAGACCTCTCCCTCCCTCTGGGAAGAGAAACAAAGTTCGGTCCACAAACCGAGCCGAAGCACAAAAGAGTTCAGAGGCCTGGAGGCAAGGCTCTTAGCCGAAAACTCCGAAAACTCGAAACAAGCACAAACATGCACTATCACCGATCGCTCAATCGATGACGTCTGAGTCTTAAGGTTGGTCAAAAATGGGGTGTCTACAATTAGCAAATGATTGGATGTAATGAACATACATATATATTGCATGTTGATGGGTATAGGGGCAAAATAGACATTAATGTATGTTATTTGTTGTTGGCTACATATTTTGTAAAAACTAATCGTAGCTTGACACGTGGTACATAAAGGGAAATTCGGGAAGTTAATACAAGTCTCCAGTCAAAGATAGACATGTGGCAGGTCATATTGGTTATAATGGATCTGTGCAGCACTGGAATAGCTAGAAGGCACAAGATGACATGGCCCAATGGTTACTCACAAATTCAAATTCAAATCTAAGAGGGAAGCCTAATTGCAAGAATGGCATAGTGGGACTGACTGTGAGAGAGCATGATCAGCAATGATGGGAGGACATTTCGATGGTTGGAAGCCCATTTCGACGTTTACCTTTGGAGAGTATAAGCAGGGAAGGCCCCAAATTGAAGACCCAGACTCAAATCCAGAAACCAGTTTATTTACTTCATACTTTTTTCCAGTTTTACATTTCCAGTTCTTTACATTTCCAGCACTTCAATTCCTGTACTGCACTTCATTTCCTATTTCAAGTAATCGTTGCTGTAAACATTTTCAAGGCTGAGTCATTTCATTGTAAGTTCCTATTTACTTAATGAAATTCAGTTTCTGAATTGTTCTGTACTTGTTATTTCTTATAATTTTTTCCTAAAACAAGCCACCAATAAAAGTCCTCTTCATTGAGGCTGAAAAAAACTTCAACACAATCGTCTGATAATTGGTTGGCAATTAAAATTCTGCATGGACTGATTGATCCTTGCTGGCACATTTAAATTTACACCATTAACCTTCGAAAGCCAAAAAAGCCAACATATATTTTTGGCACGCCCAGTGGGACCATTAAAAATGACTAGACATAGAACAAGAAAAGAAAATGAACGCCTGGAAGAGGGTATGGAACCCAGAGGAGAATGTAATGGATGTACCTGTCCCATTAGATCTTCCACAAATGGTCGAACAGACCAGCACTTTAGAATATAGAACGCATGCCCGACACAATGGACAGGGCCTTAAGACTGGACCTTCGAATATCCCTTCTACCCACCCAATAAATCCATTGAGAGATTTAGTAGATGTTATGGTGCAACAATTAATGTATACAATGGAAAAATGGGTAACATCCTTTTTGGATGGAGTAAATTCTCATCAATCAATGATCGCACAACAGGCTGAAGAAAACATGAATTCCCTTAAACATGGATTGGCTCGAGATAAACAGCCCATGCAAAATAACAGACAAACTAATGGTCAGACTAGCAATCAGAGTCATGAGAGGTCATCACCTGTGCCTCAGTCATGGTATAAAGCTCCTTCGAGACCACCAGCAAACCAAAATGTACCATTGCCCACCAGCGAAACCATACAAATTGGTGGATCTGGGCCAGCACAAGGGAATGGTATGAATATGTTTCCAAATCCTATGTTCGAAGCCATACCTGGCACACGGGGCTTCATTAATCCTATGTTTGAATTTACAATCGGGGGGTTGGAGGGATTTCCTGCGGTTGGAAAGAGAAACAACACCTGTTCCTCCTCCTATAGCACCTTTCGTAGGGCCTTTCCCAGGACAGATTCCAAAAGGTTAGCCATACCTCCAACAGCAACCAGTCCAACAAGGATAGCAAGCCTTGAATATACCAATATATGGACTAAGAGGCCCTTAAACACATGGAGTTCCTCCAAACCCTATGTTGGTTCCTCCAGTAGTGGTTCAACTAGCACAAAATATGGTTCAAAGGGACCAAATTGCTGATATAGTTAGAGAAATGTGTGGACCTATGGCTCGGGGGGTCCAGTGTACAGAAACCCTTACCCAGAGTGGGTGGATAGGGTACATGAGTATCCTAGGTGGTTTAGAATACCAAACTTTGCCCTCTTTTATGAGAATGGAAACCAGTCAACGGTGGAACACATTGCTAGGTTTACAGGCCAGTGTGGTGAGTTCACCAATAATGATTACATAAAACTAAGACTCTTTCCAAATTCTTTAACTGAAGCAGCCTTCGTATGGTAGATAAACCTTACACCTGGCTCTATCCAAACTTGGCAACAAATGGAGAAAGTTTTTCATACCCAATTTTTCCAAACAGAACCTGAAGTTTCCATGGCAAACTTGGCAAGATTGAGCCAAACGCTTGATGAGAAGGCTGCT
The DNA here is from genome assembly GCA_030407325.1 of Camellia japonica. NCBI lineage: Eukaryota > Viridiplantae > Streptophyta > Magnoliopsida > Ericales > Theaceae > Camellia > Camellia japonica. The sequence goes on from JAPPVO010000016.1 coordinate 56,440,888, forward strand.
CAGTTTATTGCCAGATTTAAAAGGGCACAAAACAAATGCCAGGTCATGCTACCAGAGCTTGAATTTCTAAGATTGGCTCAAAATGGCTTGGAATTTAGGCTTCAAAAGAAGTTTAATTCAACTGAGTTTCGAGACTTAGTATAGTTAACCTATTAAGGTGTCTAGATATGAAACTTTACTCGAGGAAGAACAAGATTGAAGTAATGCATCATATAAGACCTACAATAGGGACCCTAATTATGAAATTGATGTAGCAGGGATCGTAGGAAAATAACCTATGACCTGTGAGGCATTAATTCAGAAAGACAGTATAATAGACTAGCAGTTTAAAAAGAAAGACCTACATAGGAAGTATTCTTTTGACTTAAACAAAAGCAGATGACATTTTTGATCATTTGCTTACAGTAAATTTCCTAAAGTTACCAATGAGAGTCAAGATCCCTACCCTTGAAGAACTTAAAGGAAAGCTGTATTGTAAATGGCACAATTCTTGGTCTCATTCAACTAAAAACTATATTGTTTTTCGAGACAGGATCCAAGAACAAATTCAGAAGGGGAGGCTAAAGTTTCCAGCCAAGTCTGAGAAAGCTATGGGAATTGACACCAACCCATTTCCAGAGATTGGGGAGGCTGCAACCAATGTTGGCATGCCAGATTTTCAAAACCTATCCTTGAAAGAATTGGAGGAAGTCACTGTGCAGATGCATGTGGCTAGCCAGGCTGCTTTCAGGAAGAACACAAGAAGTTCACCAGCTGATGGACAAAGCTCTGCAGGCCTAAAAGAAGGCTTTAGTGAAGGGATCTTGGATGACGACTCTCTCGAAGCTGCTGTAGTGCAGAGGATGTGTCCCAAGTGTAGGATGTGTTACAAGTGGCTGAAAAGGCTCCCAGTCGATTAGAGGTAGTATTACAAAGAGGTGCAAAGGGACCGAATAGCCAGCACCTATAACAAGAGGCCACACCCAACTGGTACTAGACAACATTCGTCCTTAGTAGCCCCACCAGACACCAAGATGCAATCAAAAGGAAAAAGGCCTCTGTATGAAATTAGGCCATCCAATTATTACAGGGTAGACAACCAATTTGAATGGAAGCATGGAATCAGTGCAAGGCATGAGACTAGGATTGATAATTGGCCCCCGAGGATTGCTTCAAAGACTGCTTCAAAGAGTGGAGCAGCAGATCCAACAACTAGACCAGTAGGCTCATGGGTTCTAGGAGTTCCAGATTAGTTTGTCATACAGAACAAACCTAAGGAAATGCCTACTCAAAGAAAGGTTTTTGGAGACCAAGGAAGAATGATCAAACCTCCCTTGGTGGCTCTAAACAATGGGTGTTATTAAAGAACCCAAAAACAAGGGACCAAATGTGGTTCCTATGATTTTTAGGCCTCAAATGAGGAAGATCCAATGAAGATACACCCAGTATCAGAGGGATCTGAAAGAAAGTTAAGAGAACACTTCCATGACACAAGCAAAAGACCAGATAGATGGGGGGATAGGTTAGAAGCCTGCTCCTAAGATCAAGAGGAGTGTCAGCATGGAGCAGTTGGCTAAAGTTCATGCTAAACTAAGAACCAAAGAAAAATCCAGTTTAGTAGGCCTCGAGAAGGCGTTAATGGAAAGTGATGATGAAACTGATGAAGGGACTGAGCTAGGCCAGAAAGAACATTGGCCAAAGATAAAATGTTTGAGGCCTTCATGGCTGCACAGACCTTTTTGGTTGAAAAGCCAACGGAAGTAGATCACTAACAGGCTGCTTCAAAGGAACTTTCTAGTACAGAGGTACCAAAATGCAGCATGGAAGATGCTTCCGAAATAACAGAACAAGCTAGTTTAGAAGGGAAACAAGTACAGCCAGTAGTTCAGTTTGGCTCATTCCCTCCAGTGCCAATAAACATAGTATATATACTGCCATAAAAGTTCCAAGCTGACGAGGGAAATCAAGAAGGTCAAGAAAATTGACCCCATTCCAGTTTCTGGTGAAGATTTACAGGCCAACATGATTCAAGATGAGTCTGAAGTGGCCACACCAATGGAAACTGAAGAAGAAAGTGAGAAGATGAGTATTAACCTCTCATATCCCTTCGAGTACCCTACAACATCTATGACTCAACACGTTAAGCCCTTGTATATCAAGGCTTACTTCGATGGGATACAAATGAACAGGGTGTTAGTGGACAATAGGGCGGCAGTGAACCTACTTCCGAAGTCCTCCCTGAAGAAATTGGAAAAAAGAAACCCCAGATTAATACCAACCAGCACAACCATTGTTGGTTTTGCTGGGGATAAACAAATGGCTCAGGGCATTCTGCCCATCAACCTAAGTGTGGGAACTAGAGATTGCATGACAACATTCTTTGTTATAGGCATTAATGCCAAGTATAATGCTTTGCTTGGCAAGGATTGGATCCACACCAACAAATGTGTGCCTTCCTCTCTATATCAGAAAATGGTGATAGCACTATGCAATGGAGAGACAGAGGAAATCAATGCAGACCCCCAACCCTTATTGCTTGTGCTGATTTTACAGAGGCCAAGTTATACACTGAAGGAGTAACACCACTCAGTGTGCTGAGGAAGCCTGATGGAACAGCTGAAGTGACGGCTGATAAGGAAGTAGCACACCTGAAGCACTTAGTGCAGAAGAGTGCTGATGAAGAGTTCGTTACCAAAGATGACAATGATGCCTGGTTGTAGGCAAGAAGATAAGAACCAAGAAGCCAGACCCTTGGCTTTTGTCCAGTTTTCAGCATTGGACATAAAGTCAATAGTCCAGAAGGTACAGGAACAAGAAAAGGAAGCCATCGTGATTGGCTGTAATCAAGAGCAACAAAAGGCCAGGCCTTTAGCCCTTGATAAGTATTGTGCATTGGACAATGATACAAAAGTCTAGGAGATATAGGAAAGAGAAGCCTTATGGACAGATTTTGTCTATGAGGCAGAAAGCAAAGATGTTGAGCCAGAGAAGGTAAGAGCAGAACAAAATGAAGAAGTTGCTTTGAAGGCAAAAGAAGTCAAAGGAGAAGCATCAATAAGTGCTCAAGTACAAGACTCCTTGGAAGAAGTCAACTTAGGGAAAGGTTCTGCATAGCAACCCACCTACATTAGTGCTTGGTTAAGTCCTATTAACAGGAACCAGTTGTTGGTAGTCCTAAAGCAATATAAGGATTGTTTTGCGTGGTCTTATAATGAACTACCTGGATTGGATATGTCATTAGTGGAACATAGGCTCCCTATGAAGCCTAATTTTAAGCCACGCAAGCAGAAACTAAGACGGATGAGCCCTGAAGTGGTTCAAAAAGTGAAGGAGGAGATTCTTAGGCTCCTTAAAGCAGGCTTCATTAGAACAACCAAGTATGTTGAATGGTTGTCTATTATTGTGCTTGTGGTTAAAAAGAATGGCAAGATGAGGCTATGCATCAATTTTAGAAATATGAATTTGGCAACTCCAAAAGATGAATACCCCATGCCTATAGTTGATCTATTGGTGGACAATTCAGCAGGGCACAAGATTTTGTCTATGATGGATGGGCATTCTGGTTACAACCAAATCTGCATTATAGAGGAAGATGTCCACAAGACAGTATTTAGGTGCCTTGGAAATATTGGCACCTTCGAATGGGTAAAAATGCCATTTGGTCTAAAGAATGCTGGGGCAACGTATCAGAGGGAAATGAATACTATCTTTCATAATCTTAATGGAGGATACCTAGAGTGTTACATTGATGATATTGTTGTAAAGTCCTAGTCTATGGAGGAACACTTGGTTCACTTGGTAGCAGCTTTCGAAAGAATGAGAAAGTTCAAATTGAAGCTTAATCCTCTTAAATGTGCTTTTGGTGTATTAGCTGGAAACTTCTTGGGGTATGTAGTGCACAAGAAGGGAATACAGATTGATCAGAATAAAGCCAAAGCCATCATTGAGACCAAACCTCCATCAAGTAAGAAAGAATTACAAAAGTTCCTTGGTCAAGTTAATTTCCTTCGAAGATTTATTTCTAACATTGCAGGAAAAACTAAAGTATTTTCTTCTTTGTTAAAGCTAAAAAATGAAGAAGAGTTTATATGGACGGCAGAGCATCAAGCTGCTTTCGAAGGAACTAAAGCCTACTTGGCCAAGCCTCCAGTGTTGATGCCACCAAGGAGAGACAAGCCCTTGAAGTTATACATTGTTGCAGCAGAAGATTCATTGGAAGTTTTCCTAACTCAGGACAATGAAGAAAGTAAGGAGAAAGCAGTTTATTACCTTAGTAGGTTTTTAAATTTTTGTGAATGTAAATACTCAGCTGTAGAAAAGTTGTGCCTTACATTGTACTTTGCAGCAATGAAATTAAGATATTATCTTTTGCCTACTGTTGTCTTGGTGATTGCAACCACAGACTTGGTAAAGTACATGTCATCTAGACCTATACTGAGAGGAAGAATTGGCAAATGGATATTAGCTCTATCAGAGTTTGATTTAGAATATGTCCCCCAAAAGGCAGTGAAAGGACAAGTTTTGGCTAACTTCTTGGCAGATCATCCATGTCAGATAGAAAGCCAAGAAATAATGGACCTTAGTATGGTCAATGTTGAGCCATGGCAAATGTGGTTCGATGGATCAAAAGCCAATGGTTTGGTTGGAATTGGTGTTATAATTAAATCACCATAGGGGGTAGAAACCACACATGGTTTCAGAGTAGATGAAATTACTTGTTCCAATAACTAAGCTGAATATGAAGCTTTAATAATGGGACTTGAGATACTTATTGGATTACAGGCTCATGCAGTTGATATATTTGGGGATTCTCAATTGGTAGTTAACCAAGTAAAGAGAATTTTTAAATGTCAAAGTGCAAGCATGTTGCCATATTATGTTACTGCATTGCATTTGCTTTCTCAGTTTCAGATAGCCAATGTGACTTATATCCAAGATTCATGAATCATAAGGCCAATGATGTAGCCCAGAAGGCCTCTAATTTCAGAAGAAATGGTGACCCCCCAAGTGGACATAAGTCAAGCAACATCTCAAAAGTTAATACCACATTTGGCTAAAAGGGGTATCATGGTGGAAGTTAACCAGAATAACTTAGAAGAGCATGATTGGAGACATCCAATCATTTAATATTTAACTGGCCCTTCTTCGAAGGCCAGCAAGAAAATTAAATTACAGTCCATGCAATATATAATGTATGGCAATGCTCTTTACAAAAAGAGAGCAAATGGATTGTTGTTGGAATGTTTAGGGCCAAAAAAAGCACTGACTGCTATGGCTGAGGTGCATGAAGGTATTTGTGGCACCCATCATCCTAGTGTGAAGATGAGATGGTTGCTTCGAAGGCATTCTTACTATTGGTCAACCATCCTAAAGGATTGTATAGGGTATGGAAAATGATGCCAAGCATACCAAAAGCATGGCATGATAAGACATGTGCCAATAGCTGATTTGCATGCAGTAGTGAAGCCATGGCCATTTAGAGGATGGGCAATGGATATGATAGGAAAAATATATCCATCATCTTCGAAACATCATTGTTTCATTCTAGTACCCACAGATTACTTCACTAAATGGGTCGAAGCTAAGCCTTATAAGGCTGTGGATCAGACTGAAGTTATTGGATTTATCAGAGAATTAATCCATAGGTTTGGCATCCCTCAGACCATAATTGTAGATAATGGGACTGTGTTTGATGGAAAGATGGTGAAGTCTTTCGTAGCAGAATTTGGAATTAGTCTTATCAATTCCACTCCCTATTATGCACAAGCAAATGGTCAAGCAGAATCATCTAACAAGTCTTTGAAAAAAGGAATACAAAGAGTTGTGGAAGATAATCCTAGGGATTGGTACAATTTGTTATTAGATGTATTGTGGGCTTGCAAGACTTCTCCAAGGTCAAGTACAGGGATCACTCCTTATGCCTTAGTATATGGGCATGAAGCAGTATTGCCTGTAGAAATTAATATTAAGTCTTTAAGGGTAAAATGCCAAGACCAATTAACTTCTGAACAGTACCATCAAAACATGTTCTTGGAAGTAGAGAATATAGATGAAGCTAGAATATTGACATTAAATAGCATTCTTTTTCAAAAGAAGAAGGCAGCCAAGAGCTATAATAAGAAAGTTAAGCACATTAGCTTTGATAAAGGTGACTTGGTATGGAAGACAATACTTCCAATAGGCATTAAGAGCCATAAATTTGGCAAATGGTCACCTAATTGGGAAAGACCATATCAGGTTCATAGAGTCTTGCCTGGGGGAGCCTACCATCTAAGAAACCTAAATGGTTATGTGCATCCCAAGAGAATTAATGGCAGGTACTTGAAGTCTTATTATCTAACTCTGTGGAAAACACAAGGAGTGTAGAAAGTGTTAAATAATAGAATGATAGAGCATGATACACTCACATAGATAATAAAAGGCTTTCATTTCATAAAGAATTAAGTATATGTAGCCACAAATTAGCCCAAAAATCAGTACAGTGTTTCAGTTGTTCCCTTACAATTGATTCTCAATTGATTCTTTACTTCTAAGGGTTGGGAACAACTGAATGGTTGTAGCCATATCCTGCCTTCTGTTAGCCAGCCCTTGGTTAGTAATTTACAGCTGTAGACATCCCATTTTTGACCGTCCTCAAGACTTAGATGTCATTGTTTGAACACTCGATGATTATCCATGCTCGTGTTCGTTTAGAGCGCCTGAACTTCTTGGCGAAGTGCCTTGCTTTCGAACCTCTCGACTTGTCTGTTTTGTGCTTGGTTGTGCACCAAAGACTTGCATCCTTGCTTATGAGGGAAAAGGGTGGCCTACTGGCCAGCCCTACAACCCATCGGCTAGGCCTTGCTTCCATCGGCCATCAGTGGTGGTCGATCGACCTTGCTGATGGCTGGTCGGCCTCTTTAATGGCCGGTCGGCCACAAGTTTTGGCGGAAGCCTTTTTTTTTGCTTTTGCAGATATTTTTGGTGCCAGCTGTTCCAGCTGTTGAACACTGAGCTCATCCTCCATACACGTGTATGGAGGAATGAAGCAAGCTTTTTGCTTGCATTTCCTATATAAGGGGAGCCCCCTCCCCCTATTTGGGGTTCAGATTTTTCAGAGCTAAAATCTCCCTCTCTCTCTCTCTAGAATTCTCACTCTCTCTCTATATTGTGCCATATTGAGTTCAAAAGTGTGTTTTCTTCACATATTTGCACTAAGACACCTAGTCAAACACCTTCACCTTAGTGTTGAGGATCTTGGAGGCCTTATTTGAGCTCCTTAGAGTGGCTTTGTGTAGACGCACCCTTGGGCTTCACTCTACAGTTCGGACTCCCTTTTGTTGTCACGGTTCTTAATCTTGAACCAAAGAGTCCAAATCCGACAAATCGTTTTGGAAAACAGATTTTTGAAAAAAAGTGCCAAACATGGACTGCTTTGCCAGATACAGAGTCGCCACCTAAATATTTTTTAATGGGGAAATTTAGGAAACCCTGACTCGGTGCCAAAGGCCACGTGTCCGTCATCACCAAAGTTGCCTCGGCTCGGGAACTTGGGTACGATTGGGGAAGGTCAGCTATGAGCACCCCCTTTCGCCCGGTCCGAAGACCGGCCTCTACTAACCATGATATCCGATTTTGAAAACGTTATGTGTTCTTATCCCAGTTATTAGCCTAGAATTACTACGTTATGCGCACAGCAAACAAGTATAGACTAGATTGCCTAATTTGGAAATAAGCATTGCATATCCGTTTGTTTTGAAAAAACACTTTGGAATTTGCTACTCGCAAGTAGGCTAAAAATACGGATTTCAACGAGTTTTTCCAACTCAGACAATCCAACCTTCACCCACAGGTGGTCAAACAGTTTATCTCACATAAGCATCTAGCCACATGGTAAGCATGCTGTCATGATAGCATTCACACACATGTGATATGCTAAAGCAGGAAAATACTTACATCGTACTCCGCGCCAAAACAATAAGCTAGTTAGCGAACATGCATGGTCCTAGTTCATGTCAAATTGACTAATGCAACACATACAGGATGCAATTAGGGTAGGCTCGGCTAACCTAAGCATGGCATGTGAAATGCGATCAATTGATGCACGTATTCAATTTGGAATTGAAGTACAAATGCAATTTCGGTGCATGCAAGACAAATGTATGGATGCATGCATGCATAGCATGAGGTATGCTAATTTAAACATGCCCTAATCTACCATCATAAGCGGGTAAATAAAAAGGAAGAAAGAAGTGGGGATTTGGAAGACATGCACACACACACGCACCCACACTTATTACAGATTTGCCCTCGCCCGGAGGGACCAAAATAATAATACAAATTAATTAACTACGAGCTAATTAAATATTACAGATTACCTAATTAGTTAACAAACTAACTAAGCTAAGGAAAGCAGTAAAGTCCTCGGGAAGCGGGTCCGATGCAATGCATGTTCGGTCTTGCTCGGAATTGCACTGCCATGCATAGACTGCCTCTGTTTTCCCTGCTCTGCTCCTCTGAGGACTGCCAAAGTCTCTGAATTGCTTCCCTGGACACTGGGGAATACCACCGGCTGAGTAGAATTACCACCGGCTGCTAGATATGGCCATCGGCACAAGATGCATCCATCGGCTACCAATGGATGGCCGGTCGGCACTATATTATGCCGGTCGGCCTAAAATGCCTGCAGAACCTGCAACTTACAGCAGCAGAGGACAGAACTTGCATGCAATGTAATTCAAGCAATATATGCACCAAACAAGCCCTTATCATGTTAAGGACTCAAAGGGACATGGTCCTTGGTTTTCGAACCACCAATCAAGCATTTCGATGCATGATGGCCTAAAACCAAGTGTGCACATTTCAATTTCAAATGAATGCAATGCACATGATCACATAAAAGGGCCAACCTCTATCACACTCACTTCAAGAGGCCAAGCATGCACATTGATGCAATGCAATCCTAGGCACATTGACTAGTATGCAACCATGGCCATGCAGATAAGCATACAAGCTAACAAGCATACAAGACATTAAACATCAATGTTAACCAACAAGCATGCAAGGTGTAATGTGGATGTTCAAGCATGCAAACAAGCATGTGACTTCATTCAATCATGCAAATTCCAACATGCAACAACTTACCAATATGCTACAACACACAAGGAGCATATGCAACCAATGAAAGGATGGACTTAAAAATGAATTAGGCAGCTCTAATTAGGCCCAAAGCAGTGGCCAAAATGCTAAGGAAGTGAGGCCAAACACACATACACGCATGCACATGTTAAGACGCAAATCTAAGCATTAAGCAAGTAACTCTCAAGCACACTCGAAAGGAGTATAACATGGATAATTAGCATGCAACACAAGCTCTGAAAATCATGTTAGAATATGGTGCCAAACCAACTCAAATAAAGCAAACATTAGCATGCAAATGGTCCAAGTATCAAGGCAAGCTAAAGGGGTATTGGACCACACTTAGCAAGACCAACATGGCATGCATTAAACAACTAAAAACAGATTTTTAGCATGTTAAAACAAGGCCAAAAGACTACTTAGATGGCATCTAAGTGGTTCAAATATGAAGGCATGCGCAAATGCACTTTCAAGGAGCATACAACACAAGCTCATAAGGCAGCAAAGAGGTATTTAAGGCAAGCATACAAGCATGTTAGAGGGACTGAAATAGCATGAAAAATGATCCCAACCCACTAAATCCATGCAAGAATGGCATGCTACACACTTACATACTTAAGGCCAACAAGCCAGAATACAAAGGGGCCACATAATGCATGTCAAGATCGATCCAAACAACTATGGACAGACCTTGAACGTGGTGAAATAAGCACAAAAGCTTCACAAGACCAAGCCTAAAACATGCTTGAACAAGGGTTTACAACCTAAGGCATAAACATGGCATTACAAGGTAGGTATGCTAAGCATGCATGGTGTACCAAAACCAACACACAATAATGTTATATCATGGCAATATAAGCATGAAATACAGCCATGGCATGATCAACAAACACTTAAGCATGGTGCTCCCTCAAGAGGCCAAAATTGGTCCTTTTCAAGGACAACAAGGAGAGGGGGTGGCCCTCTCCTTCTTGAGACTTCAAGGCACCATCCTCACCACTGAAATCCCTCAAGATTTCAGTGGTGAGGAGGCCCAAGCACCAAAGTCTCGGAGCTCACCAAAAATGGCACAAAATGGGTCCTCTCAAGGCCTAAGGGTGGTTAAACACCTCCAAACCACAAAACACTCTAAACAAACAATTTAGAGGGCCCAAAAACAGAACTTTTTTGTATTATACACTAAGCACAAAAACAGTTCTAAGATAGGCTAACAAGCTATGCAAAAATGGGGATAAAAGGGACTAGTGTCTCACCCTTGTAGACCTCTTCACAAAAGATGATCTTGTTGCCTCCTTGAGCTTCAATCCAGCCAAGAACAGCAAGAACAAGCCTCAGGTCCCTCAAGAATCAAGAGAAGGTGAAAGACTATGTGTTTGTGTGTAATAGTAAGGACAACTACACCTAGAACACACACAAGAGAGATATAGAGATAGGTTATGTATGGAACTCAAACCCTAAAACCAGAGCTTCTCCCACACTTTTCTAACCAAAATTTTCTAACCCTAAAGCCAAGAGAAGAGCCCTCCTCTTATAGGCAAACAATCTTGTAAAGCTTGTTCAATAAGCTTACAAGAGGAGCATCCCTCCATACACGTGTATGGAGGGGAACAAAATGCCACACAACTGTCCTAAAATATCTGCAAAAGCAGATGAACAGTAGTCGGCTGCTCAAAATTGCCATTTTGACAAAATTGATGGCCGGTCGGCCAAAAGAGTGTCGGTCGGCCAAATATATGGCCGATGGGCACAAACAGCAGCCGGTGGCCTCAAGCCACGGCCGGTGATGTGTGGGGAGACCTCACAAGGCATCCCCTGCCCTTCCAAGGCAAAACACAAGTGTTTGGTGCAAAACCAGACACAAAACGGTCGAGTTCGGAGATCTTGAGGCAAGGCACGTAGCCGAGACCTCCGAGAACTCCAAACGAACACAAACATGGATAATCACCGGGTGTTCAAACGGTGACGTCCAAGTCTTGAGGACGGTCAAAAATGGGGTGTCTACAGTTGCCCCTCTTTGACAGAACTCGAAAGTCATAACAATGACGGGAGTGAATGTCAAAGCCCAGAGACGACCCATTTTTGACAAGGCCGAAGACTTGGACAAACATGCAAGACAAACAAGGTATGCGCCCGAAGGCAGGGGCAAAATGCAAGACAATGCACGAAGCCGAGCATAACTTATGATCATGCAAAGAAAAGCTATAACGAAGCACACATGCAACAGTTTTAAGCTAGCATACACCAGACTACACTATAATGCAGAAAGGATATAAGAGAATTATGCAATTCTCGATACGTCTCACGCGGAGGATACAATACCTGTCCGGTTCGTCTGGTTCTACCAGCGGTAAATGAACCGTACATACAATATCATGCCTGTAAAGAAAACAACTTAACAGGTATAATATTGTTAGCAACATGCATGACAATGCAAGAATGAATGCAAAATGATATGCAATATATACAAAACAATGTATAAATAATGCAAATGAAAATGCAATGCTATATGCAAAGCAATTGAATCATGATCCAATCATGAGCGGTTCGAAACCACACAAATGTCAAATAGATTGATGGAGGTGACAAGTCTATCTACCATAGAACAGTCTACTGAACTATGAGTAATGTAGACGGACACAAGAACGAGTATTGGGGGAATGACATAAGTGGGGTAACGACCCACTGGAGAAAGAACAATGATCCTAATGCCGGATGCAAAATTACACTACAATGTAATATCTACAATGAATATGGCATGCAGCCAAACCAAATCTTGCCTAGGAAAGGCATGCACGCAAACAAGCCGCGGCTAACATAGAACGGTCCACTGAACTATGTTTCGACACGAGAAGTATGGGCACATACCAGACCAAGCTCAACATGGAAAGGCGCAAGCCATAGATGGCAGATGATGCAATGAATGCATGCAAACTACAATGCAATATTTACAAATATGCAATGGGATGGACATAATGGATATGGCACGCGGGCCAAACCAAATCTTGCCTAGGAAAGGCATGTACACATACGAGCCGCGGCTAACATAGAATGGTCTACTGAACTATGTTTCGACGTGAAAAGTATGGGCACATACCAGACCAAGCTCAACATGGAAAGGTGCAAGCCATAGATGGAAGGTGATGCAATGGATGCATGCAAACTACAATGCAATATTTACAAATATGCAATGGAAATGGATATTTACAAAAATGCATGACAATGCAGTATGATGCGATCTACTGGGGGAAATGCGATGGATGCATGCAACTACAATGCAAATGCATGATAATGCAATATTTTCCATGTATGCATGACAATGCACTACTTACAATGGATGCATGACAATGCACGATGATGCAATGGCTATGATTGCAGCTTTCCCTATCTTACCAACAGGGCGACATACTAGGTTGGTTCAGTATCCAGAACTGAGGTGCAAACATGCTACCTCAACCTATGGGGCTTCCATACAGATTTCAAGCCGAGGATACACCCCTGGGTATTTAAACCAGACTTTAGTCTCGGAACTCCCGAACCTTTGCGTTCTAGGCATAAGCCATTCGAACTCTAGTTTTCACCGTCCCAGTTGGTCTTCTAGGAACTCACCGCAAAAACAGACAGGTGGCTTTACCAGACCACCGAAATTCGTTCGGGCACGACAAACACCAAAGGAATTGCACCTTTAGGGGATTTAAGGTCTCCTAGACCGTGAGACAAAAAAGATGTATGCATGACAATGCATGTTGCATGGAATGCGCGACAACGCAAGTTTACTTGAAATGCATGACAATGCATGAAAATTTGACGCGTGGCGACGCGCGGCGACGCGCGGCTTTAGGTGCATAACAATGCAAATGAACTGAGAATGCATGAAAATGTATGATCTCGAGATGCGCGACAACGCGTGGCTTTTGAGATGACCTGATAATGCGATCGAGTGGGCTTACGATCTCGCTAGACTAGACCCGCACGTGTTTTTGGTCCTTACCGGACCGTGGCGTGTTTTCGGTCCCGCCGGACCCATTTTGGGGCAAAGCATGAATTGAGTGCGGTGCACAAGACAGTGCGATGCGCAAGATCGCGCGATGGAATGCATGCCAAATGCAATGAGATGCGCAAAACAGCGCGGTGCGTTCAGACAATGCGAATGAAGGTTTTGCACCTCCCAAGGATTTAAGGTCTCCTAGACCGTGCGTGTTTAAGGTCTCGCCAGACCGGGGCGAACAAAACAATGCGATTGAAATGTAATGCACAAAACAGTGCGATTTGAAATGTGATGCTCATGGGGCAACTTTCGAACTTTGTAAAAGCCAAAAGGATACGAGTGAAATGTGATGCTCATGGGGCAACTTTCGAACTTTGTAAAAGCCAAAAGGATACGAGAAGGATACACCTTGCACGAATTCGAGTGCCACGCACAGGAGACACGGTCCGAGGTCAAAACGGAGGCCGGTTGAGCGTCGGAGATGCACTTTTTTGCACTGTTTTAAGCAATGAAGACTCTGCATCACTCATATAACCCAAGAAAAGGTGTAGGAGGCTCAGAACCCACTGTAGGAGACCACCGGATGCCCACCGGCCATCAGAATGAATCACCGGCCGTCCATCGGCCCTCATACAATACCATCGGCACAATATATTGCCGACCGGCAAAGTGTTCCTGTATCGGGGCAGTTTTGACATTTTGCTACGGGTCTTTTAAAATAGGGTTTGTAACCCTATTTTCTTCACTTGTGTATGCTCGAAAATCCTTTCTCTCCCTCTCTAGAGTGTTTTCGTCCTTCGATTTCCTCGTTTTCTTGCGTTTTAACCTCGATTTCGTTGTTCGATTCGCGAATACCTTCGCGTTTCGAGCGTTTTGAACCGATTGAAATTTCATTTCGGTGCCTCTTTCTTGGTTTTTGCCACTCGGGGCTTGTTTCCCCCGAGTTTTTTCTCGATATACCCGTGCCTTTTCCGCACTCCGGCTTTCCGGCCATTTCCGGCCCTCTCGGGTTGACTTTTTGTTGACTTTTCACATTCTCTCCCATTTTTCCTCTTCCGGCCATTTTTACATTCTCTTCGAGATGGCGGACGACCTTCCACAGGGGGCCCCTCCAGAGCTTGAGATGGACCCCGAGGCCGAGCCCTTGCCACTCCGCATCCGGCCGTTCGATCCGGAGACCTACAGGCCCGCGGTTCACGTGATGCTCCCTGATGGACTACGCCAGTTCCAGAGCTTCGAGAGGGGCGTGGCACCCGAGCTATTACTACGTGAGCCGGAGTCACACTTGTCACACGGCGCCTCCAAGGTACATACTTTCTCCCCGGTTTCAATTTTCCGTAATGTAGAACACTTAAACTGCTATAGTTGATTCTGTTCTTCAATGCTTAGTTCGAATGCACTGATGCACTGTACACTGTAGTTGATTGTGGATACAACTTGCAACTGATAACTGCTTGAATCTGACACGCGCACACACACTGCACTAGCCCTGAATTGCTCAAACACATTGACACAACATGCTCTGTACTTCACTGTAGCACACCGGCACCGGTATCTGCTTGAATTCTGAAAAACATGCACACATGTCGTATTGCTCTGAACCACTCAACACACTGGCATATCACACGCCGTAGTTCACTGTAAGTACACCGGTACCCGATGCCTGGCTTGAATCTGAAAGACGTGCACACACGCTACATCTGTACTGAACCGTTCAACACACTGACATATCATATGCTGTAGTTCCCTGCTAGCACACTTGACACCAATGCCGGCTTTACATTTGAAACGCGCACACACACACTATATTTGTATGCTTCTCAAAACTGCATCTTGAATATTGCTTCGCAATTGCTGTTTTTGATTACAGGAGAACTCCCATACCATCCGCGGGTATGGGAATGTCGTTGCCCGAGACTGGTATGCAGAGTTGCCAGACGCGGTTCTCCAGATCGTCGACAAGGCGGGTTTTGGTATCTTCTGCAGGGGGCTCTCCCAGCTTACTACCTGCAGACCCTTGCTCGCTGCTTTAGTGAAGAGGTGGTGGGATACCACCAACTCCTTCCACTTCTCCGTCGCAGGGGACATGACGATGACCCCTTACGATTTCTCGATGCTTACCGGCATCGGGGTAGGGGGGGATCCGATTCCCTTCGATATCGATATGGGTGAGTGGGACGCCGCCCAGCTGCCCTTACGATTTCTCGATGCTTACCGGCCGCATCGGGTAGGGGGGGATCCGATTCCCTTCGATATCGATATGGGTGAGTGGGACGCCGCCCAGCTGTACATGCTCGGCGCTCAGCCTCCCCTTGCTCGAGCAGGGTTTGTCAGATACTCGTGGTTCGAGAGTCAGTTCCGGACTCAGCGAGCCTTGGAGGAGGAGGCGCAGATGACCCCAGAGGAGGTAGATCAGTATGCGCGGGGCTTCATCATGTTTCTGCTTGGGACGACCCTATTCGCCGACCGGGCGAACACCGTGCCTCTATGCCTGTTGAGCGCACTGGTGGATGTCAGGCGGATCCGCGACTACGACTGGGGTGGCGCAGGCTTGGCCACTTTGTATGGTTACATGAGTTCTTCTTCCCGCCTCAGCGGACAGCTTCTTGGCGGATACTGGCGAGCTTGGGAGGTACATCTTCTTCCCCGTTTTACATTTCTGTTTTCTGCTTTACATTTTCTGTATTCTGTATATTGCACGGTCTATCTCTCACTGACTATATACTGCACACGCGGCACACACATATACTCTGCTTTACACTGACTGTACACACTGTACACACTGCACAATATACTGCACAACACACGGCTCTGCCATTTCTGCTTTATTCTGCATTCTGCTTTATCTGATAATCATACTGATATCTGTTCTGCAGTTGTGGATCTATGCCTACTTTCCCAGGCTTGCCCCAGTACCCGATGTGGAGATCCCGCTCGACGTCCCCTTTTCTCATCGCTTTGATGTGCGGTGTGTGCGGAGACCCCGGGAGTCTTTTTATTTCTTCCGCCGCTACTTCGACACCATCACCGCCGCAGAGGTATGTTCAACTTTAGAGTTTGCTTAAGCTTCGCATAACACTGTATTTTGATAACAGATAGATAACAAACTGCATTTGTACCTGCAGATCACCTGGCAGCCTTGGGCTCCATTGCCGGCCGTGGTGAGAGACCATTATGAGGGCGCAGAGGAGACTGCTCGCCTTCGGATTCTGTTGGAGGGCCCGGTCTGTCGGGCTTGGTACCTGGGGGAGCGCTTCTTGCGTCAGACCCTGGGTTTACCGGAGCAGATAGTTCCGGTCCGCCTCCTGCACATATGAGGCATACAGAGAGGTTTTCCCTCGCGCACCTGAGAGAGTACACCGCTGGCTGGGGCGCGGAGCGTCACAG
This sequence comes from Camellia japonica, assembly GCA_030407325.1. NCBI lineage: Eukaryota > Viridiplantae > Streptophyta > Magnoliopsida > Ericales > Theaceae > Camellia > Camellia japonica. Next base: position 56,457,356 of record JAPPVO010000016.1, read on the forward strand.
AGGCGAGGGCGACTATGCCGAGTACGTCCGGACCTACATTATGCGACCCTTGAGCAGTGGTCGGCGAGCTGAGGGGCGAGGCCAGCGGTGCCGGCAGCTGGAGCGGGAGCGTCGAGGAGGGCTCGAGTGTCCGCGGCAGGGGCGGAGTTCAGAGAGGGCGGGGGACCGGCTGGCCTGCTCTGCCCACTTCATTGACTTACAGAGGGCAGGGTGGGGCGACCTACCAGATCCCCTTTACCCTCCCCGGCTGATCACGAGTTGGTCGGTGTCCCCGACTTGCCTCCGGTATGTATTATTGCATTTCGCATCTTGCATTGGCATTTCATTTCATTTTATTTGATATTCCGCAGAATACTGATGCATCTGATACTTTTGCAGGCGTCCTCCGAGTACACCGGCAGTCATTGGAGATGAATGCCTCCATGATGGAGATGCTACAGCGGACTTTCGACCTCTGGCCCTTTACAGTATCCCGGTATGTTCTTTCTGACCACAGTCTCAAACCATACATAAACTGATTCGCATAATCTGATGCACGACACAATCACTGCTCACGGCGTACTGATGTATTTGCCTTTTATTGCTTTTCAGCCTCCTTCCAGATCCCTCCGGTGGGTGTGCTCCAGCTGGGCCCTCTATTCCTGCTCGAGGAGGGCGTGGAGAGACTGCATGTCCCCATACCAGGGGAGGGCGTACTCATGTCAGGAGTAGCTCTCGGGCACCCATTCCTGATGACGAGGATGATGAGTCCGAGTCCGAGGCAGAGGCAGAGGCAGAGGCAGAGGCAGAGGCAGAGGCGGAGGCGGGATCATCTAAGGAGGAGACCGGAGACGGTTCAGGCTCGGACTCAGCAGAGGCAGAGGCAGAGGCAGAGGCGGAGGCGGGATCATCTAAGGAGGAGACCGGAGACGGTTCAGGCTCGGACTCAGATGACAGTGTTGCTCCTGATGATGCTCCTGGACCGTCGTCCAGGAAGAGGGCGAGGACGGACTCCCAGGCTTGAGACCTCTTGATGTTGATACAGACTTTGCTGTTTTTCTTCTTTTCTGTACTTTTCTTTTTGTTGGTAGTCAGGAGTACTTTGTACTGCCGCAGGCATATTTTTGTTTCAAAACTATGTACTTGAAAGGGTATGAAATGAAACAAACTTTTTGTCTAAAAAAGGTGTTACATTTGTATATCTCATGCATTGCATCGCATTACATTATGTTATGTTACATCTTAATGTAAATGAATTGATTGTTGTCTGAAAATTGAGCACTTGTAAATTGAGCACTTGTACTGTAATAATCAGATACCATCAGCAAATAGCAAAACAACCCAAGCAACCACTGCTTAACCTGAACACACAGCCCATACTCCACTGGGGACTAATTTGCATACAGCCCATAACACAGTATTTGGTTCATTCTACACACAGCAAATCCTGAACAAACAGCCCCGATCTGACAAGACGGACTACGAAAGCTGAAACGGTTGCAGTTGAAACACACTCGATGCCCCAAATTTTCCCTTTTCTTCTTTTATTTCGCATACAATGTAGAGAATGGCACAGCACTCTGAGCATAAACGATTTCGATTTTTGAAGAGGGGTTCTGCAACCGGGGTATCGAGCCTAAAACCGAACACAGCGGGAAAGACTCAAACAAAAGGTGAGCGCCTGGACACAACGAGGCACGCTCGGAAGAAGACTCAAGACGAAAGTTGAGGTAAACAAGACAAAAGACACGACACACGGACGTGTTTATAAAAACAAAGACCTCAGATCTCGAGGAGCCAGTTCCTCCGGGTATATCCCACCCCTTTTCTGATTGTGATTCTCACATCGCTCGGCCTCAGGCTCGGTTTTTTTTTCTCTCAAAACCCTCTGCCCAACACTGTTAGCTCACGGCTATTTCTCCGGTGGATAGAGTGCCCTTCTGGCAAGTATGTTAACGGCGGGGAAAAGACAGAAGACCTGACTCAGGGAAAAGACAGAAGACCTGACTCAATTGCGCCCCTATTTCATCACTTTGACCATTTTTTCATTTTCTAAAACAGTTTTGACCAAAAATGAGAGTCGGATTAACATACTTGTTCGATTTTTGATTTAAATCATGCAAGTCAGGCTGTGGGCACTGAAAATTTTCCTTTTTGGGTTCCAAGAAAATGGTCCGGTTTTGGAAATGAAATAGTTTTCGAGAAAAATAGTCAACTTCAGTAAAAAATTAAATTTCAAAAACTATTTTTGCAAACAATCAATGCTCGACGAGCACGAACTTACCTTTGAGACGCGCAACCTCGGATCGGAGGCAATGGAAAATTGCCCCTTGCTCAAAAAAGGGGGGTACATGGCAACGAAAAGTTGCCCCTGGTTTGGATGGTAACTCGTGGCAACGGAAAGTTACCCCTTGTCTGGATGGTACCGCAGCATGCTGTAAACTGCTTTTATCAATGACGACTAAACTCCGAAGACAACGGTCTGAACCAATATATGGACACTGTAAGAGCGATTGTGGCTGGACTTCAGGATGAAGTTGCCTACGTATCCCAAACATGGGAATCAAGCCTTACGTAGTTCGGTTACAACCGGATTGTCGGATGCAGAGGAAGAAAAGGATGATCAAAACCCATTACATGGACTGGCGCTGTGAAAGCGTTGGGGGCTAGACTTCAAGATGAAGTTGCCTACGTATCCCAAACATGGGAATCAAGCCTTACGTAGTTCCGGTTTGTTACAACCGATTGTCGGATGCAGAGGAAGCAAGGATGATCAAAACCATTACATGGACTGGGGCGCTGTGAAAGCGTTGGGGGCTGGACTTCAAGATGAAGTTGCCTACGTATCCCAAACATGGGAATCAAGCCTTACGTAGTTCCGGTTTGGGTACACTCGGGTATTTTTAACCTTCACTTTTTTAGGCTCTAATTTGCCAAGGCGCCCGATGCGGGTTTTTCGACCTTGCGAGCTTCTTTTCATTTCATTTTTCATTCTTTTTCTTTTTCATCTTTTTTTTTTTTATTTTTCTATTTTCGCATTTTTTTTTTTTGATTTCTTTTTGCTTTTTTTTGCTTCTTCTTTTTGTGGCTTCTTTTTTTTCTTTTTTGTATCTTTCTCTTGCTCTAACTTTTGCCTGGGTCGCCCTTCCAGGTTTTCGGCCCAGTGAGCCTCTCAAAGGGTAAAAGTGTAGCAAGTTCATGCCAAATGGTTTTTGAAGTTGAAGCCCTCTGTATCCAGGAGAGTGACTACTGTGTTGATTTGCAGAAAAAATCCATCACGGTTGCTTCAGGAGCTTTTCCCAGTGAGATCTGACCTTCTTAATCTGATTTTGATGCCTCTTGCTCGAGGGCAGCTTCAAATCGGGCCACACGAGCCTTACATGGCGATTGCGGTTGACTGTTGAACGCTTTGAACGGATTCCAGGTTCGCAACAGATAGGTTGAATCTCGAGGCTGAGAGCGATCCTAGGCTGTACAATCTCAAGAGCAATTCCACACAAGTCTTTACAGGACCGTGCAAAACATTTTGTTTTTTGAAAGTTTTTAAGAAAGCGAAAAATCGCTCGCGCTGAAGATAGTGTGAAACCAGTCTGGATCAAGCCAGGATCCTTCTCAGTACTCACGCCGACAGGCATGATTTCATTCATTAAAAGTTTAGTATGCCTATCTTTCTCTCAAATATGATCAAAGTTTCGCAAAAGCCGAGGAATTACTTCCTCTTCGTTTTTTTATCACCGCAGTGTTCGAAAAGGGTTTTTTGAAAAGCTTAGGTCATTACAATGATTTTCCGGGCACAAGAGAGCAAGTAGAGTGTACTGCCGTTTCGTTCAAAAAATCCTCTGGCGCAACTAGCTCAAATAGCAAATAAGCACAAGAACATGAATAGCCGCAGCTGTTTCATTCAAAACTTCAACTAACTGCAACTGGCTCCTCAACAGAGACAGACTCAAAAGGAAAACAAAAGGGGTAATTACAAAACGTGTTCAAGGCGACAACCCCGGAATCACCTGACATTCTATACAAGAGGGGGCCGACTCGCTACAACAAGACAGACCTGTAAACCAAAAGGACTGACTCACGACAATGAGACAGACTCAAAACAAAACAAAGACTGACTCGACACCCAAGCCAGATTTTACAAAATTAGCATTCGCAGATGCTAAAAAAAAAAATGCGTGCCAGACGCCACATCAAAAACACTGGCCGCCGCTCACAAATGATCCAACCCTGATCACATAACTCCAGTATCCGCATCCTCAAAATCCAATAGCTGGGTAGTAACGGACTTGGCTGAGGTAGGCGGGAGGATACCTCGTTGTCAATCAAATCCTGCACCTCATGACGGAGGCGGAAGCAATTGTCGGTAGCATGCCTGTCTGCTGGTGATACGCACAGTACTGAGCAGGGTCATGCGTAGCAGGAGTTTTTCGGGAGAGGCCGAGGCTCCAGGGTTTAAGGTGTCCCCTCTCGGCAAGGATCTGAAGTGCCTTGGACAATGGCTGTCCCCCTCTCGGCAAGGATCTGAAGTGCCTTGGACAATGGCATGTAGAGAGCATGGAAGACCCTGCGCCCTCGGGGCAGGTACTTCGAAGGTTGAGTATTCTTGCTAGACGCACTAGCAAACGGGTCGGCAGGTGTGGCCTTGACTTTCTGGTCCTTCCCGGGTGCAGGGTTGGGAGCAGAAGGAACTGTTCTGGCATGACGGGGCCTGTCCCGGTTCTCTGACTGACTTGAACTACCTTCAGGTGGGGTGGGGAAAGCATCCTCCACAGCTTTTGTCACAACTGCAGATACCTATTGCTTGTTCATCCCTGCGGCTTTCAAAGCCTTGACTGCCCACAGCAGTTGTTCGATAGGATCGGCATCTGCCTTCGTTTTGCCTTTGTCTCTGGCCTCAGCCTGATCTAGGATTTGGGTTGGTACGTCGTTGCCATAGCTGGAGGCCATCTCCGGTTGGCTGAGTTCAATCACGATCCGTCCCAACAGTGGGGGCTCCTGGGGTACAAAGCTTCCGGCATATGGTGCGGCCGGTGGCGAAGCAGACATTCCATAGGCGAGATCTGCCACGGACCTCTGGAGATCACCTATCATCCCCATCAATTCAAATGTAGTAGGCTCGCGAGCCTGATATAGCTGAGGGGTCCAAACCGGGTGTGCAGCAGGCGACCTGGGTGGATGCGGCATATCAATATTGGTCTCACTTTGTAGAGTGATCCCTTGATCCAACGCGGCTGTCATAACCACGATCTCTTCTGAATTCTGCGTCATCATAGGTCTTGCCTCGGCAAGAGGAAACACTGACTATTCTGGAACTCTCTGAACTGAAAGGAAAAACAAGCAGCATTTCAGCCCAAACGAATCAAACACAGGTGCAGCCGAACAACTGTACTCTACTACTGATCACTGTTCCCCAGAAATCACTGTCTCACAAAACTGAATCGGATATCCCGCAGATATAACTGATTCTCACAAATACTGATACTGATGCCCTCAGGCCGATACTCAAACTTGCAAACTGATATGTGCGTTCCTGTAGAGATACACTCTAAAAGCACATAACAAGTAAATGAGAGCCAATACACCCCTATGTTGGGGTAAGGTTTCCCTGTCCTATTTTGTCAAGAGCTAGGGCTTCACTACGCACGCAGCGGTTTCAAACAACCTAACATCGGGTAAGCAACCTGTCCTAGTTTGGAATGGTCACTATGGATTCCGAATATGCACTAGGTCGAATGGTCAAAAGGGTGCCCCGGTAAACCGGGGTTTGTGTTCCCATACTGGCAGAGCCCGCAACCGGTCAGCCTTATGGCATGCTTTGACAAAGTCAAGCCTCCGGCAAACCGCTCAGGAATAGCAGATGGCCAACACGGTGTCCTAGGCGCACCAATGCACATGCATGCAAAGAGACACATAAATGAAATCAAAAAGGATATCACGAGTTCGAGTCAAGCTCTCTAAATCCCCAAAGAGTCGCCAGAAACTGTAGACGCGCCTTGGGCTTCACTCTACAGTTCGGACTCCCTTTTGTTGTCACGGTTCTTAATCTTGAACCAAAGAGTCCAAATCCGGCAAATCGTTTTGGAAAACAGATTTTTGAAAAGAAGTGCCAAACATGGACTGCTTTGCCAGATACAGAGTCGCCACCTAAATATTTTTTAATGGGGAAATTTAGGAAACCCTGACTCGGTGCCAAAGGCCACGTGTCCGTCATCACCAAAGTTGCCTCGGCTCGGGAGCTTGGGTACGATTGGGGAAGGTCAGCTATGAGCACCCCCTCTCGCCCGGTCCGAAGACCGGCCTCTACTAACCGTGATATCCGTTTTGAAAACGTTATGTGTTCTTATCCAGTTATTAGCCTAGAATTACTATGTTATGCGCACAGCAAACAAGTATAGACTAGATTGCCTAATTTGGAAATAAGCATTGCATATCCGTTTGTTTTGAAAAAACACTTTGGAATTTGCTACTCGCAAGTAGGCTAAAAATACGGATTTCAATGAGTTTTTCCAACTCAGACAATCCAACCTTCACCCACAGGCATTCAAACAGTTTATCTCACATAAGCATCTAGCCACATGGTAAGCATGCTGTCATGATAGCATTCACACACATGCGATATGCTAAAGCAGGAAAATACTTACATCGTACTCCGTGCCAAAACAATAACTAGTTAGCAAACATGCATGGTCCTAGTTCATGTCAAATTGACTAATGCAACACATACAGGATGCAATTAGGGTAGGCTCGGCTAACCTAACATGGCATGTGAAATGCGATCAATTGATGCACGTATTCAATTTGGAATTGAAGTACAAATGCAGTTAGCATGATGTACCGAGCCCGGTGCATGCAAGACAAATGTATGGATGCATGCATGCATAGCATGAGGTATGCTAATTTAAACATGCCCTAATCTACCATCATAAGCGGGTAAATAAAAGGGAAGAAAGAAGTGGGGATTTGGAAGACATGCACACACACGCACCCACACTTATTACAGATTTGCCCTCGCCCGGAGGGACCAAAATAATAATACAAATTAATTAACTACGAGCTAATTAAATATTACAGATTACCTAATTAGTTAACAAACTAACTAAGCTAGGAAAGCAGTAAAGTCCTCGGGAAGGGGTCCGGTGCAATGCATGTTCGGTCTTGCTCGGAATTGCACTGCCATGCATAGACTGCCTCTGTTTTCCCTGCTCTGCTCCTCTGAGGACTGCCAAAGTCTCTGAATTGCTTCCCTGGACACTGGGGAATACCACCGGCTGAGTAGAATTACCACCGGCTGCTAGATATGGCCATCGGCACAAGATGCATCCATCGGCTACCAATGGATGGCCGGTCGGCACTATATTATGCCGGTCGGCCAAAACTGCCTGCAGAACCTGCAACTTACAGCAGCAGAGGACAGAACTTGCATGGCAATGTAATTCAAGCAATATATGCACCAAACAAGCCCCTTATCATGTTAAGGACTCAAAGGGACATGGTCCTTGGTTTTCGAACCACCAATCAAGCATTTCGATGCATGATGGCCAAAAAACCAAGTGTGCACATTTCAATTTCAAATGAATGCAATGCACATAATCACATAAAAGGGCCAACCTCTATCGCACTCGCTTCAAGAGGCCAAGCATGCACATTGATGCAATGCAATCCTAGGCACATTGACTAGTATGCAACCATGGCCATGCAACTAAGCATACAAGCTAACAAGCATACAAGACATGAAACATCAATGCTAACCAACAAGCATGCAAGATGTAATGCGGATGTTCAAGCATGCAAACAAGCATGTGACTTCATTCAATCATGCAAATTCCAACATGCAACAACTTACCAATATGCTACAACACACAAGGAGCATATGCAACCAATGAAGGATGGACTTAAAATGAATTAGGCAGCTCTAATTAGGCCCAAAGCAGTGGCCAAAATGCTAAGGAAGTGAGGCCAAACACACATACACGCATGCACATGTTAAGACGCAAATCTAAGCATTAAGCAAGTAACTCTCAAGCACACTTGAAAGGAGTATAACATGGATAATTAGCATGCAACACAAGCTCTGAAAATCATGTTAGAATATGGTGCCAAACCAACTCAAATAAAGCAAACATTAGCATGCAAATGGTCCAAGTATCAAGGCAAGCTAAAGGGGTATTGGACCACACTTAGCAAGACCAACATGGCATGCATTAAACAACTAAAAACAGATTTTTAGCATGTTAAAACAAGGCCAAAAGACTACTTAGATGGCATCTAAGTGGCTCAAATATGAAGGCATGCGCAAATACACTTTCAAGGAGCATACAACACAAGCTCATAAGGCATCAAAGAGGTATTTAAGGCAAGCATACAAGCATGTTAGAGGGACTGAAATAGCATGAAAAATGATCCCAACCCACTAAATCCATGCAAGAATGGCATGCTACACACTTACATACTTAAGGCCAACAAGCCAGAATACAAAGGGGCCACATAATGCATGTCAAGATCGACCCAAACAACTATGGACAGACCTTGAACGTGGTGAAATAAGCACAAAAGCTTCACAAGACCAAGCCTAAAACATGCTTGAACAAGGGTTTACAACCTAAGGCATATTAAGGCATAAACATGGCATTACAAGGTAGGTATGCTAAGCATGCATGGTGTACCAAAACCAACACACAATAATGTTATATCATGGCAATATAAGCATGAAATACAGCCATGGCATGATCAACAAACACTTAAGCATGATGCTCCCTCAAGAGGCCAAAATTGGTCCTTTTCAAGGACAACAAGGAGAGGGGGTGGCCCTCTCCTTCTTGAGACTTCAAGGCACCATCCTCACCACTGAAATCTCTCAAGATTTCAGTGGTGAGGAGGCCCAAGCACCAAAGTCTCGGAGCTCACCAAAAATGGCACAAAATGGGCCTCTCAAGGCCTAAGGGTGGTTAAACACCTCCAAACCACAAAACACTCTAAACAAACAATTTAGAGGGCCCAAAAACAGAACTTTTTTGTATTATACACTAAGCACAAAAACAGTTCTAAGATAGGCTAACAAGCTATGTAAAAATGGGGATAAAAGGGACTAGTGTCTCACCCTTGTAAACCTCTTCACAAAAGATGATCTTGTTGCCTCCTTGAGCTTCAATCCAGCCAAGAACAGCAAGAACAAGCCCCAGGTCCCTCAAGAATCAAGAGAAGGTGAAAGACTATGTGTTTGTGTGTAATAGTAAGGACAACTACACCTAAAACACACACAAGAGAGATATAGAGATAGGTTATGTATGGAACTCAAACCCTAAAACTAGAGCTTCTCCCACACTTTTCTAACCAAAATTTTCTAACCCTAAAGCCAAGAGAAGAGCCCTCCTCTTATAGGCAAACAATCTTGTAAAGCTTGTTCAATAAGCTTACAAGAGGAGCATCCCTCCATACACGTGTATGGAGGGGAACAAAATGCCACACAGCTGTCCTAAAATATCTGCAAAAGCAGATGAACAGTAGTCGGCTGCTCAAAATTGCCATTTTGACAAAATTGATGGCCGGTCGGCCAAAAAGAGTGCCGGTCGGCCAAATATATGGCCGATGGGCACAAACAGCAGCCAGTGGCCTCAAGCCACGGCCGATGATATGTGGGGAGACCTCACAAGGCATCCCCTCCCTTCCAAGGCAAAACACAAGTGTTTGGTGCAAACACAATGGTGCAAAACCAAACACAAAACGGTCGAGTTCGGAGATCCTGAGGCAAGGCACGTAGCCGAGACCTCCGGGAACTCCAAACGAACACAAACATGGATAATCACCGAGTGTTCAAACGGTGACGTCCAAGTCTTGAGGACGGTCAAAAATGGGGTGGCTACACTTTGGCTTGGTTTTGGCTCAAAAGCTTGCTGTTTTCTTGCTGTGCTACAAGGGTAAGAAACTACCTCTTTTAAGCTTTGTTCTAGCTCATTGTTTTACCACCTTTGCATGATGTTTTGAGACTGCTTTTAACCTCTTAAAAAACTCTGATTTTAAGGCTTGAAAATGTTGGTTTGATTCTTGTGTGATTGGGGGGGTGTTTTCCCTCTTTTGCTCTTTGGCTTGTAAAGCCTTTTGAGCCACCTTCCTTAGCTTTTGTAATAGCCTTTGTTTGGCCTTTTAACCACTAAATTCTAGAGGAATTTCAGTGGTAGAAAGGTGGTTTTGAGGTCCCAAATAGGAGGGGGTGGTCCCCCCTCCTCTTGTCTTGTTTGCATGTATTGATGGCCTATCAAATGAGCATGTTTTTCTACCCTTTTGAAGCTTGGTTTAAGCATGTTTTTGCCACTGATTTGCCATGTTATAACTCTATTTTTGGCTGGTTTGGCTATTTGTTGCTTGCATCTTGCACTTGTAGTGTAATCCTACTTGTTGGCCTAGCATGACTCATGAGTTAGCCCATTAACCTAGCATGTATTAGCTCTACTCCAGCATGTTTTTGGTGTTATTTTGGCATGCTTTAACTCTGATTTTGGTTGGTTGGGTCACCTCTTGCTTGGTTTTTTGTACTTATAGTGCAATCATGCTCACTTGCTTTACATACTTAATGTTTTGGCCTTTCATTCTAACTTGTCTTGGCTACACTCCAGCATGTTTTTTGGCATTGTTTTGACATGCTTTAGGAATTTTTTGAGTGGTCTTGGCCTTTGGGGCTTGCTTTGTATAGCTATAGTATAAATGGCTTCACTAGTTTTGAGTTTTGGGGCTTCAAACGTGCTTTGTTTGTGATGTTTGCATGATATGGCATCATTTGGCATGTAATTTCAGAGCATGTACCACTATCACACTTCCACATATTTCACTCTTTAAGTGTTTTCGAGAGTTGAGTGTTATGCCTTGTTTGCGAGCCATCATATGAGCATGCATTTCTTGCTATTCAAGCTTCAATTTCAGCATGTTGTAGCCTCTGATTTGGCATGATTAAGCTCTGTCCAGAGCTGGTTTGGTTTTTTATGCTTGATATTGCATGCCTCTAGTGTTGTGTCCTTCACTAGTTTTAATGCCTAAGTCTTTAGCATGTTGTACATGAGTTGTTTGCATGGTAAAGTCTTGCATTTCATGCCATTTCAGCCACTGAAATTCTACCACCTCTCTCACTTTTTCATTTTTCCATTTCATTTGAGAATTGATTGGCCTTGAGATTGTGTTTAAGCTTGGGATTGAGGCTTATGCTTAAATGGCTTTAACCCTCTTTTGAGGGTTCCTCCTAGTCAAAGGCATGGTCTCTCCTATGCCGTAAACCATTCTTTTGGTTGACCTCCTCTCCTTAGAGGACTTGCATATTGCACTTAACCAATTAAAGAATGGATTGGTAATGTAAATGTGTAAACAAGAATCGAGCAAAGTAAAACATGCCAAGATAACATATGTGTGTTGCATTGCATGTGTTTGGATCGGACGTTAATCCAAACACTAGAAATGTGGCACGTTTCATACTCAAAGTGATGAATCGTGTTGCGTTTCTTGGTCTTTGTCACTCTTGATCACGCATGATAGGGTGACGACACTTAGAGTCTTATGTGTGCATTCATTAACATTGTGCAAGCTTGACTCTTTGGCCACCATGCATTGAGATGCATGATTGGTGGCTTGAGAGCCGAGTACTACGCTCCTTTGAGCTTGAGATATGATAAGGAGAGTAGTTGCACACACATTTCCTTGCAAATACACTGCCATGCCTCTGTCTGTGCTCTGTTACAGCAAAAGGAGAAATTGCAAGAATCAGTAGCCGACCGGCCACATGATCTAGCCGACCGGCCACCAAAGTAGCCGACTGGCCACCAGTACGGGCCGATGGCCGCCAATCATGGCTGATCGACCGTCAGTGTGTTCTTGAGATCAAACAGAGGCAATCTGGAGGTTGGCACAATTTTCATTTAAAGCAAGGTAGTCCCACGCAACCGAGCATGCATGCCTCCCTCGTCTGCGAGGCCATTTTCATCGCTTCATTAGCTAGTTGTAGTTAATTACATGTGCTATAATTAATTTAGCTTAGTTTATTTTGTAATATACTATTTAGCTTAGATTAGCAAATTGATTAATTCGGTTTGTAATTAATTAGCTTAGTGTAGCTAGTTATTCAATTCGGTTTTGTAATAATTAATTAGTTAGAGTAGTTAATTAGTTGATTTGTAGTAAGTAGCTTAGCTTAGTTTAGTTTAGCTCTTATCTATTCGGACCCTCCTCCGAGAGGGCACAATGTTATAATAAGTGTGCGTGTGCGTGTGCGTGTGCGTGTGCGTGTGCGTGTGCGTGTGCGTGTGTATGTGAATATTTTCCAACCCCATGTCTTTCTCCCTTTTACTTAACCACTTTTGATGGTTAGTTTTAGGGCACGTTTCGATTAGCATCCTTATGCTTTGCATACGTGCATCATTCATTTGTCTTGCATGCACCGGGCTCGGCGCATCATTCAAACTGCATCGTATTTTAATACACTTACTTGAATACGTGTTTCAAAGCATGTTATCAAGTGTTACATTCATATGCCATCTTAGATAGCTGAGCCTATTTAGTTGCATTTTTGCATGTGTTGCATTAGGCATTTTAACATAACTAGGATCATGCATGATTTCTAACTAGTTCTCTGTTTTGGCTTGGAGTACACTGTAAGTGTTTACACTTTAGCATACTTGCATGTGTGTGAGTGTTGCCATGATAGCATGCTTGCCATGAGGCTATTTGCTTAATTGCTATAACTGCATGAATGCCTATGGCTGAAGGCTTCATTACTTGAATTGGAACAATTCATTGAAATGTGAGTGTTAAGCCCACTTGAAGTGGCAAATCATCATGTTCTAAGCCCACCTCGTTTGGTGGCAAATCCGCATTTCTAAGCCCACTTGAGGGTGGCAAATTCAAACCATTTTCGAAAACAAACATTGAATTGTTTTGTTCCAATTTAGGCGATCTAGTCTATACTTGTATGCTATGCGCATCATGTGGTAAGGTAGCTAAATAACCGGAATAAGGACACATGTGTTTTCAAAACAACATATCATGGTTAGTAGAGGCCGATCTTTTGATCGGGCGAGCGGGGGTGCTCATTTCATGACCTTCCCCTCTCGTACCCAAGTTCCCGAGTTGAGGCAACTTTGGTGATGACGGACACGTGGCCTTAGGCACGAGTCAGGGTTTCCTAAATTTCCCTAAAACAAAACATTTAGGTGGCGACTCTGTAATCTGGCAAAGTACTCCATGTTTGGCACTTTTTAATTAAAATCGATTTTCCAAAACGATTTGCCGGATTTGGACTCTTTGGTGATTTATCAGTCTTACATTGCACTTTGTAAGATTAGATACAGAACCGTGACAGGAGTCCGAACTGTAGTAGCATGAACCAATTCGCGCCCTCTCCGAAAGGGGGGCGCGCGGAGGAAGTTCGGGCAGTCTACAGTTTCTAGCGACTCTACTAGGGATTTAGAGAACTTGACTCGAATTCATGATACGTTGTTTTATCTACACTTATGTGTTTCTTTGCATTGCATTTACATTGGTGCGCCTAAGACACAGTGTTTGCCATCTGCTATTCCTGAACGGTTTGCCGGAGGCTTGCTTGGAAAAGCGTGTCATAAGGCTGATCGGTTACGGGCTCTGCTACGAAAGGAACACAAACCTCGATTTTGCCGAGGCACCCTTTTTGACCATTCGACCTAGTCGCATATCAGAAGCCATAGAGACCATTCCAAACTAGGACAGGTTGCTTATTCGAATATAGGTTGTTTGAAACCGCATGCGTGCGTAGTGAAACCCTAGCTCCTAACAAGATAGGACAGGGAAATCCTACCCCACCATAGGGGTGTTTTTGCTCTCACTTGCTTGATATGTGCTTTTAGAGTGTGTCTCTACAGGGATGCATGTATCAGTTTGCAAGTCTGGGTATCAGTCTGAGGATATCAGTATTTGGGGGTATCAGATTCGAGGAAGTAAGTTTGGGGGCAGAAATCAGTGTTTGAGAACAGTTTATCCAGTTTATGATTATCAACTGTGTGTTGTCGCTATCTGAGCTGAGATGTAGTCCATTTGCTGATTGATGTTTTCTTTTCTTTTTGCTTTATTTTCTTTTTTGCAAGGTAGTATTGTATCATTGCTTCCAACGAGGCAGTTATTCCCCGAGCACTTTGGACTAGAGGTAGAAGGCTTTCCCGATCTGAGGATCTAGTTAACGGACAACAAGTGTTTGTGTCATTACCCCCGGTTACGAGACGGAGGTCGTCCAAGCACAGGTCACCAGTACAGCGGTTACCAGATCAACGGTCATTATCTACCCCACCCATGTGTAATTGAGCTGAGATTTCTGTTCCTACCACAGAGAGAGAATATACACCTGTTCTGATAGACCAGCAGTTTTTAGTCAGTATGGAGGGGATGATGCGTCAACTCCAAGAGACCATGCAGCAAGATGCTGCTCGCCAGGCAGAGGTTACCATACGTCAGACAGAGGTTGTAGCCCAATAGGCAAAACTGATTGCCAGGCTCCAACAACAACAGAAACCACAACAAGCCGGAGCATCTGCTTTGCATCCACCCCCACCCCCACCTAGGGTTCCAACACCCGAGGAAACAGCAAACGTCCAGGAAAATACGGACGTTCCAATAGGGCCAGTTCCACTGCCAATCCCACTCCAGATGTCTAAAGCACCGGCTAATCCAGTGGACACGTGTAGACGTCCCCGAACGTCCCAGGAGGGAATCCCGTTTTGTTCATTAGGGCTTACTACAGTTTGGACTCAATGTCACAGTCCTGTATCTAATCTCACGGAGTGCAATGCAAGACCGATGAATCATCAAAGAGTCCAAATTCGACAAATCGTTTTGAAAAACTGATTTTTAGAAAGAAGTGCCAAACATGGACTGCTTTGCCAGATATAGAGTCGCCACCTAAATATTTTATTTTGGGGAAATTTAGGAAACCCTAACTCGTGCCTAAGGCCACGTGTCCGTCATCACCAAAGTTGCCTCGGCTCGGGAACTTGGATACGATTGGGGAAGGTCACTTCGTGAGCACCCCTGCTCGTCCGATCAAAGATCGGCCTCTACTAACTATGATATCGAGTTTTGAAAACATTATGTGCTCTTATTCCGGTTATTAGCCTAGAATTACTATGTGATGCGCACAACATACAAGTATAGACTGGATCGCCTAAGTTGGAACAAAATATCTCATGTTTGTTTTTGAAAGAGGTTTGCTACTCGCAAAGTAGGCTAAAATGCGGATTTTGCCACCCGCAAGTGGGCTTAGAAAACATGGTGATTTGCCACTCTCAAGTGTGCTCAAAACTTGTAATCAATGAATTGTTCCAATTCAGGTAATCCAACCTTCACCCACAGCATTCAGGCAATTATATCATATAAGCAGTTAGCCTCATGGCAAGCATGCTATCATAGCAGTCACTCACACGCATGCAAGGATGCTAAAGCATAAACACTTACCGAGTACTCCGAGCCAAAGAAAGAAGCTAATTAGAAATCATGCATGAATCCTAACTATGCTAAGAATGCCTAATGCAACACATGCAAAAATGCAACTACAATAGGCTCGGCTATTCTAAGATGGCATATGAGATGCAACAATCGATACATGTATTCAACTTAGAATTGAAATACAATGCAGTTAGTATGATGCGCCGAGCCCGGTGCATGCAATACAGATGAATGAATGCAAACATGCGAAGATATAGATGCTAATTGAAACATGCCCTAAAACTAACTATCATAAGCTAGTAAATAAAAGGGAGAAAGACGTGGGGTTGGAAGACATGCATCACACACACGCACACTTATTACAAAGTTCGCCCTCTTGCGGAGGGTTCGAATAAATAATACAACCGAATAATTAATCAACTACCCCCTAGCTAAATTAAAATAGTACACAAGCCCTTAATTAATTAACAAATTAATTACAAACAATCTAAGTATGAAATTAAAGAGGCCGCCGCAGCTCCGCCTCGAAATGATTGGATGATGCATGCTCGATTCGCCTCGCTTGGAAATTCGTTGCCATGCCAACTGTTGCCTCTGTTTGCACTGTTTCATGCCCCTAAAAGCTGCGCAAGTCCCAAGGCTGCTTCTGAACCACTCCCTGAGCACTGTGGGAGGTCACCGGCCAGGAGACAGGACTACCGGCCATGGGAGGATGGTCATCGACCAAAGATGGGGCCATCGGCTGGATACTGGTAGTCGGCCGGCACTGAAAGTGGCCGACCGGCCATTTCTTCCTGCAGAACACTGGTTTTGCTGCAACAGAGGACAGACAGTGCATGGCATGGAATTTACAAGCCAAATGTATGCACGACCACCCTCCCTATCATGCTATGAACTCAAGTGAGTATGACTCTCGACCCTCGGGCCACCAATCACGCATCTCGATGCATGATGGCCGAGGAACCGAATTGCACAACTTAATATAGAATGAATGCACATATGAATACATAAATGCCTAAACTCCATCATGTGTCATCAAGAGTGTCGGCGACTGGGAATCGAGGCACGTTTCGTCACTTTGAGTATGAAACGTCCCTTGTTTCCCGTGTTCGGACTAACTCCTATTCCGAACACAATGCAACAAACAATGGCATGCACAATGCGACTCTAAGCATGCAACCTAAATGCTATGCAACTAAGTGATGCAAACATGCGAAGGATGACATGATAGCATGCACAATGCCATTATGAAATGCAACGTGGACAACCTAACAAGGCTAATGGCATGCACAATGCACAATGCTAATGCTCACATACTCAATGCAAGACAACATATGCACCAATATGGCAAGACGCGACTAGCATACACGATGCGAATATCAAATAGCATACTCAATGCGATGAACTACACGGCATGCGCAATGCTATGAACTACAATGGCATACTCGATGCAAAATGGACTTAAACCAAAATGAGTGGGCCTCAGCCACACTCAAATCAGTGGCCAATATGATGAAAACAAGGCAATGACACACACACAAGCATGCACAATGCAGGAGATCAAAGCCTAAGGTACGAGATACAACTCTACCAAAGCATGACAAGGATGAAATATGGCATACAATGACACATGTTCCAGCTCTGAAATGACATACAAGATGGTCCCGAATCATGCAAACAACTCACCCGATGCATGTTGGATGGCACAAATACCGAAACTAGTGAAACACATTACACTAGAGGTATGCAAAACAATGCACAAATGACCAAATCAGCCCCAAACAGTCCCTATGCAGGCCCAAAACAGTGGCAAAATGGACTAAGATGATGTCTTGAAGTGCGCAAAAATGAAGCTCATGCAATGGCTCATAAATGGGGCATACAAGCACAACTCTCAAATGCGCTTAAAGAGTGATAAACATGGGAAGATGGTGAATGAATAAGCTCTGAAATATCATACACAATGATACTAAAACATGCAAACACCTCAATATAAGCATGCAATAGGCTTCAAAACTCAAAGCTAGGCATGGCTATTACACTACAAGCATACATGGCAAGCATCATTCGACCATGGGACCTCAAAACAGAGCTAAGGCAGCCCAAATCATGAATAAAATCAGTTTAGAACATGGCCAAAATATGCTAGAATCAAGGGCCAAGACAACATGCAATGTAAGCTAGTGAGCATGGTTTACACTACAAGTATATGAAGCATTCAAGAGGCCACTAAACCAGCACAAGATAGGGGTATGACATGCCAAATAATGCCCAAAAACCCACTGAAAAGTGATCAACACATGCAAGAATGACATGCTCCTTTGATAAGCTATGAATAGGATTATTCTACACATGCAAGAGGCACACCCAAGATGACAAAACCAACTCTGGACAGAGCCTAGGCAGGCCCTAAAAGTCACCAAAAAGGGCCTGAAACAAGGCTTGGAGGTGTGAAAATATAGGCTCCTTTGAAAGGCCAAATATGCTAGTAAACAAGACAACAAGAGAGAGGGTCACCCCTCTCTGATTTTGGCCCTCAAAACCACATTCTCACCATTGAAAATCCACTGGATTTCAGTGGTAGGAAGGCCAAGAAAATACTAGCTCGAAGGCCTTATGGCATGGCACAAAACAAGGCCAAAACAAGCATGCAAGAGGGTAGATGACCCTCAACAACAAAATGGTCTTAAACAAACATGAAAAGGACCTTAAAACAAGACTTTTTTCAGTTGACAACAAAGCTTAAATATGTATGCAAATGAGGCTAAGAGAAGGATCAAAATAATGCTAAAAAGAGGGAAAAGGGGTTACCCTTGTAGCTCAGCAAAACCAGCAGCTTCTCCAGCCCAAAACCAACTCTTCAACCTCTGAAAATACCCTCCACGGACCTTAGATGAATGGTGGAGGTGTGTGGCTATGAGGTGTGGTGTAATAGGCCAAGAACAAGACCCTTTTGAACCCAAAATATAGAGATATAAAGAGAGATATATCTTAGAGCCTTAGACAATTTTTTTTGGAACCTCTCTAAAGGAGAGGGAGACCCTCTCTTATAGAGAAACAAGAGGGTTCAAGCTTCTTGGAGAAGCTAGAACAAAGGTTCAAGCTTCTTGGAGAAGCTACAGCAAAGGTTCAAGCTTCCTCAAGAAGCTAAAACAAAGGTTCAAGCTTCCCCAAGAAGCTAAAGCAAAGGTTGAAGAGGTTCAAGCTTCCTCAAGAAGCTAAAGCAAAGGTTCAAAAGGTTCAAACTTCCTCAAGAAGCTAAAACAAGGGTTCAAAAGGTTCAAGCTTCCTCAAGAAGCTAAAACAAAGGTTCAAAAGGTTCAAACTTCCTCAAGAAGCTAAAACAAGGGTTCAAAAGGTTCAAGCTTCCTCAAGAAGCTAAAACAAAGGTTCAAAAGGTTCAAACTTCCTCAAGAAGCTAAAATAAGGGTTCAAAAGGTTCAAGCTTCCTCAAGAAGCTAAAATAAGGGTGCAAATCCTCCATACACGTGTATGGAGGGCAGGGTCTGTGCTTACCAGCTGGCACAGCTGGTATGCATACTGCCTGAAAAAGGCAAAGAAAAAGGTCTCGGCCAGAAAAAGTGGCCGATCGACCAAAACAATGGTCGGCCGACCAAAAACATTGCCGACCGGCCAACACCTTTGGCCGGTAGCAAGAAAACAGGGCCGGTGGTCTCAAGCCATGGCCGGTGAGGTGTGGGGATGGCCAACAAGCCATTCCCTGCCCTTAGAAGCAAAAACACAAGTGTTTGGTCCACAACCAAGCACAAAACAAACAAGTCGAGAGGTCTTGAGGCAAGGCGTGCAACCGAGACCTCCGAGAACTCAAAACGAACACAAACATGGATGATCATCGAGTGTTCAAACGATGACGTCTAAGTCTTGAGGACGGTCAAAAATGGGGTGTCTACAACACGCCGTTCGAATTTGAGGTTGATCCAACCGCACTGAAAGTGAGTAAGCTTGAAAAGTTGTTCAAGCGAGCCCAGGGAGTTGAATTTGAGGTTGCCCCTAGTTCATCATTTTGACCATTTTTTGTTTTGCTTTCTACTAAAACAATTTTGACCAATATGAGAGTTAAATTAACATACTTGTTCGACTTTATGATTTAAAATCATGCAAGTTAGGTTATGAGCACTGAAAATTTTCCTTTTTTGGGTCCAAGAAATGGTCTAATTTGGAAAGATGGAATAATTTTCGAGAGAATCAGTCAACTTCAGTAAATATTCTCAAAAACTGTTTTTACAAATGGTCACTGCTCGACCAACACAGAATTTATTCCTGAGATGCACAACCTCAGATCCAAAACAATGGAAAATTGCCCCTTGTCTAAATGGCACTGCACGGCAACGAAAAATTGCCCCTTGTCTGGATGGCACCACAGCGCACTGTAATCAGTCCTCAAAGTGACGATCACAACCGAACTCTCGGATACAGAGAAGACAAAGATGATCAGAACCATTACATGGACACAGTCGATTTGGAAGTGTTTATGGCTAGACTTCAGAATGAAGTTGCTTACGTATCCCAAAGATGGGAATCAAGCCTGACGTAGTTCGGCGGTAAGGTACACTCGGGTATTAACCTCTCCTTTTGCGCTCTAACTTTTGCCAAGGCCGCCCTTTCTGGGTTTTCAACCTTGCGAGCTTTGTTCTTCTTTTCTTTTCAATTCTTTTCATTTCTTCTTTTCTTTGTTCATTTCTTTGCATTTTTTCATTTTCTTTTCTTTTCTTCTTTTTGTTCTTTTTGCTCTAACTTTTGCCTGGGTCGCCCTTCCGGATTTTCGGCCCAACAAGCCTCTCAAGGGTAAAAGTGTAACTTTGTCCATGTTGATCGGTTTTAGGATCTCGAAGCCATCTGAATCCAAGAGAATGGTTGTTGTTCGCTGATGATGTAGAAGTCCATCCAATGGGGGCTGAATTTGCCCCTAGTGTTGTAGATAGGAACTCAGTTGTCCTTCAACAAAAACTTTCTTCTTTCCTCCCTTCTGGGATTTGGCTTTCTTGCCAGTCTTCATTGGTTTGAGAAATGTCCCAATTTTTGACTCTTCGAGCACATCTAACATTTTTTTTGCCCCTAGTTCAAGGGCTGCTTCTCATCCAGCTTTGCAAGCTTTCTTTTGATCATATCTGACCTTTTTGCCCCTAGTCCAAGGGTTGCTTCTGATCTGGCCATACAAGCCTTATGTTGTGATTGATCGTTGAACATTCTGAATCCAAGTTCAAGGTTTGAAAGCAAAAGGGGTTAAGTCTTGAGGCTGAGAGCGATCCTAGGCTGCACAATCTCAAGAGCAATTCCACACAGGTCTTCGCAAGACCACGCAAAACATTTTTTGAAATCTTTTAAGAAAGCGACTAATCACTCGCGCTGAAGACAGTGCGGAACCTATGTGGATCAAGCCAGGATCCTTCTCAGTACTCACATTAACAAACATGATCTCATTCATTAAGGCCTTAGCACGCCTCTCTTTCTCTCAGTTGATCAAATTTTTGCAAATCCCGAGGAATTCCTCCCTCTTTGTTTTCACCACAGTGTTAGAAAAAAAGTTTTGAAAAACTTAGGTCAATGCAATGATTTCAAGTCACAGAAAAGTAGGTGAAAAGTACTGCCATTTCATTCAAATCTTCTGGCACAACTGGCTCCAAGGCAGAAACAAACACAAAAAAAAGAGTGCAAAAGACAAACACAAAACAAGATAGTGATGTCCAAGGTAACACCTCCGAAATCACCCGACTCTAACATAACAGGACTGACTTGACACAACAAGACAGACGCAACTGACTCAGTACAAAAAGACTAACTCAACACAACACAACAAAACTGACCCAATACCTAAGTCAGAAAGTAAAATAAACAGCATTCGCAAAGTGCTCAAAACAGTGTGCGCCATCCCCATATCTAGAGTAAACTGAGCACCAACAGCAGGTGGTTCATCCCCCGATCACATAGTCACATTATCCCCCAAGTTCATCGATCCAGTACCGAAAAACAAGTCCAGAGTACCTGGGGGATATTGGAACCTTCTGAAGCTATGGTTCCAAGACTACCTTGCAAAAGAGAAAACAAACAGCATCTCAGCCTGATTTCACTAGAACAGATACGAGCACAGCTGAATGACTGCATTCTTTGCTGAATTCTGCCCCAAAATTCTGCCCTGTAAACTGATACCCTCAGGCCGATACTCAGACTTGCCGCTGATACATACCGTCCTATAGAGACACACCCTAACAGCACATAACAAGCAAGTAAGAGCCAAAACACCCCTATGGTGGGGTAGGGTTTCCCTGTCCTATGTCGTCAGGAGCTAGGGTTTCACTACGCACGCAGCGGTTTCAAACAACCTACAATCAGGTAAACAACCTGTCCTAGTTTGGAATGGTCACTACGGATTCCGATATGCACTAGGTCGAATGGTCAAAAAGGGTGCCTCGGTAAAAACTGAGGTTTGTGTTCCCATCGTGGCAGAGCCCGTAACCGGTCAGCCTTATGGCACGCAGCCTCCGGCAAACCATTCAGGAATAGCAGACGGCAAACACGGTGTCCTAGGCGCACCAATGCAAATGCAATGCAAAGAAACACATAAGTGTAAACAAAACAAGATATCATGAGTTTGAGTCAAGTTCTCTAAATCCCCAGCAGAGTTGCCAAAAACTGTAGACTGCCGCGAACTCCGCTCCGCACGCGAGGGCGCGAATTGTAGTTCATAGCTACTACAGTTCAGACTCCTGTCAAGGTTCTGAATCTAGTCTCACAAAGTGCAATGTAAGACTGATAAATCGCCAAAGAGTCCAAATCCAGCAAATCGTTTTGGAAAATCGATTTTGATCAAGAAGTGCCAAACATGGACTACTTTGCCAGATTTCAGAGTCGCCACCTAAATGTTTTGTTTTGGGAAATTTAGGAAACTCTGACTCGTGCCTAAGGCCACGTGTCCGTCATCACCAAAGTTGCCTCGGCTCAGGAACTTAGGTACGAGAGGGGAAGGTCCTGAAATGAGCACCCCCGCTCGCCCGATCAAAGGATCGGCCTCTACTAACATGATATGTTGTTTTTGAAAACACATGTGTTCTTATTCTGATTATTAAGCTAATCTTACTATGTGATGCGCACAGCATACAAGTATAGACTAAATCGCTCAATTTGGAACAAAACATCTCATGTTTGTTTTCGAAAATGGTTTGGAATTGCTACTCGCAAGTAGGCTAAAACGCGGATTTGCCACCCTCAAGTGGGCTTAGAAAACATGATTTGCCACTCTCAAGTGGGCTTAAAACGCACATTTTGATGAATTGTTCCAATTCAAGCAATGAAGCCTTCATCCACAAGCATTCATGTAGTTTATCAAGTAAGCAAATAGCCTCATGGCAAGCATGCTGTCATGGCAACACTTACATACTTGCAAGGATGCTAAAGCATAAACACTTACAGTGTACTCCGAGCCAAAACAAAAGCTAGTTAGAAATCATGCATGATCCTAGCTATGTTCAAGATGCCTAATGCAATGCATGCAATAATGCAACTAAATAGGCTCGGCTATCTAAGATGGCATATGTATGCGACACTTCGATACATGTATTCAAATAGGTATTGAAATACAATGCAGTTTGAATGATGCGTCGAGCCCGGTGCATGCAAGACAGATGAATGGATGCACGCATGCAAACATAAGTATGCTAATTGAAACGTGCCCTAAAACTAACCATCAAAAGCTGGTAAATAAAAGGGAGAAAAACGTGGGGTTGGAAGACATTCACATACACACACACGCTTATTACAACATTTTGCCCTCTCGACGAAGGGTCCGAATGAATTTAGCTAACTAGCTACGCTAATTAAACTAATTATTACAAACCAACTAATTAACTATGCTAAGCTAATTAATTATTACAAAACCTTAACTAATTAACAAATTAATTAAGTTACAAAACCAACTAAGTAAGAAAAAGAGGCTAAATTAGGCTGCCACAGCTCTGCCTCGGAATAATGAATGATGCATGCTCGGTTGAATGCTCTCTTGAGGCTCTGTCTGCAGGGTGTCCTTGAGAACTAGCTGCTGGGTCTCACCAAAACAGTGCTAAGGAGTGCACCAATGGCCTGTCGGCCATGAGAAGCTGCTGCCGACCCCCCTGCCGACCAAATATGCACACTGCCGACCAAGGATGAAGGGCTGCCGGCCAGAAATAAGAGGGTGCCGGCCACTGATGTGCTGGGACACCAAGCTGTAGCAGAGCACAAAATAGAGAAAATAGAGGGTCTCCCCAGGGTATGTACGTACTATGCCCCTCCATATCATCTCGAAACATCAAGGGAAAGGCATAATTGGATCCAAGACCATCAATCGAGCATCGCAATGCGTGATAGCCAAAGATCCAATTTGTACAAACTCAATAAATGCATGACAAACAAGACACTTAGACCATCTCCTTATCATGAGAGATCAAAGGCGATGGAGGCCAAGGGAGATTGGCTCATTTCATCACTTCAAGTATGAAATGAGCTAATCCACCTTATGTTCAACACAACATCTGATTGAACACAATGCAATGCACACGAACAACATGTTATGCAAACAATCATGCTAATCTTGACATGTTAAGACGGCATGCATAAGACTCTATCATGCAAGCAATGTATGCAAGACAATGTTAAGGGGCCAAGAGCACCAAGGCTAGTGAAGAGAATAACACTATGAGCATGCATCACAATGCTCAAACAACCAAACAAGCTCAAAATAGAGTTACATCATGCCAAAACATGCTGAAATGGAGACTCAAAGGACTAGACAAACATGCATACATGTTAATCCAAGATTAAGGCACAAGACACAACTCTCCAAAGGCATTGAAAGAGTGAAACATGAAGTACAAAAGCATATGTTCCAGCACTGAAATGTCATGCTAAATGTCTTTAAAAAATCATGCAAACAACCCATGTAATGCATGTTGCAAGGCTTAAGCATCAAAGCTAGTGAAGTGTATTACACTAGAGGCATGCAAGACAATGCTCAAATGGCCAAACCAGCCCCAAAAAGACCTTATGCAGGTCAAAACAATAGCCAAAATGGACTGAGATGATGGCTTGAAAGGCAAGAAAATGAGGCTCATGCAATGGCTCACAAATAAGGCATAAAGGTACAACTCTCAAGAGCACTTAAAGAGTGAAAAAAACATGGAAGTGTAACAACACTATATGCTCTGAAATATCTTACAAATGATGCCAAAACATGCAAATACCTCAAGTCAAGCATGCAAGATACCTCAAAACTCAAAGCTAGTCAAAGTTATTGCACTACAAGCATGCATAACAAGCATCATACGACCAAGAAGCCTCAAAACAGAGCTAAAGCATGTTAAAACATGAGTGAAAACTTGCTGGAGTGGAGCCAAAACATGCTAGAGTAATGGGCCAAAACACCAAGTATACTAGGCTAGTGAGCAAAGTTTACACTACAAGTGTAAGAAGCAAATGAGGGATGCTCTAACCAACCAAAAATAGAGTTGTATCATGCCAAAATAACACCAAAAACATGCTAAGATAGAACCAAAATAGGCTAGCATAATGGATCATGGCATTGAACACACAAGGCTAAATGGCAAATTTACATTACAAGTGTAAAAAGCATACATGAGGTGACCAAACCAGCCATGAACAGAGTTATATCAGACCTAAAAACTCACACAAACATGCTCACACTAAGCCTCAAGAGGATAGAAATACATGCTCATTTGGTAGGCCAATAACACAAACAAACAAGACAAGAGGAAAGGGGACCACCCCCTCTCATTTGAGGCCTCAAAACCACATTTCTACCACTAAAAATCCACTGGATTTCAGTGGCTAAAAGGCTAAACCAAGATGAACTCAAAGGCTTTAAGAGATGACTCCAAGCCTAAGCAAATAAGGCACATAAGAGGGTAGAACACCCTCAACACCAAAGAGGCCTTAAACAACCATCTTAAACACTTAAAATCAGAGCTTTTTTTAGTTGAAAGCAAGGCCTAAAACAATATGCAAGGATAGCCAAACCAATGCATAAAAACAAGCTTTAAAAGGGAATATGCTCACCCTTGAAGCACAGCAGCAAAAGGACCACGAGTCTGGGCTAAAACCAACTTTTTGAGTCCAAACAAACCTCTCAAGAATCTCAGCAACAAAGTGATGGTGCTTTACTAGGTGTTGTAGTGCAAAAATGAAGAGAAATTACACTTTAAGGCACAAACTAACACAATATAGAGAGAGAGTGTGAGAAATATAGAGATATATATATATATATATATTGTCTCTAAAGTTGCTGAACCTCTGGAAAAGGGGAGGAGCCTCCCCTTATATAGAGGCATGTAATGCAAAGCTTGTTTAACAAGCTTGAAAAGGCCTCTATCTCTCCATACACGTGTATGGAGGATGGCTCAGTGAAAACCAGCTGGCTCAAAAGATCTAGCACAAAATCTGCTGAGACAAGGTGTTCTGCCGGCCATCAGTGGTGGCCGGCAATGCCTCCTTGATGGCCGGCAAGCTTCATCAATGGCAAGCAGGGACAACTCCGTGGCCGGCAGGGCCAAAAGGTGGCCGGCAGTGCCTCACAAGAAGCATGCTGAAAGGACCAACACATGGTCCAAAAATGAGACAAAAAGAATACAGGGTTTGGAAAGCTTAAACCTGTGACGTTCCGTCGCGAAATTCGAATACTCGACGAGCAATCGAACTTGTCATTGGATGTACCTGCAAGCATATCCAAGTCTTGAGGACGATCAAAAATGAGGTGTCTACACCTACCCCTCCCCACCTTTGCTGACTTGCACGAGATTGGGGTACAGATTGAAGATGCTATGAAACAAGGTCTGATCGAGCACAAAAAGGAGCAGCCCAAAAGGGCATTTACCTGCAGTTCGAATGCAGTAGAAGTAGTAGCGTAGCCGCCAAAACTTCTGATGTGGGCATGGTCACCACCACCACCCCAAAAACAGCCACACCCTTCACCGGTGTGTCCGAAACCACCTCTCAACCAGCAAACTATCCACCCTGAGGCAAGAGGGTTTTTACCCCACTTTATATGCCTTTATCTAAAGCTCTAGGGGTCTTACTCAGGAAAGGACATCTCAAAACGTTAGAACAACGGCCTCTACCCGATCCTCTCCCTCCATAGCATGACCCGACTAAATGATGTGCCTTCCATCAGTAGTGAGGTCACGACACCGACTTCTGCTTCAGATTATGTCATAAGATTCAAGATCTCATTGACAACAAGGTGATTGCACCTCCTGACAAACCAAACATCACCTCAAACCCCCTCCCCCCACATAACAACCCGCCTCCTCCACCCAAGCAGATAAACCTGATTCAAACCACGGCCATCCCGTATGACCCTAGCATATACATCATACCCTTCCACCTGCCTAAGCCTGAGGTGTTCATCCCAGATGGCACGGATTTGTGCATGATGAGCACCTCTCTAACCCTACCCAAGCCAGTGGTGGTGACTGTCGAAGGCAAAGCTGGGGTGACTTTGAAGGAGAATGGAAATGTTGGTTCAAAACCTGACAGATCTGGGAGCTTTACTGAGGAAGCATACAACCCGTGCGATTATATTGTGTCAACAGATCAGGCTAAGCCGAGGGTGGAGTTACCAATCGGGGCAAAGGTACATGTTGTCCGGGAAGACGGGCCGAGTCATGGCTTGGATGATCTAGCTGACCTTGAGGAGGATATCAGCAACCTATAGTTCTTTGATGAGCGGGACCTGGGGGATGTGCAGGTTGGTTGGTATGATGTAAACAGAGCAACAGATGCTATAGGGTGGCTCAGTGATGAGCCAGATGTTGTTGAGGAGTCTCAGCCGAAACAGGGACAGCTAGAAACTTGAACATCTACACTGGCCGGAAGGGTCGAGAATAAGGAAGAATCGTCGAAGAGCACCGGTGCGAAGAATTTTGCTCGGGACTTGGGCAGTTTGTGCGCAGCAGACACAGAACAGGAGGACGCGCTGCGTCGAGAATGATGACAAGGCTAGAAAAGCCAAGGCCCCTGCGGGGACAGAATGTGTTGTGCGCACGGAAGCAACTACAGCAGAGCCGGATAGTTGTCTATCGGTTGCTGCGGGCATGTGGTGAGAAGACGACGATTTGCATCTGGCCCATATAGATGAAGACTGGGGGCAGAGTCTCCTTAATGACACTTGGTATATTGAAGAGGTCGACCATATGACCCGGAGTGGGCGGTATTTTAAGCCCCCACATCTGGACTAGCTAGAGGTATCTGGGAAGGATAGAGAAGCTGAGAAGCAGAAGGATAGACTGTTAGAGAAGGAAGCTGTACTGAAGCAGCTAAAGAAAATTCAAGCAGGCATCTCCATCTGGGAACTGCTTATGGCCTCGATGGTGCATCGACAAGCTGTCTTTTCAGCCATGGACAAAGCTAAGCCTTCGATTGATACAATGCCCGAACAGTTGGTGGGATTGGTGTTCCCGAGTGGTACTACACCGACTCTGACCTTCACAGACAAAGAACTACCGCCTGAGGGCTCCGATCATAACAAGCCGTTGTATATCTCTGTGGAGTGTAGAGAAAAATAGATATCGGTAGTCCTGGTTGATACGGGATCTGCGATCAATGTATGTCCGTCGCGAACGGCGTATGCTATCAAGTTGAAGCCCGCAGATTTCGTCCCTACAGCCCAGGTAATACGGGCCTACGATAACACCAGTCGGGAGGTGATGGGGACGGTACGGATCAAGACTCAAGTTGGCCCGGGCCAACAGGACATCGAATTTCATGTTCTGGATGTGCCAACCACCTTCAATCTACTCTTTAGGCGACCGTGGCTGCACCAGGTGAAAGTCGTCTCCTCCACCTTACACCAGATGTTGAAGTACCCCCACGGGAAGGGAGTGGCAATTGTTTTTAGGAACTCTTCAATACATCCGCCGCCAGAGGTTTCTACACCAGTTCTGGAGATTGAGCACGGCGTGGAGGATGTATTTTTGTCGGGATTCACTTTGGCTGAGGCTCGGGTTGTACAGGATATGCTGGCCATTGATGAGGGGCTATACGACAATTTGTCTACCTCATGAACAAGCTTCAACACATGCCCGGAATGGGATTGGGGCGAAGTGGCCGGAAGGGTGTCGCAGCATTGACCGAAGTGCCGCATAACCCATATACCTTTGGCTTAGGTTACTCACCTACCAAAGAGGATTGGGTAAGGAAAGGAAGAGAGATGGCTGGAAGAGCCAGAGCTAAACAAGCCGGGAAGCACTATGAGTTAGTGCACAGACCTATCCACGGGACCCTGAACGGACGCTTCATCCGGGAGGGGGAAGATTTCCCGTTCTGCGGCTTTCCAGAGCCATGGTTGAATTCAGAGAGGCAGCGCTTGCCGGGTTTTGAGATCTTCTTTGATTTACAATTGCCGGGGGATGAAGTTGCCGAAGAGCAGACTGACCCAACAGCTGTGGCTGAGCAGTGCAATGTGGATGAGTCCGGTGGCACAGATTTTGAGATAGGAGCAGCACTGGCCTGTCTTCTATCGGATCCTCAGATCTTACCAGAGTGCTCAGGGGATGATTTTTCAGTTTCTATGATCAGAGATGACGCGACTGTGGGCCCTTATTCTGGCATTCTGGATGCATCCATCGCACATTCCCTCGTCCGGCAATACGATGAAGGCTTTTTATCTAGCAATTCTGGGTCAGGTAGTGAACCAGAATCTGATTCCACCGAGTCTGTGGAGTCAGAATCAGATTCCAGTTCTTCTGAGTTGGAGTCAAGTATTCCTGGGGGTGATAACCCGAATGCCACTGTCCTATCCAGGTCGTCATTTTCATTTTCCTTTGAGTCTATTGTAATCGAAGAATCAGACGATCTGGAAGTTAATAAGAATGGTGTTGTTGTGGCTTTTGAGTACTTTTCTGTGCCTTTAGTTTATTGCATTAATCAGGATTTTCAAAATTTTGATGAAAACAACGAGGAAGAAATTCCTCCGGTTTTAAAGCATTTGATTGATCGAGAGCAGGAGAGGTTTGTAAAGCCTTTGGTTGATGAAATCACCTCAATTAATGTTGTTACTGAGACGGACCTGCGGCTGGTCCAAATCGGGTCCATGTTGTCTTTGGAGGAACGCGAGCGCTTAGTCGCTTTATTAAAAGATTTCAAAGATGTTTTCACATGGTCCTACGAAGACATGCCTGGAATCGATCCTGAGATTGTACAACACCGGATCCCTCTTGACCCAGAGACCCGACCTGTTAAGCAGAAACTTCGAAGGATCCGCCCAGATTGGGCTCTGAATATCAAAGAAGAGGTCACCAAGCAGATTGATGCAGGGTTCCTGTTGGTATCTGAATATCCTACTTGGTTGGCCAATATAGTTCCAGTGCCGAAAAAGGATGGCAGAATTCGGGTATGTGTGGACTTCAGATATTTTAACAAAGCCAGTCCAAAGGACGACTTTCCTCTGCCTCATATCGACGAATTGGTGGACTTCACTGCTGGGCATGCGCTGCTCTCATTTATGGATGGATTTTCAGGCAACAACCAGATTTTGATGGCACCGAAGATAGGGAGAAGACTGTTTTCACTACCCCATGGGGGACCTACTGCTATAGGGTGATGCCGTTCAATTTGAAGAATGCAGGGGCTACGTATCAACGGGCTGCAACCACGATCTTGCACGATATGATCCATAAAGAGGTTGAGGTGTAGGTGGACAACATGATTGTCAAGTCCAAGGAAAGAGAGGGCCACTACACCGCCTTGAAGAAATTTTTCCAACGGATCAGAGAATATCGGTTGCAGCTGAATCCTCAGAAATGTACTTTTGGTGTTACAGCAGGAAAAATGCTGGGGTTCTTGATCACACAAAGGGGCATCGAAGTCGACCCTTCCAAAATCAAGGCCATCTTAGAAATGCCACCACCAAGGACTAAAAAGGAGGTGCGAGACTTTTTGGGTAAAGTGCAATTCATAAGACGGTTTATTGCAAAATTAACCTTGACTTGTGAACCACTGTTTGGTCTCCTAAAGAAAGGAAAGAAGTTCCAATGGGATGACCGATGCCAAGTTGCTTTTGAGCAGATCAAGCAGTATCTACAGAACTCACCCGTGTTGTCACTGCCAGAGCTGGGAAAACCATTGATATTGTATCTGTCAGTAACTGAAACGACAATGGGCTGCATGCTTGCACAGGAGTCTGAGGACAAAGTGGAGAATGCTATTTACTATCTGAGCAAGAAAATGCTAGAATACGAAACCCACTACACTCTGCTAGAGAAGGCTTGTTTGGCCTTAGTATGGGCTTCCAGGAAGCTGAGGCACTACCTGTTAGCTCACTCCGTAATACTAGTTTCGAGATTAGATCCCAACAAATATCTCTTCGAGAAACCAGCACTTACGGGTAGGCTAGCCCATTGGTTGCTTCTTCTCTCCGAATTTGATTTGAAGTATATGACGCGCAAGTCTGTAAAAGGGAGAGCGGTAGCGGAGTTCCTAGTCGATCACCCAGTGGAGGGAGATGAAGCAGTAGAATATCTGTTCCCAGATGAGGCCATTCTGCATGTTGAAAAAGAAACTTGGACTATGTACTTTGACGGAGCGCCAAACCAGTACGGGTATGGAATAGCGGTGTTGCTGATAGCACCCGACAATTCCCGCATACCCTTAGCCTTCAAGCTCCGATTCATGGTATCGAATAATAAAGCAGAATATGAGGCATGTATTGCTGGACTAGAAGCTGCCCTGGAACTAGGGGCAAAGCGGTTGGACGTCATCGGAGACTCGAACCTGGTTGTATCTCAAGCAAAAGGAGATTGGAAAGTTAAAGAAGAAAAAATGAAAATCTACCACCAGACCTTGGACATTCTGATTCCTCGGTTTGAAAAGCTAAACTTCGCCCATCTGTTAAGAGAGAACAACAGGTTCACCGATTCTTTAGCAACTCTATCTTCTATGATAGACATCCCTTTCAGAGTCCGGATGCGTCCGATAATTACTGAACAGAAATTTGTGCCGGCCTACGAGCTTATTGCCGCCATAGATGAAGTACAAGATCAAAACCCCTGGTATTACGACATTTGGAACTTCTTGGAAAATGAAGCTTATCTACCAGGGGCAAATGCCAAAGACAATAGGGTAATTCGAAGAATGGCTGCTCAGTTCATCATCTGCGGGGGTAAATTGTACAAATGGGGCCATCTCGAGATGCATAAACTGTATGTTGATGCTAAAGAGTCACAGCGCATGATGGAGGCCATCCACGGAGGAGAATGCGAAGCGCACATGAACGGGGTAATGCTGGCTCGAAAGATTCTCAGACAAGGTTACTACTAGTCAACCATGGAGGAGGATTGTATTAGCTTTGTTCGGCAATGCCACAAATGTCAGATCCATGCAAAACGCATGAACATTCCGCCGTCGAAGCTGTATAACATGACTTCGCCATGGCCATTTTCAGTCTGGGGGATTGATGTGATTGGGGCAGTCACCCCGTAGGGGTCGAACGAGCATGAATAGATCTTGGTGGCTATAGACTACTTTACAAAGTGGGTTGAAGCCCAATCCTACGCAGTGCTGAAGGCATCACATGTTGCTAAGTTCATCAGGAATAACATTATCTGCCGATATGGGGTCCCGAATGAGATTATTTCGGACAATGGTTCCCACTTCAAGAAGGAAGTGATCGACTTGTTGGAGAAGTACAATGTCGCTTTTCATAAGTCATCCACATATCGGCCGCAAACCAATGGAGCAGTTGAGGCCGCCAACAAGAACATCAAGCACATTCTACAGAAGATGGTGGAAACCTACAGGGACTGGACAGATAAGCTGCCATTTGCTCTTTGGGGCTACCGGACATCAATTCGAACTTCTACTGGGACAACTCTGTATTCCTTGGTTTATGGGATGGAGGTTGTTCTGCCTATCGAAGTTGAGGTTCCGTCGTTACGGGTAATGGCTGAGTGCTAGATTGCTGAGGCAGATTGGCAGCAAAGTAGATTCGAAGAACTCATGCTATTCGATGAGAGAATGTTGAAAACACTGTATCACGTCCAAGGTTATCAACGCAGAATTGCCAGGGCTTCAACAAGAAGGTTAAGTCCAGGAATCTGAAAGAAGGGGATTTGGTGCTCAAAGACAACCGAGCTCCCATCCATGACCCTAGGGGCAAGTTCAGACCTAATTGGACTGGTCCTTATATCATCAAGTCAATCTGGTCGGGTGGAGCTGTCGTTCTAATGGACCTGGATGGCCTTGAATTCTCCCAACCGATCAACATGGACAAGTTGAAGAAATACTATCCCTGAGTGGTAAAAAATTTGAAAAAAGAAAAACTGAGCTCGCAAGGTTGAAAACCCAGAAAGGGCGGCCTTGGCAAAAGTTAGAGCGTAAAAGGAGAGTGTTAATACATGAGTGAACCTGAACCGAACTATGTAAGGCTTGATTTCCATCTTTGGGATACGTAGGCAACTTCACTCTGAAGTCCAGCCACAAACACTTCCAAATCAACTTTGTCCATGTGATCATCTTGGCCATCTTTGTTTTTTCTGCATTCAAGAGCTCAGTTGTGATCTCCAATGCAGTGCTATTCAGACTAGGGGCAACTTTCCAGTTGATTGGATCCGGGGTTGTACATCTCAGTGATAGATTTTGGGTGTGTCCAGTTGTGATCCATATCGAAAATGGTTTTGAAAGGTTTTAATAAAAGTTGATTTTGTTCAAATTAATCTTTTACAACTTAGACCATTTTTGGACCAAAACGGAAAATTTTCAGTACCCACAACCTTCAATTTCATTGATTTCATTACAGAGTTCTCCTACTCTTGAATACAAATTGAAGTTGCTTTTTATTACATTCATAAAGAAAACTTGAAAGTACAGATTAAAGCAATAAACTTAGGGCATAGTCAGGTGTTCCTGCGTCCCCTCCCAGAGCTTGTGGAAGCCTCTGATGCCAAAGTGGGCCCGTTCTGTGCCTCTTCATCAAGCTAAGCTATGCACTCGCCAGAAAGGGCACAACTGAAAGTGGGAGCGGTAGCTAGAAGTTCTCTCATCCTCCATGCTGTGGCATACTGAGCTAAATGTGAGCCTTTGATCAGAAATGAAGCTGGGTATTTTATTCCCTCTTCTAGGCAAGTCTGGTCGTGGCCGAACTGACGCCGGAACCGAAATGGAAAATAGAAAATGCAATGCGTCAGACCAATCAACTGGATGCCGAGCTGCCGAGCCATGCTGTAGCTCATCGCCGGCAGATTAAACCAGGGGCAGCGCCAGGCAATGTTGACAGCAGATAGGCTGCACATCCATTTGCACCACCATCCCTCATCTGGGGCATCAACTAGTCGTTGTCGGAAGAAATAGCCGCGTGCTGAATATGCTGGGCATGAGTCCACCACTTTCAACTTGTCCATCAGCCATATCTAGGGAGGAATGAAAAATAAGAGAGATTAAATAATAGAGAGGTGCGCGTGGAGAGAAAAGTGAGAAAGGGTTTTGAGAGAAAAACAGAGCCTGAGGGCCGAGTGATGTGAGAAACACGCATGTGAGGAGGGTGGGAAACATTACCTGTAAGAGTAGTGGACTCCCCGCGAACCTGGTTGTCTCCCGGCGATGGAAGGCATCCAAACCCATCAAAGTCTCAGCTAGTGTCATGGCGATACAGCTCTTACCCTCTTTTAAGCCTTGGACAACCTCAATCAAACGGATGCTAGATCCTCCGAAGCCTGGGGCAAGCAAGAAATGAGACAACATGCATAAGTAGAGGGCGTGTCGCCGAAGACTTTGCCAAAGATGGTCGTCGCGGTCACCGACGTCAGAAAATCGATGAACCAAGCTCGGAATATCCAGTTCTCCATCGTGAATCAAAGACCGAGCGTTATGCAAAGTAAGCCCACACATCCATCCTAAGGCTTGGATGTGGCCAAAACGGAATTGGAGCGAGATCACTTCATCGCGCCGGGATTCCATCAAAGCTTGGAAATCCTCAAAAGTGGGACATATCTCTTGTCCGCCAAAGCTAAAAACATGAGTTACCGAATTGCAACACCTAGTCGCAGCATGGAGGAACGAAAAACGCAGCGGAGTGCGGCTCAACGTGAATAGTGCATTTATTCCGAAACCCCAGAAATTCAACTTTTCCGAGCCATCCAAAGCTGCAAGCCAGTCGAAGAGTTTTTGGGCAAGAAATGCTTCCATTTAGGGCAAAAACAGTGTTGAAATGCTTCCATTTGGGGCAGAAACTACGAAGCTGGAGCTTTTATAAAAGATAAGGTGTTGAGTGGAAGACAGGTGGCAACAATCTGGAGACTTTCTGCATTAATGGCCGACCGACCATTTTTATAGCCGATCGGCTAGTGATGGTGGCCGGTGGCCTCCTACTTTAGCCGATGGCCTCTCGTTTTGCTCTCTGAGTTGTCTATGTGTTGGAAGTGTTGAGAACTTGTGTCTTGTTCCACTTTGGATGCATTTTTGTGACGATTTTGCGAAGTCATACCTATGTTGTTTATCGAGTTATTGCAATTTTGTTTATTGAGTTGTATTTGCGTTGATTATTAAGTTCTTGTCTTGCTTATCAGTTGTATTCACATTTGAGTAGCATGTTAAGTCCTAGTTTTGTTTATCGAGTTGTTTTGTTCTTTCAGTTGTCGGTCGGTTCACCACCTGATTAAGGCAATGCAATTTGAATATGCAATTTTCAAACAAAGTTCATTCTCATTTTCATGTTGTGCGATGTTATGCGATGCTTTGAATACAAAATGTACCACTTTTTAAACGAAAGCTGCTTTCATTCCAACATGGTTTTTTTTTTTTTTGCAAAAGAGTACAAGTTTTAAAGAAAATAAAACTGCCTAAGGCTATACAATGTACTAATACTACTAGCAAAAAGAGAAAACTAAAAGCAAAAAGCATCTAATTCGGCGCCAGTCGCCTCAAGAACGGGAAGCCCTCCTCACCCTCTTCCTCGGCATGGGCTCAGAACTATTGCCAGTCAGCACCGCCGCCCGAGTCTGAACCCGAGCCTGAACCCGAGCCATCTCCAGCCTCATCTCCGTCCTGAGATGACTCTGACTGCGGGCTCTCTGGCTCCTCGTCAGACCCATCATCATCTGGGGCAGGCTCCCGTGAACTACTCCCGGTGTGATTCCGCCTAGCTCTGCTCCAACTGTGCGCCGACGTCCCTCCTCCCTCTTTCCCTGCTGCTCGAGGAGGCACTGAAGGTCCCGCTGGGGCGCCCGCTATGGCCGGCATCTGGAATGGGACCTGAAAAGAACAATTTGGCAAATGCATCAATTGTGATATGCGAAGCTGAGTATGGTATTAAATGCAGTGTATGAATGATGTGAGCAGTATATAAGTGCAGTGTATTAATGCAGTATGGTCAAATGCATCAACTTAGTGTGGAGCAGATTGCAGAGAGTTTTGGGGTGTAGGTTGAAAGAACTTACCGGAACACCGTAAATGCTGAGCAGGTCCAGAGCTTGCCCGGTGTACTCTATGGAAGCCTGCAAAAGTGTTGAGGTGATTAGTAATTTGCGGGGTATAAATTGAAATGAAATGAATGTACAGAATGTAAAGTATGGTACATACCGGGGTCGGACCTCGAACTCCGACGAGCTTGTGATCAGCTGGGGCAGGAGCAATGGGAATCTGATAAGTCTCTCCGGCACGTCCTCGGCATGTCATAGTAGTGGGCAGGTCTGGCCACCCCGCCCTCTGTCTCCTCTGGGAACCTCTCCTACCATGGGCCTGAGTCGCCCTGGATCCTCTCACTCCTCCTGCTGCGGCTACAGGTCTGTCTCTCTCACCTCGGCGAACACTGGCCAGAGGCTGCATGAGATATGTCTAGATGAAAACGGTATAGTCACCGTGGTAAAGTCGATCATCTCCTGCTCAGTGTACCTCTCTGTGATCCTCATATAGGTGGGAGGTGGCATCGGGACTATCTGCTCAGGCAAACTGAGGCTCTGTCGCAAGAAGCGCTCTCCCAAGTACCATGCCTGACAGACCAGACCCTCGAGCAAGAGCCGGAATCGAGAAGCCTCCCGAACGCCCACAAACTGATCTCTAACCACGTCAGGTAGCACTGCCCAAGGCTTCTAGGTGATCTACAAATGACGGATATACAGGTTGTTATTTGCTATTGAAAGTGCAATATGAAGCAAAGCTCAGATAAACTGTAAGGTTTGAAATACCTCCGCTGCTGCTACAGTGTCAAAATATCGGCGGAAGAATAAGAAAGACACTCGGGGCCTCCGCTCGCACCTCACATCGTGTCTGTGTGAATACGGGACCATGGGAGGTGTCTCTACCTCTGGCTCTGGGACAAGCCCTGGGAAATAGGCATATACCCATAGTTATGGAATGTGCCAAGGTCATAATGAGTATGTTTATCAGATGTAAAGCAGTATGCAGATAAAACAGAAATTAGAGAGTGATATGCCGTGTCTTGTGCAGTGTGTGCAGTGTACAAGTAATGTAAAGCAGATTGTGTGTTGTGCAATGTGTGCGGTGTACAGATAATGTAAAGTAGGACTATAAAGCAAAAAGGGAAAGATGTACCTCCCAGGCTCTCCAGTAGCCTCCTAGTAGGTGCCCACTCCGGCGAGATGAAGAACTCATGTATCCATACAGTGTGGCCAAGCCTGCGCCACCCCAGTCGTAAAGACGGACATGAGGCAGGTCTACTAGTGCACTCAAGAGGTAGAGGCCAACAGTGTTCGCCCGGTCGGCGAAAAGAGTGGTACCAAGCAAGAACATGAGGAACCCCCGAGCGTAGTACTCGATCTCCTCGTGGGTCGTCGGCGTCTCCCCCCTGAAGTGGTCGGCAAACCACGAATATACACCATCCTTGGTCGAGAGAGAGGTGGGCGAGTCCCTAGCAAAAAGATCTGAGCAACATCTCACTCGTCCATATCAGTGTCGTAAGGGATCAGATCACCCCCTACTCCTATGCTGGTGAGCATGGAGAAGTCGAAGGGAGTCATCGTCATCTCCCCTACTGTAGAGAGATGGAAGGAATCGGTGGTGTCCCACCACCTCTCCACTAAGGCGCCTAGAAGAGGCCGACTCGTAGTGAGGCGCGAGTGTCCCATACAGAATGCACCAAAACCAGCCTCATCGACGATGTGGCGAACAGCATCAGGCAGCTCCAGTTACCAGTCTCATTCGATGGTGTTCCCATAGCCCCGGAAGGCATGAGAATCTCCCTGTGTCCAAGTTAAACAGATGCAAGGCAGTGTCAGAAATACAGTGTATGTATGTGTTCAGAATTGATAGAAATATAGTGTATGCATGTGTTCAAAATTGACAAAAGTACCATGTATGAATGTGCTCAGAATGAGCAAGGCATGTGGTGTACAAGTGTGTTTGGGATAATCAAATGAAGAGCAGTATGGGTTATCCAAGACATTTGATCTACATTGCAGAAAGAAAAGAAGAAGTGTATACCTTGGAGGCGCCGTGGGACAGGTGTGACTCTGGCTCACGTAGCAGGAGGTCCTCCGGTGCACCTCGCGCGAATCTCCCGAACTGACGGATGCCGTCAGAAGGCAACACGTGTACCTTAGGGTCATACGTCGCCGAATCGAACGGTTGAATGCCTAGCGGCAAAGGCTCAAACTCGGGATCCATCTCCATCCCCGGAGGAGCTCCGCCGTGTGGGATGTCATCCGCCATCTCGAGAAGGATGGAAAAATGGTCGAAAATGAGGAAAATGGGCAGGAAGGCCAAAAGTCAACAAAAAGTCAACTTCTAGGGGTGAAAATGAAAGAAAATGTCAAAGCTCAGAAGAGGGCACGAAAATCAAGGGTGACTCGGGGGAAACAAACCCCAAATGAGGGAACTCAAGAAAGAGGCACTGAAAACACTTTTCAATTAGTTCAAAGTGTTGTAAACTACAAGGGTTTTACGAATCGGATGTTTGTAGGATGTCCGCAAAACACGTTTGAAGCTCGGATCGAGGGGAGGAAAACAATCTAGAGAGAGAGGATGAAGGATTTCGGCAAGGGGGAAGTAAGAAAATAGGGTTTAGAACCCTATACTTAAAGACCCATGGTAAAAAGTCAAGTTTGCCCCGAATCTGCCATTTATGGCCGACCAGCCAAATGGTTGGCCGACCAGCCAAATTATTGGCCGATGACTTTGTTTTGTGGCCGATGGGTGGCCGATAGACCTCCAATGCTCTTGTTTGGGGTTGTTTTGTTGATTTGTACCCTCATCTCTCAAGAAAGTTCAAGAAAATACACTTTTGAGCTCAAGCGGTCTTCATGGAAGTTCCAAACTGTGTTTCCAGTGTGTGGCACTCAATACGAACAAAGTGTATCCTTTTTTCGTATCCTTTTGTATACCGCAAGATCGATGAATCGCCTTTGAATATGCTGTGTTAGTGCATTTTGTCATGTATGCAAGACTTGCGTTGTTATTCGCCTTTTCACTCTTGCGTTGAATATGCATCGTTGATTATCTTGCATTGAATATGCATCGTTGATTATTTTGCATTGAATATGCATCGTTGATTATCTCCCATAGAACATGCCTTGGTTTCATTTCTTGCATATTAAGCATTGAGCATGCCTTGGCATCGTGTTGCGATCATTCGTCTCGCGTGAGACATGCATTTTATTACATTGTACCTGTAAAGTTTCTTTCTTATGCAGGCATGATATTGTATGTACGGTTCATTTGAAGCTGGCACAACCAGGCGATATTGGATGTGCGGTTCATTCAGAGAAGTTTCGTTTAAAATTGTTCATCTTTGTGTATCTATCGCACATGTTTACTTTGTGTATTTATCACACATGTTCACTTTGTGTATCTATCGCACATGTTCATTTTGTGTATCTATCACACATGTTCACTTTGTGTATCTATCTCACATGTTCACTTTGTGTTTCTATCGCACATGTTCATTTTGTGTATCTATGGCACATGTTCATTTTGTGTATATATCGCACATGTTCATTTTGTGTATCTATCGCACATGTTCATCTTTGTGTATCTATCACTCATGTTCACTTTGTGTATCTATCGCACATGTTCATCTTTGTGTATCTATCGCACATGTTCATCTTTGTATATCTATCGCACATGTTCATCTTTGTGTATCTATCACACATATTCACTTTGTGCATCCATCACACATCTTCACTCTGTGTGCTTATCGCATTTAACCTCATATGCCTTGGGCGTTGTTGTTCTTTCTCCTTGCGCGCGCGGCGGGTTAGACCTTCTTTGGTTAAGAGCATTTGGAACGTCTTCCAACGCTTATACCACTCATTTTCCTTTCGCGTGCAATGTGTTGGAATCTTGTTTGAGACCTCGGGTGTGCCCAACGGTCACTTTTAGCTTTTCCTGCGTGAAGTACAGTGAAGCTTGCATAATTTTCTTACATCCTTTCTGCATGAAATGTAGTTCGGTTTGTGGTTCCCACGCGTAGCGTGTTTGCTTATGAGTTTGCTGTAGCATTTCTTTGCATAACATTTGCATCTAGATGTTTCATTACAGCCCTCTTTGCATGATCATAAGTTATGCTTTTGCATTGTGCATGTCACTTGCATTTTTCCCCTACCTGCGGGCACATCTGTTTTGTTATCTTGTATGTTTGTCTAAGTCTTCGGCCTTGTCAAAAATGGGTCGTCTCTGGGCTTTGACATTCACTCCCGTTATTTCATGACTTCCGAGTACTGTCAAAGAGGGGCAACTGTAGACACCCCATTTTTGACCGTCCTCAAGACTTAGGCGTCATTCTTTGAACACTCGATGATCATCGATGCTCGTGTTCGTTTAGAGCGCCTGAAGTTCTTGGCGGAGTGCCTTGCCTTCGGACCTCTCGACTTTTCTGTTTTGTGCTTGGTTGTGCACCAAGGACTTGCATCCTTGCTTCTAAGGGAAGAGGGTGGCCTGCTGGCGAGCCCTACAACCCATCGGCTAGGCCTTGCTTCCATCGGCCATCAGTGGTGGCCGGTCGGCCTTGCTGATGGCCGGTCGGCCACAAGTTTTGGCCGAAGTCTTTTTTTTTTTTGCTTTTGCATATATTTTTGGTGCCAGCTGTTCCAGCTATTGAACACTAAGCTCATCCTCCATACACGTGTATGGAGGGATAAAGCAAGTTTTTGCTTGCATTTCCTATATAAGGGGAGCCCCCTCCCCATATTTGGGGGTTCAGATTTTTCAGAGCTAAAATCTCCCTCTCTCTTTGGAATTCTCACTCTCTCTCTATATTGTGCTATATTGAGTTCAAAAGTGTGTTTTCTTCACATATTTGCACTAAGACACCTAGTCAAACACCTTCACCTTAGTGTTGAGGATCTTGGAGGCCTTATTTGAGCACCTTAGAGTGGCTTTGGCTTGGTTTTGGCTCAGAAGCTTGCTGTTTTCTTGCTGTGCTACAAGATTAAGAAACTACCTCTTTTAAGCTTTGTTCTAGCTCATTGTTTTGCCACCTTTGCATGATGTTTTGAGACTGCTTTTAACCTCTTAAAAAAACTCTGATTTTAAGGCTTGAAAATGTTGGTTTAGTCTTGTGTGATTAAGGGGTGTTTCCCCTCTTTTGCTCTTTGGCTTGTAAAGCCTTTTGAGCCACCTTCCTTAGCTTTTGTAATAGCCTTTGTTTGGCCTTTTAACCACTGAATTCCAGAGGAATTTCAGTGGTAGAAAGGTGGTTTTGAGGTCCCAAATAGGAGGGGGTGGTCCCCCCCTCCTCTTGTCTTATTTGCATGTGTTGATGGCTTATCAAATGAGCATGCTTTTCTACCCTTTTGAAGCTTGGTTTAAGCATGTTTTTGCCACTGATTTGCCATGTTATAACTCTGTTTTTGGCTGATTTGGCCATTTGTTGCTTGCATCTTGCACTTGTAGTGTAATCCTACTTGTTGGCCTAGCATGACTCATGAGTTAGCCCACTAACCTAGCATGTATTAGCTCTACTCCAGCATGTTTTTGGTGTTATTTTGGCATGCATTAACTCTGATTTTGGTTGGTTGGGTCACCTCTTGCTTGGTTTTTTGTACTTATAGTGCAATCATGCTCACTTGCTTTACATACTTGATGTTTTGGCCTTTCATTCTAACTTGTCTTGGCTACACCCCAGCATGTTTTTTGGCATTGTTTTGACATGCTTTAGGACTTTTTTGAGTGGTCTTGGCCTTTTAGGGCTTGCTTTGTATAGTTATAGTGTAAATGGCTTCACTAGTTTTGAGTTTTGGAGCTTCAAACGTGCTTTGTTTGTGATGTTTGCATGATATGGCATCATTTGACATGTAATTTTAGAGCATGTACCACTGTCACACTTCCACATATTTCACTCTTTAAGTGTTTTCGAGAGTTGAGCGTTATGCCTTGTTTGCGAGCCATCATATGAGCATGCATTTCTTGCTATTTGAGCTTCAATTTCAGCATGTTGTAGCCTCTGATTTGGCATGATTAAGCTCTGTCCAGAGCTGGTTTGGTTATTTATGCTTGATATTGCATGCCTCTAGTGTTGTGTCCTTCACTAGTTTTAATGCCTAAGTCTGTAGCATATTGTACATGAGTTGTTTGCATGGTAAAGTCTTGCATTTCATGCCATTTCAGCTCTAGCCGATCAGCCACATGCTCTAGCCGATCGGCCACCAAAGCAGCCGACCTGCCACCAGTACTGGCCGATGGCCACCAATCATGGCCGATCAACCATCAGTGTGTTCTTGAGATCAAACAGAGGCAATCTGGAGGTTGGCACAATTTTCAGAAGTCAATAGGGTGCAAACAGAGGCATTTAGAGGCAAGGTAGTGGATTCCCGGGAGGACGCAACCGAGCATGCGTGCCTCCCTCGTTTGCGAGGCCATTTTCATCGCTTCATTAGCTAGTTGTAGTTAATTATATGTGCTGTAATTAATTTAGCTTAGTTTATTTTGTAATATTCTAATTAGCTTAGATTAGCTAATTGATTAATTCGGTTTGTAATTAATTAGCTTAGTATAACTAGTTATTCAATTCGGTTTTGTAATAATTAATTAGGTAGAGTAGTTAATTAGTTTATTGGTAGTAAGTAGCTTAGCTTAGCTTACTTTAGCTCTTATCTATTCGGACCCTCCTCCGAGAGGGCACAATGTTGTAATAAGTGTGCGTGTGTGTGTGAATGTCTTCCAACCCCACATCTTTCTCCCTTTTACTTAACCGCTTCGATGGTTAGTTTTAGGGCACGTTTCGATTAGCATCCTTATGCTTTGCATACGTGCATCATTCATTTGTCTTGCATACACCGAGCTCGGTGCATCATTCAAACTGCATCGTATTTCAATACACTTACTTGAATACGTGTTGCAAAGCATGTTATCAAGTGTTGCATTCATATGCCATCTTAGATAGCCGAGCCTATTTAGTTGCATTTTTGCATGTGTTGCATTAGGCATTTTAACATAACTAGGATCATGCATGATTTCTAACTAGTTCTATATTTTGGCTTGGAGTACACTGTAAGTGTTTACGCTTTAGCATACTTGCATGTGTGTGAGTGTTGCCATGATAGCATGCTTGCCATAAGGCTATTTGCTTAATTGCTATAACTGCATGAATGCCTGTGGATAAAGGCTTCATTACTTGAATTGGAACAATTCATTGAAATGTGAGTGTTAAGCCCACTTGAAGTGGCAAATCATCATGTTCTAAGCCCACCTCGTTTGGTGGCAAATCCGCATTTCTCAGCCCACTTGAGAATGGAAAATTCAAACCATTTTCGAAAACGAACATTGAATTGTTTTGTTCCAATTTAGGCGATCTAGTCTATACTTGTATGCTGTGCGCATCATGTAGTAAGTTAGCTAAATAACCAGAATAAGAACACATGTGTTTTCAAAACAACATATCATGGTTAGTAGAGGCCGGTCCTTTGATCGGGCGAGCGGGGGTGCTCATTTCATGACCTTCCCCCCTCGTACCCAAGTTCCCGAGCCAAGGCAACTTTGGTGATGACGGACACGTGGCCTTAGGCACGAGTCAGGGTTTCCTAAATTTTCCAAAAACAAAACATTTAGGTGGCGACTCTGTAATCTGGCAAAGCAGTCCATGTTTGGCGCTTTTTGATTAAAATCAATTTTCCAAAACGATTTGCCGGATTTGAACTCTTTGGTGATTTATCAGTCTTACATTGCACTTTGTGAGATTAGATACAGAACCGTGACAGGAGTCCGAACTGTAGTAGCATGAACCAATTCGTGCCCTCTCCGAAAAGGGAGCGCACAGAGGAAGTTCGGGCGGTCTACAGCAGCTTTTTAGCAGTTCGATCCAAGGCTAAGTTGACTGCTACTAGCTCCTCCTCCAGTCAGGCCTTCTTCTCTAAAAGTTGAGTTTGAAATTAAGGCACATCAGAGTATTATCCCTTTAATTCAAATACCTCTACATGTATATGGGAGACAAACTCTTTTTCCTTCTATAGTCTCTCTTCCGCAACCTTGGCCATATGGCAGATATTGATATAAAAATCTATGGTGGTTGTTGCCTGGGTCAAGTGGCTTGAGATGGCTATGTTGGAGTGCTCAAGAGCTTTGCAGCATTGGAGGAAACCATTCTTAATGATGGATCTTTGTAAGGCTTAATCCTTGAGAATGATGTCAACAATTCCAAACAAATGCCTAAGTCCACTGGAGGCAAAAAGACTCTGCTGACAGTAGAGGAACTCTCAAAGATTTTCAGGAGGGAGTCAGCAAGGACCAATGGTTCAGCCTCACTGCTGGCTAATTGAGCTGAGGAAGGCATGTCAAATAGGCTAGCCAGCCAGGCTTCAAAAATGTCTATCTCCTCCTCTAACATTGGAAGTATAAAGGAATCACTAGTGGAAGAAAAAGATGGCTACATGAGGATAGAGAAAGGAGTGGAGGAATCCCTAGCAATGTCTATTGTCCTAGCCACTAGCAAGTCAAGAGAAAAAGGACTAGAGCTGGGTGGTGGGAAGGAAATTGGTGAGCCACCAGTGTCTTCCTTACGAGTACCAGTTATCACCAAAGATAAAGTGACCACTGGAATTCTCTCAGGTGATAAAGGGGCAGCCAGGACTATAGGAGGAGTAAAATGAGATGAGATGAAAGATAGATGGGGCAGATATGGTGTTAAGCTTGGGCGTAAGGAAGGTGGGATACTTTGCTTTAAAAAGGAAGGCATGGGGAATATAGAGCTGGGAAGTGGAAGCATCATCTGAATGGGCTCTATATTCATTGGCACTTCACTATGAGCCTTCCTTGTTCCTTTTGAGGCTAAAGAGGTCAATGTCGAATGAGGAATGACTGCTACTGCATAGCAGAAAATAGAAAGAAAATGTTAATTTTTTGTTAAGTCTTGGAGAGGGAATC
Organism: Camellia japonica; assembly: GCA_030407325.1. Lineage (NCBI taxonomy): Eukaryota > Viridiplantae > Streptophyta > Magnoliopsida > Ericales > Theaceae > Camellia > Camellia japonica. The sequence continues at coordinate 56,502,086 of JAPPVO010000016.1, forward strand.
AAAACGAATTAAGGGAGAAATTACCAGCTTCAGAGGTTGTAATGGTAATGATTGGATAGCTGCTGTAACACCCTCAAAATAATAACATTAAAACCCATCAATTTAGACATGCATTGATATAAAAGATAAATACTCTTCTATTCATCAGAGTAGTTCATTACAATGAGTATTACATGTTAACAACAAAAGCAAATGCCCTACGGGCTTACAGCTTTCCAAGTTAACACTTGGTTACAAAAAGAGTACTAACTCAAATATACATTAAGCCCTTGGCTTGAATCTACATGTAATACATCCAAAAGATAACAAAACGACAAAAGTCTGACTGCCTCTAGCCTCCCAAGCTATGTCCTTGGAGGTGGCATGCTACCTGTACCTGAAAATGATGTCCCATAAAGGGTAAGCCACAGCCCAGTAGAAATACACTAAACCAACTATGAACAATGACTAAAAGATTAGCAGTTGATAGATGGTCAACACAGATACATCCACATATATCACATTCTAGTTTCATGACATTAAGTCCATGTTACATTTCATTTCCCATTTCTCTTTCAACTTTGAGTTTGAAACAAGGCTCAACATCTAGCCAAATAACTTAATGAGATTAAGACTCATCTTTAAAACACTTTTCGAAATTCAAGATGGATACACATTTTAATGCTATATCGATAACACATAAACCATTTCCACACTTTACGAAAGATACACATTTCGGTGCTGTATCAACATAACATAGAATCACTTCTATACTTCACAATTGATAACGATATACATTTTAGTGCTATATCAAATCAATTCGAACACTTCCATAATCAACACTTGATACACATTGTAGTGCTGTATCAATGTCACACAAAATCCGGTTTAGAGGTCCATCCCCTATCTTCCCCTAAACCGTGGAGTGCATCCCTTATCTCCTCCCACACAACACATGTATATAAACATAGATCATATACAATCAATCAATATATAAAGTTAATGTATTATTCCAGTCGCTATGTTCGATAGCATACTCAATTGATTAGTTTCAGTTTGCCTAATCATCATGCATTGTCTACAACAATCAAGACTATCCTCCACCGATAGCCCAAAGCAGTTATTTCTATACCGAAAATAAATGCACCAAATGGATATATAATCAACATTTCAACTAGGTGAGCGATGAATGAATCTAACTACACCCTTTAATCCCATACACATCCAATTCCAACATTCTCAATTCAACTCCTCTTTTCTTCAAATTAATTATACCAATTAATTTATCAATGTAATTAGGGCATTTCCCCATAATTAACATCACAACCCTAAGGTTCCATTTTCATCAATAACCCAACATTTATCTCATTTTTCTATGCCAAACATGCAAATAGGTTTATATAAACAAAACCCCAATTTTTGTAAAATTACACAAAGGCCCAAACTTTCTCAAAATTACCCAACAATCCCCAACTTATCAAAATGCTAAAATTCAAAGACAAAGCTCATGAGAAGGAGTAGGATATCCCTACCTCGAAGTTTGAGCTCAAACGGAGATGAAGACCAAAGACCAACGTGCTCCAAATCCCAAGTTTTTTCAAATTAAATCAAAGCCCTCAACCCACTTTATCTTTTTAACAAAGGACTAAGGATAGAAACTCACTCTAGATAGATCAAACCTTAGAGAGAAGACAAGTAGAGAGAGAGAGAGAGTCAGATCTAGGGTTTGCAAAAAGAAAGGAGATGAAAAAGTGATGTTTTCCCCGCTGCTACCTACTGATATATAACAGGCTCGCTCGAGCGAAAGATTGGTCGCTCGAGCGACCAAACACAAAGAATACTCGCTCGAGCGAAGAAAGTCTCGCTCGAGCCAACAACTCAAAGCTTCAGGTCTGCAACCCAGAAGCACGCTCGAGCGACAGAATGCTCGCTCGAGGGAGGAAACTCAAAACATACATCTCGCTCGCTCGAGTGAAGGAAAGCTCGCTCGAGCCAAGAAACACAGCTCTCAGGTCAAAATGAGACGCAGACGCACGCTCGAGCGCAAGACTTCTCGCTCGATCCACCAGACACAAAACTCAACTCTCGCTCGAGTGACCAAACCCTGGCTCGAGCGAAGGATCCAAAACAAAGAGCTCGCTCGAGCGACAAACTGCTCGCTCGAGCGAAGGACCAAAATTCTGGGCAGCAACCATTTGCTCCCAAACACAACCAACCTGTAACAAACCTGCTCAACACATCCTATAACTCAAATACAAAGTATGAAAGGATGTAAACAAGATTTAAACAACTGCTAACATCCACGGACACAAGTCCGGATCACTGTACAACAAGGGGTAAAACCCGAGATCGCTATAACTGCGAAGGACATAGAGCTCAGCAGTCTGTTTCTTTCTTGCAGCCTCCCTTTGTAATGCATCAGTAGCAGCAGCTTCATCCTTTAGTATTTGTTGTTGCCTCCTCCTTTCAGACCTCTAAAATACAATAATTTCTTTGGAGTATTCTTCTTCCACTGCCTTAGCAGCTGCCTCGTGAGTAGGATCACCAATAAGGTCATAAGGAGAAGCTGTCATTTTCCTTCTTCTTTTCAATGGTGTCTCTTTTTCCTGTTCGACTTCCTTCTCTTCCAGGTGAGCCTCAGGTTCTTCAGGGTCAAGCAGAAGTTTTCTTTTCTTCTGTTGCTGTTGCTTGCCCTTAAGAATGTTCAAAGCTTGAGCTCTCTGAGGAGAGTCTTCCTGTAGAGCTCCTGCACCAAGAATAGAAGTTATAAGTAAATAAGCAGGGCATCATAAAAGAAAGAGAAAAGGAAAATGGGAATGCATACATTTCTTCGAAGTAGCCCTGGTAACCCTAGGAGGAGGAGCTGAGGTAGCATGAGCAGTCTTTGTGGTAGCAGGAGTAGGAGCTGAGATAGTAGGAGCAATAGAAGAAGTGATAGTGATCCCAATATCCTTAGGTTTGGTTTGAGAAGGTACATCTAGCCCTACCAATAGATCTTGGGAAGAGATGGCCAGGAGCACTTCCATGTTGGTTGTCCACTAGTTCTAGTACCTCTTCAATGCAGTACTTTGTGGAATGAAGAGGGTGAATTGAAATTCGATCAGGTCCTGTATGAACTTGGAGGTTTCCTCCTCTAGCCTAGTTCTTGGAACTTTCAACTCTCTGCTTGCAAGATTTGGGTTAGTTTGGCTGCAGAGAGCGATAGGAATCCCCTAAGTAAGCCCAAACTGCCTAGCAAATTGAGCGGAACAGTAGGCTTTAGCTACGCACTTATAAGCTCGAGGACGTAGGGTGCCAACAAAGAGCTCCCTTAGAGTTAAGATAAAGGCCCACATATCCCTGTGTTGAGGTTGGGAGCAGGTTCTGTCAGCCAAAAAGGTCCTCAACCATGCTAGCCCTATGTTGGCCGCAAACGCAGAGGGGCAGAAGAAAGAAGCAAGAGGAGAAGTTGGGAGTTGATAGAAGAAAGTGAAGTAATAAGCAAAGTTGGAAGGATAAAGTGAAACTCTAGCATATTTTACTCCATAAGTAGTAGGGTCTAGTACCAAAAATCTCAGACACTTGTAGTGTAAAGCAAATGAAATAAGCAAAAAGCCAAAGTTGCAATATCCAGAATGGCCCCCCTTGGTTGGCATCCAAAGGTTTCTCACAAAACTGAGAACTGACTCTATATGCATAGCCCAAAACATATGGAGCTAAGGCTATCTTCTTTCCCGAATCAAGAGCCTTAGCAAGAGGGGTAAACTTAGGCATAATCCTCTGAGAAGAAGTGCAAAATAGAAATTTGCAAAGCCAATATAGGAGAAAAGATAAGAACTCTTGGTCTGATACAAGGCCTTCTCTCTTGTTTTCAAAATTTGCAAAATCACTAAAGGAGTTTAGAGAGGGAATGGAAAAAGACACAGTAAGGTTAGGGTAATAAGGACCGAAAGGAGTGCCAATGGGTGATAACCCTAGGAGATGGCATATATCAAGGACAGTACAGGCCATCATGCTACATCGAAATTGAAAAAAATTGAAAACTAGATTCCAATAACAGAGTGCAGCATGTATAAGGAAAGAGTCTTCAGAAATAGGAAATCTGGCTAGTCAAAAAGCGTCAAGAAGACAGAGTTTTTGAAGGTCCAGCATCCTAGTAGGCACAACTCGATCATACCATTCCTCTCATTTTGGTCTCAATGTAGGCCAGCAGCGATGGGGACAGTTTATTCTCCAGCTTCCCCAGTCAAGGCCACCCTCATAAAGGAGGCAGTGATCTTCTAGACGTAGGTATAGGGTAGGAAGCTAAACAGGGGCTTCCTTGAAAATGGGTCCAAGCACAAACTCCCCTTGAGCATGGTGACGGGGAATGAGAATGCGTCCATCAACGGTGCTTCATTCATCAGCTCTGTACTGCTCACATTCTTCATTAATGATCCTCTTCAAAGCTACAGACGGGCTCACACGCTTAACAACTAGTACTTTCAGAGAGGAAGAAGCCATTGATGAAAGGACGAATGGAAAGCAAAGAGTTTGAGTATGAAAAGAGTAGAAACTTGCAGTTAAGAGCAATAGGAGTGAAAAGGTTTGTTTTTGGACAAGTGAGTAGGCTAAAAATGTAAGAAGAAAGGATTTTAAACCTTTCTGTCCAAAGTACCCAATCAGCCTAACGGGTCAAGCAAACCCAAAATAAATGATTTGATGGATTTTTGACTCATGTGGAATTAAAACTTTAGTTTTAGAACACAAGGGGTCCCAAGCCATAGTCTCTTTCAAAGAGTAAGTTTGGAAGGGAAATTTATTTCAAAGACTCAACTCGGCTTCGAAAACCTGTAATTGGTTTCGAAGCCATTTTATGCCTTAAATGAAATTATAGTTAAGGTTTGTTTTCTTCGAAGGCTTTATAAGCATACTCCTAGATTGTCTTTGCAAGGTAATGTCCTTCGAAAGAGTCTTTGGAATGCTTATCTTATTTAGAGTTGTGAATTCTAAAATAAGTAAGTACTTCGAAGCAAGAGTGGTCAATTCAAAGCTGTGATTTATACAGTTTAGGTTAACCAGATGATTGCAGCATCAAAACCTTAAGTCAAATATGGACACTCCTATGAGAAAATCCATGCTTCGAAGCACTTAAAGCCAGGTATCAAAGAAAGTTGGTTGCTTCGAAGCTATTATTCACAGATTACACAGATAGAGTAAGGCATAAAGCCATATTCGCCATGCAATAGATCATACAATTGGAATACAAAACCAGATCATGACTGATGATATTTGAAGAGCTTAGTTTTATTGATATGCAATATTTACATTAGGAACACTTACTTGGTTACATTCTCAATTTCATAAAAGTAATGAATAGACAAAGTCACAAGATCATAGAACTTTGTCCAGCAAAATTCAATAAATACATACTCTTTTTCTAATCTATTTTCTATCCTATCCAAATTAGGTCTATCTAACTAGTGGGCCCTTAATTGGAGGAAGAGTTGTTGGGCGTTCATTTCAACTTCTATTTGTTTGAGAGCTTTCTCTGTTTCATCCATTTCTCCTTCCCCATGTGTTTCATCCATAATGGCATCTTCTCCAAACTCTAAGTCGTGGTTCTTGAAGTTCTCATATTCTTCAAGAAGATTCTCTGCCTTATACTGAATTTGAATACGAGCAGCAGAGGTTTCCTCTAGCAACCCACTGGTAATAGAAGCATTTGTGTGCCAGTTGAGTAGAAGAAGAAGTTGATCCAAGAAAGTATAAAGCTCTACCTGGGCTATAGGGTTAAGGATGTGGCTTCAAGAGATAATATCACAAGACCACAATAAGTTCTTGTGAGGAATATCATCTCGAAAGACTTCAAAGGATAAATGAGAGAAAGCGGCAAGTAGAGTCTGGGCTCTATACTGTTGGTAAGAAGTAGGAAGATGGGGCTTGGTAGGGAGCAAAATGTTGGCTCTCGAAGAGGGTGAGTTTTAGTTCTTCAATCCAGTTAGGATTGGAAGGCAGAGAAGGAGTAATTGGGTCTTCTAGGTGGGAACTCAACCTTGTTCACACATTCTAGACAGTCAGAGGAGCAAAGTTTTGCTTTTTTGGCTAAGAGTAAGGGACTGATTCCCAAGGATTCAACAGGGTGTGGAGTATTTCACACTATTCTAGACGACAAGGTAGAAATATACCATGCCGAAAGCAAGTTGTCCTCAAGGCTACGAAGACGGTCGAGGGGGCGTATGGATATACTACGGAGCTGCGCATGAAGGAATAGATTGCAACAGGGTCATCAAATTCAGGAAATCGATGGTGGATTCGCTCCCTTGTTTGAGGTTGAGTGGGTGTATGCCAAGTTCCCTAGCCAATGCTATTAAAAGTGTTATTAGAGGAAGAGAATGCAGCTTCATCCCATGCAAAAAGTTTGGAAGCAGAAGAGGAGCTTCCAAAATCCATTTTTGCAAGTTCTTGTTCCAAAGGTTGATATTTTGTGAAAGCATCCATAACTTAAATAAATTGAGGCAGATAAGCATGGCCAATAAATGCGTGAAGGTTCTTTCGAGGACAAACATCATTGTTTATTACCTCTTTGTATGTACGATCGATGAAAAGAAGGGTTTGTTTGGCCATGGGAACTGTATCAACCTTTTCGAATACTCAAATAGTGAAAAATGTTTAAGCACAGGAAAGAATTTAATGCAGATCAAGTGCTTCATTTATGGAAGGCAGTTGCATTTCTAAGAAGATGCAAAGTATACGCATGTCTAGGACGTGGACAAAGTGCATTATGCAAAGTCTACGCATGTCTAGGACGTGGACTGTAGACACCTCATTTTTTACTGCCCTTAAGACTTGAGCACTACTGATTGTTTACTTGGTGATGAAGGTGTGCAGTGCAAAGGTTCGATATCTTCAGCAAGAGGAGCTTCAAATCCTAACCTTATACCCCATTTTTGGACTAAAACTATTTTGACCAAAGATTTTAGACCTTAAAACCCTCTCTTTGAAACCATTTTTGAAAAAAAAGTTTTTGCGATGTTCCGACACTCGCATTTTGTTAAATGTTGTGCTTTTCGGTAAACCGAGCAAGGACAAAGTGGAAATGCATGAAAGAGAAGTGAACTTTTTGAAAAATCTTTAAAACATCTTATTTAGAGGTTTGGAGTTGAAGAAAATTGGAGGAGAGGGAAGAAACCTAGTTGGGGAGGAAGTTGGGCATAAATCGTTAAGAGAAAGTTGAGCGGCCCTCGCTAAATCAAGCCTATCCGTTTGCACACTTGGATTCCAGCTATGATGCCACCACCATTAGAAAGAAGACTTCTGGGGCTTCATTTTTCACTCAAGAATCTCCTAAAGCCGATCCGGATGAGGGAGATATGGTTGGTTGAAGTTGGGCATCAATCCGATTGAGCTGGAAATGAGCAGTCTTCACTAAAAGAAGCATAACTTTTTGCACACTTGGAATTTTGATGTGAGGCTTCCACCATTGGAAATATTACTTCTGGGGCTTCAATTTAGACACAAGAATGACCAGAAAAGGAGTCTAGATGAAGGAGTTATGCCCGTTTGAAGTCGGGCCTGGAAGCAAATTTTTAGTGGCCGGCCGGCCACCACAAGTGGACGACCGGAAAGACAAGTGGCCGACCGGCCACTTGAAGTAGACGACCGGCCTCTAGTGTCCCAATCTCAGATATTTTTCAAATCTTTTCCCTCCAGCTGCTCTACACAAGCTCCAACTGTTTGTTTTGCAGATATTTCGACCAAGGCTCTCCTTTTTGCTATATATAGAGGCTATATCTCATATATTGAGAGGTTAGGAAGTTTGGTAGCCTCTCTCTCTAAAATTCCTCTCTCTCTCTACAAAATTTTCAGAGCAAAATCTCTGCCTTTCTCTCTAGAGTTCTCTCTATCTTGCCCTTTTGTGCATAGAAGTAGAGAAACACTTCTAGTTTGCCAAGACATCCTTAACCAAAATTGCTTGTCTTTGGGCTGAGAGTCCTTGGGACTTTGTTTGAGCTCCAAAAGGTGGTTTTAGCTTGATTTGGTGCATCACTTGTGCCTAGAGTGCTCTTTGCTTCAAAGGTATAATACTTACCTTCTTTAAGCTTGCTTTGAACACTTGTTTTGCCACCTTTGCAAACTATTTTTGGCCTGGTTTTCAACTACAAAAACCTCTGTTTTTCAGTCCTAAAAATGTTGGTTTAAAACCATTTTGTGCTAAGGGGTTGTCTCCCCCTTCTTGTTGCCTATTTGTATGTGTCTTTGCATCATCTCTTAGTATGTAAAAGTCAAACCTGTTGGGCCTTTAAACCATTGAAATTCAGAGTTATTTCAGTGGTAAAAATGTGTTTTGAAGTCCAAAAATGGAGGGGTTAGCCTCCCCTCCTTGTCTCTCTATGCCATGCCTAGTTAGCATTACAAAGTAGCATGTTTTTGTGGCTTGTGTTGGCTTAATTCAAGCATGTTTTAGGCTCTAATTTAACATGTTTTAACTCTATTTTTGGCTGGTTGGGTCACTTGTTGCTTGCATCTTACACTTGTAGTGTAATTTTGCTTACTAGCCTAGCATGCCTAATGAGTTAGCCCATCATTCTAACATGTATTAGCTTGACTCCAGCACATTTTTGCTAATGTTTTAACATGCTTTACCTCTGTTTTGAGTGGTCTTGGTCATATGATCCATGTATTGCATAGCTACGGTGTAAGTGTCTTCACTAGCTTTGCGTTTTAAGGCTTCTAACATGCTTTGCATGAGATGATTGCATGATGTAGCATCATTTTACATGTGATTTCAGAGCATATTCCTCTGTCAAGCTCTCACATATATCACTCTTTAAATGCTTTTGAGAGTGGTGCTTTATGCCTTGCTTGTTAGCCAATTTGTATGCATGATTTTCTTGCCTTTTAAGCTTTAATCTCAGCATGATTTAGCCTTTGTTTTGGCATGCTTTAACTCTATTTTGAGTTGGTTTGGCCCTTTGAGGCTTGTGTTGTAAGGTTGTGGCACAACCCCTTTCATTAGCTTAATGAGTTAAGCCTTTAACCATGCATTACATGAGTTGTTTGCATGATTTTGAGTTACTTAGCATATTATTTCAGTGCTGAAATATATGTCATTGCACTCCATTGTTTCAATCTTTCATTCGCTTTGAAAGTAGTCTTGAGCCCCTTGATGACTTAAATGTGGAATTGAGGTTCGTATGCCTAATGGTTTTAATCCTCCCTTGAGGATTTCTACTAACCAATAGCATGAAACCTCTTTCATGCTCAAGGCACTTGTGGCTTAGGCCATCTTTCCAATTAGAGGACTTTCACATTGGACCTAACTAGTTAATGAATGGCTTGGTAATGTAAAATGTGTAAACAAGAAAGTGGACAAGTAAAACATGAATAAGATAAGCATTTGTGTTGCATTGCATGTATTTGGATCGGACGTTAATCTAAACACAAGAAATGTGGGACGTTTCATACTCATAGTGATGAAATGTGTTGCATTTCTTCGTCCCTTTCACCCTTGATCATGCATGATAGGGTGGAGGCACTTTGAGTCTTATGTGCGCATTCACTAAGCTTGTACAAGCTTGGCTTTTGGGCCATCATGCATTGAGATGCTTGGTTGGTGGCCTGAAAGCCGAGTGCGACACTCCTTTGAGCTTGAGAAATGATGAGGAGTGTGGTAGTACACACATTTCCTTGTAAATACATTGTTGTGCCTCTGTTGTTCTCTGTTGCAGCAAAACCAGAAGTTTGGAAAAGCAGGTGGCCGACCGGCCACTTGAGGTAGCCGACCGACCACTTTCACTAGCCGGCCGGCCAGTTAAGGTGGCCGGCAGCCACTTTTTGTGGCCGACCGGCCACTAGTCCATTTTTGTGCAAAAATGATCCTGTTTTGGAGCAGAAACAGTGTGGAGGTTGGTTCAATGTTTAGAAACCAAGGCGAGTGCAAACAAAGGCAATTAACGGCAAAGCAATGGATTTCCGAGCGGACGCCAACCGAGCATGCATCTCTCCCTCGCCCGCGAGGCCATTTAATTGCTTTAATTAGTTAGAGTAACTAGTTAATCAATTCGTTTTGTAATATTTTAATTAGTTCTTGTAATTAATTATTTTATTCCAATTGTGTTGTAATAATTAATTAGCTAGAATAGTTAATTAGTTGTTTTGTAATAATTAGCTTAGCTTAGTGTAGCTTAGCTTATTTATTCGAACCCTCCTTCGAGAGGGCACAATGTTGTAATAAGCGTGCGTGTGTGTGTGCATGTCTTCCAACCCCACTTATTTCTCCTTTTTACTTATCCGCTTTCGATGGTTAGTTTTAGGGCACATTTTGATTAGCATAACTTATACTTGCATGTTTGCATCATTCATTTGTCTTGCATGCACCGGGCTCGGCACATCATTCAAACTGCATTGTATTTCAATACCTATTTGAATACATGTTATCAAATTGTCGCATTCATACACCATCTTAGATAGCCGAGCCTATTTAGTTGCATTATTGCATGTGTTGCATTAGGTATCTAGAAAAGTTAGGATCATGCATTGTTTCTAACTAGTTTTCTGTTTTGGCTCGGAGTACACTGTAAGTGTTTACGCTTTAGCATACTTGCATGAGTGTGAGTGTTGCCATGATAGCATGCTTGCCAGGAGGCTATTTACTTAAATGCTTAACTGCATGAATGCTTGTGAATGAAGGCTTGATTGCCTGAATTGGAACAACTCGAATGATTGTGAATTTTAAGCCCACTTTGCAAAGTGGCAAAATCATCATGTTTTAAGCCCACTTGAGGGTGGCAAATCCGCACTCTAGCCTACTTGCGAGTAGCACTTTCAAACCATTTTCAAAAACAAACAGGAGTTGTTTTTTTCCAATTCTCATGATTGAGTCTATACCTGTATGTATGCGCCACATAGTAAAGTTAGCTAATAATCCGGAATAAAAACACATGCGTTTATAAAACAACATATCATGGTTAGTAGAGGCCGATCCTTTGATCGGGCGAGCAAGGGTGCTCATTTCAGGACCTTTCCCTCTCGTACCCAAGTTCCCGAGCCGAGGCAACTTTGGTGATGACGGACACGTGGCCTTCGGCACGAGTCAGGGTTTCCTAAATTTTCCAAAAACAAAATATTTAAGTGATGACTCTGTAATCTAGCAAAGCAGTCCATGTTTGGCGCTTTTTATTCAAAATTGATTTTCCAAAATGATTTGTCAGATTTGGACTCTTTGGTGTTTATCAGTCTCACATTGCACTTTGTGAGATTAGATTCAGAACTGTGACAGGAGTCCGAACTGTAGTAAGACCAATTCACGCCTCTCCAAAAGGGGGTCACGCGAAGAAAGTCGAGTCTACATGGACAAAGTGCATTAAGTCCACTAATATCACCAAGTATTGGGTATATTAGTGCGGGGGGTAATGTTGGCTACATATTTTGTAAAAACTAATTGCAGCTTAACACGTGGTACATGAAGGACAATTTGGGAAGTTAATACAAGTCTCCAGTCAAAGATAGACATGTGGCAAGTCATATTGGTTATAATGAATCTGCGCAGCACTAGAATAGCTAGAAGGTGCAAGATGAAGTGGCCCAACGATTACTCACGAATTCAAATTCAAATTCAAATTCAAATCCAAGAGGGAAGCCTAATTGCAAAAATGGCGTAGTGGGACTGACTGTGAGAGAGCATGATCAGCAATCATAGGAGGACATTTCGACAATTGGAAGCCCACTTCGACTATTACCTTTGGAGAGTATAAATAGCAAGGAAAGCCCCAAATTGAAGACCTAGATTCAGATCGAGAAACCAGTTTATTTACTTCATATTTCTTTCCAGTTTTACATTTCCAATTCTTTATATTTCCAGCACTTCAATTCCTGTATTGCACTTCATTTCTTAGGAGTAGTTTCAAGTAGTTGTTGCTGTAAACCTTTTTAAGGCTGCGTCATTTCATTGTAAGTTCCTATTTACTTAATGAAATTTAGTTCCTGAATTGTTCTGTACTTGTTATTTCTTATAAATTTTTCCTAAAACAAGCCACCAGTAAAAGTCCTCTTCATTGAAGCTGAAAGAACTTCAACACAATCATCTGATAATTGGTTGGCAAGTAAAAATTCTGTAACTTCAACACAATCATCTGATAATTGGTTGGCAATTAAAATTCTATAAGGACTGATTGATCTTACTGGCACGCTTAAATTTACACTATTAACCTTCGAAAGCCAAAAAAGCCAACACTTGCTTATATCCCATAATTCTTTTTGTAAAACAAACATGGATAAGAAATATTCAATACTATATCTTGAACTCAACAAACATGAGCATGGGATATGTTATATCCAATCTATATATCCTATTTATTGCATATACTGAGTAAATCCCAAGACATATTATATTCTTCATTTTATATTCGGACAATCAAACAAGTGTTCTTGATCTGATCATGCAATCAAAACTCAATTAAGATGTGAGTAGCGAGTATTTCAGAGTTCATCTTTGAATAATTGAAAGTTGACACTCCAAAAAAATGAAGCTACTTAAAAGGGCAATGACTCACTCCTAGAGATTGAAAGGTATATAATTGGTGCTACCAAAAAAGATGGAAGCTTGATACTTGCCATTGGAGACAATAATCATCATAATATGAATTGTCGTTTCAAATTACACGCCTGCTCACCACATTATAAAAAAATGGATAAGTTATGTGGCTAACATAAGTAAGAATTGTCTCTATGATACCAATAATATACAACTAGTTTAACATTAGAGAAACTTGACTGGCACCACACTGAGTTAAGGTTTCTTCCCCTCGAAGTTGCAAAGCTCTCAAAAACCTCTCCCTTTTTTTCTTTTTCGAACGACTCAAAAATCCCTTCAACAAGGTGTAAATAGGGCACGATTCAAGAGCCATCTTGCTCTTATTCTTTTTTATTTATTTATTATTTACTTAAAACTTCTTGTAGGTTAATCTTTTTGTTGGAAAATCAAACTTGGAACCTTTGCCATCGAATGCCTAATTTTAGTAATCACTATATACATTTGTTTTCTCATATCATATGGAAGTATCTATGAGTACTTGTATATTTTCAGACATTTTATTGATGAAATTTAGTTACAATTTTTAGTAAAAGTCCTAGAGGATCTTAAAAATGAATGCTATAGCAATCTAAAAAATCCATGTTAAAATGGCATCAATTATGAACCCTATGTAAGTCCAGCATTTCTTTATATGCACATTATTGTAAGAAGGTCTGAAGATGGTTGAATGTATCCTTATAAGGAATTTAGATTTATAGATATTTGATGTAATGTTGGTGTAATGGAGTGGTGAATGGAAACTTAGATCTCACATGTGTTCTTTGTAAAAATGAACCTGAATCACTGAGGCATGTAATGATGTTCTGCCCCTTTATATGGAAGGTCTGGTCAGGTATCATTACTTGGTGGGGTCTCCAATGGCAATCCCAAGCTCAGTTGATCTTCTACTCAAATGGTGGTACTGGTTTCAAATTCAAAAAGATTGAATTGCAGCTCTGGAAAGCTATCACCTTAGCAGTGGGATCGCTATTTAGAAATGACTGCATTTTCAATGGAACCACTTCAGACTTGTCTGAATTATGTGATCTCATAAAGGTAAGGGTTGCTATGTGGATAAAGCTCACTCTTTTGGGAATTCCTACTCAATTGATGACTTTGAAACAAATCTTCAGCAAACAAAACAGTCTTGGCCACGGAGTGATTGAGAAGTGAACAAGCAAGGCTGCAAATTGGTGCTCTGATACACATGGGATTGGAGTGATTGTTTTTGCTTTTGTTGAATCTTCAGCTAGAAGCTACTATTGTGGATATAGTCACAAACCTGAACCAGGTCAGGTATTGTGAGAGTGACAGAGGTTTGGGCACCACCTAGGACTACTGAAGGCCTATTTGTTGGCTGCTTGGATGAAGGGCTGGTTATTTATTTTTTTATTTTTTATTTTTTTCTTGTTTATGTAGTTTGGTTGGTTTCTCACCATCCTGGGTAGCTAGCACACATTTGTGCTTCCTATTCGATGCCAATCTAATTGGGATCATCTAGCTTAGCTATGATACTTTTGCTCTTTCCTGCTTTATTGATGGATGTCATGTACTCTGTACCTTTTTATATTCAATAAAGCTTTCTCTTTTGCCGATCAAAAAACTAATGACAATCTTCGAACAAGAACAAATGAAGATCATTTGGTTGATTAGGCAGTAGATAATATTATAATGTATATGAGGAAATATCATTTTGTTCCCTTACCTATCATTCAAAAATCAATTAAATTTTTATTTTTTTAATAATATTAATTTTACACCTAAACTACTTGATTTTGGATCAATTTTATTCCCGCAATTAACTTTTGTTTTTAATCAAACAGAGTTGTTGACGTGTCATTGAAATTTCATTTTACCTACCAAACTATCTCTAAAATATCAATTAACCCTCAAATTTCATTTTATTCAGGGTCTAATTGATAGATTGGAGATAGTTTGGGGGGTAAATGAAATTTGGATGCTACATCAGTAATTTTTGTTTGATTATAGACGACAATTGACAATAGGAGGAAAATTGATGCAAAATCAAATAGTTTAGGTATAAAATTGATAGTATTAAAAGAATAGGGAATGAATTGATTTTTAAGTGATATTTTGATAGGCAAAACAATATTTTTACTACACATATATATATAACATGGGGAGATAAGTTTCTATCGTATCCCATTTCATTTGAAACTTTCTACTATTTGATAAAACCATACAAAATGGAGTATATTATTCGCATATCATATTGTATCTTAATACATTATTTGTGTAATTCGGATATTAACTTTTAAACAAAAATAAAATGTTTAAATGTTAATTTCTTAACAAAAACTAATTGTTCAAACAAAAATCTCATTCAATAATTAATATCCGAATATTTGTATTTTATTCAATATCCGAACAACACAAATAATATTTACTAAGACCTCAAATATAATCTCCCTACAAAATGGTTTCAGTCAAATACCTTCTCACCCTTCCTATGTGACATCTTGCCTAGAACCATTTGAAGTACAACTTCATCACCTGATTTACTAAAATATTGTTTTATTACATAGAATAGCAAGAGATGATAATAATAATAATAATATAAGAATTTTGTTAAAAATGTCCTTTTAGAACTCTTGTTAACAAGTTAAAATAATTGTACATGTCTGTTTAAAAAATATAAAATGTCTAATTATTTTAAATTTGGTCAAATTAATTTGATAGTACTTAACTTTGCTCCTTGTATCATTTTTTTCCATGCAAAATCATGGATTTTGAATTTCGTATTCATTTGATATAACCGATAACTTCCATTAAGATTGTTAGAGTATATTAGTTATTAATGTGTATGCTTTCCCCTTTCGATGACCACTTTCCCTTTAGGCCATGATGTTAGGCCATGATGTTGTTTTGTATAGCATATATACCACTTAGGCCATTTTCTCCTATATAAAGGAGACCATGTATAACATTCAATAATATCAATATATACACAATTTCTCTCTCTTTCTTTCTCTATACAGTGAAATTAACATGGTATCAGAGCGATAAGATTTAGGCCTGTATTTCTTTCTCACCAGCGGGCAGCCGGCCGGCGACTTTGCCTTCGCTGCGCGCTGGAATTTTCTGCACATACCTTCTCTCCCTGCAACTTCTTCGCATTTCCTTATCTTCTTCTTCATCCACAGTTTTACTGTAACACCCCAAATTTCTAGCCCAAATGATAAGACAACAATCATGGCTCTTTCAAGGAAAATCGAATATAAATCTCCAAACTTACATTACATGATACAATAGTTCTTCATGCAACAATACATTAATCCAACAACAAGTAAATAAACAAATAAATACCCCCAAAGGTTTACAAGTTTCCAAGGCTTGAGCCTAGTTACACAAAACGGTTATTCAAACCCACACAAACACAGCCCTTGGCTTACACACAGAGTCACAGCAAAATGAGAGTATTGTACTCTCAACACACATACTTCCACGCCCCTAGTTGGGTGGGATCACCACATCTTTTCCTGCACAAAAATCTCATAGGGTGAGCATAAAGCCCAGTAGGAAATTCTTAACAAAGTATATACATTTTATACAAGTCTCAAGAGATGAAATGCACATGCCATGCTATGTCCTTTTTGAAGATAAATCACATTTTCATCTTTTGAAAACCATCATGCTCAATGATATCATGCAATTTCAATTGTTCAAAACTTAACAATTTATTTCAAGTGCAGTAAATACGACTCTGGTAATTCCAAGGTCGGTGTCTGCAAGTAGACTGTACAAGTACTACCAAATTGTCATTTTTGCCGGTATTAACCGGAAGGCTCGACACCTATCCGTGCGGGTTTTCGGTCTTTCACCCCAGACTCTCAGGCCAACTTATTCAATATCATCTTCACCACCTACCAAGACTTACCAACATATTTACCCCAAAACCATTCCATGAAAACTTGTTTCTCAACATTTTTCTCAATGCAAGTTTTCAAATCAACTTTCAAACTTTAATGTAATCAAATGAATTGATATGCCAATAACACAAGATGAATATAAATACTTTTATTCTAATTCATCATCCAAGGAATAACACAATTCCCTCTTCTCAAGTATCCCCGACAATTAGTTATTTCAAGACTATTTCAACGTTTTGAACAATAATTTCCAAAATGAACAACAATTCTCATATTCCCTGAAATTCATCATTTATATAAATATAAATAAGAAATTTTCCAAACATTCATTTATTTTGACACACAAAATAAATATAACAATATCATTTATGGATTTTCAGTCTCTTTTTAAAAAAAATCCTCAAATTCTAGGTTTTCTCACCAAAACTATACAACTCAAATCTTTTGAAAGAAAACTTTCCAAAATTATCTTTTCTTCAATCAACGATGATCAAAGCTCATAAGATCATTTTAAAAGAATAAGAGACAAACTCACTTTCAAAATCGCTTAACTTCTTGAATCAACAATCAATTTTCAAAGCTATCGAAAGATGATTTCGAAAATCATGTAGATCTTACAAAAATATATATATAACTCTAAGAAAATCCCTACCTCAAGTTTTGAAGAAGAAATGAGATGAAACCCCCAAAATCAACGGTGTCGAAACTCGATCTTCACCGCACATAACGAAGCCCTCGAGAAGTTAACCAACTTTGATGAAGAAACTATGGTAGAACTCTAATGGATCTTGAGAAATCAAGGTTTTGATCCAATTTGGCATAGGGAAATGTAGAGAGAAGGGAGAGGAAAGGGTTTTTACAAAGAAAGAGAGACCTAACAAGAGTGAGATACACTCAGCCTAAAGAGAAGAAAAGACCAAAATTTCGGACTCACCTACCACTACACGTACGGCGCTTCTCCCGCACTTGCACTCCCGCACCTGCATTTATTGCAGTAGCCAAACAAGCCATCCCCTGTTTTCCGCACGTGCGGCTCAAGCAACTTCGAATGCATTTTGCATTTTTGCTTCGGCGAGCTGACCGGGCAGCTCGACCCCGGTAAGCTGACCGGTCAAAATCAGGATCACTACATTTACAGAGGAAGCTATGGAGATTTCCTCAATTCGACTACCACCCAACAAAATTCTATCTCTTGGATACCACTTGTATAACTCGAGATTCTATTTCCTCAATGGGTTCTGCTCCCTGCGCATGATTCAATATGACTAACAACTCCATACCACCAACCATAAGGGACTACTAACAAACCCATACTAGTCTTTCGAGTCATTCCGGATCTCATTCCTCCTCGAAATGGCTTCGCTGAACCAACCCACGACCAGCTATGGCCAAACAGGTGGTTCTCCAGCGATACTCCTGCTGGCTCCGGCATCAGTGTTTGTGAGTTTGCCTCTGTTTCAATGGCGGAGGATATTGGTGCCCAAAGACGTGGCGCTTTTCGCCACCGGAGCGATTGCCGGCACCGCTGCGAAGACCGTCACGGCTCCTCTTGACCGTATCAATCTTCTTATGTAGACTCATGGATTACGAGCTAGCCAAGAAGACATCAAAAATAGCATTGGACCTAGTAGGGCTAATAGCAGTGGCCGTAGCCCATGCATTTGCACTCTTTGTTGGAGTGTCCATGGCAACCAACATCTCAGATGGCTATTTGAATCCACCTGTCACTGCTGTTTTCCGCCGCGAAAGCATCTGCTGGTTCGACGATAGCCGCCATTTTCAGCTATCACTCTCTCTCTCTCTCACCTCAAAATCTAAGGTCAAACCTCTCACTGCTCCTCCACTCTCTCCTCCCAACCTGCTCCTCCCAAATCGCAGGTGCATACTCCATCCAATTTACATCCTTATTCCGATTTGATGAAGAAGCAGAAGAAGATAAACAAGAAAAACATGAATGTTCACCTGAGGACTTCAAAAATGACTCATCAAGCCAACCTTCAGAGATTGCCTGGGGGAC
Source organism: Camellia japonica (assembly GCA_030407325.1). NCBI lineage: Eukaryota > Viridiplantae > Streptophyta > Magnoliopsida > Ericales > Theaceae > Camellia > Camellia japonica. The sequence goes on from JAPPVO010000016.1 coordinate 56,520,504, forward strand.
CAAAGATTGAAACGATGTTTTTGCAGACAGTATGTTGAGAACGAGGTCTTCAAGGCACTCAGCTAACTGTGCAAACCCTTTAACCATTTGACTGGAACTTATGAGGCCTTCCTCTGATGCTTCCTTCAACAACTTCAATATGAGTGGTTCTGCTATTTGGATCTCCATGGCAAGAACCAAAGCCCTTTTCACAACCTCATGATAAAAGAATGAAACACCTAACTCCCGTATACACCTACAGGTTATTTTGTCTTGTGTTGTACCTTTTCTTCCCGATACAATGGCTCCAACATGACCCATACACCGGCCTGGTGGAGCAGTGAATCCAGCAATACCAGTAACAATAGGTTTTTGAGTCCCACTTTCTTTTACAATGGTGTGAGCACTCTGACCATCATAGTGGTGTGAGCACTTCTTTTCTTCTTTTATCCATTCCCCACTACCAACATACCCACCATGTTCCCACTCTCTTCAACTTTATTTTATTTTCTATATATATATAGTCCCTATAAACACTCCATTTTTGACCGTCCTTAAGACTTGGGCACCACTGATTGGATCATTTGATGGTGCAGGCTATGCAGTGTAGAGGTTCGATTTTTTCAGCAAGAGGAGAGAGTCAAATCCCAACCTTACACCCCATTTTTGGACTAAAACTATTTTGACCAAAGATTTTAGACCTTAAAACCCTCTCTTTCAAAACATTTTTGAAAAGAGTTCCTACGATGTTCCGAGGCTCGCATTTCGTTAAATGTTGCGCTTTTCGGTAAACCGAGCAACGACAAAGTAGAAATGAATGAAAGAGATGTGAACTCTTTGAAAAAATCTTTCAAAACATCTTGTTTAGTGGTTTGGAGTTGAAGAAAAGAAGAGGAGAGGAAAGAAACCCAGTTGGGGAAGAAGTTGGGCATGAATCGTTAAGAGAGAGTCGAGCACCCCTCGCTAAATCGGGCCTATCCATTTTTACACTTGGATTTCAGCTATGAGGCCACTACCGTTGGAAAGTGGACTTCCGGGGCTTCATTTTTCACTGAAGAATCTCTTAAAGCCGTGTCCGGATGAGGGAGATATGGCTGGTTGAAGTTAGGCATCAACTTGGTTGGACCGAAACTGAGCAGTCTTCACTAAAAGTGGGATATCTCTTAGCACACTTGGAATTTTGATGTGAGGCTTCCATCATTGGAAAGAAGACTTCTGGAGCTTCAATTTAGACATAAAAATGACCTTAAAAAGAGTCCAGATGAAAGAGATATGCCTGTTTGAAGTCGGGGCCAGAACCAGTTTTTTTTGTCGACCACTGGTGGAATGTGTTGGTCACAAATGGAGCTTGCCGGCCATAGGTCGGCCAACATTAGTGGCTGGTCAGCCACAAATGTCCAGAAAGCTCAGAATTTGCAGATATTTCTCCTCCAGCTGTTCTACACTGTGCCAGCTGTCTCTAAATCAGATATTTCGACCCAAGGCTTGTATTTTGCTATATATGGAGGCCATATCTCTCATATTGCAAGGTTAGAAAGTTTGGGAGCCTCTCTCTCTAAAATCTCTCTCTCTCTCTCTGTCTCTCTCTCTATAATCCTCTCTCTCTAGACTTCTCTCTCTCTTGCCTTTTTGTGCATGCAAGTAGAGAAACACCTCTCCTTTGCCTAGACACCCTTGATGAAAGTGGTTCATCTTTGGGCTGAGCTTGCTTGAAGCTCTCTTGGAGCTTCCTTTGAGCTCTAGAAGGTGGTTTAAGCTCAGATTGTTGCTTAAGTTGTATCTTCCCATGAAGAGGTATAAGACTCACCTATTTAAGCTTGTTTTGCATGCTTGTTTTGCCACCTTTTCAAACTATTTTTGGCCTGGTTTTCAACTACAAAAACCTCTATTTTTCAGTCCTAAAAATGGTGGTTTAAGGTCATTTTGTGTTAAGGGTTGTCTCCCCTTCTTGTTGCTTATTTGCATGAGCCTTTGCATCATCTTCTAGCATATTAAAGTCAAAATTTTTGGGCCTTTAAACCACTAAAATTCAGAGTTATTTCAGTGGTAAAAACCATGTTTTGAGGTCCAAAATAGGAGGGGTTGGTCTCCCCTCCTTGTGTCTTGTTTGCAAGTGTAGATAGCCTAACATGTGAGCATGCTTTTCTATCTTTTTGTGGCTTAATCTCAGCATGTTTTAGCTACTAATTTGGCCTACTTTAACTCTATTTTTAGCTCTCTTGGTCATATGAGCTTTGTCTTGCATGGTTGTAGTGCAAATGTCTTCACTAGCTTAGTGTTTTAAGGCCTCTAACATGTTTTGCTTGAGTGGTTTGCATGTTATAACATCATTTTGCATGTAATTTCAGCACCATAACCTCTGTCATGTGCGCATGTATTTCACTCTTTCATTGCTTTTGAGAGTTGTGCTTTGAGCCTTATTTGTGAGCCAACATGTGAGCATGTTTTTCTTGCTTTCTATGCTACCATCTCAGCATGTTTTAGCCACTATTTTGGGCATGTTTAAGCTCTGTCCAGAGCTGGTTTGGTCATTTAAGCTTGATATTGCATGCCTCTAGTGTAGTGCTCTTCACTAGCTTTAATACTTTTGGCTCTTAACATATTGTGCATGTGTTGCTTGCATGGTTTAGCATTATTTTTCATGCCATTTCAGCACTAAAAAAGTCTGCAACCTCCCTCATTTCTTCATTTTTCCATTAGTTTTGAGGGTTGGTTAACCTTATGATTGTGTTTAAGCTTAAGATAGAGCTTATGCTCAATGGCTTTAACCCTCTTATGAGGGTTCCTCCTAGCCAAAGGCATGATCTCTCTTATGTCTTAAACCATCCTTTGGTTGACCCCTCTCTCATTAGAGGACACTCATTTTGGACTTAACCGATTAAAGAATGGCTTGGTAATGCTAAAATGTGTAAACAAGAATTGGACAAGTAAAACATGACTAAGATAAGCATTTGTCTTGCATTGCATGTGTTTGGATCAGATGTTAATCCAAACACAAGAAATGTGGGATGTTTCACACTCAAAGTGATGAAACGTGTCACATTTCTTGGTCGCCGCCACCCTTGATCATGCATGATAGGGTGGTGGTCCTTTGAGTCTATTTGTGCATTCATTAAGCTTGCGCAAGCTTGGTTCTTTGGCCATCATGCATGAAAATGCTTGATTGGTGGCTTGAGAGCCAAGTGCCATACTCCTTTGAGCTTGAGACATGATAAGGAGTGTGGCAGTACACACATTCCTTGCAAAATGCATTGCTTTACCTCTGTTGCTCTCTGTTGCAGCAAAAAATAGAATTTTGAAAAAGGGTGGCCGACCGGCCACTTAAGGTAGCCGACCGACCATTAAACTAGCCGACCGGCCAATTGTTGTGGCCGACAACCACCTTTTGTGGCCGACCGGCCACCAGTCCATTTTTGTGCAAAAGTGTTCCTGTGTTGGAGTAGAAACAATCTGGAAGTTGGTATAGTGTTCAGAGATCAAAGCAAATGCAAACAGAGGCAACCGACGACAAGGCGGTGGATTTTCGGATGGAAGCCAATCGAGCATGCATGCGTCCCTCACCCTCGAGGCCATTTAATTGTTTCAATTAGTTAGCGTAGCTAATCTTTTCGATTCAAGTGCTGTAATATTTTAATTAGCTTAGTATAGCTAGTTATTCAATTGTGTTGTAATAATTAATTAGCTAGAATAGTTAATTAGTTGTTTTGTAATAATTAGCTTAGCTTAGAGTAGCTTAGCTTATTTATTCAGACCTTCCTTCGTAAGGACGCAATGTTGCAATAAGTGTGCGTGTGTGTGTGTATGTCTTCCAACCCCACGTCTTTCTCCCTTTTATTTAACTGCTTTCGATGGTTAGATTAGGGCACGTTTTGATTAGCATACCTTATGCTTGCATGTTTGCATCATTCATTTGTATTGCATGCACGGGGCTCGGCACATCATTCAAACTACATCGTATTTCAATACTTATTTGAATACGTGTTTCAAAGCATGTTATCAAGTTGTTGTATTCATATGCCATCTTAGATAGCCGAGCCTATTTAATTGCATTATTGCATGTGTTGCATTAGGCATCTAGCATAGTTAGGAGCATGCATATTTCTAACTAGCTTTTGTTTTGGCTCGGAGTACACTGTAAGTCTTTACGCTTTAGCATACTTGCATGAGTGTGAGTGTTGCCATGATCGCATACTTGCCATGAGGCTACTTGCTTAAGTGCTAAACTGCATGAATGCCTGTGGGTGAAGGCTTTGTTGCCTGAATTGGAACAATTCGATGATTGTAAGTTTTAAGCCCACTTTGCGAAGTGGCAAAATCATGTTTTAAGCCCACTTGAGGGTGACAAATCCGCGCTTTAGCCCACTTGCGAGTGGCACTTTCAAATCATTTTCGAAAACAAACATGAATCGATTTGTTTCAATTCTCATAACTTAGTCTATACTTGTATGTATGCGCCACATAGTAAAGTTAACTAATAATCAGAATAAGAACACATGAGGTTAATAAAACAACATATCATACTTAGTAGAGGCCGATCCTTTGATCGGGTGAGTGGGGGTGCTCATTTCAGGACCTTCCCCTCTCGTACCCAAGTTCCCGAGCCGAGGCAACTTTGGTGATGACGGACACGTAGCCTTTGGCACGAGTCAGGGTTTCCTAAATTTCCAAAAATAAAATATTTAGGTGGCGACTCTGTAATCTAGCAAAGCAGTCCAGTTTTGGCATTATTTGATTCAAAATCTGATTTTCCAAAATGATTTGCCGGATTGGACTCTTTGGTGTTTATCAGTCTCACATTGCACTTTGTGAGATTAGATTCAGAACCGTGATAGGAGTCCGAACTGTAGGAGACCAATTCGCGCCTCTCCGAAAGGAGGGCGCGCTAAGAAAGTCGAGTCTACAGTCCCAGGCAGTTCCCAAACACATCCACTACCTCACCTTTATTTTCTTTATTATAAAGCTCTGTTGATAAGCCTCTTTCCAGCATGTTCCGACTCTCTTCAACTTTCTTTTATTTTCTATCTATATATACATATTTTTTTATTATAATATATTATATCAACATCCCAGCCCATAGATTCAAACCACCTCTGATTTTTCAAATCTTTATTTTATTTTATTTTATTTTTTTCCTTTCACATCCTTTTTTTATTTTATTTTATCTTCCTTTTTTTTCCATTCCAAACACACAAAAAAAACAAAACAAAAAAACAAAACAAAACAAAACAAACAAAACAAAACAAAACACAAAAAAAAAATATTCACCATTCACCACAAACTCGTTTTAATCCCACCTTTTTCTCGTTTTATTTATCTCAGGGATCTACCCCGATCACAGTTCTACACCAGAGAGTTACAAAACAAACAAACAAACAAAAAACCAAAAACACAAACACAAACACAAACACCAACAACAACAACAAAGGATTTGTTTTCTTTTCTGCTGCCGACCTCACTTCCTCGACTCTGCCGCCGCTCTCTTCCTCTTACCTTTGTCTTGGGCGACACTTGATGGCCCTACCTCAGTGCTTCCAAGTCCACCGAGCAACTTGCCTCCCCGCTGCTCCTCCACCGCAGAGTATGGCCGAACTCCGAATCAGACCATGATAGTGGCCTTCCGTTTCAGCTCCTTATTCTCCGCCTTCAGCGTGCAAATCTCTGCTCGCGCATCCCTGTACATGCGCTGCAGCAAAGAGAGTTAGGCATTTAACTATTGTACCTCACTTGTCCTATTCTGCAGCCGGTGAGACAAGTTAGTGACTGTAGTCATGGTCTCCACACATGACTTCAACGTATAATGGTTGGCCTCAATGTTAGATTGAGCTGCCATTATTTGCTCAAATAACAACATAGAAAAGTTCAACGGAGAAAAAACAGGGGCGCTTGGTCCAGGGGAGCTTGGTTGTGATTCAAGGGCGACAGAACTAGTTATCTCTATTGTGGACTCGTTTAGGTCTGGAAAAAAGGTGAGTGAACTACGGAAGAGGAGGCCATTTCAGAGGCAGCACAAGCAAGGGGTTGCAGAGTGGACGAAAGGGGTTGCAGAGTTCGTCGCTTTGGTTTGCTTTCAATCTCTAACCAGCATCAACCTCGGTTTTAATAGACAATGCAAGATGAAGAGGACGACACGATGCTCTATCGGTCACGTGAATCGCCACGTGTTCGGTGCGACTTTTGATGGCTTGCCGCGTATCGAGGCACTACTTTTGGCGGCGAGGCGCACCTTTTTAAGGCGAGACTGACATATATATATACATCTTTGTATGTATATAGACACGACCACACAGTGTCTTTTACAACGGTACAACACGACCACACAGTGTCTTCTACAACGGTCTGACACGACCACACAGTGTCTTCTACAACGGTCCGACACGACCACACAGTGTCTTCTACAGCGGTTCGACACGACCTTACAGTGTCTTCTACACCGGTCCGACACGAGCCATACAGTGTCTTCTACACCAGTTTGCCACAACCATACAGTGTCTTCAACCTTGCTCCAACACGACCATGCAGTGTCCTCTACACCAGTCTGACACAACCATACAGTGTCTCTTATCCTATTTTATTTTATTGTTAGTTTATTTTCACGTTTTGTTACTCTTTCCAACTCAAGTTGGTTTGTACCTATCCTCCTTGAGTTTGAGGGGGAATGTTAGAGTATATTAGTTATTAGTGTGTATGCTTTCCCCTTTCGGTGACCACTTTTCCTTTAGGCCATGATGTTAGGCCATGATGTTGTTTTATATAGTGTGTATACCACTTAGGCCATTTTCTCCTATATAAAGGAGACCATGTATAACATTCAATAATATCAATATATACACAATTCCTCTCTCTTTCTTTCTCTATACATTGAAATTAACAAAGATTTTTGACAAATTATAGACACATGAATGGCATGTTGTGTTGTGTTTTTAAAGACAAAATGATCCATTTATTTATGTCCTAACAAAGGATTAGGGGGGCACTAGTGAAGGTGATTGCAGTGGTTAGGCTTGAGGAGAGGTTGGTGTAACAATCCCGACCCATGATTAACGCTAATTCATGATTAAGCATGCTAAGTAAATGATTAAGATGAAATCCTAAATTAATTACATGAGTGTGTTGCTTTAAATGCATTTTTATCTGTTTGATGTAAAAAGATCTGTTCATGTTTTAGTTTGGATTTGCGAATTGAAGGCCTTATCGGCATCCGATTCAGAAATTGACTTGATTTATATGTTAATTAGGATTTATAGAATTTTATGGTGGGTTTAATTGAAATTCGGTTCGGAACGATTAAATTAAAATAATTTAAGATCTACTTGATTAATTTAATCAATAAATAATTACATTTTTGCCCAAGCCTATATAAGGCAGATTGTTGAGTCAAGACTAGGAAAATACATTTTCAATCCCTCATTTTGTGGCTCAAACAAGCAAAACGTGGAAGAGAATGAGAGGGAAGGAAAATTGAGATCAAAGTTGGAATATGAGAGAATTACTAAGAATTGTTGACATTTGAAGAAGATTTGAGAGTTTCAACTTCAACTCTTGTGAATTCAAGTCTCTAGGTAAGGAATCAAACTCTTAATTGTGTAATTGAGTTAGACTCTACAAGACTTCAAGTGAATTAGGTGAATTCATGAGGGATTTGCACTAGAATTGAGGAGAATTGAGCAATACCATGCATGCATGTTCATTTCTTCACAAATTGGGCATGATTTCAAAGAATTCTTTCATGCATGTGTTCATCTCACCTATGTTTTGGGAATTCATCATGTTTTCTATCAATTTTCCAAGTTTGATCATGTTTTAAAGTGGTGGAGTTCAAGAGAATTCATGCATGTTATATTCTTGAAACATTCATAAAGTTTAAGTTGAATTTGTGTACAATTGGCATGCTTTTGGGCTTTGATTTCATGAAATGATCTTTAAATCATGATGTTTTGTGAGTTTCTAAGTGTTTTCTAGAATTTTGGCCCAAAAGGATGAGTTTTGAAGTGTTGAATTCAAGGTTTGCAATTTGGAGGCAAATCTGGAAAACCCAAAATTTTGCCTCTACGCTCGAGCAAAGGATTCCACGCTCGAGCGACTGCTTGCATTTTCACACTTCCGCTCGAGCGACAAAAGGTTGGCTCGAGCATAGATTGCATGCTCTCAGAAGTTTGCGTGTTTTGCAGCACGCTCGAGCGATAAAAGTTGCGCTCGAGCGAGGACTTGTGTCTCACGCTCGAGCAAGCGTCGAGCAACCGTCAAGCGAAAATTGCACGCAACCAGAACTTTTTCACATTTTGCAGACCGCTCGAGCAAAAGAGTGTGCGCTCGAGTGACCACTCACATTCAGTATGTTCGCTCGAGCGAAGAAAGCTACGCTCGAGCGAGACCCCTATTTTCAGCAAGTTTTGAAAAGTATTTTCAAGTACATTTTTGCATCCTCATTTCATCCTAGGCATTCCTAGGTCATGATTAAGACATCATAATGAGGATAATACAGTAGAACCACACCAAAACAAGTAGAAAGGACTAGGTTATCAATTCCGGGTGTGTAATTTAGTATATGTTCGTTCTGTAACTGTATAGGTTACCTGCCTTAAGGAAGTTGAATAGCCTGCTTGCAGCCCTGTTATCAGTGAGTAACAATGTTGTAAAGCTATGTTCAATTATAATTATTTTCTGAATGATTGACTGTATTGTTTTCTGAAATAACATTGTTTACCAAATGAATGTTTGTCCTATTTTATGAAGTGTACTCGTGGCATCCATAGCGACTGACTGTTACTATTACTGCTATTGCTACTGCTACTGCTGCTGTTATTGTTACTGTTACTGCTACTGTTACAGAGATCTCTGTCAGTTCCAATGTTGGAACTACTGTTTACTGATATGATGGCCATCAATTGACTGCTCGGTCTTTTAAGACCTACTATACTGTTTAGCTATTGGATGTACCACGTATGACTACTATAATTCCTATGTGAAAGATAGGATTTGGAATTATAAATATTGATCAATTAAATGGTTTGCTGATGCAAATGGCTGTTTCAAACACTGAAGAGAAATTCGTTCTTAACCCCTTTACGCATTTGTTATTCATTGGGCTTTAGCTCACTGTTTATATATATGTATGTAGGTGACCAGGCACCTGAGCGGAGCTAGCAGCATTGACCCAAATTTGTTTTGTCAAGCCAACCCGTTGCGTCTCACTACGAGACTTCAATCCGTTGATGTCAAGGCTTTTTGGGTGATCTCTTTCCACCCCTTTTTGGAGAGATGTTCAATGTCTAAGTACATGTTTGTGTTTTTTTTTTTGTCTTGGCTTGGGAATTCTACTCCCTAATATGTCCTGGATGTTTTGGACTTGAGCTCTTTTGTATATAACGGACATGGACTCAAACTTATGCGTGCCTTGGTATATATATAGAGGATGTTTGTTCATTTAAGTCTTCACAGCTCTTTGGACATCATGACTTAATTTTTCAGGCTTCTGCTGACCCCCTTTTATTGTTTAATTATTACTACTGTTAAACAGGCCTTTGGTAATCACGGATTACTGGCATGTTACAATGTTAAACCCTTAGCGGCGGGTTTGGGTCGCGACAGAGTGGTATCAGAGAGCACGAGTTATACCGCACACACGTATCCAAATGAGCTATAGGATGCCCTAGAAAAGTAATTAGGGCATTGCATGAGCATAAGAAAGTGTGTGTGGTCATGATATGTATGTATGTGCTAATGTGCATAAGTAAGCCATTTTTTCCTATGTTTATTATTACTGTGTTGTATATAGTGCAATGGAGAATGCAAGGAATACAGATGAACCTGAATCATCTGAAACGAGAATTGCAAGATTGGAAAGAATAGTTGAATTATTGACTGAGGCACTAAGACAACAACAGAACCAACAACCCCCCCCCTCCTCTGCTACCAGTGCAACCAAAACCAACTACCAATGACGATGTGATTGCTTTGACACAAAAGTTTAACAAAATGAAGCCACCAACATTCCAGGGAGGTCTTGAGCCACTGAAGGCCGAAGCATGGGTCCTAGAAACTGAAAAACTGTTTGAAGTATTTCCATGTTCAGAGGCACACAAAGTGTTATTGGATACTTTTACTTTACAAGAAGAGGCTAGACGGTGGTGGATCCTTATTCATGATACAAATAATGCTATGACTTGGGCTCAGTTTAAAGAAGCTTTTTATGAGAAATATTTCCCTCAGTGTGTCCAAGATCGCAAAGTGACTGAACTTGAATAACTGAAGCAGGGCACCATGTCAGTAGCTGAATATAAATCTAAGTTCACCGAGCTTGCCGGATACGCACCACACATGGTGGATACCGACTATAAAAAGGCTAGAAAGTTTGAGGGTGGGCTTAATGTGGAAATACTTGATCGAATTAATGTCTTGAAATTACTCAAGTATGTGGATGTCCTTGACCGAGCTATCATAGCTGAGGCAAATGTTGCAGCATTGAAACAGTCTAAGGCATCGGTGATTGAATGGCGGGGTAAGAGACAAAGTTTCAGTTTCAAAAAGGGCCGGAACAACTCATTAAATAAAAAGCAAAATACAGGGTTAACAAGTAGCTCTAATCAAGGAAATAATTCCATGCCACCTTGTCCAGAATGTGGCAGAAGACATAAAGGGGTTTGTTACAAAATTTCTGGGGCATGTTACGGGTGTGGCAAGGTGGGCCACATGGTTAAAGATTTTCCTCTCACATCTCAAGGCCCTAGTAGACCCGTAGCGAGTGCTGCAGCATCAACTGTTACACCAAAACCCAATTCCAAAGCTACCAGGAAGGAACCTTTAAGGCAAGGCCGGGTGTTTGCACTTGTACCAGGAGATGTGCAGAATACTAAGGCAACTATGTCAAGTATACTTTCAATTTGTGCTCAAAATGCTTATATTCTGATTGATTCGGGGTCTACACACTCGTTTGTCTCGCATGCTTTTTCACGAAAATTAAATAGATCACTGGAACCCATGAACTATTTATTAGTTGTATCTTCACCTGCTGGGGGATCTATGACTTGTGCTTATGTGTATCCTGCATGTGAGATTGTTATTGGAGATGTGCTTTTATATGTTGATTTGCTACCTCTGAATCTCGATCATTTTGATGTAATTTTGGGAATGGATTGGTTAACAAAATATCATGCCTCCATTGACTGTGTAACAAAGCAAGTTATTTTTCGTCCACCAGGATTGCCTGAATTTACTTTTAATGGAGTTGGTGTTATGCCTCCCCCATACTTGATTTCATCTATGAAAGCATCCAAATTGATTAAAAAATGGTGTAAAGGATATTTATGTTGTGTACTGACTGTGCCTGTTGATACTAAAGCTAATGTGGATAGTATTCCTATAGTTAGAGAATTTCCAGATGTTTTTCCAGATGATTTTCCAAGGGATTTGATTGACAGGGAGATTGAGTTCACTATTGAGGTGATACCAGGTACACAGCCAATTTCCAAAGCTCCGTATAGAATGGCACCTACTGAATTGAAAGAGTTGAAAATCCAATTGCAAGAGTTTTTAGACAAAGGTTCATCAGACCTAGCACATCACCGTGGGGCGCTCCAATTTTATTTGTGAAAAAGAAGGATGGTTCATTGAGGCTTTGCATTGATTACCGTGAGCTAAATAAGGTGACAGTGAAAAACAAGTATCTGTTGCCTCGCATTGATGATTTATTTGACCAACTGCAAGGTGCTCAAGTCTTTTCCAAAATTGATCTTCGATCTGGGTACCACCAATTGAAAGTCAAGGCCGAAGACATTGAAAAGACTGCCTTTCGAACAAGGTATGGACATTATGAATTTCTTGTTATGCCTTTCGGAGTTACTAATGCGCCTGCTGCATTTATGGATCTTATGAACAGAATTTTCAAACCATTCCTCGATGAATTTGTGGTTGTTTTTATAGATGATATCTTGATTTATTCCAAAAGTAAAGAGGAACACGAACATCATTTGAGAATTGCTTTGCAAACCTTGAGAGAGAAGAAATTATATGCAAAACTGACAAAGTGTGAATTCTGGCTTGATAGTGTTATGTTTTTGGGCCATGTGATTAGTGTAGATGGCATTTCAGTTGACCCACAAAAAATTGAAGCAGTGGTGAATTGGCCTAGACCGACTAATGTTACCGAAGTCTGAAGTTTCTTGGGTTTGGCCAGGTACTATCAAAGATTCGTGAAAGATTTTTCAAAATTGCTTTGCCATTAACTCAGTTGACTCAAAAGGGAATACCATTTGACTGGACTAATCAGAGAAATCAGCCTTTCAAGAATTGAAGACTCGACTTGTGACTACACCGATTCTCACTTTACCCTCAGGTACGGATGGATTTACTATTTTTAGTGATGCTTCTTATAAGGGTTTGGGGCGTGTATTGATGCAGAATGGTAAAGTCATTGCATATGCTTCCCGACAACTGAGGCCACATGAAAAGAATTATCCAACTCATGATTTGGAGCTTGCTGCAGTAGTATTTGCATTGAAAATTTGGCACCACTACTTGTATGGGGAAACATGTGAGGTGTACACAGATCACAAGAATTTAAAATATTTCTTTACACAGAAAGAGTTGAACATAAGACAGCGGAGGTGGCTAGAATTAATAAAAGATTATGATTTGCAAATCTTGTACCATCCGGGGAGAGCTAACACTGTTGCTGATGCACTTAGTAGGAAATCAATTGGGAATCTGGCATGCTTACTTATCGGGCAAAGAGAATTGCTGCACGACCTTGAGAAATTAGAGGTTGAAATTGTTTTGTGAGAACAAGGCGGGACATTGGCTGCTATTTCTGCTCAACCGGCACTTATTGAAGAAATTAAAGAGAAACAACAACAAGATGACTTTTTGAAGAAGATTATTGATGAACGAGAATCCAAACTGAGGCCGGATTTTGTTTTTGAACATGGTGTGCTGAAATTTCAAGGTAGATTGTGCGTACCAAATGATGTTGACGTGAAAAAGCGAGTTTTGCAAGAAGCCCACAGTTCAAAACTTTCTATTCATCCAGGGAATGCAAAAATGTACCAAGACTTGAAGCTTAACTTCTGGTGGCCAGGAATGAAGAAAGAAATTGCTAAGTTTGTGTCAAAATGCTTACAATGCCAACAAGTCAAAGCTGAACATCAATGACCCGCAGGATTGCTTCAACCTTTGCCAATACCGGAGTGGAAATGGGAGCATATTACCATGGATTTCATTGTTGGACTACCTCGCTCCAATAGAGGTATGGATTCAATTTGGGTTATTGTTGATCGTTTGACTAAATCTGCACACTTTTTACCTGTCAAAACAATCTATAATGCGGATAAATTGGCTACAATTTACATTAATGAGATTGTTAGATTGTATGGAGTGCCTGTGTCCATTGTTTCTGATAGGGACTCGAAGTTCACATCAAGATTTTGGCAGAGTCTGCAAATGGCATTGGGTACCGAATTGAGATTGAGTAGTGCATATCATCCTCAGACCAATGGCCAGTCAGAAAGAACAATCCAAACGCTGGAGGACATGTTACGTATGCGTGTACTTGATTTCTAAGGGAATTGGGAAACTCATTTGCCTCTAGCTGAATTTGGCTACAATAATAGTTTTCATTCGAGCATTGGTATGGTGCCTTTCGAGGCATTATATGGTAGAAAATGTCGGTCACCTATTTGTTGGGTAGAAGTTGGAGATGGGCCTTTACTTGGGCCTGAGATTGTGCATGAAACAACAGAAAATGTGAAATTAATTCAACAAAGATTGAAAACTGCACAAAGTCGACAGAAAAGCTATGCAGATGTACGAAGACGAGACAGGGAATATGAAGTGGGTGATCATGTTTTTATTAAAGTGACACCAATGAAAGAACAGACTCGCTTTGGAACCAAGGGCAAGCTAGCACCAAGGTATGTTGGGCTGTATGAAATCATTGAAAAGATTAATCCAGTGGCATATCAAGTAGCACTCCCTCGCGAAATGGAACATATGCATAATGTCTTTCATGTTTCGATGTTGGAGACTATCTCCGGGATCCTTTTCATGTTATTGAGCCTACCCATGTGGTATTGAGTGACGACTACACTTATGAAGAACGGCCTATTCAGATTGTAAACCGATAAATCAAGAAGTTGAGAAATAAAAAAATCCTGTTAGTGAAGGTGGATTGGCAAAATCATGGTGGCGTTTATGCAACTTGGGAAAAGGAAGAAGACATGATGAAAAGATATCCTGAGTTCTTCCCTTTGAATCCGGTGTTCTTCCAAAATGAAGGTAATTCGAGTTTGGAGGACCAAACTCTTTTAAGGGGGGGAGACTGTAACAATCCCGACCTATGATTAACGCTAATTCATGATTAAGCATGCTAAGTAAATGATTAAGATGAAATCCTAAATTAATTACAAGAGTGTGTTGCTTTAAATGCATTTTTATCTGTTTGATGTAGAAAGATATGTTCATGTTTTAGTTTAGATTTGCAAATTGAAGGCCTTATCGGCATCCGATTCAGAAATTGACTTGATTTATATGTTAATTAGGATTTATAGAATTTTATGGTGGGTTTAATTGAAATTCGGTTCGGAACGATTAAATTAAAATAATTTAAGATCTACTTGATTAACTTAATCAATAAATAATTACATTTTTGCCCAAGCCTATATAAGCCAAATTGTTGAGTCAAGACTAGGAAAATACATCTTCAATCCCTCATTTTGTGGCTCAAACAAGCAAAACGTGGGAGAGAAGGAGAGGGAAGGAAAATTGATATCAAAGTTGGAATAGGAGAGAATTGCTAAGAATTGTTGACATTTGAAGAAGATTTGAGAGTTTCAACTTCAACTCTTGTGAATTCAAGTCTCTAGGTAAGGAATCAAACTCTTAATTGTGTAATTGAGTTAGACTCTACAAGACTTCAAGTGAATTAGGTGAATTCATGAGGGATTTGCACTAGAATTGAGGAGAATTGAGCAATACCATGCATGCATGTTCATTTCTTCACAAATTGGGCATGATTTTAAAGAATTCTTTCATGCATGTGTTCATCTCACCTATGTTTTGAGAATTCATCATGTTTTCTATCAATTTGCCAAGTTTGATCATGTTTTGAAGTGGTGGAGTTCAAGAGAATTCATGCATGTTATATTCTTGAAACATTCATAAAGTTTAAGTTGAATTTGTGTACAATTGGCATGCTTTTGGGCTTTGATTTCATGAAATGATCTTTAAATCATGATGTTTTGTGAGTTTCTAAGTGTTTTCCAGAATTTTGACCCAAAAGGATGAGTTTTGAAGTGTTGAATTCAAGGTTTGCAATTTGGAGGCAAATCTGGAAAACCCAAAATTTTGCCTCTACGCTCGAGCAAAGGATTCCACGCTCGAGCGACCGCTTGCATTTTCACACTTCTGCTCGAGCGACAAAAAGTTGGCTCGAGCATAAATTGCATGCTCTCAGAAGTTTGTGTGTTTTGTAGCACGCTCGAGCAACAAGAGTTGTGCTCGAGCTAGGACTTGTGCCTCACGCTCGAGCGAGCGTCGAGCAACCGTTGAGCGGAAATTGCACGCAACCAGAACTTTTTCACATTTTGCAAACTGCTTGAGCAAAGGAGTGTGCGCTCGAGCGACTACTCACATTCGATATGTCCGCTCGAGTAAGACTGTAGACACCCCATTTTTGATCGCCCTTAAGACTTGGGCCCCACTGATTGTTTACTTGGTAATGAAATTTATGCAGTGTAAAGGTTTGATTTCTTTGGCAAGTAGAGCGTCAAATCCCAACGTCACACCCCTTTTGGACCAAGACCATTTTGACCAAAAAGATTTTAGACCTTAAAACCCTCTCTTTCAAAATAGTTTTTGAAGGAGTTCCTACGATGTTCCGACGCTCGCATTTTGTTAAATATTGCGCTTTTTAGTAAACCGAGCAAGGACAAAGTAAAAATGAATGAAAGAGAGGTGAACTCTTTGAAAAATATTTCAAAACACATTATTTAGGGATTTGGAGTTGAAGAAAATAGAAGAGGAGAGAAGAAAACTAGTTTGGGAGAAGTTCAGCATGAATCCGGGTAGGATCGAAATTGAGCAGTCTTCACTAAAAGAGACATAACTTTTTGCACAGTTGGAATTTTGATGTGAGGCTGCCACCAATGGAAAGAAGACTTCAAGGGATTCAATTTAGGCTCAAGAATGACCTGCAAAGGAGTCCAGATGAAGGAGATATGTGGTTGAAGTCGGGCCCAAAAAGCAAATTTTTCTGGCCAACCAGATGTGGAAGTTTCTGGCCATGAATGGGATTTTCTAGCCATGTGCCGGCCATGAATGGCCAATGCCGGCCCCCTTCTATCCAAGGGTGATTCTTTTCAACCAACAATGTACATGTGCCGGCCATCAATGAAGCAGTGCCGGCCATTGATGCAAAAAGGCAGTTTTTTGCAGATATTTGTTCTCCAGCTGTTACAGCTGTCCCTTTTGGGATATTTTCGACCAAAGCCTCATTCTTATATATATAGAGAGCCTTCTCTATGGTTTTAAAAGGTTAGAACAATTTAGGAAGAAGTTTGGGAGCCTCTCTCTCTACAATCATCTCTCTAGATTTCTCTCTCTCTCTAAAGCTTTTGCATACATCAATCTTTAACCTATCAACCCTTAACAAGAGTGGTTCATCTTTGGGTTGAGGTTGCTTGAAGCTCTCTTGGAACCTCTTTGGAGCTCTTGAAGGTCATTTTGCTTGGTTTTGTTGCCTAGAATTGGGTTGTGCTTCAAGAGATATAACTCTCTCCATTTAAGCTTGTTCTACATACTTGCTTTGCCATCTTTTTCCACCATTTCAAGGCTGGTTTTGGCATGTAAAAAGTTCTTTTTTTTAGTCCTAAAAATGGTGGTTTGAGCCTTTGTGAGTTAGGGGGTTGTCCCCCCTTTTTGCTCTTTAGCTTGTTAAGCTTTTTATGCCATCTTTCATCACCTTCAAATCAAACTTTTTGGCCGTTTTTACCACTAAAACTCAGAAGTTTTTCAGTGACAAAAACCATGTTTTTAGGTCCAAAATATGAGGGGTTGGCCTCCCCTTCTTGTGTCTTGTTTGCATGAGTAGATAGCCTAATATGTGAGCATGTTTTTCTACCATTTTGTGACTTGATCTCAGCATGTTTTTGCTACTTTTTTGACCTGCTTTAGCTCTGTTTTGAGCTAGTTTGGCCACTTGAGGCTTGCTTTGTATGCTTGTAGTGCAATGGTGCTTAATAGTCTAGTTTGTGCTATGTATTAGCCTCTCATTCTAGCTCTTTTTAGCCTACTTCAAGCATGTTTTAGGCCTTATTTTGGCATGTTTCAACTCTATTTTTGGTTGGTTGGAGCACTTGTTGCTTGCTTCTTGCACTTGTAGTGCAATTATGCTTACTAGTCTAGCATGCCTATTGATTTAGCCTATTATTCTAGCTTGTATTAGCTTAATTCCAGCATATTTTAGCTACTGTTTTGACATGCTTTAAATTTGTTTTGGGTCGGTTAAGTCCTTCGAGGCTTGGTTTGCATGGCTATAGTGTAACGGTCTTCACTAGTCCATTGCTTTGAGGCCTTGAGCATGAAGTGTTTGAGTTATTTGCATGTTATAGCCTCATTTTGCATGTAATTTCAGCACCATAACCTCTGTCATGTGCGCATGGATTTCACTCTTTCATTGCTTTTGAGAGTTGTGTTTTGAGCCTTGCTTGTGAGCTAACAAATGAGCATGTTTTTCTTGCCTTCTATGCTACCATTTCAGCATGTTTTAGCCACTGTTTTGGCATGTTTAAGCTCTGTCCAGAGCTAGTTTAGTCATTTGAGCTTGATATTGCATGCCTCTAGTGTAGTGCTCTTCACTAGGTTATTGCTTTTGGCCTTTGAGCATGTCTTGCATGTGTTGCTTGCATGGTTTAGTGCCATTTTGCATGCCATTTCAGCACTGAGATTCTGCAACCTCCCTTATTTCTTCACTTTTCATTTGTTTTAAGGGGTGGTTGGCCTTAAGGTTGTGTTTAAGCTTGATAGAGTTTATGCTCAAATGACTTTAACCCTCTTATGAGGGTTCCTTCTAGCCAAAGACATGATCTCTCTCATGCCTTAAACCATTCTTTTGGTTGACCCCTCTCTCATTAGAGGACTTTCACATTGGACAAATTAATTAAAGAATGGCTTGGTAATGTAAAATGAGTAAACAAGAATTGGACAAGTAAAACATGCCCAAGATAAGCATGTTATGTGTGCATTGCATTGTGTTCAATCGGACGTTATATTGAACACAAGGTAGATTGGTCCATTTCGTACTTGAAGTGATGAAAATGAGCCAATCTCCTTTGTCTCCATTGCCTTTGATTGTCCATGATAAGGTAGTGGTATTGAGTCTTGTTTTTCTGCATTGATTGAATGTGTACAAGTTGGATCCTTGGCCATCATGCATTGAAAATGCTTGATTGTTGGTCTTGGACCCAATAGCTCCTCTCCTTTGATGTTTTGAGATGATAAGAAGAAGGTGCAGTACAAACATACCCTTGGAAGACCCTCCATTTTCCTCTGTTTGAGCTCTGTTGCAGAATGGTGATTCAGCACACCAGTGGCTGGCAGTGCTTCATCAATGGTCGGCAAGGCTTCATCCTTGGCCAGCAGTGCCTCTCTTTGGTCGGCAGATGGTCGGCAGCAGCTTCTCATGGCCGGCAGGCCACTGGTGCATTCCCCAGCAGTGATTTGGTAAAATGGTGCAGAAAGTTCTTGGAGAAACCCTGCAAACAGAGCCTCTCAAGAGCAAACCGGAAGGCTTTTCGGGGCGAAAAACCGAATGCATGCATCTTCTTCAAACAGAGCTGAGGCAATGTAGTTTAAAGCTTTTCTTGTTAGATAGCATGAATTTATAATTTAATTAATTAGTTTACTAATTAGTTAAGTGTTGTAATAATTAAGTAGCTTAGCTTAGCTTAGCTATTTCTTTATTTTGTTGTGTAATAATTAGTCTAATTAGTTTAATTAGATTAGTTAGCTTAGCTTAGCTTAGCTTAGAGTAGCTTAGCTTATTTATTCGGACCCTCCTTCGCGAAGGTGCAATGTTGTAATAAGCGTGCGTGTGTGTGTGCATGTCTTCCAACCCCACGTCTTTCTCCCTTTTATTTAACCACTTTCGATGGTTAGTTTTAGGGCACGTTTTGATTAGCATACTTTATGCTTGCATGTTTGCATCATTCATTTGTATTGCATGTACCGGGCTCGGCGCATCATTCAAACTGCATCGTATTTCAATACTTATTTGAATACATGTATCAAATCGAAATCATATGCCATCTTAGATAGCCGAGCCTATTTAGTTGCATATTGCATGTGTTGCATTGGGCATTCTGTATAGTTAGGATCATGCATATTCCTAACTAGCTTTTTGTTTTGGCTTGGAGTACACTGTAAGTGTTACGCTTTAGCATACTTGCATGAGTGTGAGTGTTGCCATGACATTGCCATGAGGCTATTTGTTTAATTGATTAACTACTTGAATGCCTGTAGATGAAGGCTTGATTGCCTGAATTGGAACAATTCAATGATTGTAAGTTTTAAGCCCGCTTTGCAAAGTGGCAAAATCATATTTTAAGCCCACTTGAGGGTGACATTTTCAAACCATTTTCAAAAACAAACATGAGTCAATTTGTTCCAATTCTCGTGATTGAGTCTATACTTATATGTGTGCGCCACATAGTAAAGTTAGCTAATAACTGGATAAGAACACACGAGGTTTATAAAACAACATATCATAGTAGTAGAGGCCGATATTTGATCGGGCGAGCGGAGGTGCTCATTTCAGGACCTTCCCCTCTCGTACCCAAGTTCCCGAGCCGAGGCAACTTTGGTGATAACGGACACGTGGCCTTTGGCACGAGTCAGGGTTTCCTAAATTTTCCAACAATAAAATATTTAGGTGGCGACTCTGTAATCTAGCAAAGCAGTCCATGTTTGGCGCTTTTTATTCAAAATCGATTTTCCAAAACGATTTGCCGGATTTAGACTCTTTGATGTTTATTAGTCTCACATTGCACTTTATGAGATTAGATTCAGAACCGTGATAGGAGTCCGAACTGTAGTAGTAAGACCAATTCGCGCCTCTCCGAAAGGCGGGCGCGCGAAGAAAGTCGAGTCTACAGAGACTCCTGTTTTCAGCAAGTTTTGAAAAGTATTTTCAAGTACATTTTTGCATCCTCATTCCATCCTAGGCATTCCTAGGCCATGATTAAGACATCATAATGAGGATAATGCAGTAAAACCACACCAAAACAAGTAGAAAGGACTAGGTTATCAATTCCGGGTGTGTAATTTAGTATACGTTCATTCTGTAACTGTGTAGGTTACGCGCCTTAAGGAAGTTGAATAGCCTGCTTGCAGCCCTGTTATCAGTGAGTAACAATGTTGTAAAGCTATGTTCAATTATAATTATTTTCTGAATGATTGATTGTACTGTTTTCTGAAATTACATTGTTTACCGAATGAATGTTTTTCCTATTTTATGAAGTGTACTCATGGCATCCATAGCGACTGACTGTTACTGTTACTGCTACTATTACTGTTACTGTTACTATTACTGTTACTATTACTGTTACAGAGATCTCTGTCAGTTCCAATGTTGGAACTACTGTTTACTGATATGATGGCCATCAATTGACTGCTCGGTCTTTTAAGACCTACTGTACTGTTTAGCTATTGGATGTACCACGTATGACTACTATAATTCCTATGTGAAAGATAGGATTTGGAATTATGAAATATTGATCAATTAAATGGTTTGCTGATGCAAATGACTGTTTCAAACACTAAAGGGACATTCGTTCTTAACCCCTTTATGCATTTGTTATTCACTGGGCTTTAACTCACTGTTTATATATATGTATGTAGGTGACCAGGCACCTGAGCGGAGCTAGCAGTGTTGACCCAAATTTGTTTTGTCAAGCCAACCCATTGCGTCTCACTACGAGACTTCGATCTATTGATGTCAAGGCTTTTTGGGTGATCTCTTTCCACTCCTTTTTGGAGAGATGTTCAATGTCCAAGTACATGTTTGTGTTTTTTTTTGTCTTGGCTTGGGAATTCTACTCCCTAATATGTCCTGAATGTTTTGGACTTGAGCTCTTATATATATAATGGACATGGACTCGAACTTATGTGTGCCTTGGTATATATATATAGAGGATGTTTGTTCATTTAAGTCTTCACAGCTCTTTGGACATCATGACTTAATTTGTTCAGGCTTCCGTTGGCCCCCCTTTTATTGTTTAATTATTACTACTGTTAAACAAGCTTTTGGTAATCACGGATTACTGACCGGTTACGATGTTAAACCTTTAGGAGCATATTTGGATCGCGACAACTGGGTTGTGGCTGTGGATGGTTGGGGTGATAATTAGGGGTGGAGGGATGAATTTAGAGTTCAGAAAGTCATGAAGTGTTTCAAAAGAAGGTGAATCGGTAGGGATAGGGATATGTAGAGAATTATGGAGGGTGTAATGAAATAAATAGTGTATTTTAAATTTTAGAAGTGGTGTAATTAAAATAGAGTGTAAGAAGATAAATGTGTAGCGTAAGTTGAATTACCCCAGCCGAATTGCCCTTTGATTAATACCCCATTTATGAGGAATGCCCCATTTATATAGATAAGTTGTCAACTCTAGCATCTTATTGTTCTCTGTGCTTTATCCTTTTGAATCCCTGATCTCATTTGGTTGTTGATTATCAACACAATACATGTAACATTACTTCATGACTTCAAAAGTTCTTTAAATCATAGAACTAATTTGTGCCCTTTTTGCTAAAATCATCTAAATTCAATAAAATAGACGTGAACTTGCACCTACAAACATGTTATTATAAAGTGGTAGAATTAATTTTAAACAATCATCTAAATAATTTGTTTGAAAAAAATACTCATATTGCTTAATATTTGAATAGGGTATGAATAATATTTTGCAAACATATTGTGAATGATGATAAATTTGTAGAAAATGTGATTTTAAACTGAACTGAACCACATTTCATTAGTTTGGTCTAATTTGGTTACCAATTTTTCATAATTGTTTTTGGTTAATTTTATTTTATATAATTAATTATTTATTTTTATAAAACTATAGGTAGTGGTTTGGTCTTTGATTTCGTCTTAAATTGAATCAAAGCGAAACAAGCTTACCCTATTATTTAAATTCAAATTTTATGCATTTTCCACTAAAATCTCAATTTTTTCTTTTACTTTTAATTGTGACAATCAATTCTTTATATGTTAATTCAAGTTACAATTTATAATGTCATTATTTCATCTATCTAATATTAATAAGACTAATGAAAATGATACTTAAATTATAATGATATACACGAGGCCCTACATAATGAATTGTTTGAATTATTTAAACAAAATCTGTGGTGCACATATCGCACAAGTAACCAGAGTTTTGTTTGGTTTAGTTTTTGGAGATTAAAAAAAAAAATTTGAGTTTTGAGTTATATTTTGAAAGATAACTTGTTAAAAAGGGTTTTGAAAATTAAAAATTTATTTAGTTATTAGTTTTGAAAATAATTTTGTGATGATTTGTAATTTTTTTTTTTTTTTTATTTTTTGTAGTTAAATAGATGAGTGTGAGAAAAAATTTGATTGATTGATGTGTAAAATTGAGAGAATAAGAGGGAAGAGAAAATATGATTGATTAATTTATTAATAATAAAAAACATAGAAGAGAGAGAGAGAAGAGAGAAAAATTTTGAAAATTTGTTAATCAAAAATATTTTTTTTTTAAAAAAAAATTTATTCAAATATTAATTTAAAAACTAAACCAAACACTGCCTTTTTTTTTTTTTTTGGTGAAACACCAATAAATCCCAAAATATGATCTTATAAATTATTTAGTCCTCCTTTTTTTTTATGAACCCAAAGGTCCTATTGAAGTAGAAATTACACAAAAGAATAGTCACTTACATATTTTGGTATAATTTTTTAAGAATAAAAATGGATTTCTCTAAATGTAAAATTACACATTTAAACAATTTGCACTATAAAGATTTTGGATTAGTAGATTGGTGAATTAGTAAATTATGATTTGAGCAGTTTTCGACGAATTAGCGAATTGAAAGATATTCTAACGAGTTATCAAGCATTTACATAATATATAACATTAATTTACATAATATTTTTCATATATATAATATAAGTTAATTTTACATAATATTTTTATATATATAATTATTAATTTATAATAAATTTCACATATAAAATATGTTTTACATTTATTTTTATTTTAATATTTCATTATAAATTAAAAATATATATATATATATATATATATATGTATTAATAATGGAACGAAACGATTGTCGAAAGCCAAAGTTTAAATTGCGATTAATAGATAGTGCGACACGAATTAATATGAGTCGATATAGTATTAACGAATTAGGCGGTATTTTCCACGTGTGCGGATGGGAAAACAGTGTAGTGCGTGCGGGAGCAAATCAGCAGCAGATAGATACGACCGAAAGAGAGAGGGGGAGAGGGGCGAATGGAGGAGGCAGTTGTGAAGGTGAACATAAAGTTCAGCGGAGGATCCATACCTGTGTCTGTCTCTCTTGATTCCAGCGTCAGAGACCTCAAATCTATCCTCCAACCCCTCACCAATGTCCTCCCTCGCGGTCAGAAGCTCATCTTCAAAGGGAAAGTTCTGCTGGATGAACTCACTTTGAGGTCGTCCCAGGTCACCAATGGGGCTAAGATCATGCTCATGGCTTCCCAAGGTTTACACCAAGGGGTACCGTACTACTACTCTTTCTTCCTTTAAATCTCACCAATTTTATTTCTTTCTTTCTTTATTGGGTGATAAATGAAAGGGGCATAACAAGATAGATTTGTCTCTCATCATTTCTTATCAAATCACTCAATCCAAACTGGCTGTGTAAGGGTTTCTGAATCTCTGTGAAGTAGCTAATTATTGATGAATTTATTCACATAGGATGGTCCCATTAGGAAGGCAAGCACCGGCTTCATCGAATTTGAGGCGGATGGCCGATGCAAATCGAGGCAAGGAGGGGAAAAGGGATGATGTTGCTGCTGTTGAAAAGAGCCAGTTTGAGCGTTGGAAAGCTACTGGGGTTATAGCATTGTCTGCATGCAACTTGAGGGTATACACTACTAGTCCTTGTGTTTGATCAATTCTTCCATGAGTTAAATCCATGAAACACTGAAACAAATCTGGGTATCATTATATAATTTTATATTTTGGGTCAGAAAGATCACACTGTAATTATTCTTTTTTGGAACTTCAAGGCTATACCTGATGAAGTATGGACTTGTGGACCTTCTGCGAGGGTTCTTGATCTCAGCCACAACTCTATAAAAGACATGCCAGCTGCAATTGGCAGTTTGCGTGCTTTGCAGGTGACAGGATGCCTTATATCTCTTTTAGTTGTTGTAATCAAGCTACTTGATCTATTCTCTCTAGAGAATTTTCGACATTTTTATTTTTTTTGTTTATTTTGTAGAAGCTGCTCCTGAATGCAAATGAACTATTGGTCGAATCCATTAGCTGGGAAGGAGTAACATCTCTAAAGTCTCTAACTGTTTTGTCACTAAACCAAAACCAGTATGTCATCAGTGTTCTTCATGTTATTTGTTTGGTTATTATTTTAATTGTCATATTCAGTCGGAGCTCAAACTACTGAAGTTGTTTAACTCAAGTCTTTCTTTAATATGTTCCTTCCAAGATATGATCAGAAATTTTATAACAGAAACTTGAATATGCTGGTGTTACAGCTAAAGAGTCAAATGTATGCACTGTCGTTTTTGTGTCTGCAACTAGTGATGGTTATTGGGCCTATTTGTTGTTCGTTTTGGGGGTAAATCTTAAATTAATTGACCCCTAAGGTTTTGGTAATATTAACTCCTTACCCCAGTGGTATCAGAAATTGCATTGATTTCTCGTCAGTGTGTCCAAAAACGCTGTTAACTAGAGGCATGAATTAACCTTAATAGCCTGTCAAAAATATCATTTCATGTAAATAATATAGTTGTTCAAAATAAAAATAAAAATACTTTTTCTCTCCAGGACCCAACAACTAGATCTCAACCATTTGCTATCGAACCACCACCATCACTCAAAAGAACATGCTTTACCTTACCTAAGCCATTCATGTTAAGGCATAACAAGCACCCAGCTCCCACACAAAACTCAAAAATTTGATATAATTCCTATTTTTCTTGAGGCTAGACAATGGTCATTTTATGTATTATTTTGTATAACATACTAAGGACAAAAGGAACTACCTTCTAGCTTTACCATTGCAATTTTTGTTCTACTTTGAAAGACATTTTATACATTAATAATTAAATTATTTTCATGCATAGCTTATACTCATATGGATGACCTCCTTCAATTTACCTCTTATTTTACCAATTTAAACATCTATTTGATCTCTATATTAAGTTTTATGACCCTAGAAATGTAGGCACTTTGTATGGTTGTGTTAGGCACACACATGTAGTAGTTAGATGACTGAGGTATATTATCCTACCAGGTTTAATTACTGAGGCCTGTACTTTTTTTATCATTTGTGTTTCAGAATTTCATTATGTGACTTGTGCAGTTTAACAGCTTTGCCTTCTGCCATGGGTGCTTTGACTTGTCTGAGGCAACTTCATATTGCGAACAACAAGCTGACATGTCTCCCGACTGAAATAGGATGCCTGACTCAACTTGAAGTTTTGATAGCAAACAATAATAGGTATTTTTGCACTTAATTTATCCCAAAAAAAAAGAAGACGGTACTTTTGCACTTAAAATGTAATTACTCTATGGTGGGGTATAATTTTGTTGCTTTTCTTATTGGGCTTAACTTCGTATTCCATTTCCCCTTGCCTGCCTTCTCTTTTAGTTTGGCATAAATGACTTAAGTGCTAATGATTTGTCTTCCTAATGTTAATTTATATTTTCTTTTTTGGGACATTGAACTATTGCAGTGCTTCCTAACTTCATGTTTTATTGGCATTTCGCATCCCATAGAATTTTATAGATTTCACTGGATCCTGCTAAATGCCAAGTGTGATGACCTTTTATGTTGTGGATATTAGTTTGAATTAATTTAAAAAATGTTATGCATGATATCCTGTAGTTCCCAGTAGATGTGTTCTGAACTTTTCTTGTTACATTTTTATCACTTCACAGGATATCCACTGTCCCAACTTGTATAGGGGAATGTACTTCTCTTGCTGAGGTAAGATTCTAGTTCTTTTATCACGAAATCTTATTCTTACCAATTTTATTTATGATGAATAATCCAGGTTTTTCACTCCAGATTGGAGAATAAAAATATTTTTTTTTTTTACTCTGGTGATATTCTGGACGTGGTTTTGATGTAGTGCAGGTTGACCTTTCATCAAATCTCTTGGCGGACTTGCCAGAGACATTTGGCAATCTACAAAATTTGAAGGTCCACCTTCTGTACTTCCTTATTTCTTCTCTTATTTTGCTTTTCTTCCTTACAAAGAAAAGAGGAAAAGGAGCACTTGTGTTCTCTGTATTTAGCCTAGTGTCAAGATAAAGCAAGCGGAAGAAAGTCATATATGCATGAGAAATCATGAGTGACAAACTAATTTGAGAGAATTAAGCATATTAATTTGAGAGGATTAAGCATATAGACTGGCTGTGTTTGAGAAAGGGACTTGAAGCATTCAGGGACACCCAAATATATCTAGCTATACTGGAACACAAATAGTAATCTTCACTATAAACTGCATTAGATACTATGGGTCCGTTTGTTTTGGATGACAGTGGACAGAATTAGATTAGGATAGATGTGAGATCTATTATAATAGTATTTGTTTACAAAATAGGGAAGGAGATTTATAGTCCCTTAGGATTATGATAGCCCTTAGAGGTAGAGATTAGCAAAGGCCTCCGAGGATTAGGTTTCAAAACTATGATAGTCCTTAGAAAAAGACTATTTTATCCATAATGAATTGCATCTAGGATGAAGATTTCTTGCTGCCCAGGTAGCTGGAAATTCAACACCGGGGGTGGTGGCCTAGTGGAGAAAGCAATTCTCTCCACAAGGGTGACCTAGGTTCGAATCCTGGGGGGTGGGAAATGGATAAATTTCCTAGCTGGCTTTTTTTAAGACCTCGCACTATACTCCGATCAACCTGGCTCTTCTGTGGTGTGTGGTTGAGCTCCATTGGTGCCTCAATAGTGGGTCTTTTCCTATGGGTTGGGTTAAATCTGGCCGGCAACTGGTTACCTCAGGGCCAGGGCTGACAGATGTGGCGACGACACAACAGAACATCCTTTTTTCTCTGTTCAAAAAAAAAAAAAAAAAAAAATGGTAGCTGGAAATTCCTGCTTCCACAATGTGGCTGGCTGCCACATGAATTGACTATCTCTCTGTCTGAAAGTCTTACTTTGTACATTTGATATTTACCCTATCACAAGGAACCTTAGAGATTTCTATGGTGAAAGCAACCACAGGACCTAGAAGTAACCACCATGGGAGGAACTTGACCATGCATATTTTGGCACAAGACAAGGACTTCGTCTCAACAAATATTTTTTATATTCTCTTTCATGCCTCTGTTTCATGATACCCTACATTCAATCTTACTCCCTCTTTACCCTAGGAGCCAACCTCATCTTACCATATGGAAATGACAGAGGGTAAAATCAAGATAAGTTCCAATGAATTCTGTAAGACGTTGGACTTCAGGGCATAATTGATACATGTACCTAACTTAAATGAAATGTTAAAACTAAATTTAAATGTTAGAAAGTAACAGTTACTTGTTTTTTGGTTGCATCAAGATACAAGCAACATCTTAATTCTGTTGCAAATATCAATGGCAGAATAGTAGGGTAAAACATCAACTTCGCATGCCAACTAGAAGAGGAATGCAGTGTTTGGAGTTGTAGCATATTGGTTTTTGATAATGGCACACATTTGATTGAACTTTTCCATTCTAAAGTTCGCAATGTTGCATTTTTTAACTTTACGATGAAAAGGTTTCTTCTTGCAGTTCTATTCTTTGATGAAGCATGTGTTTCTGTTTGCATTATTATGCTTCCTAGAACCTTGGCGGAAGGGTAGATTCATTTTAGCTTTTTAAACATTTTGTATGCACTATTATGTCCTAAGAAGCACAGACACTTCTATGAAGGAATTATGTCATGTCCAACACCCATGTTGGACACTGATACTCTTCGAACATTTCTAAAAGCTTGTCTAACACTTCTTCATTGTGGCTTAATCAAAAAAATCAAATTCATAATATCGGACACTTTACCGACAATTTGTGAACGCTTCGGTGACATTTCTTGAACCCTCCAAATACGTCCTATGTGATGAATCCTTTCATAATAATAATGTTATGCATTCTTCAAAATGCAATTTTTGCACTTTAAATATGCTTTGAAACACTTATAAGATGAATATATCATATGTATTGCAATGTTTTATTATTATTTTGCACCGTAAATGTAAGGGGGATTTGGTGATAGACCCCTCAGGCTATATTTGTTTGGGCGGACATGTGCTTGGGATTGATTAATAGTCCAGTAAAATTATTAATCCGATGTTTGGTTAAAAAATTGAAGTACAGACTAACAATTCATCTGGATATGGTATCCCACATATAATGGACTATTCAATCCTACATAGGGGGTAGGATATAAATTGGGGGACTATTATAAGGGGGTTTTGAAAGTTCTAAATTTTTTTGCTGTCATTTTAATAAGAAAAGGAAGTTAAGAGGGATTTATGGCCAAATTTTCCTAAATGTAATTATAATGATATCTTGATGTTTAAGTTATGAAATATATAGCTTTTTAATATAACTAGTGTTAATGTAATTATAATGTTATCTTGATTTTAATGAAATATATAGTTTTTTAATATAATTAGTGTTATGTTACATACTTTTCAATATTTTTAAATAAATTATTCATATGTATGACATATAATAAATTTGTAAAAATATAAAATGTTAATGAATACAAAGCATGTGGTGTCTTATGTTTTTTGAAAATTGATGTGTTGGGGGTGATTGTGTCATGTTGTATGTCCGTGTACGTGCTCCCTAGCTAATGTTAATTGCACTTGGTTTTCACTGTTAAAGTCACCCAAACTGTCACAGATCCTATGAGATGGCTTATTGTCATTAATAATTCTCTCCAAAAATCAAGTATCCAATGCATCGTCTGTGTGTTCTCTTGAAATTTATCTGTGTGGTTGTCCTAAATAAGTTTTCTGCTGCCTAAATAGAATGTATAGGCAGTGCTAACCCATGCAATGGGTCAATGTAAGAGTATCTATACCTACGGGCACATGTGCTGTGCATACTGGTAATGTAGTCATGTTTCCAACTGTTGTTCAGGCTTTGTATCTAAGTAACAATGGACTTGAATCCCTCCCATCAACCCTGTTCAAAATGTGCATCCAGCTCTCAACACTGGATCTCCATGGCACACAAATCACAATGGATGTTCTCCGCCAGGTATCAACTAATCTTATTCATTGACTGGTCCAATATGCTTATATTTTATTTCGAGGCTATGGTATCAACAATTTTATTAATAGTTTGAAGGATGGGAAGATTTTGATGAGCGGCGCCGCTTAAAACATCAGAAGCAACTGGATTTCAGAGTTGGGGGAGGATCTACCGAGTTCGATGAGGGTGCTGATAAAAGTTTTTGACAGTTCGGTGCTTACAAAAGGTGATGATAGAGAGCTGTTTTATCTGTGCAAATTAGCTGTGAAAGAAAAATTGATCTGCATTGATTTGATGAAGCAAGAAATTTGCCTTTGGACATTACCTAGCATTGTCCAATGTTATTCATTTTTGTGGAGTGGATTACAGAATTGTTCTCTCTATTGCTTTACGGGGAATTTTCACTATATTACTGGCAAATAATGAATGGTTTACAATTACAGATTTGTCATACATTTGTGAGGTAGAGCACGTGGTATGAAAAGTTCGACTTGTTGAGAATTTGTAGATGCGTGTTGTCAATTTGATCCACACGACATTCTTATGTTGTGTTTAGTTAAGAGATTTGAATAGGATTTGAAAATAAAAATGAAAAAAATAAGTAAAATGTAAATAAAACATATCTATATTTTACTTAATTTTACACACTTTTTTCATTTCTCTTTCCCTTTCCAAATTTTTCTCTAAATTCCGCAACCAAATATAGCATTAAAAGATAATTAACCACAAAAGCGTTGCATCCTCAAAAGATAATACACTATTAGGCACAATTGGAAAGGTAACAGCTCACTTCAGATGCCGCTATAACGTTGTCTACTTCCTGCGAATAGGCTCTTATAACAAATACAGTTACATCTCAAAACCACCTAAGCCATGACTCAGCAAGTAACTCAAACAGTCCAGGTAAGATAAAACCTAGACATCAGATAATGCCCTCTAAAACAGATACGCAAAAATAATTAAACAAGCAAACAGAAAAGCGAAAACAAATCACAGGTATTCAATGTTTTAACTCTCAGAGATTATATATGTAATGTGCAGCTAATATAGTAAATTTTATCAATTTCGTGTGCTCATCCTCGACTGGAACACCAGAATTAAAAGACAAATGTGAATACAGTATTCTCATCCTAGAGTCTCTAGCTTTAACACACTTTCATGATTATTCAAACAACAAACCTTAACGGAAGTATATGGAAATCTGAGGGATGTCGATATCATTATCTTCATCATCCTCACAAGCCACCACCACATCCAAGTGCCGACGGTATGGTGGCAGTTCCACCTTAGCCACTTCCCTAGCCAAATCCACCATCTTCCTGTCCATCCTTTCTCTGTGACGAGGGAACATGCTATTGTAGAGCAGGCAACTTCCACATGAAATACTATATGCGTTCAGCCCCTTGTCTTCGAGCCATTGGAGAAGTTGCCTCAAAGTTGGATTGTCTTTAATAATCCAACGGTCCCAAATAGTCCAGCTCATGTCTCGGTGCTTTATGACTTTAGGCGGGACTGGCTCAGCCATGGAGAACAGAGGGAGTGCTAGGTTGGCAAATGTGTTGCGATAGTCCTCTACTTTGTGTCCTCCATCTAGAACCTTGTACAGCTCCAGACAGACGAGACCAGTGGCCATTGCCGTGGAGGTTGCAATTGCGGGGATAATCCTTCCAGCTATGAATTTGGCTTTCAGTTTATCAACTTCAGGAATACTGTAATTCCTCGCCCTCATATTCGCAAGCCCGGCTATGAAATCCATATGGTAGTTCGTGTCATCATCCTGCACATACCCGCGACAAGATTAGGAACCTAAAATTCGGAGAAGAGATCTGAATCGTCACCAATCCTGTGTTTTTCAAAATGGAAATGCAAAGCATCCATCCTTACCACTCCCATACTTGGATTAGTGTTACCAAAAAACAATACCCTAGTGAATTACATTTTGGAATGCACATACTAAACCATGATACACTTTTGCTTCAAAACAGTAAATTTAGCGATCCAAAGCAATCCCAAAAGTTTTTTTCAATATATTTTCTTAAAATCGTGTTTGGATATTGGATCTGTGAAGAAAAAAGAGAAGAGAAGGAAAATGTGAATGAACATAACCTAAAGTTATCCCCAGGAAGGAAAAAAATCAAATATAATGTACAAAAATCTGAAGTGAGAACAAAACTTCAAGAACCGGTTATAATGCTCCTAAAAATATACTGCTACATGATTAATTTGGGAAAAAAATTACATTTTATCGGATGCTTAATTGTTAAAAAGAAAATTACTTCAGAAGTAACTTAAATTCTTATAGTGTAATCTATATATCCCTTTTTAGAACATATGCATACCATCTTCCCTTTCTCATTCCACATTCTAGGTAACATAGCTTTGGACCAAATAGCTTTAACGATTAGGAACAGTAAATATGCATATGTTTAAAATTTAAAGAGAGAGGAAATGAGAAAAACCTTCTCAAATTGAATTGGTTTCATCCTGAACCCAGGTGGCAGATTCTTCCGGCACTGTTCTAGCTTCATGATTAGTTCATTGATGACTGCTGCATCATCTATAGATGCAGTGGAAAGGCTGGTAGCCTTCTCATCGGTCACAATTTTCACATCTTTCTTCGGTTGAAATTCAGGGACCATCACTTTATCAACAGCTTCAGCCAACTTCCTAGGGTTCTTGGCCCAATCAGGAATCGGGATGCCAAATGTCTCCGCCCGTAGTATCGATCCTGCCAGAATAAATTGCAGGTGGCTGAGATCGGCAACGGAGAATTGCAGTGGCTGGGGGAAGCGCTTAGGGGCCGACCAAAATGGAGCCCCTGTACTGGTTGCGGCATCTTCAGGGAAAGTAAAAATCAACTGTTTCACACGGCTAGCAAAATAATCTTCAAACCTAGAGACACAAGGGGTAGAAGTGTCAGAAAAAGACCATTATTTCTCTATCATACTAATGGAAGGAGAAAACAAGATGATCAATAATCAAGTTACTTTAGACGGGCCCAGGTAATGCAATCTTGGAATGTTTCGCATCTTTCACTGTCAAGGCACTCCAGAACACGTTCGAGATTATCCCTGGCCTGAGCATCACCAGCATTCCCCATTGCAGATGCATACTCGCTCGGATTTGAAAGAAAAGCATTCACTTCTGCTGGTGTTTTCTCGAGCCAGCCTTCAAATTCTGATCGTGCCCATGTCAAGCAGTGATCAATGTTGTGTGGGAATGAGTGAACAGTGCACATGGGTGCTTGTTTCTCCGGGGGATCTCTTGAGGCACCATAGTTTTCGGTCAGGTGAGGAATGACCATCTGAGTGTTACACTTTGCACCTAGGGTTCCCGACTCGAGAAGGGGCTTCTGGAAATATAAACATCTCTGATCAACATAAAGCCTGGCATTGACGTTATCGAGGGCATTAATAACAACATTTAGATTCTCCCAGAAGGTATCATCAAAAACATTCTCAGTCTCGGGGCCCACACGGTTCTGCAAAGCTTCTATATGGAGACGAGGATTTATTAATGATACAGCAGAAGCAGCAACAGTAGATTTTGCCTGCCCAATGTTCCAATCACGAAAGAGAAACTGCCTGCTGAGATTACTCTTCTCAATGACATCATCATCAGTAATTGTCATCTTCCCTTGGCTGTTGCAGGAAACTCCCATCAGAGCTAAATTCTTCAGAAACTCGCAGCCCAGTGCGCCAGATCCCACAACAAACACCTGAGCATCCTCAAGTTTCTTCTGGAGTTTCGACCCAAAAACCGAAATCTGTGCATCGTAACGGCTATTCAATGGTCTGAGATCGCTGGGTTCTAGAGGTTCCGTGGGAAGTGATTCAACTGAGTCGAAGTAAAAGAACTGTAGAAACATGGTGAAATAAATAGTTTTAGGTTACCATGATAAGATATCAAATTCAACGAGTACAGAAAATGTCAGACTCACTAACACCAAAAAAATTTATGTCTCCAAGAGGGATTTAAAAATAAAAAAAATGTTAATTCTAAATAGAATGGGAAAATCCACATACACGCACACATACAAGGGAAACAAAATTTACACTAGTTAATCCAACATTTTAGTAAAATTAGTCACCTGGAAAAGTGGATGGAACTTTCCAGAGCATGCCTTCATGACCTCCTGTCCAACGATACCACCAAACATGGCAGCCATGGGATTCAAAACTGCTCGAGCACCGAACGCAAAGTGCCGCAAAAGTTTCGGGTTAATATCTTCCACTTTCCCATCTCCAGAGCTTTCATTGATATCACTGACCATAGATATCAGCTTCTGAGCATCCTCTTCTGAGCCAGCAACAGGGAAGCGTCCCAGTTCAGAAACAAACTTATCCAGCGCTTGGAATGCCAAGTGCAGTAGAGGTGGGCGGTCAAACTTGGAGAAATCACTCAGAAGAAAATCACCAGGATCTTTGAGTGATTCTCTCAATGACTTAAAGTTCAACACCTTGGGCTGCTTCACCTGTGTTACAATACCACCTTTCTCATAAGTACCAAAAATTGTAGTGTCCTCCTCAAGAATGAACGAGTATGGCCTTGCACTTTTGATTTTTCTTGGCTTTCCGTCATTGAGTTCTGCCATTCCCTTGACTTCAGAAAACACAACAAGATCTCCATCCTGGAACTCAAGCCTTTCATCATCAACACATGACACAAATGCAGGGTTATCATTACTGATGGAAGCAATAATACCCGTGTGTGGTTCCTCGCCATCAACATCAACAACTGTAAACTCAGGTCCAAAATCACAAAACACACTTCCAAAAAGGCCTCTAACTTCAGCCTTGACGAATGCAATAGGAGGCTGGTGATTACGGCAGTAATCATTGAACTCAATGGCTTTCTCTTGGTTAATGTCAGTAAAAACCACAGCCTGCATCACCAGAAATATAGAAGGTTGACCTTTTAGCAATAAAATCCGACAAATAAAGAAAGAAAAACAGAACATAAATTGCAAACATGCATACATACGCTAGAAACAAGTAAAGAAAGAAAAACAGAATATAAATTGCAAACATGCATACATACGCTAGAAGTGCATCTATATCATGACAGGGAGAACAAAGACGGCTACACCAGCAACCCTTTCATAGTATATGATTATTTTTTTCCCTTTTAAATAAGAGAAAAATAAATAGCTTCTGAAATTTTGCAACGCTGCACTTAAAGAACTTGTAGGAAAAAAAAACAATGCATTTTCCATCGGGGTTCACACATAGGAGTTTTAATAATAGCAACATTCCCATGATCATATAGATGCAGGCGGCAGCCATCCCTGGCTTGCATAGGAAATAACATTTGTTAAGGTACTTAAGAAAAAAAGTTATCAAATGGGCAGAATTAGTCAGTCCAATGAGCTGGCTAACGAGTTATCCAAAAAGAAAAAAAAAGGTACTTAAGAAATCAAAGGTGCAAACAAAATATTCAAATCAAGGTTCAAACAGCAACAACAATGCAAAAACAACACTAGAGATTAAACTCTTCAACCAGCAAGAAAACCCTCAGTTACGCATAAAAATAAAATAAAATACATTTGCCATCATGAACTCAAAGGCGATAACAAGGGGCTCAAAACACAATCAAAGTGATACATTAAGAACAGGAAAACTCCCACATAGAACGTCACCGCCATTAGAAGATTGAAAGTAACACTACTTCAGGCAACAATAATTGAGACAATCAATGCATACATCAAAGCAAATATATAACAAGCAACATAATACATTGAAGTTCACATCCAGAGGTATTAACTTACTCCCACAAGGAAGCATGGAAGTTCAGGCCCCACAACATCACATCTAATGGAATATTAATGAAGTGAATATTTTACTTTCCACATAGAGGCAGCCAATACATTCAACCATCACTTCAGGCAAAAACAACCCATCCATTATCTATTCAAGCACAACAGTTTCCATGCTGCAAGGCAATTATATTACAAAGCAACGGGTAATTTAAAGGTCCATATATCAAGGTAACATGGCAACTTCAAGATGTAATATGTAGCCACCAGACTTATTAAAAGAATGGGGGAAAGAGAAAAACATAAGGAATATCTACCTAGACAAAATGGCAAGTTCCACATAGAGGCAGCCAATACATTCAACCATCACTTCAGGCAAGCACAACAATTTCCATGCTGCAAGGCAATTATATTACAATTGCAACGGGTAATTTAAAGGTCCATATATCAAGGTAACATGGCAACTTCAAGAAGTAATATGTAGCCACCAGACTTAAAGAATGGGGGAAATAGAAAAACATAAGGAATATCTACCTAGACAAAATGGCAAGTTCCATATATTATATATACCATCAAGACCACAAAAAGAATATTTTCCATATTACTTCAATAATGTCTGAAGCAATCATACTTTCTATCCATCTAGGCAATAACAAAGAAAGGAAACGTGATAGTTTAAGGTTCTCATATTAAGGTTTTTAGCCAAAAAAACCACTACAAATTGTCACATCACTCTTTCTACTTTTCTGCACATCTTTTCATAAAAAGTTAAAAAACCAACTAAAATAGCCAATTCCCAAATGGGGCCTAAGGTAACATGGAAAATTAACTAGGCAACAAAATATTGTAAAGGTCCTGCGTGATCCTGTTACCAAAGGGATGCAACCTGTAAAATTCGCACAAGAAACAATTATCAATCATGTTAGAAGGTTTAGGATTTAGTGTGTTGACAATTTCCATGGACAAAACATGTGCCAAGCGTCTAGGCTAGGTGCAGAGGTCTATGTGTCCAACCGCTAAAGAGTCAAGATGTCCAACATTAATGGATTGTGTACCCTGGTTCAAAATCATGTACAATTGCATGAACATATTGCATTAGTTAACAAGACATTGGGACTCAAGTGAAAGTCAAACATTCAACACTTATTTTCAGTGAGGAACTATGAAAGGATTATAAAAAAAAATAAAAAAATATAAATAAAAAAGTGAGAGAATGTGCTCATATAAAACATCAAAATTCTTGTATTTGGATATCGCATTATTACTCTCTTTGCATATTTGTAATGTGGGGCTACAAAATAGGACTTAGAACATCTTAAATTGGGATAAATACCCTTATACTTGAGAAGTTACTTTTAGCCACTCCAAAGATACTCGAATTTTGTTCTTGGATGAGAGAGTTGATTTGTTTGTCTTCTCTATTTTGGAATATCATTGTTTCGATATTATTATTGAATTCAAATGGTGGGTATTCCATTATTTATATGAAATAAGTCGTATGCATTGAACAATGTTGCTATAAAGCTAATTCTGTAGAGATCCAAAGAGGTCCACTCCATAAAGAGTTCGAGCAGGCACATGCGCCAACTATGAACTCGCAAATACAAAGAGCTATATTCACTACCAGCTCAAATGGAGTGAACAAGCAAAAGTTGGTGCAATTTGTTTCTTGTTCAGATTTCAACTCTTAAACCTTTATTAACTCTGTTTTATTCATCTAGAATTAAAAAGACACAAGATTAGCAACCTTGGTGCATCATAGAGAGCTCTTTGAGAATTACACATTGTTTGGGATGTACTATATAAGTGTACTTTTTGACTTTTTGATTAAAAAAATTGAGAAAAAAATATGTATGTTTGGGATAACTTTTTGACTTTTTACGAAAAGATGTGTAATAAAATATTGTAATAAAATCAAAATTACAATTTTACCCTTTTTGACTTTTGGATAGTTAAATTCAAAGGGCAAAATAATGATTTTGCCCTAGTGGCTTCCCCCACAAGCTACCCTTGAATAGTATAGACTTTTTAGCTTTTTTAGTAACTTTTTGGCTTTTTTAGTTTACCCCCAAACAAGGCCTTACTTTCTACACATTATTTTCAAGAATTTTCATTTTTTCATTTACACACAAGTTCTAGAACGAGTCTTTTACACAAAAACTCACACTTGCATTGCATTATCTCATTAAACCTTTGGCCATTGGTAACAAAGTCATTGGATATAGAAATCAGAGTTAGAAGTTTCGTGAAGTACTGTTGAATCAGAAGACACAGAGAGGATCAAAACCAAGAGAAGTGGAGAACAAATGCAAGGAGAAATTGCATTAGACTTGACAAAGTTAGGTGAACAGTGTAAGGGGTAGTAATTCCTACCGCCTTGAGTCTTGTACTTTACATCTTTCATGAATTGTATGCTTTTGGACTTAAAAATTATTAGGCAACTTAAAATTCATTAATAGGATTAATGACTTGTGCCAATCACTGAATCAGCAATTTCAAATTACCACTAACTACTCAGGCATTAACATTTTATTTTATTTTATTTTTTTTTCTAAACAAAGTAGCCTCCACAAAGCAAGGAAAATTTTAAAAGCAACATGGAATTTTAAAGCCCACAAGACCACATTTGTTATTTCGAAAATAGAGGCAGCCATTAATTATTAGTAACTACCACTTCAGGAAACATAATCAAAAAATTATCTTCACCAGTTTAAAAAGATTTTAGTTTACGTAAGGGTGACTATGTAGCCATTACATAGGAAAAATCACATCCAAGTAGCACAGATAATATAGGGGAATAGATCAAGGCAACATGGTTTTTAGATGCGGAAGCACCAATCAATTTGCAATAACCATTGACTTCAAAGTTCAAACAACAACGATTGAGGCCAAAACACAACTTCCATGCATTGAAGCAACCACATAACGACACCATGTTTGAGTTCCACATATTCTCATCATAAGGTACTATGGTAGTCTTCTAATGCAACAAGAAAATTCAAAATCCCAAAGAATACATGTCGAGGGGAATATGAGTTGAGCCAATATCATGGGTAATATGAACCGAATTTAACATCAAGAACTCCACATATGGAAGTCAACATGATTTACGAGAACAATTTTCCACCGCAGTACATAACATGAATTAAGAAAACATGACCCAAAGAAAGATACCTATTGAGGAAACATGACTGTATCAAAGTCACATGATTCACGAACCATTTCATTTAACTAAGCAAAATGATATGTGAAACCTAAGTAGTAGAAACACGCAACATGATACGGATGCGTAGACACGTTAATTTTCAAAAAATGGACACAACACACTTGGGACACATTAAAATTTTATGTTTTTACAAATTTATTATATGTCATATATATAATAAAATTTATTCAAAGATAATAAAAAATATGTAACATGACACTAATTATATTTAAAAGTTATATATTTCATAACAAATTCACGTAATAATCACATTATAAAAAATGCAAAACAATTATCGAACAATGCAATACATATAATATATTCATCTTATAAATGTTTCAAAACATATTCAAAGTGAATAAATTGTGTTCTGAATAATGCATAATATTGTTATTATAATGGGATTCATCACCTATGATGTGTTCGGAGTATTTAAAAAATGCGCCATTGAAATGTCAATAAGTATCCAACATCATGAATTTGATTTTTTATTTTAGACGCGTTGCCATGCTTTTATGAGTGTCCAAAAAAGCGTCAGTGTCCGATACGAGTGTCGAACACAACACGCTTCCTCAGAACAAGTGTCCGTGCTTCTTAGCTTGAAACAAAGCATTAAACATCCATCTATTGAGGCAAAAACATATTTCAAATTTCAATATTCACAAAGCTCTTGTGACTTGCAAAGCAATATATATAGGGCTTGTTTGGTTTGCTTTTGGGAGAGTTGTTTTTGAAAAAAAATTTGGGGAGAGAGTTTAGAAATTTTTTTGGTTTGTTTGGTTTTATATTTTGGGAGAGTTGTTTTTTCGGGAGTTTGGGATGATTTGATATTTTGGGAGAATTTGAGTAGATGTGTGTGAGAGAAAAAATGATTGAGAAGGAGAGAGGAGAGAGAAAAAGTGATTGATTGATGTGTAAGAGAGAGAAAGTGATTTTGGAAATTTTTTGAGAAAAACTCAAACCAAACAATTTTTTAGAAATTTTTTTCTAAAACTCATCTCCCAAATGCAAACCAAACATACCCATAGCTTTTGATTTGGCAGGGCATTGGAATATTGTATTGCCTCCATAAGTCCATATATGGCCCAAACCTCGATAAAATAGAGTTTACTATGCTGCCTGGATAAATATCTACCCACTAACAAACTCCTGTAAATGATGATCAAAACAGCATATTGTCATGTGCCTTCGCAGGTTAATGGTTTGAGATCATACCAAACCATAATATCAAGGGAACTCTTTATTGAAGTGACGTGGGGAAGAATTCACATTATCTTTTCTTAAAATAGGATTGTATCAATGGGATTGGGTCGGTTAGACAATGCCATGTTGGTAAACAAGGATTAATTTGTTAGCAAGGTAAGGAATGTATGGTCAATTATTCATTATAACTCTAGGAGACCTAGTTTCCTTTAAGTAAAAGATTTTAGCCAATCAAATAGAAAAATTATCAATATATAAACTATTTTGAGACCCCATTCAACTTGGACAATGAAAAGATTCTTGCAAATTGCAAATTAGGCACCACTTTGTAGAAAAATATAAAGGCAATCCAATGCACGAGGCTCCCACCACTGCAGGATATGGAAACAGTTAGATCTACAGTATTACCCCAGTATGCGGAGAGACAGTTTTTGTGTTTTGAACTCATGACGGTCAAGTCATAATGGCACAACCTTTCTGGTCTACCATGGCCCACTATTACCACTTTGTGGAAAATCCTCGGATACATAATATGTTAGGCCATGAGACTCAATATGTGAAACAGTATCTATCATAATTTTTCCACATGCGGATCAATAGTTGAGGCATCAGCTTTAAAGTTTCAACAGACAAGCACTGAGGCAGTATTTTGATTGCTCACAAAATAAAATAGCATAAA
Organism: Camellia japonica; assembly: GCA_030407325.1. Lineage (NCBI taxonomy): Eukaryota > Viridiplantae > Streptophyta > Magnoliopsida > Ericales > Theaceae > Camellia > Camellia japonica. The sequence goes on from JAPPVO010000016.1 coordinate 56,560,819, forward strand.
ACAAGAAAATTATCCCTCTAGAAACATGGATCATTTTAATAGACCAAGGCAGCTAATTCCAGAAAACATGGTGGTTCAAGATCCTTCCCAGAACTTAAAAAAAAAAAAGAGCTTTCAGCAACTCGTGTAGCAACAAATATCACAAAATGCACACTATATCAGTTCAGTACTTACAGGTCACAAGCAGATCAGATGGCCTACAAAATAATAAACCTATTACTTAACTATAGAAACTATGGAAACAATTGTTGCATACTAAGGGGCAAGAAATGACAATCAGAAAGTTTTTGGCCCGGGGGGGGGAATAAAACAATATAAAAAAAAAATCTGAGCAAGTTTAGATCAATCAGTGAGATAAATACACAGTAAATTACCTGGAAATCAGAAAGTTGTTCTTTCATCAATTTTGAGGTTAACGTAGAAATGGCCACAGCATTGTTGAGCTCCTGCAACTTTTGAACAGATGCAAGGGCCCTGTTCTTACCAACATCATTCTCTGAAAAAATAAAATTGCTGGACAAATCCCACAACTCCACTGTCCCCTCATCATGCAATGTGACAGACTTGACACCAGCAAGTACAAGGTTCTTCGCTGCATGTGAAACACAAAACATTACACGGCCATATGATAAAATCCTGTCTAAACACATGAAGTACTAAAAATTCATTTCTAGATTACGGATCTGTCCCACTAGTCAGAACTCGTCAAGAATAATCATTAACAACTAGACAGTGTACAGTCAAAGAAGAAATGAAGCTACAAACATTATCAGTGCTATTGGGAAATGGCAGGGTAAAAAATTTTCTCACAAAAAGAGACAGTTAAGATATTATATATCCAGTATCTGCTCTTAGAAGAAAGTGAAGAATACTTTAGTTAATTGGTAAAGACGTTTGGAGTGGAACATCTCAAATGATATCATGAAGCATCGATCGGGATTTTAGAATGCTTTAGAAATTCAGATGCTTCAGGTGACTAGCATGTGGGTTAATTGCTATTATTAAGTTCAGTGAATTGGAGCAGATTGTGTATCTGGTAGTTTTTAGCTGTTTCATAGCTGAGAGTCAGTTGTTTGTCTTGGTAGTGTGCCCTACTTTATGCTGTACATGACAAATTTTCCTTCTAGTCAATTATTATACAATACAAAACTAGGATCTCCCTAACCATAGCCAACAAGATGCAACAAAAACAAGCAAGCAATCGAGCAATATTTTGTAGCGGAGAATAAATAGCAAAATAAACTATAAATGAAGAACAAAACAAATCCGATGCATAAGTTAAGAATTTGCAACTCCGTAATCAGATGTCAAAAACTACTCTAGGTTCAAAATCACACAATCCATCCTATTGTGTTAATCACTAAAATTACACAAAATTAACAACCAGCAAGGTTCAAAAGTCGTACCAATTTCGACACCGAGGCCTTGCATCCCGGAGACAAGGACGTTAGAGGCGAAGAGCCGCCTCATAGTCTCGCGTCCGTACACAGCTAGCTGTCTGCTGTGCAGATCTTCATCGATATCCATCGGATTCCCATTACCAAAAGCCATATCCGGCAATACTCTAATACTAGCGCTGCTTAGGTTACTGCTGCTGCTCCCGATAACGCTGCTATCGCTCTTGTTACAGTCCTTGGGCGTCGTATTAGCTTCGGTGGCTGTTGATTTTCCGGTGGAGGATTCCGATGAAGAGATGAAACAACCGACACAATGCTTCTTGAGCAAGATTTCTCCGTCACTTGAGTCGCCTTCTTGAACAGGTCTCTTTCTAGGAAGCATAAAGTGCAACAAACTGCTAAAAGCCCCACAAAACCCCATCGATACGATCAAAAACAGAAATGAATTGAACAAATTAAGATCAAAACAGTGGTTATACACCAATCCAAAAGCGATCGGTGCTGTGACTACAAACCCTAACCCTAACCCTAACCTCCTAAATAGTGTCATATTGAAATCGATTCGAAAGGAGAGTTGGGAAGAAAGGAAGATTATTCAAGAGAGAGAAAGGATGATTAGAAGAGAGGGATTAAAGAACGTACCGATTGGAGCTCTGGCGCGGAAAGGAATGGAATCTGAGAGAGAGAGATTGAGAGATGGACACAACAGTGTTTAGCTTTTGGTTTTGGCATTGATCGAACGGTGTTTTTACGTTTTTGAGAGAATTTTTTTCAAGCGTGTTTTGTGGTCATTTGTAGAGAGAGTTCAGAAAGAGAGGCGAAGGGGGGTATCCGTATCCTTATGGATTTGTGATTTCTAGGGTTTTGTGGGCCTGTGGAGAGAACAATCACGAGAAGCTAATGACAGGAGGTGGCAAGGAACGACGCCATGGGACGTGTAAATGTCATGAAACGACGTCGGGTTTGGACAAATAATGGGGGTGTTTGGTGGGGATTATAGGGGTAATTATAGTTTATTTTAATTTAAAAATTTGTGTCAGACTGTTTGGTGTATCTTCTACTTACAATTTTTTAGATAGAAATAGCTTAAATAAACTGAAAAAAACTTATTATTTAGAAGTTGGATAATAAGTGTTTTTAATTTTTATTTTCTGATTATTAACTTTTAACTTAAAATAAACTGGACTAAACAGTACCAATGTGGATTTATTTGAAACATATAGTGTTAAAATTACAGTTTAAATCTTTTTCTTGGTCTCTTTCCTTATTTCCCTACTTGTAATAGTGAAAATATATCTTAAAAAGATTTAATGATCCAAATCTAATTATTTAAAGATGGATTTCCACCATTATAAATAAGGAGACAAGGAGTGACAATCCAAATTCTCTTAAAATTAACCTATTGATTAATCCACCGTTATAAATAAGGAGACAAGGAGTGACAATCCAAATTCTCTTAAAATTAACCTATTGATTTATTTAAATGATATTTTTTTTTAATTTTTTATATGAGTTCGTATTATGTTAAAATTAATTAAAAAAAAAAAATTCGTACTTGTCCAAAACAACTCTGAGAACTTGATTCTCTATGCGGTGACCTACTAACACCTGACGGGTCCAAATTGAACAGAGCTGGGCGTGGTAGACCCGCAATTAATGGACCCCATACAAGCATTTTGGCCTTTGCTTTATATTTTTAAGTAAATCTACTTTTCCGAAAGGAAAAAAAAAAAGTGACCATAATTTTTGCTCGAAATTTTCTAGTAGATTTTTACAAAATTAATTATATATCAATAATAAATTTTATCAATATTAATTATTAAAATCATAAAATTTTCAATAAATGTGTAATTATTTTTTAAAAAATACACTGAATAATGTTTTTTTCTTAAGTTTTATATGTGATTGGAATTCAATTGGTATATTAAGGAATTGTGCATTAATCAATTTAAGTAAAATTTTGAATGAAATTTTTCAATAGATAGTATTACTCTATATTTTTTTCTCTCAATTATTTAGATCTCCTGGATTGTTCTTACAACTACACATATTTTCACTTTTATTTTTAAAATTATATCAAACTTTTTCACTTTAACTGATAACAAGGGGTGTAAATCTCGTTGACTGCCCCGTGATCCGGTGCGGCCCGGCCAGGTCTGCCCCAAGCCCAAATTGAGACCCTAGTTCTAGGTTTGGACAGTTTGTTTAGAAGTCCGACTCGCCACTCCTAACCTGTGAGCCCTATCCAATTGGCTCGAAATTTTTTGTAAACTTTTTGTAATATTTTATTTTATTTTGAAATAAAAGTTATTCATTAAATATTTATCTATTTAATTTAATGATTGTAATATTTCGTTTCATTTTGATATATATTAAATTATTTATTTCATTTTATTTTATTTTTGAAAAGACTATATACGCACCTCATAACTAAAAAAAAAAAAACATAATTTCATACTTTTTAGTTATAACTAAAAAAACATAAGTCACAACTGAATACCACATGAAACATAACAAAATATCTCATTAATTATAGCTAAAATAGTATAATACAATTTTTCTTTTGTTTTTATCCCTCATAAACAATTTATATATAATATCTATCAATTATTTTTCTCAAAAAAATAAGGCCCGCCAGGTCCGAACCCAAGCCCATGACCTTATTTTGAGAAGGTATGGGCTTGGATCTGGGCCTAAATCTTTTTTCACGAACCCGGCCCAAATTTTGATGGGAGCTTGCACTGCCCGACAATGGGCCAACCCGAGCCCTGGTCGGGTCAAATTTGCACCTCTAAATTCTTTTCAGTTAACTTAGGCCTTGTTTGGGAATTGAGATTTTTAGTCAAAAAAGTTTAAAAAATCAAGGGTAAACTATCAATAGGTATTAATAGTTGGAATTAATTCCAATCAAATCCTATTGAATGTAAGTTCTAATAAAATTGTCGCTAAAAATATTTTTTTATGACCTTTTTTTGCATATGTCGCTAAAAATTAATAATTAGTGACTTTTTTGTGACAAATTTTTCAATTTGTCATTAAAAGTTGAAAATTAGTAATCTTTGTTATGACTATTTTTTTTAAACTATTGCTAAAACTTATAATTAGTAGCATTTTTTATGACAAAATTGTCAAACTGTTACTGAAAATTAACAATTAATGACACCTTTTAATATTATTTGATGAAAAGTGTCATTAATTATTATAAAACCTATTAGATAATAATTCTACCTATTTAAACCTACACACCTCAAAAATCAATACAAAAAATCAACCAATTCTCTATTTTTTTGTAAGATTTTTTGTAAAAAATTAAAAGGTCATTAAGGGTTGTTTTGTGTATAGCTTATAAGCCGAGTTTTTTACTTATTACAAAAAGACGTGTAGAAAAGTAGAGAAGTGATGTAATACAAATAAGCTAATAAGTTGACTTTTTCTTGTGTATCCAAAAGAGGTCTAAAAAAATAATTCTCAAACGAGTTTGGACTCTTTTGGGTATAACAAAAAAATAAAAATAAAAATATTGACTTATTGGCTTATTTAGATTACATCATATTTTTATTTTTTTTTACATCTTTTTATACTAAGTAAAAAAATCATTTTTTAAATCATACCCAAAACAAGCTAAGTATATGAAGATGTTAAATGTTACAATCAAATGACAAAAATACCTTATAATTAGAAACAGAAACAAAAAAATATTTAACCAATCATAATACCCATTACCAAACGCAATGTGGTACTTTATATCCTTGTAGCCAAACAATCTGGATCTATTAATTAGCTTTTGAATAAAGCTTGAGACCCCAGTGGGGGTGATGGGGTCTCCTGTGATTGGTCCAAAAAAATAGTTTTTTTTTTTTTTTTTCAACCAACCTCAGGCCGACACGTGGCATTGGGGGGTCGGTGGGTTCACTGGGGGTCCCCAGCAGAGTTGTTAACTTTTAAACCCAACATTCCTATCCTCTTTCTTTTGCATTTACCCCTCCCTTTCGCTAGCAACGACACCTTTCCACTATCATACAATCTTGATCTATTATATTTGGGGGATTTAAATGTAATAAATCTTAATAAATGGATTTATTATCTCATAGATTCTATAACAATTGACAGTGTTTTTCATTAAATATTGAGAGGGTAATTTATATGCAAATTGGGCCTAGCTGGGCCGTTGTAGGCCTCAGTGCAAAGGGCTGAATAAAAAAACCATAAAGTTATTCCAGTATTAAAGAGGCATAAAGTTACTCCGGTCCCAAATAGGCTAGCTCGGTCACCATACTAGAACTTATACCGGTTATGGCGCAGTATGGTTAGCTCGGTCTAAAACCTTGCTAAAAGTTAGCTCGGTTTAGACTTACCACGGTTTGTGCGAAAGGAACTAAGGTAAGGGCATTAAAGGTAGAACCGAACTAAAGATAGTTCGGTCTACTCTGTGGCTCGGCGTGGCCATACTTACTTCGGTCGTATGGTAGTCCGGCCATAGAAAACCATCTCACTTGGTTTAAGCAGTGAGGGGGGTGTGAAGGATAAGCATTATCTTTCAGGAGAATGAATCCTAGGAGGACTCTACATGGAGGAGTAAGAGTCCTACTTGGATTATGCCACACGAAACCTATAAAAGCTCACAAATATCACCTATGGAGAGGTAACGCAACTTTGATTTTCGAATACACAGAGCTTTCGTCTATCTGTCTAGTTTGCTGACTTAGGCATCGGAGAGGTTTCCGGCACACACCCGCCGGCTAGCTCACGTTTGTGTTTTCAGGTGATAAAGCGACGACGTACAGAGGAGCGCAGACTTGATCAACAGGATTATACGAGAAGGTTTATTTCTTTCCCGTACAATTGGCGCCGTCTGTGGGAATTCAGACAAGAACAAAACCTCTTGATCAAGCTTTTCTTCTTTAGAATCAATGGCGCACAACGAAGATTTGCCACAATCCGCCATTGACGGACAAACACCAGAGGGGGGTGCAAGGCGCGAAGGTCTACCTCTTATCCCTCCTATGGGGGATTTAGAGCCACAAAGACAGAATCCCAGGAGGGATACAAGGGGGAGAAGGCGGACTAACAGCCCTCGTCACTCTCGTTCACAGAGTCCAGAAAGACAAAGGCGGAGGATTGATCCTCAAGCTTTGGAGGATCGCGTCAAGGAGCAGGACGAATTGATACGACGAATGGCGGCGGACATGGAATCTCTAAAGCGCCAGATGAAGGGAAAAGGAGTGGCGACAGGAGAGGGGCGCACAAACAAGACGCCCCCTCGCCACTCGGAAAATCGTAGTAGGAATACCACACCCTCACAAGCAGAGAGCAGAAGCCTCAGGACAGGCGATACCCAATCCAGGTCTTCCAGAACTCGTCACTCCAGGTCTGAGAGGACGAGATCTGAGAGGTCGTACACTGAAGGGAGCACCTATTGGCCCTCACATACGCACCAAACAAGATCCAGACAGACGGAGTTGCCCAGATCATCCGACTTACGAACCGTGCTCGAGGAGAAGGCACGATGGAAGGAGGACGCTAGGGCACGCGATCCACACAGAGTTTCTGCCTTACAGCGGTTGGCTCCTCGGACGCATGGAAGCGTCGAGGTTGGAATGCCAATACCGCGCCCTGCCTACGAACCGACGGACAAGGCATTAGCAAGGCTGCAGACCTCACCGTTTGTTCCGGCGATTGAAAACGCGCCCCTACCATCAGGCTTCCTTCAGCCCAAATTCACTACATATGAGGGAAAGACGGACCCCTACTCACACTTGAGCCACTTTCGCCAGGTTATGGCTATATACCGGCGAAACGAGGCTTTAATGTGCATCCTCTTCCCATCTAGCCTTGGCGACCTAGGCTTGACTTGGTTCGAAAAACTTCCAGAAGGCAGCATAGCCTCCTGGGCGCAATTGGCGGAGGCGTTCGTAACAAGGTTCAGAACAAACACTAAAACCCCGGTGGAGATCGACCAGCTACTCTCCATCGACATGGGCGACAAGGAGACCCTAAGATCCTACAATAGTCGCTACTGGGAGACCTTCAACCAGATTGGGGACTGTCCCACCAATCTCGCCATTGCACAGTACAAAAGAGGCCTTCCAGTCGGGAACAGACTAAGGGACTCAATCACCATGACACCGCCCCTCACCATGGAAGCCTTGATGGAAAGAGTGCATCAGCACATCAGGGTGGAGGAGGATGGCGCACGTGCCAAAACAAAATCTGGCACGACCGCAGTACCAGAGAAAAAGGCCTCAGCAAAGGTCAACGCGGTAGACCGTCCGAGTAGAAACGGACGAGGCAGGCGAGACAACGGAGAAGACCAGGATAAAAGATGGTTGAGGGTCCGCACTGCTATAACCACGGTATTCAAAAAACCGATCTACCGAATTCTAAGTGAAATACGAGATGAGCCTTTCGTCAGATGGCCAGCCAAGCTAGGGGAAGCTCAGAAGGACTACGACGAAAGGTCGCGGTGCACCTTCCATAAAGAAAAGGGGCACCGCACTGAGAATTGCACGCCATTGAGACAGCACCTGGAGGAGTTGGTGGCAGCAGGTCACCTGGATAAATACATTGAAGGAGGGACGCAACCAGCCCCCCAGGACCACAATAACCCCAACGGGAATGCCAATGACGCCCCCTCAAGGCATAATCAATGTGATACATGGAGTCTTCGAACCTGAGCGTGTATGCGAGCTCAGAGGGTCAATCAAAAGGCTGAGCACTTAAGAGAGATACTAAGTGCACAACCTACCTTAAAAAAGGGAAAGACAGAAGCCACGAACGTCATGTCTTTTTCAGATAGAGACTTGGCGAGGATATATTGCCCTCACAATGATGCCCTGGTTGTCACTCTCCGAGTCAAGGATTTTGACGTCAAGCGGATTTTGATTGACCAGGGTAGTTCATGTGAAATAATGTACTACGAAACATTTAAACAATTGAAGTTATAAGATAAAGACTTGGCACCTGTCGTATCTCTCCTGATTGGATTCAACTCAATGCCAGAGTGGCCAGTCGGCAAAATAATTCTTCCAGTTAGAGCAGGAAGCGTAACGAAACAAGTGGAGTTCTGGTATTGAAAGTCCCTTCCACTTACAACATCATCTTGGGCAGAACATGGCTGCATGCCATGCGATCGGTGGCGTCATCCTACCACCAAGTAATGCGGTTCCCTAACGAAACCAAGGTAATTGAAGAGGTCTATGAAGATCAGATCATGTCCAAGCAATGCTTTGTCACGGTGAATGGCAGCCGCGTTGCCAAGGGATATGTTCATTCGGTGGAAGAACCTGAGAGTAATGAACTGTTCGCAATGTTGGCAAAGCGGCTAATCAAAAAGCGGTGGAAGACTTGGTAGAGGTAAGAATAGATGAAAAGAACCCGGATAAGTTCTTTTTGCTCGGTTCGTCGTTGTCCAGCACTGAGAGATTAGAGGTCTTGGAATTTTTGACCTCTAACATCGAAGTGTTCGCCTGGACACCATACGACATGCCAGGCATTGACCCCAACTTCATCTGTCACCAACTCAATGTCCACCCAATCCGCCAGACCAATCAGCGCACACGCAAATCGGCACTCCACCACGCCGAGATAGTGGCGGAAGAAGTAGGAAACCTGCTGGAGGCAGGAGCAATCAGAGAAGTGCACTACCCAAGATGGATCTCCAACACAGTCGTAGTGCCAAAAAAGAATGGCAAGTGGCGTGTCTGCGTCAACTACAAAATAGTCAACAAGGCATGCCCAAAAGATAGCTTTCCTCTACCACGGATAGATCAACTGGTAGACCTAACGGCGGGGCACAACCGACCTAGTTTTCTAGATGCATACAGAGGCTACCATCAAATCGCCATGCATGAACCAGACTAGGAGGTCACGTCCTTTACAACTCCAAGAGGACTGTATTGCTACAAGGTCATGCCCTTTGTCCTAAAGAATGCGGGGGCGACATTTCAATGGATGGTCACCAAGATGTTTGAACCATTGTTAGGCAGAACAATGGAGGCTTACATCGACGACATGGTGGTCAAAAGCAAGGATGAGAATGACCACCTCAAAGACCTAGGTGAGATGTTTGAGATCCTGAAGAAGCACAAGTTGCGCCTCAATGCGTCCAAATGTGCATTCGGAGTAGGATCTGGCAAATTCCTAGGCTTCGTGGTGACTAACCGGGGTATAGAAGCAGACCCCTCTTAGATCAAGGCAATTCAGGATTTGGAGAGGCCAAACTCAGTAAGGGAAGTACAGCATCTCACCGACATGGCAGCTGCGCTCAATCGGTTTATAAGTCGGTCGTCAGACAGACTACGACCATTTTTTCATGCTCTAAAAGCCAAGTTTAAGTGGGACGACGAATGCGACCGCGCCCTGGAAAGCTTAAAAGAATACATGTCTTCTCCATCACTACTTGTAACCCCAATTCCTGGAGAAGAACTCTTCTTGTACCTAGCAGTCTCGTAGTACGCAATTAGCGCAGTGTTGGTCCGCGCAGAAGGAATCCAACATCCGCCCATCTATTATGTTAGCAAGACATTGCTGGGCGCTGAAACGAGGTACTTGCCACTGGAAAAATTGGCCTTAGCCTTAGTGATGGCCTCAAGGAAGTTGTCGCATTACTTTCATGCCCACACCATAGTCGTCTTCACAGCCTTTCCATTAAAAGCTCTCTTTGAAAAGGCGATCTTTTCTGGACGAATTCTGAAGTGGGCAGTAGAGTTGGGACAATTCGACATCAAATTCCAACCCAGAACCGCAATAAAGGCACAAGCTTTGGCAGACTTCGTTGCAGAATTCACCCCAGGAAGTCATCATATCTGCCTAGTCGACCTGACTGAAACAGCCGAACTAGGGATGGAAGTTGACGCCGGAATAACGCAATCCCTGGTACATGATACTCAGTCAGACCCCAAGGCAGACCAAAGTAAAGCAAAAAAGAAAAAAACAAACCATGCTACACCAAGTCAAGACTCACCAACAAAAAAAGACTTGGTACAATCAGCTAGCAAGGGGCTGACAGCAAGCATGGACTTTGAAGAAAACACCAGCAACATGGAAGATCCCAAGGCATCATCTGATCCCTCCACTTGCTGGAAGTTGTTCGTTGGAGAGATGTGGAAGCTCTTCGTGGATGGAGCGTCCAACCGGCATGGAGCAGGGCTTGGCATAGTCCTCATCTCTCCAGACGGCCTAGTAGTGGAGCAGGCAATCAACCTTGGCTTCCCAGCATCAAACAACGAAGCGGAGTATGAAGCGCTTCTTGCAGGCCTCAAATCAGCATTCTACATGAAGGTCACCGAACTAATGGTTTACAGCGACTCACAGCTGGTGGTAAACCAAATATCTGGTGACTACGAAGCAAAGGATGACAGAATGGCCAAATACCAAGAGTTGGTCAGAACAGAGATCAAGAATTTGAAGTAGTCAGGATAGAACAAATCGGCAGGGAGGAAAACAGCAGAGCAGACGAACTAGCAGGCTTTGCCTCAATGGCAAACACCTCCATCCCTCATCCATTGCTGATCGACTACCTACCTAGACCAAGCATTGAAGACCCCGAAGCAGAAGAGGTATGTTGCGCAGAGCTAGGCCCCTCTTTGGATGGATCCCATCATCCTGTTCTTAAAAGACGGCATCCTACCAGAAGAGAAGAAGGAGGCCAACAGAATAAGAGCGAAGTCGCAGCGATTTTGGCTCTCCCCATCCTTGGCATTGTACAAAAAATCGTTCTCAGGACCCTACCTAAAGTGTGTCCACCCAGCAAAGTGGAAGCATTTTATTCGAGATACACGAGGGCGTATGCGGAAGCCATCAAGGAGGAAGGTCACTAGCATACAGAGCAATTTCGCAAGGATATTGGTGGCCATACATGCAGGCAGACTCAGAAAAGTATGTCAAAAAGTGCGAAAAGTGTCAGAAGTTCGCACACCAAATACACCAACCTGCCAGAGAACTTCTACCTCTAACTAGCCCATGGCCCTTCGCAATGTGGGGGTTAGATATAGTAGGGCCACTTCCAACAACACCAGGCAACATGAAGTTCTTTCTCGCAGCAACCGACTACTTCACAAAGTGGGTAGAAGCAGAAGCCTTGGCATCAATCAAAGAAAAAGATGTGAAGAAGTTCGTCTGGCAGAATATCATCACTCGATTTGGCATACTAAAAGCCCTAATATCAGACAACGGTACACAGTTCGACGGCAGAATCTTTAGAGGCTTTTGTGAAGAGTACAAGCTAGAATTTTACAATTCCACACCAGCATATCCCCAAGCAAATGGTCAGGCAGAAGCATCAAACAAGGTAGCCTTGGATGGATTGAAGAAAAGGTTAGAGAAAGCCAAAGGCAAGTGGGCAGAAGAGCTCCCTCATGTTTTATGGGCTTACTGCACCACACCTCGGCGGTCAACAGGAGAAACTCCATTTTCCTTAGCCTATGGTATGGAAGCAGTAATCCCACTAGAAGTTGGCCTCCCCACAATTCGAAGCGAGAATTTTGATCCAGACTTGAATGGCGAAGCCATAGCCTTGGAACTCGACCTTACAGAGGAAAGAAGAGACAGAGCGTTGATTCACATTGCCTCATACCAACAAGAGTTATCCAGGAAATACAACAAAACAGTACATCCAAGGCAATTCAAAATCGGGGATTGGGTGCTGCGCAAAGTGATGGGAAACACCTTCGTATCGAGAGACGGCAAGTTAGGACCTAATTGGGAAGGACCTTACAAAGTGGTTGGATTAGCAGGCAAAGGGGCATACCACTTAGAAGACGAGGACGGCAAGACAATTCCCAGACCATGGAATACTGCCAATCTCAAGTTATTTTATTTTTAGTTTTTTTCCCTCTAAATATGTGTAATTTTCTCATTTCTCAATAAAACAAGTAGTTCTCTTTTCAGCATAGACGTTTTCTTTTGTAAAAGTTTGTTTTACTGAGTTAAGTGAGTTAGGGGCATTAAAAACACAGTTGGCCGGAACAACCAACTGCGAACCCTTCCTAAGCCCAGGATAAGGATCCAGGCTGCAGGATATTTGGTCGGAATAAACCAAACACTTTATTCTAGGTTGGCTGGATTAAACCAACACCCCTCCTAAACCCAGGATAAGGATCCAGGCTGCAGGACTTTTGGTCGGAATAAACCAAACACTTTATTCTAGGTTGGCTCGGAAAACCAACTTAGAGGTTGATTGGATTAAACCAACACCCTTCCTAAGCCCAAGATAAGGATCCAGACTGCAGGACGTTTGGTCGGAATAAACCAAACACTTTATTCTAGGTTGGCTGGGAAAACCAACTTAGAGGTTGGCTGGATTAAACCAACACCCCTCCTAAACCCAGGATAAGAATCCAGGCTGCAGGACGTTTGGTCAGAATAAACCAAATACTTTATTCTAGGTTGGCTGGAAAAACCAACTCTTATTACTCTTCAGCCGAAGTACGGGTATAGGCTGAAGAGTGGTTGGCTGGACTAAACCAACTCTTGGTACTCTTCAGCCGAAGTAAGGATATCGGCTGAAGGGTGGTTGGCTGGATTAAACCAACTCTCAGTACTCCTCAGCCAAAGTAAAGGTATAGGCTGAAGAGTTGTTGGCTGGATTAAACCAACTCTTGGTACTCTTCAGCCGAAGTATGTATATCGGCTGAAGAGTGGTTGACTGGATTAAACCAACTCTTGGTACTCTTCAGCCGAAGTATATATATCGGCTAAAGAGTGGTTGGCTAGTTAGCTTAGATTGCTCAGCTAAGACCGGAATAAGGTATCTCGGCCGTAAAATATTGTGTTCGAATTATAGTTAGAAAGCAAGCACAAACAGGAGAGTAAACCAAGATAACAGTTGGAGCAACAGAATTCATTGAAAAACTCATTACAAATGCAGGAGAGTAAACCGAGATAACAGTTGGAGCAACAAAATTCATTGATAAACTCATTACAAATGCAAGCATACAGATCAAACCGGAGTAAGTGTTGAATACAAAAGATGATTTTCATTGATCAAGTTCAAATACAAATGAGGGGCCTCAGCCCGGTTACAAGAGCAAAAAGAAAAAGAAATTACAGAATCAGTTGAAAAGATCATCTAGATCAGCATCAATGTCAACTCGAAGACCGGTTGCAGATGAGAGATCGGTCTCGGTTGGGAGCACGGTATCAACTGGCAGCACGGTATCAGTTGGCGGCTCAACAGTCAGGTCTTCCACCGTTGGCTCTAACCGAGCAGATTGATTAGCCGGATCGTTGGCAACCGGGGTATCAGTTGGCTCTTCTTCATCATCATCGTCAGAACCCTCAAGGAACTGTTGCTGAACGGATGCAACATACTCCGCCAGTGAGGCCGGAATGGAATACTGAGGAGGATTGTAGACCTCGGTCTCGGGCCCACAACCGAGCTGCTCCACAGCACCTCTCCAACCACATTTAAAGAACAAATCCTTGGCGGCCTCACATTGTGGGATGTAGAGGGCCTCCCCTTCCTTGAAACCTTCAGCGTTGGCTTCATCCACTTTCTTCTTCAGTTCGGCGATCTCTGCGTCTTTTTTCCCCTCGAGCTTGACTAGCTCACGAAGGTACTTGTCCTTCATCACGGTTAATGCCTTCTGTTTGTCAGCATTAGCCGAGGTAACCAGTCCGATCAGACGGGCTACCTCGGCCTCTAGCTCGGCGTTCTTTTGTTGGGAGTCTTTCAGTTCGGTTGTTTTTTCTTCAACCTCAGCCATGGCTTGCCTTAGTGTTTTTCGAAGCTCCAACACACGCTTGTGTGCAACTTGACTCTTTTGCATGGCCTGAAAAAGAAGTAAGAGAAACTAGTAACACAACCGAACAGAAAGCTGGGAAAAGTTAGAGAGACAAGAGGAGCAAACTTACCAAGATTATTGATTTCGTCGTTGACCGGATAGCCTTGAGCTCGGTCAAGTGCTGGTGATGCTCCATGTTAGAGGGCAGACACACACTCTTAGCCAGATTGAAGGCTAGCATGTGGTCTTTGTCTGCCACCACTGAGTCAGTGTCGTAGATAGCACGGTTTTGAAAAGTTATTTTTGGACTCCATTTTGAGGAGCTAGCTCGGTCGGTGGGCTCCGGTTGCGGACTTGGTGGGTGGCTTGGTGGAAGTGTAGTTTCGTCTTCGTCAACAAGGCGTGGCTCGGCTAGTGTAGTCCGGGCACGCTTGCTGGGGCGAGATGAGGAGGGTTGTTGAGATGGAAGCGCCACCATGGTTTCCTGGGTTTGGCTCGGTAGTGGTACCTCGGCGCGATTTGTCTCGTTTAGAAGGGCCCTTACTTTGTTTCTTTTGGCCATTTCTTCTTCTTCAGTAGTACGGATGAGGTTATTTGTGGCAAGGTTGGGTCCGGTTCAGAGGCGTTCTCTAGCAGAAAGTCTGTTACTCTGGTCTTGCGTCGGTTGCTATATCGGTATGTCGGTTCGAAATTCAACAGCTTCGCCCAATTTCTTTCTGGGAACCGTAGTGCGGCGCGGAGAGTGTTCAGGTTGGGGTAACTTTACAATGATTTAAGGTGGGCTGAATCTGCAAAAAGAATGCAACTATTAGTTCGGTTCAGAAATTGGAAACCGAAATAAAAGAGAAGCATGAAAAGAAACCGAAGTAAAGTATACCATGGATTCCTTTATTCCAATTTATACTACGGCCAGGGATCTGGGCTTGGTGATCTTCAAAATTGCTAGATACCTAAAAGAAATCGTCATCGTTTAAGTCTTTGTCCGGTGTATCTGTTATTATTTTCTCTCGGCGGCGGCGTATTCTCAAGTAATAGACCCACCCATCTTCTTTTGACCCTATAGAATACTGGTGGAATAGTTCGGCTAAGCCAAGGTTAATGCCAGCCCGGCGGTTTAGTTTAGCTATACCATTTATTATACGGTATGAGTTTGTGGAAAGCTGGGTTGGGCATATTCTGGTTTGCCTAAGAAATTCACAGAGCAAGGGTTGAACAGGGAATCTTAGTCCGGTCTCTACTATGGACAAGAGGGTAAAGGGTACAAAGCCTTCGTTTCCCCATGGTATGATATCTTGCTCGGCTAGGGTAAGGTGGACATCGTCAGGGATATTATAATCCTTTCGGAATTCGGCCAGGCCACCAGGTGTTTCTACCAAAAATCTATACTTCCCCATTTATATTTTAAGTTATGAATAAATAAATGCCGAATAAATTAGATCGGTCGAAGGTTTGTGCTCAGTAGCTCGGTTGAGCGCTCAAAGGAATGCCTGGGCAACCTAAGTCTGTAAAGTGGAAAAACAAAGGGGTTAGGCACAGCTCATTGGACCGTGCTACAAAGTAAAAACAAGGTAAAAGAAGTCCTATTTCGGTTGTGTGAGGTCCTATCTCGGTCACAGCTAGATATTTCCATAGCTCGGTTCGAGTAAGGGGTTTGTTAGCTCAGTCTTGACGAGCTGATCGATATCTCGATTAAGAAGAAGGTTTTTTTTTTTTTTTTTAGACCGATTGAGCTTCTAGGGGCAGCTTTCTTAATTCGGTCTAAAAAACTAAGAAAGCTGGTTTAGCCCCAAAGACATAGCTCAGTCGGATTTGAGGTTGCCCAGTACACTAATTGCAGACTTAGTTCGGTTTGTTATCTCGGCTAAGGTAAATCAAATAATGGTTTGACTCATTGAGACTAATTGGGTAGCAAAAAGTATTAGTTCGATTGGATTGTCTGCCTAAATTCAACATCAACTACAAACAACTTTCTAGTCCGGTTGCATCATGATTTTGGATCAAAAACCAGTGTTTCTCAGGTTATTACATAAATTCAAGTGTTCTATTGCTAAGTTTTTTCCAGAAAAAGTGCAAGACCAGCAGAAGATGGAAACAAAGATGTGTTTTGCAAAAACACACGAAGCAAACTACAGTGGATTGAACAAAATACAAAAACAAAGAAAAATAAGAACAAATTTATGATGCTTACCAGGTAGAGAGGAAAAACTTGAAGATGGAAGCAATGGCAGCAGAAAAACGTGAGCTTCAAAGATTGTAAGATTGAAGAACAATGGAGGTTCAAAGGGAGAAAATGTTGAATAGTAAGGGGAACGATTTGAAATGCGAAAGGGTTTTGTTTTGGTGAAAAGACCTAAAGGCGGGAACTGTTCAAATTTTGCGGAGTATGAGGATGGCGCGACAGCTGCAGTAGGCCAATGAGAGCATGGCATGTGTCATGGGAAGGAGAAACGATTCAGTTGCTGTGATTGAAGAGACGTTTCGACCGGACAAGCTCAGTTCGGCTTGAGTTCAGCTCGGCTGGAAAGGCTAAAGGATTTTTTTAGCTCGGCTGGAAAGGCTTGAACTTTAACACGGCTGGAGAGGCTTGAGAAGTCTAGCTCGGCTGATAGACAGATAATCCCTATCATGCTATGCAGATGGAATTAAGGGGCAATTGAGAGGGTAATTTATATGCAAATTGGGCCGAGCTGGGCCGTTGTAGGCCTCAGTGCGAAGGGCTAAATAAAAGGACCATAAATTTATTCCGGTATTAAAGAGGCATAAAGTTACTCCGGTCCCAAAGAGGTTAGCTCGGTCACCATACTAGAACTTATACCGGTTATGGCGCAGTATGGTTAGCTCGGTCTAAAACCTTGCTAAAAGTTAGCTCGGTTTAGACTTACCACGGTTTGTGCGAAAGGAACTAAGGTAAGGGCATTAAAGGTAGAACCGAACTAAAGATAGTTCGGTCTACTCTGTGACTCGGCGTGGCCATACTTACTTCGGTCGTATGGTAGTCCGGCCATGGAGAAAACCATCTCACTTGGTTTAAGCAGTGAGGGGGGTGTGGAAGGATAAGCATTATCTTTTAGGAGAATGAATCCTAGGAGGACTCTACATGGAGGAGTAAGAGTCTTACTTGGATTATGCCACACGAAACCTATAAAAGCTCGCAAATATCACCTATGGAGAGGTAACGCAACTTTGATTTCCGAATACACAGAGCTTTCGTCTATCTGTCTAGTTTGCTGACTTAGACATCGGAGAGGTTTCCGGCACACACCCGCCGGCTAGCTCACGTTTGTGTTTTCAGGTGATAAAGCGACGACGTACAGAGGAGCGCAGACTTGATCAACAGGATTATACGAGAATGTTTATTTCTTTCCCGTACAAATATTATTTAAAAAGTCATTAATTGTTAATTTTTAACATCTGTAAAAAATCATAACAAAAAAAATATTTTTAGTAATAATTTTACTACGACTAACTTTCAATAGGACTTAATGAAAATTAAGTCTAATTATTAAAACCTTTTGGTAATTTACCTTTAATACTACCACTCTTTGCACCACTCTATCTATTATCACAATCAATCGCGGCTGCCACCACTATACAAAACACCAACCCTCTTAATTGCGAGATTCTCATTAACAACAAATCAAAAATTAAAATCTACTTAAAATTTTGATAAATTTGTCAATTTTGCTGGTAAATTTTCATGTTCTTATGAGTAATGAAACCTAAAAATATTTTTATACACGAGGGTAAAATTTATACAAAATTACAGATTGTGTGTATGTTGTAAATTTCACGTCAAAACACCCTTGCCCAAAAAACCAGAAACACAAGTTCAGATTGCAAATGACACATGGGGGTTCCAACTCAACAATAACATCACCCATTAATAAAGGTCGACGGAGAACAAAACACCTGCCTCGTTTGATAATAGGTTTTTTTAGTAATTTTTTAAATATTTTGGCTAAAATATGAGGTAAAAAAATTAATATGTTTGGAATGACTTTTTAATTTTTTATAAAAAGATGTGTAAAAAATAAATACGATCTTTAACTTTTTGGTATATGCTATAAGTTTTTTATTTTTTTTAATAATTTTTTGATTTTTAAATTAAAACACTCGCATGTCAAACGAGGCTTTATTGTTAACAAAATGAAAGCATTAACTGCACCTTAGATGGCTGTTCCTTCAAGTAAAAGAAATTAGTGTAAATTACACTAAAACCCCTTAAGATTTGGTCTAATTACATCCCATTTCCTAACGTTTTGGAAATTACATTCTCATTCCATCGTTAATAGTCTCATTTCACAAATCCCCTACTTATATAAAAAGTAACAATTCTTAATAAAAAAATAAAGGTGATTATATTGGGAAAAAAAAAGAAAAAAGAGTAAAGCAAAGCAAAGGAGAAAAAAAAAACAAAGGAAGTAAAGCAAAGTTAGAAAATAGAGAGTACATGAGTTCAAATCTTCATTTCGTCTAAATAATTACAATAACAGGGGATTAGTGTAATTTTTCAAACGTCATGGGATAATATGTATTAAATCCAAATCTCAGAGGGTGTAAGTGTAATTTATCCAAGAAATTATAATTAAACTCAAAAAAAAAAAAAAAAAAAACCTTTTGAATTAATGAATTAGACAAATGGTCCAAAAAATATCTCTACATTTTCATTAAAATTTTATTTTTAATATATTTATTTTCAATTGTAATAGTCAATCCTTTACACTTTTAAGTCAAGTTATAATCTCACCTTGTCATTTATTTACCATTAACAAAGTTGATAGAATTTGTCGTTTGAAACTTGTGATTTTTTGTTATCTCATTAGTATCCTTACACTTTCATCAAAATCTCATTTTAGTCTCTTAATTTTCAATGTCAGTTAGCTTTATTAACGGTAGATGGACGGAATAGTAAGATTAAAACTTGATTTAAAGTGAAAAGAGACGACGGTTACAATTGAAAGTGAAAATATTAAAATAAAATTTTGATAAAAATACAAGAATAATAGGTGTAGTTTACCCTTTAAATAATCATCATACTATTGTTTTATACTCTAATAATAATAAATAATAATAAAAAAGAAAAAAAAAAAAAAGAAGTAAACTTCATAAATCTAAATTGGGTGGGCGTGCTAGGGAGTGGTTATTGCGCATGACTAGAAATCATGTAGAAGAATCCTGCCGCACACGTAGAGATGGAGAAATTGCTCCACCCGATTGTATTTGTTTCAATCCAATTATATAATATAAGTAAAAATGTTATGGAGTGTTTGAAATTTAAAGCTTCAATTCTTATTTCTCATAATTTTCAATTTTTTAAATATAAAAATACACATGTTGCAATGTTATTGATTGTTTGATTTTCAAGAAAATATATTTTAATTAGCTCAAATTTATGAAAGTAAATGAGATCTATTTTTTTAGATTTGGTAAATGAGATCTTTAAAGTCTTCAAATTTAGTATTAATATATATAAACATCATGTCACTTATATGAAAATATTTTAAAATTTCCAAACATAATCTAGAGTTATAAATGAAAAATAGATAATATATTTGCATTATAAAATAAAAAATCTTTGTATTACAAATTTAATAAATATTTCATATATCATACACTAACCTTACTATTAAAAATAATAATAACCTTTGCACATCAAGTACAGTAATTTTTAAAACTTTTATTTCCTAATTATACATTTGTCACAAAATCTAAAATGTATTTATTACAAAATTAATAAATATTCTATATTTCATACATACATTAGTCTTTACCCATCAAATATAGTAATTTTTTTAAATTTATCTATCCATCTATATATTTGTACTATATATTAAACAAAAGAGACTTTTCGCGAAAAGTCTTGTGAAAACTATAACACTTCTAATTAAATTTGTGAATTTTTTTAATTAAAAATAATTTAAAAAAACGCTATTGACTAACCCATTAAACCAATAATTATAAAAATAGCAATGATTCCAAATTTATATTTTTCAGAAGGAAAGATAAAATAATATCCTTCCTATTTACCCAAATCTATTCTCTCTCATAAAATTCAAAAGGAAAAATTAAGAGATATCCAAAATACTAATTATAAATTTTAAAGTATTGATTTATCCACCTCATTTAATTTAAAATATATACTATTATTTAAGAAAAAATGTTGTATCTATGTATTTTTTTAATTTTAAAAATACAAAATACACATGTCATGAAATTATTAGACATTTAATCTTACCTCCTTTAAAACATTGTTAATTTAATCAATATGGTAGTATTATAATTGATATTTTATCTTAACTCTTTTAAAACATTCTATATATATATATAGCAATTAAGTTAAATATTTTAACTTTTCAAAATTCAAAAAAAAAAAATCATTGTTGAGTTATTCATCAGTATAATAATATTTTTAAATTTTCTGAACTCATGGTCTTTTAAAAAATAATTTAAATTTTAAAATTTATATCTATCTATATTAAATTTAGTCGGGTCGGGTTTCAAAATAACGATCTAGGCCCAGGCCCATGGTCCCTAACTGGGTTCATGCTTGGGCTTAATCAAGCGGGGCCCAACCCGTGCCGCAAACGGATTTCGGACCGCCTACGAGCGATTTTTAAATCCCTAGTAATTATATGCTAATTGTAAGAGGCAGGTTAGAATAGGTTAAATTCTCACACGAATGGCTCATGCAATTTTTTAAAAGAAAATGTTATAAATTCACAATTTTTACTTCAAATTTATTCACAATGAACAAATCAAAAGTTGACACTAGTAGGAATTGATACACTTAAACTTGGATCAATGAGATACGAAACACCAGAAAAAAAAAGAAAGAAAAAAAAAAAAAAAAAAAAAGAACAAAAAACGAAACAAGCATATATAGATTTACGTGGTTCACCTCAAATTTAGGGTTACGTTTCAGGAAGACAGTAGTGACTTGTTGTGCGGCTAATGGGAATTATTTTGGACTTTATTTTCATCATCCGAGCTGTTCAATTTTTAAAGAACATCGAGTAGAATATACCTATAAACAATCAAATTGATCGGATATCAATAGACCCTTTATCATCTCGAATTGTATATATAAAAAATAAATATATAAGTATTAAACTGAATACAAATGTAAGTTGATGAAGGGTCTATCAATATCCGATCAACTTAATTTTTTACAGGTATATTATACTCGATATTCTTTAAAATATGAACGGCTCGGATGATGAAAATAAAGTCCGAAATAATTCCCATGAGCCGCATAACAATCATTATTGTGCAAGTCGTACAACAGTGACCCTTCTTCCTACGTTTCATGGCTATTGCGATTTTCACTATGAGAAAGGAATTACAAGAGATATCAAGATAGTCATCACCCCTCAACCATAAAATTAAGGTAACATGACACAAGTGTGAAAATACCAAAATACTCTCACTCCATCATGTTTTGTGGTTAAGTGGTAAGTGATTAGTATTCATGTCCATACTACTCCACTAGACATTTATCATACCACATCATTATAAATTAAATTGCGATTTTTTTTTAATAGTCTTAAGCATTTTTCATTTTTAGAAGCCAATTAGCGCTCAAAGCATGTCCACACATGAAATGGCCCAGCTTGGTCCAATATAGTTACAATCTGCCGGAATGAAGAGGCGGCCCAAGCAGGTTCATCAAAGGCCAAGCTTGGCCCAAATTTGAGCTGGATTAATAAATGGGCTGAGTTTGAGCTGAAATAAGCTCCACTTGGTAGTAGAGCTCAGCTATAATATGAAATATTATAGGCAACCTTCACTTTAATCCTTTATGGTTTGAGTCATGTGCGGTTTGCCCCTTTAATGTTTGGAAATGACCACATAACTCTTACATGGTTTGTGGACTAAAGTACATCATTAAACATCGTTAAACATTTTGTTCAACTTAACAGTAAGTGTGAAACACGTGACAGACATTAAGGGATTATATGCTTATTTTCAAATTTTAAGAGGATAAATCGCATATGGAGTTAAAGTGCACTTTGCCTTCCAAACAAGTGATGAAAATACATGGATATTTTAATCTTTTTCATTAAATCGTTAATAGGCCTAATGGTGCATTTCAGTCTACAAATCACGTAGGGGTTATATGACCATTTCTAAATGTTAGGGGGGTAAATCACATATGGCCCAAACCACAAGAGGTAAAGTGAAGTTTGCCCAATATTATATATGTACACAATAATTCTACATTCCGATTTGTTTAGGATTGCAAATAAAGCGAGTTGTTTATGAATAGTTCAAGTTTGACTCATTTAAAGTTTGTTTGATTTTTGTTCGTTTAGTCAAGTAAACAAATCGTATATATTTTTATAATTTTATTTATATTTGGTGTTTGTCTAAATTTACAGATTTAATTGATAAAGTTTATTAATACTGAGCATTCTTTTATATTTTTCTCTTTTTAAAATCTTAATCAGCTTAAAATATCAAGTTATAGTTTGGCTTATGTAATTAAGTCGTGTTGAGCATGTATTTGAAATACTTAATGAGTCAAGCAAAAGTGGTACCAAAAAAAAAAAAATGGAAATTTCATGGGATTCTTTCTTCAAGTATATTTTTGGAACTTAGAAATTTCATTACCTAGCCCATTTTATGTTGCACACAGATATCAGTATCAAAGAGTCTCTTAACATCAGCTCTTCTTTCTTTTTTTTTAAAATCTTTTTATTATTTTTAAACAATCGGTAAAAGAAGAATGGGTCATGATTGAGACCCTCTCCAATCACCACCCCCACCACCCTCCACACACACGTGACGGATGGTGATTGGAGGAGAAGGAAAAAAGAAAAGAAAAGAAAAATTGGCTAATCATGTTGAGAGTGGGTCAAGGGGGTGGAGGGAAAAGAGGGTCCGGGTCATTATCCAAGAAGAAAAAGAATAGGGTAAGAATAACTGTACTGTACTTGCAACAATAAAACTCAAACTTAACATTATACCTAATACTTTATAAATTTGAAGTGAACTTCTCATCTATTAATTCGAGTAGTTAATCTTATAAATTTTAAGGAAGCTCCATTAAGATCACTCATCAGTTGGAGTCTTATTACTCTTGCAAGTTTTAGGGTGTTGTATAGGGTGGTGGTGACTTTGTTCATTACAACATATACGAGTTTTAAAAATTAAATATTTTGATCTCTTAAAGAGATAATTTTGTTGCAAAAGACATATAGGCTATGTTTGATTCCACAAGACTAATAGTGAGGTATTAATAATCCTATCAAATTAGTGTGGTATTCATAATCCCAACCCCACCCCATTACTAATAATCCTGCAAATTTGTTGGATTAACTATCCATTGGATTAATAATCTTAAAATAAAATGTCAAAACAAACATAGGATAATTGGGCCTACGGATTAATAATCCTAATCCCATACTCTAATCCTTCCAATCAAACATGCCCATAGAAACCAATTTTAAGGAAGCTCCATTGGCTAAGATCACTCATCAGTTGGAGTCCTATTACTCTTGCAAGTTTTAGGGTGTTGTATAGGGTGGTGGTGACTTTGTTCATTACAACATATACGAGTTTTAAAAATTAAATATTTTGATCTTTTAAAGAGATAATTTTGTTGCAAAAGACATATAGAGACCAATTTCTATCGTCATGAGGATAGTCACTAAAAAGTCGTCTCGAAAAGTAAAAAATAAAGCTTTTAGCAATAAAATTTTGAAAATATCACTAATAAATAGACTTTTAGGAATAAAATAATTCGGTTTCAAAATGGTTTATTTTTTTAGACTAAAAATTTGGTCTCAAAAGGATAAAAATTCATCACTAATGTTTGATTTTCGTTACCAAAAATATAATGGCACTTTTCGCAACAAAAATATTTAGTCCCTAAAAAATAATTTTGTCCCTAAATTTTAGTTTCTAAAACCTTAATTTTTTATAGTGGTCAATAGTGGTAAAATTGTTGTATATGTCTCCTTATATTCGATCTTTTTTGTTTTTGTGTTTTTTTCATTTTTTAGAGTGAAAAATATTTTTTTTCGTCAAAATTAACTCAAATTTCATTGATCACAAAAATATTTTTTGTTAAATTTTATTTTCCATTATACCAAGCACACACCCAAAAAAAGTGAAAAAAATATGTTTTGGAAAATCTTTTATGTTTAAATGTTAGGAAATTAAAGAACACATGATCAACATATTTCTTCGAAAACTCAGTAAATACTTCTCTACAAAAAAGAGCTGTGATAAAAACACTCAATTTTTCGTGTTCTTACTACGGTTAAACGGTTCTCTTCGGATAATTCATCTAACCCAAGAATAACTATAATGTCCTAAAGTTCTTTGTAATGTTGTAAAGTTTGATTAACTGTTTATGCAGTTTCATAATGCTCCTCACCAACAATTCGGGTTGACGCATAGTTGACAACATCATCACAATTCCTTGAGAAAGAAACTCCACAGTCCAACAGCACAACACTGGTGAAAGGCGCACCTAGGCGTAAGGAAAAGTATCGGTCAATCAATTTATAAGAAAGTTTGTCCAAATATAATTTAAACTATGTCATGAAGTATAATTTGAAATATTTGGTATAAAATATGAACTTCTTATGGTTTAAGGTCATTAATTCATTACATATGGGCAGGGCCGAAGCTATGCTTATAAAAGTGAGTCAGTTGACACCACTGAATTTTAAAAAAATTTAGAGTACATGTGATTTTTTTCCAACATTGTTGACTATTTACGCAAGCAACCCAGTGAGCCTACCAAAAAAAAAAAAAATCATTTGAAAACTTTACATATTGACCCACTCACTGGGCCAAAAAAAAAAAAAAAAGAAAGGGAAACTGACCCAAAGGTCCAAGCCCAACATATCCTACCCCGTTTAAGCCCAAAACAATTTTAATACTCCATTAAGTCCTCAAATTAACAATAAGACAAAAATACCCACAATACATCATCCAATTTACACGCGCGCAACCATCACCCACGTCCCAAAAATCTCAGACTGATCAGTACGTTGTCACGTCTCCGCCGTTCGAAATCGACTCCTCAGTCCTCCATCTCTCTTCCGTTCAACTCCATCGCCTCTGAAAACCCTAACCCTAACCAGAAAACGTAACAGTTCATCTTCATCACCCGCAATCATCTCAGTCTGATCAGTACACTATCACATCTCCGCCGCTCGAAATCGCATTCTCAATCCTCCATCTCTCCTCCGTTCGATTCCATTCCCTCTGAAACCCTACCCTAACCACAAAACCAAACCGTTCATCTTCAACACAAAACCAAGCCGTTCATATTCTCCAATCGGCGACTCTCAACAACACGAAGAACCATCACCACTGTGAAGAGATTTCATAGTTCCTGACTTCAAATTCACAAAAATGGGGAAAAAAAGTAACATCTCTCTTCACCTATTCACTATTTTTCATTCACATTTGTACATATTTCTTATATACACATTTTACATACTTCAAAATGTATAAACCCTCTTTTATATATAATCCCCTGTTTTCAAACATTATACTCCCCTGTTTTTCAACATTCTAAAACACTTTTTTTACACATAAATCCCTATTTTTACAAATTCAACACCTTATTCTTATTCTTGTTGTTCAATATTGGCGTCTCTTATTCTTATTTTTGAATTTTTAATCTTCTCATTGTTATTGTTGCTTTTTACAAAATAAAAAGGGCTGTTACTATTGTTCATACTATTTATAAACTGCAACATCATAGTGTTTCATTTCACCACTACACAAATAACATATCTCAATTTATTCAAACTGCAAATGAAACTGCAAAATTACACAGTTTAACCACTACTCAAAACAAGTAGATAACTTATTATAAAGTGCAAATCAAACTGTCAAATTATACAGTTTCGTAACTGTTACCAACAAAATACATATAACTTCATATGAAACTGCATATAAAACTTCAAAATTATACAGTTTTGTCACTATATTACTCATACCGTGCTGTCGCTTTCATTTTTTCAGAAACAGCTGTTGGAAGATATTGGAAGAAACAAACCCATATGCCCACAAATCCAATCAGGGATTTAACCATCTCCCCTTTTGAAAGTCCATCTCCTGTATCCATTAAAAAGCCACCACCATCTCCCCATCCACAAAAAACCAAACCACCACACCCAAAAACAACCAAACCCAAAAGACCCCACCAAAAAACCCACAAAACAACCACACCACCAACAAGAAAAAGCCCAAGAACTGCACCACAGACCCCACCCACACAACAAACACCAACCACACCTCCAACCACAACAAGAACAAACAAAAGAAAGCCAACAACAAAACAAGAAGCTCCTCCGACCAAAAAAAGAAAGCTCCAAGAAAGCCAATCAACTCCCAAAACAAAAACCAAGGCATCAAAAGAAAAAAAAGCAGCAGTCCCTGCAAAGAGAGTCCAACAATTTAATTATCGTTCCAACATCGGAACAGTAATCAAACTGTTGAAGGGCGTCAAATTCACAAAAGCCCAACAGACAGAGCTGCAAAAAACCCCTTTTTGGCACCTCATAAATGCTCTCTCCTCAACACAACTGAAGGCCTCTTGGTGCAGATGCTACAACTCCATTGTAGCAGAAATGACAACACTCTACAACAAAAGAAAAAGATCATTTCTACTTGGCAAAAAGCAAATGAAACTCAGAAGCAGTGATGTGAAGCTCATTTTTGGTATTGACTGTGGAGAAGACAGCATCACCACCAAATCCTATGCAACACCAAAGGATTTTGAGCTTCCATTTTACAAACGAAGATGCAAATCAGTCAAGAGATTGGATGGCAAGTCTTTGGCCAAAATGTTTCAACAAACAAAAAAAGGAAAATCAACCAATGATCGTCAAGATCTTGCAAGGGTAATCACCCTTTACTTGTGCTTGAAACTTCTCATCCCCACAACAGGCCATACACTCAGTTGGAGTTTCCTCAACTATGTCGACAATCTCAACAACATCAAGAAATACAATTGGGTTGAGGCAATAAAAGACACACTGATGAATTCAATGGCAAATGCAAACAACAACCCAAGGCATGTCACTGGATGCGTCATGTTACTCTTGGTAAACACATTGCTCAACTACTTCCCACAAAAATATCAGACATCCACCTATTTCTAACTATCTAACATATTTCAATTTTTTTTTTTTAACAGTACTGGTACTGTGAGCACAGTAAACTCCTCCGACCATCCAACAAAGAAGGCTTCCCAAGGTTTATGAAATGGAACCTTGGCAGAATGTACTCCAAGTGGAAACACATCAGCCTTGCTCACTTTGAAAAGGTATTCAAACTCTTTATACTATCATAGCACAAATCTATTCAACTCTCCTTTCACATTCATTGTAGTACAAATCATATTATGAAACTGTGAAAATTTTCAGTTTCAAAGAACACACTTATTTAACATCACTCATGTTATGAAACTGTAACATTTTTCAGTTTCCAAAAACATATTTTGTCACTTAACCCACATTACTCACAGTACAAGAAACTAACCAAATTTACAGTACTACTGATATATGCCACATTGTTCCAATGCAGGTTAACCAAAGTCCTTTAACCCCAACTGAACAAGAAATACAGTTATTGCATATCAATCAAAGCACATCAACAGACTTTTCAGCAAAGAAACATGACCACAAAAAGGACAATAAGCGAAAAAAGAAAACAAAAGAAACAAAAAAAAAAAACACTTCTAGAGAGTGATGAGGATGACTTTCTCGAAGAAGAACATCATTCAGAATCAGAATCAGAATCAGAATCAGAATCAGAACAAGAAGAACAACAAAAAAAAAAAGAAAAGAAAAAAAACCACAAGAAGAACCAGAAAGTGATGAACAAGAAGAAAAGAGTGATGATGAAAAAAATCAAGTGACTGATGAAGAAGAAACTGATCAAGAAGAAACTGAAGAAGAAGAAGAAACTGAAACTGAAGAAGAAGAAGAAGAAGAAGAAGAAGAAGAAAAAGAACAAGAACCTGATGAACAACATGGCAATGATAAAGCAGAAGAAAGACAACAAACAAAAGGTGATCAACAAGAAGACCTTCATGAAGAAGAAGACCAACAAGAAGAAGTCAATGAACAAGAACTGACAAACCAACAAGAAGAACTGCAAGAGAAATCTGACATATTTCATGCACAAGGTAAACTATTGTCTAATACTAAAGCATACTGCAAAATTTCATTAAACTAACCAAAACACAATCCAACATTTTATAGGTCATGACCAACCACAAACACCAACCAAAGAGGATGACAAGGACAAGCTCATATCAGACATGAGAGCACAAATGCAAGAAATGGAACAAAAATTCATGGCTGAACTGCGTAAAAAAGAAGATCAACTGAAGGAAATGTCCACCAAAAAAACTGGCAGTCCCCAACAAAGATCCATGGTCAAGAGAATCAAACAAAAATCAAGAAAACAAGCACATCACCCAGATTTTGAATACCAACCAATGACCAAACCCAAAGAAGATGCAACAAACAAGACACAAACTGCTGCTGATGTACCCAAACCAACACAGGGTACCGATGAAGAAAAAGAGAAGGAGAATGACAACAACAAAGAAGGTGCTCATGAAGCAAAACAACAGCACAAAGAAAAGATGCAAGAGCATATTGGCCAAGAGAAAGCAGTTGCTCCTGAAACAAACCCAAAAGAGCATGCCAATCAAGAAAAGACAAAACTTCAAATATTGGAAAGTGATGATGATTTCCAGGAAGAATCAATCCCAAACAAGCCACTCACAATTTCATGCCGCAAAACAAACAAGGTTTGGCATAGCCTATCCAAAAAAGACCAAGACCAAATTCAACTCATCAACAACACACAATCAAGTGCTTGTGTCTGGTCTGGCAGCGAAGATGAAAACTGCGTATACTTTTCAGATATATGCAGATTGACCAACAGGGAACCCTTATATGGGAATGTAGGTCTCCAACTGCACAATTTTACAGTTTCTGTACATATTCAATAACCTATTCCACAAAACTAACACATTCTCATATATAACATGTTTCAGGTCATTGATGCCTTCGCAGAAAAGCAATTGGCACTCCAACCAACCATTGAAGAATTTGAGAAAAACGATCTAGTCTTTGCAAGCAATCCATATGCAGGAAGATCTTACGTTTTCTCAACACTCATCAATGTAAGCAAAACTTAACATACCTTACAACTGCAAAATTTTCTACTTTCTCAACATATATTACTACATAGTTTTATAACATATTTCAAACATATATATAACTTACAGACTCCACTACAAAACCAAGATCAAGCACTCAGAGAAAAACTCATCGACAACCATTTTCCAGAAGCAATGAAAAACAGATATATCCATTTCCCAATCAACCACGACAACCATTGGACAATTGTGGTCTTTGACAATGCTGATGGAATATGGAGACACTATGACTCTTTGAGACCTGCAAAAGATTGCCACAACAAGCACTTTGAAATTGCAAAACAAATTGTAAGTTAAAATAAAATTTCATACTTAGTTCCTTTCCTTTACAAACATATCAACTCACCACTATAACTAACAAAAACACCCACTAACTATTTTGTAGCAACAACATCAACTGACATGGAATAAAGCATTACTCAGCAAACAGGGAAACATGTTTTCATCTCAAGAGTGCGAGACAGAAATTGCATCAATTGAGGAATGCCCACAACAAACCCGACACTCGTAAGATACAAAATCCATAAACTAATCTTCCAATATGCTAAATTTTGCAGTTTCACCTAACTAATTAACTTCATCTCAAACACTGCAGGAATGATTGTGCAATCGCCGTCTGCAATGTTATCAACCAATATCTCAACTGGCAACCTGTGCAGAAAAAACTTCGTCCAACTGAGTGGGTCAAATTTCGAGCACAAATCATCAATCAATTCCTCAATGATGAGAACCGATCCTGGAAACTCGAGCACTACCAAATGTTGACAAAGCATACCAAACCATAGAGATAATGAACAAACTTCTTGACAATACAAATTTTCAAGGGAACATATCTTTGTACCTTTTTTTTTTTTTTTTTAATTTTTCTTTTTTAACATGTGACAAGTACTTCATACACTTTTGGGAATGATCATTTTCTGCTTATTATGGTTATGGTGAAAATGATAGATGTTCTTGTTGCTCTTCTTCTCCATATTATCATTATTGTGGATGTTATTCTGATTGTTTGTCTACTTGTTTCTGGTTGCATATATTTTCATACAGTAAAGGTTGTTTCTAATAATTCTTCAAACTGCAAAATTTTGCAGTTTCATCAGCTTGTTTCTAATGATTTTTAAAACTGCAAAATTATGCGGTTCCATCAGGTTGTTTCTAATAATTCTTAAAACTGCAAAATTATACAGTTTTGTCGCTATGAAATAACAACTGCATTTCAATAAGAAATTTTCAACAACCTTCTCTACATTCCATACAAATAAAAAACAAAACCAGACTGTTACAAAACAACTTCAATAAGTAAAGAACACATCAACAAACAAAAAACAATTCAACCAACTTTATTCATTACTTCCATAATACCAAGTATCACATTTTTTATTCTCATAATTCCTCAAATTCAAATACAAATAGAAAAGAATAGATTGTGGCCTCAAATAGCAGCCTTGCACGTCTTCTTATTGTGATTCCCATATTTCAAGCACCTCCCACACTTGATTTGCTTCACATTCTCACCCCTAGAAGGTATCCTCTTCTTCTTGTTCCGCCCGGGCTGCTTCTTCGTTATAGGAGGTTTGATAACCGAACTACTGGCACCATCAAAACCAAATCTCTCACTTGAAGGCACTGGATAAACAGATTCCTTGTATGACTCTCTAAAACAATCTACATGAAAAAAAGGATCAATGAAATCATACACATCTCTACCACTACTACGCAAAGCATGCACAGCATGACAACAAGGAAAACCATTCAATTGCCATTCATGGCAAGAACAAGTCTGTCTACCAATATCAACATAAAAAGAAATAGAAGAATGAACCTCAAGCACAGTATCACTAGCAACAATCACATCCCAAGACTTAGCTAGCTCCAAAGAGTCCAACAACTTCTTTTCCATAACTGGACACAATTTCGTACTCCATCTTCTAGATTCAGCTCTTCTATCCGACAATTGAGTCATGATTTGAACCCTAATCATATCAACCATACAAGTAATAGGCAACTCACGAGCCCCACCAATCCAATTATTGTAAGACTCGGCAGCATTAGATGACATCTCACCATATCGTTTCCCTCTAAAAAATGCATTGGCCCACTTATCATTTTGCAAACCATCCAACATACTATCAACTCTACCATTCCCAGCAATACGCCTCAATTTCTCCATATAATGTTGGAAAGAAGCAACCGTTGGCGCATAAGCACATTTGACTAATATTTTCATCAAACACAGCTTATAGGTAGTACGAAGTCCCACCAATTTGTCAATCAAATTTCTCTTCAAATGATTCAAGCAATAAGCATGATGTGCATTGGGGAAAACCACCGAAAGAGCGTCTAGCAATCCATGTTGACGATCCGACACAAAAGTCAATCTCCGGCCTGAACCAACAGCCTTTAACAACTGACTTAAGAACCACATCCAATTATCTTGATTTTCAGCGTCAACAATCGCAAAAGCCAAAGGAAACAGACCTGCAAACAAAATCACATGAAACTGCAAAAATTAGCAGACTCACAATACTATAACACACTGACAAACCAAACCTATACTAACTGCAAATAAATACATACCTTGATTACCATCCTTTGATGTTGCTGCAAGCAAATGCCCCTTGTAACGCCCCTTCAAAAATGTACCATCAACAAACAACAACGGACGACAAAATTGAAAGCCATACAAACATCCATGAAATGCCACAAACAACCTCCGAAAACACCCACTACTTTCATCCACATCTAATTCAAACACACTTCCCGGATTCGTTCTCATAGCCGTCTCAAGGTACCATCGAAGCTGGTCAAAAGAAGTTGCAAAATCACCAAACAACCCACCTCTTGCCTTATCAACTCCTAACCATGCAACCCGATAAGAAACATCTATACCATATTGCTTCTTCAACTTTTTTTTAACTTCAATAGGACGAGTCAACGGATTATCACTAATATCATTTTGCACAATATCAGACACAAGTCTAGAACCAACCATTTTGCTACAAGATCTACGAGCCACAACCCCACAACTATGCACATTATCCAACTTCATTATAAAAAAAACACCGGAATCCATCAACACCCTTCCATGCACAAACCATTTACAACCCGTAGACGACTTCATCACACACTCAGCAGTTACCTTGTTGCATCGTTCTTCAAATAATTCACTGCAAAACCACACTCAACTGCATACTTAGCCAATGCAATGCGGAATGCCGGCACTCCACCTTCAAATTCTTGACCAACACTATGTATAATCCCCTTCCAACTAGCAGACAACAAAACTCTCTCTGGTTCTGGATAAAAACTACGCAACAACCCACCAACATCATCACAATCATTCACAAAAGAACTCTCACAAGTACAGAATCAATCCTACAAGAATTACCATCATCAACCTCCACAACTCTCTTATCCCCCACAATAACATCAACAACATGACAACCACTACCACCTACCATTGACAGCATATTCCCCAAATCATCATCACATTCAACAATACAATTAGAATATTCAGGAACAGAGAAAAACAAACAAAAGTTACCAACACTCAACTCCTTGAACTTCGCACATATTTTCTCAACAACTTCATCATAACTACATCCCTCACTAATCTTGATAGCAGCACAACAATTACTGTATTTGCACATTAACATGAAACACCCCTCCATACTACAAAATCACAAACCAACAAACAATTGTTCACCTATTCCAAACTGCAAAATTATACAGTTACAACATATCAATACCAACACTGCACAATTCACAATTCCAAAATACAACTTCAAAATACATTACACTGTACGACAAACAAAATCAACAAAATCAAAATCAAACAAACAAAATTTCCCAAACACAAACCACATACCACGCAAATTTGCTTATCTATATATACATACATATATGTATCAACAAATACAAACTACATATACACACAGACATATGTCTATCACCAGATACAGAGAGAGAGAGAGAGAGAGAGAGACAACGTACGCAGATATAGCCTGTACACACATATTCAGATCGCACAACCAGATCAACCTCACAGCACAATCAGATCGACCACACAGCACAATGAAATCACCACAACGAACAGAAATCGCGATCGCAGAGACGAAGATTTGATTTCCTTTTTTTTCACGCACCAAAAATTTGATTTCCCACGTATATATAGATCTCAAAACAAAGGGTAATACAGTCATTTAAAAATACAAAATAAAAAACGGGACCTCTGGGTATAAAACTTTAAAAACTGTGGACTTATTAATCTATTAAAAATAAATTGGGATTAGAAGGGAAATAGATCTCCTACATAGGACTACATGGTAATTTTCCCAAAAAAAAAACTCACTCTCACTATACATATACAAAACTTTATTCAAAAGTATAGCACTCTACAAACAAACCCACCGTGGTTTATTCTTCTTGATCCCAATTCCGATTTTGACACTGATAATTATTTGGAATGGTAATCACAATTTCTGATAATTTGATCTTTGAATGTAGCACCACCAAGTTCAGATTTCTTTTACTCAAAACGTTTTTCAGTGTAGAAGCATTTTGGCAATAAGTTAAAAAAGTCAATTTTTTGACTTTTTAGGTTTTTTTAGCAAAAAAAGCGAGCTTTTTTACTCAAAAGAAACTAGCTGTTTGCCAAAAAACCACTCAAAAAGCCAAAAAGTCTACCAACTTTCCAAAACACTTTGTGTTGATGGGTTTTTGTCAATATTTGAGATTTTACAAGAACGAAGCCTAAGGTTTTTTTGAGAGGTTTATAAGTTTCGATATTTTGGGGTTTATAATTTTGTGGCGTTCGTTTGTGTTGTGTAGAATGCATTTTACACTTATTTTTAAATTGACATTATTTTAGATTACTTGTGTCCATGTAATTGGGAATATATAAAATTATAAAGTATCATATGAATGTTAATGTTGTTTGATTGTGTAAAAAATAAAAATATGATATAATGATATTGATGATACTTTGCTAAATGAACCCTCTAAACAACATTCCTAATTACGCCACTTCATATGGGTCACGACTAGCCACAAGAAGTCATTTGCCATGCCATATGAGAGAAAATTATCAAGTGTACTAGGGAAATTATGTGTCTATAATCTCAATCAATTATCAATTATCATATTCTTTGATGTTCCTCATTATTAATAAAAATCAATGGGTCTTACGGTCTCCATCAATTACATTTGATTCCATGCCCCTAGAGCGCCAAATAACTTCTCCCACATTGGAAGAGATTAATACAAATATTATTTACAAGTCCTCGGACCATGTAGCTTTCTAATTTAATAATTATTAATTAAAACATTGAGACAATATCTTTTATTGAGTGTTTCAAATATAACCTAACAAATCACGTTGTGTATCTCAATTGGAGGGTGTTGTTAGGCTTTTGTGAGCTTACTATAGAATTCGTATCGATGAGTCAAATTGTTCAATATATAAGATTTGTCGAGTACTTCATTTCCGTAAAAAAAAAACGTTAATCCTTTATAGTGAGCCCATGAAGGCCCAACAGTACTCTCCAATTCGATTTAGACCGGAAAGAAACCTCCCCACATGAAATATTATCCAAAAACCACCAAATAACTTTTGATGATATCCACTCAAAAAAATCTTTTGATGATCTGCTTTAACAAGGTGTCATGTCAAAATAGAAGTTGATTTAGGAGTTATTTAAGATAATCTAAATAAATATATTTTTTTAATTTTAAAAAAATATGTATAAAAATAAAAAAAATAATATGACTCAAATAAATGTCCTTATCTAAGTAATACCCTTAATTTAAAGAATCCCAAATAATTTCTTATTTTCTTCTTCTTTCTCTGTCTCTCTCCATTTTGATTTTGTTTTGTTTTTGGTTTATATATTTGCAGAATTGATGTTTCAAAACCATCCAACCAGTGGAACAGCTCGAGATTCCGTGGGAGTTCATTAGATGGTAGATGTGGATGGATGTCCCATCTCTCAATCTCTATATCCTATACATACGTTTAATTAAAATATAATGACGTCTCAAAACACGCTAAATAGTAATTTTTTGGGGATATTAGAACTCGATATTTTTAGAATTTGAAAAAAAAAAAAAAAAACTATATGACTGAATTGAGATGAGTTTTAAATTTATTTTATTTTTTTATTAAATTAGGAATATAATATTTTAGTCCAATTTGGTTATTTATAAAATATTAATATTAAATTTATACTATTTAGTTATAAAATAAATAAAAATAACAGCTTGCTTGATTTCATTTTTCTGAAAACAGTTTTCAGAAAATTCTACTTTCTTGTTTTTCTTATTTTTTTATTTTTATTGAATTTTTTTAATATTTTAAGCAATTTTTTTTTTAATTTTTAGACACACTTAACATAAATACACATAAAAAGTATAATTTTTGTGAAAAAATCTTTTAAAAATTCAATAAATACCAAAAATACAAAAAAAAAAAATTTAGTATATTTTTCGTATTTTTATGTATTTTTTAATTTTTTAAAATATTTTTTCACAAATTTTTTACTTTTTAGATACATCTAAGTGAGATGCATATAAAAAAGTAAAAAAAAAATGCTTAAAATTTAAAAAATATTCACTAAAAACAAAAAAATACGAAAAACAAAAAATTTCAGTTTTTAAAAAACTTAATCCAGAAAATTTAAACCAAACACACTAAGGCTTGGTTTGGGAAGTGGGTTGATTTTTTAGCTTTTTGGCTTTTTTGGCTATTTTAGTCTGGGTTAAAAAGTTTGGTTTAGAAAGGGCTTTTTGACTTTTTTGACTTTTTTTGTGAGAGAAGAATGTAATGATTATGGGTTGGATGTGATGTTTTTGTTTGTTATGATTAAAATAGCTTATTATATTTTTTGTGGCTAAAATAGCCAAAAAAACCTGAAAACTAACTTGCCAAACAGAGGCTAATAATACTTCTTTCTATGGTTTAAATTATAACATTTATTAAAAGATCATGTTTATTTTACAATTATTATTATTATTTTTTTATATTTCAAATTTAAGGTAATTATTAAAATAGTCTAAATAATTTAATAGCCATTCAAGAGAAAAACAAAAAAATAAAATTAATATCCCATCCTATTAGGTTAAGTGGGTGGATTTAAAATTGAGAAGTTATTTTAGAGCCCTACTTGGAATGGCTAGATTAGGTCCGTGATAAGGTTGGGTTGCCTCATTTAAGAACAGACTATTTTAATAATTTTTTGATTTTTAGCTAAAATATGAAGTAAAAAAAATTAATATGTTTGAAATGATTTTTTAATTTTTTACGAAAAGATATGTAAAAAGTAAACAACAAAAGGAAATATTTGACTTTTTAGTATAAGTTGTTAACTTTTTAATTTTTTTAATGACTTTTTAATTTTTAAGCTAAAATATTGAGTTGCCAAACAAATGCAAGTCTAACTCGACCCAATGTTTGTTCACCCGCAGTTGATGTAACATTACACATGGTATTACCTAAAATTTTAATTTATTGGTTAAAAATAAATTTATAAAAAGTTTGCTGTTAGAAAAGTTAATTTGTTTGATAAAAATAAACTTCTAACTTTTTAAATAATTTTTTGGTATGGTTAAAATGGATTTTTTTATGAGAAAAAAAAGAAAGGGAAGAAAACAGTTTTGTCTAGGAACCATGTTTGGTTAGCTCCATGGGTGAAGGGATTTGATTTGCGATCTAATGGTCCTATATAAATCATATTTGGTTTACAAAAATGGAAAATGAGTGCACGGCAGCCACCTCTTCCACAAAAAAATGACATAAGACTTTCTTATGAGATTACTAATCTCTTTAAAAGATGGGATTAACATTCTCATAAAATGTGAGATCACGATCCAATCTCATAGAATTGGAGGTGAAAAGATCATTTTATTCTTATTTTACAAAATAACAAAGTTACCTTGTATATAATGAGAAGTTTTAAGTAGCACAAACAACTACAATTTATTACAATTTACATCTCTAACTTAATATCAACACATTAATAATTTAATAATTCAATTTTTAATTTTTAATTTTTTTAATATGATAATTGAGTAAAACCAAAATCAATTTATGTTTAACTTATTACCTATAAAAAAAGAAATCAACGTGAGAAAATATTTGTCGGTGTGAGAAGTTCATTCAAGCAAATGGCACTACATGCGTAATCTTATAAATAAAAAAGTCTGGTGAAAGTATATATACATATTTTGGTCCATTTCCTCTCTCTAACTTAGCATCTTTGAGTTGCCAAATATA
Organism: Camellia japonica; assembly: GCA_030407325.1. Taxonomy (NCBI): domain Eukaryota; kingdom Viridiplantae; phylum Streptophyta; class Magnoliopsida; order Ericales; family Theaceae; genus Camellia; species Camellia japonica. The sequence goes on from JAPPVO010000016.1 coordinate 56,598,409, forward strand.
AGGGATTATTATTATTTTTTTTCAACTTTTCCTTTTCTCTTTTCAACCCAATCATTATCATTATTATTATTATTATTATTATTATTATGTACATTCCACCAAACTTTATATATATATGTATATATTTTATACATTCCACCTAATCATGTGTTAAGATCTAATATATATATTGAACGAGTGTTGACCTTTAAAATATTGACGGACTTCATCTGAGTGTTTATCCTTTGAGGGAATACCCTTCCTAATTCTCACACTCGTAACGACATCCGAATCCACCGAACCTATCATGTCCGTCCCCTTGATAGTCATTAGGATTGAATTTGATCGATACACACCATGTCTGTTTAAATCTTTTTATATTTTGATTAGATTTTAAATGTTGAATATGCTTTAAACCTACTTAGACTTTTCTGTATTTTAATAAAGAGGACGGTGTGAGACATTCACCAAATCTACTACTCCAAGAGGCCCCTCTTGTACGGCTATTGAATTGTGGAGTCAGAAATGCATCTTTTTCTTGAGAGATTAAATTTGCTTTTTACAAAAATTAGGAAAAGACAAAAGAAAAAAGTGAGGTCCATTCACACTCATGAGAAATTATATCATACTGGGGCTAGTGTTTGATTGCTACATTGCACTTAGAAACTGAAATCAAAGCACAGATGTGAACACAAACCAAAAGAACAAAAACAAGTTTGTGCTTCTTATTTTGTGGTTACGAAAAGTATGCATTTCTTTTCAAATGAAACCAATGATATGACCAATTGGTAATAATCAACCTCGTCACAAGTCAATATTGAACTCTCAAAGTTTGTACTAGTTGATGAACAATTCAAATGGTATTAGATTATCTTTTGATTGGTGTGCAAAATGATGTGACCCTTTTTTGAAGTAGATCTTAAATTGAAAAAGATATTCACGTATTCATAATTATCATATTAGGCTTATTTTCTAACTATATTTGGTTGATTACATTAAAAATAAATAAATTGAGCCCTAAAAAATTTGATCTTTTTATTTTAGAAGAGATGTATTTTATGGATTATCGCATCAAGTCTTTAACTATTTATGTTTGATCATTTTAACAAAGAAGAGCCCTAAAATTTTATCTGTTTGCTTTCTAGAGGAGGTCTATTCTAATTTCTAATATGTCTAATCATGAATGAATTACTACTTTAGATTTATATTCGACTTCAGTAAAGAAAAAGTGAGTCCAAAAATTTTATCTTTTTACTTTCTAAAAGAAGTGTCTGTTAATTTTTAGTATGCCAATATGAATTGTTAAAGATAAAAAATTACGTGATGGTTCAAAATTATAAAATAATTACACCCTAAGTTCAGATGTTATTCACTATGCTTGATTACCAGTTTTCCAAAATACTTTTCAAAAAATTTTACTTTTTTATTTTCCGTATTTTTTTGTTTTTATTAGATTTTTTTAATATTTTAAGCAATTTTTTTACTTTTTAAACACATCTAACATAAATACACCTAAAAAGTAAAAAAAATGTAAAAATTCACTAAATACCAAAAATATAAGAATTCAGTACATTTTTTTGTATTTCTATGTATTTATTAATTTTTTAAAATATTTTTTCACAAATTTTTTACTTTTTAGATATCTCTAACTATAGTGTATCTAAAAAAGTAAAAAAAATGTTTAAAATTTTAAAAATAATCACTAAAAACAAAAGAATACGAAAACCAAAAAACTCAATTTTCAAAAAATTTAATTCAAAAAACTCAAATCAAACACACGGATTGGTGCGACCAAAGCTTTTGATAGTAAATTGTATAGGGTAGCTTTGGTGCACCTCTCAAATTTTAAAATTCTGGTATAGTTTGCTTTTAGTTGATTTCTATCTTGTGGGGTTTAATATATCACAGATACATCCAATTAGTGACACTAAATTTTCATTACTTTTGGGTCACCATCAGTTGGAAATAGACCCAACATCAAAGTGAGAAAACTAGACATGAATGGTGGGTGGGGGGTAATAAATGGAACAATGACATGTGTGTTATATTATATATGTACTACATATACTATTTTGAATCCCATTCATCCGAACACCAATGCTTTCAAACAAGGATCATGCATACAACTATGTTTGCATTATGTATTTTACCTAGTTGCATTTGTCTTGAATATAAAGCTTTGAGTCCTCAAGAATATATTGGATTTTGTTCCTCTTGCAAAGGGCCAAGTGGAAAAAACCAAAAGCACTATTATATAAACTTGTAACTATCTTAAAATTTTAAATTGGGTTTGAATTTGAAATTTGGAAAGAGATTTTGGATGATAAAAAAAAAAAACATTAAATGAATTATAAAAAAATTTAATTATATTTCATTTACAGTTATCTTCCCTTTTCTTTTTCTTCAACAAACTCCTAATAGTTAAATTTGTGTTGAACTTGGTGAGAGGGTAATTTATATGTATAAATTGGGCTGAGTTGGGTAATGGGCCGTTGTGGGCCGTAGTAAGAAAGGCGGCGTAAAAGTGGCCCTGGCGTTAGCCCGGTCCCAGAAGGCCTTGTGGTTATCTCGGTCGCCACGCCAGAATAGTTAGCCCGGTCCCAGAAAGCCTTGTGGTTATCTCGGCCGCCACGACCAGAATAGTTAGCCCGGTCGTAATCTTTAAACCGAGGTATACTGAGCCTTCTTCGGGGCTTTTATTCTTGGTTAGCTCGGTCTAACTCTTCTACGGATAGCTCGGTCTTGGCACACGAAGCCGAGGTAGAAGCGAGGAAAGGAAGAGCCGAGCTGGCAGTTTGCTCGGTCATACCAGCCAGCTTAGCATGGCAATGTTATCATGGTCGTATGGTTATCCTACCGAGGTAAAACCATCTCACTTGGTTTAAGCAGTGAGGGGGGTGTTGAAGGATAAGCATTATCTTTCAGGAGTATGACTCCTAGGAGGACTTTGCATGGAGGAGTAAGAGTCCTGTTAGGATTGTGCTACACGGAACCTATAAAAGCTCATTTCATCACCTTTGGAGAGGTAACACAACTTTAATTCCCGAATACACAGAGCTTTTGCCTACTTGTCTATTTTGCTGACTTAGACATCGAAGAGGTTTCCGGCACACACTCGCCGGCTAGCTCACATTTGTGTTTTCAGGGAGTAAAGCAACGACGTACGGAGGAGCGCAGACTTGATCAACATGATTATACGAGAAGGTTTATTTCTTTCCCGTACACTTGGGTAATAAAACTTTGTTATGGTTTAATATTTACAATATAAAGATGAGAATTATATTTGGATAATCATAATTCAACAATTATAACAACTCGAGAAATAATCTTAAGAAATGGTCTCAAAACAATACAACAAAGAGTCTTAATGGGCAGGGGCAGAACTAAGAATTTTGTCCGAGAATGGCCATTTTATATGCATAAATTCATTTTGGTACATTTTTAATTGAACATAATTTCTTATATAAACATTGTGAAAGAAGTGTTTCACGAGAAACTAAATAAATCTAACTAATAGTTTTTTAATCTTTAAAAGTTGTGAACTATTAGATGTAAGTATACGATCAGTTAAACTGTTTGTTAAGACTTTTATCCTAAGTAATTAATAATTTATACTTTGGCAATATTTTTCTTGACAAAACTTAATATCCTTAATTCAAGCTATTTTGATTTTCTTAATTTGATCTCTCACCTTGATTATTGTGCTTCAAAATGTCAAAGCATGCAATGAAGATTCAGATTTGAACATGCCAACTTTGGGATTCTAAAGGAGGTTGTTTGTCTCAATCTTTCGGTGGCAAAACATTGGTGAAGAGATGGAGATTCACATGTATGCTTGACGGATGCTATGGTATCACATAAATTTTGGTTTACTTTCTTCTATTAATTTTATTTTGTTATGAATTTTTAGAAATTTCAGTGTGTTCTTGTTCTGAAATTCAAAGTGGTTGTTTAATATGAATTTATTTATTTTATTTAAGTACACAATTTGTACAACATATTATAATATAGTAAATAAGAAGTAAAAAATGCTTAACACCTTTAAAACATAACTCTTAAATTTACACTCAATAATATTGGACATTACATGTCATCAATCAACTAAGACCGAATCTCTATCGTATCATTATGAATAAATTTAGAGGTGAAATTTTAAGTTCTCTAGCCTTACTCATAAAAAAGTATACATACTATTTTATTTTTAATGTTAACAAAATAAGTGATATGTACTTCTTATATTAATAAAATCGACTAGATAAAATTAATGTTATTATTTAAAATATAAAATAATTAGAGATCATTTTCATTATACATTATGAAATATTAATGAAATAAAAAGTTAATAAAACAAAATTTATAGACTTAAGAGGTCATCCCATTATATATTTTATGAATACATAAATATAAAATTAATAATAAATTACAAAAAATCGGAGGAGGCCGGGGCCCCTCTCAGCCTCTACACAGTTTCGCCCCTGCTTCCAGAATAGGAATTATTAATTTTTGTACTTGGCAAAGATTGACTGTCTATCCTTCCAGATTAATGAAAATCATAACAGTGTTGTGGTATTTTTATTACAAACCAATTTGATTTTGGTTATGACCCAAATTAATGAAAGTCATAACAGTGTTGTTTTAGTGTAACTTATTGTACATTAAAAATTAAAAGTTGATAATTCAAAATTAGAAGCCAAAACCATCCATTATTTTACTTTTGATTTTTTTTTTTCAATTTATTTAAGTTATTTTTGCTTAATAAATTATAGGGGCTTCAGGCCATAAATCCATTTTCGAATCTTTTGGGCCATGTAGGCCTAAACTTTAATTTCTTCGGCTCAAAAGGATAACTATCTGTTGAAATTAATCTATCTATCTATTTATTTAAATAAACCTATTTGTCTATTTATTGAAATTTACCAAACTAACTATCTGTTGAAATGTGATACATATCACTCATTCAACATCTTATCTGTTAAATATCACATGTTTCTCTATCTTAGCAATACTTCTTGTCGTCGCCGGCCTCTGGTCACTACCGTCGACAACTTTTCCAACAACTTTTCTAGTTCTGTCCTTATTACTAAATAAGATTTGACCTTAAATTTAATGTCTTATGCCCTCTTTGGGATGATTTTTTTACTAATTTTCTCTAAATTATAAGCATAAGTTATATCAGACACTTTAACACAAACTCTTAAATAAAAAAATTATAAGCAACTCACATAAGTTGTACCAAACAACCATGTTGTGAATCATTAGTTGAAAATGCACACCATTAATGTAAATATGGATGGTAACACTTCCCTCCAAATTTCACAAAGAATTTTAGAGTGAATTGTTGTATGTTATTCTAATTAAACGAATCACAATTTGATGTCCTATTATGCAGACATGGGCTGGACCGAATTAAGCTCCCATTGGTTAGAAACATATTCCTACTTAAAAATCATAGCTACCGGAGTGAAGGGGACATTCGAGCCAAAGTTTGTTCTTGTATATTTTTTTAATTCAAGAGGATATTATTATGATGAAATGAATTTTAAATTCTAAACCCCTAATTTTTATACCATAAATTTGGAGGTTTTGAATTTCACTCATCTTGATATTGTTTTTAGACTAGGTTGGTTGGCTATGTGACTTTTTTAGTGAATTTTTAGTCAAAATCTGAGATGAAAAAAATTGAATAATTTGAGAATGATTTTTTGACTTTTTATCAAAAAATAGAGAGAATGCAAATGAAATTTTGATTTTTTTGTATAATTGTTTGGTTTTTTTTTTAATGCTTTTTCACTAATTTGGGGTTGTTTGATAAGGCCAAAATAGCTAAGAAGTTATTGCAAAAAGTCAACTCTTTTTATTTTCTTTTAATTTTTTGGCACACATTTTTATAAAAAAATTAAAAAGTCAACTAAAATAGTCAACTCCCAAAACCCCTTAGCCTGTTACCAAAAGCTGCCTTAATATATATAATTTGACCAAAATTGCCTATATTCAAGATTTACCTTACAAGTATCACTATAACAAATTGAGAAATGATTTTTCCCCCGAAAAATCATTTCCCCGAATCCCCCAAATCCGAAGAAATCGAAGGCAAGAGAGAGAGAGGGAGAAAGAGAGAAGAGAGGAGAGAGGGAAACAGAGGGAGAGAGGAGAGAAGAGAGAAGAGGGAATTGAGACAGAGAGAGGCCCCTGCATTCCGCCGATCGCCCAGCCGATCGTCGCAGCTTGTCCGCCTCTGCCTTCGCCCGGCCGCCGTCGCCTCCGCCTCTGCCTCTCTCTTCTTCTTTCTTTTTCTTCTTTCTTTCTTCTTCTTTGTTCTTCTTCTTCTTCTTCTTCTTCGTTTCTGATTGAACAAAAAAAAAAAAAAAATTAAAAATGCAAAAACGACGTCATTTTTCAAATTCGGGCGATTCGGGGGGCTGGGTTTCGAGCTACCAATCACGGTTCATAACAAATTAAGGTTTTAGAAATAAAAATTTAAGAATAAAATTACTTTTTAGAGAAGAAATATTTTTGTTGTCAAAAATATCATTATTATATTCTCACCAAGTAAATTAGACATTTGTGACAAAGTACTGTTCTTTTAATATCAAAATTTTTGTCTAAAAATGAACCTTTTTGGTGCCAAAATATTTTGTCTCTAAAAGTGCATTTATTAGTAATATTTTTAAAATTTTATCACTAAAAATACTTGTTTTGACTTTTTGAGACAATATTATAATGACTATCATTGTAACAACAGAAATTGATTCCCCATTTTTTTTTAAAACAAAACTTTTACTTTTCAGGAAAAAAAAAAATTGTTTCCTAAAACTCTCATTTATTGTATGTAGGTTCAATGTGACCCTGTACCAAAAAATTACCCCCTTAAAAAAAATATATCACAAGAAAAATAAATTAACATGATTGTCAGTAATTATTGTTTTAATGAAAGTTACTATTATGTTGACAATTGCAAAAAATTACCCCCTTAAAAAAAATATATCACAAGAAAAATAAATTAACATGATTGTCAGTAATTATTGTTTTAATGAAAGTTACTATTATGTTGACAATAGAAAAAGTTTTGTTTGTTTCCATTTCTCCAGTGCACTATGGCAAGACGGTGAGAATTTAGAAACATTACTGTATGTGATAATTGTTGGAATAATTTTTTTGTGTAAAATAAATAACTTAAAAAAAATTAAACTAATAAAAATAAATTACTTACAAAATTTATTTACCGAAATGAAAAAGTAAAAAATAGATCAAGTCGAGTGTGTGACACTTTGTTCTTAAGACAGATCCGCTCCACTTCTGTGCTTATGGATAAATGGCGTTAATCTCCCAATATACAATGATCTTTACACAGATTGTAGTAGTACTCTAAACAATCTGTACGGCGAACTAAAACTTGTGTTTTATACTCTCTAAATTTTTCTTAAAAATAATATGAAGAATAATGCAAGCAGAGTGCAAAAATGGGAAGAGAATAAATTTTCTAGATGTCAGAAATGCTGGAAGAAGGTCTGCTTTTATAGGTAGATTGGTGACCATTGGACAGATCCGAGCAGATGATTTTTTGAAATGAATAGGTGCAAACAACTTGAACATATATGGATTCAAACTGGAACAGGTGCAAAACTGTTTGAACCCAGTTTTGAATCTTTCTGGAAAAACCGAATCTGTTTGGTGCAATTGTTAACCTATTTGAACCTGCTGGACCGCTGGAAATTAGACGGGAGGAGAAACTGTTTTGGACAGAAAATTGAATTCAAATTTGGCACAAAATTTGAATTAATTTCATTCAGAAAAATCAATTTTCCTGCAAGAAGTTTTAGAAAAAAAATTCAAATAAATTTTGTCCAAAAAATTAATATTAGAATCGACCCGACCCATATCCCACACTCGCGCCTAGCACGGCTTGGCTGGTCGGTCGGACGAACGGCGGCGGAGGCGCGCGGTTGCGCGTGGTGGTTTGAGCCAAAGGTTACTTTGTCCATAACTCCTCTATTCTACAAACTTAGGGCCCAACTCAAGTGTTGCCATCTAGAACTTATATACACACATAAGTTCTCTTAAGTTTTCAATGTGGGACTACCAATACAAAGAAACTCACATTTTATTCTTTAATAGTTCATCCACGAACCCGAAAACGACGTCAACTTTCCATTCACTCATAAATTATTTTGACAAACCGCCTTCACCGTGTAATTTGCCATGCGATAAGGAATATGTCACCTCTTTGAACCCGCCCTAAAAACGTATGGAACCCACTCAAATTTGGGATCAAAGTTGGCCCAAAATAAGCCTATAAAAATCCTAATTCCAATAATCCCCCATATGAATGGAATTTGACGAAGAGAAAATGCAACAACATGATCTAATTATAAAGAGTACAAAAATTAGAAATATTCTGCAAAGAATAGGTAGCTTTTAACTTTAAATCTTTCCTTGTGAGACACTATCGGATTTATTAGCTACCCAGTGAACATGATGTCTTGAACTGTTTAGCCATTTGTATAAATCAAGATAATAGAACTCACACAGTATATTACCAGATACAGTTTAGTTCTCACTATCGTGTTCATTTTGGCCCTGAACAACCTAGTCTTTCATGAGTACTCTAAAGAATTGTAGCCCTTCACAAATCTCATAGAACCAGCCCAGTTCACACTCACATAGATGATTCTTATGAAGAATATCCTGCCATACTCCACTAGGTATTCCTAAATATAAGAATCATTAAAAGTATTACTTAACCTAAAATGCTACAGACATCACTATTTCATCATAAAAATGGGTAGGAGTTTGACTCCCCAATGATCCTTATGAGTCATATGCAACTCAGTCGGCCTTTTGAACCTAGATCTTGGGATCTCCAGTCAACTAGGTCGGATTGCCGTTGTGGTAACTCTTATTTAATATGCTTAAGTCTCATTCTTCTCGATGAATTCTCAACTAACTCTCTTGCTAATCCTTTGGTTAGTGGATCCACTATGTTGTCTTTAGACTTCACATATTCAATAGAAATAATTTCATTAAACAGTAGTTGTCTCACGGTGTTATGTCGACGACGAATGTGTCGTGACTTACCGTTATACATATGACTTTATGCTCTATCTATTGCTGATTGACTATCACAATGTATGCATATAGCAGGCACCGGTTTTGGCCACATTGGAATATCTTCAAAGAAGTGACAAAGCCACTATGTTTCTTCCCCAACTTTATCTAAAGGTATAAACTCTGATTCCATAGTAGACTTAGCAATGCAAGTCTGTTTGAAAGATTTCCAAAACACAGTTGCCCCATCAAGAGTAAAGACATACCTACTGGTGAATTTTGAGTCTCTAGTATCTGATATCCAATTTGCATCACAGTATCCTTTAAGTACTGCTGGATATCTAGTATAATTTAGCCCAATGTTACGAGTAAATCAGAGATATTTTGGATATGTTTGGTTTGTATTTGGGAGATGAGTTTTAGAAAAAAATTTCTAAAAAATTGTTTGGTTTGAGTTTTTCTCAAAAAATTTTCAAAATCACTTTCTCTCTCTTACACATCAATCAATCACTTTTTCTCTGTCCTCTCTCATTCTTAATCACTTTTTTCTCTCACACACATCTACTCAAATTCTTTCAAAATATCAAATCATTCCAAACTCCCAAAAAAACAACTCTCCCAAAATATACAACCAAACAAACCAAAAAAATTTCTAAACTCTCTCCCCAAAATTTTTTTCAAAAACAACTCTCCCAAAAACAAACCAAACAAGCCCTTTAGAATCCTTATAATTTCTTTCCAGTGTTCTATTCATGGATTACTCGTATATCTACTTAATTTACTTACTGCATAGGCTATATTTTGGTGAGTGCAGTTCATTAAGTACATTAAGCTTCCAATAATTTGGGCATACTCTAATTGAAAAATACTTTCCTGTACATTTTTAGAAAGAAATAAATTAACATCCACAGGTGTTCTAGTAAAATGATCATTATCTTTGCTGAAATTGTCAAGTATTTTCTCAATGTAATGTGATTGTGACAAAACATAACCTTCTGATATTTTGATAATTTTCATACCTAATATTACATCAGTAATCCCCATGTCTTTCATGTTTATTCAACATTTTCTTGGTAGTTTTAATCATGTCATTATTACTACTTCTTATGAGCATATTATCCACATAAAGACATGCTATCACATAACATTTGTTTGTGTTTTTAATATAAACACGTTTGTCATATTCATTAATTTTAAATCCATTTGACATCATTGACTTATCAAATTTCTCGTGCCATTGCTTTGACGCTTGTTTTAAACCATATAATGATTTAACCAATTTACACACTTTCTTTTCTTTTCCTGGAACAGAAAAAACCTTCTGGTTGCTCCATGTAAATTTCTTCATCTAACTCACCATTTAAGAAAGTGATTTTCACATCCATTTAATGAATTTCTAGATTATACAATGATACAAGGGCAATTAGAATTCTAATGGATGTTATTCTAGTAACTGGTGAGTATATATCAAAGTAATCAATACTTTTTTTTTTTTGTCTATGTCCTTTGACCACAAGTCATGCCTTGTATTTGTCAATTGATCCATCTGCTTTCATCTTTCTCTTGAAAATCAACTTGTATCCAAGAGGTTCACACCCTGGTAGCAAATCCACCAATTTCCAAGTGTGATTTTGCAGGATAGATTCAACTTTGCTGTTTACAGCTTCTTTCCATAAAAGAGTCTCAGGACTAGACATAACTTCTTTAAAAGTTAAAGGCTTATTTTCTAACAAAAATGTTAGAAAATCTGGACCAAAAGATTTTGAGGTTCTAGCATGTTTACTATGCCTAAGTTCCTCTTTCTCATTTTGATCTATCTCTTGCTCTTGTTCTTGACCTTGTTCTTGATCATAACTGGTAATAGCATTATAAGATCTTTTATTAGGCCTTGTTTGGCATAAACTAAAAAATACAAAAAGTCAAAAAGTCACTATCCTATTTAAGTCACATCATCTTATTTAAATCACATCACCTCTTTACCACATCACTTCAAACCCAACCCATACCCAATCGATATTTCATAAAAATTCAAAAAGTGCACTTATTTAGGACATCCCAAACCATCCCCTAGTACTAGTCTCGTGTCCAGGTTTACTAGGAAACACATGTTCGAAAAATGATGCATTCTGAGATTCAATAATAGTATTTACATGCATTTCGGAATGTTCTGACTTATGAATCAAAAACCGAAATGCACTACTATTTTTGGCATAACCAATGAATATGCAATCAACAATTTTATGACCTATCTTAATCTTTTTAGGACTAGAAATAGCCACTTTAGCCAAACACCCCACACTTTTAAGTGTTTGTAGTATGGTACTCTCACATGCCACATTTCATAAGGTGTTTGATTTACTTTCTTTCGGGGTACTTTATTTAAAAAGTATTTCTTCCCTCCATAAGTTCTAAGATAATACAGAACTTATTAATATGGCATTCATCATTTCTTTTAAAGTCTTATTTTTTCTTTCAACAATTTCATTTTACTGAGGTGAGTAAGGAGCGGCGGTTCTAACAAAGGAAATCAGCATGTTTCCAAGCATCGATCGCGACAACCACTTGCTGGTCAGTTTCATTCTCTTTCAGAGTAGGAGCATTCTCACGGAAGAAATGCGTCAAGTTTAGAATAGTAAAATAGAACAATATTTTTTGCTGCCATATTTTAAAATCAGTTCCTAAGAACTTCTCTGGCTTTTCACCGTGGTTGACTGGCACAGTCACAATAGGAGAAGGAGTTGGGCAATTGCAGTCACCATACCAGTATTGGTTTGAGCATTAGTTTTAGTAGCCATGAATTCTAAATTATAAAACAAAATTATAATTAGAATTTTATACTACATAGAAAATTTAAACCATAAACACATAATTTAATTCTGTAAAAATAAAAGAAACAAGAATAGTAACTTTTATTTCTAATTAATTTGAAAATAAAAAAATTTATTTAAACAAATTAATTCTACACAGAAAAATATTTCTGTAACACTTCAAAAATTAAAATACTGAAAATAGAATTTTAATTAATGAAAACTCAGAAATTATTTCTGAAAACCAAAATTAATTTCTGACTAACTTCACAAATAAATATTCTGAATTGTTAATAACTACCAGTATATTACTACTAGTTGTTAAAGAAAATAAATAGTATATTACTACTGTTTGTCAAACAATATATTACTACTATTTGTATTTTTCAACCAGAATATTACTTTGTATAATCACAGAAAATAATTTTTGTAACAAGAAGAAAGAAAGAAATAAACGAAAAATTCTGTATAAATAGAATAATTCGAATCTGTCTTAAGATTGTTGGAACAATCTTCTGTGTAAAATAAATAACTTGAAACAAATTAAACCAATAAAAAAAAAATTACTTACGGAATTTATTTACCAAAATGAAAAAGTAAAAAATAGATCAAGTCGAGTGTGTGACACTCTGTCTTTAAGACAGATTCGCCCCACTTCGGTACTTACGGATAAATGGCGTCAATCTCCCAGTATACAATGATCTTTACACATATTGTAGCAGCACTACAAACAATCTGTACGGCGAGCTAAAACCTGTGTTCTATACTCTCAGAATTTTTCCTAAAAATAATATGAAGAATAATGCAAGCAGAGTGCAAAAATATGAAGAGAATAAATTTTCTAGATGTCAGAAATGCTGAAAGAAGGTCTGCTTTTATAAGCAGATTGGTGACCATTGGACAGATTCGAACAGATAATTTTTTGAAATGAACAGTGCAAACAACCTAAACAGATATGGTTTCAAACTGGAACAGGTGCAAAATTGTTTGAACCCAATTTTGAATCTGTCTGGAAAAATCGAATCTGTTTGGTGCAACTTTTAACCTGTTTGAACCTGCTAGACTGCTGGAAATTAGACCGGAGGAGGAACTGTTTTGGACAGAAAATTAGATTCAAATTTGGCGCAAAAATTTGAATTAATTTCGTTTAGGAAAAATAATTTTCCCACAAGAAGTTCTAGAAAAAATTCAAATAAAGTTTGTCTAAAAAATTAATATTAGAATCGACCTGACCCACATCTGGGCCGGGCTGGGTGGGCGGACAGCGGCGCGCGCACGCGTGTGGTGGTTTGAACGAAAGGTCACTTTGTCTATAACTCCTCCCTTCTACAAACTTGGGGTGCCCTATGGAACTCAATCCAAATGTTGCCACCTAGAACTTATATACACACAGAATTTCTCTTAAGTTTTCAATGTGAGACTACCATTACAAAGAACCCACATTTTATTTTTTAATAGTTCATTCCACGAATCCGAAAATGACGTCAACTTCCCATTTACTCATAAATGGTTTTGACGAACCATTTTCATCGTGTGATTTGCCATAGGGTAAGGAACATGTCACCTCTTTGGACCCACTCCAAAAAACTGTGAGACTCACTTAAATTTGAGCTCAAAATTGGTCCAAAATAAACCTATAAAAATCATAATTCCAACAATCATCACATGTACAATCCACTATTTTGAATTAATAGTTGTTGAAAAACTTGTATAAAAGGAAAGAGAACTAAAACCCAAATGTGTTTTTCAAATGATATTTTAAAATTGCTCGTTTTGTCTAAAAAATAACAACTCTAAAACAAATTAAAATGACGTGAAACTTCGCGTGCACATCTCTAAGTATTCATTACCATATAATTATTATTACAAAATTACTACAAGAACCTAGCCCTAAGTATAATTTGTTTTTTTGCTTCTTTTTAAAATATAAAATAAAAAATAATATTTGGGTGAAACTTGTAGAAGCAATAAAATAAGGCCCTATGATAATCTATTGGTATAATTTTAGCTTAGAGTCCTAGGATATCCTCTATGCATTGAGGCTTCATTTTCCAAACTTAAGATAAATTTTGACTTGCTTGAGGTGATGAATGACTAAAAAAGAATCCTTTTGTGGTGGGACATAGATGGTTATCAAAATTAATACATATTGAATGTATTTTTAATATTTAAAAATGATTGTTGGGTTGTCAAATTGACATACTTTTGTCTTCATCTTAAGGATTTTTTTATTGAATAAACAATAAAAAATTGGGAGAGGAGCGAGCATTGGATGCCATTTCTTTTACATTAAAAAGAAAATCAATTGAAAAATTGCAAATAAGATTGTATGGGGCCATATGATGAAACCACCATCCCAGCCCCCTTACGCTACCCTTTGAATATTAATTGTTTCGTATCTTTTATATCTTCTCTTTTCTAATTAAATAAATAAAGAGATTTAAAAGGGTGATGCTAGGTGCACCCAAAAAAAAAAAAAAAAAAAAAAAACATACAATTTATCAACCTCCTAAATATTGGTGGGAGATGGATCTACCACGAGTCTTGTCATAGATGCATTTATTTCAGGATAAATTACTCCTTTGAATTTTAGAAAAAATATAACTAAATTTATAATTTTAACATAATTATATTAACTTTCTTTTTAATATAGTTAAAACAACTTAAACTAATATCAATGATATATAGACATTGAAATAAATAAAAATAAATATAAATTTTAGTAAGAAATAAGTGATGATATCATATTTTTATTCATACGATTAACGAATTACTAATAAAAAAATATTTGTGAATTAAATATTGAGAGAGGTGAGTATAATTATATAAAAAATATAAAACTAACTATATTTTCTTTAAACTTTAAGAGAGATGAGTTTAATTTTCTCTTTACTTTAATATCATTTTACACCGCTTATGTATAATGAAAGTGAGCCCGAGGTTCATATGGGGTTCACTCTTATTGTGGTAAGCGTGTAGATGGTGTAAAAAATATACTTGTAATTTTATGCAAAATAATACTAGATGTCCCAAATGTTTTTGTAGAAATTTTGATAAAATATTTACCACCTCTAGCATTTTTGTTTTATTCGTCTATAAAGAGTCATGTAAGGGTCATTGGCCTGTGAGAAATGGTACCACTCTTTTTTTTTTTTTTCTCTTTTGTATATAGATTTTTTAAGGAATTAAAGGATGATGTTGGTATTGTCTAAAGGATTAGAGACAGTGTTGTGCCTTCAATGGAGTCTCACTCTAAATTTACTTTTATGATCTGAATGTTCTTTAAAAATTTTGTTAACTGGTTTACTTTTTATGATCTCAATCGTTTTATACATTTTGTTGACTGTTATCTCTCGTATATGTGGATGGACTCACGTGTAAAAAACAAAGGGACAGGGGAAGAGTTGAAATAGGTTGTGGAAATAACAATACTGTTGTGTATTTTATAAACTTATGCGAATTTGTATTCAATTTATGTATTTTTGTAAAATTATTTATGTAAGTTAATGAAAATTTACGTAATTTTGTGTAGAGTTACGTACGATATATATACTGCACATCGAAGTAAGTGTTTGTTAGTGTAGAGAATAAATGTGTACACTAATAATATAACTAAGGTGTGTTAAAGTATACATTATATAAGAGTGGAATCCACATAAATATATATTTATATTATATAAAATAATTAAAAATAACAAAAATATGATCACCATATACTATTACACTTACCACATTTTCATACCACTTTCATTATATCACCTTATATATTAACACATCATTTGACATAAACATAAGTGGTAGGTCCCATTACACCAATAATGAATTAACACATAAGAGCATCCGCATCCGTCTCAATAAAATTTTAATCAAATTCTAACCCAAAAAGCACTTTTATATTTTAGCTAGTCTTCTTCTTCTTCTTCTTCTTCTTCTTCTTTTTTTTTTTTTTTTTTTTTTTTTTTTTTTTTTTTTTTAACACTCCCTCAAACTCTCTATTTTAAAATTCTATTTCATTGAAATATTTATTTTTATTCATTTTTTTATTTAAATATCTTTTCAATGAATAGTACTTAAAAAAAATTGAGATCAAAACTATCAAAAAAATGATAAACTATTGAATAACTGATGAATAGAGGTACTGTAACAAAGTTAACCGAAAATTAGTTTAGAAATAATTTGTTGAGACTGATGGTGTAAGAATTTTATGATTTACTGGTTATATTTAACTAAAAATTATATTTGGTTAGGCTAATGTGGATGCTCTAAGATGGTACATTAAGATCATGTTTGTTTGACTCTATAGGTGGGAGGATTAGACTAGAAATCCCCTAGGCCCTATATACCCTTGTTTAGTTGATAAAAATGACTTGAAGCAATTTTTTGTATATTAATCAAATTCAAGAAATGTTTGTATTACATTTTTAATTGGACTATTTTATTCTATTTATACAATTTATATGATAAGGATAAATACAAACAAATGTTTGTATTACATTTTTACTTGGACTATTTTATTCTATTTATACAATTTATATGATAAGGATAATACAAACAATGATAAGATAATGAGAAAAAATCTGAGATGTAAATCATATCTCAACACCATAAGAGCATGTTTGATTGGATGGATTAGGACATGAGATTGGGATTATTAATCCGTGGGCCCAATTATCCTATGTTTGTTTTAACATTTTGGTTTAGGATTATTAATCCAATGGATTATTAATCCAACAAATTTGTAGGATTATTAGTAATGGGGTAGGGGTGGGATTATTAATCCAATGAATATTAGTCCAATTGGATAGTGAATACTACACTAATTTAATAGGATTATTAATACTTCACTATTAATCTTGTGAATCAAACATGACCTAAGAGTATGAATACCTCCCATGGTGAGATTAACTTTTCCATAAGGGACGTGAGATTGCTAATCAAATCTCGTGGGATTATGTGAAAAAAGATAATTTCGCCTTCAAATTACAAAAATAACAAAGCTATTTTTTTTTTAGATAAATTATCACTAAGTCTTAATAGTTAGATTTAATTCTCATCAAGTCTTACTGAAAATAAGTCCTAATACAATTTTCGTTAACAATAATTTTTTGATTGCTAAAAATTAACAATTAATGACTTTTTTTGTCACGTTTTTTTATAAATTGTCGCTGAAACTTATAATTAGTCACGTTTTTCTGTAATGAATTTTTCAAACTGTTGCTGAAAGTTGAAAATTAGTAATATTTTTATGTTATGATTTTTTGAATTGTCACTAAGACTTATAATTAATAACATTTTTGTGACAATTTTCAATCTGTCGCTGAAAATTAACAATTAATGATATTTTTTAATAGTATTTGATGAAAAATATCATTAATTATCATAGGATCTATTGGACAGTAAGACTACCTATTAGGACTTAGATGTAAGTCCCTTTAATTTTTATACAATGAAGGTATTTACGTAATTTCATAGATTTAATCATGTCAAACTAATACAATCACAGTAGTACACAAACAAACACATTTTATTATACATCTTCAAACTAATATTACCACATTAATAATCTTCTCACTTAATCCTACCGTACTCATAATCTCATCCAACTTAATTCGCTAAACAAACGAGACCTAAAAGTGGTATAAAAAGATGATAAATAAAGCATTATTGTATTTCTTTTCCTCAACTATCGTGTTTCGTCAGTGTCATACACGTACACCAAGTCATTCATTCTCTCTGTCCCTCTTTCCACACAAGAGCTCGTTTAGGAATTGATTTTTTTAATTAACTTTTTAATTTTTTACGAAAAGACGTATAAAAAATATAAAGAATAATGTAATTAACTATTTTAGCCAAAAAGCCAACATGTCAAACACCCGCTACAAAAAACCATCACTCTAGCAACAATACTAGTTAACTACACAGATAGAAAACTATTGGGAAATAACAAATCAGTAGAGATTTATAAAAAATAATTAGGCAAATTACAAAAAAAAAAAAAAAAACCTCAGGATTTCATGTGTTTTTCGATTTAAATAGGGTTTCAATTTTAACAATTAAAATCCTGATGTTACTTCCTTGTCACAATTTATCTACCCCTCTCCGTCCATCTCCCTGTGATGAACTAAGGGACCTTCATTTTTAGCGCCATCTCCATTCCAAAACGGCGTCGTTTTGCTACATCACTTCATATCTATATAAAAATTTGTAACGCCCCCAAAATTATACAATAAATACAACCCATAAACGGAAAGATAATAGAAATAATATGCTTTCATTCATCAAAGTTCGTATACAAAAGAATACACATGCGATATTCATTCACAAACTGTTCATCCTGAATCTACAGCATGTGTTACAATGATAAGAACTAAAAACTAAACAAGTAATCATATTCCCTATAGGCTTACATCTTTCCAAGTCGTTGCTTGGTTACAACAAAATGAGCCTAGTTTAATACAGTTAAAGCCCTTGGCTATACAAAAGAATACACAAAAGAAAGAAACTCTTGTTCCCAAATGTTCCTCCAAACTATTGCCTTGGTGGAGGCATATGACCAACACCTGAAAATAGTTTTTCCCAAATGGGGTGAGCCAAAACCCAGTAGGAATAATCTAACATAATATATGAGATTTAATAAAGATGTAAATACAATGTGCATACACATTGCCTATGACAAAACATTCACATTTTTATATGATCATAAATCATAAAATACCAAGTTCATATCTTATTCCATTTTTCTTCAATTCATTTCAATTCATCAGCCAATTTCATTATCTTTCAACAACCCAATTGAGCCTACAACTCAGTGGTTATCTAATCAACACAATTACCATACAAACACTTCAATTTGCCATTTTACGGAAATTTCGTCCGTGGGATCGGCACCCATGTATATGTGCGGTTTCGGGACTTTCACCCAGGACACTCCAGCCAACTTAATTTCAATGGAGTTCATCCCCTATCTCCACCCAAATATGGAGTACATCTTATTTCTCCTCCCAAACATCACACATGTATAATAATGTATTTAAAACATAGTCAAATTCAATGACAACCAACAAATAGATTAGTTTTAATTCACTTAATCCTCGTGCAATTTCTACAACAATCATAGTTATCCTCCACCGATAGCCCAATACAGTTATTTCTAAACAGATATTCAATCTCAAGACAGATAATTTATTCAAAATTTCTAAAGGCGTGAGGTAATACATATCCAACTTCACAATCTATTTTAATATTTGTCCAATTCCATATTTACAACACTAATTTCATTTATTTATACAACATAAATAGTTGAATCATTTTAGGGTAAACTTCCTTTTTCCAAATATCAATCCAAGGCCAAAATCAACTATTTTGTAACCATACCACCTTATATTTAACCTCATAATCATTTCCACAACATACACTTAGAAACTCCTCTTTTGATTTTACAACCCAAACCTTAGGTTTGTCCATAATATACCCAAAGCCCACCATTGTTACACAATCATCAAATAACTAAGTTAAAAACTATATGAAAGTGTAGAAAATCCCTACCTCAAAGAGAGAAGATGAGTAAGGCAAGGATGAAACTCCAAAGATGCTCAAACCCAACTTTGTTCGGATCAAAATGAAGATCTTGAGATGTTCTACCTTTCTCTCAAAGGTACTAGGGTGAAAATCCCAATGGATCT
Organism: Camellia japonica; assembly: GCA_030407325.1. NCBI lineage: Eukaryota > Viridiplantae > Streptophyta > Magnoliopsida > Ericales > Theaceae > Camellia > Camellia japonica. Next base: position 56,617,922 of record JAPPVO010000016.1, read on the forward strand.
AGGCGAAAAAGTAGAGAGAAGATGAGTTTTAGAGAGAGAAACTCAAGATCCAGGTTTTTGAAAAGTTTTAGAGAGAGAGAGAGGAATGAAAAAGTGATGAAAAAAGTCATCTTCGCGATCTGTTATACACGCAGTCCGCTCGAGCATGAAAAGTGATGCTCGAGTTTCAAACGCATTGTTCCGCTCGAGCGTAAAAAGTGACGCAGCGCGGAATGCATACTTTCAGAAGTTTTGCAGATGAAGGACACCGCTCGAGCTCAAGATTGGACGCTCGAGTGTAGGAAATACCGCTCGAGCGTAGAATACACTCATCCAGTATTTGCAAGTTTGCAAAAATACTGAGAGTTTGCAAAGCCCGTTAGAGCGCAAGAATGACCACTCGAGCGAAGGAGCAAAAATTGCAAAGCCCGCTCAAGTGCAAGAATGGCCGCTCGAGTGGAGGAGCAAAAATCTGGGCAACAAAGGTTTGGAAAAACAAGCAACCAACATGTTCTAAACACACAACTACAATCCAATAACCAAATGAGAGGGGAATTAAGGGAAAAAACGACAATGCACAACATTTAGAAACTATAAGCTTGAGCCCATAATGCAACAAGAGTCGAGTCAAAACCAGAATCGGTATAAATATTATATATATATATATATATATATATATAGGCAGGGTGTGATCATTCATACCAGGAAGAGAAAAATAGGGAGAGACTGTTAGAGGAAGGAGACTGAAGGTGACACCAGAACGGTACAACCATGGCCATGGTTGGCCGAAGAAGAAGGAGAAGGAGAAAAAAAATGAGAAAGAGAAGATGGGGAGCCGAAGCTAGGAGGTGGTGGTGATAGCGACACTGCCACCGTCGGAGCGAGCTTGGTGGAAGGGCCATGAAGGAAAAGGAAAAGGAAAAGAGAGAGAGAGAATAATTGTGGAAATGAAGGATGAAGAAGCAGGGAGATAAAGATAGAGGAAGAAAAAGGGGGAAGAAAAAAAAAAAAGAGAAAAATCTTAATTTTGGCCAACTTTTGAAACTCTGACGACACGCAAAAAGATGTGAAACAAGGCGTATAAAGGGTGTGACGAAAACTATTCCATGAGGTAAATCCAATGACTTGAAAATAAGGTTAAATGGAGTTATGAGAGGGAGATACAAGGAGTTGAACATGTGGGTTTGAATATAAAAATTTTGCTCTATTCATATTCTTCTTTCAGTAGCATGCAGAGAGCAAAATAATAATTATTTTAACAAGATTCCACTATGTGTGATTTCCCCAAAACTATTTAGCTCAACACAAACAAGTGGGTTTGTAAACTTAGGGGTGATCGCAGATCGAGTTTGATACACTACAAGAAAAAACACATTTGGCGACTAAATTTTTAGTCGCCAAAAGTGAATTTTTAGTCGCCAAAAGTCGGGTTTTAAGTTTCCTCGACTAAATTTTTTAGTCGCCGGTTTGGTCGCTGGAAAACTGTTGCGAAAGGTATTGGCGAATAAAAAACTTTTAGTCGCCAAAAACCAAGTCTGTAGCGACTAAAATTTTCATCGCCAAAGCTCATTTATATTTTTTAAATTATACATTTGGCGACTAAATTTTTAGTCGCTAATAGTGAATTTTTTTTTTAATTTATACATTTGTCGACTATTTTTTTCGTCGCCAATACTGAAGCTTTTGGCGACCACCCATTTTAGTCGCCAAAAGCTTATTTCAGGAAAAAAAAAAAATTACCCTTTGCTCTTCCCAAGTTTTGAACCACCAATCTCCCACATTCTAAACCTTTACCAACACACTCTCAACACTATGCCACAATAACACCACATGAATATATATGCAAAATATATTATTTATATAGTATATTGACCCGTATTAATATAAAACTATATATGAACATAATTATTTTTATTCAATATAATTTATGTAAAAAATAAATTATTTATTAAAAAAAAAGAGAAAGCCACTTTTGGCGACTAATTTTTTTTTTAGTAGCCAAAAACCTTAGTTTTGGCTACTACCAATAATTTAGTCGCTAAAAAAATTAATTTCCGCCTAAAAATAACCACTTTCGGCGACTAAACTTAATTTTAGTCGCCAAAACCTCCACTTTTGCCGACTAAACTGAATTTTAGTCGCCAATTGTCCACTTTTAGCTACTAAATTTTTTTTAGTAGCCAAAAACCTTTACTTTTGGCTACAAAATTCTTTTTTGTCGGTAAAACACCTATAATCGGCGACCAAACTATTTTTTAGTCGCCAAAACTTATACTTTTGGCTACTAAATTTTTTTACTCGCCAAAAACCTTCACTTTTGGCTACTAAAATTGTTTTAGTCGCTAAAACCCATATAATCGGCGACTAAACTGATTTTTAGTCGCTAATAACTATACATTTGGCTACTAAACTGTTTTAGTCGCCAAAAGTCTTCACTTTTGGCTACTAATTCAATTTTAGTCGCCAATTGTCCTATTTTCAGCGACGAAATTTATATTTTTAGTTGCTAAAATTGCTTTTTCTTGTAGTGATGTCATATCCATCATCCATCCAATAAAGATGCTCACTAAAGATGCATAAATATTTCCCCATCTTAACTATCCTAAATTTAACCTGAAAGATATTGTGTGGTTATAATTGAATTTGTGTAATATGTGGTTTATGTATAAAATAAATTTGAACCATAAAATAGTAATTATGAAAAAAAAAAAAATTAATAATTAAGTTTGAGTTTATAATATTACTCATATTTGAATGTTACAACCAATATTTTGTTATTTGAATACTAGTGGGATGTACGTGCGTGGTTATCTTCTAATCTAATATGATGTAATGCAATTAGTTTTTAAAAGTCCTTATTACTTATGTTTGTCCTTGTAATATAGAGAGCAAATTTTAGAGTAGAATGAGTATACTAAAACAATGCACCCCTTTGTAAGTATATTATATAGACAATTTAGCAAAATTGTAAAAATATAACATATAGAAACTTTAAAAATACAATAAATAAGTTTTTAAATACATAATGTTACCAAAAAGAAGAAAAAAGAAAAAAGAAAAAACCGAATAAAGAGGTTTTAGAACTAGTCCTGTGTAGTGAATATCTTGCATAATGAGAAAGATAACATTATTCATAATAATCATTTATACTTCATGCAAAAAATATGTGAAATTTATTTTGTAAGAAAGTGAATTTTACCTTAATGTGTTGATTCATATAGAAATTACATAAGTAATTTCTTGATATTTATAGACCCATTGTTTTGTGTAAATTAAACTTTACTGTCAATTTACATTATCAAAATCTTTTATACGAATCACAAGTAATTATATATTAAAATTTATAAAAGAATTAATGTAGGGTAAATTACACTTTGCACCTCTGCACTTTGCACCAAATCTCACTTTGACTCTTACACATGAAATCATGACAATCAACCCCCTATACTTCTAGTCAAATCCCACTTTAGTTCCTACACATGAAATTGTGATAGTCAACCCCATCTACTTTTTGATAAAATCGCTCTTTAGTCCTTACACAAGTGTCAATGTACCCTTTTTGTTACTCAATTATTTAAATCTTCAACAAAATCTAATCATGTGATAAGAATGTGACTGCGACATGAGGGTAGGAAAATCATCTATATTTTTCACCAATAAACACTTTATCTCAAAATTTACATCAAAATATGACTATATTAGACTAAAACAAAAGACAGATTGTGAACAATTAAGAAAATGAACTAGGGTTTTGCATAAATTAAAATCACGAAACTCTATTTTTCATGGTAACACAGTCTTTTGTCTATTCATCTTTCTTTCTCTTTGATTTCTTTGTAGAATTTTTTATTTATTTCAAAAACTTCACTTCCTTATCTTTTTGTCCCATTTTTTTACCATACGAATATATATATAGTATTATATAACTCTCATGAGCTTATCACATAGAACAAAGTGCATTAGTGGAAAACATAGATGATTTTTCTCTCTTATTCTCATTTTGTAGTCACATCTTTGTCACATGACTTGATTTTGTTAAAAATTAAAAATGAAATAACAGAAGAGGGACATTGATACTTGTGTAGGGACCAAAGTGAGATTTGAGTAAAAATGCAGGGGGTTGATTGTCACGGTTTCATGTGTAGGGACCAAAGTGGATTTGACCAAAAGTGCAGGGAGTTAACTATCATGATTTCATGTGTAGGGGCCAAAGTGAGATTTGGTACAAAATGTAGGGGTGCAACGTGTAATTTACCCATTAATGTAATAGACTTTCTTTTGCACTATTAAGTTCTGGTCATGATGTTTGGCCATAATTTAATTTATCCCTTATTATTGTCAGTAATATATGTATCTGAATAGAAAATAAAAAATAATAATTTTTTTATGTAACCATATCGAATTATAGAGAGAGAATAAAAAAAAAATTGTCTTAAAGGTAGAGTCTAATTATATATCAAACTCTATAATTTTTTTTTTGAATAAATAAAAGGATGCCAATTGTAAGTTGTAACCGGTGTACTCGTTTTGAGTCTAAATTTAACCCTCTTTTACATTATATATATATATATATATATAGTGACCATATTTTTTGGATCAATTTGGTAGGAGATATAAATAGAGACTTATTCAATAGAAAATAATATATTAATCAAACACTATTTGGTTTTAAACTCCAACAACAAATTAACTTTTAAAAAAAGAATAGAAATTAAAATAATAATAAATAAATAAAAGAAAAAAAACTTTCAATCTTTTTGGTAACTGTAAATAAATTCAAATTTGTAATTTCAAGGGTTGTTTAGGATGATCTAAATAAGTATACTTTTTTTTTTTTATTTTTTACCAAAAGATGTGCAGAATAGTAAAAATGTGATATGACCTAAATAAGTGCACTTATTTAGTTTATGCCAAATAGTACCTCAATATGATTATAGAATAAATTATATATTTGTAAATGATTAAATTTGAGAGTCTAATTTCTCATTCACTTTTTGAAAAAATGAATGTTTTCTGCGAAGGTAGTTACTGCACCATCTCGAATCCAATTTTTTGGGGAGGGTTGAGAAACTCTTTGACTAGTCACGCCGAGGAGGTACTGCTCATCGGTGACAATGTAGTACTTGCCGTAACAGCTCTTGAATCGGATGACGATGTCAATATCATCACCGCTGAACCTTGCGGTAGCCCTTCACTATTGATAATCACCTTCTTCTCTTGCACAAATTTCTCTCCGCTCACTCACAACCGTGTCGTCTCCACCAATCGCAGCCCATCGAGACATCTCACTTTCACTTGAGATTTGAACTCCAACCATTGTTAGAGACAACCAGTTAATGCAATTTCCTTCAGCAACTTCGGATGCATGTCATGAGCACCATATTTTAGCTAATCTTATAAAGTATTAACCAACTCTCACCAACTAATTTGCAATCCATGCTCTGGTGCAACTATTCATAACTTCAATTATTTTCTCTTTTCATATTTAACAAAGGTGGTGCTTTTATTTTTTATTTTTTATTTTATATGTGATGAAATGGGTAAGGAATGGATGTATGGCAAAGAACGATGCTACACTAACCATGGGTGAAGGAAGAAAGAACAATGATGGAGAGGGACGTCGCTAAACAAGATGCTTACGAGAGACAAAACTATTACATTTTTTCTTCAATGTAATCTGAACCGTTGAATAAACAAAATGATGAAGTGGTATCATTTCATTTACAAAATTGGACAGTCCAATTTTTTGGTAAACTGTAGATAAGTCACTCTCTTGTTATAGTAGTAGATAGATGAAAGCAACGATTTGTACATGCCTTTTCATTCAAATGTGACAATGTTTCATGCTTACCATTTCATTCAAATTCAATTATAAAGAGAATATTTTCAAATAGAAGAAAAGTAAAAAAGTAATAGAATCATTAAAATGATAATCATATTATGATATTTGATGGTATTTGAATTCCCGAAGGTGTTTAGTTGTTCGATATATATAGGTTGCTATGTGATGTTTAATAAGTTTAGGAGGGTATTTTTGAGATACGAAAAAAGTAAAAAACATACGTGTTATTCAGACTTTTAAAATAGTAGTAGATATTACTATAGTATTTTTGGCATAATCTCCAACTATTTCACATATTATTAGTATAAAAGTTATATAAGTAATTTTTTTATTATATAAATTATATTGAGTAATAAAATGCCTTAAAAAGGATTGTCTAATAAATTTTAAACTATGATTAAATTTTAAACTACGATTCTAATTATATAACTCAAAATTGTATAAAACAATTGAGTAAGTATTAAAAAAAAAATCTAATATAAATCTATTAATTTTTTTACTAATTTTTCATAATGTTTCTCTAAGAAATTACTATCAATTTTCAAAAGTAAACATTTTTTTTTTTCACATTTGTCCATGTTTGTCAAGTTCTTGCCTAAATTTATCAAAGCAAATTATATATATGAAACAATTTTATGGCGCCTACTTAAACTGTTGGAAGAATCTTCAATGTAAAATAAATAACTTGAAACAAATCAAACAAATAAAAATAAATTACTTACAGAAATTTATTTACCGAAATAACTTAACAATAAAAATGATCAAGTCGAGTGTGTGACACTCTATCCTTAAGACAGATTCACCCCGCTCCGGTGCTTACAGATAAATGACGTCTATCTCCCAGGATACAATGATCTACACAGATTGTAGTAGCACTCCAAACAATCTATACAGCGAACTAGAACTTGTGTTCTATACTCTCAGAATTTTCTCTAAAAAACTAGTATGAAGAACAATGCAAAAAGAGAGCAAAAACAAGAAGAGAATTAATTTTTGTGGATGTGAAAATCTGCTGGAAAGGTCTTCTATTTATAGGAAAATTGGTGACTATTGGACAAATCCGAACAGATATGATTTTCAATTGAACAGGTGCAATCAACCTGAACAGATACAATTTAATCCGAACAGGTCTGATCAAGAACAAAACAGGTGCAAACTGTTTGAACCTGTTAGAAATTAAATATGTCCAGTTCAACCTATTTGAACCTGCTGGAAAATGGACTGGAAAAAGGGTACTGTTTGGATAGAAAAATTAGGCACAAAAATTAAATTAACTTTGTTTAGAAATTCAAATAATTTTTTCCACAAGAATTTGAAAAAATTCAAATAAATTTTGTCCAAAAAAGTAATGTTAGGACCAACCTGACCTACACCCTTGCTCGGCACGGCTCGGCCGGTCAGACGGAGGTAGCGGCGCGTGCACGTGTAATGGTTTGAGTCAAGGCTCACTTTGTCCATAACTCCTCCTTTCTAGAAACTTGGGGTGCCCCTTGAGGCCCAACCCAAGTATTCCCACCTAGAGCTTATAAACATATACAAGCTCTCTTCAAGTTTCAAAGTGGGATAATCCATTTTAAGAAAACTCACATTTACTTTTTTAATTGTTTATTCCACGAACTCGAAAACGATGTCAACTTTTCATTCACTTATAAATGGTTTTGACGAACAGTCTTTACCGTGTGACTTGCCATGCGGTAAGGAACACGTCATCTCTTTAGACCAACCTCAAAAGACGTGTGGGCCTTGTTGTAGAAATTGTGTACTTAAATAAAATAAATAGATTCATATTGAACAACCACTTTGAATTTCAGAACAAGAACATCCTGAAATTTACAGAAATTCATAATAAAATAAAACTAGTAAAAGGAATCAAACTGAAGCCTGTGTGATATTATAGTGTCCTTAAAACAGATTAGCTGCCTCACCATAGGTGTTGGAGGAACATCAACTTCTGTCTCTCAAGATACAACGGCTTAGACTGGGCTAACGCAAAAGCACCTTCTGTTAGCTTTGGCGAACTTGATAATGGTTGCACTCTCTCTAACAAGAACCAAAGAAGGGACTAGCAAAAGATAGGAGAAAAAAAAAATTTGGTGTAAAAAATCTTCTCGAACTTTTTTTTTAAAATCTTAAAACAACATCTCCATTTTCCATCAAAAATCTCTCAAAACTCTTCTTCTAAGTTGGAGGGGAAAGGCCCTTTTTATTCTTGTAAGGAAGAGGTCTTAGCCATGAAGGCTACCATAAAACCTAGCATCAATGGCCATCAACTTTAGCCTTTAGGGCTAAAGTTACAAAGGTGCAAAACTCCAATGTTCATAATGATCAACAACTCTATCATCAAAAGATGAGTGTTACAAAGGTTGAATAAATAAATAAATAAATAAATAAATATATAATGCTATTTAAATAATCCAATTAGATGGGTCGCAAAATGGATACAGGTATTGGGTCATAACCCGATCCACACCCAGTCTAAAACATATGCACAAGACAAGTTCAGTCCGGCATAACACAATCTAGCCCATGCCCAAGACTAAATCTAACACATGCACATACACAAGCCTAGGCTAGTTTAGACTAAGACTAAACCTAAGTCCAAGTCCAAGCTTAGGCCCAAGCTCAACTTCTATTGATGCCCACTTTATGAGACAATTCTCATTCACAACTCAATGGTTTCGACCCATCATTTTTATATTGTAATCTTCTCACTTGAGAGAATACAAAACCACTAAGACCCACCTCAACTGACGGTTGGGTCCCACTTTAATTTCGAATTAAAGTTGCCAAAAAATTATTGTTTTCCAACAATCCCCCACATGAATAAAATTGGCCGAATAAAGAAAAACGGACAACGCTTAACAACAAAGACTTGAAGAAAGAGCACCCAGAATAACCTTGCATCAGAAAAGGTAGCTGTTGGCCTTGAACCTTTCGGAGTGAATGCCTATCAAATTTACTGGCTGGCCAGTGAACGTGATGTCTTGAACTGTTCTACCGTTTGTGTAAATCGAGACAATAGACCTCACACAAGAGTTACTCCAACCATTATTCTCGTTCTCACTGGTGTATCCGGTTTGGCCTTGGAACACAAGCCTGGTTTACTGAGTGTTTTTAAAGAATTTAGCCTTATCAATTCTTAAAAAAGCGGCCCCACTTCACACTCACGTAGGTGACCTACATAAGGTATCTCTCTATACCACGGTTGACTATTCACAACACTTAGGTCCTTAAAAGCATCAGCTTAACCTCCCATCCCACAGGTATCACTGTATAAAGGAATGGGCAGGAGGATTTACCTCTACAGTGACTCATCCATTACACACAATTAGGTTGTCCCTTTGAACCTAGATCTTGGGATCTCCAGTCAACTAGGTTGCGTTTTTCCATTCTGGTAATGTTACTAAAGGCCTTAACTCCATTCCTCTTGACGACGTTTCTACTAACTCTCAAGTTAACCTTTTCGTTAGTAGATCCGCAATGTTGTCCTTAGACTTCACATAGTCTAGAGAGACAACTCCATTAGAGAGTAGTTGTTGTATGGAATTATGTCTACGACGGATATGTCTAGACTTTCCATTATACATATGACTCTGTGCCCGTCCAATCGCCGATTGGCTATTACAATGAATACAGATAGCAGGCACAGGTTTCGGCCAATGTAGAATATCCTCAACGAACTGGCGAAGCCATTCAGCTTCTTCAGTTGCTTTATCCAAATCAATAAACTCAGATTCCATCGTTGGTCTCAATATACACGTTTGCTTTGAAGATTTCCAAGACACGGCTGCCCCTCCGAAAGTAAACACATAACCACTAGTAGATTTGGAGTCCCTTATATCAGATATCCAATTAGCGTCACTATACCCTTCTAGTACCTCTGGTATCTGCTATAATGTTGCTCATAATCCTAGGTGTAGTGTAGATAACCTAACACCAGCATAATGCCTCTTCAATGAGTGGCATTCGGATTACTCGTGTATCTACTAAGCATACTAACAAAGTAGGTTATATTTGGCCTTGTACAACTCATCAAATACATCAAACTTCTAATGACTCGAGAATATTCTAGCTGAGAGACACTCTCACCATTATTCTTGGTCAAATGTAGACTCACGTCTACTGGTGTCTTTGACATACTTATATTGATTTCCCAAATTTCTCAAGTATCTTCTCAACATAATGCGACTGAGAAAGTACAATACCACTAAATGTTCTGGTAATCTTAATACCTAAAATGACATCTGCAAGGTCTATATCTTTCATGCGAAACTGAGAGTTTAACGATCTTTTGGTAGTTCGAATCATTTCATCATTACTACCAACAATAAGTATGTCATCTACGTATAGACACAAAATGACATAACCTCTGTCAGTGTGTTTAACATATACGTACTTGTCACACTAATTGATTCTAAACCCATTTGACAATATAGCGTTGTCAAACTTCTTATGCCATTGTTTAAGAGCTTGCTTCAAACCATACAATGATTTGACAAGCTTATAGACTTTCTTATTTTGTCCTGGAGCTGAAAACCCCTTGGGTTGCTCCATGTAGATTTCTTCATTCAAATCTCTATTTAAGAAAGCTATCTTTACATCTATCTAATGTATCTCTAGACCACGTAAAGCTGCTATCGCAATCACCATGCGAATGGATGTAATCATTGTCACAGATGAATACGTGTCAAAGTAATCCAAATCTTCTCGCTGCCTGTCTCCTTTGATAACTAGCCTAGCTTTATACTTATTAATTGATCCATCTGCTTTCATCTTTCTTCTAAAAATCCACTTGCTCCCCAAAGGCCTTACTGCCTAGGGTTAGATTAACCAACTCTCAAGTATGGTTCTGGAAGATGGAGTAAATCTCACTCTTAATTGCTTATTTCCACAAAAGACTTTTAGGTGAAGTCACAGCTTCATAGAAAGTTCGAGGTTCTCCCTCTAACATATAAGCCACAAAGTCCGAACCAAAGGACTTTGCAGTCCTAACCCTTTTACCCCTTCTTGGTTCATCTATTTCTTCAACTTGATCATCTACTTGATCATCTATGTGATCATTGTCACCTTCAACCTCTTTCATGGAACGTGGAACCCCTTCTTGGATATGACAAAGTAATACATTTTCAAAGAAAGATGCATTTTTGGATTCCATGATAGTATTCTTGTGTATATCTAGAATAGCAGACTTAAACACAAGAAATCGATATGCACTGTTATATTGTGCATAACCGTTCAATACAAAATCAACGGATTTTTAGGCTTATCCTAACCCTCTTGGGTTTAGGTATTAACACCTTTTGCATGACACCCCCACATTTGTAGAATTTATACAAAGGCTTTTAGCCTTTTCCAAAAATTCATACAGGGTCTTTAAACAATTCCTTGTGTCACAATGATTATGAAACTCTCAAAATCATATCACAGTAAATACATTTCCAGAATGCCATCAACCGAATTAGGCACTTAAATATATTTGGTCCACCCTATCACTCTGAAGCCAATAATCTTACTATTAAGAAACACAAATCCAATGTTTAATAGTCTACTATTCGAAACTTTATAACATGGCCAGTAGTCTTATCACTAGGAATCACTCATTTCTTATCACGTGGTCAGTAGACTCTCCACTACTAGGAATCACAGTGTTTTGACATGTGATCAGTAGTCACTTGACTACTAGGAATCACAACGTCTTGACATAGGATCAGTAGACCATTTCATTACTAGGAATCATCATGTCTTGATATATAATCAGTAGACTTTTTTACTACTAGGAACCATCATGTCTTAACGTATGATCAGTAATCTATTTACTACTAGGACCCACAATCTCATAACTGTGTAGTCAGTGGTCTAACACCTCCTAGGAACCACCGGTTTTCTATCTTTGTAGTTAGTGATCTTGTACTCACTAGGAGCCATCAATTTAAGAATATATTTAGAATTTAAAATTTCAAAAATATATTCACACACCCTAATAAGTTGTCTCATCTTTGCTTTCAAGCAAAGTCACATAACAATCATATGAGCTATAATTGACACAAGGATAACATACTAATCGCCTCTGATTAATTCAGAGATATCATCATGCAATCTTATGATTTCCTTTAATCACATTTAATCTCTCTAGATCTTCCTCTAAGAACCTCGCAAGGTTTAAGGTTGTCAGGTGGAACAACATTTCCTGTTGTCACCTCTTGAAGCAAAATCACAACAGAATTTCACTATTCTATTTTTTCAGAAATTAAACTTAACACTTAGAAAATCCACAGTTGAAAATTTAATTCAAAACTAGTCTCACCACTTAACCTAGAATCGAACATGGTCAAGAATGTTCCTAGGAAGACTGGAGGGGTCACACCGGTTCCACTTAAAACCCAGTTAACCTTTTGACAAAACTTTCAAGAGCATGTTGGCTCTTAGTCCATGAGAAACAATTTTTAGAATTAAGTTTTCCAAGGGATAAACCAAGTTATAACAAACCAATTCCTAAGCAAATAAAATTTGCTACCAAAATTATACCACTCATAAAAGTTAACCGGTACTCCCGAAACTAAGCCCATTATTTCTTAATAAAAATCAGAAATATTTTAGTTAATGCTAAAATTTGGTTTCTTTTCTCAACACCAAAACACTTTTGAAATAATTAGATTATAACCAAAACTTTCTCCAAACTTGGTTTTCCAACACTTTGGGAATAAAATGATTAAACTCAAAGACTTCTTCAAACCTTAAAGGTTTGAAACCAAAGTTGTCTTAGTTGTCATTTCTAAACAAATAAGAGCTACTCTTTAGTCAAGGTTAAACACTTTGGTTTCTATTACAGAAAATCAAACCAAGTTCCAAATTTACAAGCAATTTAAAAATTGCTAACCGAATTACAAACAATGTAAAAAATTGCTACAACAATACAAGCAATAAATGCTTTTGCATATTGGTAAAAAACCATAACTAAAGTCCAAGCAAAAAAAAAAAAAATTACTTCAATTTGTATATAAGTAAATAGCCAATCCATCTGGATTCTATTTAGTCCAAACGCCTTTCCACGCTTAAGTATTCCTATTCAAATATGTTAGTAGTCCAAACTTTCGATTTGTACATTCCAAAGACTATTCATTTGGCTTTGTATTTGTTTTTCCAATCCCTTTCGCGTAGGTATTCCTGTAAAGCAAGTTAGCAGAAAACCATAAGAAAATACAAGCCAAACAATCTAAACAAATTTGAAACCATCTAGCAAACTATTTAATAATAAAATTAATTAATGAATTAAAATGGTAGATGAGTTGCAAAAATAAGCTTATAACTCTACAATTAAATTAAATTAAAACTTTAATACATATCAGTTATGTATGCAATTATTACACAACTAAAACTCCAAAATTAAATTTACAATTGAATTTACACAATAAACAAGTAAATAAATATAGACAAGCTACAAAATCAAAATTTATCAATCCACAATTAAATTAAAAATTTAATTAGCAAGAGTTACATATACCTTATAACTTCAAATTAAATTCAAATTATGAGGTAATTATATATGATATTATTACACCAATAAAATAAATTTATAGTTTTATTTATACAATTTTGATAACTCCAAAACCTTAAATTAAATTTAATAGGCAAGAGCTATATATAATTGTTACAAAACAATAACCATGTAAGCAATTATATGCAATTAATTCTAGAAATTAAATTATGCAAGATAAACTAAAAGCTAAAAAATAATTAGCATGATAGGAAGTTATATAAATTATGCAAATTATATTATATTAAAAGTCATGCATCTTGTGGTAGGAAATTAAAACCTAAACTCACAAAATTAAACTACACAGGGAAGCACTACTATGCAAAGCAATTTAAAACAACCTAATTCTGGGCATTTTGTTTATTTTAACTCAAAGAAACAGGAAGCAAGCAATTGCAACATTAGACTACTATTTCCTATGAATACAGTGGCCTTCTATGTACATTCAATTGAATATCTAAATAAGCATGTACTATTGAAACATATATATACATCTATAAAAAACACTAAATAGCAGCATGCAAATAATAGTAAATTAATATCCTAAACAAGAATTTCATAGGTGAAATAACACTTATTACATGTGCCCCAGATACCAAGATAACAGCATGAATCTATATAACAAACAGTGTGTAGATAGGCTATTTGACGCGGAAACCAAACGAAAAAATCTAGGCAAAATATTTTATTTATTTATTTATCAATAGAGGCCTATGTTGTTGGTTCTTTGTCCTAATAAAATAAAACTGACATCATATATTATAGCATACTTAACATGCACATTCATATGATAAACACAGTGGCCTGAATATATACAACAAATTGAATTTGTACTCTAATTCATGCATGGCACAGTGATTTTTTTTCCTTACAAATTTCATATGAATCCAATTATCTAATTTCATGATAAACACAAATAATTTGTTTTAAGTTTGTTGTAGAAATTATGTACTTAAATAAAATAAATAGATTCATATTGAACAACTACTTTGAATTTCAGAACAAGAACATCCTGGAATTTACAGAAATTCAAAATAAAACAAAACTAGTAAAAGGAAGCAATCTGAAACCTGTGTGATACCACAGTATCCTTAAAACAAATCAGTCACCTCACCATGGGTGTTGGAGGAACGTCGACTTCTGTCTCCTAGGATATGACGGTTTAGACCAGGCTAACGTAGGAGCACCTTCTGTTAGCTTTGGCGAACTTGATAATGGTTGCACTCTCTCTAACAAGAACCAAAGAAGGGACTAGCAAAGGATAGGGAAAAAAAAAATTTTGTGTAAAAAATTATCTCCAACTTTTTTTTTTTTATTATCTCAAAACAACATCTCCATTTTCCATCAAAACTCTTTTTCTAAGTTGGAAGGGAAATGCCCTTTTTATACTTGTAGGGAAGAGGTCTTAGCCATGAAGGCTACCAGAAAACCTAGCATCAATGGCCATCAACTCTAGTCTTTAGGGCTAAAGTTACAAAGGTGAAAAACTCCTATGTGCATAATGATCATCAACTCTATCATCAAAAGATGAGAATTACAAAGGTTCAATAAATAAATATATATATATATATATAATGCTATTTAAATAATCCAATTAGATGGGTCGCAAAATGAATATGGGTATTGGGTCACAACCTGATCCACATCCAGTCTAAACATATGCACAAAACAAGCCCAGTTCAGCATAACACAATCTAGCCCATGCCCAAGACTAAGTCCAACACATGCACATACACAAGCCTAGGCCAGTCTAGACCAAAACTAAACCTAAGTCCAAGTCCAAGCCTAGGCCCAAGTCCAACTTCTATTGATGCCCACTTTATGAGACAATTCTCATTCACAACTCAATGGTTTCGGCCTATCATTTTTATATTGTAATCTTCTCACTTGAGAGAATACAAAACCACTAAGACCCATCTCAACCGGCAGTTGGGTTCCACTTTAATTTTGAATTAAAGTTGCCGAAAAATTATTATTTTCCAACACGCCCCACTCAAATTTGGGCTTAAAGTTAACCCAAAATAAGCCTGTAAAAGCCATATTTTTCCAACAATCCCCCACATGAATGGAATTTGACGGAGAGAAAACGTAACAACATGATCTAATTATAGAGAGTACAAAAATTGAAAATATTCTACAAAGCATAAGTAGCTTTTGGCTTTAAACCTTCTCTTGTGAGACACTATCAGATTTATTAGCTAACTAGTGAACATGATATCTTGAACTATTCAGCCATTTGTGTAAATCAAGACAATAGAACTCACACAATATATTACCAGATACAGTTTAGTTCTCACCATTATGTTCATTTTGGCCCTGAACAACCTAGTCTTTTATGAGTGCTCTAGAGAATTGTAGCCCTTCACAAATCTCATAGAACCGGCCCAGTTCACACTTACATAGGTGATTCTTATGAAGAGTATCCTACTATACTGCACTAGGTATTCCTAGACATAAGAATCATTAAAAGTATTACTTAACCTAAAACGCTGCAGACATTACTATTTCATCATAAAAATGGGTAGGATTTTGACTCCCCAGTGATCCTTATAAGTCATACATAAATCGGTTGTCCCTTTGAACCTTGATCTTGGGATCTCCAGCCAACTAGGTTGGGTTGCCATTGTGGTAACTCTTATTTAATAGGCCTAAATTCCATTCCGCTCGATGAATTCTCAACTAACTCTCTTGCTAACCTTTTGGTTAGTGGATCTGCTATCTTGTTTTTAGACTTCACATATTCAATGGAAATAATTCCATTAGCAAGTAGTTGTCTCACGGTGTTATGTCGACGACGAATGTGTCGTGACTTACCGTTATATATATGACTCTGTGCTCTACCTATTGCTGATTGACTATCACAATGTATGCATATAGCAGGCACCAATTTTGGCCACATTGGAATATCTTTAAGGAAATGATAAAGCCATTCTACTTCTTCCCCAGCTTTATCTAAAGCTATAAATTCTGATTCCATAGTAGACCTAGCAATGCAAGTCTGTTTGGAAGATTTTCAAGATACAGCTGGCCCACCAAGAGTAAAGACATATCCACTGGTGGATTTTGAGCCTCTAGTAACTGATATCCAGTTTGCATCATAGTATCCTTCAAGTACTGTTGGATATCTAGTATAATTTAGCCCAATGTTACGAGTAAATTGGAGATATCTTAGAACCCTTATTATAGCTTTTCACTGTTCTACTCTTGGATTACTCGTATATCTACTTAATTTACTTACTGCATAAACTATATCCTGGCAAGTGCAGTTTATCAAGTACATTAAGTTTCCAATAATTTGGGCATACTCTAATTGAGAAATACTTTCCTATATATTTTTAGAAAGAAACAAATTAACATCCACAGGTGTTTTAGCAAGATGATCCTCATCTTTGATGAATTTGTCAAGTATTTTGTCAATGTAATGTGATTGTGACAAAGCATATCCTTCTGATGTTTTGGTAATTTTCAAACCAAGAATTACATCAGCAATCCCTATGTCCTTTATGTCAAAATGTTTATTTAACATTTTCTTGGTAATTTTAATCATATCATTATTACTACCTATGATGAGCATATCATTCACATAAAGACATACTATAACATAATATTTGTTTGTGTTTTTAATATAAACACATTTGTCATATTCATTAATTTTGAATCCATTTGACATAATTGCCTTGTCAAATTTTTCATGCCATTGCTTTGGCTCTTGTTTTAAACCATATAATGATTTAATCAATTTACACACTTTCTTTTCTTTTCCTACAATAGAAAATCCTTCTGGTTGTTCCATGTAAATTTCTTTATTTAACTCACTATTTAAGAAAACGGTTTTCACATCCATTTCATGAATTTCTAAATTGTACAAAGATGCAATGGCAATTACCATTCTAATGGATGTTATTCTAGTAACTGATGAGTATGTGTTAAAGTAATCAAGACCTTCTTTTTGTTTATATCCTTCTTTTTGTCTATATCCTTGTATTTGTCAATTGATTCATTTGCTTTTATTTTTCTCTTAAAAATCCACTTGTACCCAAGAGGTTTACAACCTGGTGGCAAATCTACTAATTCCCAAGTGTGATTTTGCAAGATGGATTCAACTTCACTACTTACAGTTTCTTTCCATAAAGGAGCCTCAGGACTGGACATAGCTTCTTTAAAAGTTAAAGGCTCATTTTCCAACAAAAATGTTAGAAAATCTAGACCAAAAGATTTTGAGGTTCTAACACGTTTACTATGCCTAGGTTTCTCTTCTTTATTTTGATCTATCTTTTGCTTTTGTTCTTGATCTTGACTAGTAATAGCATCATAAGATCTTTTATTAGTACTAGTCTCTTCTCCAGTTTTATTAGGAAACACATGTTCAAAGAAAAGATGCATTCCGAGATTCAATAATAGTATTTACATGTATTTCAAAATGTTCTGACTTATAAATCAAAAATCGATATGCATTACTATTCATGACATAACCAATGAATATGCAATCAATAGTTTTAGGACCTATCTTAGTCTTTTTAGGACTATGAATAGACACTTTAGCCAAACACCCCCACACCTTTAAGTATTTGTAGGATGGAACTCTCCCATGCCACATTTCATAAGGTGTTTAATTTATTTTCTTTCAGAATACTTTATTAAGAATATAATTAGCAAAAAGTTTTGCTTCCCCCCACAAGTTCTGAGATAATCTAGAACTTATTAACATGGCATTCATTATTTATTTTAAAGTCCTATTTTTTCTTTCAGTAATTTCATTTTGCTGAGGTGAGTAAAAAGCGGTGGTTTGATGAATTATTCCATATTTTTACAAAACTCACCAAAAAGTGATTCATATTCACCACCTCTATCACTTTTTGGTTTTTTTAATTTTCTTACCAAGTTGATTTTTAACCTCATTCTTATATTAAATGAAAGTTTTCAAAACTTCATCCTTGGTTCGAATTAAATAAACATAACTATATCTAGTATAGTCATTTATGAAAGTGAGAAAATATTTTTTCCCACCTCTAGTTTGAATTGATTTAAAATCACAAATGTTACTATGAATTAAATCAAGTAGCTCCGTATTTATTTCAATTGAATGAAAAGAAGTTTTAGTTAATTTTGTCTCAATACAAATTTCACATTTATGATTTAAATCAATGTCAAAGTTAGGTAAACATTCCATATTAATTAATCTACGCAAAGATCCATAATTAACATGTCCTAGTCTACCATGCTACAAATTTGAAGACTCAAGCAAGTATGAAGAAGATGTATTATTATTAATGACAGAGGATACAATAGTCATTACATTTATTTTGAAAAGGCCATCAGACATGTAACCTTTTCCTACATACATCCCATTTTTGGTAAGTATAAATTTGTCACTTTCAAAAACTAGTCTAAACCCATTTTTACTCAACAGAGATCCAGAGGCTAGATTCTTGCGAATGTCCAATACATATAGCACATTGTTGAGATTGAGTTCCTTTCCAGATGTCATTTTCAAAATAATATTTCCTTATCCTTCAACTTTAGAAGTCGAGGAGTTGCCCATAAAAAGTTGTTCGTCGTTGTCTACCACAGAATAAGATGTGAATATCTTTTTGTCGGTACAGATGTAACGAGTAGCACCGGTGTCCATTTACCATTCTTTAGAATTTCCAACAAGGTTTGCCTCGGAAACAACTACAGAAAGATTTATGTCATCTACACCATTGAAAATTTTGTCCACTTTGGTCATATTGGCTTAAGCAGACTTCTTGCTTGATCTTCCTTTACCTTTGCGCTTACTACTGCAATCTTTGGCCTGAAGTCCCTCTTTGTTACAGATGTAACATTTTCCATTAAACTTGTACTTCTTAGTTTCCCCTCCTTTAGAGCCTTGTGTGGAACTTTCTCCAGAATACTTTTGTTTCTTTGCTTTTGGAGCATGTTCCACCACATTTGCCTTAGACTCCATTGGATGCTTACCAGCCTGCTTCTCAAAATTGCGGTTGTCCTACTCAATTGTCAAACGCACAATCAATGCCACTAAAGTCATTTCTTTGCACTTGTTTATGAGGTAGTTCTTGAATTTTTTCCGACCTTGTAGTAATTTCTCAATTAAAGCAGCAACTTGGAAGGATTCACTAAGAGACATGCCTTTTATATGAATATTGTGCAGAATGAGTTGGAGATCTTGAACTTGGCTGATCATAGTCTTAGAATCAACCATCACAAAGTCTAAAAATTTGCCTACTATGAATTTCTTCGAACAAGCATCTTCTGTTTTGTACTTTTTCTCCAAAGACTCCCAACGTTCCTTTGTCGTCTTGATAGGACTATAGGCGTTGTATAATGTGCTATCAAGTCCGTTCAAGATGTTTCTAGCAAAGGAAATCAGCATGTTTCTAGGCATTGACCGCCGCAACCACTTGTCAATCGGTTTCATCCTCTTTCAAAGTAAGAGCATTTTTACGGAGGAAACGCATCAGATTTAGAGTAGTAAGATAGAACAGCATTTTCTGCTGCCATCTTTTAAAATCAGTTCCTAAGAACTTTTCTAACTTTTCACCGTAGTTGACTGGCACAGTCACAACAGGAGAAGGGGTTAGAGCAATTGCAGTCACCATATTAGTACTGGTTTGAGCATTGGTTTCAGTAGTCATGAATTTTAAATTATAAACAAAATTATAATTAGAATTTTATACTACATAGAAAATTAAACCATAAACACATAATTTAAATTCTGTAAAAATAAAAGAAACAAGAATTGTAACTTTTATTTCTAATTAATTTGAAAATAAAATATTTAATTAAACAAATTAATTTCACACTAAAAAATATTTCTATAAAACTTCAAAAATTAAAATATTAAAAACAAAATTTTAATTAATGAAAACCCAAAAATTATTTCTGAAACCCAAAATTAATTTCTGACCAACTTCACAAATAAATATTCTGAATTGTTAATGATTACCAGTATATTACTACTACTTGTCAAATAGTATATTACTACTTATTTGTATTTTTCAATCAGAATATTATTTTGTATACATGCAAAAAAATAATTTCTGTAAGAAGAAGAAAGGAAGAAAATGAAACAAATGAAAAATTCTATATAAACAGAATAATTCGATTCTGTCTTAAGATTGTTGGAACAATCTTCTGTGTAAAATAAATAACTTGAAACAAATCAAACAAATAAAAATAAATTACTTACAGAAATTTATTTACTGAAACAACTTAACAACAAAAACGATCAAGTCGAGTATGTGACATTCTATCTTTAAGACAGATTCGCCCCGCTCTAGTGCTTACGGATAAATGGCATCTATCTCTCAGGATACAATGATCTACACAGATTGTAGTAACACTCCAAACAATCTGTACGGTGAACTAGAACCTGTATTCTATACTCTCAAAATTTTCTGTAAAAAACTAGTATGAAGAACAATGCAAAAAGAGAGCAAAAACAGGAAAAGAATTAATTTTTGTAGATGTGAAAATCTGCTGGAAAGGTCTTCTATTTATAGGAAAATTGGTGATTGTTGGACAGATCTAAACATATATGATTTTGAATTGAACAGGTGCAATCAACCTGAGCAAATACAATTTAATCCGAACAGGTCTGATCAAGAACAGAACAGGTGCAAACTGTTTGAACCTATTGGAAATTAAATCTGTCCAGTTCAACTTGTTTGAACCTACTGGAAAATAGACTGGAAAAAAGGCATTGTTTGGACAAAACAATTTGGCGCAAAAATTAAATTAATTTCATTTAGAAATTCAAATAATTTTTCCCACAAGAATTTGAAAAAAAAAAATTCCAAAAAATTAATGTTAGGACCGACTCGACCCACAACCGGTCGGACAGGCGGTAGCGGTGACGTGCGCGGTGGTTTGAGCCAAAGCTCACTTTGTCCATAATTTCTCCCTTCTACAAACTTGGGGTGTCCCTTAGGGCCCAACCCAAGTATTCCCACCTAGAGCTTATAAACACATACAAGCTCTCTTCAAGCTTCAATGTAAGACAATCCATTTCAAGGAAACCCACATTTACTTCTTTAATTGTTCATTTCACGAATTCGAAAATGACGTTCACTTCCCATTCACTCATAAATGGTTTTGACGAATCTTTTTCACCGTATGACTTTCCACACGACAAGAACACGTCACTTTTTTGAACCCACCTCAAAAGACATATAGGCCCCACTCAAATTTGAGTTTAAAGTTAGACCAAAATAAGCCTATAAAAATCATATTTTTCCAACATAAACTCCTTAATTGAGGGATTAAATAGTAAGAGGAACCTTATTTAAAAAAAATAATAAATAAATAAAAAATGTTGAGGATAGCTTCAAAAATACGAACTCTACTTTTCGAAAGCAACTACCAGTAAAGTCTATGTACTTACAAGTTTACTTGAAAAAAATAGTGTACGGTATAAATTTAATTTTTGTATATAAAGTCAACATTTAGAATGAATTCTTTAAATTTGGACAACACACCATTTTTTTAAAATAAAACTCTGAATGTCTAGTTAATCCTAAACATAATGAGCAACTAATGGCACTTGACTACAAATTATTAGGAACAAACAAAAAATGAGTACAAGTATACCTTTAATTACAAGTGAAATATCTTCGCAACAGGTCAAAACAATTGTATCAATCCCAAAGGGTAAAGCAGTGAAATCTATGATCAGGTTCAGTTTGATTTTTCAAAAACTGAATGATAAACAAACAAAAGCTGTGTGCATTTTTCATAAATTTTTTTTTCATATTTTAGTTAATTTTTTAGATATATTTAATCTTGATGTATCTAAAAGGTTTTTTTTTAAAAAAAAATCACTAAAGACAAACAAAAACCTATCTAAAAATAATTTATGAAAGATCAAACCAAACAAAGCCTATATTTCTACAAACACAGAGTTTGAAACGCACATAAGGTTTTTATTTTTGTGCAAAAATAACTTTTTAAAATTTTAAATTTTTTTTTTGACACTTTTTAAGAATGGGTCGTTTAAAAAAAATAGAAAATTAATTTTAAAAACAATTTGTCAAATAATTTTTCTATATGGAAAAAAAAAAAAAAAAAAAAGTGCAGAAATTGACGTAACCAGACATGCCCTTATATTTCATAGCTGAAGTAGTGGATATTATTAATTGTTTTATGAAAAATGATATATAACTTCGTCTTCAAATCTATTTTCTAGGCTCAATAATATATAAATGAAATGATTGGTTGATAATTAGAAGAAAAAAAAATATGAAAGAGAATTGCCTTAAATATTCTAAAATACTGTTATATCATTAGGTTTTTTTTTTTTAAAAAAAAGGAGGATTCTCTCCATTCCAAAATCTGGACTAGAGTGGGTTATTTGCCCACCACAGGTTTCATTTCAATAATATAAATCGTTCATTTTGCCAGATATTTCGTATATTTCATCCTCACAAAAATTAAGTTGATCTGATAACTGTAACTTATTCAATTTACTGTATTTTTCACTAAAAAAATAGACAATAATTATATTTTAAAAAAATAAACTATACAATTTTTATAACAAAAATAGTAAATCGAACAAGTTGCAATTATCGAATTAATTTAATTTTTTCTAATAAAATATATAAAATATCTGATAAAATAAATAATTTAAATTATCAAAACAAAACTTGTGATAAATCTAACGAGTCCAAACAATCTCCTTCCATCCAAATTTTAAAATGAAGAAAATTCTCCACCTAAAAAAATATAATCTAATAGCATCCCTTTTTTATTTGGCTTGTGTGACTCCTGCATCTCAGAGCCATAAAGGGGCCATATGAGTACGTAGAGACATCCGTATGTATGGGCAATGTGTCCGTTCACATGGAGAAATTATTCAGGTGGTCTGGTGCACGGCTAATTATTTAATAATTTCGGAGTATGGATATGTGATATTCTATAATATTATAATTAGGAAAAAAGATAAGTAGGTAAGATATTGTGTTGGGTGATTGGAGGACATGAGGAGACATATTAAATAATGATTAGTTAGAAAGTACAAACATGTGATACTTCGGAAATATTGAATAATTTTCCCTGGTACACAATACTACTGGAAAAATGTTAGAAATTCGAAAAGATTTATCAAAATTTTTATTAAATATTTCATATAGGTGTGAAATCTACACCGTGTGAGTTCCATGTAGATCCCACAGCCATGTAAAACAATTGGTAAAATTTTTAATAAATGGTGCATCAATTCAATAAATCTTTTTAAAAAATGATTGTTATTGCCAACGTTCCTAAAATTTATCTATTTATTGTAATTTTTTCCCTTCAATTGTTCTCATTGATTGAACAAGTTACTGATGTGGTATGATGGACTCATAGAATTACTTCTCCTTCCCATCAAATAATAGATGAAGAATTTGCATTTCTGTTGTCCGGTGGAGAAATTTTTTTATTTTCATGAGTAAGTTCCGTTTGTTTATGGTACAAGTTTTTTCTATGTCAAATTTGCACAAGAAAGTAGTTTACCTGTAATACAATTTTTTTTTAAGACTTTCCAAATGAAATGCTATTTTTTCAATATATATTTTGTTTAGGGTAAACTACCAATAGGTCCTACTTGGGAGACTTATTACCCAATAGGTCCTACTTTGAGACTTATTACCCATTAAGTCCTATTTGATATAATTTATTAAGTGATAAAGACAAATTTATCAGTCTTTTTTTTTTATGAATAATTTTATAGTGATAAATTTATCAGTCTTTTTTTTTATGAATAATTTTTTAGTGATAAATTTATCACTCTCTTATTTTTATAGTGTTAAATTTATTAGTTAGGACCTGTAGGTAAATAAGTCTAGTGAATAGGACTAATTGGTAAGTACCCCATTTGTTTATGTGTATATAAGGTAAATTATAGGTTTGTAAAAAATACAAGTAATTTTATAATTTTGATATAATTACATTAATTTCCGATTTAGTAAGGTTCAAGGAGCCAAAACATAATGTGAAAAACAATGATAAAAGGAAAAGAAATATTCACTAAAGTATAAAAGATAAAACAATATTATTTTTTATTTATATAATTAATAAATTATTAATAAAAGTAAATTAAGTATTATGTGAATTAAAATCTAAGAAAATTCGGTTGAAATGGAAATCAAAAAAGTCAAAGCCTAATTCAGTTGTAAGAGGTCATATTTTTCCCTTCCCTCATCTTCTTCATCTTGTTCATATTCAAAACCCTACCCCCAATACACCAATTGATAAATTTCTCTGGCTACGAAAAAAAAAGAGCCCCTCCCGTCCTTGATCTGGACTGAAAGGCATTGTTCAGACCCTACGGTTTATCATGGGTCCTATTTCGATAATTTAAACTGTTTATTTTGTCTCACATTTCGAGTATACTATAAAAAAAAATTAAGTCGATTCGATAATCGTAACATATTCAATTCATCGCGTTTGTCCAAAAAAAAAAAAAAATGACAATTGTACTCTTAAAAATAGACAATTCATTTTTATTTTTTTTTTCTGACAAATGAGATGAATTGAATAGGTTTATAATTATCGAATCAACCTAAGTTTTTATATAAATAAAATACACAAAATATCTAACAAAATAAACAATTCAGATTATCAAAATGAAACTCGTGATAAATCTCATTAATCTAAGGACCGAGGGGAACCACTTCCTTAAAAAAAATACAAATTATTCTAGAGTGTATATGGTAATGGCAAGCATTTATGATTGGAATAACATCATCTTAATCAATTACCCCCAATTCCTAAAAACCCTAACTTTAATTTTGTTATATTTGGTTAGAAAAATTGGAAAGAAATTAAGAAATGAAAAAGGAAATGTAAGTAAAATATTAATAAAATATATCTATATGTCATTTAATTTCATACATTTTTTTGCTTTTATTTTTTAAACCCCTTATTAAATCTTCTAACCAAACGCCATATTGAGCTTGAGTAATGTTAGAAATTATGAAAAAAATATTATGAAGATGATCATGAAAGATTTTACACCATTAGATTATAAATACAACAAAAACACTACACAACAATCAAAGGATAAAAAAATTTCATGAAATATTTCATGATATTTTTTTCATGATCCCAGTATTATTCATTGAGATTTACACTGTATTTGGGAACCTAGGAGAGAAAAGAAACGAAATGATTACTGAGAGGGAGATTTATAATCTGGCTTTGGGCCGTGGAAGGAGCCGAACAGAAGATGGCCGAGCATATTTGGGCCGAGCTAACTTGGGCCTGATCAGAGTGGGATTTGCTCGGTCGAGGCTCGCCCCCGTTTAGGCCGAGCTAACTGGGGCTTCCTTTGAGATGATCTTGCTCAGTCCAGGCCTAGGTCTAAGGTCCAGGTCCTATGTTTGGACCGAGCTTCCCCGGATTTGGACTTGTTCGGCCGAGGCCTATCCCCGAGGTCTACTTAGCCGAGATGAGCGTCTGCTACCGGGTTTTGTGGGAGCACGATTAGCTTGGTGGGAAAAGTCTTCTGAATGCCAGTGTAACCTGTCTGGAACTCGGTCTGAGCTCGGCTGTTATGGAGCTCGGCGAGTGGAGCACTCGGGCACGTTACGCAGCACGGTTGTGGAAGGTCGAGGTGATTCCGCCGGGCTGCTGAGTTCTCGCTAATGTAGCTTGACGGTTGGGTTAGGTGGTGATTGCTGGATTTGTGCTGACAGATGGGAGAGCAGCACCACGTGTCAAGAGACTAATGGGTGCAGAGTTGAGCGCAGAAAGTATATAAGCGTGATTGCGCCCCCATGCTGGACATAGAACATCATTTGGTGAGAAAAACCAAAACACTCAACTCTCTTCTTTCTCTCTATATCCCTGAGTGTGTGCTAACTTGACCGTCAGAGGGGTTTTCCGGCCACACACCGCCGGGTAGCTTACCGCTGTTATGTTCGCAGGTCGATCAGACAGATGAAGAGGTTGGACGAAAGGAGTACAGGCATTACCGAATATTTGCTCCCCGTACAATTACTTAAGTAATAAGAGAAAAGAAAAGAAATAAAATGATTGTGATTTCTCTCATTTTTGTTTGGATAAGGAAGAAATAAAAGAAAAGAAATGATTATGATTTATCTCATTCTTGTTTGGTTAGATTTCATTGAGAGAAAAGAAAAGAAATTATTTTATGTTATATTACCAAAATAATCTTTTTATATTTTCAATCATTTTATTTCTTTTATTTTTATAGGGACAAAATTGGTATTATAAAAATAGTGGTTTATTTTCTGTCCCAATCTCTCTACTTTTGGGAAGATTGAAAATGAGACTTATAAGATAAATGAGTTTATCTCCATTTGTCTCAATTTCTTCCCATTTCTCTCCACTTAGGTTATCCAAACAAGTAAAAAAAATACATATCTCTCCATTTCTTTTCTTTTCTCTCCAAATCACTCAATCCAAACATAGCGTTAAGGTGCCCTCTGGGCCACTAAGTTTGCTTATGATTGGATCTTTGCAATATTATTGTGCAATATTTATTGAGGCTCATGCTTCTCCGATACCGTCGTTTCCTCTTTCGTAAATTCGGACCAGCATCGTCACCATCTGTTCCTTCTTGGACCACTGTCGCCGCCTCCTTTCAGTCTTGGACCATCATCGCCACTGCCTTCTTCAGTCCCCAACCAGCGTCACCAACCCATCCACCACCACTGTTGCCTTTTTTCTATTTCGAAGCACGATTGTCATTCTCACAGAAACAGAATACCCATTATCAACCATTATTTCCATTGCAATACTTTCTATTCATGGCAACAACTAATTACTCTATGCATATGTATAGTATATAGTTCCTCTGAAATATATATATATATATATATAATATGTGTACAGTGTGATTTTCTAATTGTAAATTCAGGAATAACTTGTGATTTTGTTAAATTAATGTTTTTTTTTTGAAATTAGGAATTATGTGTATAATGTGATTTATAATAAATAATTAGAGATTTAGTGATAATTCGTGATTTAATTAAGTTGATGTTAGTTAAATAAAGAAAAAAAAATTGTATAATAGAAAAGAGCCAAGCAAAATAAAAATAAAAAATAAAAAAAAGAGTACAAAAAACAAAGCAAAAGGGTAGAAGGGTATTAAGGTCATTTAATCTTTACTGTTAACAGAGTTAGGATTGCAGTTTAGTCCAAAATCAAAAAAGGGTTCCCTGCATATATTTAAATCTTAGGGAGGTAAAGTGCTCTAACCTTTAACACAAAGAAGTAAAGTGAATTTAACCCCATTATATATATACTAGTGTATGCCCGTGCCTAAAGTCACGGAGAAAATAATATTGGGATTATCTTCTCTTGTCCAATCTAAAAAATCTAGAAACCTCCTAGATGTTGATTTGTGATTATGTACCAATTTTAAGCAAAATATAACAATCCCAATCAAACAATCAAGAGAAAGAGACACAAAGATTTTACGTGGAAAAACCACAATTGGACACCTTCCAATTGTGATCAAAAAACCACGGGCAACTGCCACAAGACAATCCACTAAGAAGATTTAAAGGAATTACACAGGTATCACTCTCAATTATCTAGCGAATCCACAACGCCTAATTGAACCAACCTCTATGTGCCTCTTCCAACCCCATCTTCACCACGGAATTGTCTTTCTGATGAGCCACTCCAGATTCCACCAAAGCTTCAAGCTCGAATTCTTCAGAATCCACAACTGAAGAACAACTCTCTCTTTTGTGTATAACAAACAAACCTTTGATGTACTCTCTTTAAACCATGAGTTGAATACTCAATAAAAACATCAAAGAAAACTTAAAAAAAATATCTCCAGATATAACCCTTAAGAACCAAAAAGAAGATCTGGAGAGATTCAATGAATGAATCAATGAATAGCCTAGATTTGGGAGAAACCCAACTATTTATAGAAAACCAAAGCAATCCTAGTTGGGAAAGAAAACCAACTTCTTGTAGAAAACCAACTTCTTGTAGAACTCCAAAGTAATCCTGTTTTTGAAGGAAACCAACTTCTTAAAGAACTCTTGTTACAACTTGGTTTTGATCCATGGAATTTGACAACAAAAGGTCCTAACAATCTCTCCCTTTGTCAAATCCTGGATAAAACCAATCTAAAACAAATTTCCTAACAAAATCTCTCAAGCAGCACCACCAACTATGAACCAACACTCAAATCCATGCTCTTGAACAATTATCCTGAAATAAAATAACCACACACAAGCCAACCAAAATATGTGGAACTAGATTAAATAACAAAATATAAATCAATCCATAAACAAAATACTAACAATCCAACTGTACCAAAGAAGGATATAAGCAAAAGTAAAAACACTGTACCATCAACCAAACTACTGTACCATCAATATACATCAAACACTGGTAATGATGAATCAAACTCCCCCTCATTAAAAACAATCACAAACACTGAAAACAGTGAACAAGAAGAAAAACGAAAAAAAATAATAAGGTGGAACAAGTAAGGAATTTCAGATTTGTACCTTGAAACACACAAGATTATCCAAGAAGCATAATTACTTGAAAACACAATGTGCACAGCCTCTAGAAAATTCCTCATAAAAGAAAGTGATGCATTATGTGAAAAGCATAGATCCCATGATAAAAGTGTGTGTGTGACTCTTGGAGTTCGACAAACACTAGATTCAATCCTAGTAGTAATATAAAAGTTGGACCTCCGGCAAGAAAATCTGAGCACAACTAAGGAAAGTCAAACCACTAGGAATCAAGGGGTATTTGTTGAGTAAAAGCGGAGGCTCCCCCTCAATCAATGAATCCTGTACTTTTCCTTTCTTTTTTTTTTTCTCACATCTTTTTCTTTTCTTTCTTTTGCACATTTTTTTTCTTTCTTTTGCACATTCTTTTCTTTCTTTTGCACATTCATTGGTGGCTGACACGCTCAAGAGTATGGAAACCGAACCAGAGAAACATGGATATAATAATGATGGCTTGGTTGGTGACTCTGAGGTAGCCTTTTCCTCATGGCTGGACTACAAAGAACAGAGGGGAAAGCCATGGAGATGCAAAAAGATGGAAGGTGGTTAAGAGACTCAACATCACCCATGATATGCTAGTATAGGTCAATTCCTCTAGAAAAACAAAAGATACCATGCCAGAAGTCCATAAAAAAAAATAATCACTAAGGCGAAAGACTCCGATATTTGCTAATCCAAGAGTGTGTACAGAATGAGACATACTAATCAAAGAACACACATTCCAAAATGAGTAAGGACCATAGAAAGCACACACATATCAACATGTAATGGATATTCTCATCAATTCCAATATGCACCAAGGACTACTCAAAAATTTCAAGCTTGCAAAACCATACTAAGAAAATCTTTTTGAGATTTTTTTTCTTTAAACAAAGCAAGACAAAAAAACGAACATGCACACAAATCAAACAAGATCTCGCTCTAAAAGATTTGTAAAAAAAAATAGAGCGACCCGCTCTGATACCAATTGAAAAATCTAGAAACCTCCTAGATGTTGATTTGTGATTATGTACTAATTTTAAGCAAAATATAACAATCCCAATCAAACAATCAAGAGAAAGAGACACAAGATTTTACGTGGAAAAACCACAATTGGACACCTTCCAATTGTGATCAAAAAACCACGGGCAACTGCCACAAGACAATCCACTAAGAAGATTTAAAGGAATTACACAGGTATCACTCTCAATTATCTAGCGAATCCACAACGCCTAATTGAACCAACCTCTATGTGCCTCTTCCAACCCCATCTTCACCACGGAATTGTCTTTCTGATGAGCCACTCCGGATTCCACCAAAGCTTCAGGCTCGAATTCTTCAGAATCCACAACTGAAGAACAACTCTCTCTTTTGTGTATAACAAACAAACCTTTAATGTACTCTCTTTAAACCATGAGTTGAATACTCAATAAAAACATCAAAGAAAACTTAAAAAAAAATATCTCTAGATATAACCCTTAAGAACTAAAAAGAAGATATGGAGAGATTCAATGAATGAATCAATGAATAGCCTAGATTTGGGAGAAACCCAACTATTTATAGAAAACCAAAGCAATCCTAGTTGGGAAAGAAAACCAACTTCTTGTAGAAAACCAACTTCTTGCAGAACTCCAAAGTAATCCTGTTTTTGAAGGAAACCAACTTCTTAAAGAACTCTTGTTACAACCTTGGTTTTGATCCATGGAATTTGACAACAAAAGGTCCTAACACAATCTTTTATGTAGTACATGGAAAATTTATTCACAAAATAATTTCGGAAAAAATTGTTCCTTTCTTATTGCATCATTATTATTCTTACCCAAGTTATCAATCTTTCTTGTTCTAATTGAAGAGGTTGGTCTCATTTGAACTTCGGCTAAAATTAGAAAAGAATAAAATCTCAGTGATTGCAATATTAACAAACCATCTCTAATGTTTTAAAAGAAAAGGCATGGAAAGAAAAATAGTACAAAGCCGCTCACCCCCATTGTGCAAAATTGAAGTGTATCAAAGCCCACAGTTTAGCAGGAAAAATGTATCAAGTAGTTAAATAAAATATATGATTAGCGAACTCATGAATATATTACACTTAAGTCTCATGAATATAGTTACAACACTCATTTCACTTTCCTAAGCTTTAAGTCTCAAACTTTGCATATTACACTTCTCTCTTGCTAAAGCTTAATTAATAAACCAATTACAGAGAAAGAGAAAAATAGAAAGGGAAAAAAAAATAGAAACTAAACCTTAATCAAGAAAATCACCTCTCTTTGAGCAATCAACTAACCCTCCAATCAAGCATATGTGTCTATGGATTACACCGATTTCAAAACATCAAGCACTATTTATAATAATTGCAAAAGCAAAAATCATCAAGCACTAATTGCAGAAGTTCTAAACACATTATTAGATTTTAGGTCATAAACACATCATCAAGCACTAATGTTTATAAATGACTCCCTCCACCATCAACCACTAATGATTCAACAAATATATTTAATTTCTAACATTGAGCAGTCTTTTAGAGACATGAAATTCAGCACTTACGTAGATAATTTTTCAAGAAGCAATTTGTTTCACACCATTTCACTTTTTGCCTTCTTCCATCTCTACTCCCCCCCATCCCACACCCACACACACCCTATCTGTTTTTTAATTTATGTAGCAAATATTTTATGCACCCAGACACATGCAGTGTCCACCCAGGAAACTACTATATATCAAAAAAATGTTTAACAGAGACACATCCATATAGATGGAAAAGAGAGATTTATTGACCAAGAAAAAGGTTCTTTATTTGATAACCTTTCATGGATATCTATGGCACCACAATTGAAGGAGCGTCCGTTTCAAAAAATTTCAAACCACAATCTGAAAAGAAAGATTTCATAAACTCACAACTAAGATCCAATTGAGAGCATTCAAACTATTTAGAACTAATGCAAACAAAAAACAAAAAAAATGCTAATTTTTTGGTCTTTCCCAAAAACAATAAATAATAATAAAAATAATTAGTAAAGAGAACATCGTCCAAAAAATAGATAAATTCATAAATTCAACCCAATCAAGTAAAGGGAACTTTTTTCTCACCCTAGTCAAAAGTTTAGCAGAGGGGAACTTTTTCCCCAACCAAAAGTTTGATCATTCGATCAATCTCCTTCCACCTTCCATTCCCTGTGAATTAACAAACACATTAAACAAATCAAATAGAGAAATAATTTATGAAGCATTTGGCGAACATATGAAAATGGTTTTTTATCAAACAATTTATCAAGCATTTTGTGAACATTGTAGTAGCCGAAATTATGTAGTGGCTCAATCAATTATTTTGAACTTCAATTATTGCAAAATTATACCCAAATCCTTACAATGGAATGAATAATAATAAATTTAATTAAAATAATAGGAAATAGGTTGTAATTTATGTCAAGTGACATGAAGAAGTTGGTCTTTGAACTATGGAAATTGAGTAAAAGATTAAATTATCAACTTACAACATGAATGTACAAAAAATAAAAAAATAGAAGCAAAAAAAGGATGGAATCTTAGTTACCTCTATTCATAGAGCCTTTAGAACTATTCTCCTCACCAAATTCCAATGCATCCGTCATCTTTACATGAATTGATATTTTCTCTACAACACTCCAACTCAACATAAAATTGCGCATTGATTTTAGGAGAAAAGATCTTTCATACTTAAAACTAAGAAGAAAAATTAAAGTGAAAGCAATTTTTTTGGAAGTAATGCAAACAAAAAACAAAAAAAATGCTAATTTTTTGGTCTTTCCAAAAAACAATAAATAATAATAAAAATAATTAGTAAAGAGGACATCGTCCAAAAAATAGATAAATTCATAAATTCAACCCAATCAAGTAAAGGGAACTTTTTTCTCACCCCAGTCAAAAGTTTAGCAAAGGGGAACTATAGCGACCCCGGTCTTTTTCCCATTTGATTATTGTATCCGGACTTACGTTCCGTGGATTCCGCTGTTATATTTGTTGTTGTTGTCCTTTAATTCCTTATTCTTGGGTTATAGGATGTGTTTAGCAGGTTGGTTGCAGATTGGTTGGGTTTAGAAACCAAGTCTGCATGTTCAGTTTTTGGCTTGGTCGCTCGAGCGAGCTTCTCTTCGCTCGAGCGAGGTCTTCGTTTTTGGTTCTTCGCTCGAGCGAGCTTTCCTTGGCTCGAGCGAGCGATTGCGTCTAGTACTTAGACCTGAGAGCAGTGTTTCTTGGCTCGAGTGAGCTTTCTTCGCTCGAGTGAGCTGGTTTGTTCTTCGCTCGAGCGAGCGTTCCTTCGCTCGAGCGTGCGTTTGTTGCAGACCTGTGAGGTTGAGTTCTTCGCTCGAGCGAGCTTTTCT
Organism: Camellia japonica; assembly: GCA_030407325.1. Lineage (NCBI taxonomy): Eukaryota > Viridiplantae > Streptophyta > Magnoliopsida > Ericales > Theaceae > Camellia > Camellia japonica. The sequence continues at coordinate 56,651,105 of JAPPVO010000016.1, forward strand.
TGGCTCGAGCTAGCTTTTGAGTTGGTGGCTCGAGCGAGCATTTATTCGCTCGAGCGATGCTTTTCTGTGTCTGGTCGCTCGAGCGACCAGGTCTTCTTTCGAGCGAGCCTATTTTGTTTAAATACGCAGCAGCGTGTTTCAGATCAGTTTTTCAGCCCCTTTCAGTTTATAAAACCCTAGGTTACGAGTTCTCTCTCTCCCAACTCATCTTCTCTCCTAGGTTTCATCTATTTAGAGTGAGTATCTAACCTAGTTCCTTCATTAAAAAGGTAGAGTGGGTCGAGGGCTTCCATTTAATCTGAACGGTTGTTGATTTGGAGCACTTTGGAGTTTGGGCTATCATCTCCGTCTTCTTCTTTTTGGGTTCTTGCTTCGAGGTAGGGATTTCCTACTCCATTTATACGCTTTAATCCTAAGTGTTGGTATTTTGGTATGTGGGGGTAGTTTGGTAATTTTGGGAGAAACCTTAGGGTTTTGGCTTAGATTAATTTGTATAATTAATTTAAGGGAAAAATGTGAAATTGGGTTTAATTCATGAAGTTGGGGAAATTATGAGATTAATGATATAGTTGGGTAGTTTAAATACTTACCTATGAGAATGTTGATTTTACATTCATTGTTGTATTTATTTCTTGTTTAGAAATAACTGTTTTGGGCTATCGGTGGAGGATAGTCGTGATTGTTGTAGACCTTGCATGTGGCTTAGGTATAACTGGAATTAAGTCACTTATGTTGACTGTTGAATTAATACAGAACATTACTTGTATTGATTATGTGTTGTATATGGCAATTGTGTGTTTCATTGCATATGCATGTTGTTTGGAGAAGATAGGGGATGAACTCCACGGTTTAGGGGAAGATAGGGGATGTACCTCTAAACCGGATTTATTGGGAGGAGATAGGGGATGGACTCCAGTAGCATCACTCATATGTGTGCTTATTGATAATAGCAATATTGCTATTTGTTGTTGATATGATACATCATTATAATGTGTATCAGTTGGAAGTATGGAAGTGTTGTGGTTTGAGCTTTAGTCTCATTTATTTTTGTGACATCTGGATCACTATTATAGTTGGCCAGGTTCTGAGCCATAATGATATAATTGGAAAGTTGAATAAATATTGGAAAGTGAAAGGTGTCATAGACAATATGTCATAGACAATGTAGACATTCGTGTCATGAAATTGGAAAGTGATTATCTTGTGTTAACCATGTATCGAATGCTAATGCTTTAGTTAATTCTTATGCTTGGTTTAGTATTTTTCTACTGGGCTGTGGCTCACCCTATATGGGAACTTCATTTTCAGGTTCAGGTGGTTCACTACCTCCAAGGACTTAGCTTGTGAGAATTTGGACTCGAAGACTTGCTTTATTTTATTTGTTTTATTTGAACAACTTGTAAACTTTCAAGCCTAGGGCTTTATTTGTTTTTGAGTTAGAACTCATGGAATTGTGTCCAAGTGTTGGCTTGGCAAGATGTAAGCCCATAGGGCATTTATTATGATGTTTTTATTTCATGGTACTCTGATGAATGGAATAAGATACTTTATGTTGGAAAATTTGAATTTAAATTTACTCCAATGGTTATGTCTCTTGAGATGAAAGGGTGTGTCCTTTTGAAGGATCACGACCTTTCTGAAGAGTCACATAGAAGTCTTTATATTCCATCTCCCTCACTTCATTTGAAAAAAAAAGAGGATTGCCATTCTTCTTCACTTAGCATTTATTCTTCGTATTTCCTGAGTCTAATTTTCCTATAAAGAGAGTTCATGCACAGCAAAGTTCGCTAGGCTTGCAATAGTAGTGCTGCTAGTGCAAGACATTGATCGTTGTATCCTTGGAGATAGACGTCCATTGAATCCTAAGCACCGGTGGGAGGACGAATCTGTCTTAAGGAAAGAGTGTCACACACTCGACTCGATCAGGTTTTATCTTTTTATGTACTGTAAGTTTTATCACATTATTATGTTGATTTATTTCAGTTTTTGGTTTTGCCACAAAAAATGTTTACATAATTTTAAATTATATTTTCTATTTAGTTTGGTACTATTTTTTCAAACAATCTTAAGACAAATTTAGATCCTGTTTATGGTTTTTGAGAAAATATAATTATGTGTTTTTGTAAATTGTTCATGAAGGCCAGGATTGTGCACATGGATGTATAAGTGCAATTAACTTTACTGGTGAACTTTTGCTGAAATTGGATGTTCTCTTGTGTGTGATTTTTCTGGTACCAATAATTTGTAGGAATTTGATGCATGATTTAAAGGATGTAGATGTACATTGTTTAGTTTGCACCACCATGTTTTCTTTAATTTGAAAATATATTTGTGATACAAACTTCGTTTTTTAATTGGAAAAGCAATGTGTAGGATGAGTTTTTGGAAGACAACCAACAAGGATACCTTTTTGCTTGTTTTAAATTTCTTTGTGATTTTAATGCCTGGTTATGGTTACTTATTCTAATTCGGAACCGAAGTTGGCAGGAAAAAAAAAAAACTTACTTAGATGTCTGATGTTTGAATCAGTTAGTAGGCAGTTATTTATAAAAAATTCAAATTATAAAGGCACCTTTCAAGTAAGGTTTTATTGTTCTATATGCTACGGCTGTTATATATATATATATTTTATTCTTGATTCCTGTTTATATTATTTGGTTTGAATTAAATCTGTTTGTTAGAACGGTAATTCATTGTTATTGTACAACGGGAACGCGGACAATTTGTTCTGAAGCCTGTGCATTGTTGCCGGTAATGTTGTGCTGAATTTTATTTCAGTTTTTTGCGTGGCTGTTCTTTCCTATTTATTAGGTTTTCTTACCCGTGCCTATCAGTTTTGACATCAGAATTGGGTTCCTTTTTCCTAATAGGCAGATTTTTTCTTACAACCAGTAGGTTTAGTCTTCTTTTGTAATTTGATGGTGACGTGACATTGGTTGATTGGTTATAATCTTTCGTTTATATTTGACTTATGGGCACAATCAGTAACTTCGACTATGTAATTGGACATTTTAATCATTCATTTTAGAAAGGATTAAACTGTGGGAAGACTGTTTGTTTTTTATAGTTTATTTTGAACCTATATATATGGACATCGAGTTTTTAAATAGTGATGTTTTATTTGATTTAAAAGCCTATGAAGACTTATAATGTTGTCTTGTATATAAAATGCAATTATACAAGTGGTATTTTACTTTCTATATTGAAATTGAAAATAGATTGAGGAATTTTTTTTGTTGATTATTATTTTTTAATAATCAATTGAAAGTTATTTTTAAAGTAACTTTGAATTTTGTGAGATAGAATGTCTTCAATCTTTATTTCACTTGGTTGGTAGACTTGGTTTAATCATGAATAATGTTCTTAATGTGGGAGTTTATCGTTTGAATTAGAAGAGATAATTCCATTTTTGTCCCAAATATTTTTTGAATGAGTTATTATTTGTGACTGTGACACTTGTCTGGAAATGAAAAATGTTGTTTGTGCTAATTTATGTATTATCACAAATGTGGGGGAGAGAGATTAATTGAAAAATTATGATTATAATTGATTTGTTAATCTTGCCCATGTCTACATATGTTGTAGAGTTGATAATATATGATGTCATTAATATCAATTTGATATGTGGTTTTGTTAATCTTGTCCATGTCTACATATGTTGTAGAGTTGACAATATATGATGTCATTAATATTAATTTGGTATATGGTGTATTATAAATGAATGTTAATTATTTATCAAAGTTTTGATAAAAATGTGAACTTATGTGTTTTGACATAAGGGGAATTCTAATTATTCTTTGGAATAAAGACTAAAATTGGTGTGGTGACTGATAACCCTGTAATGAAATATTATAAGTTAAAATATTTCATGATTCTTTGGAATAAAGACTAAAATTGGTGTGGTGATTGATAACTCTGTAATGAAATATTATAAGTTAAAATATTTCATGAGTGAAAGACACTTTGGTAATTGTCGACGTAGTCACCAATACTGAATAAGACAAATAAGATGTAAATATATTTATACATTGATATTTATATTCCATGTTGAGATTGGAATTAAGGGTTGCAGTAAATAAAAAGAAATTAATCATGGCTAAAGAAATGTTATTTGACAAAGTGTTGTGGCCACAACCGATTTTAGTCATTTCTTCGTTGTACTGCAAAAGCAAGTAATGAAATCTAATTGGTTTTAGATAAATTAGTATTGTGATTATATTCACAAAACAGTTTACATCTTGTTATTTAGTTCAAACACGCCAATTAATGATATATTCTGATTTATCTCAGAATTGTGGGGTGTATTAATATTTTGTATAATTATACATCAACAAGAGGAATTAAGTTTCCTTAGAATGCTTAAAATGTGGGGATGCTTGGAGGATTTTACCAAAGTAACGGTTCCGATAATAGGTCCACAAAGAATCTCAATTCTTTATATAGGACAAAGTTGGAGTAGAAACAACAATGGTTTCATTAACTCTTAAGGAACAACTCTATATTTATTATTTAAATGAAAGTGACATTATAGCGACCCCGGTCTTTTCCCATTTGATTAGTGTATCCGGACTTATGTTCCGTAGATTATATTATCGTATTGTTGTTGTTGTTGTTCTTTAATTCTTCAGTTGTGAGTTATGGAATATGTTGGACAGGTTAATTGCAGGTTGGTTGGGTTTAGAAACCAATAGTTGATGTCCAGTTTTTGGGTTAGTCGCTCGAGCGAGCTCTTCTTCGCTCGAGCGAGGTCTTTGATTTTGGTCCTTCGCTCGAGCCAGGGTCCCTTCGCTCGAGCGAGCTTTGAGTCCAGTGTATAGACCTGATAGCAGTGTTTGTTGGCTCGAGCGAGCTTTCTTCGCTCGAGCGAGCTGTTTTGCTTTTGGCTCGAGCGAGCTTCTCTTCGCTCGAGCGAGGCTTTCTTGTGTCTGGTCGCTCGAGCGACCAGGTCTTCGCTCGAGCGAGCCTGTCCAGTATTTAAGTGTAACAGCGGGATTTTTAGGGCAGTTTTTCATTCTTTTTGATCTCAAACCCTAAAGTCCGACCTTTCTTCTTCTCTAAACACCTTTTCTCCTAGGTTTGATCTAGTTAGGGTGTGTTTCTACCCTAGTTCTTTTACAAATAAGATAGAGGAGAGTGAGGGCTTCCATTTAATCTGAGCAGTTGTCAGTTTGGAGCACTTTGGAGTTTCGAGCATCTTCTTCATCATCATCTTTTTGGGTTATTTCTTCGAGGTAGGGATTTCCTACTCCATTTATACGCTTTAATCTTAAGTGTTAGTATTTTGGTATGTGGGGGGTAGTTGGGTAATTTTGGTATGTGAGGGTAGTTTGGTAATTTTGGAAGAAACCTTAGGGTTTTGGTTTAGATTAATTTGTATAATTAATTTAAAGGAATAATGTGGAATTTGGTTTAATTCATGGAATTGGGAAATTTAATGGAATTGATGATATATATATTTGGGGTAGTTTAATTATTTACCTTTGGGAATGTTAAATTTACATTCATTGATGTATTTATTTCTTGTTTAGAAATAACTGTTTTGGGCTATCGGTGGAGGATAGCCATTGATTGTTGTAGACCTTGCATGCGGCTTAGGTATAACTGGAATTGAGTCAATTGTTTGACTGTTGAGTTAATACAGAACATTTGTGTATTAATTATGTGTTGTATATGGCAATTATGTGTTTCATTGCATATGCATATGGTTTTGGAGGAGATAGGGGATGAACTCCACGGTTTAGGGGAAGATAGGGGATGGACCTCTAAACCGGATTTATTGGGAGGAGATAGGGGATGGACTCCAGTAGCATCACTCTTATGTGTGCTTATTGATTAATAGATATATTTCTATTTATTGTGGATATGGTACATCACTAAAATGTGTATCAGTTGGGAAGTATGGAAGTGAATTGGTTATGATTGATACAATACCAACTTGTGTATTTGTTATGGTTAGGTCTAACTTAAATTGTTATTCCTGTTGAATTGGAAGTATTGTTAATAAAAGATGAAACCCCGTTGAGTTATTTGGCCAGGTTCTGAGCCATAAGTGGAAAGTAAGATGTGCCATAGACAATGTGTCATAGGCAGTGTAGACATTCGTGTCATGAATATTGTAACTCAATTATAGTGTGTTAACCATGTATCAGATGCTAATGCTTTAGTTATTGCTTATGCTTGGTTTAGTATTTCTCTACTGGGCTGTGGCTCACCCTATATGGGAACTTTATTTTTCAGGTTCAGGTGGTTCACTCCCTCCAAGGACTTAGCTTGTGAGGATTGGACTTGAAGATTTGTTTATTTATTTTTATTTGAACAATGTAATCTTTCAAGCCTAGGGCTTTATCTGTTTTTGAGTTAGAACTCAGTGAATTGTGTCCAAGTGTTGGCTTGGCAAGATGTAAGCCCGTAGGGCATTTATTCTGATGTTTTATTTCATAATACTCTGATGAATGGATTTATATGATTGTTTTAATATAATAATGCATGTTTATATTATTTATTTATTATGGGTTTATTTTGAGGGCGTTACAGACATAGAGTAACGAAAAGTCTCGATGTAATCAAATATAAATGAGAGTGACATAGAGTAACGAAAAGTCTCGATGTAATCAAAGACTTAACACTGTATGACATTTGCTTTTAGTTGTGAATATTGTCTAATGATAATATAATGGATTCACTAACTACTCAATAATATCTAACTGAGAAGGTCAAATGGAAAAATAGCGGCCGCTAAACATAAAGTTTGACCAAAGAGCAAATGAGGGAAAGTTTATCGAGGGGAATGTGATTAAAGCCTATTACATTAGAGGTATCATAATGGTAACCCTACTTAGATGACTGGAGATCCCAAGAACTAAGTTCAAAGGGACAACTAAGTTATGTGTGGCTCGCCAGAAATCACAAAAGGAGTCTAACTCCTATCCATTCCTATGATAAGAGTGATATCTGCAACATGTGTTGTATGCAGGGAACTTAGGGTAAGCTATGCTTTTAATGATTACTTATATCTTGGAAATCCTAGAGGGGTATCTTTCAAGAGGAGTATTTAAGAGACTTGAAATAAGGATCACCTATATGAGTGTGAAAGGGCCGCTTCTATGAGAATTGATAAGGCTAAATTCTCTAAAGCACTCAAGAAACACCAGGACTTGCCCAAGGCCAAAACGGGCACAACTGTGAGAACTAAGCTGTGTTTGAAAATATTCTGTGTGAATTCTATTGTCTTGGCTTACACAAACGGCTGAACAGTTCAAGGCATCACGTCCACTGATTAGCTAGTAAGTCCGATAGACTTTCACTAAGGAAGGTTCAAAGCCAAAAGCTACCTATCCCGATGCAGGATATTTCCATAATGTACTCTCTCTTTGTCTGCATGTTGTTGCATGTCCTTTCCGTAAATTTCATTCATGTGGGGGATTGTTGGAAAATTTGAATTTAAATTTACTCCAATGGTTATGTCTCTTGAGATGAAAGGGTGTGTCCTTTTGAAGGATCACGACCTTTCTGAAGAGTCACATAGAAGTCTTTATATTCCATCTCCCTCACTTCATTTGAAAAAAAAAAAGAGGATTGCCATTCTTCTTCACTTGGCATTTATTCTTCGTATTTCCTGAGTCTAATTTTCCAATAAAGAGAGTTCATGCACAGCAAAGTTCGCTAGGCTTGCAATAGTAGTGCTGCTAGTGCAAGACATTGATCGTTGTATCCTTGGAGATAGACGTCCATTGAATCCTAAGCACCGGTGGGAGGACGAATCTGTCTTAAGGAAAGAGTGTCACACACTCGACTCGATCAGGTTTTATCTTTTTATGTACTGTAAGTTTTATCACATTATTATGTTGATTTATTTCAGTTTTTGGTTTTGCCACAAAAATGTTTACATAATTTTAAATTATATTACTCCAATGGTTATGTCTCTTGAGATGAAAGGGTGTGTCCTTTTGAAGGATCACGACCTTTCTGAAGAGTCACATAGAAGTCTTTATATTCCATCTCCCTCACTTCATTTGAAAAAAAAAGAGGATCGCCATTCTTCTTCACTTGGCATTTATTCTTCGTATTTCCTGAGTCTAATTTTCCTATAAAGAGAGTTCATGCACAGCAAAGTTCGCTAGGCTTGCAATAGTAGTGCTACTAGTGCAAGACATTGATCGTTGTATCCTTGGAGATAGACGTCCATTGAATCCTAAGCACCGGTGGGAGGACGAATCTGTCTTAAGGAAAGAGTGTCACACACTTGACTCGATCAGGTTTTATCTTTTTATGTACTGTAAGTTTTATCACATTATTATGTTGATTTATTTCAGTTTTTAGTTTTGCCACAAAAAATGTTTACATAATTTTAAATTATATTTTCCATTTAGTTTGGTACTATTTTTTCAAACACTTTATTTCCTTATAATTCCGCATGTTAATATTATGTATTATGGGTTTATTTTTGAGGGCGTGATAGGAACTTTTTCCCCAACCAAAAGTTTGATCATTCGATCAATCTCCTTTCACCTTCCATTCCCTGTGAATTAACAAACACATTAAACAAATCAAATAGAGAAGCAATTTATGAAGCATTTGGTGAACATATGAAAATGGTTTTTTTATCAAACAATTTATCAAGCATTTTGTGAACATTGTAGTAGCAGAAATTATGTAGTGGCTCAATCAATTATTTTGAACTTCAATTATTGCAAAATTATACCCAAATCCTTACAATGGAATGAATAACAATAAATTTAATTAAAATAATAGGAAATAGGTTGTAATTTATGCCAAGTGACATGAAGAAGTTGGTCTTTGAACTATGGAAATCGAGTAAAAGATTAAATCATCGACTTACAACATGAATGTACAAAAAGTAAAAAATAGAAGCAAAAAAAGGATGGAATCTTAGTTACCTCTATTCATAGAGCCTTTAGAACTATTCTCCTCACCAAATTCCAATGCATCCGTCATATTTACATGAATTGATAATTTCTCTACAACACTCCAACTCAACATAAAATTGTGCATTGATTTTAGGAGAAAAGATCATTCATATTTAAAACTAAAAAGAAAAAGAAAAGTGAAAGCAATTTTTTGGAAGTAATGCAAACAAAAAACAAAAAAAATGCCAATTTTTTTTGTCTTTTCCTAAAAGAATAAATAATAATAAAAATAATTAGTAAAGAGAACATCGTCCAAAAAATAGATAAATTCATAAATTCAACCCAATCAAGTAAAGGGAACTTTTTTCTCACCCCAGTCAAAAGTTTAGCAAAGGGGAACTTTTTCCCCAACCAAAAGTTTGATCATTCGATCAATCTCCTTTCACCTTCCATTCCTTGTGAATTAACAAACACATTAAACAAATCAAATAGAGAAACAATTTATGAAGCCTTTGGCGAACATATGAAAATGGTTTTTTATCAAACAATTTATCAAGCATTTTGTGAACATTGTAGTAGCAGAAATTATGTAGTGGCTCAATCAATTATTTTGAACTTCAATTATTGCAAAATTATACCCAAATCCTTACAATGGAATGAATAACAATAAATTTAATTAAAATAATAGGAAATAGGTTGTAATTTATGCCAAGTGACATGAAGAAGTTGGTCTTTGAACTATGAAAATCGAGTAAAAGATTAAATCATCAACTTACAACATGAATGTACAAAAAATAGAAGCAAAAAAAGGATGGAATCTTAGTTACCTCTATTCATAGAGCCTTTAGAACTATTCTCCTCACCAAATTCCAATGCATCCGTCATCTTTACATGAATTGATAATTTCTCTACAACACTCCAACTCAACATAAAATTGTGCATTAATTTTAGGAGAAAAGATCTTTCATACTTAAAACTAAAAAGAAAAAGTAAAGTGAAAGCAATTTTTTGGAAGTAATGCAAATGAAAAACAAAAAAAAATGCTAATTTTTTGGTCTTTCCCAAAAACAATAAATAATAATAAAAATAATTAGTAAAGAGAACATCGTCCAAAAAATAGATAAATTCATAAATTCAACCCAATCAAGTAAAGGGAACTTTTTTCTCACCCCAGTCGAAAGTTTAGCAGATGGGAACTTTTTCCCCAACCAAAAGTTTGATCATTCGATCAATCTCCTTTCACCTTCCATTCCCTGTGAATTAACAAACACATTAAACAAATCAAATAGAGAAACAATTTATGAAGCATTTGGCGAACATATGAAAATGGTTTTTTATCAAACAATTTATCAAGCATTTTGTGAACATTGTAGTAGCAGAAATTATGTAGTGGCTCAATCAATTATTTTGAACTTCAATTATTGCAAAATTATACCCAAATCCTTACAATGGAATGAATAACAATAAATTTAATTAAAATAATAGGAAATAGGTTGTAATTTATGCCAAGTGACATGAAGAAGTTGGTGTTTGAACTATGGAAATCGAGTAAAAGATTAAATCATTAACTTACAACATGAATGTACAAAAAATAGAAGCAAAAAAAGGATGGAATCTTAGTTACCTCTATTCATAGAGCCTTTAGAACTATTCTTCTCACCAAATTCCAATGCATCCGTCATCTTTACATGAATTGATAATTTCTCTACAACACTCCAACTCAACATAAAATTGTGCATTGATTTTAGGAGAAAAGATCTTTCATACTTAAAACTAAAAAAAAAAATTAAAGTGAAAGCAATTTTTTGGAAGTAATGCAAACAAAAAACAAAAAAATGCTAATTTTTTGGTCTTTCCCAAAAACAATAAATAATAATAAAAATAATTAGTAAAGAGAACATCGTCCAAAAAATAGATAAATTCATAAATTCAACCCAATCAAGTAAAGGGAACTTTTTTCTCACCCCAGTCAAAAGTTTAGCAGAGGGGAACTTTTTCCCCAACCAAAAGTTTGATCATTCGATCAATCTCCTTTTACCTTCCATTCCCTGTGAATTAACAAACACATTAAACAAATCAAATAGAGAAACAATTTATGAAGCATTTGGCGAACATATGAAAATGGTTTTTTATCAAACAATTTATCAAGCATTTTGTGAACATTGTAGTAGCAGAAATTATGTAGTGGCTCAATCAATTATTTTGAACTTCAATTATTGCAAAATTATACCCAAATCCTTACAATGGAATGAATAACAATAAATTTAATTAAAATAATAGAAAATAGGTTGTAATTTATGCCAAGTGACATGAAGAAGTTGGTGTTTGAACTATGGAAATCGAGTAAAAGATTAAATCATCAACTTACAACATGAATGTACAAAAAATAGAAGCAAAAAAAGGATGGAATCTTAGTTACCTCTATTCATAGAGCCTTTAGAACTATTCTCCTCACCAAATTCCAATGCATCCGTCATCTTTACATGAATTGATAATTTCTCTACAACACTCCAACTCAACATAAAATTGTGCATTGATTTTAGGAGAAAAGATCTTTCATACTTAAAACTAAAAAGAAAAATTAAAGTGAAAGCAATTTTTTGGAAGTAATGCAAACAAAAAACAAAAAAAATGCTAATTTTTTGGTCTTTCCCAAAAACAATAAATAATAATAAAAATAATTAGTAAAGAGAACATCGTCTAAAAAATAGATAAATTCATAAATTCAACCCGATCAAGTAAAGGGAACTTTTTTCTCACCCCAGTCAAAAGTTTAGCAGATGGGAACTTTTTCCCCAATCAAAAGTTTGATCATTCGATCAATCTGCTTTCACCTTCCATTCCCTGTGAATTAACAAACACATTAAACAAATCAAATAGAGAAACAATTTATGAAGCATTTGGCGAACATATGAAAATGGTTTTTTATCAAACAATTTATCAAGCATTTTGTGAACATTGTAGTAACAGAAATTATGTAGTGGCTCAATCAATTATTTTGAACTTCAATTATTGCAAAATTATACCCAAATCCTTACAATGGAATGAATAACAATAAATTTAATTAAAATAATAGGAAATAGGTTGTAATTTATGCCAAGTGACATGAAGAAGTTGGTCTTTGAACTATGGAAATCGAGTAAAAGATTAAATCATCAACTTACAACATGATTGTACAAAAACTAAAAAAAATAGAAGCAAAAAAAGGATGGAATCTTAGTTACCTTTATTCATAGAGCCTTTAGAACTATTCTCCTCACCAAATTCCAATGCCTCTGTCATCTTTACATGAATTGATAATTTCTCTACAACACTCCAACTCAACATAAAATTGTGCATTGATTTTAAGAGAAAAGATCTTTCTTACTTAAAACTAAAAAGAAAAATTAAAGTGAAAGCAGTTTCAAAAATCAAAACACATTTGAAAATGAAACCCATTTCACATTTCAGAAATCAAACATGTTTAATTTTTCCAACACAAACACAAATACAATTTCAATTTGGAACTTTGTATACAATATTCTTCATTAAGCTAATAGTATGTTACCTGTAAATCAATGATCTGATTTTGATAAGAAATATTATTGTACAGTAGGGTTGAAAATGCATATATCAAAATCTGAAACCAAACACAAAATTGCTATAAATAATACTTGGAATTCGAAAATAACTTCATAATTGAAACAATAAAAAATGGGGGGAAAAAATTTAAAATTTGAAATCCTATTAACGGAGAATTCTAAGAAAATAAAAAGACCTTCGCTAATGAGATTAATTAAATCTTGAACAATGGCCAATTAAGTCATGAATTTCAAAATCAATTAATTGAAAAAGATTCAAATCCTAACAGTTAACAGAATAAAAATTTAAAGCCATGGTTTTTTTTTGGGTAGGTATTTAAAGCCATGGTTGTCTAACTTCACTATACAAATCCTAACTATTAACACATTCATTCATCAAATGAATTCGTAGGTATTATTTTTTTATTTCATCATTAACACATGACACATGACACACAAAAAAATATGTATTTTTATTGTGTTCAATCATATACCTACAAATCATACCTATAGCAAGCATGATGGATGATAATTTCCTAGATTTGTATAGTGAAATTAGACAACCAACCAAAGAAATAATCACAACAATGATCAATCACTGCTAAAGTAAGAATACAAATCAAATTCTTACCTCAATGTTTGGAAGTCCTCAAGCTGTCTAATGTGAGCCTATTAAGCAAACACAGTGCTTTTCTTTTCTTTTTTTTAAAAATTTTTTTAACAGCAAAAACAGAACTGAAGCAACAAAAATAGAGCTACAAATTAATTCTGGTATATTTTAGCCCTTCTAGAGAGTGTAGAAAATCATTAATGTTGCAATGATAGAGATTGGCCCACCCATTCACCCAAAATGCAATTCTAATTTTGATAAATTCCACGATTTCGCACCAAACTGGTTGTTTGTGGTTGAAGATTCATTCATTTCTAGCAAGCCAAAGAGTCCAAATAATAGAATCCAAGATAGTTGGGATGTACATGACAGCAATTAAAGAAATCAACACAAAATTTAAAATTTACTTTTACATGACAGCAAAACAAAAGACATCCAAAAAAATTAGAGTAACAAAAAATGAATACCAAAAACAATAGAAGAAATCAACACAAAATTTAAAATTTTACATGAGAGCAAAAGCTAATGAATACCAAAAACAATAGAAGAAATCTGCACCATAATTTCCCTATTGTAAAGATATAAATTGAATTTTGATTTGGATTAGTAATCAGAGAAAGCTAATCAAAGTGCACAAACAATTTGTCATAAAAGCACAAACAATTTGTCATAAAAAAAAAAGCCAAATGATCTGAATCACTGAAGAAACTTCCATTGCTAGCAGAAACTAAAGAAACTAAAAATACCCACAAAAGAATAAACATAGAAATACAAAATTTTGAGTCCTTGAGAAACTTTGAGTCCATAGAAGACCGAAGTAGGAAAGCCAAAGAATAAACAAAGACAATAATACTGATTGCATTGAAGAATTCTACCATACACACCTTAGTTATGTCATTTTCTTCTTTAGTTATAAAAAATTTTCTTCTTTAGTTGTGAGATTATTTTAGTTAGGATTCATAAGATCTTTGGTTAAACCTCATGTGATGTTCGGTCATGATTTTTTTTTTTTTTAAAATATAAAGTTATACCATTTTCTTCTTTAATTATAAGGTGCATATGGTAGAAACCTTTTGAGAGGTGTGTACATAGTCTTTCCCGCTAGAAATATTTAAGAAATTATGGGAATGATGCCTATTGTATTAGCTTCTACCGGAAATATATATTAAACTGTAAGAAAATGATACTATAGACACCTTTCAAAGGTGCGTATGGTTTGTACCTAAAATTTTAACCACAAAGATTCATGACTACAACCAATTTGAATCATAATAAAAAATCCATAACCACGATCACTTTCAATTCATAGCAAAACACCACAAACCCTCACATAAGGCAACTTGGATTCATAACCAAATATTAAAAAAAGGTATCATAACGAAAACTAATTTAAGTCCTAATAAAAATCTCATAACCAACCTCATTATAAATTTGACCGGCACAAAGCTCATAACCAACATGATTTATAACTAAAACTACAAATTTTCATAATTGAGGGATATGGTACATACTTTTGAAGGGATATGTATCATAAAATTCCTAACCTGTATATGAGAGATTTAGATAGAAAATGGGCAGCGTCGTGGCTCCCACCAATCCCTCTATAGTTCCGCTACTGATCATGGAGTGAATGAGTCCAACATAATCTCTTTGGCAATCAGAACAATCTAAGTGATACTTGAGTTAATGTATAATAGAGGTCAAAACAGGGCTCTAACATAAAGCACTTTCAAAAGTGATAATCAAGCTGATGCTCTCTAGCCTCTAGAACTGCAGGCAAAGGAAGTAAACTGTGGAATGAACTATACACATCAATTGTATTTCAGCCTTAATTGATCAATGAAGAATTTATTTCTAATGCAAGCTTAAAACAGAATCTATAAATTAAAAGATAACTAACTAAAACTAAAAGATAGCATCACATACCAAGAAACTAACTAAAACTTTTAAGAAGATAGAAATTTAGAAGAGTTTATTGAGGGACTTATCTGCTGAAACATGTAGGACATTGATCAAACAGGTGATAGGCTTTCAATGAATGGATACATATTACCAAGATGCTTCCCAATTTTCAAGATCCTCTGGCGAACAATCTCGAAGCTCCTTCAATGTCTTGGAGTTGAGATCATAAGAAATAACTTTGCCAAGAACAACTAAAACCAGAGAAAAATCTTTTTCATTTGCTCCCTAGTAATAACAGAGCACGTAAAATTTACAGAATCTAGCAATGGATGTGTTTACTACGTCAGGGAATAAAGATAAAATGAGACTAAAATTGACATGGTACTTCACAATCCAACCGCTGTAATCACTGTACATCTGAAGGATTCTAAATCTCAAAGTAGAAATCTGATAAATCTGAATAAGAAGCAAATGCCCATCACATTTTCCAAATACCTATCTTATTACGGGAAAGAATTTTAGGGTTTGGATGCATTCGAGTTTGACACATAGAGGAGAGGTGGTCGGTGGTCGTCGTGTCGCGATAGTTGGTGGTCATCGCATGGGATGGGCTCCGATGCAGGAGAGAGAGAGAGAGAGAGAGAGAGAGAGAGAGTTCAAAATTGAAATCAGAAAGAGATGAGATGAGTACCTGTGATGGAGAGGGGAGAGAGAGAGAGAGAGTTCAAAATTGAAATCAGAGAGAGAGAGAGATTTTCTGACCATTAGATCTTGATGGTAATTCATCTCAACCGTTGATGCTCAAAGAGCATTTGGGCGGGAAATAAAGACATCTCAACCATTGAAGTTGAGATGAGACAATTTAAACCATTGGATCAAAATGTATCTCTAAGATAAATTAGACATTTTCAAATACCCTTCTCCCTTATTATATAGATATATATCTGCATATATTTAAACCTTAGGGAGATAAAGTGCTCTAACCTTTAACACAAAGAAGTAAAGTGAATTTAACCCCCATATATATATATATATATATATATGTGGTTTGGTTAACAAGTGTCCTAAAGGTATTGGTTAACAATATTTAAATTGATTTGCACTTTGCATATGTTGGAAATAATGGTTTTATAGGCTTATTTTGGGCCAACTTTGAGCCAAAAATTGAATGGGCCCCAAATGTCTTTTCGAGTGGGTCCAAAGAGGTGACATGTTCCTTGCCGCATGGCAAGTCACACAGTGAAGACGGTTCGTCAAAACCATTTATAAGTGAATGGGAATTTGACGTCGTTTTCGGGTTCGTGGAATGGACATTTAAAGAATTAAATATAGGTTTCCTTGAAATGGGTTGTCCTACATTGAAACTTTAAGAGAGCTTGTGTATATATATAAACTCCAGATTACAACACTTGGGTCGGGACCCAAGGAGCACCCCAAATTTGTAGAAGGGAGGAGTTATGGACAAGGTGAACCTTAGCCCAAACCACCACACATGCACGCCGCCGCCGTCCGATTGAGCCGAGCCATGCCAGGTGTGGGTTGTGGGTCGGGTCAGTTCTAACATTAATTTTTTGGACAAAATTTATTTGAATTTTTTCTAATTCTTGTAGGAAATTATTTGAATTTCAAATTGAATTTAATTCAAATTTGAATTCAAATTTTGTGTCCAATAACTGTACCTCTTTCAAGATCAATTCCACAACAGATTAATCTGTCTAAAACAGGTTTTGAAACTGTCTTTGCACCGAGCAGATTTTGTTTTCCCAAACAGTTTTAAATCTGCCTTGGCAGATTTGAACATATTTTATTTGAGGTTCAACAGGTTCAAATGTTCAAACAGATTAGAAAAAACTGCCCAGCAGTCCTGGACAGTTTTTATAACTGCTGCAGTTACAGATCTGTCCAGTTTAAATTTGTATCTGTTTAAATCTGTGTTGCACCTGTTCATTCAAGTTTAAGACTTGTTCGGGTTTGTCATGAAGCCTATAAAATCAAATTCATTTCCAGCAATTTTTATAGCGACCCCGGTCTTTTTCCTTCAGATTGTTGTATCCGGACTTAAGTTCCGTGGATCCGGGCTTTGTGTATTGTTGTTGTTGTCCTTTAATTCTTCTTTTTGAGTTATGGGTTGAGTTGGGCAGGTTTGTTACAGGTTGGTTGAGTTGGAAACCAAGTGTTGCTATCCAGATTTTTGGACCTTCGCTCGAGCGAGGAGTTGGTCGCTCGAGCGAGCTGTTGTTTTTGTTCTTCGCTCGAGCCAGGGTTTGGTCGCTCGAGCGAGAGTCTGCGTATGGGCTTAGGACCTGAGAGATGTGTTTCTTGGCTCGAACGAGCATTTCTTCGCTCGAGCGAGCGAGGTGTATGTTTTCGAGTTCTTCGCTCGAGCGAGCATTTCGTCGCTCGAGCGAGCTTCTGGGTTACAGACCTGAAGCATCGAGTTTTTGGCTCGAGCGAGCTTTTCTTCGCTCGAGCGAGGATTTCTTGTGTCTGGTCGCTCGAGCGACCATGTCTTCGCTCGAGCGAGCCTGTTTAGTTTATATAGGCAGCAGCGGGTTTTAAACAGTTTTTCTTGATCTTTTTAGATTCCAAACCCTAAGGTCCGACTTCTCTCTCTCCCTACTCACCTTCTCTCCTAGGTCTGATCTATTTAGAGTGCGTTCCTACCCTACTTCCTTCATTAAAAAGGTAGAGTGAGGCGAGGGCTTTCATTTAATCTGAAAAAGTTGTTAGTTCGGAGCACTTTGGTTTTTGGGCATCATCTTCATCTTCTTCTTTTTGAGTTATCTTTTCGAGGTAGGGATTTCCTACTCCAATGTATATGTTTTGTTCTAAGTTTTGGTAATTTAATATGTTGGGGTATTTTGGTAATTTTGGAAAAAACCCTAGTTGTTGTGTTAAATTGAATTGTAAGTTTAATTTAAGGAAACTTGGGAATAATGGTTAAATTCACGAAATATGAGGAATTATTGATTAAATGGGGTAGTTGGTTGATTTAAATCATATGCCTATTAAATTGTTGATTTAGTTATTTTCTGTTTAGAGATAACTGTTTTGGGCTATCGGTGGAGGATAGTCATGATTGTTGTAGACATTGCATGTGAATTAGGGATAACTGAAACTAATCAATTGGCCATGTCGTTGTGTATAAAGATTGGAATAATACATTAAATTTATGTATTGATTGTTTGTGTATATGACTGTGTGTTTATATGCATTACTTGTGTATGGGAGGAGATAAGGGATGTACTCCACGGTTTAGGGGAAGATAGGGGATGTACCTCTAAACCGGTTAATGATTATGGGAAGATAGGGGATGAACCCAGGGTTGCAGCTCATATGCGCGCCTATTGCAGAGATATAGCTCATATGCTTATCTATTGAAGTGTGATACAGCTCATATGCTTGTCCACTGAAGTGTTTTGATTATTTGATTTGATATAGCACTAATATGTATATCAGTATTCTTGTGAAGTACGGAAGTGGTTTATGAGATATTGATACAACACCAACATGTGTATCCATTATGATATAAGAAAGGTTTAACTTGAATTGTTATCCCCGTTGAGTTATTTGGCCAGGCTCTGAGCCATATTTGTATAAATGAAATTGATAAGTGTCATAGACATTGGTGTCTTAAGATTGTATGTTGATATAACTAGTTATCATGGTTAACCATCTATTGAATGCTAGGACTTTATTCAAAGCGTATATTTGGTTTAGTATTTCTCTACTGGGCTGTGGCTCACCCTATATGGGAACTTCATTTTCAGGTTCAGGTGGTTCACTACCTCCAAAGACTTAGCTTGTGAGGATTTGGACTTGAAGATCTGTTTTATTTATTCTAGTTGTTTTTATTTGAATTATGTAAACATTCAAGCCCAGGGCTTTATTTGTTTTGAGTTAGAACTCATGAAATTGTACCCAAGTGCTACCTTGGCAAGATGTAAGCCCGTAGGGCATTTATTTTGATGTTTTATTTCGTAGTACTCTGATGATTTAAATAATGTAATGTCTTTCTTTTAGTAAGGCATGCCTTGTTTTATATTTAATGGGTTTAATTTTGAGGGCGTGACAATTTTGGGTGCTGCAAAACATCTAAAAAAAACTCTAAAATTCTCTTGGTTCCTTTCGGTTATGCTATTTAGTTGCATTGTTCTTCATATTTAATTTTTTAGGAAAAAATTCAGAGAATTTAGAACACAAGTTTTGGTTCGCCGTACAAATTGTTTGGAGTGCTACTATAATTTGTGAAGATCATTGTATCTTGGGAGATAGACGCCATTAGTCCGTAAACACCATAGCGGGGCGAATCTGTCTTAAGGACAGAGTGTCATACACTCGACTTGATCTTTTAATTTTTCATTCGATTCGGTAAAATAAATTTGGTAGCTTATTTATTTTATTTGTTTGATTTGGTTTCAATTTATTTATTGTACACAGAAGATTGTTCCAACAATCTTAAGACAGATTCAAATTATTCTGTTTATACAGAATTTTTCGTTTATTTCCTTTTATCTTTCTTCTTCTTACAGAAATTATTTTCTGTAGTTTTACAAAATAATATTCTGGTTGGAAAACAAATAGTAGTAATATACTGTTTGACAGATAGTAGTAATAAACTGTCTATTTTCTTTGACAACTAGTAGTAATATACTGGTGTCATTAACAATTCAGAATATTTATTTGTGGAATTTTGTCAGAAATTAATTTTGGCTTTTAGAAATTATTTCTAAGTGTTCATTAAATAAAATTTTGTTTCAGTATTTTAATTATTGAAGTGTTACAGAAATTTAATTTTCTGTGTGGAATTAATTTGTTTAAATAAAATTTTATTTTATTTTTACAAAATTTAAAATTCCGTGTTTATGGGTTAATTTTCTGTATAGTATAAAATTCTAATTATAATTTTATTTTATAATTTAGAATTCATGGCTACAGAAACTGGTCAAACTAATGTTCAAACCAGTACTGGTATGGTGATTGCCATTGCGCCAACCCCTCTTTATGTTAGGACTGTGCCAGTGAATCATGGTAGAAAGCCAGAGAAGTTTTTAGGAACTGATTTTTGCAAAGGCAAAGGAAGATCAAGTAGGAAGGTTGTTAAAGCCAAAATGACCGAAATGAATAAAATTTTCGATGGTGTAGATATCATAAATCTTTCTACAGCTGTTTTTGAGGCAAACCTTGTCGGAAATCCTCAAGAATGATGGGTGGACATTGGTGCTACTCGCCATATCTGTGCCGACAAAAAGATGTTCACGTCTTATTCTTCAATGGACAACGATGAACAACTTTTTATGGGCAACTCCTCAACTTCCAAAGTTAAAGGACAAGGAAATATTGTAATTAAGATGACATCTGGAAAGAAACTTACTCTTAACAATGTGCTGCATGTACCGGACATTCGCAAGAATCTTGTTTCCGGATCTTTGTTGAGTAAAAATGGGTTTAGGCTAGTTTTTGAAAGTGACAAGTTTGTACTTACCAAAAACGAGATGTATGTAGGAAAAGGTTACGTGTCTGATGGCCTTTTCAAAGTGAATGCAATGACTGTTGTACCTTCTAAAAATACATCTTCTTCTTACTTGCTTGAGCCTTCAAATTTATGGCATGATAAACTTGGACATGTTAATTATGGATCTTTGCGTAGATTAATTAATATGGAATGTTTACTTAAATTTGACATTGATTCAAATCATAAATGTGAAATTTGTGTTAAGGCAAAATTATCCAAAACTCCTTTCATTCAATTGAAAGAAGTACGAAACCACTTGAATTAATTCATAATGACATTTGTGATTTTAAATCAATTCAAACAAGAGGTGGGAAAAAGTATTTTATCACTTTTATAGATGACTATACTAGATATAGTTATGTTTATTTAATTCGAACCAAGGATGGGAACTTTCATTTAATATAAGAATGAAGTTGAAAATCAACTTGGTAAGAAAATAAAAAAACTAATAAGCGATAGAGGTAGTGAATATGAATCATCTTTTGGTGAGTTTTGTAAAGAACATGGAATAATTCATCAAACCACTCAGCAAAATGGAATTGCTGAAAAGAAAAATAAGACTTTAAAAGAAATGATGAATGTCATGTTAATAAGTTCTGGATTACCTCAGAACTTGTGGGGGGAAAGCAATACTTTCTACTAATTATATACTTAATAAAGTACCCCGAAAGAAAGTGAATCAAACACCTTATGAAATGTGGCATGGAAAATACCATCCTACAAATACTTAAAAGTGTGGGGGTTTTTGGCTAAAGTAGCTATTCCTAGTCTAAAAAGACTAAGATAGGTCCTAAAACTGTTGATTGCATTTTCATTGGTTATGCCATGAATAGTAGTGCATATCGATTTTTGATTCATAAGTCAGAACATTCTGAAATGCATGTAAATACTAGTATTGAATCTCGGAATACGTCTTTCTTTAAACATGTGTTTCCAAACAAGACTGGACAAAAGACTAGTATTTAAAAAGATCTCATGATGCTATTACTAGTCAGGATCAAGAACATGATCAAGAACAAGAGCAAGAGATAGATCAAAATGAGGAAGAGGAACTTAAGTGTAGTAAACGTGCTAGAACCTCAAAATCTTTTGGTCCAGATTTTCTAACTTTTTTGTTAGAAAATGAGCCTTTAACTTTTAAAGAAGCTATGTCTAGTCCTGAGACTCCTTTATGGAAAGAAGCTATAAATAGTGAAGTTGAATCCATCTTACAAAATCACACTTGAGAATTAGTGGACTTACTACCAGGTTGTAAACCTCTTTGGTACAAATGGATTTTTAAAAGAAAAATGAAAGCGGATGGATCAATTGAAAAATACAAGGCAAGCCTTGTGGTCAAAGGTTTTAGACAAAAAGAATGTCTAAAAGGTTCTGTGTTGCACTTGTTCTTTCAAGTTTCAGACTTGTTCGGGTTTGTCATGAAGCCTATAAAATCAAATTCATTTCCAGCAATTTTGGGTGCTGCAAAACATCTAAAAAAAACTCTAAAATTCTCTTGGTTCCTTTCGGTTATGCTATTTAGTTGCGTTGTTCTTCATATTTAATTTTTTAGGAAAAAATTCAGAGAATTTAGAACACTGGTTTTGGTTCGCCGTACAAATTGTTTGGAGTGCTACTACAATTTGTGAAGATCATTGTATCTTGGGAGATAGACGCCATTAGTCCGTAAACACCATAGCAGGGCGAATCTGTCTTAAGAACAGAGTGTCATACACTCGACTTGATCTTTTAATTTTTCATTCGATTCAGTAAAATAAATTCGGTAGCTTATTTATTTTATTTGTTTGATTTGGTTTCAATTTATTTATTGTACACAGAAGATTGTTCCAACAATCTTAAGACAGATTCAAATTATTCTGTTTATACAGAATTTTTCGTTTGTTTCCTTTTATCTTTCTTCTTCTTACAGAAATTATTTTCTGTAGTTTTACAAAATAATATTCTGGTTGGAAAACAAATAGTAGTAATATACTGTTTGACAGATAGTAGTAATAAACTGTCTATTTTCTTTGACAACTAGTAATAATATACTGGTGTTATTAACAATTCAGAATATTTATTTATGGAATTTTGTCAGAAATTATTTTTGGCTTTCAGAAATTATTTCTAAGTGTTCATTACATAAAATTTTGTTTCAGTATTTTAATTATTGAAGTGTTACAGAAATTTAATTTTCTGTGTGGAATTAATTTGTTTAAATAAAATTTTATTTTATTTTCAAATTAATTGGAAATAAAAGTTACAATTCTTGTTTCTTTTATTTTTACAGAATTTAAAATTCCGTGTTTATGGTTTAATTTTCTGTGTAGTATAAAATTCTAATTATAATTTTGTTTTATAATTCAGAATTCATGGCTACAGAAACTGGTCAAACTAATGTTCAAACCAGTACTGGTGTGGTGATTGCCATTACACCAACCCCCTCTTTATGTTGGGACTGTGCCAAAGAATCATGATAGAAAGCCAGAGAAGTTCTTATGAACTGATTTTTGCAAAGGCAAAGGAAGATCAAGTAAGAAGGTTGTTAGAGCTAAAATAACCGAAATGGATAAAATTTCCAATGGTGTAGATGTCATAAATCTTTCTGCAATTGTTTTCAAGGCAAACCTTATCAAAAATCCTAAAGAATGGTAGGTGGACACTGGTGCTACTCACCATATCTGTGTTGACAAAAAAATGTTCACATCTTATTCTTCAATGGACAACGGTGAACAACTTTTTATGGGCAATTCCTCAACTTCCAAAGTTAAAGGACAAGGAAAGATTGTACTTAAGATGACATCTGGAAAGGAACTCACTCTCAACAATGTGCTGCATGTACCGGACATTTGCAAGAATCTTGTTTCCGTATCTTTGTTGAGTAAAAATGGGTTTAGGTTAGTTTTTTAAAGTGAGAAGTTTATACTTACCAAAAACGGGATGTATGTAGGAAAATGTTACATGTCTGATAGCCTTTTCAAAATTTATGTAATGACCGTTGTACCTTCTAAAAATACATCTTCTTCTTACTTGCTTGAATCTTCAAATTTATGGCATGACAGACTTGGACATATTAATTATGGATCTTTGCGTAAATTAATTAATATGGAATGTTTACCTAAATTTGACATTGATTCAAATCATAAATGTGAAATTTGTGTTGAGGCAAAATTATTCAAAACTCCTTTCATTCAATTGAAAGAAGTATGGAACCACTTGAATTAATTCATAGTAACATTTGTGATTTTAAATCAATTCAAACAAGAGGTGGGAAAAAGTATTTTATCACTTTTATAGATGACTATACTAGATATAGTTATATTTATTTAATTCGAACTAGGGATGAAATTTTGGAAACTTTAATTCAATATAAGAATGAAGTTGAAAATCACCTTAGTAAGAAAATAAAAAAAAAAAACTTAGAAGTGATAAAGGTGGTGAATATGAATCACCTTTTGGTGAGTTATGTAAAGAACATAGAATAATTTATCAAACAACCGTTCCTTACTTACCTCAGGAAAATGGAATTGTTGAAAGGAAAAATAGGACTTTAAAAGAAATGATGAATGCCATGTTAATAAGTTCTGGATTACCTTAGAACTTGTGGAGGGAAGCAATACTTTTTGTTAATTATATACTTAATAAAGTACCCCGAAAGAAAGTGAATCAAACACCTTATGAAATGTGGCATGGAAAATACCATCCTACAAATACTTAAAAGTGTGGGGGTTTTTGGCTAAAGTAGCTATTCCTAGTCTAAAAAGACTAAGATAGGTCCTAAAACTGTTGATTGCATTTTCATTGGTTATGCCATGAATAGTAGTGCATATCGATTTTTGATTCATAAGTCAGAACATTCCGAAATGCATGTAAATACTAGTATTGAATCTCGGAATACGTCTTTCTTTAAACATGTGTTTCCAAACAAGACTGGACAAAAGACTAGTATTTAAAAAGATCTCATGATGCTATTACTAGTCAGGATCAAGAACATGATCAAGAACAAGAGCAAGAGATAGATCAAAATAAGGAAGAGGAACTTAAGCATAGTAAACGTGCTAGAACCTCAAAATCTTTTGGTCCAGATTTTCTAACTTTTTTGTTAGAAAATGAGCATTTAACTTTTAAAGAAGCTATGTCCAGTCCTGAGACTCCTTTATGGAAAGAAGCTATAAATAGTGAAGTTGAATCCATCTTGCAAAATCACACTTGGGAATTAGTGGACTTACCTCCAAGTTATAAACATCTTGGGTACAAGTGGATTTTCAAAAGAAAAATGAAAGCGGATGGATCAATTGATAAATACAAGGCAAGACTTGTGGTTAAAGGTTTTAGATAAAAGTAAGGTCTTGATTACTTTGACACATACTCACCAGTTACTAAAATAACATCCATTTGCTATTGCATCTTTGTATAATCTAGAAATTTATCAAATGGATGTGAAAACCGCTTTCTTAAATGGTGAGTTAGATGAAGAAATTTACATGGAACAACCAGAAGGATTTTCTTTTCCAGGAAAATAAAAGAAAGTGTGTAAATTGGTTAAATCATTATATGGTTTAAAACAAGTGCCAAAGCAATGGCATGAGAAATTTGACAATGCAATAATATTAAATGGATTTAAAATTAATGAGTGTGACAAATATTAAAAACATAGACAAAAGTTATGTTATAGCATGTCTTTATGTGGATGATATGCTCATCATAAGTAGTAATAATGACATGATTAAAACTACCAAGAAAATGTTGAATAAATATTTTGACATGAAGGACATGGGCATTGCTGATGTAATTCTTAGTATGAAAATTACCAAAACATCGGAAGCTTATGCTTTGTCACAATCTCATTACATTGAGAAAATACTTGACAAATTCAGTAAAGAGGATGATCATCTTGCTAGAACACCTATGAATGTTAATTTGTTTCTTTCTAAGAATGTACAAGAAAATATTTCTTTCTCAATTAGAGTATGCCCAAATTATTGGAAGCTTAATGTACTTGATGAACTGCACTCGCCTGGATATAGCTTATGCAGTAAGTAAATTAAGTAGATATACGAATAATCCGGGAGTAAAATACTATAAAGCAATTATAAGGGTTCTAAGATATCTCTGATTTACTCGTAACATTGGGCTGAATTATACTAGATATCCAGCAGTATTTGAAGGATACTGTGATGCAAACTGGATATCAGATACTAGAGGCTCAAAATCCACCAGTGAGTATGTCTTTACTCTTCTTGGTATGGCTATATCTTGGAAATCTTCCAAATAGACTTACATAGCTAGGTCTACTATGGAATCAGAATTCATAGTTTTAGATAAAGCTGGGGAAGAGGCAGAATGGCTTCGCCACTTCCTTGAAGATATTCCAATGTGGCCAAAATCGGTGCCTGCTATATGTATACATTGCGATAGTCAATCAGTAATAGGTAGAGCACAGAGTCATATGTATAACGGTAAGTCACGACACATTCGTCGTCGACATAACACCGTGAGACAACTACTCTCTAATGGAATTATTTCCATTGAATATGTGAAGTGTATAGACAACATAGCGGATCTACTAACCAAAGGGTTAGCAAGAGGTTTAGTTGAGAATTCATCGAGGGGAATGGGACTTAAGCCTATTAAATAAGAGTTATCACAACAGCAACCCAACCTAGTTGACTGGAGATCCCAAGATCTAGGTTCAAATGGACAACCAAGTTGTGTATGACTCAGAAAGATCACTGGGGAGTCAAACTCCTATCCATTTTTATGATGAAATAGTGATGTCTGAAGCGTTTTAGGTTAAGTAATACTTTTAATGATTCTTATATCTAGGTATACCTAGTGGAGTATGGCATGATACTTTTCATAAGAATCACCTATATGAGTGTGAACTGGGCCGGTTCTATGAGATTTGTGGAGGGTTACAAGTCTTTAGAACACTCATGAAAGATCAGGTTGTTCAGGGCCAAAATGAACACAATAGTGAGAACTAAACTGTATCTGGGAATGTACTATGTGAGTTCTATTGTCTTTGTTTACATAAACGGCTGAACAGTTCAAGATATCATGTTCACTGGTTAGCTAGTAAATTCGATAGTGTCTCACAAGGGAAGGTTCAAAGCCAAAAGTTACCTATCATTTGCAGAATATTTCCAATTTCTGTACTCTCTGTAATTAGATCATGTTGTTTCATTTTCTCTCCATCAAATTCCATTCATGTGGGAGATTGTTGGAAATAATGGTTTTATAGGCTTATTTTGGGCCAACTTTGAGTCCAAAATTGAGTGGGCCCTAAACGTCTTTTGGGGTGGGTCCGAAGAGGTGACGTATTCCTTACCGCATGGCAAGTCACACAGTGATGACGGTTCATCAAAACCATTTATGAGTGAATAGGAACTTGACGTCGTTTTCGGATTCGTGGAATGGACATTTAAAGAATTAAATGTGGGTTTCCTTGAAATGGATTGTCCCACATTGAAACTTTAAGAGAGCTTGTATATGTATACAAGCTCTAGATTACAACACTTGGGTTGGGCCCCTTGGGCCCCAAGGGGCATCCCAAGTTTGTAGAAGGAAAGAGTTATGGACAAAGTGAACCTTAGCCCAAACCACCACACAAGCGCGCCGCCGCCGTCCGTCCTTCCGACCGAGCCGAGCCGTACCGGGCACGGGTGTGGGTTGTGGGTCCGGTCGGTTCTAACATTAATTTTTTGGACAAAATTTATTTGAATTTTTCCAAATTCTTGTGGGAAATTATTTGAATTTAATTCAAATTTTGTGTCCAATAATTGTGCCTCTTTCAAGATCAATTCCACAACAGATTAATCTATCTAAAACAGGTTTTGAAATTGTTTTTGCACCGGACAAATTCTGTTTTCCCAAACAGTTTTAAATCTACCTTAGCAGATTTGAATAGATTTTATCTGAGGTTCAACAGATTCAAATGTTCAAACAGATTGGGAAAAACTGCCCAGCAGTTCTGGACAGCTTTTATAACTGCTGCAGTTGCAGATCTGTCCAGTTTAAATTTGTATCTATTCAAATCTGTATCTAGTTTAAATTTGCACCTGTTCATTCAAGCTTCAGACCTGTTCAGGTCTGTTATGAAGCCTATAAAATCAGATTCATTTCCAGCAGTTTTGGGTGCTGAAAAGCATCCAAAAAAAAACTTTGAAATTCTTTTAGTTCCTTCCGGTTTTGCTCTTTGGTTGCGTTGTTCTTCATATTTAATTTTTTAGGAAAAAATTCAGAGAGTTTAGAACACAAGTTTTGGTTTGCCGTACAGTGCTACTACAATTTGTGAAAATCATTGTATCCTGGGAGATAAACGCCATTAGTCCATAAGCACCATAGAGGGGCGAATCTCTCTTAAGGACAGGGTGTCACACACTCGACTTGATCTTTTAATTTTTCATTCACTTCGATAAAATAAATTCGGTAGGTTATTTATTTTATTTGTTTGATTTGGTTTCAATTTATGTATTGTACATAGAAAATTGTTCCAACAACATATTGCACGCATGTACATTACATATTGTACGTATTCTCATACATTATGTACAAATATTTTAAGCTTCTTATCAAATGTCCGAAGGATACTTATTAATAAAATCCATATATACGTATCTAATTTATTATTTATTATTATAGACACTTATCTTATTAGTATCCCAGAAATATTTATAAGTGTTTTTTAACAATCTTATCTAGCAAATATGTTCTTATATAATGATAGATCTAGTTTTAAATAATTATTATTTATAAAATAGTGATATATTATTTGATATTTGAGCATGTAGTGAATATATTGTGAACAATGATAAAGTTTATAAGAATCGTGATTTCAAACCGAATGAATTGCATTTTCATAGTTCAGATTAGTTTGACTCTAAAATTATCATGTTTATAAAACCGTAGGTAGTTGTTTAGTCTTACTAGTTTATTTCAAAATCAAATCAAACTAAGCGATACTCACTCCTAATTATAAGCCTATTTATAATTTTATTTATTTATAGTGAAAAAATACAAAATTAATATTTTACAAATATGTGATTAAGATTTTTACTCTATACTCTAGCTTCCATCTCATACATTTCTCATCATTGTCTGAAAGAAAATAAGAGTATAATTTTGAAAATAAATACAACAACTATCAAGGAGTCTACCACTTGAGTTATTTTCCTCAGCCCCGTCAAGCATCCATCTATAGTTATTGTTTTCTTTTGTTGGTTTGAAATCTTTTAAGTTTGGATTTTTGTTAAAATCTTTTTAAAACATGGGTAAATTACATCGATTTTTTATGAGATTTACAAAAAATATAATAACTTATATCAGACTCTTCAAATTTTAATTTATATATTACTTAATTTCAATAATTCATTAGTCATATGAATGAAAAAAATAATATTCAGTGTGTTTGGTTTCGGTTTTCTAAATTCAGTTTTCTGGAAATTGAGTTTTTTATTTTTTATGCTTTATTTTTTGTTTTTAGTGAATATTTTTAAAATTCGAAGCAATTTTTTTACTTTTTTAGATACACCTTACTTAAATGTGCCTAAATAGTAAAATATTTGTGAAAAATATTTTTAAAAGTTAATAAATACACAAAAATACGATAAATGTACTGAATTTTCATATTTTTCTTGTATTTTTTATATTTAGTGAATTTTGTAAAGATTTTTTTTACAAATATTATACTTTTTAAGTGTATTTGTGTTAGGTGTGTCTAAAAATTAAAAAAGAAATTACTTAAAATATTAAAAAATTCATTGAAAACAAAAAAAAAATACGGAAAATAAAAAAGTAAAATTTTTTAAAAAGTGTTTTCTAAAAACCAAAACCAAACAAGTTGATTGTCATTTTTTTTAATTTATTCTGTCTTCACACTATTTGTACTAGTTTTGATTCGTTTAACCTTAACATTAGAAAAGTCAATATAATTATATTAAGGGTAAGTTATGCAAATGGTCCTTGTAATTTACATAATATGTCAATTTGGTCTCTATTTTTTAATTTGCTCGATTTTGCCCCTTAATTTAACAGATTGTGTCATAGTAATATAATAAATAACGGTTGTTAAGTTTAGTGGACGGAATGTCTATATAATGTGTTAATTTGGTCCATATAGTTTACACAATGTGTCAATTAGGTCCATATTGTTTTAATTTGACCAAATTGACACATTGTGTAAACTACAGAGACCAAATTGACACATAGTTTAACTTTCCGTTCACCAAACTTAACAACCGTTATTTATTAGACTAAAATGACACAATCCGTTAAATTAAGAGACAAAATCGACTAAATTAAAACAACAGGAACCAAATTGACATATCGTGTAAACTATAAGAACTATTTGTATAATTTACCCTTATATTAAAATTATGAAACTATTTATATTTTTTAAACTTAAAGAAAAATTAGGGCAATTTATCTTTAAATAATGATAAATTGCAAATACTTACCCTGAGATTTATTTAAAATCTAAATTACTCTTTGTAATTTTAGAAATTACATTTCACCCATTTAAATTTCTAATGGTAGAAGAAATTAATCCTTTTATTCGTAAATTATTAAGCCAATTAACAATTTTATATATATATATATATATATATATTTCAATTAACAATTTTAATAATTTTATTGTTATATAAGAAAGTGGTTTATAAAAAATATTAATTTTGTTAAATAATAAATTCTAACAAAAAAATATTTATACTTTCAAAATTATAAGAGACAATTTATATTTTAAATAAATTTCAAGAGATATATTTATAATTTACAATAAGAAAAACAAAAATATTAGTGACTCCAAAATTTATCACCACCAAAGAGTATTCGATAGATATTTCTATCAAACACTCATAAAAATTTGGGTTTATTACACTTTATCCCTTTAAATTACTGTCAAATTATTTACTTAATTCATAAACTATCGGTTGAGTCTATTATGTCCCTAAAGTATATAAATCAAAGTCTATTTAGTTTCTAAACTATCAATTGAATCTATTAAGTCTCTAAAGTATTTAATTTAAATCTATTTAATCCCTAAAAAATTACAAAAATAAAATATAAGCTTATAAGTATTATACATTAATAAAAGACCATACATAGTTAAAATTTTATTTTTAAAAAAATCTTTAATTTTTAATAAAAGACCATATATAATTTTTAATTGATTTTTAAAAGTTTTTTGCTAAGTTTTTTTTTATAAAGTAATTAATGTATTGTTTTGTTCTTTTTATAACGATAGATAGTAGTGTTAAGGAAAGAGGTAAACCTAGATTGATGTGGACTACTGTAGTAAATAAAGATATAAATCTCCTTAATTTGACTAACGAAATGACATTGAATAGAGTCGAGTGAAGAAGAATTTAATGAGAATTAAGGCTTGGCTTGGTTTAGTTTAGTTTGATATTATTTAAATTGTCTAATTTTATTTCTTCAGTATATCTAATATTTATATAATTTTTTCTTGCCAAGACTGAAAAATCAGACTTTAATACAAATTTAAACACACAATGAAATAAATAAATAAAAAATAAGATAAAATAAAATTTTAAGACTTATCTGTAATAAAATCTTAATTAGGTAGACTATTTCACTAATTTATAATACTTATGGATATATATTTTATTTTTGTAATCTTTTTAGGAACTAAATAGATTTGAATTAAATATTTTAAGAACTTAATAGATTCAATTGATAGTTTAGGAACTAAATAGACTTTGATTTATATACTTTAGAAACTGAATAGATTCAAGATAGTTTGGGGACTAAATAGACAATTTGACAATAGTTTAGGAACATAAAGTGTAATAAACCCTAAAAATTTTAATAAAAAATTGAGAAAATTGTTGAAAAATCCAATCTAGCAATTTTTCAAGGCATTATTAGGTCTAGTAGATATTTTTTGTTAGTGAGAGATCCACCCTCTCTAAAATAGTTTGGTAAGAAATCCATTTATTATTTTGAATGACATTTTATTTTCAATTTTACCTCTTATCTATCTGTTTAATTTTTTTAACTATTTGTTTTAACATATTTTTTTATCTGTTTAATTTCTTTCACAATAGATTAAATTTTTTTATCTGTTTAATTTTTTTGATTATCTGTCAAATTTGTATCTGTCTGTTGGAATATCTATCTGTTGAAATTCCTTATCTATTCAAATATCTGTCCAAATTTTATTATCTATTCAATTTTTTCACTTATCTGTTTAAATCTATTTGTTCAAATATATTATCTGTTTAATTTTTTTTATCTGTTCCAATTTTGAACCTATTTTATTATCTGTTCAAATTTTGGACAGATCTATCCTATCTATCAATTTTTTTATTTTATTGCAATTTGTTTCATCATCATCATCCTCATTATAAACAACAACAACAACAACAACAACAATCAACAACTATTGATTAAATCAAGACCTTGCTTGGAAGCTTTGTCTGAATATATTGCCTGTTAAATCTAATCTTCGCAACAAAAAAGTGGTGGATGTTGATGTTTGTCCTTGATGTAATATGGGTTCAAAATCAACGGCTCACTGTTTTCATAATTGTGATTTTGCGTTGATGGTTTGGAATGCATGCCCGCTATATTTTGTTCTTGAAATTTAACCGATTATGGATGTGTTTCACTGGGTGTGTCAGCTGATAGAGGTGCATGACGAAGGTAAAATGGAGCTTTTCTTTACAGTCTGTTGGTGCATTTGGTTTGAGAGGAATGTCTGGATCTTTAACCATGTGCAGCTTAAGGCTGTGGAGGTTGCACGGTTTGTAGGAGAGTACCTTCATGAATACAAACAGGTGCTACAATTGTCTAATGAGCCTAGTCCTAGCCGTCGTCAATGCCGATGGACAGTGCCTTGTGAAGGTGCTTTCAAAGTCAACTTTGATGGGTCGGTGAAAGCTAGGTTTAAGTCGGCGGGTATCGAAATTATTGTAAGGGATGATCACGGCCAGGTGGTGGTTGTGCTATCGGATGGGATTCCATATTGGGAAGATATTGATTGTGTGGAGGCCATAGCAGCATTGCATTCTCTACAATTTGCAAAGGACCTGTGCCTTACAAACATTCACCTTGAGGGCGATTCGGAAAATGTGATAAAGGCAATTCAATCTCCAGGGGAGGCTTTATCTTGGTTTGGGCATCTGGCTCGTGCAGCTCATAATTTACTGGAGGGCTTTATGTTTTCTATGGTTAGTCATGTTTTTAGGGAGGGTAATTATGTAGCTCATTGTTTGAGCAGATTAGCTTTTCATAAATGTTGGTTTGCGACTTTGAATGGAGGATGTTCCATCTGAACTAGCATCAAGCATCTTAATATTACCTTTCACCTTTCTTTAAAAAAAAAAACCTACAATACAAAAAAAAAAAAAAATTTAAAAAGAAAAAAGAGAAAAGAGATAGTTGAAGTCTAGATCTAGACTCCTGGTACATAGATCTGATTTGATCGGACTCCAACTTTTCAACACTCAACATCTTCGTCAATCGCTACTACTATGGTTCAAATTGGATCTTGCGTTCGATATTCGCGACTAAGGGATCAAAGGAGATGGGGTCATAGTGGTGGTGGTGTCTGTCGAGAGTACCGGGGAAGAAGTTGGAATAGAGCTTGAGGTAGCAGTGTGGTAGTGGTGGGCTTGGCGATGGTGGTGGCTGGATCGCCGTTGGGAATGGCGGTGATAGAGGAATAAGTGCGGAGAAGAAGTGATGAACTGAAGGAGAGAGATAGAGAGACAGAAAGAAAAGATTGGTAGACAGAGGATATCGACGATGGGTGGAGGAAATCGGCGGAGCGATGAGTGAGAGAAGGAGAGGGAGAGAGAGAGAGAGAGGTTTGGTTATAGTCTAGTTTGGGAAACACTATGCCCTCGTTTGACATAAGCTAAACGGGGTTTTTTTTTTGTTAAAATAGTCACAAAAAGACAAAATAGATTTTTTAACTCAATAAGACAAAATGTCACATCCAAATCATAATCATTTCATTATTTCTCTCACAAAAGTCAAAAAAGCCAAAAAACCTATCTCGAACGAGGTTTTAGCCCCAGGCTAAAATAGCCAAAAGTCAAAAAGTAAACCCACATCCCAAACGAACCCTATATATATATACGGAGCTGCTGGGTAGCTCGAAAAACTCATTGCCCCTAATGGCTCGATTGTTGGAAACGACGTCGTTTTGACTTTTTTTTTTTTCCTCTCAGTTTTCTCTTCTTCCTTCCCCTTGGGCAATCTGAAAAATTAGAGGAAGAACAACAACAACAACAACAACAAGAGCCCAAAAAAATCAAATAGAGAGGAAAAATTGGGACTGTTTAAGTGAAGAAGAAGAAAAAGAATCTTCAATTTTCATTGTTCTTTCACCAACATAATTTCTTCAACCCATCACATGAAGAGAGAAAAGAAAGAGAGAGATCATATAAACCCAAAATAGAGAGAATCAAAATTCAATTTTGATCAGTCCTTGTTTTCACTCTCACCATGAAAGTTTCTTAACCCCAATCTCTCTCCTCACATATACGTGTATACCCCATGAAGCTTTGTTCTTTGTGCTATGAATTCGAGAGAAAAAAAAAAATTATACCCAGTCTCTCTCTTTACATATAGTTGTATGTGCATCAAGCTTTGTTCTTTGTGCTATGAATCTAAAAAAAACATCATATTCATTTATCCTTCGAATTCAAATCCAAACCCAAAACCCCATTGTCTTCTTCTCCTCTCTTGTACTCATCATTCATACACATAAATAGCTATATATATATATATATATAGAGAGAGAGAGAGAGAGGGAAGATGAGAGGCAAATTTGCAGATGAAAGTATTATACAAACCCAAACGTATTTATAAATCTTCACCAAACCCAGAAATTTCAACAACCACTACATTCTCACACTATTCCATCCGCTGCTACCATAAAAGAACCCAACAAAGACGGAAAAGATGAGGGCTCCAGCAGCTCTGGCGTCAGAGAGGAAGCTACCAATTTGTGGGCTTCGACGACTCTGATGTCGATTTGATAAAGACGAAGTTGTTTGAGAGAGAGAGAGAGAGAGAGAGAGTTTTAAGGCAGTGTCTAAGTTTGAGAAGAGAGAAAGAGGGTTTGGCTTTTGAGAGGAAGAAGTGAGAGGAGATCGATTTCAGGGACTTTGGGTCTTCCTATGTTCCTCCTTCTCTCTCTCTCTCTCTCTCTCTCTCTCTCTGTTTATTTGGATTTGGTTCTCAATCTTTGAGAGAGAAACGAGAAGTGGAAGGGAAAGAAAAAAAAAATCAAAACGATGTCATTTTCAACAATCGAGCCATTTGGGACAATGAGTTTCGAGCTACAAAACATTTTCTATATATATATATAGGGTTACAAATGAGTCGAGCAGAGTTTTAGTATATTTGGACTTATTTATTAAGATTTTAACTAACTCGAGCTTGAGCTCAATAAAAATTTGACGAACCGAACTTGAGCCGAATTGGTTTAGGCTTGACTCCAACTCGAGTCTGTTCACGAGCCTTAACGAGCTAAAAAATTTAAAAATTCATACGTGCGTATGAGACTAAAGTTACAACTAAAACTTTGATTATACAATATATATAAATATTTTTTTAAAAAAATTAATATTTTATCAAAATAATAATATCTACTACCACTATTATATAAATGTACTATCTATATTTAACTATTATTTACATTTATATTTTTCAAATATATAAATAACATATTTATCTTATTTTTTATACATATTTTTATATTATTTAATATATAAATAATAAATATTAAATGAGTCAGGTAACGAGCCGAGCTTTGTTTGGATTTGTTTATTAAAAATTTAACGAGCTTGAGTTCGAGCTCAAATGCAAAAAAAAAATTAACGAATCGCGTTCGAATTCGCTTTTACAGAGTCGAATTCGAGTCTGTTCTCGAATGGCTCTGACATATTTACGAACGACTCTGTTCATTTGTAAATTTATATATACATGGATAATTTTATCATTTTATACGAATTCATCTTTACAAACAAAATATTTTAAACTGTAGACCTTGAGGTAAAGAAAATTTATTAAAATTAAACTTATTGATAGAATAACTTAAAAATTATATATTTTAAATATTTTTATAAAAAAAAAAAATTGATGGACAGGTTATGTGGTTGTTCTCGTATTCCTTTACGCAATAAATTACGCAGAGAGACAGAGTAATAAGAATCACAAGAAAGGAAGGGGAAGTCACCTGATCAGTCAACTGAGCACTAACTGCCATTTGGGAATCCCACTGCCAAACAGCCCATTTGGTACGGTTGACCCCTCCATCGTTACCCAATCAACAATCCCCCTATCATCCATCCACCATTATATGTATATATATATATATATATATTATGGAAAATGATTGGTGGTCCTAAAAACTGTGGCTCAAATGGCTCAAATTTTTTTTTTTGGATAAGTTTGTTTTTTTTTTCTTTTTTTTTTTTTACCTTGTTTTTTTTTTATTTCCTTATATGGAAATTTCGGGGCATTCGAGCCCCAAAATTTCGGGCTCCCAACTGCTACCGATATTTTATATATATAAGTATAATAGAGGAAAATAATTTATATGTATATATATTTTTTTAGGGTAAATTACCAATAGGTCTTACTTTTGAGACTTATTACCCATTAAATTCTGTTGATAAATTTATTAAGTGATAAAGATAAATTTATCAGTCTTTTATTTTTATGAATAAATTTATAGTGATAAATTTATCAGTCTCTTTATTTTTATGAATAAATTATAGTGATAAATTTATCAATCTCTTATTTTTATAGTGTTAAATTTATTAGTTAGGACCTGTAGGTAAATAAATCTAGTTAATAGGACCTACACGTAAGTACCCCTTTTTTTTATGTCTTGTGCACCCTAATTGCGATTTTTGCTGTCTTTGGTTAGGACTTAGGTCTCGTTTGTCAGACATATATTTTAGTCAAAAAATCATTATAAGTTATTATACTATTCGCGTTATTTTTCTGTACATATTTTAGTAAAAGGTTAAAAAATTACTAAAATAATTTATTCTCAAATGAGGCCTTATTATATTGTTAGTTATGATTTATTGTAATGTTAGTTATAATTCAAGAATTCTTTATTATACTTTATGTGAGGTTTGATTATAAATCATTTTTTTTTTTAGTTATAACCCTCACAATATTGAGTTATGTCATTTGTAATATCCAAACTCACAAATGATATAACTCGTATATAGTACAAATATTGAATTTGTGTACCATAATATTACTCTAATTACAGACATGTGACTGTTAAATAAGGGTTAATTACAATTTTTTATTTTTATAATTTGATTCAAAATATATTATAATTTTTATACTTTTAAATTTAATAACGTAGTTTTTATAATTTTAATTTGATTCTTTCATTCAAATTGAAAGTTAAAATTAATAACTTTGAAAAATTTATCAATTTTTAAGATGTATAAATTATATACATAGATAAAATTAATAAATTAAATTAAAATTAAACTTAAACTTAAAATATAAAAATCAAATTAAAATAATAAGAATTAAAATAAAATTTAGGTCAACTTATAAGAATAAAATGTATACTTACATCTAATAATAATAATAATAGGGAATAGGTAACCTAAACAAGTAGTAAACAAAAATGCCACGCGCCTTGAGACCGTACGCTTTGCTAGACCAACATTAACCTTTGGCAAGTGAAAACATTTATATTAATAAATAATGACATATATAAATAAGACCTCTAAAGATCATCTCAATCAAACAATAAAATGAAAAAAAACAAATAATAAAAAATAAATTCGCTAAAAAATTAGTTGTGATAAAGGAAAAACCATTGATTTTCTCAAAAATGTGATCTAAAAAGTAAGATCTGCATCAAACTAAATAAAATCTGCTTAAAAGTCCGCCGTCCTGGTTGACGTTGTCCCTATTGCCACTGTTCATCTCTGCCATTGCCGCTGCCAAACTATAGACACTGCCGAAAGTTAGAATTAAGAAGGAAGTACACCCACATATTGTATGAGAGAAGACTTGAGAGAGGAGGGAATCATTATGAGTGTCGAAAATCAAAAAATTATATGTCAAAATCGAAGGAGAAAACTCTCAAAATCCCTATTTCAGACATAAAAAGTTTAGATCTACACTCTAAATTGCAGATCTATACTCTAGGGACATGTTTGATTCAAAAGGCTAATAGTGAAGGATTAATAATCCTATTAAATTAGTGTAGTATTCACTATCCAATTGGATTAATATCCATTGGATTAATAATCCCACCCCTACCCCATTACTAATAATCCTACAAATTTGTTGGATTAATTATCCATTGGATTAATAATCCTAAACTAAAATGTTAAACAAACATGGGATAATTGGGCCCACGGATTAATAATCCCAATCCCATGCTCTAATCCACCCAATCAAACATGCCCTAGGAGTGTAGAGGGAGTCGCCAAAGTCACACTAAAACACCGTCGAAAATCGCCTAGTGAGAGAGGCTTTGCTCTCTCTTTCTCTCTCTCTCTCTCTCTTTCTTTTTTAAGACATTAGTTGATATACATTTAAATTTTTGTGTATTTTTTTATTTTTTATTTTATCAATTAGTAAAAAATTATTTATAAATATGAAAAATATCAAATAAATTACTAACCCAATATAGTTAGAGAATCAACAATTATCAAGCCTAACAACCACCATTAGTTACATACAACCCCGATATTAGAAGAAAAACAAATACAAAAATAAAAATAAAAATAGTATTTAACTCTACTCAATAAGAGTTGAATCTGCAAATAAATCTAATCTATATATTTTAAAATTTTGACAT
The DNA here is from genome assembly GCA_030407325.1 of Camellia japonica. NCBI lineage: Eukaryota > Viridiplantae > Streptophyta > Magnoliopsida > Ericales > Theaceae > Camellia > Camellia japonica. The sequence goes on from JAPPVO010000016.1 coordinate 56,689,365, forward strand.
CCATATTAGCATTGCACAGCATGTATGAGAAATTATGCTCACTACGTATGAAAAAATATACTTTGTTCTTAGAGTAAGTATGCATTCTAACTTTATAATTATTAGTTTAGATAGTAGAATTTATTAGTTTTGTGTTATTATTTCAAAAAGAAAAATGATAACAAACACCAAGATTATATATCAATGATGAAAAAAAAGATAACAATGAATGTTTTGATTCGAAAGAAACATTCAAACATCATTCTAAATAAAAATTATTTGCAAAAATTATGTTTGTATACATTATGCTTTTAGAGAATTAATAAAGTGTCACTTGATAAAGTTACCAATTTTTTGTTTTCATTTTACAAAAAATAGTTGGAAATAAATTTGTATTTCATGTAAAAAAAGAAAACAAAATCTACTTGTTTTGGGATTTAATCCTTTCAGTGACTTTTTAAATTTTCATGAAAAGATATGTAAAAATATAAAGAACAATTAACTCTTTTTACGGTGGTGCTATATACACCAATTAATGTGCACACTAGTGTACTAACTACTGTTATGACATTATTATTAATCTCACCTATTATACAAATTACAAATACTCAAAATTTTTAAAATTATGTCATATCATCTGTTAGTATATTAGTTAGTACATTAATTAATACATATAATATTGTTCCTTTTTTTATAGTGACTTTTTGATTAAAAATTTATGTTGCCAAAATAAATCTTAGTGTGCAAAATAAATAAACATGTTATGGGTTGTAAGAGATGGTAGCCGATGATGGGAGTGGACAAAGGTTGTCTTGGAGTTGGTGGTCGGAGTGGCACCCAAGGTCACAGGGTGGTCTGAGAGGAGTCCGGATCCTCTCCAGCCAAAGACTCCCACCGGTCCTCCTATCAACGGCCACGATTTGGCCACGTCGCTCAAATGAAGATCTACGGCTCAGATAAAAAAAAAAAATTGAATTTCTGTCATTCTTTTGTTCAACACAGTAGCAGCTTCCAATCAGTTTTTTTCCATTTCACTAAACATTTGGTGGTAGAGATTGGTCATCGTTTTGGGCAAAAGCAAAGATTTTGGTGGTAGAGATTTCTATAACCAGAACTTCTCACAATTTGCTTTCAACATTTCAGAAATTACTTTGATTTTTTTCAACTGGAATCAACCCAAAACCATCAATGGCAAATTACTTTGTTGCTCTACCTCCAAAACCAGACCTTCATCTTTATCACATTCCAAGTTGGATACAAAAACAGAGCAATCCATGTATGTATCCTAAAATGGTGGTCTCTCAATCTCAGATTTCCTTCATCTCTGGTGAAGGACGGGAAAGGGCAAGAAATTATTTGGGGGGAACAACAAATTTTTTTTTTAAGACAGATTATTTGGTGGTCTCTCCGACTCCAATCGCGGCTTAAATCGCAGTCTAAATCTTCGGAGTAAGACAGAGGGAGAGCCCACCGATGTTCGCCGCCGACTTGGATTCGCCGTCGTCGGTGTCACGAGATGCCGTCGCCGTTCACAAAGCTGAAGAGGGAGGGAAAAAAGTGAAGCGGAATGAAGCTTTGAAAGCTGCTGCTGCTGTGCTGAAGAAGGAAAGAAATTCAATTTTTTTTTTTTTTTTTATCTGAGCCGTAGATCTTCATTTGGCGACGTGGCCAAATCGTGGCCGTTGACAGGAGGACCGGTGGGAGTCTTTGGCTGGAGAGGATCCGGACTCGTCTGAGAGTGCCGAAAGTCAATAACAATGGTTGTCTAACCTCTGAGGTGTTGTTTGGCAAGTCGATTTGTGGTAAAATAGTTACAAAAGAGAAAATAAGTTATTTTAGTCACATCGAACAAAACATCACATCCAACTCATAATCATTGCACTCTTCTCTCACAAAAAAAATCAAAAAAGTCAAAAAGCTAAAAAAAAAATTTCAAACTAAACTTTTTAACCCATATTAAAATAATCAAAAAAATTAAAAAGTCAACTCACTTTCCAAACGGAGGCTGGCCTCGTTTGGGAACCCTCCCTTTTAGTCAAAAAGTTAAAAAGTTACTAAATTAGTTAAAAAGCCAACAACCCATACAAAAAAATCAAAGATTCTCTTTTTTCTCTACTTTTTGTACATCTTTTCGTAAAAAGTCAAAAAGTCATTCCAAACATACTAATTTTTTTTAACTCATATTTTAACTAAATAATTAAAAAATTACTAAATTAGTATATTCCCAAACGAGGCCCGAGCATCCGAAGAATCTCTTAAAAGAAGTTGGAACTTATCAACCGATCACCGAAAGCCAATCATGGCCGATGGCGGTGATAGGTGATGGTCAAATGTAATGGAAAAAAAAGAGAGTGAAAATTTGTTTTGAATCCAAACCAAAATACATTTTTGGGCAAATTATATAAATAGTCCCTATAGTTTGGGGCTTGTGTCACTTTGGTCCCTGACTTTTTAATTGTGACACATTTTACCTTGAATTTTGAATCTTGTTTCAAATAAGGACAATTGAATATATAATTAGATTTTTCAAGGGTAAAATTGTCAATTTAATAAAATATAAACTAATTTGACAAAAATAAATGTCAAGAAAATATTTTTGAATTTTTAAAAATTATTTCTACCTACTAAAAATAAAATTATGTAAAATTGATAAATCTTTTAGATATTTATTTTTTTTTTTTACCAAATTAATTTTTATTATGTGTTTGGATGATGATCATGTAAAATTAATTTTAAAAAATTAATCATGTAATTTTTATTAATTTTAAATAATTTTATCATTGGTGGATAAAAATAATTTTAAAAAATATTAAAAATATTTTTTTGATATTTTTTTTTGTCAAATTAGTTTATATTTTATCAAATTGACGATTTTATCCTTAAAAAATCTAATAATATTTTCAATTGTCCTTATTTGAAACAAGATTCAAACTTCAGGGTCAAATATGTCACAATTGAAAAGTCAAGGACCAAAGTGACACAAGTCCCAAACTATAGGGACTATTAGTGTAATTAACCCTACATTTTTTGTCTTTAAACTGTATAAAACTTTCAAATCAATTCCAATTTTTAAAAATAAAACCGAAGATCACCGTTTGAGAAGTGGTTTTGTGGGTTTTTTTTGACTATTTTAATCACAAAAGACAAAATAAATTATTTTAGCCACAATAAATAAAATATTACATTTAACCCATAATCATTACACTCTTCTCTCACAAAAAAAGTTAAAAAAACCAAAAAGTCAAAAAGTCCTTCCCAAACTAAGCTTTTTAACCCAGGTTAAAATAGCTAAAAAAGTCAAAAAGTCAAAAAGCCAACTCACTTCCCAAACCAACCCTTAACATTACCAAAAAAAATTATAATATTTATGAGAAAAAATAAGCTTCATTTGGCATCATATGTTGGGACTAAAATAGTCAGAAAATAATAAAATTGATTAAAAAGTTAATAAGATAAAATATCACATCTAAATTATAATCATTTTAATTTTTCTCTCATAAAATTCAAAAAAATCAAAAAATTTACCTCAAACAAATTTTTTTTTATCTCAAACAAAAATTTTTAATCCAAACTAAAATAGTAAAAAAATCAAAAATTCAACCCACCTTCCAAACAAAAGTTAAGAGTATCAAATAATTTGTTGATTATACATCCACTCTACAATATACACATGTCGACAGAGTGTGGACGGAGTGGAGGGGCCGCCGGGGTCAATAGTAAACATATCGCATCCAAAGGGGCCACCACGTGAATATTACTACAACCATTCCCTCTCTCTTAGATTTTCTTTTCCAATTGATACTCTCTCACTCGAAAAATTATTAGTTGTGGTGAGGGCGTACAATATTCCTTGTTAATTATAATTTATTATATTTTTCAAATTTTTTTAAAATAAATTATATTAAAGATTTTTATAGTTTAGATTTTGTGTCACTTTAATTTATAATTTTTCAATTATGACATATTTAACTTTAAATTTTGAATTTTAAATTTTGTTCTAAATAAAGATAATTGAAGATACAATTGTTCAATTTCAAGGGTAAAATAGTTAATTCGATAAAATATAAATTAATTTGACAAAATAAATATAAAAAAATATTTTTGAATTTTTAAAAATTATTTCTACTCACTAAAGATAAAATTATGTAAAATTAATAAATCTTTAGATATTTATTTTTTTTAATAAATTAATTTTTATTGTGTGTAATGGGTGATTGTTTTATTTTCATTAAATTAGTTTTTATTTTTTCAAAAATTAAATATGGGGACAATTTTAATATTATTATTAAATCAATCTATTAAATCAAAAAATTCAAAACTAAAAATATTTCATATATTAAATATATCGATTACACATTAAAAGTCTAACAACCCTCCATTACATGATCATCATCCAAACACATAATAAAAATTAATTTAATAAATAAATAAATAAATGTTTAAAATATTTATTAATTTTACAGAATTTTATCTTTGGTGGGTGAAAAATATTTTTAAAAATTTAAAAATATTTTTTGATATTTATTTTTATCAAATTAATTTATGTTTTATCGGATTGCTAACTTTATCCTTGAAATTAAGTAATGATATTTTTAATTATTTTTATTTAAGACAAAATTTAAAATATATAATCAAATATGTCATAATTAAAAAATTAAAAATTAAAGTAACATGAATTTAAATTATAAGAATTATTAATATAATTTATCTATTTTTTAATTATTTAATACAAATTTATAGACCGATTTCTTTTATCAATCATAATCTTATCGGAGCACATGGCGGTATTTAGATAGCGATATCTTAAGACCAATCCTCTCAGTCTAGCACTTTCTCTCCTACAGTCGTCAGTACCCCAGAGAGAGAGAGAGAGAGAGTCCGTCCTTCCTCATTCATCCCTTTGTACACATTTCCTTCCTTTTCACGTCCTATCAACTCTCTCTTTCTGTCTCTCGCAAAACACCCTCATCTCACGAACTCAAAAAAAAAAAAAAAAAAACTTTCAAATAATAGACCCCCAAAAAGAAAAAACAGAAACGAATTCGATTAGGTGTGAGCAAGGAAGAGATCGAGTTCCAAAATTGAGAAAAACCAAGTTGTCCAAAGATTTGAACAGACAACTCTGATTGATGGATTCATCATCCGGAGCCGGACCATCCGACCCGAGCGGAGGCGAAGGTCCGTCGTCTGCAACCGGAGGAGGAGGACGATCGGAGGAGGGGGCGTCAACGGCGGCTGCGCAGCCTCCTCCGCCGAGTCGGTACGAGTCACAAAAGCGACGCGACTGGAACACGTTCTTGCAGTACCTGAAAAACCACAAGCCGCCGTTGACGCTAGCTCATTGCAGCGGCGCGCACGTGATCGAGTTTTTGAAGTACCTGGACCAGTTCGGGAAGACGAAGGTGCACGTGACGGGGTGCCCTTACTTCGGGCTCCCTAACCCTCCGGCGGCGTGCGCCTGCCCGCTGAAGCAGGCGTGGGGCAGCCTGGACGCTCTCATCGGGAGGCTCCGAGCCGCCTACGAAGAGAATGGTGGTCGGCCCGAGTCGAACCCTTTTGGAGCCAGAGCTGTTAGGATTTATCTGAGAGAAGTTAAGGAAGGTCAAGCCAAGGCCCGAGGGGTCCCTTATGAGAAGAAGAAGCGGAAAAGACCCACTACGGCGGCGACTGTGGTGTTGGAAGCAACTACGACTGCTACTCAAGTGGCCGCCGCCGGCGGTAGTGGTGGTGGTGGTGGGGAAGGTAGTAGTGGTGTTGTTCCTCCTACAACTGAAACAGTATAGTTTTTTCCACTAATTTTTCACTATTTCTTCAAGTTTAATTATAAATAGTATGTATTTTTTTAGTTGTGAATACGAGTTATATAACTGGCGATTCTCTTACGACTAGATCGACCCATGAACAAATCTACATAGAATAGAACTTAGAGCGATCTCTCTCTCTCTCTCTCTCTCTCTCTCAAAAGGATTTTCACCATTGATTATGAAGGTCATTTTACTATGGCTGATCATGTGAGTACAGATTTGAGATTGAGAGAAGAAAAGTTTGAAAGTCTTGAGCTATCTTTCTTTCATTTTTATTTTTATTTTTATTTTTATTTATTTATTTTCAAGAAATTCACTGGACACCATATGCCTCCACTACTACTGCTGCTACTATTGATAGTGCTACAGCAGCATCTTCTTCTTCAAACCACCTATATTAATTTTTACTATGTATCATGAATCATGACATCAAGAACATTTGGAATGCCATCCTCTCCATTATAATATAATGGAGGATCTATACCATTATGAAGAAATTACTTTAAAGATTGTAATTATTTTTTATATTTATTTAAAATAATAATAATAACAAAACATTATTATTTTATTGGATGAGATGAAATTCAGATTTTCTCTTTTCATAATTATGTAATAGAGAGAATCTCAATCCAGCACGCCTCATGCAAAGTTTTTACTATTAGACTTGTGTTCTCTGGGGTCTCATTCTTTATAGATCTAATTTCAGAAGTTACCCTATATGGTAGGTTAAGTCTTTTTTTTTTTTTTTTTTTTTTTTTTTTTTTGCTTGTGACTAAAAAGTGAGTTACTTAACTAAAGAATCTTATATTTTTTTGTTGAAAATGTTTTAACTCATTAACTAAACTTATTTTTGCCAAAATAAACACTTTGAACATTTTCAAAAGTCATTAGAAAAGGAACCTTGCTAAATACCCCCAGTGGGGGTCGCACCCCCAGTGAGGTGGCGCGCTCCCACTGGTTGACAGACCCAAAAAAAAAAAAAAAAAAAAAAAAAACAGTTTTTTCCGGCCAATCCTGTGCCTCCACGTCACTGGGGTGACCCCCAGCTGGGGGTATAACTCATTTTCGTTAGAAAAGTTAGAAAGATAGGAATGTATCAACCAAATTAATTTCTTTATAAACTTATTTTTAGTCATTAAATTATTCCTTTAAGTTAAATCCCAAAACATCGTAACTAAAGGTTTCAGTGTGTGTGGTTAGCTTATTGGCCACCAAATCTCTTTTAGGGTCTGTATGTATTCAGAGATAGAATAGAATAATTAATAGTGAGAGAATTGATAATAACAAAATTAAGTAAAATTGTATTTATTTTTGGAGTGGATTGTTCGTCAACAGTCTACTCTGAACTGCTATAATCAAAAACAAACGAGGACTTAAAGAGAGGCCTTGAATTCCACTCTTAGAAGTGGAATAAGAGGCAAGACTTTAAGTATTTGCAAGAGAGGGTAAGAATTCAACTCCCTCATGCCCCGTTTGTTTGGGGTTATAGGGAGGGGATTGAGTTCGATAGTGAGGTGGGACTACTATATGGGGTGTTTGTTTTGAGAGATGGGGAGGGGACTCCTAATCCCTTGATATTAGTAAAGGCCTTGGAAGGGGGATTGGGAAGGAGGAGGTAGAGATGGTATTAGAAAAATAGTGAGTGGATTAGAAATTTTTTTATTATTTTTTATTTTTTATATATTAGGAATTTTTTTAAAATATTAATGTTTAATTTTTTATATTTTTTTATTTATTTTATTATTTTATATAAAAATAATTTAACAATTCATACACTAACAACTATCATCAAAACAAACACAATTTTACTTAATCCCCTCACTATCAATCCCTTCACTAACAATCCTTTCCCCTCACTATAAATCTCCTCCATTCTACCTCTGAAAACAAACAGGACCTCAATGTGTTGATCTAACAACTCACTACTAATTTTCTTTGATCAAAAATAAAATTCCCAAAACATCCTTAATCGGGTTTTCTCTCTCCCTTTCATGTCCAAGCAACTCCTATAACTATAAGACATCATTAATAATAATAATAATAAAAAAAACAAAAATATATCATTCTGTTAGTAATTTTCTTCATTTGATAACAAAGTGCATAAAACTTGATAAATCCACCCTTTAATCTTTTGAAATCAATGTTTTAATTAAATAATTTTGTTAACGATTGCTCGAAGACTACATATAGCCTAGTGAGTTATCTAATAGCACGGAGGTAACACTCAGGTAAACGCATTCCTCAATTATTCATTTTTATTAGATGTACTGTCATTTTAAAATTTTCTCTTATAAATTTTATATTATCTCTATACCATTTCTTTCTCTACCTTTTTTTTTTTTTTTTTTTTTTTTTTTTTAAGAGAGCATCTCTGATAGAGATACTAACACGTATTTTGGGGCAGATGATAAATTAATTAACTGATAAAAATTATCATTAAAAAAAAAATGATTAGCATCTTAGGGAACTTTTTTTCTTTTTTTCTTTTTTTGTATTTTGTCTCCAGTGGAACTGTTTCATGTGTCAGTGTTATCAATATATTTTGATGAATATACATACACACACGTGGGTGTTTCTTTCTTTGTTACTTATCTGTTAGCACATTTTGCACTTTCACTTTTCAGGTGCTTTTTTTTTTTTTTTTATGAAAAATAGTTGGTGGTTCGGATTTGTGTGGTTCGAATGGCTTGAATGTGTTAAAACGATGTCATTTTAGATCTAAAATGATGTTATTTTGAGACATTCGAATCATTCAAGTCAAAAAAAATCAGGCCACCTAACATTGTTGTTTTTTTATATGGTTTTTACTCTCATCATCTACTTCAGAATTCAGATTATGCTTTCAATCTTTTAGGATTTTTGGATTGTGGATACTCTTGTAACATTCAACTTTTACATTTTGGGTTTTGGGTTTTGGAGATTGGGAGCTCATCATTTGCATCCCTCTTTACCTGGTTGGATTTTTTATATTTGAATTTTCATCCTAAAATGATGTCGTTTTCGGGTGTTTACTGTTTACTTTAATCTGAGCCCTTGGATTGTTATGGCCATGCTGATGTGTCATTTTGTGGGAGAAAGCATCGCAAGATTATTGTATGGCAGAGAATCCAAATCCCTCTCTACTTGCTTTTGGGTTTGGGGGTTGGGATGGAAATTCCTAAAACCTCTTCTCCCACTGTTTCAAAGCACTCGTATTGTTTTGACTGTTATATGTTTCGGATGTATACATGGTTGTGATTATATGATTGTTGTCTAACATTTATGACTTATATGTGTTTTCAAACATCATGATAATAGAGGTGTAATTTGGATAAACACACAAGCATGTCAAATTCGAGTTGTGTGAAGAGTTATCTAAATTCAACTTTCAATTTGAACTTTTATGCTAAAATTCGACCTGAGTATAATAAATTAAATTCAGACTAAGCCCAAATTGCTCACAAATTTTTATTTTTTATTTTTTTAACAACTAAGTTGATTAATTTGTTAAAGTTAGGTCGTATTAATAAATAAATAAATAAAATTGGGTAAAAGCATTAATAACATCAAAACGAATAGTTTATAAAGTTCCGTTTGTTTCAACGAAAAATATTTTACTATGTTTGGTTGTGCTTTTGAAATTAATGTACTAATGGTTGTATTAGTGGTGGTGATAGTGGCAGTGGTAGGGTGAGGTGGCAGCAGTGGTGCAACACTGATGGTGGTAGTAACGGTGGTAGTGGTGTGGTGGTTGTGGTAGTAGTGTAGTAATGAGATAGAGATGGTAGTGGCGGTGGAGATGGTGGTAGCGAAGGTGGTGATGGTGGTTGTGGTGGTGGTGGTGGTGGTGGAGGTGATAAAACTTTTGTGGTAATGTGGTGACACTAATAAACTTTTGGTTTGGAAACCGTTTTTTGTGTTTTAAAATTAAAAAATATTTTCCGTTTAAATAGGCTTATTTTTCATTGATTATAAAAAAATATTTTCCGTTGACTTTTGTTTTTCATTGTACCAAATGATAGAAAATATTTTTTGTCCAAACAAATAGATCACAAGATAAAATATACCAAGGAAAATCATGAAAAAATGTTTTCTTTCTTTCTTAAGCAATGTTATGTATTTAAAAGAGTATTTGAAATCTGTAGATTAAGAGAAATTTTACTTAGAATTTCATCCAGAAATATTAGCTTAAATTTGTTTAAGGCATAGACTCTACTTTGAGTTGTATCTCAACCACATTTTACTTCTAGGTAAATTTCTTGACAAAATTTTTAAGCATATATCTTTAGTTAAATCACTAATGTTAAAAAATACATAATGAAATGGCAAAAAGTGCATTAACAAGCTGAGATTTATTTTGAATGTGAACTCATCATAATGAGATTTAACTTTAGTTATTCACTGCATTTTTTTGTGAATCATTATGTGATTTATTTTGTATTTCTTGCTCAAACTAAAATTCATTCTAAATTTCTCATACATCATACTTATGTACCATAAAAATTATTATTGAATTTTATTTTTATAAGTGCATATCATTTCTCTTCTTGTGGGAAACAACTACATAAGGTATGGGATATATCATACGTACAAGCATCAATTAAAAAAGAAAAATAATCTTGGTGATTGCTGCCCTTTATTTTATTCTTGGGTGAAAACGACGTAATAGCTAACCCTTGCTTCCATTCGTCTCTATTTTTATATTAATTATTAATAATATTTAAAATGATATGATGTGTTTTAATTATTATATTGTTGTTATGATAATATAGACCCACAAACCAATTTGAGTACAACTTTTTGAACCCATTTCCAATAAAATCATCCCACATTAATTTTGCATAACACTTATAAACAAATAGTGTAAATAATATCATCATTCGAAAATTGGGAAAATGGTATTTTTAATTTCTAATTATAGATTATCGTCTTTTACTTTAAATAAGTTGTACTAAACAGGGTGAACATATGTTTCTGAATTGAGTTGTTTTTATTTAGAAAAATGATTTTTTCCCCGAAAAATCATTCCCCAAATCCCCCGTTTTTTTTTTTGAGAGAGAGAAAGAGAGAGGAGAGAAGAGAGGGAAACAGAGAGAGAGAGAGAGGGAGAGAAGAAGAGAGGAGAAGAGAAAGAGGAGGGGAAGAGGGAATGGAGGGGGAATGGAGAGAGAGAGAGAGAGAGGCCTCCGCCTCTGCCGATAGCCCGGCCGATCGTCACAGCTCGTCGCAGATCGCCCCACCTCCACCTCTGCCTCCGTCGCCAATCGCCGCGCCTCCGCCCCAGCCCGATTTTTTTTTTTTTTTTTTTTCTGGATCTGAAATGGTTGATGATGTTGATGATGAAGATGAATGGTTGATGGCCCCTCCAGTTCTTCTTCTTTCTTCTCTTCTTCTTCTTCTTCCTTCTTCTTTTCTGATTTTCTTCTTCTAAAAAAAAAAAATCAAAACGACGAAAACGACGTCGTTTTGATTTCGGGGGGATTCGGGAGCCTCTCTTTCGAGCTACCAATCACTTCTGTTTTATTTATTGAAATAATTTTATTTGTTATATCGAGTCAAAATCTTTTTTTCCTCTCATTTTCATCCCTTTCCATGGACCAATCCAAAACTATAATTCTAGGGAAAATGTAAATGATACAATTGACATTTTTTAAAATAAAATCTTATTGGAGCAGGTACTAATTTTTTTTATTGAAAAAAATCGAAAGCTAAAAATATAAATATAGATATCAATCTGCATGTAAGAGAAAGGATGACTAAGGACCTATTTGGTAATCGGCTTATACAACTGAAAGGTTAAAAAGTTAAAAAATCACACAAAAAAATTAAAGTTTTTTCTCATTCTCTTTAATTTTTACATGTGTTTTTATTTTCAAAAAAAAATCAAAAAAAATCCAAACACTTCAATTTTTTTATCTCATATTTTAGCCAAAAAAATTTAACAAGTCACTTCAAAAAATAGACCTCTAAGAGCATCTCCAATGGTTCACTTTCTTTTTCATCAAATCTGAATAAAAAAAAGACCATTTTCTCAATCTGATATGAGCTGCTCCAATGATTGTCATAAAAAAGCAGGGACATCCGGTGGGTCGACCGGTAAAGCTAAAAAATATTTTTTTTACCTTTTTGAACTTGTTTGAATCTACCTATTTGAACTGTTTGAACCTTTTTCCTGTCGACCGGTGGGTCGACTGGCCGGACGTCCGGCAGGTTGACCGGTGAGCCCACTTGCAACGTTACAGCACAGTAAATTGGTGAAGGCTCACGCAGATTCTCAATTTGGTGAAAACTTTGCTCCGTTCTCAGTTTGATATCAGTTTGGTGAAACCATCGGAGCAGAAAAAGTGACTTTTTTCATCAAATTGAAATTTGATACTGAATCTGATGCAACATTGGAGATAGTCTAACCTTTGTTTTCTTCTTCTCCCCTTTTTTTAATAAATAAAAACATAATTTAACAATAATATTCCAGTAATTATATTTATTTTATCACATTTTGTTTACCACCAAATAAAACACATTCATATAATGATACAATAAGACAAACTTTTGAAATTTGACGCAACAAAAAAACAAAAAAAACCGTCAAATTTCACTTTAATAGTTGAAAGTTTAATTGTATGCATAATTTTATCAACAAAAAGTTTGAAAAAGAATATGAATTTTTTAATTGTATGTAAAATTCACGGTCCTTCTATTTTAATTTACTTATAAATATTAGATCATATAAGAATTTTAAAATATAAAATCTTTTTGAATTAATTAAACAATTATGAGTAAATTGAAACAGAAATATGGTGAAACAGTCCGTGGATTATGTATATGCACATAATTATAACAGCTAAAAAAATAACAAAAATTATCATTTAGTGGGAATTGAGGTAATTATTTACTAGAAGATGAGAACCTTCTTGGATATAATTTTTGTTGTGTTTTTTTGCACAAAAATAATTATGTCCTATGTGTAACAACCCCGATCCCTAATTAACGTTAATCCATGATTAATTATGCCTAATTAGTAGTTAAGATGAAATTCTGAATTTAATTTCATGTGTGTGTTGCATTATTTGTGTCTATATCTGTTTAACGTAGAAAGATCTGTTCATGTTTTTCTTTCGGTCTGCGAATTGAATGTCTTATCGGCATCTGATACAGAAATTGTTTTGATTTATGTGTTATTTGAAATTTTTAGAACCGTGTGGTAGGCTTAATTGAAATTCTATTTGGAACGATTAAAATTAGATGAATTAATGCTATTTAGCTTAGCTTAAGCCAATTAATTAAATACCACTAAGTGGGCTTATACAAGGCCACTTCTATCTCTCTTATACATGTTTTTGACACTCTTACTTCCCTCATATTTGAGCTCAACGTGGGAGAGAGGGAGAGAGAGAGAGAGAAAGCAAGAGAGAATTGAGATCAACAAAGGAATTGTTAGAGTTTGGAAGAAACTAGCTTGGAAATTCAAGGTTATGGTTTGGAAGTTTAGAGTATTCACCGTCTAGAGCTTGATTGAGAAGTTGAGGTAAGGATTCAACACTAAGACAATGTAATTATGATATCTAGGACATGAATTCTAAGAATTGAGAGGAGAAATGCAAGAATTGAGCCTAAGTAGTAGATAGGAAGAACATTCCAAGCATGCATGCATATTTTCTTTCATTTTAAGTTAAATTGTCAAGAATTCCCTCATGCATATCTTGAATTTACCTCAATATTGGAAAATTATTAAGTTTCATGATGTTTTATAACATTTGATCATGTTTTGAGAAGATTGAGTTTAAAGAAATTCATGCATGTCATGTTCATAAAACACCCACAAATTTCAAGTTGAAGTTTTGTGCAATTGACAAGCTTTTGAGCCATGATTTCTTGAATTGATCTTTAATTCATGTTATTTTAAGAGTTTTCATGTATTTCCTCAAGTTTTGGCTCAGAAAAATCAAGTTTTGAAGCTTTAAGTTTAAGTTTGAAGCTTGAAGATCAAATCTGAAAATTTCAAATTTTGCATTCACGCTCGAGCGTGGGAGTTCACGCTCGAGCAAGCACTCTGAATGTGTGCACTTCCGCTCGAGCGACCGGAAGATTGCTCAAGCGTGAAATGCATGTATCCAGAAGTTCATATGTTTTGCAGCGCGCTCGAGTGACAGATGTCACGCTCGAGCGAGGGTCTGAGTCTCACGCTCGAGCGTAGATTGAGCGTCCATCGAGCGTGAAAAACAAGCAACCAGTACTTTTGCCAAAGTTTACAGTCCACTCGAGCGAGGGAAGTCACGCTCGAACTAACCTTCACATTTTGCATGTCCGCTCGAGTGAGGAAAGCCATGCTCAAGCGTAGACCCTGTTTTCAGCAAGTTTTGAAAATTGTTTTCAGGTGCATTTTTACATCCTCATTCCATCCTAGACATTCCTAGGCCATGGTTAAGACCCCCATAATGAGATTAAAGGTTAGAAACACGCTCAGAACAAATAAAGTAAGTTAGGTACAATTCGAACGTATGTTTCAAGTGTGTGTTTGTTATGTGTTAATGTAGGTCACGTGCCGTAGACCGTTGATTAGCCTGCTCTGTCTGTCTGTACTTGAAGCCAACTGTGAGTAATAACTTTGTAAATTTATGTTCAATTATAAGTATTTTCTGAATGATATAAGATGATATGTTCCTAAAATATTATTTTCTGTATGAATGAATGGTTGTCCAATGTTTCTAAAATGTATTCGTGGCATTCTTAACTTCAAATGATATCCGTTATCTGTTCTGTTACGTCCTAATTATGGGTCAACTGTACGCCTCATGAGCTAACTGTTATGGATCCTTATGTATACGTCCCTTTATAGGCCAACTGTATGTCTCATGAGCCAACTGTACCGTCTCCGTGCACGTGAGTCAACTGGTCGTCCCTTTATGGGTCAACTGTTTCTGCTAGTGCTAATGAATGTACCACGTATGATTAACAGCAAACTCTGGTTATGAACATGATTCTCATTCTGTATCTGCATGGACTATGATTTCTAAAAACGATCATGAATCCATTTCTAATAACTATTGAATTTTGTTTTCTGTAATTATTATGAACAACCTTCATTAAACCCCTTTACTCTGTTATTATTCACTGGGCTTCCACTCACTATTTATATTATGTACGTAGGTGAGCAAGCACGTGATCAGGCCCAGAGTTGACGGCCTATGTTTCAGTTTTTGTCAGCCAACCTTTGCGCCTCCCGAGAAGGTTCCGGATGAAGTCAAGTTTTGTGGCTGTTTTTGTAACCATGTTAGACTATGTTTGTATTTTAAGTTGTGGGTGGGATTTTTGGCATGTACGCCTAAGTGCGATATGTAAATATTACATCTTTTGACTTCACTCGTAAGTCTATAAAAGTTTTAAACTATTCTGTCCCATATATATCATCACAGCTCATTGGACCTCGTATATTTTGTATATTTGCTTCCGCAGCCCCTAACTATATGTTAATCTGTCAAGAGGCCTTTGATAATCCAAGGATTACTGGCCGGTTACGATACTAAACACATAGGGGCGGGTTTGGATCGTAATACTATGTGTGTCTGTAATTAATTTTTAGGGAAAACTATAAAAAAAAATAATAATAAAATAAAAAATCAGAGTTTAAGTCTTTTAACAAAATAAATCCGTTTTAATTTTGTCAACTTAAATCCGAATTTTTTGATTTATTTTTAATCTAAACCATTTGCTTATTTTTGCTAAGTAAAATTTGTAGAAAAAATCAGTGTTTAGTTTTAATTTTCTGAATTCATTTTCTGAAGATTGAGTTTTTTATTTTTTGTATTTTTTAAATTTTTAGTGAATATTTTTTAAATATTAAGCATTTTTTTTTTTTTACTTTTTTAGATATACCTTACTTAGATGTATCTAAAAATGTATATCTAAAAGGTAAAATATTTGTAAAAAAATATTTTTAAAAAATCAATAAATACACAAGAACACAAAAAATATATTGAATTTTCATATCTTTTCATATTTTTGGTGTTTAGTAAAAAAAATTTTAAAAAAATTCACAAATATTATACTGTTTAAGTGTATTTATATTAGGTGTATCTAAAAAAATTTAAAAAAAATGCTTAAAATATTATAAAATTCAGTAAAAATAATTTTTAAAAAACACAAAAAACAAAAAAAATTAATTTTTTAAAAAGTGGATCCTGAGTTAGGAAACCAAACAAGCCGTAGTAGTTTAGTTATTGAACTCAATGTAAATGTATATAAAATATCTAAAATATCTTTTTTTATTGAATTTAATAACTAAAATCTTCATTTTTTAAAAAAAAATCTTTTTTAGTTAACAAAATTAGGTAAATGATTTAGACTGAAAATAAATAAAAAATTTAAGATTATTTTGTTACAAAGAAAGAGAGTTTTTTTTTTAATTTAATTTTTCTTATTTTTTATTTGATTGGTAATATTTTAAGAAATAAAAAATAATAATAATGATGTGATGATGATGGATAAATGAAGTGAGGGAAGGACATATGAATTTTGACGAATTGTAGTTAGGGTGGCCGACAAAGATGATGTCGGAAAGCGCTTTTTCATAAAAATTATTCTTTGCTTGGTGTTCTAATGTGGTTAAATCAGTAAGATTTATTACCCCTTTTATCTTAAAATATTAGAATTTGTTTGATTTGTATCTTAAAATATAATTTTTAAAATTTTTTTTGATTTAAATTTTTTGAAAAATTTAATTCAAAATTACTTTATTTCTCTTATACATTAATCAATCATTTTTTTTTCTCCTTTATTATTCTCAATCAATTTTTCTCTCACACACATCTACACAAGGGTTGTTTGGGGTGTCCTAAATAAGTGTACTTTTTATCTTTTTGGACTAAAAAGTTGAGGAAAAAAATATAGATGTTTGGGTTAATTTTTTAAATTTTTATGAAAAAATGTGTATTAAAAAATTGTATAAAGAAATGTATAGGAGAAGATTAGAGACGTGTGTTGTACAGCTTCGAATTGATGTTAAGAAACTATTAGCTACTTTTCGGGCATTGCATTGGACTGTTTTGTTCGGCTTGTGGGGGCCATCATAGGTCCCATTTTGATAATCTGAACCGTTCAATGTGTAGAACTCGTCAAGTACTATATGCTTATAAAAAAATCACGTTGAGCGGATATCAATAGCTATCTGATCAGATTTGTTTTTTTTCAATCGTTAATTATAACACCATTCATTTTTTTATACAAAACTGATTTGATCATGTAGTTCTCGATATCCGATCAATGTGATTTGTTACAGACATGTAGTACTCGACGATTTCTACACATTAAACGGTTTAGATTATCAAAACGGGACCCGTGATGGCCCCCACGGGCCGAATAGCAGTGTGTGAAAATTGCACCCAAACTGTACAATTTTTCTTAACAAACGCTGTATAGCGCCAGCCATACATGATTCCTGCGTTGTATGGATGTGTGGAAAATTAATTTTTTAATATTTTTTTGTGAATAATGATAACTTTTTAACTTTTTTGAGTAACTTTTTGACTTTTTGACTTTTTGGGGAGATGCCAAACTTAGCCAAAATATCAAATCATCTCAAACTCCCAAACTCCAAAGCTATTTTCAAAATGGACAACCAAATAAACCAAAAAAAGATCTAAACTCTCTCCCCAAATTTTTTTTTTTTAAATTAAACCAAACACACCATTAGTTTCTTATTTTATTTTTTATTATTTCAAAATATTAGTCTCTTTTTAAAAATCAAGAAATAAAATAATATGAATTTACTATTTTATCTTTCTTTAAATTCATTAATAATACAAAAAGTAGAATTATGATAATTAATATTTTTAAAATGTAATAATTGTACTATAAAAAAAAAAGGAGTATTATTTTGAAACAGAATAAGTACCTTTTTTATCTCCTTTTATGAGATAATTAGACACTTATCTTTATATTATAGCTCCATTTGGAAAGATAAGTTTGGAGCTTTTTTGGCTAAAATAGTCACAAAAAACAAAATAAGCTTTTTAGTCCAATAAGATAAAACAGCACATCCAACCCATAATCATTACATTCATTTTCTCACAAAAAGGTTAAAAATCTTTCTCAAACTAAGCTTTTTAGCCCCAGGTTAAAATAGCTAAAAAAAGTTAAAAAGCTAAAAAATTAACCCACCTCCCAAACGAAGCCAATGATATAGAACAATACTCCTAAACTACTAAACAAAAAAAATATGTTTTTCCATTTGGATTTATATTGGTTAGTACACACTTGTTGTGGTTTTAAAGCATATTTATGGGGCGCTATAATATGATATTTATTCATTAAAATAATAAAATTTAATTTTTTTTTTTTTGTTTTGTTTTTTGGTTAGATTTGAATAAATAAGTATCAAATAATAAATCGTTTGAAGTAAAAATCACCAAATTACTTCTCATTTTATCATATATGCCCTTTCACTTTCAGAGGACATCTCAAAATTACACACCATAACATTCTCTCTCTATCTCTTTCTTACACAATGGCCATACAAAATCTTCCACATTTGCTAATCAGCTTTTCTTCATGTATAGTCATCATTTGCCTTTTTTTTATTAAAAGATAAATAAATATACTTGAGAAGTTGCTGCAAAAATAGTGAAAAAATTAATGTTACATCTGAGTTTTTAATGAATTTTTGACTAATGACAAACCAACACCGTTCGAGTAATTTGTAACAAATAAAATCCAAAGATTTAAACTTTGTAACAAAAAAAACTCTAAATTTTTAATTTTATCAATTTAAATTCTAGGGCAAATTACACAAATAGTCCCTATAGTTTGGGACTTGTGTCACTTTGGTCCCTAACTTTTCAATTATGACACATTTGACCTTGAATTTTGAATCTTGTTTCAAATAAGGACAATTGAATATACCATTGTTTAATTTTAAGGGCAAAATCGTTAATTTAATAAAATATAAACTAATTTGACAAAAATAAATGTCAAAAAAATATTTTTAATTTTTTAAAAATTATTTTTATCCACCAATGATAAAATTATGTAAAATTGATAAAAAAAAATAATAAAAATTACATGATTCATTTTTAAAAATTAATTTTACATGATCATCATCCAAACACATAATAAAAATTAATTTGGTAAAAAAATAAATAAATGTTTAAAAGATTTATCAATTTTACATAATTTTATTTTTAGTGGGTAGAAATAATTTTTAAAAATTCAAAAATATTTGTTTGACATTTATTTTGGTCAAATTAGTTTATATTTTATCAAATTGACGATTTTACCCCTGAAAAATCTAATGATATCTTAAATTGTCCTTATTTGAAACAAAATTTAAAATTCAGGGTCAAATGTGTCACAATTGAAAAGTCAAGGACCAAAGTGACACAAGCCCCAAACTATAGAGACTATTAGTGTAATTCACCCTAAATTCTAATATTTTAATTTATTTTCAATCTAAATCATTCATCTTTTTTCGTTAAGTAAAATTGTCAGAAAAAAATTTATTTTTATCATTAAACTCAATGAATTTTAGATACTTTTTGCAACCCTACATTGACTCTAATGACTAAAATGCTATTTTTTTTATTAATTTTACTTAGTAAAAATATACAGATAGTTTAGATTAAAAACAAATAAAAAAATTATGATTTAAATTTATAAAATCAAAATTTCAATATTTATTTTATTACAAGGCTTACCTTTGAAATTTTTTTTGTAATTTTAAACAAAAAAATAATAATTTTTATTGTTTAGTTGCATATACTAGAAGAGAACATTTTATACTCCATAAAATCTTTTTTCCAAATCATATATAGTGAAAGTTATGTTTTTCATTAAAAATGTTTTAAAATAGTACCATGTGTATCTGTAAAAATGTGCCGTGTGTCGATTATCTCTTTGAAGCCAAAATATTTCCAAACTTCATAATTAACAATTGATGCTTATTATAAGTATTTCACAATTTCCAGTGATCAAAGGACCTCTGTCTCTTTTGTCTTCTCAGTTTTCATTTCAATATGAACGTGCACTTGTGGAAGTGGAGGAGGCATTAAAAATTTATTTTGAGTATGTGATTTGTTTGAATTATATTAGGGATTTTAAATAAATTATATATTAAATTTTTTATTAAACTTTTTATATGAATGTGGGATTTACACACATATGATTTGTATGCGTCATATACTCATGTGAGATGTTTGGTAAAAAAATTAATAATTTATTTAAGGTCCCTAATTTTTCGATTTGTTAAATGGAGTATAAAAGTTGTCTTTTCACTTTTTATTAGAGGCATCTCTATTTATATGTATTGTTTCTACGTTTACTCATTTGGTTTTGTTTTAGTCGTCTTCAATTAGATATGGGCAAATTACAAACATCCCCTCGAGATTTGGTAAAAATACAGATTCTCCCTTGAGGTTTGAGAAATTACATCCCGCCCCCTGAGGTTTATTTTTTCATAACAAATTGTTCCCTAAGGTTTTTATTTTCATACAGATTCCCCCCTAATTTCTCCTAATTTGTTATGAAAATTTGATCCTCAAGAGGTAATTTGTAATTTCTCAAACCTCAGGGAGAATCTGTATTTTCACCAAACCTCGAGAGGGATGTTTGTAATTTGCCCATTAGATAATTTTTCACTACTATATCTATTTTAATTTATCACGAACTTATCTCTTTGTTTTTGAAGATTAAAGTTTTGATACGAAGTGTTGTGATAAAATTATTCTCATTATGAATTTTTCAATTTGTTGTCTATAATTTTAAAAAATAAAAGTATAAAATTTTGATAATAACTATGGCTTCATTTGGGTTGTTGGGTTAGTTTTTTAATTTTTTGACTTTTTAATTATTTTAGCCAGGTTAAAAAATTTGTTTAGATTGATTTTTTTTGGCTTATTTTGAAAAGATAGTAAAAAGTGATTTTTTGACTTTTAACTAGGCTTTTGGCTTTTTGAGACAAATGATTTGGGAAGTTGGTAAAAAGTTACTTTGAAATTTTTTTTATAAATATTTGTTTATGATGTCAAATCACAATAAAATGACCAAATTACCCCCATTAAATTTAAAATATTTACAATTTCACCCATGTAGCACATTTTGACTCATGAGGAGTAGAATTGTAATTTTACCAATGGCTAAAAACCAACTTTCCAAATGATAAAAAATATAAAAAAGTCAACTTTTAACTTTTGCTGCAAACCTAAAAAAATGGCTAAAAGCCAAGTTCCCAAAATAATTATAATTTTGATGTGACATTTTATTTTATTAATTTTTTAACCTATTTTATCTTTTTGTGAGTAATTAATCCTTCATTTGGGATGTGAATTGACTTTTTGGCTATTTTAGCCTAGGGCTAAAAAGCCTTATTTGGGATTAGTTTTTTGGGAAATATTTTTTCCCCCTAATTTCCCCCCCTCCGAATCTCCCTAATTTCAGAAGAGAGAGAGAGAGAGAGAGAGAGGGGGGAGTCGTGCTAAGAAGAGGAGGAGCTCCGGCCTCCAGTCCTCGCAGCTCGACGCCTCTGCCTCTGCCTGATCGTCGTCGCAGGCCGATCATCGTCTCCGCCTCTGCCTCCTCCGCCCACACCTCCGTCTCTGTCCCCGCCCCCCGCCTCCGCCTCCAGCCCAATTTATTAGCCCCCTCCAGTCCCTCCTTCTTCCTCCTCCTCCTTCTTCCTTCTCTTTTGCTTCTTCTTTCTTCGTCTTCCTTCGTCTTCTTCCTTCTGTCTCTGATTTTCTGATTGAAAAAGAAAAAAAAAAAAAAAATTAAACGACGAAACGACGTCGTTTCATCGATTAGGGGGATTCGGGGGGACTCAATTCGAGCTCTCTAGCACTGCTCTAGTTTTTTGACTTTTGTGAGAGAACAAATAAAATGATTATGGTTTGAATGTGATTTTGTCTTATTAACTTTTTAACTTATTTTATCTTTTTATGACTATTTCAGCCTAAACATGACATGCCAAACATAGCCTAAGCCAAAAAGCCAAACCAAACCTATGTGTTTAGTTTTTGAGCAATTGGATGTTGAGATTTGAAGGTTTATTTTATGCATGCGGATTAAATATTTACTTTCAATTTGAACCTTTTTGTGATAGATTTTTATTGATATTGGATTTGACTATCCATTTTTTCCAGTTTGATTTGTGTTGATCTCAATAAATTAATAAGTAGTTTGAGGTTGTTTATCCTCTCCTCTAATCAACTTGTGTATTGTTGAGATTAATTACATGACATTGTTAATATAAAATAAATAAAGAAAAATTTAAAAGTACTTTTTGATAGGTTCCAAAGGTGACAAACATTCTGAATTTTATTCTTTTAGAAAGGATTGAATCCACCTGTTACTGCATTTTCTAAAATATTTGCATGGAATAAAGAAATAATTAACTTTTTCATCTATTTACAATGTTTCATTGTTTCAATAAAATTGTTGTAGGTGTCCTGACAACCAACTTGATACATTACACAATAAAAAAATCCACAATTATAAATACGGCTGTGATTGAGGCCTCGAAAATGAGGCCCGAAATTGTCTCGAATGTAATTTTTTTTTTTTTTTTTTTTTTTTTTTTATATCTGGGCCAATACATTACAAAAAATAATAATAATAATAATAATAACAAGCAAAGCATAAACCCAGCAAAAAAAAAAAAAAAAAAAAATTCAAACCAAATTTGAGCCAAAAAATTTGAGGCCTCAATCATTTTTCTTATAAATAAATCCTGTGCATAGTACGCATAGATCACTAGTTAACAAGTACGGCTTATGGACCAAATTTTGGTAAGTCATTTTACAAAAGAGTGTTTATAAGTCTATATTGAGGTCCCGTTGGGTTTGAGGATTGGGAGATTCTTGAGTATGGGGCTAGTAGTTTTTTTTTTTTTTTTTTTTTTTTTTTTTTTTTTTTTTTTTTTTGAAGGATTTTCTCTAGTTCACAAAGTGGATTGGACAGTATTAGTAGGCCTATAAGGCTCACCACGGGTTTCATTTCGGTAATCTGAACTATTCAATGTGTAAAACTCGTCGAATACTTCATCTCCGTAAAAAATTATATTGATCGAATATCGATAGCTCTTTAATCAGAACTTATTTTTGACAATAATTTATTTTTAAAATAACATTTGTCATTAAAAAAATATGATTTGATCAAGGAATTATCAATATTCAATTAACATAATTTTTTATAATAATAAAATACATGACAAATTTTATACATAAATAATTTTAATCATTGAAATATAACCCGTGATAAGCCTTATGGTCCAATAATACTGTCCAATCTACTTTGTGGATTGGAAAGAAGTTTCGTCCTTTTGTATTTTTGGGACAAGTATTGAGGATAGTTCAATAGTTGTGATATGGTGTGTTCATTGTCAAATGTTGGGATAGCACAAATTTTAGCGATAAGTTCATTATTGTTAAGAAAATTCCAAAAAGAAAAAAAAAAAGTTTGACTTTTGTAATAAAATAAATTTTTTATTTTATCAATTTAAATAACCAACTTATTTTCATTAAGTAAAATCGATAAAAAAATAATATTTTAATCATTAAATTCAATAGACATATACACTTATATTGAATTTAAATATTAGTTTTTTTTAGTCGATTTTACTTAATAGAAATAGACAAATGATTTAGATTGAAAATAAATCAAAATTTTTAATTTAAGTTGACAAAATTAAAAATTCTTGGATTATTTTGTTATAAGAGTTAAATTATGGAGTTTTTTTCTTCTTCTAATTTTTCCATCATTTTTTAATAAAACAAAAAATTCTTAAAAAAAGTTTTACATGAAAGAGCCTAAATGATGTAGAGTAATACTCTAAGGTCTTACTTGATTAGCATAATTAATACTGAGAAAATTAAATTTATTGAATTAGTGTAAGATTGGTTATTCAACTGATTTAGTCATATAAATATGGAAAAATTAGTGAAATATTCCTCTCCAACTTTGGATAGTAAGAGAGATCTAATATGTTTTTTCTTATTACTTGTCTCCGTTTGGTAAGTTGGTTTGTGGCTATTTTAGCCACAACAAACAAAATATCACATCCAACTCATAATTATTACACTCTTCTCTCACAAAAAAAGTCAAAAAAGCCAAAAAACTCTTCCCAAACCAAGCTTTTTAGCCCAGGCTAAAATAGTCAAAAAAACCAAAAAACTAACACACTTCCCAAACGGATGCTCAATAATATTGTTATAGAAATTTTAACTTGTCATAAAAAAAAATTCTACTGAAATTTCTCTATGAAATTTCTCTTTAAAGAGTTGAAATTTCTCTGTGAAAAAAGAAATTTCTTTGTAAAGAGTTAAAAATTTCTGTGAAAATGTTGAGAGATCCTAATTATTATGAAAATATTATATCATTTATTTTATAAAATCCTAATATCAAGAATATTAAACTAAAAATTCATATAAATAATTCTCTCTTTCCTATTTTTTTATTTTACAATCAATACAAAAATATATAATTTCAATTATATTTTTCTTTTACATTATTAGTTATGTAATTAAAAAATTATCACTTTTATTAAATAAAATATTCATTAAAATCTAATTAAAATAATAAAAGTTTATAATCCACCAAATCAAAGATGTCCTAAAATCACCAAATAACTTTTTTATTTGAGTAATGTTAGGAACTCTAAAAATTCTACGAAGATTTTTACCAAATATCTCACATGGTAAATTTTTTTATAAAACTTTTAGAGTCTCATGTGAGACATGTTATAGAACTTTTGATAAAATTTTTAAAATCTCTAACAATTTTTTTTTTTCTATTTTGTAGAGAAAAGTGGGAATTGCAGTAGAGAAAGAGGAGCAAGGATCCCCTCCTTGACTCCCTACTTAATGGGTTATTGGGTTCACTTTTGGGCCCAATTTTGATAATTCGAACTGTTTACATTTTAAAATTTATCATGTACATCATATCTGTAAAAAATCAAATTAATCGAATATTGAAAGAACTAAAAACCATTTATTAAAAAAAATAATAAATAATTTTATTGTTTAATAAAACTTTTAATTTTCTTGATTTTTGATATCCGATCGATTTAATTTTTTACAAATATAATATATGTAATAAATTTTAAAATATCAACAATTCAAATTATTAAAATTAGACTCAAAAATAGATCCAATGACAAGTTAAGTATGAGATTTAAGGTGAGAATCCTTGAACGAAAAAGAGTCCCAAATTGACACGGTTTTGTAGTTTGGGACCCACCAATCGTCCTTTTACCTTTGAAGATGGCAAAAGACAAAAGCTCAACTACACGTTTTTTTTTGTTTTTTTATTTTATAAACGATGCAAAAATAATTGAGACCTCAAATTTTTTGGCTCATATTTGGCTCGAATTTATTTTTTTTTTTTTTTTGCTGGGTTGATGCTTTGCTTGTTATTATTATAATTATTTTTATTATTTTTTTTTGTAATGTATTAGCCCAGAAAAAAAAAAAAAAAAAAAAAAAAAAAAAAAAAAAAAAATTTACATTCGAGGCAATTTCGAGCCTCATTTTCGAGGCCTCAATCACAGCCGTAAACGATAAGGGTGTCCGGACCAATTTTTTCTTTCGGCAATGCTACGTAGCTCAAATTTTGTGGCTCAAAAGTGGCTCAAATGGCCAAAACGACGTCGTTTTGAGTACAGAACAACATAAAAATGGCCAAAACGACGTCGTTTTGGCCATTTGAGCCACTTTTGAGCCACAAAATTTGAGCTACGAGACATTTTCCTTTTTCTTTTTGATCTAGTCATAAGTGAGTCATTTGTGCCGGAACTAAAAAATTTCAATAAAAAATTATGTGAAAAACATATCTACTACTCATTGAGGACAATTACTTTTGTATTTACCATAACATCCGTGCGTTTTGTGCTATGCACGGACTTTGTAAATAATTAAAAATTATTTTTTAAAATAAATAATAATTTAAAATTAATTAAATTTTAACTATTTTATTATAATTTTTTTTGGCTATTATATTATTAATTGTATATTCTAAATTTTTAATAAGAAATAAATGTCATAATTTTATTGATAAAAGATGAAAAAAAGTATAATAAATTACAAAATAAATTTATGATAAAGTAAAAATACATTTTGTCCTATAAGTTTTTAAGTTTTAGATTATTTTATGTTAAAATTTGTCTAATTATATATAGCTAAAAATTTCATTCATATTTTTTATTCAAATATTTTTAAATTACAAATAAATAAATTTTATTTAGACTATTATTTTAAATCTCAAATTAGATGTAATATAGATTTGGTTA
Source organism: Camellia japonica (assembly GCA_030407325.1). Lineage (NCBI taxonomy): Eukaryota > Viridiplantae > Streptophyta > Magnoliopsida > Ericales > Theaceae > Camellia > Camellia japonica. The sequence continues at coordinate 56,715,396 of JAPPVO010000016.1, forward strand.
TATTTTAAATTTTCATATACAGTGTATATCTTATTCCACACATTTTTCATTCTTTTTTTAAAAAAAAATAGAAGGCTCGGATATGATTAAAACATATAGTTAAAAACAAATAAGTTTTTAAGCATGACACGTATATTTTTTTAAATTTTTGTTTACGTGTGCCATGCCAAATTCTTTTTAATTAATAAATGCGCTATAAATATTTTGGCACCTAAAAAATTCTTCGTTCTTTAGACACCAAATGTATTGTTTAGTTTTCAAAAATAAAAATATAAAATTTTGAAATAATTTTTTTTTAAATTTGAAATTATGTAAGACTAAAATTATATTTGAAATTTCCTTTCAAATATTTTTAAATTTCAAATTAAACATGAGTTAGATGTGGCTAACCTTTTTTTAAAAAAAATAAAATTCTATATTAAGATTTTTAAATCCTAAAATCATAGATATGATTAGATGGACTAATATTTCGGTGCCGTGTGTATTTCGTAATGTTCACAAATTTTTATAAAAAAAATTAAGAAATTTAGATTAATACTGTGTAACTCATAGAGCCTTTCAAATGAAAAATCTATTTTGCTTAATATATAGTATAGATTTTTGTTTTAATTTTAGGAAAAATTGCAGAATTTGTATTTAGGAAAAAATAAAATAAAATTATAGGGAATCAAATTTTTTGTAAAAATAAGGAATCAAATTTAATTACACTAGTAGGTATGAGAAATTGAAAAACAATTACAAAAATTTATTATTATGCCCCTCTTTCTCTTTCTTCTCAATTTTTTTATTTTTTTATTTTTCTTCCTCTTTCCTTTCTTAGGCTTTGTTTGATTGAATTTTTAGAATCTGTTTCTACACAATTTTCAAAAAATTAGAAGCTAGTTTGACAAAAATAAACACTAAAAAGATTAATTTTAAATTATTTATCCCAAAAAAAGAGAAAATTATATAAAAATAATATGTTTTATTTTTCTCACTAAATTAGTTTTTGAAAATTTCAGAACTATTTTTAGAATTTATTTAAAAAAAATAAGAACTTGTTTGATGAAAATAAACATCAAAAAGATTTTTTTGAAAATTTAAAAATTATTTCTACCCTCCTAAAAGATAAAATTATATAAAAATCATAAGAATTTTTATTATTATTTCATTGCTTTCACCATATTAATTTTTATATTTTTTAAAATAATCTGAAAATAGATTATAAAAACCAAACCACTTTGCTATCTTTCCTATAGAACTGGCATTTAAGCAGGTTGCGTTGGCTTTTTTGTTATTATTATTTTTATTTGATTCATATAAGATATTACAATGAAACCTAATGAATTACAATTATAATAATGAAGAAAAAAACTCTCATAGTGGAAGAGAAAGCCTCAATTAAGACACGGGTAATAAAATTTACACGCAGGTGGAGAAATACAAACCACTGACCTCTTAAAGAGGTGCAATAGTTCTGGCCAATCAAACTAGACTTGTTAATTTGGGTTGAGTAAGTTAAAAATTTAGAATTGAAAAGGATAATAATTTACATACAACTATAATATTTTCATAATTTTAGCCACAAATTAATCAACTCGTACTATGTTATTCAAAATCTAATTTGACAAATCAATATATAAACCAATCAAATTAAAGAAAAATATGGAACGAAAATGAGAGGCCTCTGATTAATATAGTTCCTAGGATTGAGGAGGAACTGTGTATTGGCAAATGCAAGATAAATTTACATAGGGCAAACTTCACTTTGCCCCCTGTAGTTTGGGCTAGGTGCGATTTATTCCCTAATATTCAGAAATCACTATATAACCTCCATGTGGTTTGTAGATTAAAACGCATTGTTAACTTTTCTATCTAAGATAGCAAAATGTGAAAGTCACCCGCCTCTAAAGAGAGTGAGGTAGTTTTTATGATAAAAATATCCTTTCTACCTCTTCAAATTTACAAAAGATGCCATTCTATTTTTCAACCTTCAAATTTACAAAAGATGTCATTCTATTTTTCAACCTTCTTTTTCTTTACCTCTTCTCTCTTCCCCTCACACCACCACCCATATCTATCGCACCACCACCGTAGCCCCTCCTTTCACACCCCATCCTTAAACCTCCTCCCATATCAAATTGATTCATTCTCAAAATTATGTTTCACACACACACACACACACACACACATATATATATGTACAGTGAAGAAATAATATGGTTATACAAACACATATACATTCATATACATATACATCATTAGATATTTATTTTTCTGGAATCATATATATCATCATATACATATAAATCATTTTATATATATATATATATATATATATATATATATATGTTTTTCTAGAATCAACATTGATGATGTTACTGATCCCAGGAAAGGCGAGTCGGGTCAACCCACACTTCCAACACCTTTCACCGGTCTCGGAGCTCACTGGTGGTGCCTGCAAAAAGGTCCAATAGGGAATAGGAGTCCCCCAACGGACCCTCTGACGATCAAGTTAGAAAAGAGAAGATTGACTGTGTAGAGAGAGAGTGAGTGAGAGAGAGAAGAAGAACGGAAAACTTAACCTTTGATGTGTCTTGGAAGCCTCCTTATATCCTTTGTCCATCATTTCCTTGTCCACTCTGACCTGTCGTGTTGGCCGAAAGTCTATACTCTAGCTTGCATTGTTCACGATGAGGCTGTCTATTCCGACGTGAAAGGGTTTCGCATTTAATGTTGTAGGAGCATCATTAATGGCTGATGTGTGGTGCAATAACTCTGCAAGATCTTTGTCTGCTTACGTGGCTGGTTCCCTGCTTGATAAGTGTTTAGATGCCATTAGTTCCTGGTTCAACGTCGGGTTCTCTCTGGTGTTGGACTTTAGTATTTGAACCGTGAATTGGGCTTTTGTAGGCCCACCGAAGTCAGTAGTCCCCCATTCCCAAGTGCAGCTTTAGTCCAACGAAGAAAATAAGAAGGAAGATAGGGAGTGTATAGGGCCGAGCGAGAGGGCCGACCATGAGGGGGGGTCGAACGCGAAGACCGACCGAAAGGGGGGCCGACCACAAAGGGGGGCCAAGCGAGAAGACCGATCGAAAGGAGAGCCGACCGCGGAGGGAGGCCGAGCACGAAGACCGACCGAGAGAAGGCCCGACCGCGAAGGGGGGCTAACCGAGAAGACCGACCGAGAGAAGGGCCGCCGCGAAGGGGGGTTGAGCAAGAAGACCGACCGAGAATAGGGCCAACCACGAAGGGGGGCTGAGCGAGAAAACCAACCGAGAGGAGGGCCGACTGCGAATGGGGGCCGAGCAAGAGGTGGTGACAGCATGCAGGGCTCGAGGAGTGATGAGGCACGTGATGATGTGAAGTGGAATAGACGGGGAAGGGAAAAAGGGTAGGGAATCGTGGTTGTACACGTGGTATGATCTAAACTAATGGTGAGGGGAGGTGATGCGTTAGTAGGAAGCGAAAGGTTAGGACTAGGATAGGATATAGAAAATGTGGAAGTTGTAACTTTTGAAATTTTCAAACTGCCGAAATTTAACCTTGATCCTTGGGAAATAGGCAAACCGTAGACATTTGGAGTTATCCGTTTTACATATCTCATTACGAGAAACCAACACATCCCAGACCTGACCTCATTCGTTTCGTGTGACACTCCCTTCTAACAATTTGTGAACTTCGTCACGCCTGCGTCCGAAGCAATATATAGAAACGTAAAAGAGATGGCTCGAGACGAAGCGCCAGCCATGAGGTTAGAGACATTAGGTGAAGACAATGCAGTGAAGTTAGCGGAGCAATATAAGACGGAGATGCGGGAAGAAAGAGAGGCGGAGCAAACGGTGCGACCTCATTCGTCCACAATGATCGTGGCCGCGAGGCCGATTAGCCAAGTGGGACCTGACCACTGGCACACCAAGGCTGACAAATCGATGTTTACAACAAAGGAGTTTGAGGAGGTGCGTAAGAAGTACCAAATTCCTGCGGAGATAGAGTTGAAGTTGCCGACGTCTAAGAAGAAGGCGTCGGATGCGCGTCCGATGGAGTTCATGCTGTACGAGGAGGCGTTGCGGAGGGGTCTGAGGTTGTCGCTCCCACAAATAGTGGTGGACGTGCTGAACCGGTTAGAGGTGGCGCCAGGTCAGCTTATGCCCAACACGTGGAAAATATTACTGGCCTGCGCGATCGCATGGCCACAGGCGACTGAGGGAGCAGCGATGACGGTGAATGAGTTCTTTTCTTGTTGCAAGGCTTCTGATCAATAAGAAACATGGGTGACCTTGCAGGCGGTGGCAGGTAGAGGATTAATGGCGGGTTTGCCATCGTCGGTGAAGGGGTGAAGACCAAGGTGGTTTTACGTATCAGCAAATGGCGAAAGGGGGGTGCACACAATGTGGAAAATTTCCATCAAGTCGGTGGAGCCAAGGCTGGAGGCAGAGGCAGAGAATAGGGTTAAACGGGTGAAGGAGTGAAGGGAGAAGGAGGGCATGAAGTGGGATGACCTTGTCCAACCTTCAACCTTGTTTGCCTTAAGCCTGGGGCCACAGTCGACCGAGGAGGACCCTGCGCCGGAAGAGTTAGAGACGAGAAAGAAGATGTAGGAGGTAGAAGATAAAAGGGCATTCGCCAAGGCAGACAAGTATAAAGAATCATAGTTAGGCCTTGCGCCTAAGCTGGTTATGAAAGAGCTAGTTCGACCACGCCTCAAGCCTCTGGGAGATAAGGATCTGACTGATTTTGCACCGCTGCCGCCCCCAGTGGATCCGCTAAAGGAGATGAGCAAAAAGGAGGTGGAGGCGATGTTGATGAAAAAGAAAAAAATAAGGGCAGCTGTGGAGGAGAGTGAGGGGGGGCCAGTGTTGAAGAAGGTGAAGGAGGGGATCACGGAGGTAGCCCCAGAAGTAGAGGTGTGGGAGACAAGGATGGGGGTAGGAGAGGCTATAGGCCCAAGTGCCCAAGTCATGAGTAGAGTAGCTGAGTCAAAGCAGTTGGTGGAAGGTGAAAGATTGGAAGAGCAATCGCCCAAGGGTGTGCCTGTACAAGAAGTGTCCCATAGTCCTAAGGTAAGGAGGAGGCGAGCGAGTAGAGTGGAGATGAGGGGGATGTTGAAGACCGCCACGTATCATGTTCGTGCGGTGGCCGGTCGTTCGGCAGAAGAATGAGGTAAAACCAGGCTCGCCGTAGACCGTCTCTTGGGGGTAGTGGAGGATGCAGCCGTGCAGTCGATGGCGCAATTTACAGAGGCCGACCTCCTGAGAGGGTTCTGCTCAGCGCAAATGGAAGTAACGGCCTTGGCGGCGGCCCTGCTGAATAAGGCGGTGCGGGCGAAGGTAGAGGCAAAGCCGCTGAAGGCCCAGCTGGAAGGGATGAAGGCTGAATTGCAAAATTTAAAAGTGAAGACGGCGGGCTGAAGGAAAACCGCGCGCAGTGCCTGTGCAAAGAGCCTGGACTATGTGCAAAGGGCGAAATAGATGGAAGTATTAGCGGTAGTGCAGAGCTACTTGGCGGAGCGCGCTACCTTCAAGCTCGCTGTCGCCAAATTGGAGCTGGAAATGGTGCGCCACAAGGCGATATCCCTGGAGTTTGAGTTGGCGGGCAAACGGAGGAAGGTAGACGTGATCCAAGAAGCTTGCAACACCGCTAAGGAAAGGTTGGAAGAGGCCCTCTCCAGCAACGAAGATCTGTGCGACCAGGCCTTGAAAGACAAGCAAGAAGTAGATGGGCGCATTGCGGAGTTGGAGAGAACGCTGGGAGATGAGAGGGCTAAAATGGCCTCTTAGAGGGCGGTGTACCCAAACCTCTGCGTGGTGGCAGTGGAGCAATTTAAAGGGTCTGTCGAATTCCAGATGGCCATCAATGCAGCGGTCGCGAAGAGTTTGGCCAAGGAGGGTGAAGGGGGTACTGGGCCATCAGGAGTGGTCGTTGAAGGAAGGAGCGAAGAAGAAGTGATCCAAAGCTTCCAGTGGTCAGACTTCTACAAGCACAAGATGAGCCAGTACTGGGACAACTGCTGGATGAGCTTCAAGTATAAGGCACAAGAGCTATTCCCAGATGTGGACTTCAGTGTCATGAAAGTAGGAGAGGACGACGTCGCCCAAACTCCCCTGGATGAGGGGGTGGAAAAGGAAGATCTGGCGTCCAGCGAAGGGGAGTGAAGGCTCAATGCTTTTTTCTTTTTTTTTTTGTAATGAAATGAATGTGATTTCTGTAATAAAGTATATAATGTTGCAAGTTGTTAATAAATAAAAGTGCCAGTTCTGTTATGGTTTTTTTTTTTTTTTTTTTTTTTTTTTTTTGTGAATGGTAAAATTGGATAAGTAATCTAAGTTGTATGAATGGTAAAATTGGATAAAAAATCTAGCTTAGGTAAAAATGACCTGGAATAAGAATGAATTGAGATTTAACTAAGTAGTGGCACTATGTACAACTCAGTCTGGCTGGGTTGGCTCACTCAAATTGGTTGAACTCATCATGCTCAGTCTGGCTGAGACTTGGAGGGCTCAGTCGGGCTGAGGCTTGGCTTAACTCAATCAGGCTGAGCTCTTCATGCTCAGTCTGGCTGAGACTTGGAGGGCTTAGTCGGGCTGAGCTCTGCATGCTCAGTCTGGCTAAGACTTGGAGGGCTCAGTCGGGCTGAGGCTTGGCTTAACTCAGTCAGGCTGAGCTCTTCATACTCAGTTTGGCTGAGACTTGGAGGGCTCAGTCGGGCTGAGGCTTGGCTTAACTCAGTCTGGCTAAGCTCTTCATGTTCAGTCTGGCTGAGGCTTGGCTTAACTCAGTCAGGCTGAGCTCTTCATGCTCAGTCTGGCTGAGACTTAGAGGGCTCAGTTGGGTTGAGCTCTTCATGCTCAATTTGGCTGAGACTTTGAGGGCTCAGTCGGGCTGAGGCTTGGCTTAACTCGGTCTGGCTGAGCTCTTCATGCTCAGTCTGGCTGAGACTTGGAGGGCTCAGTCGGGCTGAGGCTTAGCTTAACTCAGTCTGGCTAAGCTCTTCATGCTCAGTCTGGCTGAGACTTGGAGGGCTCAGTCGAGCTAAGGCTTGGCTTAACTTAGTCTGGCTGAGTTATTTATGCTCAGTCTAGCTAAGACTTGGAGGGCTCAGTCAGGCTGAGCTCTTCATGCTCAGTTTGGCTGAGACTTGACGAGCTCGATCTGGCAGAGACATGGTCTAAAACTTGTCATTGAAACTCGACATAGATAATGGAGATATGAAATTGTGGTCATTGAGACACAGTCTGTCAATCACAAATTTACATCGTGTATGGAAAGGACAAAAATGAACAAGTGTTCAGATCGACAAAAGAGAACATATAACTGAGTGTAATCAGTTCCGTTGGTGGAGCATGGGAGATGTTAGCAAAGAGCTGGCATTTATCACACTTAAGCACGAATTTGTTGGCATCTTGATTGAGCGTGGGCCAGAAGTAGCCGGTGCGAAGGATTTTATGGGCCAGAGATCTTCCACCTGAATGATTACCACAAATGCCCTCGTATACTTCTCTCATCACAAAGGTCGCTTGAGCAAGACTGAGACACTTGAGGTATGGTCTTGAGAATCCCCGTTTGTATAGCAGGCCGCTGATAAGGATATAATTGGACGACTGGGCTCTGACTTTAGCGGCCTACTGTTTATCATCCGGTAACTCCCCTCGTGTCAAAAATGGAATGATATCTTAAGCCCATGGGATAGGTTCGTTCTAGAGGAAATGGATCTCCTATGGATTTGGCAAAGTTGCCGAATGGGTTAGGTATTCAATGCGAATGCCATGAATGAAGTCTGACTGGTTGGTCGAGGCTAACTGAGCCATTTCGTCCGCCTTAGAGTTTTCTGACCTAGGGATGTGTCTGATCTGGAAAGTATTGAAGAGGCAGACAAGAAGAAGGGTAATGTCCCTGTATGCTTGCATCGTTTCCTCCTTTGCATCGAACTCCCCAGCAATCTGTCCAACAATCAGTTGAGAATCACTAAATACCTAGATATGGCTTACACCAATGTCTCGGGCTAGTCGAAAACCTGATATCAAGGCCTCATACTGAGCCTCATTATTACTTGCGTCAAATAGGAAACGGAGGGCACACTTGAAGTACTCACCCTCTAGGGTGGTGAGGATTAGACCGGCTCCACTACCCTCTTTGCGGGATGAGCCATCAACACTAAGGGTCCAAGAGTGGGGGTCTTCTGCATCAGTGGTGAAGTGTGCTAGTGGAGGAGGTACGTTCGGAGTGAGATTGGTGAACTCCAAGATAAAATCAGCGACACCTTCGCCTTTGATTGTTGTTCGAGATCGGTAGGAGATTTCAGATTGACTTAGCTCGACGGACCATTGCATAAGTCTTCCTAATGATTCTGGTTGTTGCATGACCTTTTTCAGAGGCTAGTCAGTGAGAACCACTATGGAGTGAGCTTGTAAATAAGGTCAGAGGCGTCTAAATGCTATGACCAAGGTGAGGGCCATTTTTTCTAACAGAGTGTAGTTCTGTTCTGCCCCCCTAAGAGTGCGGCTAATGTAATAGACTGGGCATTATACTGAGCCGTCTTCCCGGATTAGGGCAGCACTAACCGTAGTGTTTGACACAACCAAGTAGAGGAAGAGGGTTTCGCCTGGCAGCACTTGAGAGAAAAAGGGAGGGTCGGCCATACACTGCTTCAGTTGTTGGAAGGCCTCCTCAGATTTGGTGCTCCATTCAATCGCCTGTCGAAGGACTTTGAAAAATGGAAGACACTTGTCGATTGCTCGGGAAATAAAGCAGTTGAGGGCGGCAACTCTGCCCGTGAGCCGTTGAACCTCATTGACCGTTCTGGGAGACCGCATTTCTATGAGGACCTTGATCTTTTCGGGGTTAGCCTCAATGCCTTGTTGACTAACCATGAAGCCCAAGAACTTCCCAAATCCCATACCGCAGACGCACTTCTCCGAATTCAGCTTCATCTGATATTTGCATAAGGTTTCGAAGGTCTCTCGCAGGTCTGCAAAGTGATCGGAGGAGAGTTTACTCTTGACTAACATATCATCGACGTAGACTTCCATGTTCCAACCTATCTAGTGTTGAAAGATGGCATTAACCAGGCGTTGATAAGTTGCTCCGACATTCTTCAAACCGAATGGCATAACACGATAATGATAAGTCCCTCTGTTGGTAATGAAGGAGGTGTGCTCCTGGTCAGCCGGGTGCATCAGGATTTGATTGTAGCCGGAGAAGGCATCCATGAAGCTAAGCATCTGATGTCCTGCAGTTGCGTCAACCAACAGATCTATCCGGGGGAAGGGATAACTATCTTTGGGGCAAGCTCGATTGAGGTCGGAATAGTCAACGCAGAGTTGCCATTTACCATTATTTTTGCGGACCAAGACTACGTTGGATAGCCACCTGGGGTAGTCCACGTTTTTTATGAACTGTGCTTTCAGTAGTTTGTCCACCTCAGAGGTGATGAGAGTATTGCGTTCTAAGTGAAAAATACGCTGCCTCTATCGAAAAAGTCAGAAGTGGGGCTCAATATTGAGACGATAAGTGATAAAAGAAGGATCGATACTTGGCATGTCTGAATGGGTCCAGGCAAAGACATCGTTGTGCTCGGCTAATAGAGCCGTGAGATCGGCCTTGGCCTGAGAGGATAGTTGGCTGCCAATCCTGGCTATTTTGGCTGAATTAGTAGGATCGATAGACACTTCAACAAGTTCCTCCATTGGTTTCCCTTTGACTAACTCTTCCTCGTCTTTGATGTCGAGACCTTCGATGATCATAGCCTCCTTTATTTCGACCTCCTTTAGTGAGGCGACGTAACATGCTCTGGCTATCGTCTGCTCACCCCTCACGGTGCCGACCCCGAGGTCGGTCGGGAATTTCATGGCTAGATGGTATGTGGAGGTGACAGCTTGGAAAGCGTTGAGAGCCGTGCGTCTAAGGATTATGTTATGTGCAGAAGGACAATCGACGACGAGGAAAGTGAGTAGCTTGGTGGTCTGCCGTGGATATTCTCCGATAGTGATGGGAAGATCGATGGAGCCTATGGAGGTCACCCGATCATTAGTGAAGCCAACTAGCGGGGTTTGGAAAGGGGACAACTTTTCTTCTTCGACCTTGAGTTGGCAATAGGCGTTCAGGAAGATGATGTTTGAAGAACTGTCGTTGTCGACAAGCACCCATTTGACTTTGTAATTGGATAGGAGAGTGGAGATGACGAGGGGGTCGTCGTGGGGGTAACGAATGCCTGTGCAGTCAGCCTTTGTAAAGGTGATGGGTTCAGACCATTACTTGGGCTGTTTGAAGGGGCGATCCAATGTCGTGACTTCCTTATCGGAGCCTTGTTTGATTTTTCTAAGTTCGGCTCGCTGGGCCGAACGAGATGGCCCTCTACATGCGAGCCAGCCAGCGATGACTCTGATCTCTCTGACCGAGGAAACGGGATTGCCTTGTGTCCGGGGTTGTGATGGGGGCAGATCATTGTCTCGCTTAGGTTGTGCGGGTTGTTGGGGGGGTATGTCGACAGTGGTCCCCCGGTGGGTCGGTCCTTGGTCGTTGCTGGGGACGAGCTGCCGTGAACCGATTGAGGCGTCCTTGGCGTATCAAATCCTCTACCTGGTCTTTAAAGTTAACACATTCCTCAGTGTTGTGGCGATGGTCCTGATGGAAATGGCAGTACTTGGATTGATCTCACCGGTTGAAGGGAGATCGTGATAATTGAGGCCATTTCAGGTTGTAATCTCGTTGAATCTAGTTCAAGACTTGTTCCATGAGGGAATTGAGAGGGGTGTATCGCTCAAACCGACCGGGCGGTCGGGTAGGTATCGATCGGTCGGCTCGAGCGAGTCGGTCAGTATATTGAAGGGGTTGTTGTGTATATTGGGAGGATCTAGTTTCGGGTTCTTTTCTTTTATCCTCAGGGGTTGAATTTTTAGGTGTGGTATCTTGGCAAGCTGCCAAAGAGTCTTCGGCATTCATATATTTTTGGGCTTTGGAAAGGAAGGTGGCCATGGCGGTCGGAGGGTTTTTAGAAAGGGAGAAAAGGAAATCGGATGGTCATAAACCGGCCATGAAGGCTGTAAGGATGACATTGTTGTCGTTTTCCGCCACCTGTAGGGCCTCGGTGTTGAAACGGGTGACAAAGCTACATAGTGACTCCCCTTCCGTCTGTCGGATATTAAGCAGTTAAGTTGCCGGGCGCTACTGGCGCTGAGCACCAATGAAATGGCTTAGGAAGGAATCACTTAGGTGTTGGAAAGTAGAGACAAAGTCCAGCGGTAGCTGACTAAACCATAGTCGAGCCGACCCCTTAAGGGTTATGGGGAAAGCCCGACACATGATCTCGTCAGGAAAAGCATGGAGGATCATAAGGGTCATATAGGTCTCCAAATGGTCAACCGAATCCATTTTGCCGTTGAAGGAGTCGATTTAGGGCATTTTGAACTTGGGGGTAGGGGTTTGTCCCTAATGGAGGCAACAAACAGGGAGTTGGCTGTTGTAGAGGGTTTATTCTGTATGTTCTGCATGACTCCTTAAAGCTAGAGTTTCATGGCTCGGAGTTCCGTATCCCAAATAGGAACATTGTCCCTTCCAGGGTGCAGTGAGGGCACTACTAATCTCTCCTTCAGGGGCAGGTGCTTGAATTGATGGATGTAAACCCCGAGGTGGTGGGTTCATGTCTTGAGGTGGGGCTTGTAGACCCTCTAGGTTGGAGAGGTGGGCTTGTTGTAAAGGATGGCTCGGGGTCCGTTCTCAATTGGAAGAGATATCTTGTGGTGGTGGAGGAGGTATAGGGAGGTTTTGCTGGAGTAAAGTGTTAATCAAGGTCTGGTTTTGCTCGGCCAAGTGGTTAATGTTGTTGGTGAGCTCTGTGAAGTACTGAAGTGGGTTGTTTGGGTTGGGAGGGTCGGCTTGGGGGTCGATGACATTGTGTTAAGAAGCTATGGATCTCGTTGTAACCATCCACCTCGATGGCGGGTAAGGAGAAATTATCGGGAACGAGTCTCTGGCAACAATGAGCATAACTGTTACCCGGAGTGGCTTTCCCACAGACGACGCCAGCTGATGATGTTGCTGATCCTAGGGAGGGCGAGTCGGGTTGACCCACGCTTCCAACACCTTTCACCGATCTCTGAGCTCACTGGTGGTGCCTGCAAAAAGGTCTAACGGGGAATGGGAGTCTCCTAGCGAACCCTCCGACGATCAAGTTAGAAAAGAGGAGATTGACTGTATAGAAGGAGAGAGAGAGTGAGAGAGAGAAGAAGAACGGAGAACTTAACCTTTGATGTGTCTTGGAAGTCTCCTTATATCCTTTGTCCATCATTTCCTTGTCCACTCCGACTTGTTGTGTTGGCCGAAAGTCTATACTCTAGCTTGCATTGTTCACGGTGAGACTGTCTGTTCTGACGTGAAAGAGTTATCGTATTTAATGCTGTAGGAGCCTCATTAATGGCTGATATGTGGTGCAATAACTCTGCAGGATCTTTGTCTGCTTACGTGGCTGGTTCCCTGCTTGACAAGTGTTTAGATGCCATTGATTCCTGGTTCAATGTTGGGTTCTCACTGGTGTTGGACTTTAGTATTTGAACCGTGAATTGGGCTCTACGTGGTGGGCTAAAAGCTTTTATGGGCCCACCGATGTCAAACATCATGTTTTTGGAATCATAAAATTATTTTGGATTCATCAACATCATCATCTGAAACACAGAGCAAAAAATCATGGAGTTTATGAATTGGAGTACAACCAAGAGCAAAATGATAATTTTTGGGTTTTTGTTTTGGGTTTGATATGTATATATGAAGATGAAATTGTAAACTAGGTTTAATATGAATATATCAAGAGAAAGATAAAGATGAGATTATATATGTATATATATGTATATGTATGTACACATATAAAGTTTGAAGTGGAGAGAGAGAGAGAGAGAGAGAGAGAGAGAGAGAGAGAGAGAGAGAGAGAGAGAGAGAGAGAGAGAGAGTATAATTGTCAATTTACTTCTATTAACAGAAGTTAGTGTGCCTTTCGATCTAGTAACCCCAGGGCATTATGCGGTCATTTCTGAATGTTAGGAGATTAAACTATACCTGACCCAAATCACATGAAATAAAGTACAATTTGCCCATTTACATATACATATAGGCAAATTGGATCAGTTTATAGGTAAATTTGATCATTTTTAAACTGAATACAAATTGACTCGTCAACTTTTATCTTCATTTTACCAATTTAACTCAAACCCCTCACCTTCTTAAACCACATAAATTGATTTGAGTTCATTTAAATCAATGCAAATTTACGAGTTGACAAAAATTTTTTATTTTTGGTAATTTTTTTCCACATACGTACACTATTTTCTAGTGTATATTCCATCACTTACAATGAGTAGAGCCCACGCACGGACACTAAATTATGCAATAGAAAATAATTTGTCCCTAATCCTTATCCATATATTACAACCACCACCTTACAAGCCTAGACAATTTTAGCTGTACAAACAGCGATCTTTTGGCATTATCATTTGGCATCAAGATTTAAAGAAATTTCAGACTTCCAATACCGTTAAAAATTGACCCATATTAGCTGATATATGACTATTTTTAACCCATATTAGCTGATATATGACTGTATCACACCAATACATATTCTAATACTGCTATTTAAAAATATGTTTGGCATGCTTCCAAATTCGGTTTGTTCGGCCCGCCCTCTATTACAAGGAGAAGATCATTCAAGAAGTACATTGAATCCACTAAATATGATTATTTATGCTACAAAGTACCTTGTAGAATGCAAAGACATATTTTGCTTAAGAAATAAATCCTTTGTTCTTTAAACTCTCAACGGCGTCCTTGATAATTTCTTCCATAGGAATGAAATTTAAACCCAACTCCATCAGCTTCTTAGATGCATTCTTGGCCCTCAATAATCCAGGTTGAGTATCCCTCGGCAGCCTTCAAAACCGACACTAAAATAGATTAAGCAATGCCTACATCTCACAATCATTTGCTACCACATAAAATTAAGCTACCGATCAAGAATTACAATGCATCAAAAAACACTAAACGGGCATTAAAAAACAAAGGCATTTGTTAGCCAATGTCTCACGCATCGGAATTTAGGTCAAAAAATGTTTACAAGGTGAAAGACTTTAAAGTGTTATGAAATTAATGAAAAATGTTCTAAAATTTGTGAGAATTGTATCGTGTCCATCTCGTTTTTTGCCTTTTTGTTAGCAAAGTGCAAGACCCAAAATGAAAACCACCTGGTATTAATAAGTCCATCACCGGCCATTACTCAAATTTGAGAAAAAGTTTCATTTGATATGAAATGCTCCAATGACAAACTCAAATTTTACTCATTAAAAATAATAATAATAATAACAATAATAATTTCAAGAGTGTCTTTCTTTCATTTTTACCTCCAAAATATTTTCTCACGTTCTTTCCTGTACTTAAATTCCCTCCAATACCTCATGGTTTGATAATTTTTCCTTCCCCCACTTTCTCCTTTTGTACTTGCTCAAGAAAACCACAAAATTTGTTCAGACTTTTGAATCAAAGACCAACAATGGGAGGGTGTTCTTTGCACAGGTCAAGAGAGACAGATTTTTTCTTTTGCTTTGGTAGGAGAAAGAAAAGGCAACAGAGAAGAGTGTTTGAAATTTAGCTTGTTTGGTTCCAATTTCTTGAATTCAATTTTCTAAAAATTGATTTTTTACTTGTCGTATTTTTTTGTTTTTAGTGATTTTTTTTAAAATTTTAAGCAATTTTTTACTTTTTAGATACACTAAGGCCTCGTTTGGGGAGTGGCTATTTTAGCCAAAAAGTCAAAAAGTTACTAAAAGTTGTCACATCACCTCTCTACTTTTCTGCATATCTTTTCGTAAAAAGCCAAAAAATTACTAAAATAGCCTATTCCCAAACGAGGCCTAAATATAAATACAATTAAAAAATATAGTATTTGTGAAATTTTTTTAAAAAAAAATTCACTAAATACCAATTACAAAAAAAATTACGAAAATTTACAAATTTTTGTATTATTGTGTATTTATTTGATTTTTTAAAAATATTTTTTTGCAAATATTTTACTTTTTAGATACATCTTAGTTAGGTGCATCTAAAAAGTAATAAATAAATAAAAAAAAAATTTACTTAAAATATTAAAAAAAATTCACTAAAAACAAAAAAAAAACGAAAAATCAAAAACTCAATTTTCAGAAAATTAAATCCAGAAAATTGGAACCAAATAAGGTGTGCTTTTGTTGCTTATGGATGTATGTTCGTATAGGTTCGTTCAACAATGAATGGGGTTCGACCACTAGCCATTGGGCTGTTGCACTGAACTAGCATTGTTGTATGTATAGGTCACTTTAAGCAATGAATGGAGAATGCCGTTGCAAATGGCAAAGTGGTAAATAAATGCACGGTTGACATGTCATTTTTTTTACCATTGGAGATTTGAGTGAGGAAACAGGCAAACCTTGATTTGGGGGAAAGAAAAAATGCAAAACTCAAATTGACAGATTCGAGTCAAAGAGTGGAGGGGCGCTTTAAGTGATTTCAAATTGTGTAAAATGGCCGCAGATGCCCTAAGATGATCATGTTCCCATCATTGAGTAAAATGGCCGCACAATTCTATCTTTCGGATCAGAAATGATTAAACCATATGGCACAGAGTCGTTAGGTTCAGACACCATTATCAAATCAGTCTCCTAACTATAAAAGATTCAAATGGTTTTCTTATCAAAAACATTTTGCGAGTGTGGAGAGTGAAAACTGGATTCATGAACCATGTGAAAAGAGAGGGCAAAGCACATTACCTGGGGACCTTATATTCGGGGTAAAGTTCCGCAACCTTGGCAGCAAAGTCACCATAATGGGATATAGCTTCAACACACAAGTGCCTTCCAGTTGCTGATGGGTTTTCATAGAGCAATATGTGTGCTAAGGCCACATCTTTAACATGGACAGATCCCATAAAAACATCCTCATAAGTTTCAGTGCAGCCTGGCAAAGAAAAAATGTCATGTTAGTCTTCTAATTAATTGCCACACTAAGCAAAAGTTGACTCTCTGTATCATTAATAGCACCCTTTTTTATTCAACACCGTAAATAGTTTTCATGGCACAGAGAAAGCAAAGGTTAGTTTTGGTGCAACAACCCATGAAAAGCCTTTAATTTTAAGCCATATCAACATGAATCATCAATGCCATCAAAGTTGTTCTACTTGACACTGAAAGAATCAATATCAAAATATATTAGTTTACCACAAGCCAAGTTTCTGGGGCAGCTGTCAACTTAAGCAACCAACTCCTATGTATTACACCTCATGTTTTGGGTGGATTTAAATTATGGTTTCAGCTTTAATTCTGCCTTAAGCAACATGAAAAGTGATTTATTTTTAAAAAAAAATACAGTCATGTCAATTTACTCGATTATGAATAAAACAAAAGCAAAAATATTTATGTATTTTTTTGAAATTGAAAATTTTACAAACATCAACTGGGTAGATGACGCTTATCAAACAAAAAATAAAAGGATAGATGAAAATTTTGTAATCCATTAGTTTCTTACAAACTCTTTTTTTTTTTTTTTTTTCCCCCCAAATGTGTTTGCATGAACCCTAGCAGAACTACAAAGCAAAAGAATACCAAACAAAGCACCCATTCCCTCTCGTTAAATGATGCATTTACAAATCAACGATTACTTCTATAAAATCTAAATCGCTCATTTAATTTGCTGCAGAAATTACCCTGAAGAAGGAGAAGAAGCATTAACATGCTTGCATTAAGGTTTGCGGGAAGAATTGGGCCCATAGCAGTACCAGGATTCAGAACAACAACATCCAAACTTTGTTCCTTAGCAAATTCCCAAGCAGCTTTTTCTGCTAGTGTCTTAGAAACTGAATACCATAACTAGCCAAACAAATTATCCATTACAGTCCAGAATTATGAAAACCCATAGATCATGCATGAATCCTTTTAAGATAAAAGAACAGAAAATGGTTACTGTAAATAAACCACAAAATATCCCTTTGCTATTGGCACTTTCAAGCAAATAATATGCTATGATCTATGAAGCACGGATACTTTTAGAAGGGAGTCATATCCATATAGGATACCGATACTCCTCCAATACCTACTAAACGTATTGGATACTTTATATTAATTTTCTCTAATTTTGAGAAGTATCGGATGCTTTTCAGATACTCCAAATATCCAAACTATTATGCCAGTGATGTTATAGTAATTCTTGCATAGCATTAGAGTATAATTGTTGGAATAAATACAAGAATAACTTCTCAACTCTGTGCTTACTTCTTACAAAAGAAAAAACTAGTGAGATTGAAATACTACCTTACTTTTTCAAAATTTATCGAATTGATGTATCCTTATAAACGAGTCATATATGTATCTCATATCCATATACATACTTTTCAGAAAGTAAAGATAACTAAGAAAATATGATTATATTAAAATCGAATTTCAACGGTTAAACAACCAAGTAAACTTGCATACAACTCTTTTGCATATAACACATTTAAGTATGACACGGAAAAATACAAGAGCAATAAAAACAGTTTTAGACTTGATATATTAAATGATATTTTCATAGGACCAACTAAAAAAGTAGTGAAGTGGTTGGCCATTGGCTCTTTAATTAATACCAAAAGGTTTTTCACCATTCTCTGAGCTTATGTATAATTTAATACTAAAAATTATAAAACATATTTTTTTACAAACGCATTCTGGCCATAACTTTTTAGGTTTTGTCGTATCGCCATATCTATATCGTATCATACCTGTATTCCATATTTGTATCCATGCTTCATATTTTCACAGAGTAAGATACCACAGTTAACTAGGTGTCTATCTACTTGAAAATAAAATTCATTCTCATTTTTGTATAAAAAGGCGTTAAGATATTAATTACTTTTTATTTAAAAGAGTATTTACTTTTTCTTTTCTTTTTTTAGGGATGAGCATGGTCCGGTTTGGATCGGTTTGGGATAAAACAGGACCAATCCATTACCTAGGGTTCCATAAAAATTAGAACCAAACCAAACCATTAAAATCATAGAACCAAGCCAAACCAAACTATTTAAACATAGTTCAGTTCAGTTTAGTTCGATTTGGAACCACGATTTCATATAATCTGCTCACAAGAAAAATCATATAACATTTTCAAAAAAAATCAACCTATCATAAATTTTAAAAATAATAATAATATGGCCATCAAACAAACTACTCTCGTAATATTCACCAGTTAAGCAAAAACATAACATTAAGCAAACATTGTTCAATATTAATTCGCCATAATTTTTCAAAACATAAATATGCCCATTGTTCAACCATTAATTTAAACAAGGATAACATCTAGCAAATAAACATATTGTTCAACATATAGTAAACATAAAACTCTCATTAAACAAACATAAGTTATACAGTCCAGTTTAGTTTAAATCTGAAACCGTAGACCTAAATCCAGAACCAATCCACTGAGATTGGTTTCCCAATTTTCCAAACCAGAACCAAACCATGAATTAAAAAACCAAACAAACCTACCAGCTTGGTATGGATCGGTTTGGTTTGCGGATTTTTCAGTTTCCTTACTTAACCCTAATTTTTTTCCATAGATCTCTCCTACTTATCAGACTTGAACGGGTCCTTGTATTACAAAATTCATGTAGAATTAGGATACCTTAAGCTTACATTTATTCTTATTAGCAATTTGACAAAAAATAATCTTGCTGGTAAACCAAACTATTTTTTGTAAAAGCATACTTTTTCTTGTTCTTTAGTTTCTTTTTACCTTACCTCTCTACCTATTGCTTCGCTATAAACCTACAACAATGCAAAAACAAAAATATATGTATAGAATAATTCTTGGTTAAAACTAATATGAAATTCTAATTTGACTATAGTATAACAATAGGATTTCATCATAAACAAAGCATATAAAGGTTGTTGTAAATCTGCACTATGATTATTCCATGCCAAATCAGGAGGACAGAATTGTAATTTGCAAAATTACATAAAACTAATGACCGAATCAGATGGAATTTTGTGCTCATAACTAAAGTGGATTAATGGCCTAGCAATTTCATTTTCCTACCAGAAAACAACAATGTGGTTATAATAATTGATAATTGTAAATCTCACAAACTTTTAAGTTGCAAGAGATCAATGGAGTTAGGAAGATAGGACATTAACTACAAATCAAAACTAAACAAATTTAGGAGGATGGAGGAGAAAAAAGAAGGCTCTCACTTCAATCTGCTTGCAGTAGTCTACATCAGTCCAGCAATTCTCGTCCTTGACCACGTCAGCTGGCCAATAGCGGCTCGGCGTGATGGCCGATACTGACGAGGTCACCACCACACGTCGAACCCCCAACTCCTTCGCCGCTCTGAGTACATTCTTTGTCCCCTCAATTGCCGGTGCCAATAGCTCCTTCTGCAAATCACGGTCAACTATATATCTATTTACATTGATTCGGGTACGGATGTTGAGTGCCGATATGTATCTAGAGACCGGACTCATCAAACCATAAATTCAAGAATACGCATCAAGTATGTAAGATAAAATAATATTATATGTAATTTACATTTATAACAATTATATAATAATGTGTACATATAATAATAGTGTTATATACAATTATATAAAAAGTATCCGTTCAAAAGTATCTGACACATATCCCATACCCTTGTCCAAGTGCCCGGTATATAACACGAGTATTTGATTTATTTTGAAAAGTCCATGTAACATAATATATATATATATAGATTGTCGATAATAACAATTGAACTAAGAGCTTGATATGAATCATGATACAACACTCTAATACTTTGTTTTTTTTCATCAAATTTGAGTAAAAAATTGGGTTAAAAGCTTGATATGATGATATAGAACACTCCAATCCTTTCTTTTTTTTATCAAATATTTTTTAAACTTATCCTAAAAACCTATTTTAACCATTCTTATAAAAGAAAACCATCTCCAATCCTGACTCACTCTAAAATTTCATCAAATTTGAGTAAAAATATTACTGTTAAGAATTTGGGGGAAATTCTGGTTCATCTTTGATTTGCACTCCATTTGAATCGCAGGGTGCAAAAAGAAAAGTACTGATAGTAGTCTCTCACTTAGGTGAAAAAAGAAAATAAAAGATTGTTATTTCTCATTATGATTATCATGTTTGGATGGATAAGAAAGTAAAACATATACAAACTCAATATTATAAATTTATTATAATCAATTAGAATTTTTTCTCACCAAATCTGCCCTCATTTTATGAAAAATTAAATGAACAAAGTAAAGAGAGTTCTGTTTGCCAACATTTCTTATTATTTCACACCATTTCTTGCCTAATTATAAACCAAACATGACAAATAATTCTCATCATTTCTTATCATATCTCACCAAATCACCCCATCCAAACAGAGTGTTGGTGAAAAAATTCTCTCTCCCTTCCCTTGATTTGATACATACAGATTAGATGAAATGCATGGAGCACACTTTTAGCCATGTTTTCATCAAATTTCATCAAATTTGAATTTAATGAAAAAATTGATGAACGATTGGAGATGCTGATATATAAAATGCGTGTGTGTGTGTGTGTGTGTGTACAATTTGACAGGGGATGAGAGGTAGGGACAGACCTCGAGATCTTGAACTTGATCAACAATGACGGGAGAAGCAAGGTGGAAGACACCGGCGACGCCGTGGACGGCGGCGAGAATGGAGTCGTAGCGGAGGAGGTCCATCTGAAAGAGGCGGAGACGTGATTCAGCTCCTTCTAGGGCTTGTAGGTGCTTGGTTTCTTTCTCATCGTCTAGAAACAAAAGGCAAGAAGCAAAAATTCGAAAGAAATACTAGTATAGCTCAGTTCAATTTTGGTGAGCATTGAAAGACCAATTTGAAATTGAAAGAAAAAGAGGGAGAGGAGGAGGAGGAGGAGAGTAACTGAGATGTTTGACGGTGGCGTGGACGGTGTAGCCACGGCGGAGGAGGAGACTGACCAGCCAGGAACCGATGTAGCCACTCCCTCCGGTCACGCACACCACCCCCCTTCTTTCCTCATTGACATTTTTGTCTTCTCTCTCTTCTCCCACTTTCTCTCACTCTAGTCTTCAGTCTCTGTGGTTTTTCAAAATATCATTAAAAGATTTATTTTTTATTTTAAAAATTACTTTTTCATTTACTTCTCATAACAAATTTTCCATACTTTCTTTATTCTATTAAAATAATTTTTTTAATTATTTTTAAATTTGAATGTTTTTGACTGGTGGTGTTTGGCAAGTTTTTCTCCTAGATTTTTTTTTATTTTTTCAACTAAAAGACAAAATTTTCACAGAATTAAAAAAAATAAATCCAAACAAAATATCACATCCAACCCCATAATCATTTCATTTTTTCTCTCACAAATATCACATCCAATTACAAAAAAACCCAACTATCTTTCCTAACGCTAAAAAAATTTTATCCAATAATATCCTACAACTAAAAAAACCTACATAAAAACCAACTTCCCAAACACTCGCATAATAACAAAATGAAAACACAAGTCAACCAACTCTCCAATTTCACAGCAAAAAGGAAAGAGTTGAAGATTAATACTATTGAACAAGCCGTCAGCACAGTAAATGATAAAGATGGTCTGTAATGTGGACATGATTGTAAGTTACCTCAAGCACAAACAAATTCTTGCCTTACCTTCCTAAGAATCAAGACACTGCAATGAGGCTGCCTTGTGACACAGGCAATGGATTATTAAGGTCTTGCTTATCAAAAAAAGTCGAGCATTGGTGTTGTAGCAGGACCATTCGTTACTTGAATAACTGGAACCGGGTTGGGAGCCTCTGGCATGGCTTGATTACTGGTAGTTATTGCCGGTACAATTAGATCCATAACACCCACTGAGGAGGAGGAAGGAGTTTGATTGTTGATAGTTGGTGCACTCAACTCTAAAGCAGCAGCAGCACTTGATTCTGAGGTTGATAGCTTGACAATGTTAACTACCATCTCCATTGACTTCTCATAGAGAGACTTGTTGCTTTTGCCCATGTTGTTCATGTCCAGTCCTAACTATGGGCTATGAGCTTCACTGGAACAAAGGTATTCAATTAAACAGATGTGAGGTCATTTGCCAGGATGTTTGGCAGGACGTCCAATCAACCCCCTGGACGTCCGGCCCCTTGTTTGGACTGCTGTGTTCACCTGCTCTGTTGCAGCTGTGTTCGCCTTCAACAAATTAAAATAAGAATTTATCAGATATAAGGGAGTTACAGTGACTCCCTACAAATAGAGAGACACTATAGCAAATGTACTTAGATGAAAGAGCTACCGAAATTCGATCAATTTGATTTTTTGCAAGTATTTTCTACTTAATATACCTTAAAAAGTGAATAGTTAAGATTATCGAAATAAGATTTAAAATGGGCCCAATTAACTGCACAACAACGACTATTGTACTTTATACACAGCAACCGCCCATCTTCCCCATTTGAGAGATTAAAAAAATAATAATAAATAATAAATAAATAAATAAACTTATAAGATTACAAGAATATTTATAAGCCTAAATAATTTATAAATTATGAATATATAATTTATTAATAAATACCTCTTTATTCATACATCTTGTACTTTTATGTGTATTTATATTAAGTTGTATTTGAAAAATGAGCATTTATTTATAAATCTTTCTTCATCTATTTATATTTCACTTAGTCAAAATTATTTTTTTATGTCTCAATAAATTCTATAAATAACATAATTACCAAAATACGTTTAAGAATAATAGGATGAAGTACACATGAGGTAAATCCCCTTTATAGCGACCCTGGTTTTCCCTCCATTGATTAGTGTAATCCGGACTTGGTTCCATGGATGTTGGTTGTTGTATATATCTTGTTTTCGTCCTTCAATACTTTGTATTCGAGTTATAGGATGTTTTGGGCAAGTTTGTTACAGGTTGGGTATGATTGGGAGCAAATGGTTGCTGCCCAGAATTTTGGTCCTTCGCTCGAGCGAGCCTTTTGTCGCTCGAGCGAGCTCCTTGTTTTAGATCCTTTGCTCGAGCGAGAGTTGAGTTTTGTGTCTGGTGGCTCGAGCGAGAAGTCCTGCACTCGAGCTTGCGTCTGCGTCTCTTTTTGACCTGATGGTTTTGATTCTTGGCTCGAGCGAGCTTTCCTTCGCTCAAGCGAGCGAGGTCTATGTTTTGGGTTTCTTCGCTAGAGCAAGCATTCTGTCGCTCGAGCGTGCTTCTGGGTTGCAAACCTGAAGGTTTGGATTGTTGGCTCGAGCGAGGCTTTCTACGCTTGAACGAGGCTTCTTTGTGTCTGGTCGCTCGAGCGACCACTTCTTCGCTCGAGCGAGCCTGTGTTATATCAGTAGACAGCAGCGGGTAAACACTTCACTTTTTCATCTCCTCTTTTGTATAAACCCTAGATCCGGCTGCTCCTCTCTCTACACTTACCTTCTCTCTAGGGTTTCATCTATTTTTAGTGTGTTTCTACCCTAAGTTCTTTGTAAGAAAGGTAGAGGGTCGCGAGGGCTTTGTTTTAATCTGAACAATAGTGGATTTGGAGCACTTTGGTTTTTCCTCATTTACTCCTTTGGGCTTCTAACTTCGAGGTAGGGATACCCTACTCCATCTGATGAGCTTTGTCTTTAATTTTGGTCATTTTGAGTAGTTAGTGATGTTGGGCAATTTTTGGAAAAGTTGGGTTATTGTGTAATTTATAAAAGAGAGGTTTTCAAATATTAAAATCCATATGTATGTAAGACATTGAGAAACGGAATTATTGTTGTATTATTGATGAAATTGGACCTTAGGGTTCATATTGAGGATTAGGGAACAATGCTCTAATTATTGTGATAAATTAATTGGTATAATTAATTTGGGGAAATATGAAATTGTGAAATTGGGAAGTTATGGGATTGAATGATGTAGTTGGATTAATTTATCACTCACCTATGTAAAAGTTGATATTATATTTGTTTAGTGCATTTATTTTCTGTTTAGAAATAACTGTTTTGGGCTATCGGTGGAGGATAGTCTTGATTGTTGTAGACACTGTATGTTGATTAGGGAAAACTGAAACTAATCACATTGAATATGTCATTAAACATGACAGTTGGAATAGTACATCAAATATATATATTGATTGGTTCTTGTATATGATAATTGTTTATATACTTGGAATATATGTATTGTATAGGAGGAGATAGGAGATGTACTCCATGGTTTGAGGGAAGATAGGGGATGGACTCTCAAACCTGTTTGGGAGGAGATAGGGGATGGACTCCATTAATACAGCAAATATGTGTATTAAATTGAAGTATTGATACAGCAAATCTGTGTATCATTTGTGAAGTATGGAAGTGTTTTAATATGATAATGACGCATCAAATATGTGTATCTATTGTGGAATATGGAAGTGTTGGTATATGAGTTATAGTCTCATTGAATTGTTTGGCCAGGTTCTGAGCTATGTATATGAAATGATTTGAATAAGTAAAGGAAAATGGAATGTAACATGGACATAATTGTCATGGAACTGTATTGTGATATAACTGGTTTATAAGTGTTAACCATCTATCAAATGCTATTGTTTTAGTCACTGCTTATATTTGGTTTAGCATCTCTCTACTGGGCTGTGGCTCACCCTATATGGGACATCGTTTTCAGGTACAGATGGTATGCCACCTCTAAGGACGTAGCTTGGGAGGCTAGAGGCTGAAAGACTTTTTGTGAAATCTTTTATGTATTACATGTAAATTCAAGCCAAGGGCTTAATGTGTTTTGAGTTAGTACTCTCTTTTTGTGTAACCAAGTATTGGCTTGGAAAGTTGTAAGCCCGTTGGGCATTTATTTTTGTTGTCAACATGTAATACATTTGTAATGATTACTCTAATGAATAGAATTAAGTTTTATTTACTTATGTCTATGCATATCAATAAATGTGGGTTTCTATGTATTATTTTGAGGGCGTTACAACTTGGTATCAGAGCGTACCGAGTTCGAATACTTTGGGTACGCGGGAAATGGTTAGTACCACAATGGGTTTGTCTCGCTTGTTAGAGACTTAGGTATAATGTTATGTGCTTATGTGATGACATGTTTATGTGGTTATATGGGTATGGAATATAGTTTCTAGGATGTTGATTGGATTCTTGGGTTTCTGGGAGTCTTGTTGGAAAAACACTTGATCAATGCTGTTTCTAACTGGAACTCTAGCAACACCTCGGGACTATCATTATCTGAAAATGAAATTCGTAAGTGCTTATGTGATTATGTGCTTACGTGGAATGAATTATTGTTGTCAAATGCATTAGGACGTGAGTGTTATAGCTTCGGCACATTTGTGAATGTGCTAATGTTCTTCGTTACCTTTATTAGGCTGTCAGGACGAGGACGTGGTGGTAGGCGAGGTAGGCCTAGGAGGCAGGAAATACCCACACCGAATGACATTCCGGCGCAGCAGGAGGGTGTTGGCCAGGCCAATGTGGCCGAGCCAGTAGGTCAGCAGGCCATGGGCGCCTTAGCCCGCGAGATGGCAGGAGCTTTGAGGGCATCCATGGACATTCTCAGAGCTGAGAATCAAGTTCAGGCCCAGGTTGTTGATGCAGGGCCTTCTTTTCTGAAGAGGGAGTTCTTCCGGTCAAATTCGGATAAGTTTGTAGGTGATCCGAAGGAGCCACTTAAGGCTGATGAGTGGCTCAAGCAGATGACTAAGATGTTTGAGATGCTTGGCATCGAGGACGAGGCATTGAAGGTGACCTTGGCATCTTTCCAGCTAAAGGGGGATACGGGTCAGTGGTGGAAATTCATGAGGGGTCGTGTTGGTGGTACTTGGGAGGCTTTTGTAGATGCTTTCCAGGAGAAGTTTCTGTCTCCCGTTGTCAGGGAGAAGTTGAGAGATCAGTTCTGCCAGCTTAAGCAGCTGAGTTCATCAGTGGCTGAGTTTGAGGCCGCATTTACCAGTTTATCCAGGTTTGCACCTGAGCTAGTGGCGTCTGAGGAACGCCGTTGTCTAGAATTTGAGAGAAAGTTGAGACATGGACTCAAGACCAAAGTTGGGGGATCCATGGTTCAGGAATATGGGCATCTAGTGGATGGTGCGCCCCATATGGAGATTATGATGCACCAGGAGGAGGAAAGGATGAGGGGCTCCAAGAGGAGCCAAGATGGCCAGGGGAATGGTAGAAGGCAGAGGGGTTCTAACCCTCAGCAGTCCCAGGGTGCTTTGGCGAGATCTACCTTTCCAGTGCCGAGTGCAGGTTCTGGGAGAGGCAGTCAGGGAGACATTACTTGTTATAAATGTGGTCAGCTGGGCCACAAGTCTCCAGCTTGCCCGCAGAAGGGCGGAGGGCAGAGAGTAGCTTCATCGTCGGCTCGTCCTCAGAGCTAGAGTCAGGGCAGAGGTCAGCCGCTCTCTTGTTACCAGTGTGGTCAGGCGGGGCACCTGAAGAGGTTCTGCCCGCAGTTGAGTGGCACATCGGGTACGTCTGGTTCGAGGCAGACGTAGAGTTTTCAGCCAGCACAGTCTGTTCAGGCATCGAAGGCCAATCAGAGGGCATCATCGTCTCAGTCTGTGCAGCAGTCTTTTGCTCCTAGGGGTGAGCAGGTAGATCAGAGACCTTCTGGGCGTGTGTATGCTGTTACCGCGCAGGATCTTGTACCGGCTCTATCTGTTGTGAGAGGTACCTTTTTGTTCTGTAACTCGGTTGCCAATGTGTTGATTGATACGGGTGCATCTCATTCCCTTTATATCTGCTGCATTTGCATCTGTTTTGGGGTTGGAGTTGGCACAGTTAGCATCTCCTATATATGTTGTATCACCTGTCGAGGGTGAATTGATTTTGAAACAGGGGTGTCGGGCTGTGATATAGAGGTCGCCGACCGCCGGCTTCTATTTTCTTTTGTAGTTATGGCTATGTCGGGTTTCGATGTGATTTTGGGTATGGACTGGTTATCGTCATACCGGGCTGTTATTGATTGCTACCGCCAGAGGGTCACTGTATGTACTTTGAGCGGAGATTGTTTCCATTTCTTGGGGGATCGGGTTGGTAGTGTTTTGGCACCGGTGTATGATCCGCGAGGGCGGAGTAAGCTTAGTGGTCTTCTTGCTAGCTTTATGAGTAGTAAGTGTGATGAGACCCAGACTGTATTGCCGAGAGTGGTTTGTGAGTACTCAGACGTCTTTCCCGAGGATCTTGTGAGTTTGCCACCTCATCGAGAGATTGAGTTCTCTATTGATCTAGTGCCCAGCACGGCGCCGATTTCTATGGCACCATACCGTTTTGCCCTAGCCGAGTTGAGTGAGTTGAAGATTCAACTCCAGGAGTTGCTAGATAAGGGCTTTATTCGCCCTAGTGTTTCGCCGTAGGGAGCACCAGCCCTCTTTGCTAAAAAGAAAGATGGGGCTTTGAGACTTTGTATTGATTACCGAAAATTGAATCGGGCTACGGTTAAGAATAAGTACCCTATGCCCCGTATTGATGATTTGTTTAACCAGTTGAAAGGGTCCCGTTGTTTCTCTAAGATAGACTTGAGATCGGGTTACCATCAGTTGAGGGTCAGGGAGGAGGATATTCCGAAGACGGCATTCCGTACGCGGTATGGCCATTATGAGTTTCTGGTGATGCCTTTTGGGCTCACCAATGCACCGGCAATGTTTATGGACTTGATGAACCGGATCTTCCGAGAATTCTTAGATCGTTTTGTGGTCATTTTCGTGGACGACATCCTGATTTATTCACCTTCTGAGGAGGAGCACGAGGAACACTTGAGAGTGGTGCTTGAGTTGCTTAGAGCCCATAGGCTGTATGCCAAGTTTGGAAAGTGCAAGTTCTGGCTAGGAGAGGTCAAATTCTTAGGCCATGTGGTCTCTGGAGAAGGGGTGTCTGTTGATACATCCAAGATTGAGGCAGTGCAAGATTGGGCACAGCCTAAGAGTGTTTTGAGATCCGCAGTTTTCTAGGATTAGCTGGGTATTACTGCCGGTTTGTGAAAGATTTTTCCAGGCTAGCTTCGCCGTTGACTAGGTTGACGCGGAAAGTGGTCAAATTTGTATGGAGTGAGACTTGTGAAAAGTTGTTCCAAGAGTTAAAAGTTAGACTTACCACCGCTCCGGTTTTGATTATTCCGGAGAGAAGTTTGGGTTATGCGGTTTATTGTGATGCCTCACGAGAGGGTTTGGGTTGTGTGTTGATGCAAGAGGGGAAAGTGGTAGCTTATGGCTCGCGGCAGTTGAAAATACATGAGAGGAATTACCCCACACATGACCTAGAGTTAGCAGCTGTGATTTTTGCCTTGAAGATTTGGAGGCACTACGTTTATAGTGAGAGATTCGAGGTGTTCTCGGATCATAAGAGTCTGAAGTATCTGTTTACACAAAGAGACTTGAATTTGAGGTAGAAGAGGTGGATGGAGTTTATTGAGGATTATGACTTCGAGTTGCATTACCATCCGGGAAAGGCCAATGTTGTGGCCGATGCCCTTAGCAGAAAATTGATTAGTGATGTAGCTTGTATAGCCATCCACGAGTGGGAGATGTTGGGTGCTCTTGGAGAGTTTGATTTGTTTCTGGGCGAATCCGTTGAGGCTGCGGCCTTGTTTTCTGTTGTTGCATAGCCTACACTTGTGAGTCGAGTGTTAGAGGCACAGAGAGGTGACCTTGAGGTAGAATCCCTCCAGGAAAATATCTCCATTGGGAAGGTTGAGAAGGGTTTGACGGTGTATCCCGACCTGAGTGTGAGATACCGAGACCGTTTGTTCGTGCCGGAGTCTTGCCAGGAGGAGGTACTCCGAGAGTTTCACCATTCACGCCTTGCGGTGCATCTGAGAGGCACTAAGATGTATCGTGATTTGGGTCGCCAGTTTTGGTGGCGGGGTATGAAAAAAGATGTGGCAGTTTTTGTGTCTAAGTGCCTTACTTGTCAGCAAGTGAAGGCCAAACATCAGAGGCCAGCGGGTTTGTTACATCCCTTACCTATTTCCGAGTAGAAGTGGGAGCACGTCACTATGGACTTCGTTGTAGGTCTTCCGAAGACCCAGCGGGGTAATGATGCTATTTGGGTGGTTGTAGACCGGTTGACTAAGTCGGCGCACTTCATCCCTATATGCGTGAAAGATTCGGTAGATCATCTTGCCGACTTGTATGTTCGGGACATAGTGAGGTTGCACGGGGTCCCAGTGTTGATCATCTCAGATGGAGATCCATGTTTTACTGTAAGGTTGTGGCAAAGTTTGCAGAGTGTCTTGGGCATTAGGTTGACCTTTAGCACGGCTTATCATCCTCAGACTGACGGACAGTCCGAGTGTACTATTCAGATCCTTGAAGATATGCTTCGAGGTTGTGTTCTTGACTTTAGTGGGTCGTGGGAGAGGCACTTACCCTTGGTGGAGTTCGCCTACAACAATAGTTTCAGTCGAGTATCGGTATGGCACCGTTTGAGGCCTTGTATAGCCGACCTTGTAGGTCTCTAGTTTGTTGGGCCGAGGTGGGTGATGCACCTTTGTTGGACCCGGAGTTGGTGAGGGAAACGACGGAGAAAGTTGAGCTTATTCGTAGAAGGCTTGTTACAGCCCAGAGTCGCCAAAAGTGTTATGCCGACCGTAGGCGGAGGCCTTTGGTATTTGAGGTGGGTGATCATGTTTTTCTGAAAATATCACCTAGGCAGGGATTGATGAGGTTTGGTAAGAGTGGGAAG
Organism: Camellia japonica; assembly: GCA_030407325.1. Lineage (NCBI taxonomy): Eukaryota > Viridiplantae > Streptophyta > Magnoliopsida > Ericales > Theaceae > Camellia > Camellia japonica. The sequence goes on from JAPPVO010000016.1 coordinate 56,745,062, forward strand.
TTGTCCCCTCGGTTTATTGGCCCTTTCGAGATCCTTGAGAGGATTGGCGAGGTTGCCTACCGTTTAGCTTTGCCGCCGCAATTGTCCGGAGTTCATGACGTGTTTCATGTTAGTATGCTTTGGAAGTACGAGCCGGATCCATCGCATGTATTGGATTGGACCAACTTAGAGGTTGATGAGGATGCCTCATATGAGGAGAGACCGGTTCGGGTCTTGGATAAGCGAGATCAAGTCTTGCGAGGCAAGACCATTCCCTTGGTAAAAGTTTTGTGGAAACATCACGGAGTGGAGGAAGCCACTTGGGAACGTGAGTTGGAGGTCCGAAAGAAATATCTGGATCTATTTGTGGATGTTTGAGCATATGTTGTATATTTTGTTGTATTGATAAACCTTAAGGGCATTGTGTATGTCTTGAGTTGTAAAACATTGTATATGTTTGATTTATGGGAATATTGTGGAAGTGTTATGAATTATACCTTGAGAATATAAGTTTATTTTAACATTGTGTATGTTAAATATGTTACAGAAATGCAAATATGTTGTTGGCATTGGTTATATAATTGAATTTTGGACTATATGTTGAAATTGGTAAATTTCAAATGAATGCATGTTGATAATGCACGTTGGAAGTTGTATATTGTGAAATGCCTCTTGAATAAAGATGGGATGACCGGTAATGGTCAAGATGTGGAATGTTGAACTATGATGTTATTGAGAATTGAGAAAAACTTGTTTTTGAAAAACTTGTACCTAATTTCGGGGACGAAATTCTTTAAAGGGGGGAAGTTATAGCGACCCTGGTTTTCCCTCCATTGATTAGTGTAATCCGGACTTGGTTCCGTGGATGTTGGTTGTTGTATATATCTTGTTTCCGTCCTTCAATACTTTGTATTTGAGTTATAGGATGTTTTGGGCACGTTTGTTACAGGTTGGGTGTGATTGGAAGCAAATGGTTGTTGCCCAGAATTTTGGTCCTTCGCTCGAGCGAGCCTTTTGTCGCTCTAGTGAGCTCCTTGTTTTAGATCTTTCGCTCGAGCCAGGGTTCCTTCGCTCGAGCAAGAGTTGAGTTTTGTGTCTGGTGGCTCGAGCAAGAAGTCCTGCGCTCGAGCTTGCGTCTGCGTCTCTTTTTGACCTGATGGTTTTGATTATTGGCTCGAGCGAGCTTTCCTTTGCTCAAGCGAGCGAGGTCTATGTTTTGGGTTTCTTCGCTCGAGCGAGCATTCTGTCACTCGAGCGTGCTTCTGGGTTGCAGACCTGAAGGTTTGGATTGTTGGCTCGAGCGAGGCTTTTTTGTGTCTGGTCGCTCGAGCGACCACTTCTTCACTCGAGTGAGCCTGTGTTATATTAGTAGACAGCAGCGGTAAACACTTCACTTTTTCATCTCCTCTTTTGTATAAACCCTAGATCCGGCTGCTTCTCTCTCTACACTTACCTTCTCTCTAGAGTTTCATCTATTTTTAGTGTGTTTCTACCCTAAGTTCTTTGTAAGAAAGGTAGAGGGTCGCGAGGGCTTTGTTTTAATCTGAACAATAGTGGATTTGGAGCACTTTGATTTTTCCTCATCTACTCCTTTGGGCTTCTAACTTCGAGGTAGGGATACCCTACTCCATCTTATGAGCTTTGTCTTTAATTTTGGTCATTTTGAGTAGTTTGTGATATTGGGCAATTTTTGGAAAAGTTGGGGTTATTGTGTAATTTATAAAAGAGAGGTTTTCAAATATTAAAATCCATATGTATGTAAGACATTGAGAAACAAAATTATTGTTGTATTATTGATGAAATTGGACCTTAGGGTTCATATTGAGGATTAGGGAACAATGCTCTAATTATTGTGATAAACTAATTGGTATAATTAATTTGGGGAAATATGAAATTGTGAAATTGGGAAGTTATGGGATTGAATGGTGTAGTTGGATTAATTTATCACTCACCTATGTAAAAGTTGATATTATATTTGTTTAGTGCATTTATTTTCTGTTTAGAAATAACTGTTTTGGGCTATCGGTGGAGGATAGTCTTGATTGTTGTAGACACTGTATGTTGATTAGGGAAAACTGAAACTAATCATATTGAATATGTCATTGAATATGACAGTTGGAATAGTACATCAAATATATGTATTGATTGGTTCTTGTATATGATAATTTTTTATATACTTGGAATATGTGTATTGTGTGGGAGGAGATAGGAGATGTACTTTATGGTTTGAGGGAAGATAGGGGATGGACTCTCAAACCTGTTTGGGAGGAGATAGGAGATGAACTCCATTAATACAACAAATATGTGTATTAAATTGAAGTATTGATACAGCAAATCTGTGTATCATTTGTGAAGTATGGAAGTGTTTTAATATGATAATGATGCATCAAATATGTGTATCTATTGTGGAATATGGAAGTGTTGGTATATGAGTTATAGTCTCATTGAATTGTTTGGCCAGGTTCTGAGCCATGTATATGAAATGATTTGGATAAGTAAAGGAAAGTGGAATGTAACATGGACATAATTGTCATGGAACTGTATTGTGATATAACTGGTTTATAAGTATTAACCATCTATCAAATGCTATTGTTTTAGTCACTGCTTATATTTGGTTTAGCATCTCTCTACTGGGCTGTGGCTCACCCTATATGGGACGTCGTTTTCAGGTACAGATGGTATGCCACCTCCAATGACGTAGCTTGGGAGGCTAGAGGCTGAAAGACTTTTTGTGAAATCTTTTATGTATTACATGTAAATTCAAGCCAAGGGCTTAATGTGTTTTGAGTTAGTATTCTCTTTTTGTGTAACCAAGTGTTGGCTTGGAAAGTTGTAAGCCCGTTGGGCATTTACTTTTGTTGTCAACATGTAATACATTTGTAAGGAATACTTTGATGAATAGAATTAAGTTTTATTTACTTATGTCTATGCATGTCAATAAATGTGGGTTTCTATGTATTATTTTGAGGGCGTTACACCCTTTGAACTATTTATTTGAATACAAACATGTTCATGATGTAAATTTCCCTTCGAAGATAAAATTTGACATTATTATGATAGAACGTGGGATCAAATCTCTGCTAAACTTAGATTATCTCTAATCCAGATTCAAAAATTTTATCAAATTTAAATTTGATAAAAATAATGTTACAATCGTTCTACCAAATTGATATTAATGAATAAAGCCTTACTTTTTTCATCAAATTAAGGAAACGTTCCTTTTATCAAATCTTGCAAGGGACCGTTGATGGAAGACCGGTTGGACGACCAGATTGGGAAAATTTTGAAGAAAATTTACACTAAGATTGTTTGATAAAAATTGAAAATTTAGTGTTGGAATACTTCGTATCAAATAAAATTTTTAACCTAAATCTTTACTCAAATTTGATAAATTAAAAAAAGAAAAAAAGAAAGAAAGATAAATTACACTTACACCCCCTGAGGTTTAAGTTTCACCTCTTGACGTTTGAGAAATTATACTAACCTCTTATCATTGTAATTATTTAGACAGAATTAATATTAGTATCAAAAAGACATTGAATTCATACACTTTCTTTTCTTACTTTGTTTTATTTCTTCTGTAATTTTAATGTAATTTCTTCTATTTTTCTATCAGAAGTTGTTGCCTTCAATATAAGCAGGAGAGTTTGTGAAATATAACTATTAACTACATGGGTGAGAATATAATTTCTATAATGTCAGGGTATGGAATGTAATGGGACCAAACCACAAAGAGTGTCAGTGTAATTTATTTGGGTTAAACTACATAAGTGTACTTTTTTACATAAGTGTACTTTTTTAAGTCATATCAATTAACATCTCATCTCCATTTTTTATATATTTTTTTATAAAAAATTAAAAAAATACATTTATCGTGAACATCTCAAACCAACCTAGTGTCGGAGATGTTCTCAAAAAAGTATTTTACAAGTTTCACCATAAAATTACGTGAATATGGAATCGTATTCTCCTTTTTCATAAGATTCTTATGTGAATATGGAATCGTATTCTCCTTTTTCATAAGATTCTTTTAAGTAAAGTGTAAAGAAATAATTAATAATTACTTTTATATTTAAAAAAATCTATAACTGAAACGTACCTTTTATTTGTAGGGCTTCATTTGACAACTTAAAATTTTAGTTAAAAAATCAAAAAATTATTATAAGTTGTCACATTTCTCTTTACTTTTTTAAATATCTCTTTATAAAAAGTCAAAAAATTACTAAAATAATATGTTCCTAAACCAAGCCCCAATTATGGCAAAACACTTATGCAAGGCAGAAGTGGATTAAATTTTGGTCACCTGCAGTTGAGGGAGGCGGGGAGGGGACATATATCACCTCTCTCGACCCAAACTCGATATGATATAATTAATAATAGATAAATAAATAATATATATGTATATATATAATATCATTAGATATAAGAGAAGTATGTGATTTTATTTAAATATAAATAAATAAGAAGCCAAACTATCATCTCCTTATTTTGTTATAGGAAATTATTTAGTGTATTAAGGATTTAAATGGTTCTCAATTTTTTTGACAATTTAAAATGTGGTCGTGTATATGAGGGTATTAGGTATCCGCAGAAGCGGGGATAGGGTTGAAAAATTACACCCAAACTCGCCACGTGGCCATCTTTACACCCGACCACTCAATTAAAACTATGTTGTTTTAATAATATTAATGCAATAATAATAATAATCATTTCTTGCAAAACATGTTATGTGCATCATTGTTCGACAACAGTTTTTCATTATTAACGTCTCAAAAAGTATGAAATGATAATAGCTAGCAACAATTAATTGCATCAACTTTTCCAACACTTCAACAACCACACCTCAACCCTACCCTCACAAATTTATAAGGTTTTCTTATACAATCTAGGACTTTCTCCAAATAAATACCCATATGCAATTTGTGATAATAAAAGTAAGTTCGATAAGAAACAACAGAGAAAACCCACAAAAATCACCAAACCTTAGCCTTCGTTTGGCATATTAGTTTTAGATGCTAAAAGGCTAAAATAGTTACAAAAAGACAATATAAAAGCTAATAAGACAAAATGTTATATTCAAACTATAATCATTTTACTTTTTCTCTCATAAAAAAAAAAAAAATTTTTTTAAAAAACCTAACCCAAACGAGACTTTTTAGCCCAGGCTATAGCCCAAAAGTCAAAAAACAAAAAAACCAACTTACGTCTCAAACGAGGCATTAACTTCAAATACCTGTTCTTTCCAAATCAACAACAACAACAACATTAACTTGTAGATTTTATATTAAAACTACCACAAGTACACCAATAAACTCATGTAGAGTTAAAAAAATAAAACCATACCTTTAAACAGAAGAGGAGAAGCTAGGAGCAACGAAGATCATGCAAATCAACTATTGGTTGAGATTAAAACGATGCTCATACCAAGCTCTACAATACTCGAGAAGGAGATGGAGATCAAATCCAGGCTTAAATGTCTCAAAACCAAGGTTAAAACTCTTAAAACTATGTCAAAATAGCACAGGAGAAAAAGAGTGCCGAAAGTTGAATCAAAAGTGATATTTTCATGCATTACTCTGTCTTTTATAAAGAACAGACCGCGAACAGGATGGTCTTTGTCGTGCGCGTGAAAATGACAATCACGGGCATGACTTAACTCCTCGCAAGAGCAAAACTACACATAGACAAAAGTAGTGGGATGTGTTTTTGGTTGTAGACGCCATCGTATGCGTAACCATGCTATTCGCGATCTTCCTCGCGGCCTACCACGGGCCATACAACTACTTCAGGCCTAAGGACCTGAATGTGTGTTTTGGTCGTGTCCTAGTCGTGGGTATGACACACAATATCGCGAGAGTGACTATAAGATCGCGGACGATAAAGACCAAAACAGATCCTCACTCTATTTTTCCTCCAACAGTTCTAAGTGTAAATAACTACTTCCAACAACAATCAAAGTACCAAAATAAGTAAATAAGATAATAACAACATCCCTATCCATTCACAAGCTCAAAATTGTGCTGGAGCATCCATACAAATGGGTTTAAGTTGGGTTTTAAAACTGGGACATTACAGCAAAACTTGAATATAACACCAATGTATCTAACCTAGTTGAAATGGCTAATTCACTCTGTTTGAAGATTACTGGGCAAGCTCTTTATCAATTTGGGTTTCTTCAATAAGCTATGCGTCAATTTGAGCTTCTTTAGCAAGTTGTTCATCACCTCTTGCCACCTGTGTTGCTGCAATTTTTCATCCAGGCTTGTTTCACAAGTTCTGAGATCTTAAGAGGTGTAAATTGTTTACTTCTGTTGCTACATATTACTCTGAGTTTTGTCAAAGAAACAGAAGAGATATGCTTTTCATCTATTTTCATTTTTTAGTTGCTGTTAAATCCAATTCATTCTTCCATTGTCGTATGTTTGCTTGATTAAAATTTGAATTTAATTGTTTTGATTGAATTAACTGTCCATGAATTTGTGATTTTAGATGATGATATTCTTCTTCACAATTGTTAAAATTATCGCTCACCAAGTGTTTGATTATATGTTCAAAAGAGAAATTTAGTAGAAAAAAATTATATCAAATTCAAAATATATTAAAAAAAAAAAAATCTTTTTATACTTTTTTAATGTCATATATAATAGATAAGTTGGGGGTAAAGTGACAACGAGCGATACTTTTTGGGGGTAAAGTGTAATTTGAGTAATTTGTAAGACAGAAATAAGCGATGGTGGAGGGTGGGCGACTTTGGTCTATATCTATAGTCGACCTCTATAGATATTACTAGCTCAGATTTCGCTGTGTGAAAGAGGAACGGTAAAAGGAAACCCTAGAACATGTCTGGTATGTACGGTCACGAAGGCGACGGATCTGCGAATCCTCCCGGCAGCGGAGGCTATGGAGGCAGCGGCGCCGGAAATTATAGTGGTGGAGGCGGAGGGTACGGTGGAGGATATGGCGGTGCCGGCGGAGGAGGTTATGGAGGTAGCGGTGGTGGAGGATATGATTCAGGTTATGGTGGTGGCGGCCGAGGCGGCCGAGGTGGTGGTGGTGGATACGGTGGTAATTCACAGAGTCGAGATGCTTATTTTTATTGTTTCTACCTTGTTTTTGGTTTTTAAAGATTCATAAATTTGGGGTTTTTTCTATATCTGTGAAGGATTTGAGTTTGTTTGTGTAATTTCTTCACTTTATTTGTATTCGATTGCAGGTGGTGGAGGTGGTGGTGGTGGATATCAAGGAGGAGATCGTGGCAGTCGAGGTGGAGGCGGTGGTGGTGGCAATAGAGGGGGCGGCCGCGGTGGTGGTAGCGGTAGGGATGGTGATTGGCGCTGCCCAAATCCCAGGTACTTTACTTTTGGATCTGCAATTCCAATGGAGTTTGTGTTTTATTGTTTGCAATTGTGACTTTGTTTAGTTAGTATCAGTAACATTAACGCATCTGCTGTCTGTTTTTGTTTTCATTAGAATTGTTTAATTTTTTTTCTTCTAAAACCTGAAAAAAAGAAAAAAGAAAAAACATTGTTAAGAAGAAAAAGGTCAGAGTTTTTAGGGCTTTCCTTTGATTGTTACTTCCTTGTACCAATGTTATTGAAACTGATAATGTTGTTGTAGCTGTGGGAATCTGAACTTCGCTAGAAGAGTCGAGTGTAACAAATGTGGTGCACCCTCTCCTGCTGGTGCTGGAGATCATGGAGGCAGTGGTGGTGGAAGTTACAGGGGAGGAAGTGGCGGGGGAAGAGGTGGTAGAAACAATAATTATGACGGTGGAAGTGGTAGAGGCAGTAATTATGATGGTGGAAGTGGTGGAGGTAGTAGAGGTGGTTCTTATGGCAGTAATCAAGGAAGAGATGACAGTGGCTATGGTCAGGTTTCCTCACTTGCACCCCCCTCTTACGGTGGGCCGGATGGCAATTACCCACCTCCAAATAATTACGGTGGGAACCCTAGTTATGGAACGGATGCAGTTCCTCCGCCTACAAGCTATACTGGAGGACCTAGTTCATATCCCCCATCGTATGGCGCTCCTGGTGGTTATGGTGGTAATGCTATAGCCGATACCCGTAGTAGTGGGCGTGGTGGCCGATCGGGTGGATATGATGGTGGGTATGGTGGTGGTCCAAGAAATGCTGGAGGTGGTTATGGTGGTGCTCCTGCTGAGGCTCCAGTGAAGGTGAAGCAATGCGATGGGAACTGTGGAGATTCTTGTGACAACTCGAGAATTTACATCTCAAATTTGCCCCCAGATGTGACTACTGAGGAATTGCATGAACTTTTTGGAGGCATTGGACAGGTGATATGCAAATTCCTTTCTTTTAGTTTTTTGCATTGAATGTATTTCAAAATACGTTGCATTTACTGGTGATATAATGCGATCAAGAGGGACCATCCATACAATTTCAAGGATTTTCACTACATGAATTTCTTGTGAATCTCCATTTCTTAGGAATTACTAATCTTCTTAAATGCAAAAACGAATTAACTACACAAGGAACTAACAGGCGAGGATTATTTAAACGTGGTAGAAAAATGTGATGACTTTAGCATTATTTTTGTTTATATTTCAGTCCATGTGGTTAGGTTGGGCTAAATTTTATGCCCTTTTATCAAATGAGCTAGATTTGGAAGTAGTTCTTGAAGTTTAACCCAATTTAAGTTGCTCGAATATTATTGTATATTACATATATTAGTGTATATAGTACATTTATAATTTATTTAGTTGTATTTTTGATTAAATAAGAATAATGCATTCAAGAAGGAAATGGACTTCCAATGTTTAAACTTAAAATGTATTAGGTTAATAAATTAAATGTGCCAACAAAACTATGAGGTTGCTAATGTTTAAATTTGTAACATTTATTTTTGCGTAAGATTATGGATACACCATTTTTTATACTATTGTGAGCAAGTGGTGTAAAATGGTTGAAACAACAGTGTCTATAGCAAAACTTTGTGTGTAAGATTGTAAATACACCATTTTTTTACACTATTACACATCGCGTACTTACTATGTGTGAGGTCCACTCCCATTGTGAGTAGGTAGTGTAAAATGGTGTAAAAAAGGGTTTGTCTGTAGCAAGACTATTTACATCAAAACCCCTCAATTATTAACGAATATCATTGTACCCCTTCATCTATGAGCTTGTACATTTTGGCCCCTCTCAACCTTAAAAATGCATAAGTTTCACGCGGGGAGGGGGATTATTTGTACATTTTTTAGTGTAATCAACCCTTTTGTTTTTTATTTTTAATATATATATATATATTTATATATGAATTTATTGTACGGGTTTAGGATTGTATTGCCATTTTAAGGTTGAGGTTACATAAGAGGGTGTGCTCACCAGATGTGTGTATTCTTAAAAATTGAAGAAGTTATAAGTTATAACATTTGAAATCTTTCCCTAGGTGAGAAAAGACGTGATAGGGTTTTAAAAGGGTGTTCACGCCAAATGGGTTATACACTTCATATAATAATATAAATATTGTAGATGAGTTTTAATTTTTTATTTTATATATAGGTTTGTAATGCCATTTTAGAGCCGAGCTTATATAATATTTGATTTTGGTTTATTTATTTATTTTTATCTATGGGTTTATTGGACAGTTTTGGGATTGTAACGTCATTTTAGCATTGAGTTTGGGATGAGAATTTTAAGCTTAATGTCAGGTTAGGCCAATCTTGGCTAAGGCATTTTATTGTCCTTTCTAGTGTAGGCCTGACCCAAACCCAACATGGTCATTGCCCATCCCTACTTGACATTGAGCAAATAGGAGGAATAAATAACTAAAAAAAGGACAAAAAGGAAACGAATCAGAAGCAGTGAATTTTACGTCTTATATGAAAATGATTTTTGTGACTTGTCTAACTACTTACTAACTTGCATTCAATGTGAAAGGTTACTACATATATAATTTATGCGAAAGGTTCCTGTATACACCGCAAAAATGGTGCATACCATGTGCACTTTCATAACTACACCACAATAATTTGTAACTAACACCACAAAAGATCATAACAAAAGACACCACAAAAGATCATAACAAAAGACACCACAAAGCCTCATAACTTTGCTCACCACAAAGCGTCATAACAAAAAGCCACAATATTCATAACAAAACTACAAAACCTCATGATTAGAACTTTTTTTTGTGGTACATCCTTTCGTAACTACACTATGATGATTCATAATTAACACCACAAATTCTCATAATTTCTCTTATGGTACAGGGTTGTGTACTGTAGCCTTTCTCATAATTTACGTATGTCTTTTTAAAATGACTAAAATACCCGCAAATATATATAGCAAAAAAAAAAACAAATGAGGGCCAAAAGCAGTGTTTCTCTAGGGCTGAAAAGGCCGGACGAAAGTGGCACTCTCTTTAAATATTGTGGATTTGGGGGGTAGTAGTGAGTTGTTTTCCATAGAGATCATGCTGATTATGCATTTAGATGACATGATAAGTGAGCCAATGTAAGGTTTTACATGGTCCAACCATTGGTAACAGTGAAGGTAATAATAGATATTGTTTTCTTTTGGGTGAGGTAGATAAAGCGTGACTAGCGCGAACTTGATTCATTGTGCATTCAGTTAATGTGGCAGTGGCATTTATTTTGATGCTAATGTTTATTTAGGTTGGAAAAATCAAGCAAAAGCGTGGCTTTAAGGACCAATGGCCTTGGAATATTAAAATCTACACAGATGAGCAGGGAAACAACAAAGGAGATGCGGCTTTATCTTATGAAGATCCATCTGCAGCACATTGTGCTGGCAGTTTCTATAATGGTATTAATATTATTTGAAAAAGGATTTCTTGGCTATCAATATCTTTGTTAAATGCTTATCATAAATTCTCCTCATCAGGTCATGACATTAGGGGTTATAAAATAAGTGTTGCAATGGCTGAGAGGTCTGCTCCAAGGGCCCCTCCTGCATATGGCGCTGGGTATTCCTCTTACCTCTATCCATATTGTACTTTTATTTTTTTTATTGCAGTTGATTCTATTTTGATGGGGATGGGATACTGGCAAGTTGGCAACCATGTTTTAGTTCCTTTAAGTGATTTCAATGTTGCCATTGATCTAATAATTTTCAGTGTGTTATTTGTTGATCTTACATTGTGGTAGTTTTTGTCTCTGTTCGGAGTCATCCTCTGTGTCCTATGGGATAACAATGTTGTGCTGTTGTACCTTGTTTGTTCTTATCTACTTGGCCAGTGTCAGCAATTTTTTTCTTAGCAATTTATTTTGTTTAGCTTAAGCTCAACTCTAATTTGACTTATTTTGTTCAATCTTCAAATTCTCTAGGTTTGTTTGGCAGTCCTATGTCCAAATTTAATTGTCATTATGATTCTTGTGTGCTTTGATACTTGACGAGCATTAATTGTTTAGTCATTGTGTCGTGAGGCATCTGTATCGAATTAACCTTTGTAGTACGTTATGTGATGTTGTGCATAACTACCTGTGCTATACGTTTTCCATCTTGTTTTAAATGGAATGTATACTTTTCATTGAATGTCTTTTTTTGTGCATTTAAAGCTGCTTTTAAAGGATTTCAGGGACGGACTGTTGTTCTGTAAGTTTTAGTCCATCATCTTTTTACCTTTTTCATGATTTCTTGAAGAGAATGTACAAGAGTGGATTCTAACAATTTTACATCCAATTCTGCTGGTAATGTATTATGGAGAGCATTTGTTTTGATGGTGTAATTTATTATGGAGAATATTTGCTCCGTCATCACAAGCTTGTTGGTAATTTATTGTGGTATATCTGCCCTTGTTGAACTGCAATTGTACACATTTTAAAGGTTCTCAGTATGCGTGTGTTGCTGTGGATGAGAGGCATGATGTTGCCTTTGCTTTCTAGTAGAGGTAGTCTTAGGAATGGAGTGTTCTTGCTGTCATCTTACAGCCCCAGTATGTGATGGTATTGTAGCCTATGGGGGAAGGATAATGTTATTAAAACAGACATTAACAAGACATGATTTTCCTTGATGCTTTTTAATGACTGTTCATACAACAGGGGCGGAGGTAGAGGTGGATATGGAGGCGGTGGAGACAGACGCAGAGACAATTACAGAGACAGTGGAGGTTCTGGTCCAGATAGAAATTATCACGGTGGAAACCGTTCTCGCCCATACTGAAGTTCAAAGGAGCAAATTTATGTACTAAAAATTGTGCTTGAAGTGATTTAATTATATTCTGTTCGCAGGATTGTTCTCATACTGGAGACAAAGAGGTAGGTTGTTCACTTACTTTGAGCAATGCCCCTTTTCTCCTTTCTTAATCTTATGCTAGATGGTGGGGTTTTTATATTCAGTTTGGGATTGATTTAAACTATGTGAATGTTTTTATAGAGGCAAGTGGATATTCTCCAAATTGCTGCTAAGGTAGGTTGAAATTTTCAGGTGAGTATTGCCCCATCTAAATTGCATATCTATGCTAGTTGTTGGACTCGGAGTGGCACATTTGTGGATTTGCTTGCATGTCAGCGACATGCTTGCATCTCCATGTGATGTTGGCGTCAAAGAGTAAATGTAGATGTGCTGTTTATCACTCACTTCTAACACCATCAGTAGATAATGTAGTATAACTTATGAACTTTTTGGAGTGGTGGTTTGTGACTTATAGTAATAATTCTTGTTGCAAGTCCTATTTCATTTCTAGGCCTAAGATATTGTGCCTGATGTGGCTCATGCTTTTTGTTCTCCTCTTTCCTTCACTACTTGGAAAAAGTTAGAATCTTGTGACTGATTACTTGAAGACCTGGAAAGTGTGGGTTGTTGGAGGAACTATATTGGGGCAAAGTCATTGTAAAAGCTATCATGTTAAATGAAGTTTTGTACTTCTCTATTGTGTGTGTTTTGTTCAATAAAGTTAGGGAACCTAAAGAAGAGGGATAGTTCTCATTTTCCCCTGTTGTTTGTATAGGCCAAGAACAGTAACATCTTGGTTGTTGTTTATTTTTTGTGTTTGTGCCTTGTACTGATTTGTTTTATGCCAACTTGTGTTCTTAACTCCCTAAATTTCTTGTCTTAAAGAGGAAAGTATTTGTAAGCACAAGAGGGCAATTTTAAAATATTCTTTCCGTTTCCCTTCTCTCCTCAGTCTTCCACATGGTTGGAAAGGGGTGAATTTCAAACCAACTTCTTACTAGTCTATGTTCATACAAAAAGCATCTCATTCTGCTGCCTGCCATTTAATTAAGTTTTTACTGCCTTTCTTTTGGGTGCATTTTGCTATAAAATTGTAATTTGATTCTACTCGTTGGATGGCCAACATGGTAAGCATCTTGTTTTAACTGGTGTATTTTTTTTTGATGAGGAGGTAAGCATTAGATGCTTTACCCATTATAAAGAATCACAATAATTACAAGAGTAAGTAATAGGAGATTGCTAAAGCCATGGCTGTTATGCACTAATCTCTCACAAGTGGGGCCAGTTTTGAAGGCTATGGATGGCGTTTAAGGATGTTCTTTTAGCTTTTTTTTTTCTAGTAATGAATCCATGCATGGTGTCCATGGCGTACATCAATTATTTGTTGTACTTTGCTAGCATAATCCATTGTTGTAGATGCCGGTATTTTATTCTCAAAAAAAGAAAAAAAGATGCTGGTATTTAGGCATGAAAGCTCTTATACCTTTAATGTATTTTTTTAATTTTTGATTTTATTTTTACTTTTATTTGTTTGTTGTGTGTGACTGTAAACAGTTGACAATATGTTATTTGGGTATGTTATTTGAGGTTGGGTATGGTGAAGAAGGTAAGTTTTACAGCAAATAGGGTTAAGATGCCCTCCGGGTGGTCAATGTGTCATAATAATATTTACTTCGTCGGTTATTGTTCCAACACAAAATGATTGGAAAGGAGCTGCAGATGATGCTTGGCTTGCATGTTACATATGGAACCAAAGTGTGATAATGAACTTGGACACTAGAATTCAAGTAAAATTAAAATTTGTACCCTGGTTTGATTTGAGCTAGTTGTCCTTCCTCGGCTCTATATTATCGCCTCGGCCCTATATTATCGCCCTAACCCCTGTATGTTCTTACCACTAATGGTTTGTTTTTTTTTTGGGTCTTGGACAAGTAAGGTAACTTTGCATCAGATATTTGTTCCCTTTAATGTTTGTAGTGTTGTCAATGTTAGTGCTGGTGTTCGGTGTATGGAATGAGGAGCTGAACTGCAGGTTTTGATAGTATGATTTGTTAAAGTTAATTATTTTTATCAGAAGTCTCCGAGCTTTTGAAGAGTTCAGGGTTTTTGGATGATAGTCCTTTAAATGCGAGAATTCCTGTGAATCTTTTCTAATGAATTTGAATTTCATAACCAATGGCACTGATGTTTCTTAAATTTAAGAAATTCATGTATGCTTATGCTAATAATCTATTTTAGTTTTATTTTAGAATATTTTGGTGGTTATTATTTATAATGTGTGTTTTGCACAGGTAATTTTCAATTTTGTCACTGCAATTTAGCTTGTCTCATTGTCCCAAGACTCTATATTGGATTACTGTAAATGAGCTTGTAAAGAGACAAGTAGTTGTGCTTTGACTGCAATATACCAATTTAAAAGTTATACAATTGTTGTTTTCTAATAATTTGGGAAATGCTAGACCCACAATTCATCTAAAATTGTCTAATTTGAAATTGGGAGATGAAGTCCTCTTCTAATGACTAGAAATTTTTTTTTTTTGTGAATGAACACTTTGTTTTTGTTTTTATGTTTTTGGGTGTAGATTTTCTATTTGATCATTTCAAATTGCTGTGGGAAATCATTATGCTATATTCACTGAGAAAGAAAAAAGAAAGAAGAAACAATGGATGAGATTCTACATTATTATTTTGCAAACCAACTCATTGGAACGTGGATTAGATGTCTTCTGCCTCGCGGTTGGAAGAATTTGATCTAAGATTGTGTGTGGTCATGTAATTAATTTTTTTTATTGATTTTTTGTTTACAACATAAAACATTTATATATTTATTTTTGTAAAAATAGAAGTAAATATATTGTTTAGTGTATATGTACTTTAAGGGATTGGATTGTCTGAAGTTGAAAAGTCTAACTGGATCGTCCAGTTTGGCCCATTTAGGGCTCATCTTATGATTTGAATCGTTTAATGTGTAGAATTCATCAATTATTTTATTATTGCAAAATATTACGTTGATCAAATATCGATAAACACTTGATCAATCCACATTTTTGTCAATAATTTTTTAAAAGTCATATTTACTGTTAGCAAAAATGTGAACTGATCAAGTTGTTCTCGATATTCGATCAACGTAATTTTTTATAAAGATGAAGTACTTGATAAGTTTTTTATATTAAACAGTTTAAATCATTAATTGAGACTCTGGTGAGGCCACGTAGATCTAACAGCACGATCTGGTCTGATTAGAACCGGTGACCAACCTGGCCTATTTTAAAACCAGAAGTTGTTTATGCTAGTGAAAGGGGAGACGGGCCAAGCTGTTGAGGTGTGGAAGCTAGTTTTCAACACTCAACTTTTTTTTTTTTCCCTTCAATTTTTGGGTAAGGAAGTTACTAAACATATTTTCACTTTCAAATTCCAAACGTTTTGAAAATTTTGTTCAAAATAAATAAATAAAAATAGAAAACATATACTCATATATATAAGAAACTCTTTCTTTGCCCTGGCTTGTCTTTTTTTCTTTTTCCTTCTTATTTTGCCTTTTCATTTTGAATAATTTAAGTAGCCTATATATTGAGTTTTTTTTTTTTTTTTTTCGTAATTATGTAAATATTTTTGATCAATTATGCAACAAGTTTTTTTCCTAATTTCGCAAACATTCTTGGTCAATTATGAAATATATTTTCTCGTAATTATGTAAATATTCTTGGTCAATTATGAATTATAAATCTTTTATTTTTTAATAAATTACAAATACACCAATAAAGTTTATTTAAAATATGAATCGATCTTATAATATTAGAAATTATAACTATCGTTTGTTATAAATTTTAATTTAACACAATACCTAAGGAAAAAAAAAAAACTGTTCTCCTTTGTAATAATAAATTATCAAAAAAATTTAGTAAAAAATATTTCTCATATCATGAAAAATTATTAATTGACTTAATAATTTATTTATTAACAAAATGATTAATTGAAAAATATTTTTCATATCATTAAAAATTATTAATTTACTTAATGATTTACTTATGAATAAAATTGATCATTTGTTATGCGAATATGATTTATGTATTAATAAAATTAATTATTTGTATATGTATATATTTTCTTTTGCTTTTTTATTAGTTCATTGACTTAACTTAGTAGTTTTATTTATTTATTTATTTATTTATTTTTATAAATGAGAGAATTATCGTAGTTTTAATTTTATATTTATCTATTGAGAAAAGTTACACACCATAATTTCGTGTTTTTTAAAAATTCAGAAGAAATATTATACATCATTGGGTGTATAACAAATTAAAAAATGATATATATCATACTACATAATTGTATTATATATTTAATGATTTATTCTATTCAATTTCATAAAATAATAGTTAAAATTTTAAAAAAAGTATCAAAATACAAAACTTAAACATATTGTAATAATAACACATGCCTTGCACGCGCGTGTAAATTAGTGTATATATATATATATAACGTTCCCAAACCAACCTTAATGTGTGTTTTGTGTATGAATGCATTTTTGAGCTTTAGTTGCTAAAACAATCCCATTCAGTTTGTTGAAACATTAAAGAAACTCTTTTTTTTTTAATCCCCTGATTTGCTCAGGGTTTTCTTGCTTAGAGTTTTCAATAAGCTTGGATTTTTTATTATTTCAAATTTGATCCAACTTTTTTAAAAACTAACAAAAGCTTTTAGATTAGAAGCCCCCAACATTTTAAAAACAAAATTGAATAAAAAAAATCAATAAAGACAAAATCAAAAGCATGAAGGCCTAAGAAGCAATGTGCAGTTGCAATGAAGAGTAACAAAATCATAAGCTAAGCTTTTGATAAAAATTAATGCATCAAAGTAAATTGGTAATTTCCAATCATGTAAATCAACAGTACTTCAGAATTGTGATATTAACCACAAGTTTCATCATTCGCATTTCGACTAATGAGAAGAAGAAAAGCCATCTTAAATTAGGGCTGTAATGAAAAAAGTTGGATACTGGTGGCTGCATCGAGAAACCAAATATATGAGCCTTCACGCGGAAAAAGCACGGAGGGAAACTGTATCTGAGAAACTGGCTAACGTCAAGCCACATAACCACCTCAGTCTTGACTTATGCGGACACACGCTGTGGTTATTCAACGATAGTGATGCAGAAATTTGCATTTCAAGAAAAACGGCCTTCTTGGAATCTTGCTAATGACTTAAAAGGCTCTTTTGGGACCTCACAGCAAATATAATTTTTGAATTCTATATTATTCTGATGCCTAATGAGAGCTTACCTATGTACATGGGTCTGCTGTGTGTCATAAGGGCTGTGAGGCCCTGCTGCAGAACTGTATTGAGGACCAGCATCGGCACTACCTTGAGCCTGTGTTAGAGAAAAGACAAATAATAAGATTGATTATTCTAAAACCTTATCACTTGTTGGGAAATTGTGGAGGTACATGGTCCTAAATTAATCTGACATATATGTGTTCTGTGATTCCATTTTCAACTATGAATTCAAAATATTATTCAAGTTGAAAGTGCTAAAAACCAATCATGACAAGAGGAATATGTATAAGAACACAGGCCAAGGCAACGAGAAAAGCCACAAACACCTATAATCTGACAGATCTACAGTCCTAATATATCTGAATGCCAATGCAAGACTTGAATAGCAGACCCCACATTATTGTTGACATTGCTGCTGATTTTGGTTTCTTGAAATGTCAAGCATCAGTGTGGCACAGTACTAGAAGTTCTGTTTCCTAAGTTTCAACCAATAATTTCAGACTAATTGAGACGTTAATGAGTTTGATGACTGATTCTTGTACTATCATTATCAGATGATATGTTAACTGTTTATTACACACATCTGCTTTGTGGAGTATGTGAGAACTTTAAGAAGCCACAATGGGACAAGGACAAGCAAGTCAACGAAATTGAATAGCATCTCAGAGTTCATAATGACATGATAAAGGAATCCCAAAAGCAGAAAAGAAAACCGGGAGCGAAAATGCAGTTCACTTCAGGATATACATCAGTCTCAATCAATAGGAATCTAACAAGGGACCACTATATGCCCCTCAAAATCCAAGAATCAGGCAGTAGAACATTGGCTACAGCCATTTCTATCTAGAAATTGGCACCCACGTGGTGTGTATCTGATCATTCACATCAGTAGTCCAGCAGTAAATATTTTAAAATATATTTAGAGTGCACAAATTGCATTCCAAAGAATACAGAACATTGTTCCTATAAAGGTTCATCACATAGATCGTGTTTGGAAGGTTCAAAAAGTGTCACTGAAGTGTCTGTAAGGTGTCTTATATTATGAAATTTTTTAATTAAGACATGTTGAGGAAGTGTTGGACACGCTTTTAGGAGTGTTGCAGAATATTGTGTCCGACACGACATGCTACTCCATATAAATGTTCATGCTTCTTAGTAACATGCTACAACCACGCAGAACAGCCAACAATCAAGGAGCTTCATGGAGGACCAAGTCATTGAAGGCCTCCTTAGTCTATAAAAAGTTGTCCACAATGTTGTCAAAATCATGACTTCAATTTATGAATTTCTGATAGTTTTACACTTTAGGACCATTTAGTATCTGGGCTACTTAATCATTCTAATTCTTGATTGGGGTTAGCTGAATCATTCTAGAAGTTTCAGAGTTTTCATATATCAGAAGTACTTATAGACATTTCTATTTTCTTGGAGTTACAATTTTGTTTATAGATTCTCTTTCATAGGATCAGGAGTCTCCTCTTGGGTTGCAATCTAGTCATTAATTATTTGGATATAGTTTATGTGATGAAATTTTGACTGCTACAATACTGAGTGGGTCAATTTCAAGGGTAATTTTCTAATTAGGGCTCTTTTGTACTTATGAATCAGGCATTGCCATGTAAAACAAAATTAAAATTTTAGTGAATAGCTGAATTGTAGCCAATTGCAGCTAGCATAGTTGGAAGAATTCTTGCACCTCACTAGGAGGTCAAAGGTTCAGGTCTGCCATAGGCAAGACTCTCCCTCCCCAGGCCACGACCTCCAATGTACCAATAAAAAGAATAGTTGAATCGGTTAATATATGCAAGCAAAAGGAACACCAATCCAAACGAACCATCGCAGAGTAGGACATTCACAATAGTTCTTGTTATACATGTTACAATCTTAATATAGGTCCTTTTTGCATCACATGAAAGGAATAATGAGACAAACATGATAGAAAAGCAACTACAACGCAGATGTTTACAATGAGATCAAAATTACACGAGATATTCTAGTCATAAGGTCAAAATTTAGTCAAATCTGCATAGTTGTCTAATTAATTGCCCTTTCTCTAGAAATTTCAAGATTCAAAAGTTTCTCTTCTAATTTCCCTTCTCTTTTTTTCTTCTCATGAGGTACTAAAACGAATACTATTATTTTTTAACTTTCCATCTATTTTTCTCCCTTTTTAACTTCTGTGGAAGTGATCAAGCCTCCACTATTCTTTGCTTCCATCATCTCCAAGCTTTCTTCATTGCTAGCCACACCTTTTTATCACTAGGAAGGACATTTTTTTCAAAAAATTTCCTCCTCTAGGTTGTGCAACCCAAAGAAGCTTATCTTTTCTTTTTTTTTTTTTGTTGTAAGTCAAAGAAGACTTTGTCTTAAACTGTCAAGCAAGCCATCGAACGTGCAAACTAGCAAACAAGGCAGGAGTTCAAAGAACCATCCCTAACATTGATTGCAGGGTTCATTTGATGGAACTAGCCTCTCGGGATGTGAGAGGTTGCCATGTTGGTATCATGACTAGCCTCTCTAGGGTTATTAGAGAGTTTTTACTCAGTGCTAGGTATTTTTGCTGATGTTGTTTGAGCTTCAATGTATATTATTTGTTGGTAATAAAATTTGATTACTTACCGAAGAAAAAAGTTGTTCAATTAATTATCAAATTTAAATATGTACATGAAAAACTTAAATATTTCATACAATGATACATGCTAATTAACAGATAATTTTGATTTAAAGATCAAACACTTGACCAAATTTCTATTAACCAAGTTTGGATGGCTTAAAGAGACGATGTGGGACAAGACTCTGTCACTGAGGCATCCAACCTAAAACCAATTGGTGTTAGGTAGAGAGGGCCCGAGAGACACGATGCGGGACAAGTTTAGGTATGAAATTATGGAACAATGCAAACCTCAACTCAATATAGAACCTTGTACATGTATCAACCTTAAAACAATTAACATGCATAAATGAAATACAATTGCTTACACCCTAACTTTCTCACATCCATCTTCAAGGTGCATGCAAATCACCCAATTATCTCCAACAAAAGCCTAACATCTCTGTCTCATTGCTCCAGCAAAACTTTTCAACTATTTTTACAATTTAACATTTCATTGCAACCACAGATCCCTAATTCCAGTTTTCTATCAAAGGATTCAAACTTTCTATTAAGTGGAAAATTGAAGACAAATACATAAATAATAATAATAAATCAAAAGACTAACAAAGAAAATACATAAGACTTTCACTTCAATTGGCTTTGATGATACAAAGGCCTTATAAAGTCCCAAAACAAGCCCTAGTTGGAGTATAAGGAGCTATTTTTCCTGCAACAGAACTCCCAAAATGAGAAGCAATATACATAATTCCTGCTGGAAAGGTGGACAATAAAATTTGAAAAAATTATCCACGTGGAAAAAATGTTGTGAAAAATTGATAGTCACAAAATCAGTAACTAGTACTTGTGTTGCCACTTTTTGGAGTGTGATTCCATTTTGAACACTATAAGACTTGCTCATGCAACTTGCTCAACTACTGGTAGAAATTATGATGCTGGTAGCCATGGTTTGGGTGATAAGATATCCACTTTGAAAACCGAAAGAAAGTCTATGGTCCCCACATTGAAAGCATCCATGATGGTCCAGCCTTGTTTTATATTTACATTAGGTGCTAATGCTGCTAGGACAATTTCATTACAATGTAAGGTTTGATGAGTTAAAGATACATCAGTAAACTTCTACCATGATGGAGATAGACCTCAGTAATGGTCCACGAGGCCTACAAGATCTATAACAGTCTTGTCTTAATAGTTAATCAAAGTTTCTTACTTTTCAAGTCTTAGCGCAAATAGGGGTCAGAAATTAATAGCTGGCTACAAACATCTATTTCTCCTTTCCATTCAGTAGAGTTGATGTGTAATGTACCTAAACCTCACTGGGTAAGGCCATTCACTAGAGTAAGTCCTACATTCTCTTCTTCCTCTTTTTCTTCTTCTTCTACTTCATTCATATACTACACTTCTTAATATGCAATCAGGCTTTAAAAGCCAATACTAGCCAATACTTTAACCCAACCCCTCCCTTCATCAAAGATCTAGTCCTAGCATACTCAAAACCTCCAAAAATACACTAAAGTTACTGTTAATGACATATTGTTCACAACACAAAAACAGAACCTTAACTAGCCTACCAAGCCCTAATCAACTGTAACATTTCCCAATTGTTTAGTCTTATCTCACCCAAAACACTATAATCCCTTGCTACTTTCAGTTATCTGTACAGTAACTTATTTTCTAAAAGTCCAGCAACTTAAACTTCAAAATCCAAACCAAAATCCATCCCTTTCCTTCAATAAAACCTAAAGGCTGCAGTAGTTTTTTCTATATTAAATACTAAACATACAAGCTTTCCCTAAACTTAGTCCACTGTAAATACCAATTGCAAGCAAAATAATTTTTTAAAATTTCTTTTCTACATCAAACCAACAGAACAATTTAGAATAAGCACCATATACAGGTACATAAGAAGAAACAAACCAAACCAAACCAAGTCTCAAGTCTATCAAATGGGGTCGGCTGCATGAATTCTTCCTCTCCACTCGACTCTATCCAATACCATTTTGTTAGTCAAATTAAGGAGATTCATATCTCTATTTACTACACTGATCCACGTTAATCTAGGTCTACTCCTTCCTCTAACACTACCATCTACCGTCACTGTATCGTATCTCTTTATTACTGCCTCTGTTGGTCTCCGTTGTATATGACCAAACTATCTCAATCTATTCTCTCTCAACTTATCTTCATCAGTACTACTCCAATCCATTCTCAAATATACTCATTATTAATCTGTCTTTTCTAGTTTTACCACACATCCACCTTAGCATTTTTATCTTAGAGGCAGAAAAGAAAGAAAGAAACAAGAAAAAGAAAAACATCAACACATACCTTATACACAGCATAAGGATCCGGATATGATCTTCCCCCATAACCCATTTCAGGGTTTCCATAGACTGCAGCATATCCAGGACCTGCATATGAACAATTCCCACAGTTTACCATTTGGATGGGCTAAAACACTCAAATTCAGCTCATGTTAAATATTTTGCACCAAAACAAGCATAATTAGAAAACAACAAACAATAAATTACTTGAAGTTGCCGCTGAAGCAGCGGCAGCCGCTGCTCTTGCTCTCTTATCTGCATTAGCAAGCTCGGCACGTAGTTTCTCAATTTCTCGAACCATGGAGAACATGTTTTTCTCCATTGCCTGACCTTGTTCGAAATTACTAGCGTGTGCCTTTTTTTCATATTCAATGGCAGCCCTGTTGAAATTCATAAGCAGAAGAGGGACACAATTAAGCCAATGACACTACTCAAATAAATCACCAAAAAAAAAAAAACCCACTAAAAAGTACCAGAGGAATATATACGTAAACACCAATTGTCATACATAACCAAACCTTAAGTCCCACCAATTATGTCATACATATAAGATATTAATACACCACTAATTATGATGAAACATTGAACTATAAGATACAAATCATTCCAAAACAATAAGAAAAGCAATGCATTAAATGATGAATAGAATAAGGATTTCAAAGGATGTAATCATTCCAAAATAACAACAAAATGTAAATGCCAATACAAAAATTGAACACCATGTTTCAATGGTTCCATTCTGAGTATCGTTAGGGTTTCATGAAGTGATATATTATTTGTACATATCTATTGCTATCCGATAAAGTGAACTCCCTATGTTTCGCCAATGACTACATGCTCGTAGATAAACATAAAGCATACACCTTATTTGCTGTGAACGTTGTCGCACTTTTACTATTTTAAGAAATTCTCTCCACTTCCCATAGTTATTACCACATTCAATAACCGCTAAACAAATTTTCTCATTCACCAAACCGCCCAAAACCGCTAATCGATTCCCCTCGTTCGAAAACTGCTAGACCTTTTCCTCATTCATCAAACTTTTCAAAAAACTAAAAAGATAAATTTCTAACACATCACATTTGCACCCACAGCACGCAACAATTAAATAGAAGCACTCAATTTTCAGAGAAAAGTCAAGCAATCCGGTCTAATCCACATGACAATTAGACTAAAAAATAGCAAACATATATCTATCTACACATAAAGAGGGAGATTGATGATGAATTGTATATGACCTTCCTCGTTCGACTTCTTGGTGCATGCTCTCAATCTCAGCTTTGATCGAAGGCAATTGCTGCAAATCCGATCGAGCCCTCACAAGGTCACTGTCGATCGCCTTCAGCTTCGCAGCAAGCTCTTGCCGATCAGAGGTCAGTTTAGGAATATCGACCCTGACCTGAGCGAGGTCGGCGGAGAGAGAATCGATGGAGCGGACCTCAGCTTCAATCTTCAGCGATCGCTCATAGACATCGCGAATCTGAGCGTCTCTCTCGGCAGCAACGTCGGAGGCGGCGGCGGAGAGGTGGCGGAGCTCCTGCTGGGAGACGGCGAGCTCCTGCTTGAGGGCCACGTGGAAGGCGGAGAGACGTTGATTGTCGAGGAGGAGGGATTGGATCTGACGGTGTCGGGCGGCAATGTGTTGTTCAAGAAGGGCAGGGTGGGGGGGGACGGCGGCCGAAGGGGGAGGAGGAGGGAGGAGGCGAGGGTCATCGATTAGGGCAGGGTGTCCTCCGGGGAGATGGTGTGGCCTTGTTAAGGGCACTTCTCGGAGTTTCAATGCATTTGGTTGAAGGTGGTTCCTTCCGGCCATATCCACTCTCTCTCTTCACTATCTGTTGGTTGGGTTTTTCGGCTTTGTCCGCTGGGACTCTGCAAGCGTTACCCGTTGGCTTGGCTGTTTGGGTTGACAATGACAATGATTCCGTTTGGGATAAATGGAAGGCTAAAATTGAATTAGTTATTTTAGTTAAATATAATAAAATGTCGTATTTAATTTATAATTATTATTTGTTATAAAAATTAAAAAATTAAAAAATTAATTTTAATTGAAGCTTTTTAATCTAAATTAAAATAGTTCAAAAGTTAATTTACATTTTAAACAAATTTAATATGTGTTTTTTTAAGCAAAACTTACCATTAAATTTTTTTAAATACATTTTAGCCCTTTTATACTGGATTTGGAATCCAAAATTTGAGTAAATTTTTTTTACAAAAGATATATACTTCATTTATATTTTACATTTCTTTTTTATTTCTTTTCTTTTTAAAATTCTTACAGAAATTCATACTTCAAACACCACTTTAATTAATGTATTATTAAAACTCAAATTCAAACTATAATTTACACTGCACATCTAATAGTAATATGTTAACCAATGATGCGTTGATTACGGGTAAGGAGTTTGTCCACCTCCCTTAATACTTGAATTTAAGTCTCTTTCATAGCAAATTATTGGAGTTATACTTACTTCTTAATACTCAAAGTATGTTGAAATCTTAGCTTCGGCTCTGAGGTAGTAGGTGTGGTATTGGTTTTGATAGATGTCTATAGATATTAAAGGACAATGTGCCTGTTTGGTGCAGCTTAAAAGTTGCTTATTTCAGCTTTCAGCTTAATTTAAGCTATTTTGATGTGTTTGGTTTACCTTATAACTTATAACTTATAGTTTTTTGGAAGTCAGAAATCAGCTTATTCTTTGAGTGGGGCAGGAGATGCTTAATTTATAAGTCAGAAATCAGCTTACGTTCATAGTTATAAGCTATAAGCTGTTTAGGCATAAGCTATAAGCACTTTCCCACAGCTCTACCAAACAGGGCCAATGTTTCTTAACGGATGTGTAGAGTAGCCTATCCGCACGTCCATTTTTGAATTAAAAAAAAAATGTTAAATTGAAATTTATACGTCAACTAAAATTGAAAAATTACAATTCTTACCTCACATGTAAATATATATATATATATATCGAATCATTACTCATGCAATGTTTTACAAATTGGATTGGTGAGTGAATCGAAAAATAAATCGGATAGATAGGTCATCGATTCAACCGTTGAGTCGAAACCGAATCAAACCATGACATCATAATTATTTTATAAATATATTAAAAATTATTTAATAATAATATAAGAATTAAGATACATTTATTTAAATTATTTTTAAATTTTAAGATAAATTTATAATTACGTAAAGGGGAATTTATTAAGAAATCCTCTTTTAAGTATTTATATCTTAATTAGGCTATAACATAGTCTTGTATTCTAATAAATTTTATTATTTAGACATTTAATCCATCAAATTATAATTATCATATTTAAGGTATTTTATCCTTATACTATTTTGGACTATTTTGTACCTTTTATAAATTAAATTTAAAAAATTCATAATTTTTATTGTACATATATTTTTTTATGAAATTTACATATTTAAAACCTAGTTAACGAGATCCATAAAATAAGATCTCACTTGGATATGTAATTTTATAAAATAAAAATAAATAAATAAATTTGACAGTGTGAATGTTCTATAATCTGATTGAAGGGCAAAGTTCGGGCCTGTGGGGCTCACCATGGGCTCTGTTTCGAATATTTGAATTGTTCATTTTGTTAGACATTTTGTGTATTTCATTCACACAAAAAATTAAGTCATTCATTTTTTTTGTGACAAACACGATGAATTGAATATGTTACGATTATCAGATCAACCTAATTTTTTTTGTGATTGATAGACGCAAAGTGTCCTCCAGTCCAGGTCAAGGAACCTGTGGTAAGCCCCACGGGCCCAAATAGTATCCTCTAGTTCAGGTCAAGGATTGGAGGGCTCCTATATATAATTATTAAAATTTATTTAAATATATAACAAAATGTTTTTGTTTTCTTCTGTTTTTTGTTTTTTTTTTGGTCAGGGGGAAAAATGGGTGATGTGACTTTGCCAAACCCTACCTCCAGGTGAAGACATTCCTTGAGGTAACGTTTAAGGGCGTCACACCGAGGGGCGACAGAGAGTCGAACCCAAGTTGAAAGCATTTTTGGGTTGAACCTTTTCGCTGAATTCACCTCCCGGGACAAATATATAACAAAGTTTACAATAAAAAAAACTACCAAAATAATCCAAACTCAAGTAACAAATAAAAAGGTGAACAAATTGTAACAAAATATCATTATTTTCTCATTTTTTATTACAAAATTGCTAATCAAACTTGTATAATACTTTTCAATGGATAAAATTGTTAATCCATTTAATTTTTTTTGTTAAACAGTTGACCGAAAGTAAAAATTAATTAACTTTAAATTTTTTTAAAAAAATTATCCATAAACAATTGTAACTAATTTAATTAATCGTATTCTATCTACAATTCATGCATTTGAAAAACTACCATCCTTAATTTTAAATAATTCACGATATCAATCGAATTTTTATTTTTTTTGGTAAAAACAATTGTCAATTAGTGTTAAATAATTCAACACATCACCTATTTATTAGTTTTAAATTTTCACCAAATTTTATTTGGGTCATCTAAATTCAATTTTTATTTTTTATTTTTTAAAAACTAGTAGAATAGCTATAAAAAAAAACAAAAAAAAACAATGATTGAGATCTTTTTTTTTGAAGATCTCCATAACTTCCTTTGGATCTCAACCATTGATGATATGGACCCTACATATATATGAGTGAGTCTCACATATACGTCAATGATTGAGATCTAAAAAAAATTATAAGGGTGAAAAAAAATCCCAACCATTTTTCTACAAAAACAACAGACTTTTTTTTTTTAATCAATTTTTGGGGCCAAAGCGGCGCCGGCTCTGCTACCTCCACTGCTACTATCTCACCACCAACTTCCAATTTTAGAAATAAAATATTAGGAACGGAATTATTTTTTAGAAATAAAATATTTTAATTATTAAAAGTGTTTATAATTTTAACGACTAAATTAAATATTTAGTGATAAAATACTATTCAAATTTTTGTTTAAAAAAAATTAATATTTTTTACAAAAAAATATTTATCTCTAAAAGTACATTTATTAATAATTTGTGAAAAAATTAAACTTATATGATTAAATAAGTTGTAATATATATAGTTTTTGTATTGTGCAAATATCCAGAATACTCTCAAAATATACTTAGAATAAAAAATATAGGACTCTTTCATCCATACATATTTGAAGATGTAAATAAGTTTAAAAAAAATTAAGATAGTGTTTGGTTTAATTTTTGAATTAATTTTTGAATTGAAAAATCAAAAAAATATGCTTGGTTTACCATTTTTTAAAATTGTTTTTAAAATTATTTTTTCTCTCTCCTCTATCCTTTACTCTCTTTTTTTTGACGTATCAATCAATTACTTTTTCTCTCCTCTCTTCTCTTCTCTCATTCTTTTACATTCCACACATCAATTAATCAATCTATCTCTCACACCCATCTATTCAATTGTAAAATAAAAAATAAAAAATAAAAAAATAAATTACAAATCATTCCAAAATTATTTTCAAAATTCATAACCAAATAAGTTTTTAATTTTCAAAACTATTTTCAAATGCTTATCTTTCAAAATATAACGCACAACTCAATTTTTTTTTTAAAAAAAAAACACTAAACCAAACGGAGCCTGAAAATTGTAGTTTAAGAAAAGTATTTTTTTCCAAATAAATTAAAAAAATTCAAATAAGATATAACTAAAAATTACAACCAAACACTAATTTTTATCTTTTTTTTTTTAAATAGTAAATAAACCAAAAAATTAGATAAGATATTGGGAACGTAACCAATTAATTCCTACTTTTTCTATACAAAAACTACTTACTGCGCTCGCAATAAACTCCTTAAATTATTTTCTTACCTATTTTAAGAGATTGGAGCCCAATGATACCATCCCATCAGCTCCTTTATTAGTCACTTTAAACTAATATTTGTTATAATAACTTTCTCTGGCAGTAATTGTCCACCCAGATGTCCCAGACTAGTGATATGGGCAAAACTTGCCGGTCGTCCACCCAGATATCCGGTTGGTCGACCCACATCCGGTTGATTAACCGGCCAGTCAATTGCCCCTTCGTTTTTGTCCATGGAATTCACTCGCAGCTTTTCTTCATATTTTCTCAAAAATCAGGACCAAGCGGACCGTTGCTTCCTTGGCGACATTGGCAGGTAGTTTTTTTTTTTTTTCTCTCTCTGTCTCATTGTCTTTTCTTCACATC
Organism: Camellia japonica; assembly: GCA_030407325.1. NCBI lineage: Eukaryota > Viridiplantae > Streptophyta > Magnoliopsida > Ericales > Theaceae > Camellia > Camellia japonica. The sequence continues at coordinate 56,773,611 of JAPPVO010000016.1, forward strand.
TGGATCACCACATTTTTTTGTTAGCTACAAAGTCATGTTCTTTAATGTCTGTTTGGTTGCTGAGATAATTGAACAGGTGAAAGGAAAATGAATTATGATGACTTGAATGTTGTTATGTTATGATGATTTTCCACAAATTGAGAAAATTTTACCTACTTAAGTGTACAGTTGCTTTAAGCTCAGTTAGGGTTACCCATCTGAGATTTGGGGTTATTTTCATATCATTTCTCAGCAGCCAAACGAAGAAGAAGATGAAAAAGTGAAAGAACAGAGAATGAATATTTTAATAATGTTTTAGGAAAAAAATAAGAAATTTGTTAGAAGAAGTCTATAAAAAAGTGATTCTTAAAATAAAGAATAAATTTTTTAATAATATTTTAGAATAAAATTTAGATAACCAATTAATTCCTACTTTTTCTAAACAAAAACCACTCAGTCCTATCAATTTTCTATTAGGACGATTTGCTGTAAATTAATTGTTTCAAAATACTAAATTAATAATATATTTTCTTTCAGTTTTACCCTTTTCCATCTATATTAATTACACTTCTATTCATAATTTAATGATCAATTTTAGTAAAAAATGGTAAATAGGATCTCAAAAATTATAGACAAGATTTGGACATCTAGATCTATATGTAATACATGAAAAAATTAATGGCAACTTCATTTTTTTTTTTTTTATGGATAAAAAAGAAAATTTTATTGATGAAAAATAGAGTACAAAAAAAAAAAAAAAAAAAAAAATTCTCAATAAAAGAAGATATTCCAACTAGGTTAGTACATGAAGGCAAAACCAAACAAATGCAGAGCCAACAGCCACACAAAATTCAATCAAAGTTTTTTTTAAAATAAAAAAATGGACTAATTAATAATTTTTTCCAAGATTTTTTTCATCAGATTATAAATATCTTTTTTGTTAGATGGTATAAAAATATCTGCTTTAATATTTGTTATTTTTCGTTAAAAATAAATCAGTCACGCGGGTCACCACAAATGGTCTTCGTTCACATCTTAGCAAAATTATTCTAACAGTCTCTCCCCTTTCTTCTTTCTACTTCTCTTCCACTGCATTCCTCCTCCATCAAATCATGGGATGCCACGTGGTGGCAATGCCTTATCCAGGTAGGGGCCACATCAACCCAATGGTGAACCTCTGTAACTTACTAGTTTCAAGGAAGGACAACATTCTTATCAGCTTCGTCGTGACGGAGGAGTGGCTCGGCTTCCTCAGCTCTGAGACCAAGCCGGCTCAAATTCGCTACGCCACCATCCCTAACGTCATCCCGTCGGAGATAGGTCGCGGCGCCGACTTCGCTGGTTTTGTTGAAGCTACGCGGACCAAGCTGGAAGACCCATTCGAGCGGCTTCTGGATCGGCTTGGGCCGCCGAGACCGAGCATCATCATCTACGATATTTCACTGCCGTGGGTGGTCGGCGTCGGCGAACGGTGGAATATTCTGGTGGCTGCTCTTTGGACTCTGCCGGCGTCGGTGTTTTCCGTGTATCATCACTTTGAGCTCCTCCTCCAAAATGGCCACTTCCCCGCTAACGTGTCAGGTCCGTTTGAGAACTGCAGTTTTTTTTTTTTTTAATGATTTTTTTTTTTTTAAAAAATTTAAGAATAAAACTGAAGATTTTAGTTGGATAAGACAAATCAAAAAAATTTAATTTTTTTAAAAAAAAATCTTAAAAAAATTGAGAATAGTCAAAAATAAAATAGGTTGAAAAAGATAAGATGAGCCAAAAAAGTTTAAAAAATTGAAATAATTTTTTTTAAAAAATCATTAAAAATTTAAAATTTTTAAAAAAAGGTTACTTGTTATTTGTTAATTTTTTTTTTTAATTGCCAAAATGAGCCGTATATTCTCCAATATACAAGTAATCATTAAACCGTGTTTAATTAGAATCAAAGGATGAAATTGTACATCCCGTCTCATTTTATTTGTTTATCTTTTTATTTTAATCTGTTTCAAAATATTTATTCACTTTTTATTTTAAAATATTAAATTTTGTTAAATTTTTAAAATTGCTCCTTATAAATCATTATAAAGGCATTTTAAAATTCAAAAAGAAAGGTCATGGTGAGAAAAACATTTCAAAATTTCAATTAAAATATGTTTCTTTAATAAGTTAGATTTTCTATAGTGAACAAATAAATTGGGATAAATGGAGTAATAAAATATCGCCTTCAGATACTTAAAGAGTTTTTTTTTAAAAATTTTTAATAATCAAAATAATAATTACAAAAATTTGTAATTAAACCATAACTAAAATATAATATAATAAATAAGTTTTAACTAATATTTATAATCAATGGTCACAAAAGGTTTGAATTTCTCAAGTTTAGATGACTACCTGGAAAGAAATCAAATCTTTTTAAAATTAGAGCTATAGGTTTGAATTTTAGGATTCGTTAATTGAAATATTCATACAAAAAATTAATATAATTGCATATCAATAGCTATAGGTTTGAATCAAATTTGTATTATAAAAAATAGATGGCTATTCTTAAAATTATATTTGTCGTCTATTTTTTTTAAATCAAATATAATTCAAATATATAGTTACTAATATCTAATCATCTTGATTTTTTGCATGAATATTCTGTTTAGTGAGCCCTAAAAAGTAAACGGTTCGAATTACTGAAATAATTCCAAAATAGGTGTACCGAGTCCAAATGCTCTCTCAAATTGAGATAACAATATCAGAGGTGCCAAACCGTTTTAAAATTAGAGGCAGATTCTCTCTAGTCCAAAATCTGGACATGAAGACATTATTTGGGTCTGTGGGTCCTAACACGTGTCTCGTTTCGATGATCGGAACCGTTCATTTTGTTAGACACTTAAGTATATTTCATTCATATAAAAAATTAAAGTGATCTGATAATCGTAATTTATTCAATTTATACGTTTGTCAACAAAAAAATAGAAACACAATTGGCGTCTATTTTGTTGGTGACAAATATTATAAATTGAACAAATTATAATTATTGGATTCACCTAAATTTTTGTGTGGATAAAATACATAAAGTGTACAACAAAACGAATAGTTTAAATTATCAAAACATGACCCGTATAGAGCCTTACGAGCCCAAACAATACCTTCCAATTCAAATTTTGGATTGGAAAAGATCCTCTTCCTTTAAAATTGTACTTATTATTTATAAGGGTTGAGTTTCCCTATGATCCAGATTTGATTTCTTTCGAAAAATAGATAATTATTTGATAAATTACACTTTGCTCTATTATATTTTATCATTTTCTTATTTTGGTCCTTAAAAGAGTTTTTTTTTTCCCCCTATTTTTATATTTTACGTTTTAAGTTTTTTTCAGTTTATTCTTAAAGTTAATTTTTATTTAAAATTAGATTAAAAAAATGCCACATTGGCTTGGGTTTAAGTTTGTATTAGATGCAGAAGTTCAATATAATAATATATTTCATGTCATGTGACTAATGTAACATTTTTTGTTTAATTTTGGACAAAAGTTAACTTTTAAGAGTAAATTGAGAAAAAAACCTGAAATATAAAGAGTTAAAAGTGAAAAAAAAATTTACAGGCCAAAGCGAAAAAATGATAAAACATAAATGGGGCAAATGTATTTATCCTAATTATTCCTAGTTTATTAGATTATGTATGAAAAGCTTGACTTATGTCTCCACTTTGTGTGCATGTGATAGAACGAGGGAATGAGGTAGTTAACTACATACCCGGAATTCCACCAACACGTATAGCAGATCTTCCTACAATTTTCTACGGTGCTCTACGTAAAGTTCTACATCTAGCCCTAGAAGCCATTTCAATGGTGCCAAAAGCACAATATTTTCTACTCACTTCCATCTACGAGCTTGAATCCCACACCATTGACACTCTAAAGCAAACAATTCCTATCCCCATATACTCCATCGGTCCAGCAATACCTTACTTCAAACTTGGAGACAATGAGAATTGCTCTAACAACTTCCACATGCAATGGCTAGATTCTCAACCCAAAGCCTCGGTCTTGTACATATCACAGGGTAGTTTCCTTTCTGTTTCGACAGCCCAAATGGATGAAATCATTGCTGGGGTGCATGACAGCGGCATTAGGATATTTTGGGTGGCGCGTGATGAAGCTTCTCGGATTAAAGAGGCTGGGTGTGGCGACAACGGGTTGGTGGTGTCGTGGTGTGACCAACTGAAGGTGTTGCGCCATCCTTCGGTAGGCGGGTTTTGGTCACACTGCGGGTGGAATTCCATCAAGGAAGGTATTTTTGCTGGCCTTCCGTTTCTTACTTACCCAATATTTTTGGACCAAGTACCAAATTCCAAGACCGTTGTGGAGGATTGGAAGATTGGGTGGAAGGTGAGGAGAGGAATGGGTGATGAAATGCATTTGGTAACGAGAGAAGAAATTGCTAGACTTGTTCAGAGGTTTATGGATTTAGAGAGTGATGAAGGGAAAGAAATGAGGAGAATAGCAGCAGAACTCAAGGAGACTTGCCGGCGAGCCACTTCGGTAGGTGGGTCTGCCGAAACTAACATTGATGCTTTCATTAAGGACATTTCACAATCCCATGATCATTAGATTAATTTATGTATTTTGTTCTCATTGATTAGATTGTTGTTTGAAGATTGTCATAGTGTTTGCAATAAATTTCATGAGAAGTGCAAGTTCAAACTGAGATTAAACTGTTGACCAAATGTTATTTAAATCTGGCAAATAGGCTAAGTGTTTTGCAACATTTTGATTGATATGCCATAAACATAATTCATGATGAGATTCTGGAAATTTCGCCTTAATAGCACTTGAAATTGCTTTAGATTGGTGAGTGAATGTACTTACTGGTTTCTTTCCTCCCATCGCCTCCAAAAAAGTAGTGTGGGGAAATATTTCCTGAGTACCAACACGTGGCATGGTGACGTCGACTTGTCAGCCGAGGTGCCATGTGTCGTTGTAATTATGCCGAGGTAATCTCGGAGTTGCCGAGGTTATCTCCGAAAATATCGGAATCCGAGATAAGCGGATAAAGGACAGGAGTCCTAGATTGAGAGAATACTTCAGTTTGGGTAAAGATGAAACTCTTAGAGGGTTTATCCTAAACTCACTGGGAGTTCCAGATTGGCAGTAATCCTGAGTCCATTGGAGTTAGGCTCCTATAGGGACTAGGATTGTATTGGCTATAAAAGAGAGGCACCCCCATGGGTCTAAGGTATGTTTTTATATACTCAAGTTTGTGAGTTGAATACTTGATTATCTTTGAAAGATATACTGACTTGATCGTCGGAGTGCCCCCGGGTGGAAGAACCACCGCCAGAGCCTTTTCTTTCTGTGCAGGACAGCAGGGTGCCATTTATCTAGCTCTACAGCTGCAGTGTGATCAGAAAATCACTCACACAATTTGGCGCCGTCTGTGGGAAAGAAAGACGAATAGATGGCCAGTAACGCACAAAACGAGAAGGTTGGGGACGACGCTCCCGTTGGGAGTGGCAGGCCTATCGACCTTGACGTTGAAGGAGACAACCACAACGAAGAAACCCGCGACCAGGGGCATGGAGGAAAAAATGTCGGCCAGGAGGGCGACACCTCAAAGAAGACAGACCAGGACAGATACTACAACGAAGATAACCTCCAGGTATGGAGGGACAGGTGCCTACGAAGGGATGAGGAAGTAAAAGAATTGGCAGACAAGTTGGCAGACCTGCAGTCGGTCGTCAACTTTATGATGCAAAACAAGGTCATGCAGCCACCATACCCGCTGCAGGACACGCCAATTCCAGCGGTTAATACTCAGAAGGGAGGAAGGAAAGTAATTCCCGAAACACCTCGGCATACCAGGAGCGCAAGGCACTCCCACCCGCCTTCCAGGGAGATCGGACGAGAAGAACCGAGACAAGAGAAATCCCAGAGGACATACCACACGAAGGACCCAGAGCCCAGAGAACATCGGCATGTCCAAAGGCAGGCACTCTGCTTTGACACAACCCATGGAGAAAGATCAAAACGGGCCCACCACGAGGCCGAGAGCAGTGTGCCAAAAAGACTGAAGTCAAAAGATAGCCGAGCTCCAGGGAGGAGTAAAGAGGACTTGAGAAACTACCTCAAGAGGAAGGAACAGAATGCTGAAGCTGAGGTTAATTCACCCAACAAGCCGAGAACACCGTTCTCGGTAGAACTGGACAAATTCGAGGCACCAAAAAGATTCAGCATGCCGAGGTTTCAGATATACGATGGTAAGTCAGACCCTAACTTCCACGTTGGTCTATTCCTGAACTCAATGGCGTTGTACAGTGGGAACGAGCCATTGCTCTGCAAAGTGTTCCCCTCGTCCTTTGGGGAGATTGCATCAGATTGGTTCCACAAATTGCCAAAGGGAAGCGTGAAGACCTGGGAAGGCCTGGCCGAGATGTTTGTGGCCAGGTTCGTGACAAATAAACTGCAGCCATTAAGGGTGGACGCACTAATGGCCTTGAAGATCAGCAAGGATGAAGGCCTTAGGGCCTATGCAAAAAGATACTACGAGGTGTTCAATCGAATACCTGAATGCAACCAAGAAGTAGCAGTCGTGTCTTTCAAGAATGGCCTGAAAGACGATTGTTCACTGCGGAAATCTTTGGCAAAGACATTGCCAAAGAGCATGGAAGAGCTCATGGCAAGAATCGAGAAGTATGCCAGAGCCGAGGAGGATACATCGGCCCACAAGGAAGTCAAACAGGAAAAAGGGAACGGCTCGCCGAAGCGAGGCCGAAGTAACAACGGATTCAGCAAAACAGAGGTAGAGTTAAGGGCCAAACAGGCAGTGACAACCGTGTTCCGAATTCCAATTCAAAAAGTCCTAGGAAAAATTCGGAACCAGCCCTATTTCAGAACGCCAGCAAGGGAACCGGGAGAATTTATGGGAAGAAACATGGACAGACATTGTGCTTATCACAATGAAGACGGACATACAACACAGGGCTGCAGAGCCCTAAAAGCACACTTGGAAGATCTGGTAAGGCAAGGCCACCTGAGAGACCTTGTCGATGAAACCAGAACAAGAGAAGAACAGGCAAGACTGCCTCAGGCTCCAGCAGCCCCACCACCTCCGCAACCTCGGGCAGAAGGACCTCGGATAGTTAATGTGATTCATTCAAAAGTTAACGAGAACGAAGTCAGAGGAGAGACTCAGAGGGTAAGGCATCTGCAGCATGTCTACCAAGTCGGGGAAAAGAGACATCGGCCAGCGGAGTGCCAAGGACCGATGATAGCCTTCACCGAAGCCGATTTAGAGATGGTACAGCACCCACATAATGATGCCTTGGTAGTATCCCTCCAGGTTGGGGAGTGCCAAGTAAAACGCATCCTAATAGATCAAGGCAGCTCTTGTGACATCATGTACGTTAGATGTTACAAGGAGCTAGGCCTTCACCCAGACGACATGGAGCAATCGAATGGCCCGATGGTCGGCTTCAATGGAACGCCGACGTGGCCACTGGGTGCTACAAACTTGGAAGTACAGGCCGGCACTAAGAAGATCAGGACAGAATTCATCGTGATTGATACGCCTTCTCCTTACAACATCATATTGGGAAGGCCATGGTTGCATGCAATGGGGGCAGTTCCCTCAACGTTGCATCAACTATTGCGGTTCCCAACAGAACATGGGATTGAAGAAGTCAGAGGAGACCAGCTACAGGCCAAAAATTGCTCCATGGCAGCAATGAAAACAACCTGCAGCATACAAGAACCAGGGAAGGTAGAAATTGAAGATGAGGACGTGGAAGTCCTAGATGATGTCGGCAAGGAGCCGGCCGAGAAGAGCGAGGAAACACTGAAGAAAATCCTCGTCCAGGAGGGCGATGAAGAGCGCTTCTTTCTTCTCGGCTCAGGCTTAGCCGAAGAAGAAGAGAAAGAACTGGAAGCTTTTTTAAGAACAAACATAGAAGTGTTCGCCTGGACACCTTATGAAATGCCTGGCATTGACCCCGAGGTCACATGTCACAGACTGAACGTCGACAGGTCGGCTAAACCTGTAATACAGCGAGCTAGAAGACCGACGTTGATGCACGTCGAAGCAGTGGAGGAAGAAGTAGACAGACTCCTGGAAGCCAAGGCCATCAGAGAAGTCAATTATCCAACATGGCTATCAAACACTGTGGTGGTAAAAAAGAAAAACGGTAAATGGAGGGTCTGCGTAGATTTTACAAGCCTGAATAAAGCCTGTCCCAAGGACAGCTTTCCTCTGCCCAAAATTGATCAATTAGTAGACGCCACATCTGGACACGGAAGGATGAGCTTCCTGGACGCTTACAAGGGGTACCACCAGATAGCCATGTACCCCCCAGACGAGGAGAAGACAGCATTCATCACCCCAAAAGGCCTGTACTGTTACAGGGTGATGCCTTTTGGGCTGAAGAACGCAGGAGCAACCTACCAAAGGCTGGTAACCAAAATGTTCAAACACTTGATCGGCCAAACAGTAGAAGTCTACATCGATGACATGGTCGTGAAGACCAAGGAGCCTAAGAGTCATCTTGCCGACTTGAAAGAGGTATTTGAAATACTCAAAACATATCGGCTCCGACTCAACGCATCTAAGTGCGCGTTTGGAGTTGGATCTGGTAAGTTTCTAGGGTACCTGGTAACAAGAAGGGGAATAGAGGCCAGCCCAGATCAGATCAAGGCCATCCTAGATCTACAGAGCCCAACATCGGCAAAACAAGTTCAAATGCTCACTGGCAGGGCCGCAGCCCTAAACAGGTTCATAAGCCGAAGTTCAGACAAGTGTAAACCCTTCTTCAACTTGGTAAAAAAGACCGCAGATTTCCTATGGACTGAAGAATGTGAAGCCGCTTTGGCCAACCTAAAGAAGTACCTGACCACCGCCCCAATCCTCTCAACACCTGAACCTGGGGAGGAGTTGTTTCTGTACTTAGCCGTGTCAGAACACGCAGTAAGTGCAGTGTTAATCCGAGAAGAGCAGGGAGAACAGAAGGCTGTCTATTATGTAAGTAAAACCTTGGCCGACGCAGAAACAAGGTATCTACCGCTAGAAAAGTTAATGCTGGCCTTAGTAATGGCCTCAAAAAGTTGAACCACTACTTCCAGGCACACAAGATTGTAATACTTACAGAGCACCCACTGAAGTCCTTGTTGCAACAAGGAGACTTAACAGGAAGAATTGCAAGATAGGCAGTGGCCTTGGGCCAGTATGACCTGGAGTTCAGGCCCAGAACAGCGATTAAGGGCCAGGTTCTGGCCGACTTCGTGGCAGAATTCACACCTGAGTCCATCGAACATCGGGCTCCGTTGAGCCAAGATGAACGAGGTCCCAGCAAGCAGGGAGAATCCCAGCCAAAGGCCAAGGAACAAAGGAAGGAAAAGCTCAGACCCTGCAGCATCTACATCGGCGACTCATTCAGACTGTTTGTCGATGGAAGTTCAAACCGACAAGGAGCGGGGGCAGGAGTGCTGCTGATATCCCCAGATGGAGAAATAATAGAACAATCCATCCGTTTGGGGTTCAAGGCCTCAAACAATGAAGCAGAATACGAAGCATTAATTGCAGGACTAAAGCTGGCAGCAGCAGCAGAAGCAGATGAGGTAATAGTTTTTTGTGATTCACAGTTAATTGTTAACCAGTCAACAGGAGAGTTTGCAGCCAGAGACGAGAGGATGTCGGCATATGCAAAAGAGGTCATCAGATTGGCAGCCTTGTTTCAGAACTGCCGACTTCTCCAAGTAAGCCGAGATGATAACAGCCACGCCGACGCGTTGGCCAACCTGGCAAGTTCAATACAGACTGGAAAAACAAGAACAATTATGATTGACTATATGTCGGGCCCGAGCATAGAACCACAGAGCGCAAAGCAAGAAGCAATGTGTGTGGACATGGGGCCAAGCTGGATGGACGCAATTGTTGCATTCCTGAAAGAAGGAAAGCTGCCAGAAGACCGCAAGGAGAGGCACAAAGTCAGGTTGAAGTCGGCAAGATTCAGCCTGACCGCGGACGAACATCTCTACAGAAGGTCCTTCACTGGACCCCTTTTAAGGTGCGTACACCCTTTACAAGTTGAAGATTTTTTATATGAAATTCATGAAGGAATTTGTGGAAGCCACACTGGGGGCAGATCATTAGCCCATAGGGCCATTACCCAGGGGTATTGGTGGCCCTACATGCAAAAAGATGCAAAAGCATACGTAAAGAAGTGCGAACAATGCCAAAGGTTTACACCTTTGATTCATCAGCCAGCTGCTGACCTGAATCCAGTATCAAGCCCTTGGCCGTTTGCCCAATGGGGCATGGATCTGGTTGGATAACTTCCCCAAGCAACTGGGCAGAGAAAATACTTGCTGGTAGCAACAGATTACTTCACAAAGTGGATAGAGGCAGAACCTCTTGCCAAAATCCGAGATGTGGACGTCAAGAATTTCATATGGAAAAACATTATCACCAGATTTGGCATTCCAAGAGCCATCGTTGCCGACAACGGAACGCAGTTTGACAGCAAACTGATCAAGAACTTTTGTGCGAAATTCAAGATCAAGAATTACTTTTCAACACCAAGTTTCCCCCAAAGCAATGGGCAAGCAGAAGCATCCAACAAAGTAATTTTGGATGGAATAAAGAAGAGGCTGCAGGCAGCAAAAGGAAAGTGGGTAGACGAATTGCCCAACGTACTTTGGGCATATCGGACTACGCCGAGAAGATCAACAGGGGAATCCCCCTTTGCCATGGCTTATGGCACAGAAGCAGTCATTCCACTAGAAGTCGGCATCCCAGGGATCCGAACCCAGGGAGTTGAGAATGGGACCAATGACATACTCTTAGCCCGAGATCTGGATCTTTTGGAAGAACGAAGAGAGAAGGCTGCAATTCAGCTTGCAGTATACCAGCAACAGCTTGCCAGAGCTTACAACAAGAAGGTCAACCCAAGAGATTTTCAAGTCGGCGACCTAGTCTTGAGAAAAGTCGTCGGCAACAAGAAGGATCCCAGAGAGGGCAAGCTTGGCCCAAACTGGGAAGGACCTTACAGAATTACTTCGGTGTTAGGCAATGGAGCTTATCGGCTTGAAGACAATGAGGGCAAAGCACTGCCCAGACCCTGGAACACTTGTAATTTGAAATTTTTCTATCATTGAGATATTCATTGTATTTTGCCGACGTCATCAATAAAATCTTTACAGAATTCCCCAAGACTTATGAATGCATAATGTTGTCTTTAAGTAATGAGAACCCGAGTGAAACCCAGGTTCACATTGGGGGCAGAGAAAGGCAAAGATACAAAGTTTACCACTTGTTGAAATTTGTAGCAATTTACAAGTTGGTCAAACCGATACAAAGTTTACCACTTGTTGAAATTTGTAGCAATTTACAAGTTGGTCAAACCGATACAAAGTTTACCACTTGTTGAAATTTGTAGCAATTTACAAGTTGGTCAAACCGATACAGAGATTAACACTTGTTGAAATTTATAGCAATTTACAAGTCGAAGTAAAGCCGATGTTATTACTTACAAACTCATGGCAGTCTACTGGTTGGCTAAACCAAAAAAAAAAAAAAAGATGCTTAGCACTTGTTGAAATTTGTAACAATTTACAAGTTGAAGTTAAGCCGACATATGATCATCTGTTGAAATTTGCAGCAATTTACAGGTTGAGGTAAAAGCTAAGTATATTGTTTAAATCCTTGTTGAAATTTGTAGCAATTTACAAGTAGATTACCGTTTAAACACTTGTTATAACTTGAAAAAAGTTTATTGTATATGTTAATCCTTGTTGAAATTTGTAGCAATTTACAAGTAGGTTAGAGTGAAATTATTGTTTACACATTTGTTGCGACTTAAGAAAAGTTTGCAAAGTTTACATTGAAAAGTATATGTTTTATACTTGTTGAAATTTATGAAAAGATTGCAGGTCAATATCTTGCCGAGGTAAAACTTGCAGTTATTATACCCGAGGTATGTAACCCCGAGAAGATTGTGCAAAGGAAGAATTATGTAAATCATGCAAAATATTCTAAGTGTAGAACCATACAGAAGCAATTAAAGACTAAAACAATCAGAGAAAAAACAGTTGCAGTTGTATATAATGAAAGCACTATGGCCTAGCAGAAGTAAATCGTTCACGAGTAACAAAGAAAGGCACATCGGCCATAAGAGGAAGCTTACATTGTTCAGAAGACAAAAAGTACAAAAAAGAAAAGAATACAAAAGACGTTCAGGATTCTTCAACATCAGCAGTTGGTTGGGCTAAGACCTCGGAGGACTCTGGAAGAACCACCTCGGCATCAATCTCAGCAAGTGTCTGGTCAAGACTCTTCTCAACTAGAGGAACATCGGATAATGCTTGTTCAGGAAGAGCATCCTTAATAACCTCCTCATCCTCCTCATGAGTCAGGTCTAGGACTTGATCATCCTGAGGAGGAGATTTGGTCTCGTTGGCACCCTTAGGCTTCCTTACTAAAGCATCATCGTCATCCTTATCCTCATCCTCGGCTTCGGACTCAGATTCCTCTTCAGTTTGACTTGGAGGTGGAGGAGGAGGGAATAGCAGAGGAATAGCATCGGCCTTGCGCCATGGTGAATCATCAGGAATGTTGAGCTTCTTTGCCAAGGACATCCAACCTAGGGAGAAGCCCCTGTTGCATGCCTGCCTGACTTGAAGCTTGTAGTCCTCAGTAACGTCGGCCATGCCCTGGGCATAAGCATTCTCATCAGCCTCTTTGATTTCGGCTTCCTTAGTGGAAAGGGCTTCCTGAAGCTCCTTCTCGGCTTGGGCAGTTTTCGCCTCTGCCTCCTTCTTTTGAGCTTCAGCAACTTTCTTAATGGCCTCAGCAGACTCGGCCTTTTCGTAGGCTAGTTGTTGGGCCTTGGTGGCAGCCTCGGCTTGATCTTCCAACTTCTTCATTTTTGCTTGAAGACCCTTGTTAATTTTTTGAAGGGCAGAGTACTCCTTTTTCAAATCAGAGAACTTCTCCCTGGTCTCAAAAGATTGCATAGAGAAGGAGTGGGCGTGCTGAACAGCCTGAAGGAGCATAAAAACAGAAGTTAGTGCAAAATTTACAAGTATAGAAAAATGAAGAAAGACGGGTTACAAAGTGAAGACACTTACTTGAACACAACGCTGAAGCATTAGAGCATAATTTTCATACTCACTGCACTCGGCATTCTTTTCTAGATCTCCTGGGAGAAGTAAGGCTGCGCTGAGTGCAACGCCGATGTTGATGTCGTCGGCGCTGTCGCTGGCAAGAACAGGCTTATCCTCCAGGGTAATCTCAGGTGTCCAGGGGACATTTGGTACCTTGGACTTTGAAGTCGTCGCAGAAGAAGACCTCGGCTTCTTTGATTTCTGGGACTCTGCTGGTTGAGTTTCAGCAGACCTTTTTTCCGAAGTAGAAGCAGTCTTCTTGCTCTCGGCCAATTGTGAGATGGGCAAAGCATCCTCAACCTCAGCCTCAGTAGCTTTGGTCTTTGGCTGAGCCTTCTTTGTTCTTTTTGGTTTTGGTGGGGGCATCGTTTGGGTTGGAACAACATCGACATCGGCTGGTAGGTCGGCTAGAAGATCTTGGGCAACAGGCTTTGGGCGCACCATTTCGGCAGTTTTGACAAGTCTGCGTCGGCGTTTTCTTTCAGGAATTGGTACCAAGTATGGTGCCGAGGTAGAAGGTTGATTGGTTGGGTCAGATGTGGACTCTTGATCTATTCGGGATGAGGAAGCGACTTGAGTTGTGGCAGTAGGTGGAGAAAGGCTCTTTTTCACCCTTCTTGGAACGTCGGGCAAAGTGGATTTGTACGTTGGGATGAAATTCAGTACCAATGGAGCCTTGCGCTTGTGAATCGGAAGGTCTAGGAGCTTTTTTAGGCCTTTTCCAGGAAAATAGGACTGGCGAAAGTTTTTTGGTGGCTTGCGAACGTCTGCAAAAAAGAACAAGACATTAGAGATCAACAAAGTTTGAAGACTTGGAAAGAAAACAACTAAGTGGTTAAACACTGGGCTCTTACCCTTGCCCTCTTTAACTGTTCGAGGAAGAGGGTAAAGATGAACATCTTCGTCTGGGCCAAACTCCCAATTTCCAGAAGCAATAAGATAGTCTGGGAGGTCGGCTACAATTTTGAATTCAGTAGACCTCGGCTTGAGGTAATACACATAACCTTTTTCTTTCAGGTTAAGGGCGCACATAGTATAACAGTATTGGATATCGGCGAGGGTGATCCTAACATTCTCCTGTCGGGCTAAGGCTATGATACCATTAAGCACTCTATAGGAGTTAATGGTGAGTTGCATAGGGTTCAGGGTGTAGTAGTGAAGAACTTCACGAAATAGGGGATTGAGTGGGAGCTGAAGTCCACATTCAACAAAAGCTACAATAGGGAAAGGCATCATATTATCTGTAGGCATGATGGAATCATCATCCCCAGCTAGCCTAAGGTGGACATCATCAGGAATAGAGAACTCTTGCCTAAAGAATTCGAGTTTGGTTGGGGTGTTTACCCTATGTCTCCACATACCCATAATTTTGGTGTAAAGGTACTTGACTACAGAAACAGAGTGCTCCTAAAGGGTTACTGGGACCTCGGCTTAAACCTAGGTATATATTGGTAAGGATTATTTCAGTTTTTCCTAAAAATTAAAGGTTCTAAAAACAAATCCCAACCCTAAATCTATGAAAGCAAAGATTGGAGGCTCGAATCTGGGAAAAACACAGAAAACAAGAAACAAGAACATGTTTTCAGAATCAAGAACGAGGGTGGGCTGTCAAGAGCCTAAAGAATACAAAGAGTTGAAGGCCAAGAACAGTGGTAAAACAGTGCAAGTGTTCATGACATGTGCAAAATCATGAAATAAGATGCATTCAGGTGAATGATTCACAAATTAAATGCTTGAACAGAACAGTAAAAACAGGAAAATCCAGAAACGATCAAGGACTGGGAAAAGAAGGGCCAGTTGCTTACCAGACAAGGTGAGGTCGGAACGAAATTCGCCGAGGACAGACGACGGTTGAAACAGTAGCGAGAGCTTTGCAGGAATGGAAGAATGAAGACAATTGCAGAGCTTCGAGCTTGAACAATGGCGGATTCAAAGGAACGAGTTTAAAGAGAGAGAAAGCAAGAGAAAATTGATATGCAAAAGTAAAGGAAAAAAGGAAAGATGGAAAAGTTTTGTTAAAATGTGAAACGGCGGCAAAATAAGACATTTAGTGCGCCTTGAAAATCGCATGCGTCAGGCGGCGCAGACAGCTGAAAGACGGCTTACAAGCGCGTCACAGGCACGGGCCAATGAAAATAAAACACATAGGAGAAACGGTTGAGAAGTGATGCATGACAGCTCATGCGCGTAGAGGAGTTCATTTGAATTCTTGTTCTTGAAAGAAGATATGTCGGCTTTAAGAGAATGACCTCGGCTGAAGAGTTCTGACGCCGACGTACTGGAAAGAAGAACAATATAGGTTCTATCACCTCAGAATGCCGAGGTAATAGAACCTAGGGGGCAGTTGTGGAGAAATATTTCCTGAGTACCAACACGTGGCATGGTGATGCCGACTTGTCAGCCGAGGTGCCACGTGTCGTTGTAATTATGCCGAGGTAATCTCGGAGTTGCCGAGGTTATCTCCGAAGATATCGGAATCAGCGGATAAAGGACAGGAGTCCTAGATTGAGAGAATACTTCAGTTTGGGTAAAGATGAAACTCTTAGAGGGTTTATCCTAAACCCACTGGGAGTTCCAGATTGGCAGTAATCCTGAGTCCATTGGAGTTAGGCTCCTATAGGGACTAGGATTGTATTGGCTATAAAAGAGAGGCACCCCCATGGGTCTAAGGTATGTTTTTATATACTCAAGCTTGTGAGTTGAATACTTGATTATCTTTGAGAGATATACTGACTTGATCGTCGGAGTGCCCCCGGGTGGAAGAACCACCGCCGGAGCCTTTTCTTTCTGTGCAGGACAGCAGGGTGCTATCTATTCTGCCTGTGTTCTACAGCTGAATCACTAAGGAGGGCAGTGTGATCAGAAAATCACTCACACAAGTAGTAAACAACCATGCCACTGCATCACCATGATTGTTGATGCCCACAATTGGTGCACTTACACGTCATAGTTGTTTGTTCTGAATGTTGTGGCAAAACATACCGCATCACCAAATAAACCATAATCCCTTCTTGACTTGGCATCACAAAAGAAAACGTCATCTATTTCACACTCTTTATTGGTCCGAAAAGTGGCAGTGTGCGCGGTGCGGTTTAAGAGTAAAATTACAAATCGAATGGCGGGTTGACGGATTGAAAAATTACGGTTTGAGCGGTTTTTTACGGATTGGCGGATTGAATAATTTTCTAACTAATTATCATACATTTGCATAATATATAACACTAATTTGTATAATATTTTTTAGATATATAACACAAAGTAATTTTACATAATATGTTTTATATATATAACTACTAATTTGTAATAAATTTCATATCTTAAATTTCTCTCACTCATTTTTACATTAATATTTCATTAGAGGTTAAAAAATATATATGTATTAACTATAGTGGAGCGGAGCGATTCAGTTGGCGGATTATAAATTTTAAAATTTAAACCGCAGTTAACGGTTAGAGCGGTGCAGATTAAAGCGGATCGGTGCGGTTTTAGCGAATTTGGTGGTATTTTGCATACCTTACCGAAAAGAGTAGAAAAATTGTTTTTTTTCTTGTTTTTTTTCTTTGAAATAGTCTAGGATCAAAAATGCGTGAGAGCTCGAATTTTGAATGGCTCGAATTCCCCGAATTGCCAAAACGACGTCGTTTTGGCAATTTTCTTTTTTTTCTCATTTATATTTGAACAGAGGGGGAGGGCAAAAGAGAGAGAGGGAGGGAGAAAGAGAGAGAATGAGAGAAGAGAGACGAAAACAGAGAGAGAGAGGCGATGGCGGGGCGGGGCGGGGCGACGGTGATGGAGAGTGCGATGGTGGACGGTGATGGAGGGTGCGACAGTGACCTTGCGAGAGAGAGGTGACGGCGATGGCGGGGCGTGGCGACGGTGATGGAGGGTGCGGCGGTGGACGGTGATGGAGGGTGCGACGGTGACCTTGCGATTTCTGTTTTCTCTCTTTTTTTTTCCCTGGCTCCGAAGATGAAGATGATGTGTTGATGATGGTGATGTTGATGAAGATGTTGTTGTTGATGATGATGTGTTGATGAAGATTTTGATCATCCAGATCTGAAAGTAAATTTTAATCAAACGAGATCTGGGATATTGGTTTTCTCCTCCTGGGTCAGTTCCTCTGAAGATGAAAATTTAATTTCCTGATGTGTTGTTACTTCTGAAATCAGTTCGTTCTGAAGATTTACATCAGTTCCTTCTGAAATCAACAACAAACCCAACCGTTGATAATTTCCTTCCTCTGAAGATGAAAATTTACTTTCAAATCCTATGATTTTTTCCCTCATTCCTCTTCTTCTTCTTCTTCTTCTTCTTCAGACAAACGAGAAGGAAAAAAGAAAAATAAAAAATAAAAAATAAAAAAATTTCCAAAACGACGTCATTTTGGGATTTCGGGCCATTCGAACCGTTGGTAATTCGAGCTACGCAGCGGAGTTGGTCTAGGATACATTGTGAATAGCCCTTTTTGAGAAACTCTGCCTGTGTACGCTATATCAAATTGTTTCAATCATATTGAATGAAGTTAAGGTTTTGGGATTCTCCAACTTCTGCACACATAAGAGAGAATATATGATTTGTTTGTGGTAGCTCAGATGAGTGCATTTTATTGTTAAGTCCAATTTGGGAAAACTCGATTTTCCTTTGGGATTTCAAATAGTGAGAACATTGAGGCGGTACAAGATCATGGGTGAAAGAAATATTGAAATCTGTGATTGAAAGAGCAAATCAGCTCTGTAATTCAATGTGTTGAAACCTTAAGAGTAGTCTCCATTATATAGGAGCTGCTTGCTATACAACATCATCATTAGTGAAAATATATAAAACTAAAAGAGACCTAAAGCAAAATGCACTATCTAAGCATCTGCCGAAAGTGGCCGAAAGTATAACACACTAACTAGCACTAATGATATATATTATATATTTATACAACAATGTAATATATATTATATATTAACAGCCCCCCTCAAACTCAAGGAGGACAAACATCAACCAACTTGAGTTTGGAGACAAGTTCAATGAAGCGGCCAGGAGAATGAGCTTTGGTGAAGATATCAGCAGGTTGATCAACAGAAGAGATCGGATGGAGATGGACAATACCATGAGTAACGTGTTGCCGAATAAAATGGCAGTCAATCTCAATGTGCTTGGTGCGATCATGAAAAACATCATTGTGAGCAATCTGAAGAGCACTGTGATTGTCACAAAAGAGGGCAGTAGCGCCAGAGGGAGGAACACCCATGTCAGCAAGAAGCCAACGAAGCCAGAGAAGCTCCTGAGTAGTATCAGCAAGAGCACGGTATTCGGCCTCGGTACTAGAACGAGCAGTAAGAGATTGTTTCTTACTGCGCCAAGAAATAAGAGAATCACCCAGAAAAAAGCAGAACCCAGTAGTAGAGCAGCGGTCAGTAGGATCTCCAGCCCAATCAGCATCAGAGAAAGCACGAAGCTGGAGAGAGGAGCGGGCGGAATAATGAAGACCATGAAACATGGTGCCTTTGAGATAGCGAATGATACGAACTAATGCAGCATAATGAGTGGTACGAGGAGCCGACATAAACTGACTAACAATATGGACGGCATAGGTAATATCAGGACGAGTAACAGTGAGATAGACAAGATTGCCAACCAGCTGACGATATAGGGTAGCATCAGAGAGAAGAGTGCCATCAAGAGGTGTAAGACGACTCTGAGGCTCCAGGGGAGTGGAGGCAGTCTTGCAATCCGTAAGACCAGCACGGGTGAGAAGATCAGAGGTATACTTAGCCTAAGAGAGAAAGGAACCCGTGGAATCATGGAAGATTTCAAGACCCAAGAAATAGCTGAGAGGACCAAGGTCTTTCATCTCGAAATGATGGCTAAGAAACTGTTTAAGGTGAAGAATACCATTGATATCATCACCTGTGATAATCATATCATCCACATAAAGAAGAAGCAAGGTGGTCCCTTGAGTAGTTTTGCGGATAAAAAGTGCAGTATCATAAGAGCTGGAGGTGAAACCACAGTCATGAATAGTAGAGCTGAACTTGGCAAACCAAGCGCGTGGAGCTTGTTTGAGACCATATAAAGCACGCTGAAGTTTGCAGACTTTATGAGGTGGATGAGTAGACCCCGGGGGAGGTTGCATGTAGACCTCCTCAAGAAGAACACCATTAAGAAAAACATTTTTCACATCCATTTGATAAAGATCCCAGTGTCGGGTGGTAGCAACCGCAATTAGGCTGCGAACAGAGGTGAGACGAGCAACAGGAGCAAAGGTCTCCTCATAGTCAATACCATATTCTTGGTTGAAGCCTTTGGCAACAAGGCGAGCTTTATAGCGCTCAATAGATCCATCAGAACAAGTTTTGATTTTGTATACCCATTTGCAGCCAATGGCAGTCTTGCCAAGAGGAAGATCAACAATGTCCCAAGTGTGAGTTTTGTCTAAAGCCTGCAATTCATCAGTCATAGCTTGCTGCCAAAGAGGATTAGAGCGAGCCTCCCGATAGGAGGTAGGTTCATAAGTAGAAAAAGCAATAGAACCAACAATAAAGTCACGAAGACGAGTAGAAGGTTGGATTACCCGGTGTGGTCGAGCAGGAGGAGGAGGAGGAACCAGAGGAAGAGACTCAACAGGAGGTGAAGAGGCCGAGGGAGCAAGAGCAGGACCATCAGACGCGGCAGGTGCTTGAGAAAGACCAGTAGGCAAGGTAGTCTCGAGAGAGGCGGGCATGGGCGGTGGAGTAAGCTCATCAGAAAACAGATCTGCAGAAGGGCCAGTAAAACACAGAGAGGGTAAAGGAACAGATAAACGGAATAGAGAGAGAGAGGAAAACATTATGTGTTCCCAAAAGACCACATGACGAGAGATACGGAGGCGCTGGGAGAGAGGATCCCAACATCGATACCCTTTATGTTCAATACCATACCCCAAGAAGCAACAAAGGCGGGAACGAGGTTCAAGTTTGGTACGTTCATGAGGTTGGAGAAGAACAAAACAGGCAGAGCCAAAAACCCTAAGGTTGGTATAAGGGGGACGAGTGCCATGTAAACGCTCATAGGGAGTGTGATTTTGAATGACCGGTGTAGGGATACAATTGATAGTGTAAGCAGCAGTGAGAGCTGCTTCGCCCCAAAAATTTTCCGGACAAGAGGAAGAGAGAAGGAGGGCTCGAGTAGTGTTGAGTATATGCCGATGTTTCCGTTCAACACGTCCATTTTGTTGGGACGTACCTGGACAAGAACGATGAGGTTGAGTACCATGACTCTGAAGAAAGGAAATAAAGTCAAAATCTTTATATTCCATGGCATTGTCGGAGCGAAAAATCTTAATAGTTTTAGAAAATTGGGTTTTAATCATTGCAGCAAAATTGTAATAAAGTTGTTTGAGCTCAGAGCGATTTTTCATAAGAAACAACCATGTAAAACGAGAAAAATCATCTATAAAAACAACAAAATAACGTGCGCCTCCCATAGTAGGAGTAGGAGAGGGTCCCCAAATGTCAGAATGGATGAGATCAAAGGGTGCAAGAGAAACAGAGTCACTTTTATTAAACGACAAAGCAGGTTGTTTGGCAAGTTGACATGATACACAATTGAAAGCATCAGAACTTACAGTACCCAAATGACCACTAGAAATTAAAGATTTCAAACGACCAACAGAAAGATGGCCCAAACGATAGTGCCAAAGCTGAAAAGGAGATAAAGGAGGAGCAGTGGTAGCAGTGGTAGGAGCAGTGATATGAGAGGAATCCGGAACATGAAGATGGATGAGTTCGTAGAGACGTCCATGCTTACGGCCTATCCCAAGAGTTTGCCCCGTCCGAGGGTCCTGCACCAAACAACCAGTATGGGAAAAAGTAACAGTTAGACCATTCTCACATAATTGACTAATGGAGATAAGATTTAAAGTAAGAGCAGGCATAAGATATACATGGGATAAAGATAAGTGAGAGGTGGAAACAGAACCAACATGACTTACAGACAGAAGAGACCCATCAGCAGTATGGATAGAAGGAACATGAGGAGGCGAAGAGAGAAGAGTAAAAATAGTAGGGTCAAAGGTCATGTGATTACAACAAGCGGAATCAAAGTACCAGGAAGTGTTACCTGCGGTGGCAGACAAAGCAGTAGATGGAGGAGTACCGGAATTCTGCCAAAAATGTTGAAACATGGCTTCGACATCTATGTGAGAGAAGATCGGAGTGGAAGGGTCTATAGGGACAGAGGAAGGTAAATCCTCTGAGACAGCAGCAGCAGTGCGTTGAGCAGGCAGTGTTTTAGACGGAGTCCCAGAACGATGAGAGTTGCTGCGGGAAAAATTCCCGGTGGAAGGACCATGGCGAGAGGCACGGGTAGGATTGCGGAAGCAATCTTGCTGGAGATGACCAGGGCCAGTTTTGTTGCAAAATCGACAAAGACGAACTGGACAATGAACCAGAAGATGAGTCGATGGAAGATTGCGGTTGTGATAGTAGTTGCAGACAATGGACCGCTGTGATGAAGGTGGTGAAGGAGAACTCCGAATCTGGGGAGTAGCAAGAACAGAGTCCACAGGAGGCGGATGGAGAGTACCAAATCTGGTTTCCTCGGACAGTAGTTCAGAAATGGCTTGCTCAAGAGTGGGTAAAGGAGTGCGATGTAGGAGAGATGCGCGCACTGGCTTAAAACGGGGAGTGAGAGCCATGAGAAACTGAACCAAGCGCTATTGGTCACGGTAGGTAGTAAACAAGGCAGCATCCTCAGTATGAAGCCATGGAGGTTCAGAAAGAGCGATCTGATCCCAAACATAATACATTTGGGAGAGGAAATCATTAATGGTCTGAGTTGTTTCTTGGCGCATACGGTGAAGATGACTCAGAAGCTGATATTGGTGAGCAAGGCCAGTAGTCTGATAGCGTTCTTGTAAAAAATCCCAGATGGCCTTGGCTGGAGAGGAAGCAGAGTCAAGTTGGAACCTACCAAACTGAAGGCTAATAGATGTAATAGAAGTGTTGCGAAGCCAAGTGATGATCTGATAGTTTTTACTATCCCAATCTTCCAGACGGTCGACATATTTGGCTGCGGATTCCGTGGTGGCAGTGGAGTCTGTGGTGGCTGGGATGGGTTTGCACACATCCCCAGTGATGATGCGCCAAAGTTTCTTGCCTTTGAGGAACCCAGACATAGCCTGTGCCCATAAGACATAGTTAGTCCCGTCAAGAACAACGGAAATAGGGTGGTTAGAGGAGTCCGGACGATCCATGAGAGAAAAAACAGTATGATCAAGGGAGAATCTGAAAATTCCGAGGGCACCAGTGAGTGCAGGAGGGCCAAAATAGGCAGGAACCGGTCTGAACCGGCCAAAAAGGTCCAAAAATTGAGGTGAACCGGCTTGGGAAAGTGGCTGAACCGGTTAGAGCCGGACCGGTTGGAGCCGAGGTATAGCGATCCCGGTTCTTCTTCCCTTGGTTGTTGTATTCGGACTTAGTTCCGTGGATGTCAGTTGTTGTTTTGATCTTGTCCCTGTCCTTCAAATCTTTAAATTTGAGTTATAGAATGTTTTGGACTTGTTTGTTCCAGGTTGGTTGTGATTGGGAGCAGGTGGCTGCTGCCCAGGTTTTTGGTCTTTCGCTCGAGCAAGGAGTTTATCGCTCGAACGAGTTCTTTGTTTTGGTCCTTCGCTCGAGCCAGGGTTTGGTCGCTCGAGCGAGAGTGGAGTTTTGTGCCTGGTGGATCGAGCCAGAGTGGCTTCGCTCGAGCGAGCGATTGCGTCTGGTTCTGGACCTGAGAGTTTGAGTTCTTGGCTCGAGCAAGCATTCTGTCGCTCGAGCGTGCTTCTGGGTTGTTGGCTCGAGCGAGGGTTTTCTGTGTCTGGTCGCTCGAGCGACCAAGTATTCGCTCGAGCGAGCCTGTTTTATATCAGTAGGCAGCAGCGGGGAAAAGATCACTTTTTCATCCTCTTCTCTTTTTGAAACCCTAGAACCGACACTCTCTCTCTCTAAACTCATCTTCTCTCTAGGTTTTCATCTACTTCTAGTGTGAATCCATCCTAGGCTCTTTGTAAGAAAGATAGAGGGTGGCTTGGGCTTCATTCTAATCTGAAGAATAGTGGATTTGGAGCACTTTGATTTCGAGTCATCTTCTCCATTTGAGTTCTCCATTTGAGGTAGGGATTCTCCTTGTTTCTTTTCAATACTCCATCTATAGATAGACATGTGGTAGTTTTTGTATTGCATGAAAATTATATCATGTTGGATTTGTTGAAAATCATGAGGTTGAACCTTGGGTTGGTTGTTAAATTTGGGTTTATTATCATTAGTTGTGGTTTAGGCTAATTGGAGTGTTAATTAGCATGTTGTTGTTGAATGGAGAGGAAACCCTAATTTTTATTTGATTTAATAAATTAATAGAGGGGTTTTGATCTTTGGGCAAATACTTATGTATTTTGAGTCTTTTAACAGGTGTACTAAATACCTGCATCTAGAGGTTTTGTCCTTGGTCATCGGTGGAGGATGACGTGGTTGTGTTGAATTGTCGTGTATGCATTATACCTATGTGTTCATCTACTTTAACACATTGTTGGTATCTTGTTAGTTTATGTGTATGTAGTACACATGTTGATTATGTCTTGTTGTATTGTGGCTGTTGGTGTTATACACTGCGCTGAGAATCAGAGGTACCGTTACCTTCCAGCTAGCGCCTGGTAAACTGGTAGTTTGTTGTGAGAAGTGTATCTTTGGCTTACTACGCACATAGCTAGTAGAGCAAAGTTTTGTTGTTATTGTTTCAGTGTATCTGGAAACATTGTGGATTGTGTTGGTTACAGTTTTGGAGGGCCGAGTTGCCTCATTGGTTTATCTTATGCATGTAGTTGAGTTGTTATCTCCCTTTTATAAAGGTATGCATGTATAGTTATGATAGAATTGGGATTAAACCGAAATGACCTTTTGTCTTTTGGAAGTGTGAAGAAAATCGAACATTTTAGAAATATATTTTGAAAAGGCACATCTGTTGTATGTGTGGAAAATGGAGGAAAGTAATGGGCTTAATGAATTTATGTCCTAAGTAATTGTTAATGTTATGAAAGAATAGGAATGGGGGTTAAAGAAAGGAAAAGAAAGATAAATCGCTTATAGCGTTGAATGTAATGGTTGTTTTCGAGAAAAGTTCATACATATATATATTTTGTATAAACTGTCACATTACTATTCTAGTACGAGAATGAGTGTTCATGATCATAGCTATCTGTAAGTTGTTATTGTTGAGGATCATGTTGAGATCCCTACTGGACTATATGTTCATCCTACGTTGTTGAATCTTTTTCAGATGTTTAGCAGGATGTGCTACAAGATTTGGGATCTTCTTATTTGTTGGCCACGGGGCCTCTTTGTTGTAGGCGGAATGCCATATATGTAAAAGGGTTGCACCCTTCATGTGCTTATTTAATGTTGTAAGCCTGAGGGCAATTTATTTAGAATGCTCATGTCGTATTTAATTTCTATTCGAATGAGAGAACTGTTGTTCATTCCTTTTAGTTGAACATTTGAGTTTATTTCCGGATGTATCTCTGAAATTGAGTTAAGCTAAGGAACGTGGTAATGACTTAGAGTAATAAAAAGTGGGGCGTGACAACTTGGTATCAGAGCTACCGGGTTTGAATACCTTGAGCTCGTGGGAAGTGGTTTTTACCACAGTGGGTTTACTACGTGTAGTGAGGACGTTGCATATAGTTAACATGAAAGTTAGGCCTTATGTGTTGCATTTATGTGAGCATGGGATTCAGTCTCTGGGATAGTATTCATAGCCGGTGAACTTGCTTTGAGGTCCTTTTGGAAACACGCCTGATCAACGTGGTTTCTGGTAGGAATTCCTTGAGTTCCGGGATGAGTGGCTATCTTTGTGGACTTGATTCGATTATGTGTTTACATGTTTAGATGTTTATATGCCGTAGAGATGTAAATTTTGAGACTAAGTGTGTCTTGTGACCTATTGGTGGTAGAGTGTGCCTCGGAGAAGGCTATTGTGTTTTGCACTAAGTGTGTTTTGCTTTTGTGCTTTATAGGATGTCTACACGAGGAAGTAGAGGACGGTTGAGTAGTAGGAGTGTCGGTAGGGGCACAGCAGTTCCTTTTGCACCAGCCGTTGCAGCATCGGCTGTCGGCGAGGATGTCGCACGTGAGATTGTGAGAGCAGTGCAAGACGCCCTAGCTCGTACTGAGGGCGGCAGCGGGCATGCTCTCAAGCTTACTAAGGAGTTTTTCCGCTCCGGCCCATTTGAGTTCGTGGGGGAGGCTAAACCGTTGGAGGCAGAGAGTTGGTTGGAGCAGATTACCAAGACTCTTGATATGCTCAGAGTCGAAGAGGAGGAGTTGAGGGTTTCTTTGGCGACCTTTCAATTGAAGGGCGATGCGAGTTATTGGTGGAAGTATGCTAAGAATACTGTAGGAGGCACGTGGGTTGCTTTTGCCGAGGCCTTTTGGGCCAAGTATTTCCCTCCTTCTGCTCGGGAAAGGTTGAGGGATCAGTTTTTGGAGTTGCGTCAGGATGATACTCCTGTGGCACAGTTTGAGATGCGGTTTACTAGTTTGTCGAGGTTTGCTCCAGAGTTGGTGGTAACAGAGGAGCGTCGTTGTTATGAGTTTGAGAGGCGATTGTGTTTCAATATTCGGGAGAAGGTAGCTGGATCCTTTTGGAAGGATTATTATAACTTAGTCGAGGCAGCGGCCCATGTGGAGGCCATGGTGGTGAGTGATGATGGGGTTAAGGAAGAGACCATCTCGGTAAGTCCTACGGTTCCTAAGCGTTCTAGGCTCAGTAAGGGGTGGAGGCGGAAACATGCTCAGTCAGGGGCTAATTCCTTTTCTCCGCCGGGGGTTTCGGACTCTTCTATTGAGAGGTCCGGGGAGGTGCAGATTTCAGACCAGTCTCAGAGTAGGGGTTCTAGTGGTTGTTTCGTTTGTGGTCAGCTGGGCCATGGTAGACGTTTTTGCCCTTTGCGTGTGAATTCTGCAAGTGTTTCAAAACCTAGTCAGACTCAGTCGTACTCGTCCAGTCGAGGACGCTATCGGTACCAGAAACGGGCAGGCCAGGCTTCGAGAGCCTCGCGAGGGGCGACTCATTAGCTAGCCCTATAGTATTGCCCTGAAAGGGGGACTTTTTGTATTATTGGCCGGTGGTGCATCATGTTTATTGATTTTGTTGTTGACCGGTGTACTGTTGGATGCTGAGGCACCATGTTTAAGTATCGCATATGTATGCATAGTATTGTTTGTTTAATCCTCATGTATTGGGGAGTATGTATGAAATTTCGAACCCTCTATTTTATGTATTGAGAAGTTGTTAATGGAATCAATAATCCTAGTGTTGTTACTTGCTTGGTACTGTATATTGAGATAGTCTTGTGACGGGCCTTGTTCACTTTTTGAGATTATTTGTTGAGAACGGTAATCCGCGGGTGGATGTGATCGATGTGATGGTTTCGAGAGTTGCGTGGTATTAGCAAGGTTATGTGAGATTTGTATCTCGGGTTAGCGGGAATGGTACCTGTATGTTGGTTCGTGTTTTGGGCTTTGCTAGTTAGTGAGTCTGTGGTGACCCCATCGGTTGTATAGGGGTAGTGTTCGTATTGTGATTGGTTATCAATTGTGGGGTATGGTTTGTGAGTGGATGCAAGCAGCATTCTTTAGAGGAAGAACAGTTTTTGTTCTAGAGTAACGAGAATAGCGTTGGTCAAAATTGTCCTTCGTGGTTGGGTTGGTGTGATTAAGATTGACCATGTCGGTCTTCGGTCGAGGAGATGAGCGGGCTTGCTATGTAGCCATGGAGAGGGAAATGGTGATTCCCTTAGACGCAGTGTTGATGCGGTTTAATTTTAGGAGATCCGGTGAGATTCCAAAATTTGGGGTTTGTGTAGGGAACTCCGTATCTGGGGTTAGTGGTTTGAGTGGCACATCAGTGTGTGGATTACTGAGTGTGGAGTTTTTTTGAGTTGATTAGTCAGCTCGTTAGTATCGGGTTTTGGGTTGACATTGGTCACCTTGAGGTTAGTCTCGTTTGTTGTAGACTTTGTGTGTTGATTAGGGAAAACTGAAACTAATCATCCGGGTTGTGTCATTGAATATGACGGTTATAATAATACAGCAGATATGTGTATTGAATGATCATTGTAAATGATTGGATTTTTTTTTTACTTTATGTATGTATATTGTTTGGGAGGAGATAGGGGATGGACTCCGATGATACAGCACCAAAATGTGTATCTATTGAAAGATTGATATGGCTCATATGCTTATCTATTGTGAAGTGAAGAATGTTTTATATGAGTTACTATCTCATTTAATTGTTTGGCCAGGTTCTGAGCCAGGTGTATGTTATTAAATTGGTTAAGTAAAAGTAGGCGGGATGAAATTGCAAAACCATGAATTTCTTATGCCTTATGTGGTGATAGTACTGTTGTTATTTCTATTAACTATCATTGTAGAAATGTTATGTTCTGTGCTGGTTGTGGCATCACTGTGTGCGTGATGGTTGTTGATAGTGTTATTTTGGAAAGAAATAGAAAACAAAACTTTTTCCTAGTGTTTGGGCCACCTAAGGGTGTTGTTGAGAAATTGATTTAATTCAAGAGTTTTGAGGAATTTCAAACGGGCCTTTTTGGCAAAACTGGCAGTGGGTGATTATGTGCTTTGGATAACACCGTATTTGTGAAAAATATTTACAAAACTTTTGAGTTTCGCATGGAAAATGAAAAACTTATTTCGAAATGTCAACATTGAAAATTTGACTATCTTTGAGAAATGTCTCTTGAACAAGCAAATGTTTTCTTATTATTTACTCAAAAGATTTGCTTTAGTCGTGTTGTTGCATAGTGACTTAGCTTGATGCGCTAGTCGATTGTTGGTAAACTGTTTCGGGAAAGGTTTGATTTTGTTGAGACGGTCACGTCTAGAATGTCGTCGTTTGGAACGTGTTCCCTTGGTTAGTCTCTTCCTTGGTAAGAGTGGATTAAAGGTTTGTAGTGAGAGTAGTTTCTTCCCTAGTACTCGGGTGTTGGTGTTGTGTGATCAGTTGGCCTTGTGTTTTGGCGTATCCTTAATTTCGGGGACGAAATTCTTTAAGGGGGGGAGGTTATAGCGATCCCGGTTCTTCTTCCCTTGGTTGTTGTATTCGGACTTAGTTCCGTGGATGCCAGTTGTTGTTTTGATCTTGTCCCTGTCCTTCAAATCTTTAAATTTGAGTTATAGAATGTTTTGGACTTGTTTGTTCCAGGTTGGTTGTGATTGGGAGCAGGTGGCTGCTGCCCAGGTTTTTGGTCTTTCGCTCGAGCGAGGAGTTTGTCGCTCGAACGAGCTCTTTGTTTTGGTCCTTCGCTCGAGCCAGGGTTTGGTCGCTCGAGCGAGAGTGGAGTTTTGTGCCTGGTGGATCGAGCCAGAGTGGCTTCGCTAGAGCGAGCGATTGCGTCTGGTTCTGGACCTGAGAGTTTGAGTTCTTGGCTCGAGCAAGCATTCTGTCGCTCGAGCGTGCTTCTGGGTTGTTGGCTCGAGCGAGGGTTTTCTGTGTCTGGTCGCTCGAGCGACCAAGTATTCGCTCGAGCGAGCCTGTTTTATATCAGTAGGCAGCAGCGGGGAAAAGATCACTTTTTCATCCTCTTCTCTTTTTGAAACCCTAGAACCGACACTCTCTCTCTCTAAACTCATCTTCTCTCTAGGTTTTCATCTACTTCTAGTGTGAATCCATCCTAGGCTCTTTGTAAGAAAGATAGAGGGTGGCTTGGGCTTCATTCTAATCTGAAGAATAGTGGATTTGGAGCACTTTGATTTCGAGTCATCTTCTCCATTTGAGTTCTCCATTTGAGGTAGGGATTCTCCTTGTTTCTTTTCAATACTCCATCTATAGATAGACATGTGGTAGTTTTTGTATTGCATGAAAATTATATCATGTTGGATTTGTTGAAAATCATGAGGTTGAACCTTGGGTTGGTTGTTAAATTTGGGTTTATTATCATTAGTTGTGGTTTAGGCTAATTGGAGTGTTAATTAGCATGTTGTTGTTGAATGGAGAGGAAACCCTAATTTTTATTTGATTTAATAAATTAATAGAGGGGTTTTGATCTTTGGGCAAATACTTATGTATTTTGAGTCTTTTAACAGGTGTACTAAATACCTGCATCTAGAGGTTTTGTCCTTGGTCATCGGTGGAGGATGACGTGGTTGTGTTGAATTGTCGTGTATGCATTATACCTATGTGTTCATCTACTTTAACACATTGTTGGTATCTTGTTAGTTTATGTGTATGTAGTACACATGTTGATTATGTCTTGTTGTATTGTGGCTGTTGGTGTTATACACTGCGCTGAGAATCAGAGGTACCGTTATCTTCCAGCTAGCGCCTGGAGAACTGACTGCGCTGACAATCGAAGGCACCATACCCTTCCAGCTAGCGCCTGGTAAACTGGTAGTTTGTTGTGAGAAGTGTATCTTTGGCTTACTACGCACATAGCTAGTAGAGCAAAGTTTTGTTGTTATTGTTTCAGTGTATCTGGAAACATTGTGGATTGTGTTGGTTACAGTTTTGGAGGGCCGAGTTGCCTCATTGGTTTATCTTATGCATGTAGTTGAGTTGTTATCTCCCTTTTATAAAGGTATGCATGTATAGTTATGATAGAATTGGGATTAAACCGAAATGACCTTTTGTCTTTTGGAAGTGTGAAGAAAATCGAACATTTTAGAAATATATTTTGAAAAGGCACATCTGTTGTATGTGTGGAAAATGGAGGAAAGTAATGGGCTTAATGAATTTATGTCCTAAGTAATTGTTAATGTTATGAAAGAATAGGAATGGGGGTTAAAGAAAGGAAAAGAAAGATAAATCGCTTATAGCGTTGAATGTAATGGTTGTTTTCGAGAAAAGTTCATACATATATATATTTTGTATAAACTGTCACATTACTATTCTAGTACGAGAATGAGTGTTCATGATCATAGCTATCTATAAGTTGTTATTGTTGAGGATCATGTTGAGATCCATACTGGACTATATGTTCATCCCACGTTGTTGAATCTTTTTCAGGTGTTTAGCAGGATGTGCTACAAGATTTGGGATCTTCTTATTTGTTGGCCACGGGGCCTCTTTGTTGTAGGCGGAATGCCATATATGTAAAAGGGTTGCACCCTTCATGTGCTTATTTAATGTTGTAAGCCTGAGGGCAATTTATTTAGAATGCTCATGTCGTATTTAATTTCCATTCGAATGAGAGAACTGTTGTTCATTCCTTTTAGTTGAACATTTGAGTTTATTTCCGGATGTATCTCTGAAATTGAGTTAAGCTAAGGAACTTGGTAATGACTTAGAGTAATAAAAAGTGGGGCGTGACACGAGGTGTGGAGCCGTTGACAAAAGCGGGCGCAGGGGGGTGCGAGCCGGCGCGAGGGACGCAGGCTGGATGGCTCATGCGGAGCGCGTGGTACGTGGAGAGAAGTGGCTCAGGCGACTGGATACGCGTGTAGCGCGTGTGATGCGGAAGGCGGAAGCAGTCGACGCGCCGGTGACAAAAAGGCCGCTTGAGGGCGTGTGTGACGGCGGAAGAGGATGAAACTGGTGGCGTTGGATTCGTCCGGAGGAGACGAAGGTGATGGTGTGGTCCAACTCGTAATTGAGAGAAGGACGAAATATGCAACAATCTGCCAAGCAGAAAATGCCAAACAGAAAAATATGTGATGCAGCAGAAGAGGCTAGGCAGAACACCTGTGCTCTGATACCATGAAAGAAATATTGAAATCTATGATTGAAAGAGCAAATCAACTCTGTAATTCAATGTGTTAAAACCTTAAGAGTAGTCTCCATTATATAGGAGCTGCTTGTTATACAACATCATCATTAGTGAAAATATATAAAACTAAAAGAGACCTAAAGCAAAATGCACTATCTAAGCATCTGCCGAAAGTGACCGAAAGTATAACACAGTAACTAGCACTAATGATATATATTATATATTTATACAACAATGTAATATATATTATATATTAACAATGGGATTGCTCTGATATGAACTCGATTACATGGTACTTATCCCCCAAAGAATTTAACTAAAAACTTCGCCTCGCAGCCAAATCGCTGATTTTCTCTTATTTTTTGAAGTGTTTTGATTTTTTGGTATGTTCCTTCACATGAACAAACTAATTCTTGTTGATAAATTTTACTAGCATCAGCTTTATTCCTATTTGTTCTCTGATTCCTTACACAAACTAATTTTTCTTGCATATCCATTATAATAACTATCCGCATTATCCAGAGTGTTGAAAATCATTCCATGTTTCGGCTTTATCACCCCATCCATTATGTTTGTTAATTCATTTAAATCATGACACTCTCCATTAATTTCAAGATTTTTCTCATCATAACCAGAATCCAAATGGGTTGACTGTTCAAATTCTTCCATAAATGCTACAGATAATATGAAAACATCAACAATTATTGATCTCACATAATAAATTCATACATATATCAATAATTTTTGATCTCACATCATAAATTCATATACATACCCAACAGTTATTGATCTCACGTTATGAATTCATATATGAGAAGTTTATTTGGCAATTCGGGGGTTTGATCACTTGGTGCCCAAGCGTGGATGATTGGGGAATAAGAGAGGGTATGATAAATTGTGATTGGTCAGTATATGACACGTGGTGCTCTTAGACCAACAAATACTTTTTCATTCATATATATACTCAATAATTGTTAATCTCACATCATAAATTCACAAACACAGACACACACACACACTCTCATATATATATATATCATATTTTAAAACTAATTCTAATTTGTAACCCACAATCATATAAAAAAAAAAAGAGAAAAAAATAAATAAAAACATCATTGCTTTATTTTATTTGTGAAGCTAATTAGAGTTGAAAGGGTTTGATTTCTCTTAAGTTGACCATTTTATTTGTGTTTGGGTTTGGTAAGTTTATTTTGAGATCGATTTCAATGATCCAAGTCATTCACTCGTTGAGTAAAATGTAAAAAATTAAAATGATTAGATATAGTTATCGATATTCACTCATTTTAATTTTTTACATAAATATTCTATTAAACGAGTCTTAAAAAATTAACTATTCGAATCACCAAACTCAATCTTTAAATGAGTCTATCAAAACCTAAAAATTCTCTCAAATTAAGAAGATAATTTTAAAAAAAAATCAAACCCTCAAAGATAATACCACTTATTTAACCATTTTCTTTTTGTACAGCTCTAGTTATCTTGCAAGTGAAATCCACATCATCTAAATAACTAATAAAGAGAAGTGTAACGTTCACACACCACACAGGTAGCTATAATTACTTTCATCACATTTATAAGAAAAGAGTAAAGTTAGGGACTTAAATATTTTATTAATATTTCACATAGGTATAAGTTCCATATAGAACTTACATAGTATAGATCACACACTTATATGAGACATTTGATAAAATTATTAATAAAATATTTGGAGTTCTTAGCATTTTTCATAAGAAAAATGTTAAAAACCTCAAAAGTTGTATCAAATTTTTTACCAAATATCTCGTATAAGTGTAAGACCTACATCATGTGAGTCTCACATTTATATGAGATATTTAATAAAAAATTTAGTAAAACTTTTGAAATATCTATTATTATTCTATTTATAAATGGCCAATATAAAAGCCCAACTTTCATTGTAATAGTTAATATAAAGGCTCCACTTTCATATTTTATAAGGAAAATGTATGAGATATTCAAAAGTATTTATAATTTTACTCACAATGATATAATAGGATATGTGTCAATTTTTAATTTATCACACACTTAATGATGGTGGGTTAAACTCCCATGTCACATCATTGTGGATGAATTTATAAATATAAATGTGTAGGTTTCTAATATTACTCATTTTATAATAGCTATAATTACTAAACATAAAACATTGCATCATTTTTTAGATTGCTAATAAAAAAATAACAAATGAATTGTTATGTTTTAAAATAAATAAAAGGACCCAATTGTCAATGCATTGTCATTTAATTTGATGAGTAAAATTTATCACCACATTTTTACTAAACAATGGGTGTTTGTGGATTGGGTTGGATCAGATGACTTCCCATTCACCATCCGTCTAAACTAATTAGGCAGATTTTAAAAAAAGCATCCATATCTGTCTGTTCAGACCATTGAAACCGCTTATTATGTGACTGATCAATCTGGGCAATTCGATTTTGGTGGGTTGAATCACTACAACATATAAGACTTTTGACGACCAATTATTTTGGTCTCTAAAACCATTATTTTGGTCTCTAAATAGTTTTTGTGACAAAATTAAATTCGTCACTAAAAAAGTCACTAAAAGTGTGTCCAGAAAAGTCTTTAGTGACAGATTTTTGAAAATGTCGCTAAAAATGACAATTAGCGACCAATTTGATATTTTCACAAAATGTTTGATTTTACAAGACTAAACATTTGGTCGCTAAGACTTCGTCACGAAATATCCCAATTTGGTCGCGAAAAACAAAATAATGACATTTTTAACGACAACTATATTTGGTCACTAAAAGGCAAATAACTCTCTACCACACATTTTCGTCGCTAAAAGTCAATTTAGAAAATGTTTTGTAACCATTTAATTTCATAGGTTAAAATGCACAAAAATTAAATTTGTCATCCAATAAAATAAAATAAAATAAAATTTTAAAATCCATATACCAAAGGCACTCCACTTCCAAACCACAAAGAGTATATAGAAAATAAAATTTTACAAAAATTAAAACACAAAGTATCCAAATTTACTTCAACATAGTTTATTATATGAGTTAAAACTCAAAATAGGATCAAAATAGTTCAACATAGTTCATTATATGAATTAAAACTCTATGAAGATATCAACCACATTCGACTTCAACACCACACTATGGCTTTGCATTTGCCATGCCCAGTTTGAGAATGCTGGCAAATGAAGGGCTTCAGTGGCCTTCCCTAATGCTCTTTCCTGGCAAACCAAAGATGATGATCAACACCATTTTCTTAGAAATCCAAATGAAAAGGTCTAGGGACAAAAGCATAAACTAAAGTTCTAATCAATCAGAAGGTTTCTTAGAAGGCTAATATATGATTTGAGTTGTTCATCTATTATTTATCATTTTGTTACAACAAGGACTCTGACCTTCGCTATGGAATGCTTGCTTACTGTGCTTTACCATATAGATTTTGATGTTATATTAGAAAGATTGCATTTCTCTGTAGTTTTAGAAGGTAGAAATATTGGTGACTCAGTTATCTGTGAGATAGACAAAATGATAGACGATAGTTACCTCATAGTTTGGTGTGAAAATGGGATAGATGCCAAACCATATCGAAGGGTGCTTGGGCCATTGTTAGACCACGGTGTTTTGTCCATCCGTAGGAGCAGAAACAGAGCTCTCAACCTGTAAAATACACAAAAGACATTTATCTATTAAGAGGTTATAGTAAACACAAAGATTACGACCTATGTGATTACAAAAATTCAAAGACAAGAGAGAATTCAAACTAGCCACACATTTGAAAAAAGGCTAAATTGAATATAATGAGTTAAATCAATTTTATTAACTTAACATTAAAACTAATTTTTGGCAATAGTTATTTTTTTTTCTCTCTATCTTCTTGTCCATCATTTTGCCTAGAAATCTCAATTAAATGTCCTCTCAACTTGCTCTATAGAAAAATTTACACAATAAGAACTTGAAAAAGTACATTCATTCTTCCATCACCCACCATCATCACAAAAGTCAACTTATAATCAGTAATTGGTATTGAGAGGGAGATTTATAATCTAGCTTTGGGCCGTGGTAGAAGCCGGACAGGATAGGGCCGAGCTGATTGGGGCTTCCCTAGAGTTGGTCTTGCTCGGTCAAGGCCCATGCCCGAGGTCCAGGTCCCATGTTTGGACCGAGCTTACTTGGCCGAGATGATCGCCTGCTAACCCGAGTTCCATGGTTCACACGTGTAGGTCGGCATGGAAGGCCTTCTGCTCACTGGTTCGACCTGTCTTGAACTCGGCTCAGCCGGAATGCTACCGAGCTCGGCTGTTGTGGAGCTCGGCATGTGGAGCATACGAACTCGTTACGCAGCACGGTCGTGGAAAGTCGAGGTAATGCCGCCGGGCTGCCGAGTTCCCGCTAATGTTGTTTGGCGGTTTGGTTAGGTGGTGTTTCCTGGATTTGTGCTGACAGATGGGAGAGCAGCTCCACGTGTCAAGAGACTAATGGGTTTAGAGTTGAGCGCAGAATGTATATAAGCATGACTACGCCCCAATGCTGGGGATGGAACATCATTTGGTGAGAGAAACTCTGTCTGCTTATCTCTTTCTCTCTCTCTCTCTATCTGAATGTGTGCTAACTTGATCGTCGGAGGGGTTTTCTGGCAACACACCGCCAGGTAGCTCACCGTCGTTACGTTTGCCGGTTAATTGGATCGAAGCGGAGCTTGGACGCGAGGAGTATGGGCAGAATCGAATATTTGCTCCCCCGTACAATTTGCGTCGTCTGTGGAAAGGTTCAACATGTGGGAAGGTTCAACAGATAAAACCTTGTCTTCCAAGCTCATCCGATCGCTTTCAATGGCGAACAACGACGAAATATCGTTGTCTGCTGTTGACGGTGTTACCCCGGAATCAGCCAGATGGAGAGACGGACTCCCGCCGTTCAGAACATGGCGGACCTGGAGACTTCCCTAGGAGGACATTCAAGAGATGCGCGAGATAAGCGCGCTAGAAGTTTTGGTCATTCACGGAGCCCAGACGGACACCGGCGGCGAAGAGAATCGCACGCTAGACGTTTGGAGCACAAGTTAAGGGACCAAGACACTGTCATCCAGAGAATGGTGGCAGAGATGAAGGCTCTCAAACGCCAGGTAAAGGGAAAGGGTGTTGCTGGAGTGGGAGACCACAGTGAGTGCACCGCACCCAACCTCGCCGTTCAGGCAGCCAGAGCCAGCGGCGCACTCCCTCCCTTTCTATCACCAGAAGCTATAGGGGTGGAGACCTAGACACGCCTGCAGAGAAGTCTAGTGCGCAAGATAGTACCTACCATCCCTCATGTCCCGCGACCACTTCGAGATATTCTTACTCTGTCCGTTCAGAGGACTTGAGGGATGTCCTGAAGGAGCGAGCTTGCCGACGGGAGGCCGGAAGGGTGCCGGCGCTCCAGCGGCTATCTTACGGGGGTCACGCCAGTGAGGAGGTCATAATGCCGCCACCCCGCCCAGCCGTGCCTATCCCTCTAGACACAGATTTGGCGAGGCTAAACGCCACCCCCTTCTCCCTTGAGATAGAAATCACACCGCTCCCGGCGGGCTTTCACCAGCCCAAGTTTACGCTTTATGACGGAAAGACTGATCCGTACATGCATGTAAGCCACTTCCGGCAAGTTATGGTCGGACATAGGCGCAATGACGCTCTTATGTGCCTTATTTTCCTGTCCAGTTTGGGTGAATTGGGCTTGAAATGGTTTGAGAGGCTGCAGGAGGAAAGCATTGAAAGGTGGCAGCAGTTAGGGGTGTACACGGTCCGGATTGGTTCGGTTCTGAAAAAATCCAAGAACCGAACCGATCCTAACGGTTCTATGATTTTGAGAACCAGACCAGACCGTTACACTTGTAAAACCGGACCAGAACCAAACTGAAAAAAAAGGTTCGGTTTCGGTTTGGTTTACGGTTCCAAAAATTTCTATTTACAAAAATAAATTGTTAATATTAACAAAATAATTACTCAAACTAATTACATTTAACTCATGATAAAAACTAATAATATTAAGGCATTACTTAATATTACATATCTATACCATCCTAATATCATTAAAATTATAAAAAATCGATTAATAAAAATAAAACTTGATATTATATATATATATATCTTTTAAAATTTGGTTCGGTTCGGTTCGGTTCTGTTCGAACCGCGGTTTTTTCATAAAATCCATTAACCGAACCGTTTTTACGGTTCTCATATTTTTTAATCCGAAACCGAACCAATTATTAATAGAACCGAACCAAACCGTATGATTCGGTCTGGTTCGGTCCGGATTACCGGTTTGAACGGATTTTTGAACAGCCCTAGCAGCAGTTGGCGGAAGCATTCGCGACTCGTTTCAAAACCAATACCAAAACACCAAAGGAAGTGGACCACCTTCTCAGTGTCAAGATGGAGTCGAGTGACACTCTCAAGGCATACAACTCCAGGTACTGGGAAACCTTCAACGAGATTCTAGATTGCCCGATCAACCTGGCAATCACCCAATATAAGCGCGGTCTCCCGATCGGATATAGGCTGCAGGACTCGCTAACCATGAACCAGCTAACATCCATGGGGCAACTAATGCAGCGCATTAATGAGCACATCCGAGTAAAGGATGACGTGGCAGTGTCCATCACGAAGACAACTCCGGTGGTAACAGACAAGAGGTCGGCTGGCAAGGTACACGCGATCGGAAAGGAGCCTAACCGCCCAAATGATCGCGCCAGGGAATCTGACCGTGGACCAAATCATCAAAACCGAGGTAGGGGTCATCGAAATGACCGAGCAGAATACCCCCGCGATGACGCAGCTGATGCTAACAGAAGGTTGAACGCTCGGACGGACATCACCACGGTCTTTAAGATTCCAATCTATCGCATACTTAGTGAAATCCGTGACGAGGATTACGTCCGATTTCCTGCTAAGTTAGGTGATGCGCAAAAGGGTTTCAATCCGCGGTACCGCTGCACATATCACCGAGAGCGAGGACACCAGACAGAGGACTGTTTGCCTTTGAAGCAACACTTGGAGGAGTTGGTCGCCGTCGGTCACTCAGACCTTTACATTGATGGGGGCGTCAAAGCCGTGCATCTTGCCTTGGCTGATCCGAATGGTTTGGATGACTTAGACGCGCCCCCTCAAGGAGTGGTCAATGTGATCCACGGCATAGTGGAGCTGGCGCGTGTGTGCGAGCTCCGAGGAATGATTAAAAAAGCGGAACATATGAGCGAAGTTTTGTCAGTCCAGCCCGCGGTCAAAAAGGGCAAGACCGAGGAGAAAAACGTGATTAGTTTCTCCACAAGGGACTTAGAGCGCATTCAAATGCCACACAACGACGCTCTAGTGGTCACCCTCCGCGTCAAAGAGTTCGATGTCAAGCGCATCTTGATTGACCAGGGAAGCTCGGTTGAGATTATGTACTACGATGCGTTCAAGCAACTTAAACTTCGGGATACACACTTGGCTCCGGCGACTTCGCCACTGGTTGGTTTCAACTCGCAACCGGAGTGGCCTATGGGAAAGATAATTTTACCGGTCAAAGCTGGATCCGTGGTCAAGCAGGTGGAGTTCTAGGTATTGAAGGTGTCGTCTACGTACAACCTGATTCTCGGTAAGGGATGGCTTTACGCTATGCAAGCTGTAGCGTCGACCTACCACCAGGTTATGAGATTCCCCTCGGCTATAGGGGAAATTGAGGAAATTTGGAGTGATCAAGTCATGTCGAAGCAATGCTTCGTGGCAGTGAACGGGAGCCGGGTTGCCAAAGACTTCGTCCAAATGATTGAAGGATCGGAAGGCCAGGGAGTCCTTGAAGATGTGGGCACCAAGGCTGAGGTTAAGGCTGTTGAAGAGTTGGTTGAAGTGCAGATCGACACCGAAAGTCCAAACAAATTCTTTTTGCTAGGGTCAAGCCTTACTGCCCAAGAAAGAACCGAGATGGTAGATTTCTTGATGGCGAATATCGAAGTCTTCGCCTGGACGCCGTACGACATGCCCGGCGTTAACCTAAGCTTTATTTGCAACCAACTCAATGTCTTCCCGGATGCACGCCCTATCATTCAAAGAACAAGGAGATCGGCTCTTTATCATGCCGAGGTAGTCGCGGAGGAGGTAAGGAACTTGCTTGAAGCACGGGCTATTCAGGAAGTGCACTACCCTCGATGGCTTTCAAACACGGTCGTAGTACCCAAGAAGAATGGGAAGTGACGAGTTTGCGTTGACTACAAGACCGTCAACCGAGCTTGCCCTAAAGACAACTTTCCTCTGTCCAAAATAGACTAGCTGGTGGATCTAACGGCCGGACATAACAGGCTCAGTTTCTTGGATGCCTACCGCGGTTATCATCAGATTGCCATGCATGGCCCCGACCGTGAGATAACCTCTTTCACCACTCCAAGGGGACTCTTCTGCTATCGAGTCATGCCTTTTGGTTTGAAAAACGCCGGGGCAACTTTCCAAATGATGGTGACCAAAATGTTCGCTCCTCTGCTAGGCCGGACGATGGAGACTTATATCGATGACATGGTTGTCAAAAACAGGCATCAGGCAGACCACTTGTCCAACCTAGCCGAGATGTTCGCCATTCTCAAACAGCACAAGCTACGCCTGAATGCATCTAAGTGTGCCTTCGGCGTAGGATCCGGGAAATTCCTAGGCTTCCTAGTCACAAACCGAGGCATTGAGGCGGACCCCACACAAATCAAAGCCATACAAGAATTGAAGCAGCCAAACTCGGCAAAGGACGTGCAGCATCTGGCCGGAATGGCTGCCGCGCTTAACCGATTCATAAGCCGCTCATCAGATCGCTGTCGCCCTTTCTTTCGAGCCCTGAAATTCAAGTTTTCATGGGACGAGGAATGTGACAGGGCTTTGGCCGAGCTCAAGGCGTATCTGTCTTCTGCTCCATTATTGGTGACACCCAGGCCCGGCGAAGAACTCTTCCTTTATCTGGCCGTTTCTCAGCATGCAGTTAGCGCAGTGCTTGTCCGGT
Source organism: Camellia japonica (assembly GCA_030407325.1). Taxonomy (NCBI): domain Eukaryota; kingdom Viridiplantae; phylum Streptophyta; class Magnoliopsida; order Ericales; family Theaceae; genus Camellia; species Camellia japonica. The sequence continues at coordinate 56,813,456 of JAPPVO010000016.1, forward strand.
CAGAAGGTATCCAGTATTTCCCCATCTTCTACGTGAGCAGAACCTTGCTACCGGTAGAGTCGAGATATTTGCCGCTAGAAAAACTTGCTTTGGCGTTGATGATGGCCTCAAGGAAATTGGCCCACTATTTTCATGCTCACACAATCGTCGTGTTGATCGAGTTCCCCCTCAAAGCCTTGTTCGAGCGGGCGGATTTCTCCGGTCGAATCCTCAAGTGGGCGGTTGAATTGGGACAATTCAACATCAAGTTCCAACCCCGAACTGCCACAAAAGCACAGACATTGGCTGATTTTGTTACTGAATTCTCGCTTGGAATTCATCCAGTATTCCCGGTGGATCTTGCCACGGTAGCCGAGGAGGCGAACGCAAGCTCAACATAAATTGCACAGCAGGGCGATGTTGGCGATGCGGAACTTGCGTGCCCCGCCATAGAACCTCCAACCGGCGCAGTACTGCAGCCCGGCGATGCGACGCTGGACTTGGGCATAACAGACCAACCTGTTGGGTCCGGTGCCGCATCGCCGAGGGGAGATGAAATGGAACTGAATAGCAGCCAACCAGAAACCAAATAGCCAGGCAACCGTGATCCCATCAACCTTCAAGCCTTCCAGGACCCCTCAGAGTGTTGGAAGCTCTTTGTCGGTGAAATGTGAAAACTTTTTGTAGCTGGAGCGTCAAATCGTCACGGTGCCGGACTCGGCATAGTTTTGATCTCGCCAGATGGTCTGACCATCGAGCACTCTATCACCCTCGGATTCCCGACGTCAAACAACGAGGCTGAGTACGAGGCGCTATTGGCCGGGCTCAAGAGCGCGCTTCAGTTGCGCGCATCCGAGCTGATGGTTTACAGTGACTCCCAACTTGTTGTCAACCAAGTATCTGGGGTCTACAAAGCCAAAGACGACAGAATGGCCAAGTACCAAGCTTTCGTAAGAGAACACATCAAGCGATTCCAGGCCATAAGGGTCTAACAAATTGGTCGTGAAGAAAACGGCCGTGCGGATAAATTAGCCGGTCTAGCTTCCATGGTCGACAGAACATCTCCCAGCCCTCTCCTGATTGAGTTTCTTCCAAGGCCTAGTATTGAGGAACCCGAGCAGACGGAAGTACTCTGCACCGAGCTTGGCCCTTCTTGGATGGACCCTATTATCCTCTTCCTGAAAGAGCGGACCCTTCCGGCCAATAAAAATGAAGCGCATAAAAACCGGGTGAAGTCAGAGTGGTTTTGGCTCTCCCCATCTGGTGCTTTATACAAGAAGTCATTCACCGGTCCTTACCTCAAGTGTGTACACCCAAACACCGTGGAAGCCTTCCTGTACGAGATTCATGAAGGCATATGTAGAAGTCACATCGGGGGAAGATCTTTGGCCTACCGAGCTATCTCACAAGGATATTGGTGGCCATGCATGCAAGCAGACGCTCAAAAATATGTTAGAAAATGTGAGAAGTGCCAGAAGTTCGCTCACCAAATTCACCAGCCGGCCAGAGAACTTCTTCCTTCACTAGCCCTTGGCCTTTTGCGATGTGGGGGCTGGACATAGTGGGACCACTTCTAACGGCACCAGGCAACTGGAAGTTCTTCATTGCGGCTACGGATTACTTCACCAAATGGGTTGAATCTGAGCCCTTAGCAACTATCAAGGAGAAAGACGTCAAACGGTTTGTCTGGCAGAATGTGGTAACGCAGTTTGGCGCCCCTAAGATTCTGATTTCCGATAATGGCACCCAATTTGACGGCCGCTTATTCAGAGGATTTTGTGAAGAATTGAAGATCGAATTCTACAACTCCACCCCGGCTTACCCGCAGTCTAACGGCCAAGCCGAAGCATTAAACAAAACCATTCTCGATGGGTTGAAGAAAAGACTTGAGAAAGCCAAAGGAAAATGGGCCGAGGAACTCCCAAGTGTCCTTTGGGCATATCGAACGACCCCGAGGCGATCTACCGGGGAAACTCCTTTTGCCCTGGCATACGGCGTGGAGGCGGTCATCCCACTGGAAATCGGCATGCCCACCATCCGCAATGAAAATTTTGAGCCCGAGTTGAACTTTGAAGCAGTCGCCCTGGAATTGGACCTAGCTGAAGAGCATCGAGAAAAAGCTTTGATCCATGTGGCCGCATACCAACAAGAATTGTCCAGGAAATACAACAAAACCGTGCACCCCAGACCGTTTAAAGTGGGCGACTGGGTTTTACGGAAGGTCATGGGCAACACTCTGGTACCGGACGAAGGCAAGCTAGGGGCAAACTGGAAAGGGCCTTACAAGATAACCGATTTGGCGGGCAAGGGGGAATACCACTTGGAAGATTTTGAAGGAAAAGGCATACCCCGGCCGTGGAATGCGGCTAACCTCAAACTGTACTATTTTTAGTTTTCATAGTTTTTATGTAATTTTTTGAGAAAGGACTTGTTTTCCCCACACCTGAGTGTAATACTCTTTTTGTCAAAATAATAGAAGTGAATTATCTTTGCCATGGAACTTTGTTGTGTTTAAAATAATGTAGTGCACCGAAGTAAAAGCCTCTAAAAGCCGAGATGTTTTACTCTGGCTGAATGAGTTGATGATCTACTCCTCTTTGGTTTCAACCGAGATGTTTTACTCCGGTTGAATGAGTTGATGATTTACTCAACTCTGTGGTTTCAACCGAGATGTTTTACTCTGGTTGAATGAGTTGATGATTTACTCAACTCTTTGGTTTCAACCGAGATGTTTTACTCTGGTTGAATGAGTTGATGATTTACTCAACTTTGTGGTTTCAACCGAGATGTTTTACTCCGGTTGAATGAGTTGATGATTTACTCAATTCTGTGGTTTCAATCGAGATGTTTTACTCCGGTTGAATGAGTTGATGATTTACTCAACTCTGTGGTTTCAACCGAGATGTTTTACTCCGGTTGAATGAGTAGATGATTTACTCAACTCTTTGGTTTCAACCGAGATGTTTTACTCCGGTTGAATGAGTTGATGATTTACTCAACTCTGTGGTTTCAACCGAGATGTTTTACCCCGGTTAAATGAGTTGATGATCTCAGGCTTTAGCCGAGATGCTTTGTCCCGGCTAAAGGGGTCGGTGATTTGTCCAACTCAAAAGCTTTAGCCGAGGTGATTTACCCCGGCTAAAATTGTTGATGTTTTGTTTAAAGGTTCCTGCCAAGTTGATGAAACACAGTCCAACAAGCAGTGCAACAGTTAGCAAAATCAAAACTTTTCATTGATGTGAAACTGAATTACATAAGGTGTGGCAGGCAGCCCGGTTACATTCTTAACAAAGAAAGAAAAGAAAACTAAACTAAGGAGGAAAGGTCAACGAAGTCATCCCTGGTTGCAGTTGATTCCAGGTTGACCATGGTTATGGTTTCTTGGACGCCGGTCTCCACCTGGCTGGCCTGCTCTGCGTGGTTTTCTCCCTCGGCATTTTCCTCGACTTTGTCCCCGTCTTCCTCCTCGGCCGCAGCCTGCAATGCACTGAAGACATCGTTGGCGTATGGCACCATGTATGTCGGCAGAAAGGCAACTGGGGGAGAGGCAAACACGTCGGTTCCAGATCCTTGGCCGAGCTATTCGCAAGCAGCCTTCCAACCGGACTTGAAGAATATGTCCTTGGTGGCCTCGACCTGCTTGGTGTAGCTTTTTTCGGCCTCCTTGAAACCTTCGTTGTTGGCCGCATCCACCTCATTCTTCCTTGATTGTTTCAATGCTTCCAGCTCGGCCCGGAGAGCGTCCCTTTCGTTCTCGACGGCTCCAAGTTGGCCGAGCAATTTGGAGTTGTCTGTGTTTACAATCTCTAAAAAGGCCTTTGACCGTCCCAGCTCGGTCTGCAAATGCTCAACCTGGCTGGCAGCGTCGGTCGCTTTCTGCCGGAGTCTATGGATTCGCTCCATCACCAGATGTTGTTTCTAGATGGCCTGCAAGAAGAGAGTTTGATTAAAGAATGGAAACCGAGCAAACACTTGGAGAAATTTGAGTAAAGCATTCAAAATTCTTACCCAGGTCATAGACTTGACCGAGGACTCCACGAGTCGGGTGTCGGGCACGTGGTCGCTATCGATCACATCGCTCGGCAGGAGCAAAGCTTTTGTTAGGTCGAAGGCGATGAGGTGTTTTTTATCTCCTTTGACCGAAGCACTGGCCGGGATCTCTTTTCCCCGGTGCTTCAATTGAGGCTTCCAGGGAGGTGTTGGCTCAGTTGTGACCGCTGGTTGCTTGGTGTTCAGCTCTGCAACGAGCTCGGCTACGCGAGGTCTTTTTCCGGCGCGACGACTTTCCTTGCTTGTCTGTACCGCGTCAGTTGACGCCAACGCAACCACGGCCTCGCTTGATTGATCGGCAGCAGTTGCATAGGAGGGGATGCTCGGCAGCTCGGTGGATGTGGCGGTGATGAGATTTTTGATGCGGCTTCATTTGGCCATCTCCTCTGCTTCTGTCAGCCGAATTAGGGGCACGTCCGGTAGTGTTGGATCAGGAAGTGGCGACGGCGTTCGAAGAAAGTCTGTTACTCTACTTCGGCGGGGAGCGGAGTATCTGTAGGTCGGTATGTAGCCGAGAAGTTCGTGACAATCCCGATTACGGTACCGAAGTACGGTTCTGATGGCTGCTTCGTTGGGGTTATAGTAGTTGGCTTGCAAAGCTTCGATGGCTGTAAAGAGGAAAGGAAGAAAAGACATTAGTACAGAATGGAAAAAGAAAATAATTCGACTGAGCAGTGAGCACGGCTTATACGTCGAACCGAAGTTCTTGCTGATGTACCAGCCGGGCACGTCGGCTGTTTCATAGTTTCTAGACACGTAGAAAAAGTCATCGTCATGCATATCTTTATCCGGGGTGCCGGTCACTATCTTCTCCTTGCCCGGTCTAATCTTTAAATAGTAGTTGAGACCATCGCCTGTGTGCCCTAGGGTGTACTGGCGTAGAATCTCGGCTATCCCTAAGCTTAGGCCCAGCCGGTTGTTTAGCTCGGCAATCCCGTTTATTATACGGTAAGTGTTGGTTGAAACTTGGGTTGGTGCTAGCCCGGTGCGCCACAAGAACTCGCACATTAGGGGGTTAACCGGGAAGCGGAAGCCACCTTCTATTATGGAGAGCACGGTGAAAGGGTATTGGTCCAGCTTGCTCCAAGGGGTGGTGTCCTCGTCACCGAGCTTAAGATGTACATCGGCGGGGACGCCATATTCTTCCTGGAATGCGGCTAGTGCGACCAGCGTGTCAATAAGGAAGCGATAACACCCCATGTGAAGCTGGCTGATTTTAGCACAGCTGTGTTGGTTTGGCAAAATTCTCGGCTGATGGTTGCTTGGCCTTTGGGAGCCTCACTATTGGTGCGTGGTCTCCTTGGACTCTGCAGTAAGAGGAAGTGTAAGTGTAAGTGGGAGCGTGGTCGCGCAAAACGAGCTTGACTTTAGCTCGGTCAGATGGAGTGCCAAACCATCTTGGTCACATAGGTAAACCCAGAAGCTCGGCCGCTCAAGTGGACCAGATTTTAGCCCGATCGAACGGTCCAGCACTCTGATTATCTCGGTTCCTACGCGAGTTTTGCAAACTCGTAACTTGTTCAGTTTTGGTGTTTCTGGGATCAAAAAAAGACTTGGAGCCCAGTCCGCCCCAGATCTTCGTGTGTTCATCACAAAAGTTGAAGAACAACAAAGAGAGCAGGGGCAGAGGAGGTTTTTGGGGAGCTATATCCTAAAACCTATAGTTTTTGTGCCCTAAAATGAGAAATACCAAATGAAAAAGCAATGAAGAGATTCGAAGAACTTACCAGAATGAGGCAAAAGTCGAATCCTCGAGCACAGATACAGTCGAGAGCTGGAATGACGCTTGGTAGTAGGGAGGGCACGGCAGCTTTGGTTCGTCTAGAACAAAGGTGAAACAGTAGGAAGAAAATGAAAGGGGGATGTGGCGTGTTTATAGGAGAAAAGAACTGCCAAAATTTTGAATGTGAAGAGACGTCTGGGTTGGCTACTCGAGGCCAATAAATGATAGACACGTGTCCCTATTGATGGCGGCGTCAGTGTTGAAGAGACAGGAAGGCGAGTTGAGGCGTCGACCGAGCAAATCAAGAAACCGAGCATATCGATTAGCGCGGTTGACGTCTTGCGAACTAAGAACCGAGGGAGAGTCTACCCCGGTCGGATCATGTAATCCTAGTCACGCTTGCGCGGACGGAATTAAGGGACAATTGAGAGGGAGATTTATAATCTGGCTTTGGGCCGTGGTAGAAGTCGGACAGGATACGGCCGAGCATGTTTGGGTCGAGCTAACTGGGGCTTCTCTAGAGTTGGTCTTGCTCAGTCAAGGCCCATGCCCGAGGTCCAGGTCCCATGTTTGGACCGAGCTTACTTGGCCGAGATGATCGCCTGCCAACCCGAGTTCCATGGTTCACACGTGTAGCTCGGTGGGGAAGGCCTTTTGCTCACCGGTTCAACCTGTCTTGAACTCGGCTTAGCTGGAATGCTACCGAGCTCGGCTGTTATGGAGCGCGGCGTGTGGAGCATACAGATTCGTTACGCAGCACGGTTGTGGAAGACCGAGGTAATGCCGCCGGGCTGCCGAGTTCCCACTAATGTTATCTGGCGGTTTGGTTAGGTGGTGTTCGCTAGATTTGTGCTGACAGATAGGAGAGCAGCTCCACGTGTCAAGAGACTAATGGGTGCAGAGTTGAGTGCAGAAAGTATATAAGCATGACTGCGCCCCCATGCTGGGGATGGAACATCATTTGGTGAGAGAAACTCTGTCTGCTTCTCTCTTTCTCTCTCTCTATCTGAGTGTGTGCTAACTTGACCGTTGGAGGGGTTTTCCGGCAACACACCGCCGGGTAGCTCACCGTCGTTACGTTCGCAAGTTAATTGGATCGAAGCGGAGCTTGGACGCGAGGAGTATGGGCGAAATCGAATATTTGCTCCCCGTACAGGTATGTAAATGCAAATATTTACCAATTGACACCCAATAATGGGGAAAAAATGGCATGAAATAAGGAAAGAAATTAGCCTAATGAAACAAGCTGGTAATTACATAAAGATAAGGTATAACATTTAGTTAAGCCATCGAATCTAATCATATTTAATAAAATTTCAACCCACAACTAAAATTTAGATACTTCAACTTAAGATGCCTGCACATAACCATCAAGTGTGACATTGTTGCTCTAATAAATCATCTCACTAGCCATAAAAAAAAGTAGTCATATGCCATCAACTGCAAGTGGTGTGCAATCATGTAAAAAGATTCTCAAAACAAAAAGTAGTTATACAATGGCACAATAACCAATAACAAAATTAAACCATCATTATCTCCATGCAACAGAATAATGTTAAGTGCCACCACATAACAAAGTCTAAATTCCCACTTGATGATACAGTTCGGTCTCGGTGGATGGTTCGGACTGATCCAAGTTCTTCGAGCTTCGGTCCAAATGGTCGAGCCCATAAAGTGACATGCAAACAAGTTCAATGGGGAACGGGGTAGTCTCCCAGTGAACCCTCCGGCGAGCAAATTAGTAGAGGAAGTAGGGAGTGTAGAGAGAGAGATGGGAATAGAAAAGCTTAACCTTCTTCTTGTCTTTGATGCTTGCTTATATCCTTTGGTAATCATTTCAATGTCCCTTCCGACGTGCCCACATCGCCGAAAGCCTGTGATGTAGCTTACCTTGTTCAGGGTAAGGGGGCGTTGTTTCGACGGGGAGGTGTTGTCGTAATAAATGCTGGGATGGGCTGCATTAATGGTGATGTGTTGTGGCAATAACTTTGCAGATCTTTGTCTGCTGATGTGGCCTGTCCTACACCTGCCATATATCTGAATGTCATTGGCCCTTCACGCCCAGTTGGCCTCCAGGTGTCCTGGACTTTACCAACCGGGTTATGCAATGGGCTCCAAATGATGGGCTTGGGGCTGTTCACTGTGGGCTGTAGCCTTTGTGAGCCTATCCATGTCAATAGTCCCCCATTCCCGAGTGCAGCTTCAGTCCAACGAAGGGAATACTTATGCGGAAGATGAATCCGACCGGGATGGGCGGCCGAGTTGGTGGACCGAGCGTGGGATGATCCGACTGTGAAAGTGAGACCGAGCGGAGAGACCGACCGTGGGGGGGGGGGGCGATCGCGCGAAGGCCGAGCGGGAAGGAAGACCGCGAGGAGGGCTGACCGCGTGAAGGTTGAGTGGAAAGGAAAACCGCGAGGGGGGCTGACCGCGTGAAGGCCGAGCGGACGAGCCGACTATGTGAGGGCCGAGCGGATGAGCCGACCGTGAGGAGGACTGACCGTGTGAAGGGCGAGCGGACGAGCCGACCGTGAGGAGGATTGACCGCGTGAAAGCCGAGCGGAAAGGAAAACCGCGAGGGGGGCTGACCGCGTGAAGGCCGAGCGGACGAGCCGACCGTGAGGAGGACTGACTGCGGTAAGGCCGAGCGGAAGGGCGCGGGGCTCAAGAGGTGGCGTGTGAAATGATGATTTGAAGTGGAAAAGACAGGGTAAGGGGAGGTGACAGTGCATCGTGGTCGTACACGTGGCAGTATGTGGGGGGGAAGGTTAGGCGTTGGAGCATAAATGAAACGATAGGTCAGTATGGGTGTTGAAAAGGCAGTTTTGGCGGTTGATTTGAAAAGTTTTCAAACTGGCGAAAATTAATTGGGATCTGTAGAATACGGGCAAACCGTGGGCTTTTGGTGTCATTCGATTCACCTACTTTTTTACAAAAACTCAAAATATCCCAAGTGTTAATTCCTTTGTTGCTCACGATACACCTTTGCAACACTTTCCCAATTTCCTTGCTCCTGCGTCAGAAGCGATTCGCAAACATACCCTAGAAATGGCACAAGAAGGAGCTGTGAATGTGAGGGTGGACCCACTTGGAGACGACGATGCAGAGGAGCTAGTGGCGCAATATAGATCAGAAATGGTGGGAGAGTCGGTGGTACGATCCCATGGTTCCACCATGATAGCAGCGCCAAAGCCAATCAGCCAAGTGGAACCAGATCATTGGCACACGACGGCTGACAAATCCACGATTACTGCGGCGGAGTTGGAGGCTATCTGCGAAAAGTACCAGATCCCTGCGGAAGTGGAGTTATTGCTGCCGACATCAACGGAGAGGCTGTCTGATGCCAGGCCAGGAGAGTTTTCCCTCTATGAGGAAGCTCTAAAGGGTGGACTGAGGTTGCCACTGCCGGAAGTAGTGGTGGATGTGCTCAACCGTCTGGAGGTAGCACCAGGGCAACTAATGCCCAGTGCATGGAAGATCTTGCTGGCTTGCGCAAGTCCATGGCCGAAGGCGAATGGAGGGCAGGCCATGACAGTGGACGAGTTCTTTGGCTGCTATAAGGCCTCAGGGCAGCAGGAGACTTGGGTCACCCTGCAGGCAGCAGCTGGGAAGGGTTTGGTGGCGGGGTTGCCAACGTCAATCAAAGGTTGGAGACCACGGTGGTTCTATGTGTCCACCTCTTGAGGGGCTGGGGTGCGTACGATGTGGAAGGTGCCCACCAGATCTGTGGAGGCAAAGTTAGGGGCAGAAGCAGAGGAGAGAATAAAGAAAGTGAAGGCCTGGAGGGAGAAGGAGGGAGCTAGGTGGGACAAACTCGTGCAGTCGTCGGCATTGTTTGAGGCAGGGTTGGGTCCAAAGCCAAGTAGTGGGGACCTCGACTGAGCGGAGTTGGAGGCGAGGAGAAGGGCTCAGGAGGCGGAAGATCAGGCCATCCTTGCTAAAGCCCAAAAATTCAAAGAGTCCTAGGCCGACCGACTGCCAAAACCGGTTGCAAGGGAGAGGATTCATCTTCGCCCCAAACCCTTGGGAGAGAAAAACTTAGGCGAATTTGTGCCGCGGCCGCCCCAACAGACCCTTTGAAGGAGAGGTCTTTGAAGGAGATGGAGGCGTTGGGCGTGGGGAAGAAGAAGAAGAGGTTGAGGCGGAGTGAAGAAGAGCCTGCCTAGAAGAGGATGAGGGAGACAAGTGTGAAGGAAACCAGTGCTGCCAAGGGGGCTGAGGGGGGAGAAGTGGAGGGGACCCCAGGAAGGATAGGTGGCCCAGGAGTGGTGGATGTTGCTTCAGAGGTGAGGGAAGTGGTGCCAGTGGTGGCGGCGATCGCCGCAGGGGTCGCGAGGGCCGCCCCTGAGGGGCAAAGAAGGGAAGAGCAGCCCCAGGGTGGACCTGTACCACAAGGAGGGGGGGTCAGTCTGACCACAGCGATCTACCACGCTCGCGCGGTGGCTGGGCGGCTGGAGGGAGAGGAAGGCCCAGCTAGGGCAGGGGCAGACCGCCTGGTGGGGATCGTAGAAGAGGCCGCCTTGCGCTCGGCATCAAGATTCAACAAGGCTGAGCTGCTGAGGGGGTTATGCTCCGCCCAAATGGAGGTAACCACCTTAGCAGGGGCCTTGCTGAGGAAGGTGGGGGCTGCCAAACTTAAGGCAGATGAGGCCAAGGCCCAGCTTACAAAATTGAAGAAGGAAAGTGCAAGTTGGGAAACTGCCCATACTGATCTGCAAGCGGTCAAGGTGGAGCTGGAGAACACATGTCGCTAGGTTGTGTCGCTCGAGTTCCAACTTTCTGGCGAGCAGAAGAAGTTGGAGGAGGCCCAAAGAGCTTGCGTCGTTGCCGTCGAGCGACATGAGGAGGCCATGAGCAATAATGAAGAGCTCTTCAGGCAAAAAGATGAGGCCGATGTCAAAGTGGGCGATCTGCAGAAGGAACTGGAGGGAGAGCGCGCCAAGGCAGCGGAGGAGAGGAGAGGCTTCTGAAGGAGTGGGAAGCGGAGAAAGCGCGAGCGTCGGCGGAGAAGGAGAGCCTAAAGAAGGAATTGGAGGAGGAGAAGGCAAAGGCTGCGTCTAAAAGGGCGACCCTGCAGAAAGAGCTGGACGAAGAGAGGGCGAAGGCAGCCTCTGAGAGGGCGGCTTATCTCGATCTGTGCGTCGCAGCAGCGGAGCAATTCAAAGGGTCGACCGAATTTCAGATGGCAGTTGATGCTGCGGTCGCCAGCAGCCTGGCTAGGCAAGAACCTGGGGGGGCGGGCCCATCAAGGACGACTGCTGGAGGTAGAACTGAAGCAGAAGTTATTGAGAGCTTCCAGCAGTCAGACTTCTATAAGCACGAAATGGCTGAGTTCTGGGACAGTGACTGGAAGACGTTCAAACGCAGAGCTGAAGAACTGTTCCCAGACTTGGACCTCAGTAGTGTGACAATTGGGGAGGACGATGTGGCCCAAACCCCCCTGGATGAGGGAATTGAAGCAGAAGATCTTATCTCCAGTGAGGAGGAGTAACTGGGGAGGAAGAAAAAGACGTTGTACAAACATTGTTTGTTTTTTTTTTTTTTTTTGAAGTGATGTAATGAACTTGTGTACACATTTGTGAATGAATAAGATTTCAGTTGCGTTTTCAGTTGATTGCTTTTGCTTGTGTATAAATCAGTGTGAACTAAATTCAGGAACTCCTTGATGCATAGTGAAATTGAATTTGTATGAAAACTCCATGCAGAGTAAAGTAAAGAACTGCTCAACGCAGAGTAAAATTTAAAATGTGATAAAATTATGTATCTGTGTTCGCCACATTGCTGAAATAAATGAGAGTTTTGAGTCATGCTTGACGGGGGAAGGGATAATCTAATTAATAGAGGAAAAATGTAAGAACGTCTTTGGAATTTGACTAAGTAAGGAGTGGGGTAAAAACTTCGACCTGGAATTGCGGCTAAGTGTTCTATTAATGCCATGATTATGAAGTTTCACTGATGCTGCAAATGACTCAGTCTTGGGCCTGGAATGGCGGTACTCAGTCTGGTTGGGACTTGTAATGCTTGGTCTAGGTGGGGATCGGTTTGGCCGAGTGTGTCAAGCTGAGTCTGGCTGGGGCTTTTGTGCTTAGCCTGGCTGAGGCTTTTAGTGCTCGGTCTGGACGAGGCTTTTAGTGCTCAGTCTGGCTGAGGCTTTGAGTGCTCAGTCTGGCTGAGGCTTTTAGTGCTCGGTCTGGACGAGGCTTTTAGTGCTCAGTCTGGCTGAGGCTTTGAGTGCTCAGCCTGGCTGAGGCTTTTAGTGCTCAGTCTGGCTGAGGCTTTTAGTGCTCAGTCTGGACGAGGCTTTTAGTGCTCAGTCTGGCTGAGGCTTTGAGTGCTCAGTCTGGCTGAGGCTTTGAGTGCTCGGTCTGGACGAGGCTTTTAGTGCTCAGTCTGGCTGAGGCTTTGAGTGCTCAGTCTGGCTGAGGCTTTGAGTGCTCGGTCTAGACGAGGCTTTGAGTGCTCAGTCTGGCTGAGGCTTTGAGTGCTCAGTCTGGCTGAGGCTTTGAGCGCTCGGTCTCGACGAGGCTTTTAGTGCTCAGTCTGGCTGAGGCTTTGAGTGCTCAGTCTGGCTGAGGCTTTTAGTGCTCGGTCTGGACGAGGCTTTGAGTGCTCAGTCTGGCTGAGGCTTTGAGTGCTCGGTCTGGACGAGGCTTTTAGTGCTCAGTCTGGCTGAGGCTTTTAGTACTCGGTCTGGACGAGGCTTTTAGTGCTCAGTCTGGCTGATGCTTTTAGTGCTCGTTCTGGACGAGGCTTTTAGTGCTCAGTCTGGCTAAGGCTTTGAGTGCTCGGTCTGGACGAGGCTTTTAGTTACTGTAACCAAAACGTCATTGAGACACCATATAGATGACTGAGGTATATAAATGTCAAAAAGTTACATTGCACGAGAGGATGACAAGAATGTTCAAGCGTGTGATTTTTCCGAAAAGAAAATACAAAATCTGAGCAATACAAAAGTAGTAGTTTATTGAAAGTAACCTTTCAAGTGTTCGGCGTTCCAGGGGTGCGGGAGGTCTCGACCTTCCAGATCTTGAAGTCGGTAAGTGCCTGGACGTGGTCTGGCTTTCACAACATAAGGTCCCTCCCATTTGGCTGCCAATTTACTCTCAGTCGGATTCTTGGTGGCAAGGGTTATTTCTCTCAAGACAAGGTCCCCAACAGCAAACTGCCTTGGTCGGACTTTGCGGTTGTAGTGTGTTCTCATTTTTTGTTGGTATGAGGCCAATCTGACAGCAGTGGTCTCCCTGAGTTCTTCAATTAGGTCTAGGTCTGCCCGACGGAGTTCTTCGGTGAGTGCTGGATTCGGATGTAAAACCCTGGGGGTAGGCAGACCGATTTACACCGGAATGACTGCCTCAGCGCCATATGTTAGACGAAAAGGGGTTTCCCCAGTGGGAGTCCGAGCGGTGGTACGGTAAGCCTATAGCACATTCGGTAGTTCCTCAGCCCAAAGTCCCTTAGCAGCTTCAAGCTTAGCCTTGATGATCTTCAGGAGAGAACGGTTGGTGACCTCAACTTGGCCATTGGCTTGGGGATGACCGGGGGAAGAGAAACATGGTTGAATCTGGAGGTCGGCGCAGAACTTCCTGTACTTGGCGTTGTCAAATTGTTTGCCGTTATTGAAGACAATGGCCTGAGGGACGCCGAATCTGCAAACGATCGACTGCCAGATGAATTTGGTTGTGTTCTGCTCGGTGATGGTCACGAGGGGTTCTGTCTCTACCCACTTGGTGAAGTAATCAATGGCGACAATCGCGAACTTGGTCTGGCCTCGGCCAGTGGGAAGTGGACCAACTAGGTCAATCCCCCATTTGGCGAACGGGTAGGGGCTGCAGAGTGTGATCAGCTCAGTGGGAGGAGCATGGGGGATGTTGGCAAAGCGCTGACACTTGTCGCATTTGAGCACAAAATCAGTGGCATCTTGATTGAGAGTCGGCCAGAAATAACCTGTACGGAGTATTTTGTGGGCTAAAGACCTGCCGCCCGAATGGTTGCCACAAATTCCCTCATGGATTTCTTGCATTACATAGGTTGCTTGAGCCGAGTTGAGGCATCGCAGATATGGTCATGAAAAGCCACGTTTGTACAGGACGCCACTGACTAGGACGTAGTTAGACGACCGAGCCCTGACCTTGGCGGCCTGCTGTTGGTCATCTGGGAGTTCTCCTGTGGTCAAAAATAGGAAGATGTTGGATGCCCAATGGATGGGTTCATTCTGGAGGAACTGCAATTCTTGTAGGTCGGGTGAGATGGCCGGGTGGGCTAGGTATTCGAGGCGGACTCCGTGGCTGAGGTCGGACTGGTCTGCAGAGGCCAACTGAGCCATCTCATCTGCTTTGGAGTTTTTCGCCCGAGGTATGTGCTCGATGTGGAAGGTATTGAAGAGGCGAACAAGGGGGAGTGCCATATCCCTGTAAGCCCGCATTGTGTCCTCCTTGGCGTCGAATTCCCCCGTTATCTGGCCGACGATGAGCTGGGAGTCGCTGAATACCTGAATGTGGCTGACACCAATGTCCTTGGCAAGGCGGAGTCCTGCTATCAACGCCTCGTATTCGGCCTCATTGTTGCTGGCATCAAACAAGAAACGGAGAGCGCATTTGAAATAGCCACCCTCAGGGGAGGAGAGGATGAGGCCAGCCCCACTACCTTCCCTGCGGGAGGACTCGTCGACATTGAGAGTCCAAGAATAGGGGTCTTCTGGCTCGACAGGAGTTAGTGGAGGTGGAGAAGCAGTGGTTGGGGTAGGGTTGGTGAATTCCAGGATGAAGTCGGCTATGGCCTGTCCCTTGATTGCTGTTCGAGGACGGTAGGAGATGTCAAACTGGCTGAGTTCTACTGACTACTGCATAAGTCGGCCAGAAAGTTCTGGTTGCTGCATGACCTTTTTCAGGGGTTGGTCGGTGAGGACCACTATGGAATGGGCTTGGAAGTAAGGACGAAGTTGTATGGAGGCGGTGACCAAGGCCAGGGACAATTTTTCTAGCAATGGGTAATTCTGCTCCGCTCCCTTGAGAGCTCGACTGATGCAGTAGACCGGCCGTTGGACTGAGCCGTCTTCCCTGATAAGGGCTGCACTGACTGCGGTGCTTGACACTGCTAGATAGAGGAAGAGAGGCTCACCCGTAACTGCCTGTGAAATGAGGGGAGGATTGGCCATGCATTGCTTTAACTGCTGAAAAGCTTCTTCGGGATTCGGTTGTCCATTCAAAGGTCTGCCGAAGAACTTTGAAGAATGGTAGGCACTTATCTGTTGCGCAGGAAATGAAGCGGTTCAGGGCCGCCACTCGGCCGGTGAGTCTTTGAACTTCTTTGACCGTTCTGGGTGTCTGCATTTCAATCAAGGCCTTGATCTTCTCAGGGTTTGCTTCAATGCCGCGCTGGCTGACCATAAAACCCAAAAACTTTCCAGATCCTACGCCGAAAGCGCACTTCTCTGGGTTGAGCTTCATTTGGTACTTGCGGAGGGTGGCGAAGGTCTCTCGTAGGTCAGTCAGATGATCAGTGGCGAGTTTGCTCTTGACCAGCATGTCGTCGACGTATACTTCCATGTTCCGACCTATCTGGTGTTGGAAAACGGCATTGACTAGCCGTTGGTAGGTGGCCCCAGCATTCTTTAGTCCGAACGGCATCACGCGGTAGTGGTAAGTACCTCGATCGGTAATGAAGGAGGTATGTTCTTGGTCGGACGGGTGCATCAAGATTTGGTTGTACCCAGAAAAAGCATCCATGAAGCTGAGCATCTGATGGCCGGTTGTGGCGTCGACCAGCAGATCGATGCGGGGAAAAGGATAGCTGTCCTTGGGGCAAGCTCGGTTCAGGTCGGAGTAGTCGACACAGAGTCGCCATTTGCCGTTGTTTTTGCGGACGAGGACCACGTTTGACAACCATTTAGGGTAGTCTACGTTTGTGATGAATTGGGCCTCAAGGAGCTTGTCGACCTCTGCTGCAATAAGAGTATTGCGCTTCGGATGGAAGATGCGCTGCTTCTGGCGGTAGGGTCGGAAATGAGGTTCGATGCTGAGGCGGTGGGTTATAAAGGATGGGTCAATACCCGGCATGTCTAAATGGGTCCAGGCAAATACGTTATTATGCTCGGTCAGGAGGGCAGTAAGGTCAGCCTTGGCTTGGGAGGATAATTGGCTGCTGATTTTGGCAGTTTTGGTCAGGTTGGTGGGATAGATGGGGACCTCGACGAGCTCCTCCACAGGTTCTCCTCTAACCAGCTCGTCCTCATCCCGGACGTCGAGTCCTTCGATGATCATTGCCTCCTTTAGCTTGACTTCTTTGAGTGAGGCAACATAACATTCCCTGGCCACGGTCTGCTCTCCTCTGACCGTTCCGATCCCGAGATCGGCGGGAAACTTGATGGCAAGGTGATAGGTGGATGTGATGGCCTGGAAGGCATTTAGGGCAGTGCGGCCGAGGATGATGTTGTAGGCAGATGGGCAATCGACCACAAGGAAGGTAAGCAACTTCGTGGTCTGCCGTGGGTATTCGCCGATTGTGATAGGGAGGTCGATGGAACCGATAGAGGTCACACAGTCGCCGGTGAAACCGACCAGGGGGGTTTGGAGAGGGGACAAACTTTCTTTCCCAATCTTGAGCTGACGGAAGCAATTGAGGAAGATGATGTCTGAAGAGCTGCCGTTATCGATGAGAACTCGTCTGACCTTGTAGTTGGAGAGGATGACAGAGATGACAAGGGGGTCATCATGTGGATAACGGATGCCTGTACAATCGGCGTCCGTGAAAGTGATAGGTTCAGTCCACTGTTTCGGCTGTTTAGAGGGTCGGTCCACCATTGCCACTGCTTTGTCTGAGCCTTGCCTGATTTTTCTGAGCTCTGCTTTCTGAGCTGAACGGGATGGTCCCCCACAAGCAAGGCCGCCTGAGATGACTCGGATCTCTCCGACCGGCGGGGGGGGGGATTAACTTGCGGTCGAGGCTGCTGCGGAGGGCGTTCATGGCCTTGGTTTGGTGGGGCTGGCTGCCGGGGTGGGGTGTGCCGGCCATTGTTTCTGGGGGGTTCGGTCCTCTGCCTCTGTTGGGGGCGAGTGTCCGTAAATCGGCTAAGACGTCCCTGACGTATGAAGGTCTCGATCTGATCTTTGAGGTTGATGCACTCGTCAGTGTTATGGCCATGGTCTTGGTGGAAACGGCAATACTTGGACTGATCCTTCCGATGGGAAGGGGTTCGTGAATGCAGGGGCCATTTGAGGGGGTAGTCCCGTTGGATCTGGTTGAGGACATGTTCCATGGAAGAATTGAGGGGTGTGTACCGCTCGAACCGACCAGGAGGTCGGGTTGGCGCCGATCGGTCAGCTCGGGTTGGTCGGTCGTTATAGTGGGGTGTTTGAGTATTATACTAGGCATTTCTGGGTTCCGGGTCTTTTCTCTTGTCTTTGGGGTTCGGGTTTTTAGTTATTGGGTCCTGCCGAGCGGCTAGCGAATCTTCAGCATTCATGTATTTTTGGGCTTTGGAGAGTAGGGCTGCCATGGAGGTTGGTAGGTTTTTAGAGAGGGAGAAAAGGAAATCGGACGACCGTAGACCGGCCATGAAAGCCGTGAGGATGACCTTGTTGTCGTTTTCTGCTACTTGCAAGGCCTCGCAGTTGAAGCGGGTAACAAAGCTGCGTAGCGATTCCCCCTCGATCTGGCGGATGTTGAGGAGTTGGGTGGCCGGGCGTCGTTGGCGCTGGGCTCCAATAAAATGGCTCAGGAAGGAGTCACTGAGGTGCTGGAAAATGGAAATAGAGTCTACAGGTAACTGACTGAACCACAGTCGAGGTGACCCCTTTAATGTCACGGGAAAAGCCCGACACATGATCTCGTCAGGGAAGGCATGGAGGATCATGAGGGTGCGGTAGGTCTCCAGATGGTCGACTGGGTCCGTCATGCCGTCAAAAGAGTCAATGGTCGGCATCTTGAACTTGGCGAGCAGAGGTTTGTCCCGGATGGAGGCGACAAATGGCGAGTTTGCGGTGGTAGAAGGCTTGTGTTGAATGTTCTGCATGACCCCTTGGAGTTGGAGCTTCATAGCTCGGAGCTCAGCGTCCCAGAGGGGAATGTTGTCACCACGGTCGGTCAGTGGGGGTTATACACTACTGGCTTCCCCTTCGGGGGCTGGTATCACGACTGACGGACGTGAGGGGGGGGGAGGTGGTAAATTTATATGTAGAGGTGGGGGAGGTTGTAAGCCTTCTAGGTTGGATGGGTGTGGTTGTGGAGCGGTGTGGGTCGGGGCTCCTTCTTGGTGGGATGGGATATCTGGGGGTGGTGGTGGATGCATGGGAAGGTTTCTTTGAAGTAAAGCATTTATCAGAGCCTGATTTTGCTCGGCCATACAGTTAATGCTGTTGGTAAGCTCGATGAAATACTGAGGTGGGTTGTTTGGATTGGGAGGGTCGGTTTGATGGTCGGCATCGTTATGGTGAGAAGCCATGGATCTAGTCGTGACCATACACCTTGATGGGTAGGAGAGAAAGGTTGCTGGGACAGGGTTTCCGGCGACAATAAGCACAACTGGCGCACGGATAGGACAGTTCCCACAGACGGCGCCAACTGATGATACAGTTCGTTCTCGGTGGATGGTTCGGACTGATCCAAGTTCTTCGAGCTCCGGTCCAAATGGTCGAGCCCACCAAGTGACCTGCAAACAAGTTCAATGGGGAACGGGGTAGTCCCCCAGTGAACCCTCCGGCGAGCAAATTAGTAGAGGAAGTAGGGAGTGTGGAGAGAGAGATGGGAATAGAAAAGCTTAACCTTCTTCTTGTCTTCGATGCTTGCTTATATCCTTTGGTAATCATTTCAATGTCCCTTCCGACGTGCTCACATCGCTGAAAGCCTGTGCTGTAGCTTACCTTGTTCAGGGTAAGGGGGTGCTGTTCCGACGGGGAGGTGTTGTCGTAATAAATGCTGTGATGGGCTGCATTAATGGTGATGTGTTGTGGCAATAACTTTGCAGATCTTTGTCTGCTGATGTGGCCTGTCCTACACTTGCCATATGTCTGAATGTCATTGGCCCTTCACGCCCAGTTGGCCTCCAGGTGTCCTGGACTTTACCAACCGGGTTATGCAATGGGCTCCGAATGATGGGCTTAGGGTTGTTCACTGTGGGCTGTAGCCTTTGTGGGCCTATCCATGTCACGACTAAACATTTCAAATCATATGAATGGACTCCCAAAAAGTGATCAAACTAGTATATAATCCCAGATATGTGTGTAAATACAACGCAGATTCATAGGCCCTTGCTTTAATGATTAGTCTTATAAAACATCTGACATTTTGCAAGATAAATATGTGAATCCAAACTTACTTTCATTCAGGATGTGCTACTATAGGTTAATCTTGTCCAATTGTAGTTTCAATAAGATTTCTAGTTCAATCACCATTGATACCATCACCATCATACTACAACTTCCACTAGAATGCCATCAAGACTACTTTCAGACCACCACAATGCTAGGCAGACACAATAACTGTTTTCCTTCTGCTAGTTGTTTGAAAAATTGATATTTTGTATTAAAAAAAAATTAAAAAACAACATTTACATCATTTAATGGTGCCAAAAGCATAAAAATCTCGAGTCACAAAACAAACATTCAATTAACCGTCTCTAACTTTAGAAAATAGTGTTACATATATATATATATATATAGAGAGATATAGATATAAAAATTTCCCAACAAGCCATAATCAATAAAATTTATTTTTCATTTGTATAATGTTCCATACAATTTATGATTTATGGTTTGTCTAATCAAAGCAAATCATTCTGAATCAATCAAGACAAAGATTCTTCTTAATTACTGAATTGGAATTTTCCAAAACAAACAGAGCCCAAATTAGGTTATTAATTATACATAATTATAGATAGAACAATTTAGCAAAACAAGGAATTTCTTAATAAAACAAAACAGAGCAATTATAGAATAAATTTCAAGCAAACAATCTCCATCATAAAACAAGAAACATCAAATCAAAAACACAAAAAAATAATAAAATCTCACAAAGTATCAGAGGGTGTATGACATATTAGCAGATTCAGACTGTGCTAAACAGTGTGTTTCCAAAAGCAAGAAACAGAGAGAGAAAAAACAGTTGTTTTAGGAGTTGTTTGGTTCACTTACATGATCTAATTATCAGTCCAGAGAATACAAATCTAACAAGCTATTACCGAGCTAACCAGATTCAAAATAGCGAATCCTGATGATGCTGCAGTAGAGAACACAAGGACCTTGCAACTTCTGCTTCACCGTTGAATAACCCAAGATACATATACTTGCAAGCAAACATCATAATCTCATAAATAAAAGGGGTCCCTAAGCATTTCTACTTTGAAATTACCATCCTAGATTTTTATCTAGCATGAGTAAAAGCACAATGGCAAGTTCTCAAAAACCAAATCAGAGTTCCTAACACCAACTACCAGGTTTGTAACTTCTAATATTTACATCTAACAATAGGATCATCTAATTAATTAGTGACAGTTTTGAGTTTAAGGGCACTTACTTCTTGCCAAGGAACTGTCCCACTTGAGCCCCCCCATAGACCACATTTGTGCAAGGTCACTCCTCTATATTTTGAGCTCCCCCGAGAGAATCCGATGCTTTGGCGACGAAGAATGTGCACAAATTCCTCTTTGGTCAGGTTTGTCATCTGCTCATTAATTTAAAGACATTTAGCTTACAACAAATTACTTATGCTTAATATAAAGACAAAAAATAAAAAATAAAAAAAGTGAACAATATCTTACCATCTATTGCCTGCCCGTTTCATATCGTCTTCGTAATCACAAAGTAAAATTGATACTCCAAATCACTCTAAAACATTGAATTCAGACATTAGCCAACTACAACAATTGGAGGAAAAAAAGATAATGACAACAAGAACACAGTGGAGATAGATTACCTCATCAAATCATTGCTTTCTAGCCACAACTTGCAACATCATTAACTATTCCTAGTAATGAAGCAAACCAAAAGAAAGGAGGGGAAGATGGAATTTTGCAGTAGCAGAGGCTGTTTTATGAGGGCTTTTAACCTTTGTTTTAATCCTCAAACATCAAGCAATCAACAAGGGAGCAAGGGGGAATGATGAGTACGGGTGTATATGAGCTTAAACTTGTGTTTTCCATTGATAAAAATAAAACCACAGATCCAAAAGCTTAAACACTCTACAAAATTAATTTCGTAACAAAATTATTTTGCCTAATGTAGTATGCCTCTCACTTATACAGTTTGTACCTAGTTACTCAATCACTCTTAATTACGTGATATGAAGTAGCAAGCAATAGCAAAGTATAGATTGATAGAAGCCATGGAAGAGTGAAATAAAACTTTACCTCCAGATTCAAATCAATCAAATCCAAATTGAACTAAAAGAAATCTAAAAGCCCGTACATTGATAAACATCAAAATCCAATCATTTCTGGAGTGAACTTGAATACAAAACAATCAAATACAAATCAAATCAATTCTGAAGTTGAATTAAAACACAAACTATTGAAAACAAATTCAAATCCAGATTGCTCCAGTTTAGCTAAGAAAAAAAAAAAAAAAACACCTTACCTAGATTATTTGAAAAACTTTTTCTTATTAAAAAAATTGACACATAAATTTCCAGTCCCAAAGCATAAAAAAAAAAATGCAGAACAAGTGCCTTGGATTTGGCGTTCGATTAGTCAAATAGGTATTTTGTGCTCTTCAGATTCTCAAATCACTCAAATGAAGAGAGATGATCAAATCGAATAGACAGAGATGAAGAACAAGAGATTGAGATGTAGAATGCGAAAGAATCCCTAGATTTTATACAAGATGATAATGAGAGCTCCATCGACAATAATATGTAGTATATAGCAATTTTAATCTGTCCAATCGAACAATACGTGAACTACTTATTGTGTTCTTCATAGATCTACAAATATATATACATATATATGCATGTATGTATAAGCAGAGAGGGATTAAGAGAGAGACTCACCAAATCTGCAACAAATTTGACAAAGAGAGATTTACTGTGGATTGAAGCTGTAGATCTCAAATTTGACTTGGAGTGAAGATCTGCGATAGAGAGAGCGAAGATCTGCAATGGAGCTCGAGACAGAGAAAGAAGCTGTTTCACATCGTGGATTTGTAAAAGTGAATAGAGCGTGAACAAAGCGTGTATTTGATCTAGTGGTTTTGCAAATTTTTCATTATTTTTGGTCCCTAAAGATGTTAATAATGTATTAGCAACTAAATTTATTGGTCTAAAAAAGTTATGTAAATATTAAGTGAGAATATTAACAGTTATTTTTATAATCTTATAAGTAAATTATTATATGTTTAAATTTGTCCCTAAAAGATTTTTTTTAGCAACCAAATTCAACTAGTCCCTAAATATTAGTCTCTAAAAGACTAATTTCTTGTAGTGAATGGATGATTGCCCAACCCCACACTCAACACTTGAACAAAAGTGTGTGATATGTGTCTGATACTTTTCAAAACTAGAGCAGTAATTGCATTTCAATTGGATAATGAAAAAATAATTTCATTTTTATGGTGGTGTAAATCTTTTTTATATTTAGTGCAAGTCTTTTTTCTGAATCAATCTGGTACCAAAAGAATTTTCAAATTGGTACACCATGACAAGGTAGAAATAAACACCACCACAATAGATATTAAACTCCTCTTTATAGGAGTTGAATTCAAAATCTCATACCAAAAAGGGTGCTACACAACCAATACTAGACTTCAAACTCCTCTTTATAGAGTTGAACCCAAAATCTTATACTAGAAAAGGTGCTACACAACCACTAAACTAAAAGCCTTGATTTGATTTTCAATATTTAAATTATGTCAATTTATTTCTAATGTATTAATATTTAAATTATACTAATTTGCAATATTTATGAAGTATATTTTAAAAAGTGTGTCAATTTAGATTCCATTTTGATACATATTTAGGGATACTTTGAGAACTTTGATTTTTAGCCCAAAAAAATAATTATAAATTATTAATCATTCTCTATATTTTTTTTAATAAAAAATTATTAAAAAAATCAAGGGTAAATTATGAAATAATCTCTATAGTTTACACGATATATCAATTTAGTCTATATTGTTTTAATTTACTTGATTTTGTCCATTAATTTGACGGGTTGTGTCATATTGGTCCAATAAGTAACGACTGTTAAGTTTGGTAGACGAAAACTCAAACGATATATCAATTTGGTCTTTATAATTTACACGATTTGTCAATTTAGTTTTTTGTAATTTACACGATGTATTAATTTAATTTTGTCAAAATCGCACAAATTAAAACAACATAAATCAAATTGACACATCATGTAAACTATAAGAATCATTTATATAATTTATCCAAAAATCAATTATCAAACCAACAATGATTCATCCCCCCTTTTCCCTCACCCCTTTGACCCCCTCTCTCTCTCATTGGTCCCCTTTTCTTTTTCTTTTTCTTTTTTTTCTTGTTCCTCCAATCACCACCCACCACGTGGCAAAAGGGGGTGAGGGGGTAACCCCCAAAAGGGGGTCCCAAGCATTATTCTTATCAAACACTCTAAATTTTTGCTTATTGAAAAAGTTTCTTCTTCTTACTTCACCTCCACTTTCCATACTCCATCAACGCCCCTGGTGCGAGTATATATAGATTATGGATATACACACACACACAAACACATATTTTATCAAAATGGGATGCCACGTGGTGGCAAGTTCTTATACAGGTAAAGGCCACATCAACCCGATGATGAACCTCTGCAAATTGCTAGCTTCAAGGAAGGATGACATTCTTATCAGCTTCGTCTTGATAGAGGAGTGGCTCGGCTTACTCAGCTCCGAGACCACGCCGGCTCAAATTCGCTTCGCCACCATCCCCAATGTCAACCCATCGGAGATAGATCGCGGAGCCGACTTCCCCGGTTTCTTGGAAGCTGCTCTTACCAAGCTGGAAGAACCCTTCGAGCGACTTCTGGATCGTCTTGAGCCACCAAGGCCGAGAGTCATCATCTCCGACACTTACCTGACGTGGGTAGTTGGCAGAAATCGGAGGAATATTCCGGTGGCTTCGCTTTGGCCAATGCCAACGTCGGTGTTCTCGGTGTACCATCACTTTGATCTCCTCGTCCAAAATGGGTGATGAAATGCATTTGATGAAGAGAGAAGAAATTGCTGGACTTGTTCTTGTTCAAAGGTTCATGAATTTAGAGACTGATGAAGGAAAGGAAATGAGAAGAAGGGCAGCAGAACTCCGAGAGATTTGTCAGCGAGCAACTTCGGAAGGCGGGTCTGTTGACACTAACATTGATGCTTTCATTCAAGGCATTTTCCAAATGATCCATACCATTAAAAAAAGAATAGTATTAATGATTATGAAAAAAATATCATCAAATACTTAATAAAGATTTTTTATTTCTTTATTAGTATGTGGTATTTTTTATATATGTAATTTAACGGTAGAAAATCTTTCATGATAATTTTCATGATATTTTTTTCATGATACGTAGCAAATAACACTAATACATTAGAAATATATATATATATATATAAAAAAAAAAAGGGTCATAGGCAATGAATGGGGTCTACTGTCACATCATTAGCGGTGCTATTAGAGCATCACTTTTAGTGCTTTCAACTATTTTTCTTCACAATCCCATGATCATTAGATTATGGTTTTTTTTTTGATAAATCAGGATGGTAAGGTTTTTATAATTAGTAATCCCGTTTGACAAAACTCGTTTTTGTAATTGGCAATCTTATTTGACAAAACTCTTTTCAATTGTATTTTTATTCGTTCTTTTATTTCCGTGATGCTATGAGTATTTAGATGCGAATCCAACTTGAATTGTGACTATGCAGAGCAAAGGAGTTTATGATGTTAATCATATTATGTTTGTCACTTCGCTGACTATATCAGGGATCGAGCTGCCCGGTTAGTTCGCGAGGGTCCAGGAGGCAGCGCTCCTTCGCAGGTCCAGGGCAGTGCCCAAGCAAGGTCGAGCGGCAGTCCCGAAGTAAGAAGCAAAAAAGCAGTTGAAGTTGTTTGTTTGCTTGAACGAAGGAATGTGCACTCAAGCGAAGAATCTTTGGTCCCAGAAGTTTTCATTGACTGTAAAAATATTCAAAAAATGCATTTTTTGCTCTAGCGACACTTTGGTGGCTCGAGCGAAGGCACTTAAGGATTACATGCAGATCTGTCTCTTCGCTCGAGCAACCATCGCTGCCCTGTTTGCTATAAAGCTACGTTTCAGTCTGAATTTAGGGTTACGACTTCCAAATCTTCTTCTTGGGTATTAGGATTTTCTTCTAGAGCTTCTTTGCTTGTTTCCTTTAATATCTGTAAGAGTTTAATCATGAATTGAGTATATTATATCAAAGGGTTTTTTTAGTTTGTTTTATTTACAAAAGAGAGAGTTATTCTTTGGTGGATTATGTGGAACTTGAGCCTGAAGTTTTTGTGATTCCGGAGTGGCTCATTATCTTGGATTCGATATCAGCGTTGTAAATTCAATGTTGGATAAGACAATTCCGAGGTGAAGGCGATGGTGGAAGAGGCACATTTGGTGTCGGTTCAATTTGGGCGTAGATTCACTAAGTAATTGAAAGTACACTTATGTAATTCTTTTTTGTTTTCTTAGGGTGTGTTTATTTGGACGGACTGGATAAAGAGGATTGTAATCCGTCGAACTGTTAGTCTTGGGATATATTGTCCCCGGACTATTTGGTTGGATTGGATTTATATCCTATATTTGTTTAGTCATGGAATTAGATGTCTGGATTGGACTATTTTTAGTAAATCCAATGTTTTGGTTGGACGGTCTAGATAAGAATAAATGTTCAAAAGACTATTTTACCCTTGTAATTTATAATTTTTATTTAATATATAATTTTAAATTTGTAATCTATAATTTATAATTTATAATTTAACAACACTAAAAAAATTTAATTTATAAGGCCATAATTTTAATTTATTATTTTCAATTAAATTAAATTTATAATTTATACTTTTTAATTTAATATATAATTTTAAATTAACAACACTAAAAAAATAATTTTATTTAATATAGAAATTTAATTTTTTAACAACACTAAAAAAATTTAATTTATAAGGCCATAATTTTTAATTTATTATTTTTAATTAAATTAAATTTATAATTTATAATTTATAATTTATATTTTTTATTTAATATATAATTTTAAATTAACAACACTAAAAAAATAATTTTATTTAATATATAAATTTAATTTTTTAACAACACTAAAAAAATTTAATTTTTAAGGCCATAATTTTTAATTTATTATTTTTAATTAAATTAAATTTATAATTTATATTTTTTATTTAATATATAATTTTAAATTAGCAACACTAAAAAAATAATTTATAAATGTTCAAAAAATTATTTTACCCTTTTCCAATTGTTTATTAAGTAATAGCATGAGGATAAAATGGACATTTCACACATTAGTTCCATGGGATACCAATCTCATAAAAATAATCCCACCTCCCCCCAGGATACAATAATCTCTCCTATGAGGAACTAATAGCTTAAAAGAACTATTAATTCGGAGCAAAAAAATTGAACCAAACAATAAACTATTAATCCAAAGAATAATGTTTGGTAGCTCGAGAGATTGCCCCCCCGAATCCCCCTAATGCCCAAAACGACGTCGTTTTGGGCATTAGCCTTTTTTTTTTTTTTTTTCTTTTTTTCCTCCATTTTCGAGTCTTCTTCCTTCCATTTTCCTTCGAGTCTGCAGAGGAAGAGAAAGAGGAGAGAGGAAGAGGAGGAGAGAGGGAGAAAGCTCGCCGATCGTCGCCTGTGCCTCCGCCGCCGCCGATCGTCAGCTCGCCTCCGCCGATTGTCGTAGCAGCAGCAGTTTGTCGCCTCCGCCGATCGTCAGCTCGTCGCCTCCGCCCCTTGCCTCCACCTCCAGCCCCATTTGTTGGGCCCCCTCCAGTCCCTCCTCCTCCCTCTCCCCCTCCTCCTCCTCCTCCCTCCTCCCTCCTCCCTCCTTCTTCTTCTTCTGATCTGCAAAAAAAAAAAAAAAATTTCAAACGTCGAAACGACGTCGTTTTTAGATTAGGAGGATTCGGGGGTAGCTCTTTCGAGCTACCAACCATGACCCTAATCCAAATGGACTAATAGTCCAATCCTATGAAATAATCCCTCAAAACAAACCCACTCTTACCGTATTATTTTGTGACTTTGACCAGTGATTTTTTTAATCACAATTGGAGACGTTTCAATTGTAATTTTTTCACATTAAAATCATTGTATCGATTTATCTTTAATTATTTGATTGAGATTGTTATTTACTAGTTAAAATTGATAAATAATTACAAATCAATATCTCAAAATTTTTTAGATTTTTCAATGATCATTAGATTATGTTATGTATTTTGTTCTCATTGATCAGATTGTTGTTCGAAGATTGTCGTAGTGTTTGCAACAAATTTCATGAAAAGTACAAGCTCAAAATAAGATGATCAAATGCTATTTGAATTAGTTGTGTTTTAAAAAGTTGGTAAAAAATTAACGTTTTGACTTTTTTAATTTATTTTATCTTTTTGTGGGTAAAAAATATAAGAAGTGATGTGATCCAAATGGATAAAAAGTTAAAAACTGACTTTTTATTTGGTTGTCAACACATCCCATAATATTATCAAATTTGACTATTTAATTGAGTAAAACAACTCCAAAACTTTCGATAATAACAATTGAATCTAATTCTGGTCCTCAAAAACCAAGTAAACCAATAAATTTTTTTTTGTTTTTTTTTGCCAGACTAAAACCTGTATTATTTTGAAGCCCCAAAACAAGAAGTCTTTGTGCAAGGGTTGATTTAAAGGCAGTTTCATGGAAGGCAATTGGGGGCTAGGTGGGGGAACTATAAAAACACCTCAAACATTTACAATAAAATTATTAAAACTCAATTATAATCTAACCAACAAGCTCGTTTGCTGATGCCAATCACACAAACTGGGGTCATGACCTGAAAGATGCTTGTTCATCTTGCCGATTCCTTACCTATGAAGTTCTCTTCGTCAATAATAGAGGCATCAAATATACAATGGCAGAAAAATGAGGACTCTTCTTCTTTTGATCATTCAGGTGACTCTGTTATTGTTGCTATGGCTGTTTAGTTCTTGGAAGAAGGATTTCACAGCTTCATATGTAGACCAGCAGATTGCAGCTGCAGGAGCATGGAAGAGCATCCTTGGCAGCCATCCCCTCATAAGCTCTCTATATCCAGCTTTTTTCACTACAGTTCGAATTACATCCCTAATCGAACCACTTATAAATCTGTCGCATCCACGGACACCCTGCACGGCCAAAAAATTCTTATCTTAAAAATGTTGCCATAGTAATATCGGCATTGACTAATATAGGGTTTAGATTCTCTCAAGTTAGTAATCTTAACTTGAGAGAGCATTTAGGCTTTGTGATCCCATTTTGGAACCAACCTCGGTGATCCGAACAGTTCACTTTTTAGGATTCGTTGAATAGAATATTAAAAAAAAAATCAAGATGATAGAATATCAATAACTATATGTTTGAATTACATTTATATTACAAAAAATGAATAGTTATTTTTGAAATTATATTTGTCGTCTATTTTTTTTAAAACAAATGTGATTCAAACATATAGTTACCGTTATTCGATTATCTAGATTTTTTACATGAATTATATTCAATGAGTCCTAAAAAGTGAATGGTTCAGATCATCAAAATTAGCTACAAAATGAATCTATCAAGCCCAAATGCTCTCCCAAGTTCATGTCTAAATTAGTTGTAAGGCAGTAACTTCACAATGATGCTGTTGTTATAATTGCAGAAGGTAAGATCATCTCATCAAATGAATTAGAGATCCCAATAACTCTTGGGGCTTATGTAGAGAACTATGAAGTATGGATACAGATATGAGATATCGACACGATACAATACGAATATAGCGGTATGATAAAACTATTAAAGAGCAAAAATAAAAATAAAAAATGGGTATGCTTAGGGTATGTTCATAAAAAAAATTGTAATTCTTATTATTGTTTTAGTTTAAGAGTCAATAGTCAGTTTAATATTTTTAATAGCTCCTATAAAAATTTATTTCAACATTATGTCTAAATTGTTTATATTGTCCTTGTCGTTTTCCCTTTTGCATCTAAAAGTGTTACATGTTAACATGTTGTACGCAAGTTTACTTGCCTTTTTAATTGTTGAAATCTGATTTTAGTATCATGTTATTTTCTTGTTACTCAAAGAAGAATCTGATTTTAATTGTAGTTGCATTTATGTTAGTTACAATTATGCTCTAAAGCTATTGTGAGAAATATTAACAGTCTATACATGACTTAGAATATCTTATACTTCTCAAAATAAAAGAAAATTAATTTAGGCTAACACAATTTGTAATCTGTCTCATGCCTCATGAATTTGGTACACCACTTCCTTGAGCTAGTCAGGTCATAAAATTTCTAGTCCAATTAATGACACAAAATTAACATCATCTGTTATAACAACCCGTTTGGATTGGGTGATTTGGAAAGAAAAGGAAAAAAAGAAAAATTATAATTCTCTTCATTCATATTACCCGTTTGGATAGTAAAGAGGAGAGAAAAAAAAAATGTTACGAAAATTTGAAAAAAAAAAAAAAACACATTTCTCTTATAACCTTTATTTTGAATCTCTCCAAAAGTAGAGAGATTGATAGAAAAAAGAAATAACAAATTACTCATTCTTTATAACATCAAAATTGCCCACTTATGAAAAGTTTCTTTAATAATATAAATGAGATCATTTCTTTCTTATTTATCCAAACTCTATAAAAGCGAGACGCAACACAATCTTTTATTTTCTATTCCCAAACAAAGTGCAAGTCAGGCAATTAATTAGATTCTTCATTCATGTTACTGAACCTTAGATAACTATCTTCTTCAAGTAAATGAATTTAAACAAAGAGACTGCATATGAATTTTGATAAAGTTGAGTCTAAAAAGATCAACTTCAAAATTTCAATATCTCCAGCATATTTTCACATAGCAATATATGAAAAGTAAATTTGAGTGCATTACCTGACACTGCAGCTGGGTCTTCACCACATCAAGCGGCGTAGTCACAAACGCCACCACCGACCCAGCCGTAGCTTGAACAACCCACCGCTCATCATTTGCACTCTCCGGCGAAACCTCCATCAAACCCCTCTTCGCCGCCTCATACGTGGCAAAATGCACCGCCGTGAACGGCGCATTCATCACCACCGTCGTCCAATACGAAGCATAAAATCCCATAATCCCCTCTTCCCTCAAAACCCTAACCACACAATCCAAAACCCCCTTGTAATACCCACACCCCAATTGCAGCCTCTGCTTCACCACATCCATCAGCGTAAGCACGGCGTCGCTCGCCACCGTTGCCACCACCCCCGCCGCGGCGTGTGCGGCGGCGTTGTTCGGATTGTCACCGGAAAACGCCTTCTTGCAAAATTCGTATACGGAGAAGTAGACGGCGTGAGCAGCTCCGGCGCCGAGACCCATCGCGCCGATGCCGCGGTAGAGTCCGAAAAGGCCTTCGGATCTGAAGGTCGACCCGAGGGCTTGTCGGAGCCCCGCCGATTTGATCGGGCACGAGCCGCCTAAGGCTTACATACGGGTTTTGATGGTGTCGACCGGGAACATGGCCATGTGCTCGACCGAGCCGGCTATCGAACCGGCGACCATTAACTGCCAGAAGTGGAGACCATCGTGGGTTGGAGAGGCTATGGTTTCCGGGTGGAAATCGGGTGGGTTTGGGACCGGGTAGAGATCGGGTTTTTGGAAATTGGGGGTGGAATTGGGAGACATAAGCCCTGTTTGGTAGAGCTGTGGGAAACTGCTTATAGCTTATGCCTAAACAGCTTATAACTTATAACTTTCAGCTTAAGCTGATTTCCAGCTTATTCTTAAAGCATCTCCTGCCCCACTCAAAGAATAAGCTGACTTCTGACTTCCAAAAAGCTATAAGCTATAAGTTATAAGCTAAACCAAACACATCAAAATAACTTAAATTAAGCTGAAAGCTGGAATAAGCTGATTATAAGCTGTGCCAAACAGGCACATAGACAGTTGTTGAGGGGAGAGAGGGTGAAACTAGGGTTTAAGATTGGGAAATTAGGGTTTTGTGATTGGGGTGAGTTGAATTGGGTTGTCGTTGCCATATACAAAGTAAAAGGGTAGATGAATGTAAAAGAAGGTTCTTTGATGCCTACCAGTCCTGGGCCTGGAAATAAGGTAATCTTTTTCTTCAACCAGCCTCGCTTTAAAACATAGGCTATTTTAGGATTGGTTTGGCATTGGCTAATGGCCTGTTTCGTATAGTTATTAAAATAAATTATATATTATAACTTAACAGATTATAAATTATGATTTTAATTTTAATTTATTAATCTATTTAGTATAATTGTTAAATTATAGATTTAAGTTACTGACTAGCGTTTGTTAAATAAGTTGTGAAATAACTTTTGGATTTAGTTTTTATATTTTGTTATTCACTACTTGTCTACATTTCTTATAAAAAATAATACTAATAATCTATAGTCTATTTGAGTCTCTTTCTATTTTTTAAAAACTAAAAATAAAAAAAATCTAAGAGTATAACCTTAAATTAATATGTCCACAGCAGAAACTGATAATCAGAAGTAAGAGGTGAGCAACTTTTTAAAATCAATTTTTTTGAATTAAAAGTCGTTAGAATCAGAAACTGTTTGAAATAAGTTTAACCAAACAGTTCAAAATAACTTTTTTAAAGCTAGAATCTATAAGTTGACCAAAATAAATCGCAACAAACACCCCCAATATAACCAACTTTTTTGTATTGAGACTTTTTTAGCCTGGCTTGTTAGTCTCATTTGGTTTTTGTTTTGGAACTTTTTTGACTTTTGTGAGAGAAAAAGTGTAATGATTATGGATAAAAGGTAATATTTTGTCTCATTGGCTTTTGTAGTTAATTTTATCTTTTTGTAATTATTTAGCTCCAAAATGAATGCCAAACCAAGGTTTAATAATTTTTTAAAAAGAAAATGTGTAAAAAAAAAAAAAAACAGAATGATATGATAATTTATAATAATTTTTTAGTTTTTTTACTAAAATTTTGAGTTGCCAAAAGAAATTTTCAAATTTGCTGTAATCTATTTATTATATAAAACAAGCAATTAAAAATAAAATTTTGAAGTTTTCTCATATAATTTTATTTAAAAAAAAAGTTTTGTCTGGTTTTATCTATGCCTTTTTTTTAAAAAAAATTAAATTTTTTATTTTCATATTTTTTATTTTTAATAATTTTTAAAAATATTTTATATAAAATTTTTATTTTTTAAGTATATCTAATTTAGATATACCTAAAAAATATAACATTTGTGAAAAAAACCTTTAAAATAGTAAGAAAAAGTCCCTCCTCTAAAAAAATAAAAATAAATAAAGAACTCTATTAAAATTCATTATTTATTTCTTATCAAATTTGATGAGAATCGGTGAAAATTAAAGTAGTATATATATATATATTGAAATGCTTCAATTACTCGTCTAAATACAAATATTAAATAAAATGACAAATATGTTGTTTTTTTTATTATTTATTATTCATCCAAGTATAACGATCATAAATCTCAATCAATTTTATTTTCCCCTCAGCTAAGTGGAAAAATCATATTCTTGTATTTTCTTCTCTCACTAATTAACAGTACACATTTTCTTTGAAATTGAACTATTAATGTTGTGTTTGATTGGGAGAGTTGGAGAAGAATTTAGAAATAAAAAGAAAAAATGTGTGTGAAATTAGGTGAAATGTAGGTATATTTTATTTTTATTTCACTTATATTTTTTTTTTCTTTTCAAATCTTCTAACCAAACACAGTGTAAGGACATCTCCAATGGAGTTGCTATTTAACCTGCCAAAGCTAAAATTTGACAAGAATGGCAAAAAGAGGGTCTCCAATGGCCTGCTATTCTACTTGCCAAAAATAGCAGATGCCATATCTATTCTCAATTTTGGTAGGTTGAATAGCAACTGCCAAACTTGCCAGATCAGCAAATATCAACAAATTTTTGACACCAAATTCAGTTGATAAAAACATAATTGAAACAGTAGAGAACCCAAAAAATTCATAATCAAACCCAAATATAAGAATCAAACCCAATTTTCAATTTTGTTGCAAAATTAACAAATTTCAGAATAAATTTGACAAACCCAAATTCTGTTTCACTTAATTTTTTATTTTTTTTAATCATTTATCACCAAATCAGTCGATCCAAATCAGATGGATATTATCACAATAAACCAAACCAAATCAGATAGATATTATCACAATAAACCAAACCAAAATAGGCTTTAGTTCTTTGAAGATCAAAATAAAATAGATGGATGAACAAAAATTAAACCAAAAATCAAAATAAATAATTAAGAAAATTTTAGCAAACATACCAGATTGTGTTCTTTGAAGATCCTTTTGGAGATGCTTGAGTTCTTTGAAGATCCGGTTTCAAGCCATCGCGAGAATGGAGTTTAAAAAATCGCGATTACCTCAGATCCACATAAAAAATCAAAAAAATAAACAAAAAATCAAAGCATATATATAGATGGAGATCATACTAGAGAGAGAGAGAGAGAAAATGAGGGGCTTTGAATGATGGAGGAGAATGAGAGGGGGTGAGAAGGAGTGTGAAAACAACTTCATAGGTAGAGAGAAAGAGAGAGACGTTTCAATCATGGAGGAAGAGAAGGGACTGGTTTGATGAGAGAGAAGACAGAGAGAGGGAGAGGAAGAGTGAAAACAGAGAGAGAGAGAGAAGACAAAGTGAGAGAGTAAGAGGCAAGACAAAGTGAAAACAGAGAGAGAGAGGTTTCGATCATGGAGGAAGAGGAAAAGGGAGAGTGATTTGAGGAGAGACAAGACAGAGTGAGAGGGAGATGAAGATGGTGCATATCAGTCAAAGAGAGGTTGGATGATTCCAGAGAAATCATCTCAACCATTGATGTTTTATACGTGGACGGTGGAGATGGTCTCCTTCTGTATAAAAAGAGCCGTTGTGCTCTGTTTGGTTTTTTAAAAAAATAATAATAATAAAATAAAATAAAATATTTCAATTTTTTTAAATTTTTTATATTTAATTTTTAATTATCGCATTATCACAAATCTCCTTCTGTATATTTAATTTTTATATTATCATATTATCACAAATCTCTTTCTGTATATTTAATTTTTTTTCCCAATTTTTCAATTTTATTTCATTTTTTATATTTGTCTAGTTGGGAATAATATAAATATATAATTTTTTTTTACAAACAGGTAAAAAAATGTTACAAAAGACAAAAAATAAACAAAAATAAAATCACAAAAAAACCTATATCCAAACAATACCTACAAACTTGAAGGGAAAGTTGGTTGAGATTTGCTAAAATAACAAATGACCATTAGAGCACCATTGCTTTAATTTGGCAAAATGGCACTATTTATTGCCAAATTATAGCAATAGCAATGACATTATAGCAACAATGGTTGGAGATGCTCTAAGGGTGTGTTTGATTGGATGAGCTGGATAAGGAGGGATTAGAATCCATCAGACTTGAATCCTAGGACTGTGAATACCCCGGACTATTTTGTTGCATTGGATGTGTATCATGTGTTTGTTTCTCATGGGATTAGATATCTGGAAATGACTATTTTTAGTGAATCCAATGTTTAGTTGAACGGACTGGATATGATAAATGAGTAAAAGACTATTTTACCCTTTTTCAATTATTTACTAAGTAATAACAATATTAAACATATCTTTAATATTTTAATTATTTTTAGCTAGATTAAATAAAAAAATTATTTATTTTATTTTACACAATTAAATAAATTTATTTTAAAAAAATTAAATAAATAAAATATCAATAAAAATATATGTTATTTTTTTAATTAAAATTTTAAATAAATTTATTTTAAAAAATAATAATAATGAAATTAAATAAAACATCTATTAAAATTTAAATAATGAAATTAAATAAAATATAAACAAAATTTTAAAACAAAACATCAATAAAAACATCTATAAAAAATTATTAAAAAATTAAATAAATAAAACATCAATAAAAATTAAATAAAATTATTTTATTTTTAAATTGAGACATTTAAATTTTATTAAATTTTACTAAATATAATACATAGTTAAATAGTAGATAGTCAAAATGGTCATTTCACTACCTAATCTCAATAGTAAATAGTTCTATGGAAATAATCTCACACCCCCCTTAGAATACAATGGTCCCTCATATGGGGGATATGGAGTCTGGCCAGACTCCATGCCCGGCGAACTGGAAAAAAAAAAAAAACGTCGAATTGGATACTTCTAATGGATTACAATCCGAGCAGTAAATAGTCCCTCCTTATCGCTCCAATCAAATGTACCCTAAAGTTATGTTTGGTTGGAGGATTTGGTATGAGAAATGGAAAGAGAAAAGGAAATGCAATCCCACTCTTTGTTTGGTTATATTGGAAAACACAAGGAAAAACAAAGTGAGAGGGAAATGTAATCTCACTTTTTGTGTTTTAGGTTCACTGGGCTCCTTTCTTTCTCCATTTCCCAACTCGACTAAACATAGCTTGGATTTCAAATCCTATCAATTATTTTTCATTTTCTTTATATTTCCTTTCTCTCATCAAATTCTCTAATCAAACACTATCTAAGAGTCATAATTAATGGAATAATCTTGAGAGTTAGAAATGGACTAACTGAGATGGAAGAAAACTTAAACATGGGAATCACCATTTTCGTTTATAGATTTAAAAAATATTTATAAATTATTTATGCAAAGCAGCGGGACAATGTAGCACCAGTGGTCTAGTGGTAGAATAGTACCCTGCCACGGTACAGACCCGGGTTCGATTCCCGGCTGGTGCAATTGTTATTTTATTTTATTTTTATGGGTATACTTGCTCCTTTGTCATTTCACCTTTAAAATTTATTTATTTTTTACTTTAACTTTTTAATTTTTTTCAATTTATTTTTAAAATTAATGTACATTTAAAATTAAACAAAAAATTACACATTAACAAACATATGATATGAAAATATTTTAATGTAATTCATACTTTTAATACAAATCTAAATTATGATATAATAATATATATTTTATATTATAAAATAATTAATGTAATATTTTACGTCTAATTTTAGGAAAAAAACTAACTTCAAAAACAAATTAGGAAAAATTGAAATATAAAAAGTAAAAAAATAAAAATAAAAATAAAATTTAATTTAAGGACTAAATAAAAAAATAGTCAAATAAGAGGAGCAAAGTGTAATTTACCTTTTAATTTGCCATTCATTTTCAATCCCCAAACAAAACCCTCATTTGTCCACCTTCGATCTCTGTTATCTCAGACGATGAACGCTGTATCCAACGACTCCACCAACGATTTCATCCAAGGCAAACGATTCGATCCCACAGATTATTGATACTACTATCAAACATTTTTTCAATTCACTTATTTCTAATTCAGATTTACTCCGTCGATTTCATGTACTTTGTTGGAATCTTGATTTGTGTATATTGTTTTGCAGACAACTCTGAGGGAAGCGATTCCGACACCGACATCAACACCAACACCAACACCAACACCAACACCAACACCGACGATTCGCCTCAATACTATCAGCCAATCTCCGATGTTTCCGATCCAGCGAATTCTGATGGCGATTCAGACGATGATTTTGTTTTTCCTCATCTTGCAAACGGTTATGCAAATCCCGTAGAAATTGGAGTATCTTCGATCGATCTCAGCGATGACGAAGATACAAAAAGCAACGAAGAAGATGATGATGAGAGGATGAGAGAGGTTACTGATTCGGTGATACAGAGAGCGTTCAGAGAAGATGAGAGTCGTCGGAATGCTCCGTTGACGGCAGAGACGGCGACGAGAGTGATGGAGGCGATGCGTGGAGTGTCGTTCGGTGGATTTGCTCCCGATTGGGCGAATCGAGTTCCTGAAGATCAGTGGATCAATCAGATCAGAAGATTGAGGCCACCAGAGACTACAATTCACCAGAATTGAGGAAAAAACGTGAGATGTTCCCCCACTTTTGTTTTTGTTCTCTTCTGTTCATTGATTTTCTTCATGTTTTTAGTTGGAATAATTAGGTAAGAAATAAAGGAAATTCTATACTGACCAAAGCTCCAAACTCTTAAGATTGTTAGCAAGCATAGGTTTGAATGGGTTATGTTTTTTTTTTATTTGTTTGATAAAGAGGCAAGGCAAGTATTATTATTTATAATATTATTATATCCTTGTTGGCAAAACAGTTTACAAAACAACGAGGTTGATGGATGATATATTATAAGGGATCCTTGTTGATCAAAAACAACAACTTTAGCAATAGTTATGCTGGATGGAGACCGTCCAATCACGCCCAAGAAGAGACCTGCAATCGTGAACAAGTGGTTGGATCCAAGGTGATGTAGTGTGGTCTGAAGATAATAATAACCAAGCGGCTTTAGAGTCCATCTCTAGAGCAATGTATCTGTATCCATGGGTCCAAGCTAATTGAAGACCAGTGCGTATAGCCCATAGTTGAGCCATCATACCAGTTGTTATTCTGATGTGTTGGGCAAACCCCAGAATCCATTTCCCTTGATGATTTCGGAAAAAAGTAGAATTCCATTGTTTGGTGGGTAATCAGTTGAAGTTGTTTGCCGATTGGAATATTTGAAGGATTGAAAAAATTATGATTTCTAGCCAACTATAATGTATGTAGTGGGACAAACGAACCATTTTCAACATTATGTGTGCAAGTGGTTCGGTTTGATCAGGATTTGGAAAAAAAAAAAAATATTGAACTGAATCTTTTAGTTTTTTAAGTTGAGGAATTAAATTAGACCGCATATTTTGATTTTTCGACTCTATTATAAATGATGGATTTATAAGAGATTTGTAAGGGTTTTTAAAAATTTAAAAAATCGCATATCAGGAATACATTAAAAAAAGAAAAAAGAAAAAAAAGGGGAGGTAGACGGGGATACCTCTCCACTAAACCTTTATTTTAAAGAATTAATTTTACTTTTATCCTCTAAATTATTATCATTTTTTTATTTCATTCTTAATCTATTAATTTTTGTCTGTTTAGTCTCTATTTTTTTTTTTAGGTCCAATTGTAAAAGATTGTATAAATTAATAACCATTGAAGCCTAACTTGATAGGTAAAAAGATAATTTTATAATTTCAACAACTTAAATTATGAGGGTTGCTATGAGTACCTACCTAATGTCTTTAGACTTTCTATTTCTTTAAACCCCCGCCCTAAACCCTAAACTTAAATAAGATTTCTTTTAACACCCCACTTAATACCAAATTTTTATTCTTATTCATAATATCATCACACCCTAAGTACATACACCCACCTAATTTTGCACCCTCTATCCTTCATGGTTGGAGAAGGTCCATCTTCACGACTCTCTCTTTACTGTTGAAGAACATCGACTTTCTCTCTGCTATTGAAGACGGTCCCTCTCTCTGCATCAATGAACGATTACGGTCCATTAGTGAACGATGACGGTCCATCAGTGAACGATGGTGTCCAAATCAGTGAAATTAGTGCACCATCTTCTTAGGTAACCTCTAACTCCAATTTTATCAACACTATTGCTTCTCTTCTTCCCATCACGTTTTTTTTTTTTTTTTTGTTTATTTCGACGTAAAAATAAAAGGAGATTTTAGAGAGAGCAAACCTCACAAAAAACACAAGTGGGGCAAATCTCTACAAAATGGAACCATTCGTCAAACCAGTATAAAAAATAAAGGTCATGTTTAGTTAAACAATGTCGACTAGCTGCATTACTGTTTAGAACCCATGTATTGAACAAAATATTAGTGTTTAGTACTGTGTTACTGAACATAATCTTAACAGTCGACAAACCAGTAGTGAACAGCTTTAACAAAACAACAACGATTGAAAACGATCGAGAATATTAATGTAAGATAGATAAATTTACCAATGGAACGCCAATATCATCAGAATTGTTGTCATCGTCCTTCATTGCTCTATAAGTATCAATGAATAGTGAAATAACTGACGAAGAGTAATACGTTGGACTTGAAAAGGATACGTTTTGATTCAAGGCTTTTGGTTCATGAGGGTTTATGATGGTGATGAAGATGATACATTCAAGGTTTGTGATGGTGATGAGCAAGTTCAAAGTAGTAGGTTTAAGGTTTACATTGGTGGAATACGTTGAGGTAGAGATGGAAGTGGAGGCAGAGGTGGGTGTACAATATTATAAAGTGTCATTGTAATGGTTTTATTTGTGGAATACGTTGAGGTAGAGGTGGAGGTGAGTGTATAATATTATAAAGTGTCACTGTAATGGTTTTATTTGGTAGGTGGTGTTCCATTAAAGGGTGTTCTTTAATGTAATTTTACTTCAGGGTATAATTGTAATAAAAAAAATAGAAATTTGAGGGTCCAAAGACATTAGGTAGGTGCCAATAGCAACCCAGTAGTGAACAGTTCTAACAAAACAACAACGATTGAAAACGATAGAAAATATTAATGCAAGATAGATAAATTTACCAATGGAACGCCAACATCATCAAATTGTTGTCATCGTCTTTCATTGCTTTATAAGTATCAATGAATAGTGAAATAACTGATGAAGAGTAATACGTTGGACTGGAAAAGGATATGATTTGATTCAAGGCTTTTGGTTCAGGAGGGTTTATGACAGTGATGAAGAGGATACGTTCAGGGTTTGTGACGGTGATGAGCAAGTTCAGGGTAGTAGGTTTAAAGTTTAGGTTGATGGAATATGTTGAGGTGGAGGTGGAGGCGGAGGTAGGTGTACAAGCATCTCCAATGCACTAGGCATATAATACTTGTTAGTTAAAATGCCTAGTATGATTCACTTTTTTCAATTCCAATGCACTAGGCATATGATTAGGCATTTTGGCTCAACTCATATTCACTAGCTACATGTAGCTAGCCTTCAACGCTAAGCAAAATGTATTCAATCATTAGGATCATTTCCCTCCATCTTTGTTGTTGACGTGACATTCTATAAAATTAATAGTATTTGGATAAATAGCTAAAATAAAGAGTATGGTTGGAGTAAAAACATAAAACAGTTGATAGGCAAAATAAAATATATACTTTATAGTAATATTTAGATAGGTAAAATGCCTACTACCGTTAGAGATGCTCTAAGAGTGTCACTATAATGGTTTTATTTGATATGTGGGTATTCCATTAAAGGGTGTTCTTTAATGTAATTTTATTTCAGGGTTTAATTGTAATAAAAAAAAATAGAAATTGGAGGGTCTAAAGACATTAGGTAGGTGCCAATAGCAACCGTCTAAATAATATGATAATATTTATTAATTTGTATGATCAGCTCCAATTGGACAAAATTAACATAAATAAAAAATTTTAGGAACAAAATAGACAAAATTAATAATTTAAGTATAAAATAGTAAAAAAGGAATAAAATGAAATTAATCCTATTCTAAAATATATACCATTGGTGATTTATCTTTTGATACAAAAATAAAAAGAATTAAAATATAATATTACCGTCAGTTCGAGTGAATCAATGTAAATTTTCTGAAAATAACATTATGAAAAACTGGGCCAAAAGTTGATATTATCTCGATAGATTGGCTTCGCATTAATCGCAACACAAAACTTTACAGGCGGGCTTTTTTTGTTCTAAAAACAAAAAGAAGGGTTGGTCTAGGCCTAAGAAAGGAGGATCTGGGTTTAACTGGGCCGATTGGGCCCATTTTAACCACAATTCCCAATGCAGTTAGGTTCGAGGTAGACACATATGGAAAATCAAAAAAAAAAAATTGTTCCACAATTGTATTACACAATTAACATCAGTTGAAAATTTACATATATTAGACAATATTGTGTGTATGCTTGGTTTTGGTTTTAGTTTAAAAAAATAATTTTGAGTTTTTATTTTATTTTTATTTTGTCTAGTAACTTTTTCATATTAGTCAAATGTTTAAATTTTTTAGATGTGATGCATTTTAAAATATTTGTGAAGAAATATGGAGGAAAAAAATTGCTAACAACAAATAAAATTATAAACAAAAAAGGACACAAAAGTCCAAAATTAGATTTCTTTTATCTAAAGGTCTAGGCATTAAACAGTAATGTTCATAAGGACAAGCTCTGTAAAATGACCAAACTATCCCTCCATATCGTTTGTCCCTCCCATACTTTGATTTTATCTCACTCTTTCATATCTCACATCTCAATCTCTCTTCTTCCTAGACCTTCTCTCTCTCTCTCTCTCTCTCTCTCTCTCTCGTTTCTTTATTTTCCCGCGTTGAGCCATTGCTCTGTGTTAGGGAAAATATATAATTTCTCACAAGTAAATCAATCAATGGAAATAAAAACTAATGTGGAAAAATTAAATCAACAACTACATAAATTTTTTTACGTGGTTCTCTCAATGTGAGGTACGTCCACGAGATCGAGATCGAGATCGAAATCCAATTCTACTATCAACCAAAAGTTTTCAAACGAGACATAAATGGTCTCACAAAACCACCCTTAGGTGAATTTCAAATAATTACAAATAATCAAGAAGAAAGATCTTACCAATAAACGAATAAATTATCTTCGACACAGAGTTGAAGAAGACCCAAAATAATAATCTAAATTAGCTTTAAATCAAAGATAGTAGCAGCATCAACAAATCCAACCCACAACATTGACCAAACACCAAATTGAAAATCACGCAGCACCATCACCGAGGATAAATGAAAAACATTATAGCCGCCGAACATATACGGAACAATAAACAAAACCTTTTTGGGCTTTTTATCAAAGCCCTAGCTGTTACCAAACAAATTATTAAATACCCATTGGGCTTTCAAAAGTCAGATATAATATATTAAAAATATATTATAACCAACACCAAACAAAATTAAATATTTTTAATAAACCAATTGGGTCTCATACTCCAATAAGGAGGTATACCCAACAATTCTCCCCCTACTGACTTAGGTAGAGACATTAATCATATCCGTCAAAGTTCGACACTTCAAATAATTGTCTCTCGACAGAGTCTTAGTCATATCTAAAATATTATCATCCGTGTGAACCTTTTCGAGTTGTAATAATTTTGAATCTAACACATCACAAATCCAATGGTATCTCAAATCAATGTGTTTTGATCTTGAATGAAAAGTGAAATTTTTACTCAAATGAATAGTACTTTGACTATCACAATAAAGCACACACTTGCCTTGCTTCAAACCCAACTCTTGCAAAAATTTCTTTAACCATAACTCTTCCTTGCAAGCTTTCGTAATGGCAATAAATTTAGCTTCGGTAGTTGAGAGCGCAACACATTTTTATTTTTTTTTTAATTTAGCGGTGGTTTGGGATGTTCAAAATAAGTGCACTTTTTTGACTTTATATAAAAAAAAAATGTAGAAAATTAGAGAAAGTGGTTAGAAAAGTAGAGATGAAATGTTGATAGATATTGATTGATGTGACCCAAATAAGTGTATGTAGGTAAAAAAAGTACACTTTTTTAGTTTACCCTAAACACCTACTTAGATTGTCATGCCACAGCTTCCCCTGCAAATGTCATCAAATACTCCGAAGTAGATTTTCTATAATCAACATCATCAGCCATGTTGGAATTTATGAACCTATCAAGCATCGGTTAATTATTCCCAAAACACAAACACACCTTCGAAGTTCCTCGAAGATACCTTAGAATCCATTTTACCGCTGCCCAATGTTTTTTACCCGGATTAGAGAGAAAACGACTCACTACACCAACAGTGTAAGCAATATCCGGCCTTGTACAAACCATGGCTACTTTAAGGAACCAACCGCTGAAGCATAAGGAATTTTAGCATCTCTTCCTTGTCTTTCTCACTTGTAGAACATTGATTTGAACTAAGCTTGAAGTGACTTGCAAGTGGACAACCAACTAGCTTTGCTTTATCCATATTGAACCTCTCAAGAACTTTCTTTATGTAGCTTTCTTAAGACAACCAAATCAGCATCTTTTTGCGATCACGAACAATTTTCATTCCAAGTATTTACTTTGCCGGTCCCAAATCTTTCATAGCAAATGACTTGCTCAACTCCAATTTCAACTTATTAATCATGATATAATCTTGACCCACAATTAACATATCATCAACATAAAGTAAAAGAATAATAAATTTGCCATCCGAATTTTTTTTTCACAAACACACAATGGTCTGAAATGGTTTTAGAAAAATCATTATTCATCATGAAAGAATCAAACTTTTTGTTTTACTGTCGCAGGGCTTGCTTGAGACCATACAAACTTTCTTCAATTTGAAAACAAATTTCTCTTTTCCTTTTTCTACAAAACTTTCCGGTTGCTCCATGTAAATTTCTTCTTCAAGATCACCATAAAGAAATGCGGTCTTTACATCAAGTTGTTCAACTTCAAGGTTCATACTTGAAGCCATGCCAAGTACAACTCGAATGGAAAACATTTTCACAACTGACGAAAAAATTTCATCAAAGTCAACACCTTTCTTTTGCCCAAAACCTTTCACAACAAGGTGTGCCTTGTACCTTAGATTCTAGCCATCATTTTTCAATTTGAAGGCCCACTTATTTTTCAAAATTTTTCTCCCCTTAAGTAACTTCACCAAATCATAAGTGTGATTTTCAAGTAAGGAATTAATTTTCTCTTCCATGGCCTTTTTCCAATTATCTTTCTTTGCATGCTCAATTGCTTCTTGGTAGCTCTCGAGTTCCCCTTGATCGGAAATCAACGCAAATTCATTGGGAGGATACTTTCTTGAAGGTTGCCAGTCCCTTATAGATTTTCTCAACTCAAGTTGTGGTGGCGATTCTTGAGTTGGACGCTCTTGCTCAATTTTTAGCTCAATTCATTTGAAGTAACATCATCATCTATATTTTTAAGAGGTGGCTGCATATCTCTCCCATTTTCATCATCAACTGAAGATGAAGGAAATGGATTCATGTCAATGAGGTTACTAGTTTTTGGCTCCAGTTGATAACTTTTGCCAAAGTCTTCAATTGTTTGGTCTTTAAGAAACATAACATTACGACTTTAAATAACTTTCTTGTCGACCGGATCCCACAATCTATAACCAAATTCATCACACCCATAGCCAAGAAAAATGCATTGTTTTGATTTGCTATCAAGTTTGGACCTCTCATTTTTTGGAATGTGAACAAAGACTCGGCAACCAAATACTCTCAAGTGCTCATAAGAGACATCCTTTCCGGTCCAAACTTCAGGAAAATCACCATTCAAAGGATAGGAATGAGACAAATTGATCACGTCAACCGCTATCCTCATTGCCTCACCCTAAAAGAATCTTGGTAATTTAACATATGAAAGCAGACATCTTGTTCTTTTCACAATGGTGCGGTTCATCCTCTTGGTAACGCCATTTTGTTGAGGAGTCTTCTTAACTGTCTTTTGGTGTCGAATACTTTAGCTGCGACAATACTCATCAAATGACCCAATGTATTTACCACCACTGTCTGTTCGGATGCACTTCAATTTCTGCCTTGTTTCTCTTTCAACCATGGCCTGAAAATGCTTAAACATATCTAGAATTTGATCTTTAGTTTTTAGTATAAAAGTCCAAACTTTCCTTGAATAATCATCAATGAAAGTAACAAAATAAAGTGCACCACTATGTGTTCTAACTTTTCAAGGACCACAAACATTCGAATGAATCAACTCCAAAACATTTTCTTTTCTAGAAGTAACATTTTTATGAAAAGAAACTATATGTTGTTTGCCTGCTAAGCAATGAACACAAGTTTTAAGATGCATACCTTTTAAATCGGTTAGAAGCTCTTTCTTGAACAAAACTTGCACCCCTTTTTCACTCATGTGCCCAAGCCATTTATGACACAATTCGGTAGAAATATCATCCTCAAGTGCATTGATAATACTTTTACAAATTTTTCCTAGTATCGAATAAAGTGTATGAGTCTTCTTACACTTAGCCACGACCAAAGAACCTTTTGTGAGCTTCTATTTTCCATCACCAAATTTGTTGTTGTAGCCTTCATCATTTAGCTTTTTAGTAGAGATCAAATTGATGCAAATGTCTAGAACATGCCACACATCTTTAAGCA
Organism: Camellia japonica; assembly: GCA_030407325.1. Lineage (NCBI taxonomy): Eukaryota > Viridiplantae > Streptophyta > Magnoliopsida > Ericales > Theaceae > Camellia > Camellia japonica. The sequence goes on from JAPPVO010000016.1 coordinate 56,858,343, forward strand.
ATAACTTGCAGCCCAAATTTATTTCGAAGCAAACATCACCCATGCCAACAATCTTAGACAAACCTTCATTACCCATTCGAACACACCCATAATCTCCTTTGGTGTAGGTAGTGAAGAAATCAACTCGAGAAGTCACATGAAAATAAGCGCCGAAATCAATCACCCAATTGCTCTCTTGGCCCACAAAATTGATATAATCATCTTCACAAATGATCATAAGATCACCATTGGTAGTAATTACCGTTGTGTTTTATTGCTTCTTATCCACACTTTTGTTACGCATTTTCTTCTTATTCTTGAGCTTTCGGCATTCCCACTTCATGTGCCCTTTCTCATAGCAATAATGACACTCAATGTATTTCTTTAAAAAAGAACCATCTCTTGATTTATCACAGTTTTGATCACGACTATGGGGAGTCTTACTCTTTCTTCTTATTTTGCTTCGGCCTCTCACAACAAATGCTTCCGAATGACAAGAACCCACTAATTTTCTTCTAGTTTCTTCATTCAACAAGCTTGTTACCTTAAAGACAACCTAAGAGGGGGGGGGTGAATTAGCTTTTTACAATTAAAATTAATAATACCTTAATAAAAATTATGACTAGCACAATAGATAAATATAATTAATGAAATAAAAATAATTAAAATAAGTGCCTTAACAACTATGTCAGTTAATGATTTTAGCACAGTAAAAATGTGAAATATAGCAATGGCAATTTAAAATAAAATAAAGAGATAAGGGAGAGAGAGGCAAACAAATTTATAGTGGTTGGGCTTCAACTCGGCCTACGTCCACTCCTCAAGTTTCACTTGAGATTTTCCATTATCTTCTAGCTTCACAGGGTGCTAGCAACCTCTTTACAAATGGAGCAATCCTCCATGAATTTTACACAGATTTCACAAGTCCAAACCCTTGCAAATCTTAGGTGATTCACAATCACTCTCAAGATTTCAAGAATACAGTGTTTGCAACACTTTTACAAGATGAAATGGTATTTTTACTTTCAAAGAAAGCTTACAATAAATATATCTCAAAGATAGATATATAAAATGAAACTTTGATTTTTCTGTAAATCTCACACAGAAAAGATGGGCTTAAAGCTATAAGGCTCAGTGTATAATTTCTGAGAATAGATGTGAGTGATTATAGATCAAAGAATATTTTCAGGTTTTTGCGACTTGTTTACATTAGAGGCTTTTGTATATATAATGAAAATTATAGCCGTTGTATTCATTTGAATTTATAGCCGTTTATAGCCGTTGTAGTCATTTGAATTTATAGACGTTTATAGCCGTTGTACTTCCATCATTACCAATTTGAATATCTTCCACTCCATTATTACAAATTTGAATATCTTCCACTTGAATCTTTTGAACCTTTTGGCTTGCTACTGTGCTAAGCTGTTTGAACCTTTGTTTTGGGCTGTTTAAACTCTTGATTTAATCAAATATTAAATACATTCTAACAACATTTAGGATAAAGGTTTAGGTGAGAAATAATGGGACAAAATAAATTTTGATTATATTTTTCTCTTTCAAATAAATCATCAAAATAAATTTTGGATTCTATTTTTCTCTTTCAAATAAATCATCAAAATAAATTTTGAATTCTATTTTTCTCTTTCAAATAAATTAAAACATAATTAAATAAATCATCAAAATAAATAAGTCTAACAATCTCCTCCTTTTTAATGATGGCACACAATGATGTTTTGATTTGATTTGGGAGTAAGAAAAGCTCCCCCTCAAGTTATGCTCCCTGAATTCATTTCTAAATACATAGGTTATCACATGTGTAATAAATAAGCTTTAATTAGAGGCATGATATAAGACTAAGATATCAAACTATAAATATATAATCATCAGATTAGTTCTCAAATAATACCATAATTTGAAAATAATACCATAATACATTACATCATATAATTTCTCCTCCTGTGACATTATCAAAAGGAAATTATGGCTCAAAATCTGGAGGAGGAGGAGGAGGAGGAAAATGATAGTGATAAATGACATCTATATAATTCAAAACATATATATACACATATATATACAATTCGCGCGCCTCTCTCTTTTTTGTCGAAAATCGCGTCGGACACACGTCCTCGCTGTTGCGTCAGCCGACCGACAAAAGCGAGACGGGTCAATCAACGATCAATCAACAAATATATATATATTACATAGCTATAGAATATATATACATATATGCATACACATACAACGCGTCAAGGGTCTCTCTCTTTTTTTCGCAAAACGCGGTTGCCACGCGGCCTGGCTTTTGCTTCATTGGCCGACAAAAGCAGTGCTCCTCGATTGCCGCTCGCCTCGGCTATCTCTCTCTCATTGTCTTCTTCTTTTTAGCCTCTTCTCTTCAGCCTTCTTCTTAATCACACTCGTCCACTTCTTCTTCTTCACCTCACTCTCTTTTATCTCTTCTTCTTCCTCATCGAGAGACAAAAACTGAACGGAAGAGGCCAAACCTCAGTCTGTTCTCTTCTATTTCTGTACAACTCATTACTTTTACACCTCTCACCTCTAAACCATGGCTTCCTCATCCCGTCCCCTCACTCTATTTCCGGACTTGAACGATCCCAGAAGCTCTGCTGAACCGAGTGTCCATACTCCTATTCTTTTTATCATTCCTCTGCCTAACCTTCCTATGATGTCGATTGAGCAAACCATGGCAGCTCAATCAGACATTGAAGCCAATCATTTCACACTGACGTCCTGTATGGAGACGGTGATGGCAGTCACAAAATTGGCTCACCGATTGCAGAACAGGATGAGTGAGCTCCATCAGGTCAACGCCCAACTCTCTCTGCTTCAGCGCATGTACAAGGATGCGCGAGCAGAAATAGGCGCATTAAAGGCCGAAAATAAAGAGCTTAAATGGAAGACCACCTCCATGGCCCGATTTGGAGCAACGTCGTTCTTGGCCTTTGATAGTCAGCGGGGAGTCGTCGCTCTCGACGAAAGCACGGGGGCAGGGGCGTAAAGGGTTGCCCAAGGTGATAAAAAAAAGAAGAGAGCGGTGGAAGAGGCGAGTAAGTGAGGTTAGCGTATGACCGGAAAAAAAAAAAAAATGAAGGGTTGTTTTGTTTTTTTTTTTTTTTGTTTTAAATATGTTTAGTTTGATCGGCGTATGGCCGTAAAAAAAATGAAGGGTGTTTTTGTTTTTTTTTAATATAAATATTTGTATTTTGAGTTGTTTTTGTTTTTATGTTTAAGTACTGAAAAATGAAATGAAAAAGCAGAAAGAAAATAAGAAAATTAAGCCCAAACAAAAAATAATAATGAGAAAAAAATAAAAATAAAAGAAATTAAGCCTAATAGCAAAATAAAAAAAATAAAAGAAATTAAAAAAAATAATATGTGAGGTGGAAGCTCATAAGTGTGATATCAAAAATAAAGTAGAATCTGAGGGGATTTTTTTTTTTTTTTTAAACTAATCAAGTTTAAATTATTCCCTTTGTTTCATTTGGCAAAATCAATAGGAGATATGATAGATGAAAACTCATAACTGAAATGTTCTCGTCAATAATATCCAATACGTTGCCAAAATGATACCAACATGCAATCTATCAAGGATACTAATATGTAATCTAGAAGATTTAACAATCATAGCTCAAGTTTTATGTAGAATACCAAATATTGCTCATAATAGGTTAAACTCAATATAATCTCATGGAGCTAATGTAAATCAAAAAAATGAAGCATGTTTAAGGTATAGCAATCCATATGCCAAGAAAAATCATGAGTTTCAATATATAACACACATTTTAAGCATAGGTATGATTTTTAGGCAAGATCATCATCAAAGAGTATATATTGCAAATCATATGAAGCATAATCAATCTTTTTCATATCAAAGTAATAACAGTATTAGCTTAGAGGATATAAGATAGAATTTTTATCTCAAAAGCTTAAGAGAGTGTATGAGGCATACGTTAGGTTCAAGAGATGAAAGCTTTTCAATCTTCAATTTTCTTTCATGAGAAATTCATCTCAAAAGGGTTTAACAAGTATGTTAGCAAAATGATTTCTCCCCCTAAGTTGGTGCTACTCTTTCTAATGTAATTTGTATAAATATAGCATTCATAGAACAATCACTATTACTCAATGAAAATACAGCACAAATCACTCCTTATCACAAACTCAAAAAGTGAAAAATAATTCAATGATCAAACAAGAGTTTGGAATGCTATTTTTCAGAATTTTCAAGTTGTAGCACATAGCATAATATGTATAAGAAAATAGTGTTTTCTCTTTGTTTTATTAAAAAAATGATGCAGCAATCTTATTTAATCACATAACATTATCAAGAGGCATTTTCATCAATTCAATCTACATACTCAAGTGTGATAAAACATTTTACTTAATGTGGAACACAACATGAATGTTATAAAAAATTAATTCAACAACTTATCAATCAAAAGCATTTCATGAGATGTATACCAATATAATCCATATTCAAAAGATATTCAATAGGATAGATGCAATGTCTCTACAAACGTATGATACTTCTTTTCATTTAGACATTGTTGATGGATCATAATCAACGAATTTCATAACTCATTCAAATATTCCAATGTAAAGCATATAAGCATGAAATTTGTATATTGAGCATATTCTTGAGATCATAAATGTACAATTCAAAATATAGATAGTATACATCTCAAAAGCATGCTATGACATCAAAATTGATTCTACAAAGATATGACTCAAAAAGGAATTAACATATTAGTAATAAGAAAGCCTTTTCATTTTGAATTCTACGACAGAGTTTTGTGAAAGAAGAAAATGTTTCATCTTTGTGTGATAAAAACATAACTCATGTAAATCTTGAATAATCATCAACAATAACAAGACAATAACGTTTACCACCTAGACTAGATGTCCTTGAGGGACCAAATAAATCCATATGTAATAGTTGTAAATGTCTAGTTGTGGAAATATGAGATTTTGATTTAAACGATGTTTTAGTTTGTTTTCCTTGTTGACAAGCACTACAAAGATGATCTTTTTCAAATTTAATTTTTGGAAGTTCAATGACCAAATCCTTTCTCAAAAGTTTAGCAATTAAATCCATATGAGCATGACCAAGTCTTCTATGCCATAACCAACTATTTTCATTATTAACATATAAACATTTAACATCACTAGCATAGAGATCATTAAGATGAAAAACATAAACATTATCATGGCGATTACCAACGAATAAAACTTTATGATCATTTGTGCTTTCAATTGTGCAATGTGATTTATTAAAAATAACTCGATTACCTTTATCACATAATTGACTAATACTAAGTAAGTTATGCTTAAGTCCATCAACAAGTAAAACATTTTCAATAGAAGGGTTAGGAGAAATACCAATGCTACTAATACCGATGATTTTTCCTTTCTTGTTGTCCCTAAAAATAACAAGGCCTCCATCTTTGGATGACAATGTAGTAAATAAGGATTTATCTCTGGTCATGTGTCTAGAACATCCACTATCAAGGTACCACTTCCCTTCTTTAGCTTTGGACTTAAGGCAAACCTACAAGATGACAATCAAGTGTTGGTTTTTGGTACCCATAGTTTCTTGGGTCCTTCTTGGTTAGTTTTATTAGATCCCTTAATAATTCAAATCTTTTTAATTCCTATGTTCATATTCTTTTTGAATGGACAATAACTTATATAATGGCCTTTCTTTCTACAATAATGACAAGTAATATGAGGGTGTGTCATGAGAGGTACCTTTTCAAAAATTGTATTGAGATTCTTTTGTTTCATAATAGGGTCATATCCAATGCCCGCTTTATCGAAAACACATATTTGATTTCCAAGAAGCATGTTGAGATTATTTCTATCTTTTACAAAATTTTCAAGTGTTTTTGCTAAATCATCAACATTATTTTTTAAAGCAATTTTCTCATTAGAGATGGTGTCAAAATCATTTTTCAAAACAATTTTTTTCTTTCTTTAATTCTTCTACATTACTAGATAAAGATGTAACAGATTTTTTTAACACATTATTTTTGGCACAAACTTTTCTAAATTCATCTTTTAGTTCATGGAATGCACTTTCAAGTTCTTCATAAAGAGTAGTTACCTCATCTTGAGTAGAGTCTTCATCTTCAAGAGCCATGAGACATAAGTTGGCTACTTCATTTTCAATTTCATCACTTGAGCTTTCATCTTCACTTTCTCCCCAAGCTGCTACCATGGCCTTTTTGTTTCTTTTGTAGTCTTTTCCATGATTCTTCAATTTTGGACAATCCATCTTCATATGTCTAGAATTTTTGCACTCATAGCAAATAATAGGCTCTTTCTTGTTATTTTTGTTGTACTCTTTCTTGAAAGGTCTTCTTCCTCTATAATTGTTTTTCTTGAAGTGCTTTTTGAGATTTCTACTAAACATGGCATAGCTTTCATACTCACTGGAGTTTTCATGTTCTTCTTCATTTGATGAGGCTTCGAATGCAATTCCATTTTTCTTTTTGTTTTCAACATCCTCATGTCCTTTCATGATGATCTTATGAGTCATAAGGAAACCCATAAGCTCATCCAATCCAAGTGTGGAGAGATCTTTGGCTTCTATAATGGCGGTGACCTTTGCTTCCCAATTCTTTGGTAAACACCTAAGAATTTTTCTTACCAACTCACTGTTAGTATAAGTTTTGCCAAGAGATTTCAAAGAGTTTACAATTTCAGTAAATCTAGTAAACATACTTGAAATAGATTTATCAGAGTTCATTTTAAACAATTCATAACTATGAACAAGCATATCAATACGAGATTCCTTTACTTGGTTTGTGCCTTCATAAGTTACTTTAAGTTTGTCCCAAATTTCTTTTGCCGAATCATAACTTGAAATTCTATTATACTCCTTAGAATCTAATCCACAAACAAGGGTGAGTTTGGCTTTAGCATTGGCTTGCAATAATTTGTGATCTCTCTCATCACATTCATCTTCAGTTTTAGGCATACTAATATTGTCTACTAATTTGGTAGGAATTTTTGGACTTTTGGTGACAATGATCCACATAGCATAATCAGTGGCTTGTAGGTATAGGGTCATCTTATCTTTCCAATGACTATAGTTGTTTCCGTTAAATAATGGTGGCTTATTGGTGGCTTGTCCTTCAATAGTGCTAGTGCTAGTGCTAGCTAAGATTGCCATGGATCGAAACTCTTAGATGGTTAAATCTAAAGCAAGAGTCTAGACTCTGATACTAATTGTTACCCTAAACACAACCTAAGAGGGAGGTGAATTAGGTTTTTACAATTAAAATTAATAATACCATAATAAAAATTATGACTAGCACAATAGATAAATATAATTAATGAAATAAAAATAATTAAAACAAGTGTCTTAACAACTATGTCAGTTAATGATTTTAACACAGTAAAAATGTGAAATATAGCTATGGCAATTTAAAATAAAATAAAGAGATAAGGGAGAGAGAGGCAAATAAATTTATAGTGCTTGGGCTTCAACTCGGCCTACGTCCACTCCTCAAGTTTCACTTGAGATTTTCCACTATCTTTTAGCTTCACAGGGGTGCTAGCAACCTCTTTACAAATGGAGCAATTCTCCACGGATTTTACACAGACTTCACAAGTCCAAACCCTTGCAAATCTTAGGTGATTCACAATCACTGTGAAGATTTCAAGAACACAGTGTTTGCAACACTTTTACAAGATGAAATGGTATTTTTGCTTTCAAAGAAAGCTTATAATAAATATCTCTCAAAGATAGATATATAAAATGAAGCTTTGATTTTTCTGTAAATCTCACACAGAAAAGATGAGCTTAAAGCTATAAGGCTCAGTGTATAATTTCTGAGAATAGATGTGAGTGATTATAGATCAAAGAATATTTTTAGATTTTTGCAACTTGTTTACATTAGAGGCTTTGGTATATATAATGAAAATTATAGCCGTTTATAGTCATTGTATTCATTTGAATTTATAGCCGTTTATAACCGTTTATAGCCGTTGTAGTCATTTGAATTTATAGCCGTTTATAGCCGTTGTACTTCCATCATTACCAATTTGAATATCTTCTACTCCATCATTACAAATTTGAAACCTTTTGAACCTTTTGGCCTTTTGAACCTTTATAGCAGTTTATAGCCGTTGTATTTCCATCATTACTAATTTGAATATCTTCCACTTGAACCTTTTGAACCTTTTGGCTTGCTGCTGTGGTAGGCTGTTTGAACCTTTGTTTTGGGCTATTTAAACTCCTGATTTAATCAAATATTAAATACATTCTAACAACATTTAGAATAAAGGTTTAGGTGAGAAATAATGGAACAAAATAAATTTTGATTTTCTTTTTCTTTTTCTTTTTCAAATAAATCATCAAAATAAATTTTGATTCTATTTTTCTCTTTCAAATAAATTAAGACATAATTAAATAAATCATCAAAATAAATAAGTCTAACAAAGCTACTTGTGACTTGGCTCATTGTGACAACTCCATCGAGCGCCGAATTACTAACCGTCACAACCCAAAGTCTTCAAACTTTCAAGCAAAGAACTAAGTAGCATCAAAGCTTACAACTCATCATTAAAAACAATTTTCATAGAAGCAAGTTGGTTAACAATATTCTTTATTTCATTCAAATGTTTCGGAATGGGGCTACCATCTTTATATTTTAAATTAACTAACTTACGAAACATAAAAACTTAATTTGTGGATGATTTTCTATCACAAAGGCCTAATTTTTTTTTCCATAAATCATGTGCCGAAGTTTCAGTAGTAACATGAGTAACATGATGAAACACACTGTCATCAATCCATTGACGGATAACACCAAGGACTTTTCAATTAAGCCTTTTCCATTCATTATCTTTCATACCCTCGGGTTTACCACTATCACCCTCAATATTCCCATACAAATCTTTACAAAATAATAGGTCTTCTATTTTGGTTTTCCAAGTTACCCAATTGTTTTTATTGAAGCTAGACATACGACTCACATTTTCCTTCATTGATTTATACAAATAAATAAACCCAAATAAACCGTAAGCTCTGATAGTAGTTGTTAGAGAAAATATATGATTTCCTACAAGTAAATCAGTCAATGGAAATAAAAACTAATGCGAAAAAATTAAATCAACAACAACACAAGACTTTTTACGTGATTCCCTCAATGTAAGGTACGTCCATGAGATCGAAATCCGATTCCACTATCAATCAAAAGTTTTCAAACGATTACAAACGATATACAAATGGTCTTACAAAACTACCCTTAAGTGAATTTCAAATAATCAAGAGGAAAGATCTCACCAAATGGACGAATAAATTGTCTTCGAAACAAAGTTGAAAAAGACTAAAAATAATAACCCAAATCAGCTTTGAATCAAAGATAGTAGCAACATCAACAAATCAAGTCCACAACATTGACCAAACACCAAATTAAAAATAAAACCGCCAAACAATAAACAAAACCTTTTTGGGCTTTTTTTTATCAAAGCCATAACTGTTACCAAACAAATTATTAAATACCCCTTGGGCTTCCAAAAGTCAGATATAATATATTAAAAATATATTATCACCAACACCAAACCAAATTAAATATTTTTAATAAAGCAATTAGGTCTCATATTCCAATAAGGAGGCATACCCAACACTCTGACGTCACTGGTCTTCCGCTGCTCCGTCGCGTCCAGTTCTCTATTCGTGTCGAAGACCTCTACCACGCCTTTATCATTGCCTGCTAGTCCGTCTTCTCTACCACTCGTACCACTATCTTCATCGTCTTCTCCAGATCATTGTTCGAGTCGCTGGTTTTCATCGTCCTCTCGGTCTCAGATGCTTCAATCGACGATAAATCTTATGCCCTTCTATGAAGGCTTCACCTCCACCGATCTACTTCATTCGCCTTCTTCAGCTCTTTGCGTCATCCTTCTATTTTTTTGTCACCGTCGCATCTCTCTCTCTCCCCCTTTTTTTCTCACCACATTTTTCTCTAAAACCTCAAAGACCTTCACTAAAAAACCATAAAAATGGCAGAGACGCACTCGAAAGAAAGGAAAGTGGGTTTTAGTAGGGGGTGGGGTGGTGATGGATCTATGCTTGGTTCAGGAAAAAATAGATGAGAGAGTTTTTTTTTTCCTCAAATCCAAGGAAGTAAGAAAGGGGGAGAGAGAGAGACCAAAGCTAAAAAAAAAACCATTGAGGGACATGAGTTGCTTGTTGGCCATGATGATTCCAACAAATTACTCAACAAATTACTTTTTTTTTTTTTTTGGCTAGATCCAGATCTCCTCTCAATAGATTACCTTTTTTTGTTTTGTTGATGATGAAGATGGTGAAATAGATTGCAGATAGGATACATCTATTCAAAATTTGAACAGATAGAGGTTTAGTGTATTTGAATCACAAAGATTTAAATTTCAACAAATAAAAAAATAAATAGGTAAAAAAAACTAGGCTTGTGAAATTCAACGTATAGGGAAAAATAAGTTTAAATTTCAGCAGATAAAAAAATTAGAACAAAATTTTTAACAAATAGGACAAGAATTTGAACAGATAGATATAAATTTGAATAGATTGTCAACGAAAAGTCAATAGATAAATTAAGGGATAAAATTAAAAACAAAATGTTCTTTAAAAGTAACAAAAGGATTTCTCAACAAATTATTTCACAAAGGGTATACCTTTCACCAATAAAAAAAAAAAATCACTGGATCTAATGTTTTATACCCTCTTTAGATTGGATTTATCACCAATTTTCTTAATAAAAGATGGTACATTTTAATTTTAATTTTTTTGAATTTCGTACATATTTTTATGAAATACAATGTTGCCTAATGTATATAGATTTTTAACGAATATTAAAATTATGTAATATAATTGTGGAACAACTTTATCGTGGAAAAAAAAGAAAGAAAGAAAAAAGTTCAGGTGATGGGTCATCCAAAATTTACCAAAAGTGAATTTTATATTTTTTATTAATGATACAATTACTAAAAAGTACACAAGTTATCTAAAATAATTAGAATTCCAAATATATGTTTAATCTCATAAGCAAATCTTAAGGTGACACATGTTGGACAATCTTCACTGTATTCAAAAGATTTTAATTCTATTGTGTACAAAACAACAATTAGAATTAAAGAACTAAAGAAAAGGAGAGAATATGTTTGATCACAAAAATCAAACTTAAAATAAAAAATAAAATAAAACAAATAAAAACAGATTTTATTTTGTTACAAAAACAAAATTAAAATCTGATTTTAATAAACAAATAAAAAAAAACAGAATATAATTTAATCAACTTACTTGGTTAAATTCTTCGAATAACTTTCTGATCAAGTCCAGTGTTTAACACTGTGTCCTTAAGACAGATTCGTCCTCTCCACGGTGCTTTCAGAACTTGGACGTCTATCTCCCAGGATGAAATGATCTAATCAACAATTAAATGCAGCACTACAATTTAATTGTTCGTCGAACACACTAAGTGTTTACACTCTTTCTTTCAGAAATAAAATGCAGCAATATGGCAGAGATTTAAAGCAGAGATGGAATACGAAAATTGGTGTATTAATCCAAATGGGAGGCTGGTCTATTTATAGATGTTAAGGTGGCTGTAGGATTTGAATTGAACAGGTATGAAACCTGTTGGGTTTGAATTTCAACAGATTTGAATCTGTTGGTTAATTATTCAAACAGATAAAAACGGGAAGGGCCCTGTTTGGATGAACAAAAATGCCAAACCAGTTTAATTCTGTTTGAAAACGGGAAGGGCCTTGTTTGGATGAACAGAAATTCCAAACCCAGTTTAATTTGAATTCTGGATTAAATTCAAATGTATTTGGCCCAAAAAGATTAGTATTGGGCCGAACAAGCCCAACCCAACCACACACCACGCACCCGCGCCCAAGCCCAGGCCCAGCCCAGCCCAGCCCGCCCGACCGACCGGACGGACGGCGGCGGCGGCGCGCGCGCGTGTGGTGGTTTTTGAGTCCAATGGGTCTAGCCCATTTTGCCCATAACCTCTCCCTCTAAAACACTTGGGTACCCCTTGGGGCACACCCCAAGTACCAAACCCATGCCTTATAAACCCTTTCAAAACCTCCCACCAAATCAATGTGGGACAAGCTTTATACAAGCAATAAGGAATTTTCACCAAAACTCCATTTCCATAGAGCACACTTTGGCTTCAATTTTCCATTCACTCGGTAATGGTTTTAAGCAACCAAATATACCACGTGAATCACAACGCGGCATAGAACGCGTTACCACTTTGACCCGTGTAAAACGACGCACGGGGCCCACCTAAAAATTAGACCAAACTTAGGATAAAATTCTGGTTTTACCCAGAATTTATTACCATTTCCAACAATCCCCCACATGAATGGAATTTGATGACAACGGAAATGCAACAAAATGCAGATTTATCGAAAGAGTATAAGTCGAAAATATCTTGCATCAGGATAGGTAGTTTTCGGCCTTGAACCTTCCCTAGTGATAACCTATCGGACTTACTGGCTAACCAATGGACGCGATGCCTTGAATTGTTCAGCCGTTTGTGTAAGCCAAGACAATAGATTTCACACAAAATATTTTCTAACACATCGTGGTTCTCACTGTTGTGTTCATTTTGGCCTTGAACGCTCCTGGTTTTCATGAGTGTTTCTAGAGAATGTAGCCTCTTTCATTCTCATAGAACCGGCCCCAGTTCAACACTCATATAGGTGATTCTTATTGTGAGTATCTTCTTATACTCGTCTTGATTTTATGCCTTAATCAAGATATAAGTAATCATTAAAAGCAAAGCTTATCCTTATACCCCTGCAGACAACATATGTTGCAGATATCACTCTCACCATAGGAATGGGTAGGGTTTTTGAATCCCTTGGTGATTTCTGGCGAGCCATACATAACTTAGTTGTCCCTTTGAACTTAGTTCTTGGGATCTCCAGTCATATAAGTAGGGTTACCATTATGACGACTCTTATGTAATAGGCTTTAATCCCATCCCCTTAGATAAACTATACACTAGCTCTTTTGTCAAACCTTTTGTTAACGGATCCGCAATATTCTCTTTAGATTTTATATAATCTATTGAGATTATTCCGTTTGACAACAACTGCCTAACGGTATTATGTCGACGACGAATATGTCGTGACTTACCGTTATACATATGATTCTGTGCCCTGCCTATTGCAGATTGACTATCACAATGAATGCAAATAGCTGGCACAGGTTTTGGCCACATTGGAATGTCTTCTAAGAAGTGACGAAGCCATTCTGCTTCTTCACCTGCTTTGTCTAAAGCAATGAACTCGGATTCCATTGTGGATCGTGCGATGCAAGTTTGTTTCGTGGACTTCCAAGAAACAGCAGCACCTCCCAGAGTAAAGACATATCCACTTGTGGATTTTGAATCTTTAGTATCCGATATCCAATTTGCATCACAATAACCTTCAAGTACTGCTGGATATCGAGTAAAGTTCAAACCATGATCACGGGTGAATCTTAGATATCTAAGAACCCGAATGATCGCTTTCCAATGGTCTTCTCCGGGGTTACTAGTGTACCTACTCAATTTACTGATAGCATAAGCTATATCAGGACGAGTACAATTCATTAGGTACATTAGGCTTCCAATGATTTGGGAGTATTTTAACTGAGACACTGCATCACCTTTATTTTTCGATAAATAAAGACTGATGTCGACAGGTGTTCTTGCTAAATTCAAATCATCCTTGATAAATTTATCAAGTATTTTCTCAATATAATGAGATTGAGATAATGCATATCCGTCAGATGTTTTTGTAATTTTCATTCCTAATATAACATCTGCGACCCCCATATCTTTCATATCAAATCTTTTGTTAAGCATTTGCTTAGTTGATTTGATCATGTTTTGACTGCTTCCAATGATAAGCATGTCATCCACATAAAGACAAACTATGACATAGCCTTGGTCAGTGTTTTTAACATAGACGCATTTGTCACATTCGTTTATCTTAAACCCATTAGTAAGCATTGCATGATCAAATTTTTCATGCCATTGCTTAGGTGCTTGTTTTAATCCATAAAGGGATTTTACAAGTCGACAAACTTTCTTTTCTTGCCCTGATACTACAAATCCTTCGGGTTGCTCCATATAGATCTCTTCATTTAGATCACCGTTTAAGAAAGCTGTTTTAACATCCATTTGATGTATTTCTAAATTAAACAACGCTGCTATTGCAATAAGCATGCGAATGGATGTTATTCTTGTCACAGGGGAATATGTGTCAAAATAGTCCAGACCTTCCTTTTGTCTGTAACCTTTAACTACAAGTCTCGCTTTATACTTGTCAATTGAACCATCTGCTTTCATTTTTCTCTTGAATATCCATTTATATCCAAGAGGTTTAGAACCTGGTGGAAGATCCACCAATTCCCAAGTATGATTTTGCATAATGGATTCAATTTCATTATTAACAGCCTCTTTCCACAAAGGTGCTTCAGGACCTGTCATTGCTGCCTTAAAGCTTTGAGGTTCATTTTCTAATAAGTATGTTAGAAAATCTGGACCAAAGGATTTTGATGTTCTCGCTCTCTTACTTCGTCTTGGTTCATCATCAGTTAAATCCTGTTGGTTGAGACCATTACTAGTCTCTTGTGTTTGATTGTCATTAGTCTCTTGACTTTGTGTACAATCATAAGTTCTTTTCTGTGAACTTAATTCCTGTCCTTTCTTGTGAGGAAAGACATGCTCAAAAAACACAGCATTCCTTGACTCTATAATAGTGTTCACATTTATATCAGGTATTTCTGATTTATAAGTCAGAAACCGATATGCACTACTATTCTGAGCATAACCAATAAACACACAATCTACTGTTTTTGGTCCAATCTTAGTCTTTTTAGGAACAGGAACTTCCACTTTTGCCAAACACCCCCACACTTTTAAGTATTTGTAGGAAGGTGGTCGACCTTTCCATAATTCATAAGGAATGCTTTTGGTTTTCTTGTGGGGTATTCTATTAAGAACATAATTTGCAGACAATATTGCTTCCCCCCACAAGTTCTGTGGTAAGCCTGAACTTAGTAACATGGCATTCATCATTTCTTTTAGTGTTCTATTCTTCCTTTCAGCAATTCCATTTTGCTGTGGAGAATAAGGGGCTGTAGTTTGGTGAATAATGCCATGTTCTGCACAAAATTCATTTAATGGTGCATCATATTCACCACCCCTATCACTTCTAACCATTTTAATGGTTTTACCAAGTTGATTTTCAACTTCTGTTTTGTAGAGTTTAAACATTTCTAAGGCTTCATCTTTACTTCTAAGTAAATAAACATAACAATATCTTGTGCAATCATCGATAAATGTTATGAAATACTTTTTGCCTCCTCTAGTTTGAATAAATTTTAGATCACATACATCAGTATGAATTAATTCTAGAGGTTCGGTTTTTCTTTCAACCGATTTAAATGGAGCCTTAGTTAGTTTTGCTTCTACACAAATTTCACATTTATGATTAGGATTAATTTCAAACTTTGGTATATAATCTAAACCAATTAATCTACGCAAAGCATCAAAATGCACATGTCCTAATCTACCATGCCATAAATTTGACTCAAGAATATAAACAAAAGATGTGTTATTCTCATTCATAGCAACTTTTGGTACAACTGTCATTACATTTAGCTTAAAGAGACCTTCACTCATGTATCCCTTACCAACATACATACCACTCTTTGTTAATACAAACTTATCAGACTCAAAAACAAGCCTAAAACCATTTTTACTTAACAAAGAACCAGAAACTAAATTCTTTCTGATGTCAGGTACATGCAGTACGTTGTTGAGGGTCAGTTCTTTTCCCGATGTCATCTTCAAGATCACTTTCCCTTGTCCAGCCACAGTAGAAGTAGAAGAATTTCCCATAAAAAGTTGCTCACCATTTGCAGCCTCATTGTAGGTAGTGAACATCTTCTTGTCCGCACATATGTGACGAGTTGCTCCAGTGTCAACCCACCATTCTTTGGGATTTCCAACCAAGTTAGCCTCAGACACCACAGCAGAGAGGTTGATGTCATTCACTCCGTCAGAGATGTAATCTAATTCTGTCACATTGGCTTGATTGGTGGTCTTCTTGCTTGTACTTCCATGATCCTTCTTAGGACGGCGGCAGTCAGAAGCTCGATGTCCAGTCTTGCCACAGTTATAGCATTTTCCTTTGAACTTCTTGTTGCCATTGTTGTTGCCTTGTTTAGGACCATCTCCAGTAAACTTCCTCTTTTTGTTATGTGGTTTTTGACCTTGTTCAACCACATTAGCCTTGGATTCAATGGGATTTTTCCCATTCCTCTTTTCAGCCTTTCGGTTATCTTCCTCAATTCTTAATCTTACAATTAACTCATCCATGGTCATCTCTTTGCGTTTATGTTTTAAATAATTTTTGAAATCTTTCCAGGCCGGTGGTAACTTTTCCACCAAAGCAGCGACTTGGAAAGATTCGCTAAGAGTCATACCTTCTGAATGAATATCATGCAAAATTATCTGAAAACTTTGAACTTGAGATATTACCGTTTGGGAGTCGACCATTACAAAATCCAGAAATTTACCGACGACAAATTTCTTTGTGCCGGCATCCTCTGTCTTGTATTTCTTCTCCAAAGAATCCCACAATTCTTTTGCTGACTTCAGAGGACTGTATACATTATACAGCATGTTGTCAAGGCCATTGAGGATGTAGTTTCTGCACAGGAAATCTGAATGTTTCCAAGCATCTACAGCGGCAACAACTTGCCGATCACTTTCACCCTCTTTAAGTGCTGGAGCCTCTTCATGGAGAAACCGGGCCAAATTAAGAGTTGTAAGATAGAACAGCATCTTTTGCTGCCATCTCTTAAACTCGGTACCATTAAATTTTTCCGGTTTTTCTCCATGATTGATTGGTACATGAACATGGTTCTGAATAGGGACTGATGTTGGTGTAACAACAGGAGTACCACTGCCAGATGCAGTTTCAGTTGTAGTAGCCATAATCTCTGATTACAAAAATCAGAAAAAATTAAAACACAAATTAATTTTCTAGTTACTAAAACCAGAAAATAAATTATATTACAAAATAATTTTATTTTCCTTGTTACTAAAACAGGAAAAATAAAATACCAAAATAATTTTCTGTAATACCAAATAATATTCTGAAATTGTTAATGACACCAGTATCGTACTACTAGTTGTCAAAGAAAAGAGACAGTATATTACTACTATCTGTCAAATAGCATAAATCACTATTTGTTTTTCCAACCAGAATATTACTTTGAAAAACAGAAAATTAAATACAATGAAGATACCAAAAAGGAATCTGTCTTAAGATTGTTGGACAATCTTCACTGTATTCAAAAGATTTTAATTCTATTGTGTACAAAACAACAATTAGAATTAAAGAACTAAAGAAAAGGAGAGAATATGTTTGATCACAAAAATCAAACTTAAAATAAAAAATAAAATAAAACAAATAAAAACAGATTTTATTTTGTTACAAAAACAAAATTAAAATCTGATTTTAATAAACAAATAAAAAAAAACAGAATATAATTTAATCAACTTACTTGGTTAAATTCTTCGAATAACTTTCTGATCAAGTCCAGTGTTTAACACTGTGTCCTTAAGACAGATTCGTCCTCTCCACGGTGCTTTCAGAACTTGGACGTCTATCTCCCAGGATGAAATGATCTAATCAACAATTAAATGCAGCACTACAATTTAATTGTTCGTCGAACACACTAAGTGTTTACACTCTTTCTTTCAGAAATAAAATGCAGCAATATGGCAGAGATTTAAAGCAGAGATGGAATACGAAAATTGGTGTATTAATCCAAATGGGAGGCTGGTCTATTTATAGATGTTAAGGTGGCTGTAGGATTTGAATTGAACAGGTATGAAACCTGTTGGGTTTGAATTTCAACAGATTTGAATCTGTTGGTTAATTATTCAAACAGATAAAAACGGGAAGGGCCCTGTTTGGATGAACAAAAATGCCAAACCAGTTTAATTCTGTTTGAAAACGGGAAGGGCCTTGTTTGGATGAACAGAAATTCCAAACCCAGTTTAATTTGAATTCTGGATTAAATTCAAATGTATTTGGCCCAAAAAGATTAGTATTGGGCCCAACCACACACCCGCGCCCAAGCCCAGGCCCAGCCCGGCCCGCCCGACTGGACGGACGGCGGCGGCGGCGGCGGCGCGCGCGTGTGTGGTGGTTTTTGAGTCCAATGGGTCTAGCCCATTTTGCCCATAACCTCTCCCTCTAAAACACTTGGGTACCCCTTGGGGCACACCCCAAGTACCAAACCCATGCCTTATAAACCCTTTCAAAACCTCCCACCAAATCAATGTGGGACAAGCTTTATACAAGCAATAAGGAATTTTCACCAAAACTCCATTTCCATGGAGCACACTTTGGCTTCAATTTCCCATTCACTCGGTAATGGTTTTAAGCAACCAAATATACCACGTGAATCACAACGCGGCATAGAACGCGTTACCACTTTGACCCGTGTAAAACGACGCACGGGGCCCACCTAAAAATTAGACCAAACTTAGGATAAAATTCTGGTTTTACCCAGAATTTATTACCATTTCCAACAATTTGCTTGGGCTCTAGGAGCTCCTACATCGTAGGTTGAAGGAAAACCTATTCTGACATGGAAAATGGCTAATTACATATTTAGGCTTCATTTGACGAGTGATGATTTCAGCTGAAAAGTTAAAAAGTTATTAAAAAAATTAAAAAATCAACAATTTATATTAAAAAATCAAAGATTTTATTTTATTTTTTTTACTTTTTACACATTTTTTCGTAAAAAACTAAAAAGTCATCCCAAACATACAAATTTTTTTACATCATATTTTAACCAAAAAATTAAAAAATTACTAAAAAAGTCTATTCTCAGACGAGGCCTGCCTTAGTCTCTAAAGAATGGGCCTCATATCATTTTAATCACTAATGTATAAAAGTGTTTTAATTTGGCCATCAGTGTTTAAATTATATCAATTTGATTTTTAATATATAAAAACTATTTCAATATAGTTTCTTAATGTTTAAATTGCGTGTATTAACAAAGTTAGATTGAAAAACAAAGCTATGTTTGTTTGGTAGAGCTTTGTAAAATTAATTTCACTCACACATTCTAATATGGAAAATGTTTTTGTGCCCGAATTCCCCCCCGAATGCCCCGAGAGAGAGAGAGAGAGAGAGAGAGAGAGGAGCAGGTCGTCGTCGGGATCTGTCCGATCGTCTCTGTCCGCCCCATCGCCGGCCGTCGCCTCCGCCGATCGTCCGATCGTCTCCGCCGGCCGTCGCCTCTGTCCGATCGTCACAGGCCCGCCTCCATCGCCGCCTCCGCCCGTCCCCTGCCTCTTCCCCCTGCATTTTGCCCCCTGCATGGCCTCCGTCCCCCCGCCCCCGCCCCCGCCTCCTCCGCCCCGCCTCCGCCTCCGCCTCCGCCTCCAACCCTAGTTTGTTGGCCCCCTCCCCTTCTCTTCCTCCCCTTCCCCTCCCCCTCCCCTTCTCTTCTTCTTTTCTTCTCTTCTTCTCTTCTTCCTCCTCCTTCTGTTTCTCTCCTTCTGAAATGGAGAAAAAAAAAAAACATGAAACGACGTCGTTTCGATGATTAGGGGATTCGGGGGAAGAGGATTCGAGGTCCCAATCGTTGCTCTTCTAATATTATGTTTGATTTGAGTTTTCAAATCATAATTCCAAATCAATTTCAAAATTCATTTGAAAAACATGTTTGATAAAGTAGACAATTTTTGAATTTTTGGTCTACCTGGTTGTCCGCCCGGACATCCATCCTCCCGAATGTCTGGCTGGTCGTCCGGAACAGTACACTTTTTTTTTTTCCACCTTTTATTTGAAAAAAGAAGTATATTTGTTTTTGATATTTTTTAAATATAGAAATTATTTTTTTAGACCAAAATGGCATTATTTTTTTGAATTAAATTTTAAAAAGAATTTGGTTATGAGTTTTGAATAGAATTTTCAATAGAGTTTTGAGTTGTGTGTTTGTTTATGAGTTATAAATTTTTCAATTAAGTTTTGAAAACTCTTTTCAAAACTCATAATCAAACAACTTTTCTCATTTCATATGTCACATCAAAAATTAAAAACTTAATTCAAAACTCTTTTTAAAAATCATAACCAAACAAATTTTCTCTTTTCAAATCATAATTCTAAACTTACAAACTCAAAATACAACTCTATTATCAAATCATAATTTTAAAACTCTACCAATCACTGCCTAAACCATTTTGGATCAAAAACAAAGACGGGCATACTTTTCAAGGCCCAAGTCGAGGATCTCTGCGCAACCGAACAGGGGATGACCTTGAAAATTGCTTCTAAGAGCTCGAGCTCGGCTCGGCTTCCCAAGAAACACGTTCAATTATCAATGAGATGAGCTCAATTTTCCTTTTATATGTAAACAATTTGCCATGTCTGAACGTGTTTGATGAATTATTCACTTTGTTTAGTTTGATTTTTGTATTTTTTATCTTTAACAAATTTTTTTTTTTTTTTTTTTTTTTTTTTTTATAGATGTACCTAATATAGATACACATAAAAAAATAAAGACAATTGCAAAAAAATGATAACAACACACAATATGTGTAAAGTGATGTATGTACAAGACTAACTTGCACAATTTAATGCATAAAGTGCTTGTACTTTCATCACTTTGAAATTATTTTGTGATATTACTACTTTTCTGTAATTGTCCCTCACAAATAAAGTATATGTGAAAAAATCTAAAAAATGTTTGACAAAATATATAAACAAGCCAACACATTTTCTTATTTTTTATCTTTAGTAAATTTTTTAAAATTTATTCAGTTTTTTTTTTAATCATTAGAATTATGGTTGGACCATTGTAACCCGAGTATAAATCCAATAATTAGCCCCATAATGCGGAAGAAATAACCAACCTAGCCAACAATCAACTTAAGACATAGCCCTCTATTGGAGAAAAAATAAACAACACAACAGAATCACATAACAAGGAAGAAATTATTAATTTTTTCATTTAATAATAATTGACTCTTTGACCTTCTAGATAGAAATGTATAAAGGTGACCAACTGAGTTAGTGCAGTTAATTTAAATTTATTGACATGAATGAGTTAGTTTCATCTTTATGTCACATGTTTAAGTAGTATTTAGTTATAACTCAACTTTTTTTTAGTTGACATTTGTGATTATTAAATTCATAAATATTATAACTTACACATAGTACACGCTCTTTTGATAAAGAGATCGTGTTTATTTAATTTATTCAGAATATCTTCATGTAACTACCCTCTCTTAGAATGGTTCCTTCTATATGACTAATCAAATTTAGATTCTGATAAAAATTTATAATCTCTTATAAATTTAATAACACATATATGAAGAGCAAAATTGGGCGTCATGGACAATAATGGGCCACCCTCTGTAACATTATGTATAGAACCGAATCATAGCTGACCCAAGATGATTTAAACCATTAAAGCATCATTTGGTTTTAGAAATATACTTGCTTTTGAAAGCAAAAATCAAACGGCATTTCCCCCAACTCCACCACTTTCATATCATATCCAAAAATCAATCACAGTATGATGAAACATGGGTCCTTATGCTATTAACCCAAAAACCATTACACTTACATTTATCAATGGATCGTATTTAATTTGAATTTGATATAAAAAAATTTAAGCTTGTTAACAAATATTTGATCTAATAATTCGATAAAATTTGAATATGATAGAGTCGATTATTGTTGGGTTGGACTTGTCTGAATCTGATCCATTTTTCATACCCTAAATTTTATATGTGTATATAGGACTATTATATTTTAAAAATAGAATAATGCTTGGGACCCCCTTTTGGGGGTCACCCCCTCACCCCCCCTTTGCCATGTGGCGGGTGGTGATTGGAGGAGCAGGAAAAAAAAAGAAAAAGAAAAAGAAAAGGGGACCAATGAGAGAGAGAGAGGGTCAAAGGGGGTGGGGGGAAAAGGGGGATGAATCATTGTTGTTAAAAATAATAGGCAATAACAACACAACAAAAAATAAAAAATAAAAAAATAAAAAGAAAGAAAGAAAGAAAGAAAAAGTCAAATTTGAGTTATAAAATAAAAGAGTATTGTACGAGTACGAACTAATCTTTTCGTATAATCCTGTTGATCAAGTTTGCGCTCCTCCAAACGTCGTCGCTTTACTCCCTCAAATCACAAACGTGAGCTAGCCGGCGGATGTGTGCCAGATACCTCTCTGATGCCTAAGTCAGCAAAATAGACAAATAGACAAAAGTTCTGTGTGTTCGAGAATCAAAGTTGTGATACCTATACATAGGTTCTGTTGTGAGCTTTTATAGTTTTTTCCTGGCACAATACTACTAGGACTCTTATTCCCCAATGTAGAATCCTCCTAGGAATCACACTCCTGAAAAATAATGCTTATCCTTCAACACTCTCCTTACTACTTAAACCAAGTGAGATGGTTTTACCATGGTTGAATAACAGTATGACTGAGCTAACACTAGGCCCTTTAACATACTCAATCTGGTGCTTTCATATACAACACTTAGCTCGGTCCCTGCTCCCTTATACTTCGGTTTAGCTGTTTAGACCAAGCTAACCGCAGTAGCTCCGACCGAGCTAACAAGGTTGAGATCCAATTTGTGAAGCCCAAACACCTCGGCCCAAACTTTTTTTTGGCCAAGCTTCGTCAGTGTTTAGACCAAGCTACAGCAACTCATACCTCGGTCCGATGTGTGGCCCAGTTTCCAAAGAAGCCTTTAGCTCGGCCCAATTTATTTATAAATTACCCTATCAATTGCCCCTTAATCCCATCTGCGCAGCATGACTTGGGATTACTTGTTACCTGCCGAGCTAAAAGTTAGCATTCAACCGAGCTAAATCGTTACCGGGCTACCAATTTGTCCGGTCAAAAAACGTCTTTTCAGTCGCTGCACATCTGAATCGTTTACGATTCTCTTGGACATATGGCGAGCCCTCATTGGTTGAATACAACTGCCATAGCCGCCTTCGTACCTCACAAAATTTGAACAGTCCTGCCCAAATTCACGCTTTATACAAAAAACCCTATTCTTCCAAATCAAACATTCCACTATTCATCTTCTCCTTCTCTTCGTGCCTCTGAGCTTCCATTTTCAAGCTCAAAACACCTGCAAAGATTGTGTTCCTGCTGGCGCTCGTTCAATCTTGACTTTCGTCCTTCCAGATCGAAGCTGTAAGTAACTCAATCCTTTCATTTTCTTCGTCTTGCTTTGTGAATATACATAGTATAGGAACATATTCGCATGTTTTTCGAAACACATTACTATAGTTCTCACACGAATGAGAACCTCTTTAGACCATACTCACACTCAACTGGGTTCGCAAACAATCTGTAATGGAACGCTTTTGATCCAGAATCACACCATGACCGGAATAGGAACTTGTTTTCCATAGGTGTGTATTAGACCGAACTGAAAACCATACCCAATGACCGAACTAGCACTGGAGCCAGACCTTTTAACCGGGCTAGAGGTCCTGAGTGAGCCCTTTTGCTCGACCGAACTGAAAATACTACGTTCCCCGAATGTGGCCAAGCTAGGTTTTTCCATTTTCTTTTTTGCTTGTAAATTGACCCTTTACTTAGTCCGGTCCAATTGTCTGGGCATAACACTTCTTATCTTCACTTTGCAGACTCTAACTAGGTTGGCCAGGCACATCTTTGCACGCTCAACCGAGATACTCTACGTCATTTCAACACTGAGCTAGGACTCCGGGCTAAGTTATTCATAATTTTAAGTTATAAATGGGCAAATACCGGTTCCTAGTAAACTCACTAGGGACCATTGCCGAATTCCGCAAGGATTACAACATCCTTGACGACGTCTACCTTTCATTAGCCGAGCTAGAAACAACTCCCTGGGGAAAACCGGGCTTCGTTCTCTTCACCGTCATATCCATTGTAGAGGCCGGACTCCGATTCCCCGTTCAGCCACTATTATGCGAATTCCTTAGGCAGACTAGACTATGCCCAACCCAACTTAGCACCAATTCTTACAGAATAATAAATGGCATTGCCGAGCTAAATCGTTGGCTCGGCCTCAACCTTGGTTTAGCCGAGCTATTTCACCAATACTCACTTGGCCAGAATGAAGACGGCTGGGTGTATTATTTAAGAATAAGAAGACGCCGAGAGAAAATAATTAAAAACACACCGGACAAAGACGTAAACGACGACGACTTTTTCTGGGTTTCTGGCAATTTCGAAGACCAGGAAGCCCTAATACCGGGATACGGTATTAATTGGAATAAAGGAGCAGTCGGTATGAATACCTCGGCTTAGTTTGTGCGTTCTTTACTCTTTACTGTTTATAAGTTTTACACCGTACTAACAGTTGCCTTTTTTCTTATGCAGATTTGGACCAGCTAAAGTCGCAGTACCAATACCCCGATTTAGACGCACTCCGCGTTGCGCTTCGGTACCGCGATCAAGGCTGGGCCGAGCTACTTAACTTCGAGCCAACCTACAGATACAGTGGAAGGAGGAAGACTAGATTAACCGACTTTCTCCTTGAACCATCCCCTGAACCAGATCCCGCTCTTCCTCAAATTAGGCTGATCCTACTAACAGAAGAACAAGAGATGGCTAAGAAAAGAGCAGTCAGAGCACTCATCACCGAAACAACTGCACCAACTGTCGGGGACCAAACCGAAGTACCACAAGCTGGTCAAACACATGAGGCCGTGGTAACGCTTCCAACAGCCTGGGCCTCGTCATCTCGGCCCAATAAGCGTGCTCGCACCTCCTCGGCCGAGCCACGTCTTGTTGATGAAGACGACACCGTGTTCCCACAGTCCACACGATCGAGCCTAGAACCAGTGCGTTCTGACCGGGCTAGCCCTTCAGAGTGGGCGCCAAGAGTGACCTATAAGAACCGAGCCATAACAAACACGGATTCAGTGGTCGCTGAAAAAGACCACTCGCCCGCCTTCAACCTTGCCAAGAGCGTGTGCTTGCTAGCCGACATGGAGCATCATGATCACCTGACCGAGCTGAAGGCCATTCGCTCGGCCACAAAATCGATGGTGTTGGTAAATATCTCCGCTTGTCTTTCCAATTTGTATATCTGTTTGCACGGTTTTGCCCATAATTGCTATTTCTCCTTTTACAGGCCATGCAGAAGAATCATGTTGCTCACAAGCGCGTGTTGGAGCTGCGTATGACCACACGGCTGGCCGTGGCTGAAGTCAACGCTAAGTCGGCCGAACTGGAAGAATCGAAACAAAGAACGGCCGGGTTACAGACCGAAATAGCCCGACTCACCGGGCTAGTCAACTCGGCTGAAGCAAATAAGCAGAAGACTCTGGCCGAGTGGAAAGATAAATATCTGCGCGAGCTGGCCAAGCTCGAGAAAAAAAAAGATGCAGAGATCGCCGAACTGAAGAAGAGTGCGGATGATGCTGAAGACCACGGCTACAAGGAAGGAGAAGCCACCTACATTCTGCAGTGCGAAGCTTCAAAAGACATATTTTTCAAATGCGGATGGAAGACAGCTGTGTCCAAGCTCGGTTATGGCGAAGAGACCGAGGTCTTTCAGAACCCTCCTCCTCACTTCATTCCTAGTTATATGGCAGACTACGTTAATGCCATTCAACAAAAATTGCTCCAAGTAGGGGAGGAGGAGGCCTCCAGAGCCAGACAATGCCCCAGCTACTACTAATGATCTCGGTCTCCAAATTGCTCGGTCCACTCGGGTGAAGCCACCGACGTCCATTACGGTTGAAGATGCGCCTTTGACCGGCCTACTTGCTAGAACCGAGGTACCGAGTGGTGTAGCTCGGGTTGGCCTGGACGCAGATTTGGACGATCTATTTGCCTGATCATTTATTTTCTTCTTTTGACATTAACTCTTTGAAAGAATTTGTAACCGGGCTGAAGCCCCGCCTTTTGTAATGCACTTTTGAAAATGGAATGAAATCTGCTCTTCTTCTTTTTTTTTTCTTCAACTGTTTGTTCGGTTATATCCTTGTATGGTCGAGATATTTGCCTTGGTATATTAGCCTTGTAATCTGTTTTACATGATCATCCTGCCAACCTCTTCAGCCTAGATCCTTATCTCGGCTGGAGAAAAATAAATGTTGGTTATCCCTGCCAACCTCTTCAGCCTAGGTCCTTATCTCGGCTGAAGAAAAATAAATGTTTGTTATTCCTGCCAACCTCTTCAGCCTAGATCCTTATCTCGGCTGAAGAGAGCTCAACGTTGGTTATTCCTACCAACCTAGAGCCAAGTGTTTGGTTATTCCTGCCAAACTTCTTCAGCCTAGATCCTGATCTCGGCTGAAGAGAGCTCAATGTTGGTTATTCCTGCCAACCTAGAGCCAAGTGTTTGGTTATTCCTGCCAAACTTCTTCAGCTTAGATCCTGATCTCGGCTGAAGAAAGCTCAATGTTGGTAATTCCTGCCAACCTAGAGCCAAGTGTTTGGTTGTTCCTGCTAAACTTCTTCAGCCTAGATCCTGATCTCGGCTGAAAAGAGCTCAATGTTGGTTATTCCTGCCAACCTAGAGCCAAGTGTTTGGTTATTCCTGCCAAACTTCTTCAGCCTAAATCCTGATCTCGGCTGAAGAGAGCTCAATGTTGGTTATTCCTGCCAACCTAGAGCCAAGTGTTTGGTTGTTCCTGCCAAACTTCTTCAGCCTAGATCTTGATCTCGGCTGAAGAGAGCTCAATGTTGGTTATTCCTGCCAATCTAGAGCCAAGTGTTTGGTTATTCTTGCCAAACTTTTTCGGCCTAGATCCTGGTCTCGGCTGAAGAGAGCTCAATGCTGGTTATTCCTACCAACCTAAAGCCAAGTGTTTGGTTGTTCCTGCCAAACTTCTTCAGCCTAGATCTTGATTTCGGCTGAAGAGAGCTCAATGTTGGTTATTCCTGCCAACCTAGAGCCAAGTGTTGGTTATTCTGGCCAGCTCTGCTTCCATTGCCCCTAGCTCACTAAAAATAACTTTTACAGTAGAAAAGAATTATGCTGCAAAGGAAACTACTTGTTTTATTTTAAAAAAGAAAAATTACAAGTACTTTAAAGAAAAGCTAAAAATAAAATAGTTTGAGATTGGTAGTGTTCCATGGCCTAGGAATGGCCCTGTTGTCTCCATCTTCCAAGTGATATGCCCATTTTCCTGCTAATCCAACCACTTTGTATGGTCCTTCCCAGTTGGGTCCCAACTTGCCTTCTCTGGGTACCAAAGTGTTGCCCATTACTTTGTGTAATACCCAATCCCCAATCTTGAATTGCCTTGGATGTACCGTTTTGTTATATTTTCTGGATAACTTCTGCTGGTATGAGGCAATGTGAACTAGAGCTTTTTCCCTTCTTTCTTCTGTAAGGTCGAGTTCCAAGGCTATGGCTTCTCCGTTCAAGTCTGGGTCAAAATTTTCACTTCTAATTGTGGGGAGGCCGACTTCCAGTGGGATTACTGCCTCCATGCCATAGGCTAAGGAAAAGGGCGTTTCTCCAGTTGACCGCCGGAGTGTGGTACGGTAAGTCCATAAAACATGAGGAAGCTCCTCAGCCCACTTGCCTTTTGCTTTCTCTAACCTTTTCTTCAATCCATCTAAGTCGACTTTGTTTGATGCTTTCGCCTGGCCATTTGCTTGGGGGTATGCTGGTGTAGAGTTGTAAAATTCTATCTTGTATTCCTCACAAAAGCCTCTAAAAATTTTGCCATCGAATTGAGTGTCGTTGTCAGATATTAGAGCCTTAGGTATGCCAAATCAGGTGATGATATTCTGCCAGACGAACTTCTTCACATCTTTCTCCTTTATTGATGCGAGTGCTTCTGCCTCCACCCATTTTATGAAGTAGTCTGTTGCTGCAAGAAAGAACTTTCTATTGCTGAGTGCCGTTGGAAGTGGTCCTACTATGTCCAAGCCCCACATTGCGAAGGGCCATGGGCTAGTTAATGGTAGAAGCTCTTTGGCTGGTTGATGTATTTGGTGTGCGAACTTTTGACATTTCTCGCACCTCTTGACATACTTTTCTGAATCTGCTTGCATGTATGGCCACCAATATCCTTGTGAAATTGCTCTGTAGGCCAATGATCTTCCCCCTTGGTGGCTTCCGCATACGCCTTCGTGTATCTCGAACAAGAATGCTTCGACCTTGTTGGGATGAACACATTTTAGGTAAGGTCCTATGAAGGATTTCTTGTACAAGGCCAGTGATGGAGAGAGCCAAAATCGCTGTGACTTTGCTCTTATTTTGTTGGCCTCTTTCTTCTCTTCAGGTAAGACGCCGTCTTTTAAGAATACTATAATGGGATCCATCCATAAAGGGCCTAGTTCGGCACAACATACCTTAGCTACTTCGGGTTCTTCAATGCTTGGTCTTGGTAGGAAGTCGATCAGTAATGGATGTGGGATAGATGTATCTGCCATCGAAGCAAAGCCTGCTAGTTCGTCTGCTCTACTGTTTTCTTTTCGGCCGATCTGCTCTATCTGCACTGCTTCGAATTTCATGATTTCCTTTCTGACTAACTTTTGGTACTTAGCCATTCTCTCATCTTTCGCCTCGTAGTCGCCTGAAATTTGGTTTACTACCAGTTGGGAGTCACTGTAAACCATTAGCTCGGTGGCCTTCATGAAGAGTGTTGATTTTAGGCCTGCTAAAAGCGCTTCATATTCCGCCTCATTGTTTGATGCTGGGAAGCCAAGGTTGACTACTTGTTCCACTATTAGGCCATCTGGTGAGATGAGGACTATGCCAAGTCTTGCACCGTGCCTGTTGGATGCTCCATCCATGAAGAGTTTCCACATCTCTCCAACGAATAGTTTCTAGCAAGTAGATGGATCGGACGATGTTTTGGGATCATAAATGTTACTGGTGTTTTCCTCCAAGTCCATGCCAGCTGTAGGTGTTGTATCTTCACTGTCAAACTGCCTCAAGTCTTTGCTTTTTGATGAGTCCTCACTGGGAATGGCATGGTTCATTCCTTCTTTCTGATCCTCAAGCCTGTGTGGTTTGTAATGTGGCTGGGTATCTTGTAACAGGGGTTGCGCATTTCCTGCGGCACTTTCTATCCCCATTTCGGTTGTACCAGTCAAGTCAACTGGGCAGATATGATGACTTCCTGGTGTGAACTCAGCCACAAAGTCTGCCAGAGCTTGGGCTTTTATTGCGGTTCTGGGTTGAAACTTGACATCGAACTGTCCCAATTCCACTGCCCACTTTAAGATTTGTCCTGAAAAATCTGCTCTCTCAAACAAGGCTTTTAACGGAAACGCTGTTAGGACGTTTATGGTGTGGGCATGTAAGTAATGTGATAACTTCCTTGAGGCAATCATCAAAGCTAAGACCAGCTTTTCCAATGGTAGGTACCTGGTTTCTGCACCCAGTAAGGTTTTTCTAATATAAAAGATAGGCAGGTGTTGGATTCCTTCCGCTCTAACCAACACTGCGCTGACTGCATATTGCGAAACTGCTAAGTACAAGAAGAGCTCTTCTCCCAGTACTGGGGTTACTAGCAACGGCGGAGAGGTCATGTAATTTTTCAAGCTCTCTAGGGCGCGGTCGCATTCTTCATCCCACTCAAATTTGGCCTTCAGTGCTTGAAAGAATGGTCGACATCTGTCTGATGACCGGCTTATGAACCGGTTGAGTGTGACAGCTAGGCTAGTGAGATGCTGCACCTCTTTAACTGTGTTGGGCCTCTCGAGATCCTGGATTGCTTTGATTTGAGAAGGATCTGCTCCTATACCTCGGTTGGTCACCAGAAAGCCTAGGAATTTGCCTGATCCTACGCCGAATGTACACTTAGATGAATTTAGGGGCAACTTGTTCTTCTTTAGAATTTGGAATATCTCATCTAGGTCCCTGAGATGGTCCTTTTCATCCTTGCTTTTGACCACCATGTCATCTATGTAAGCCTCCATTGTTCTGCCTAACAATGGTTCAAACATTCTGATGACCATCCGTTGGAATGTAGCCCCTGCGTTTTTTAGGCCAAAGGGCATGACCTTGTAACAATACAATCCTCTAGGCGTTGTAAATGATGTGACCTCCTGGTCTGGTTCGTACATAGCGATCTGATGGTAACCTCTATACGCATTAAGGAAGCTAAGTCGATTATGTCCTGCCGTCAGCTCTACCAGTTGGTCTATCCGTGGGAGAGGAAAACTGTCCTTTGGGCATGCCTTGTTGACTGTTTTGTAGTCCACACAAACACGCCATTTTCCGTTCTTCTTTGGCATTACAACAATATTGGAGATCCACCTGGGATAGTGCACTTCCCTGATGGCTCCTGCCTCCAGTAAGTTTCCTACTTCTTCCGCCACTATCTGTGTGTGGTGGAGTGCCGATCTGCGAGTGCGTTGTATAATTGGTCTGGCAGTTGAGTGGACATTGAGTTGGTGACAGATGAAGTTTGGGTCAATGCCAGGCATGTCGTATAGTGTCCAGGCAAACATTTCGATGTTAGAAGTTAAGAATTTCATGACCTCTATTCTCTCAGTGCTAGACAACGACAAGCCGAGCAAAAAGAACTTTTCTGGGTTCTTTTCATCTATCCTTACCTTCACCGAGTCTTCCACTGCCTTCAGTTCGGCTGCCTTGCCAACATCTGCAAACAGTTTATTGCTCTCTAGTTCTTCCACCATCTATACAAACCCTTTTGCAACACGGCTTCCATTTACTGTGACGAAACATTGCTTTGACATGATTTGGTCTCCTAAGACTTCTTCAATCATGCCGGTTTCGTTAGGGAATCGTAATGCCTGATGGTAGGTTGATGCCACTGAGTGCATGACATGCAACCATGTTCTCCCTAGGATTATGTTGTAAGTGAAAGAGACTTTCAATACCCAGAATTCCACCTGTTTTGTCATGGTTCCTGCCTTGACCGGGAGGATTATCTTGCCCACTGGCCATTTTGGCATTGAATTGAATCCGATTAGGGGAGATGTCGCAGGTGCTAGGTCTTTGTCCTCTAGTTTCAGTTGTTTGAAGGTTTCATAATACGTTATCTCACATGAGCTTTCTTGGTCAATCAAAATCCACTTGATGTCGAAATTCTTGACGCGTAGAGTGACAACCAGTGCATTATTGTGAGGGCAATATATCCTTGCTAAATCTTTGTCTGAAAAAGATATGACATTTGTGGCCTCTGTTCTCCCCTTTTTGATAGCAGGTTGTGCACTTAATACCTCCCTTCTCAGCCTTTTTGATCATCCCCCTGAGCTCACATACCCACTCAAGTTCGAATATCCCATGTATAATGTTAATTACGCCTTGAGGTGGAGCGTCGACCGGCATCCCGTTTGGTTTGTTGTGGTTCTGGGGGGCTGGCTGTGTCCCTCCTTTTATGTACTAGTCCAGGTGCCCAGCTGCCACTAACTCCTCCAGATGTTGCCTCAACAGCATGTAATTTTCAGTGCGGTGCCCCTTTTCATCTTGGAAGGTGCACCGGGACCTCTTGTCATAGTTTTTTTGTGCTTCTCCTAACTTAGCTGGCCACCGGACGAAAGGTTCATTGCGTATCTCACTAAAAATCCAGTATATAGGTTTATTGAACACTGTGGTAATGGCAATGCGAACTCTTAATCGCCTTTTGTCTGGGTCCTCTCTGTTGGCCTGCCTGCCTCGCCCATTCCTGCTTGGTTGTTCTACCGCGTTGACTTTTGCTGTAGTTTTTTTATCTGGTATTGCTATTGTGCCAGATTTTGCTTTAGCACGGGCGCTATCTTCCTCTACGCGAATATATTGGTGCACTCTCTCCATTAGGGCCTCCATCGTGAGGGGTGGCGTCATAGTAATTGAGTCCCTCAATTTGTTTCCGACTGGTAGACCCCTTTTGTATTGTGCGATGGCGAGATTTGTAGGGCAATCCCCTATCTGGTTAAAAGTCTCCCAATATCGACTATTGTAAGACCTTAATGTCTCATTTTCACCCATGTCAATGGAGAGTAGCTGATCAATTTCTACCGGAGTCTTGGTATTTGTTTTGAATCTAGTGACGAACGCCTCTGCCAATTGTGCCCATGAGGCGATGCTGCCTTCTGGTAGCCTTTCGAACCAGGTTAGACCTAGGTCGCCAAGGCTAGATGGGAACAGGATACACATCAGGGCCTCGTTTCGCCGGTATACTACCATAACCTGGCGAAAGTGGCTTAAGTGCATGTAGGGGTCTGTCTTCCCCTTATAGGTAGTGAATTTGGGCTGGTGGAAGCCTGAAGGTAGTGGTGCGTTCTCTATTGCCGGAACGAACGGCGAGCTCTGTAACCTTGCTAATACTTTGTTCGCTGGTTCGTAAACAAGGTGCGGCATTGACATTCCTACCTCGACACTCCCATGTGTCCTAGGGGTCAATCGTTGTAGTGCTGAAACTCTGCGTGGGTCGCGAGCCCTGATGTCCTCCTTCCATCGGGCCCTTTCTTCAAGTATTGTTCACAAGTCAGATGATCTGGGCAACTCCGTGTGCCTAGATGTCGTTTGGTGCGTGTGCGAGGGCCGATAGGTGCTTCCCTCAGTACACGACCTCTCAGTTCTCGTTCTCTCAGACCTGGAATAACGAGTCCTGGAAGTCCTCGATTGAGTGTCGCCTATTTTAAGGCTCCTTCTTTCTGCTTGTGATGGTGTGACCTGCCTGTCACGATCTTCTTAGTGGCGAGAGGGCGTGTTGCCTTTGCGCTTCTCTTCTGTCGCCATTCATTTTCCCTTCATCTGGCGCTTCATTGTCTTCATGTCTGTCGCCATCTTCTTGATTAATTCATCTTGTTCCTTAACGTGATCCTCTAGAACTTGAGGGTCCAACCTTCTTCTCTGTCTTTCGGGACTTTGAGAGTGACGGGGGCTAGTGCCCCGTCTTTCCCTCGCGTCCCTCCGGGAGTTTCGTCGCTGGTGTTCTAAATCCGCCATAGGTGGGATGGAAAGTAAACCTTCGCGCCTCCTACCCCCCTCCGAGGTTTGCCCATCAACAGCAGATTGTGGCAAGTCTTCATCGTGCGTCATTGCTTTCCACTAGAGAGGAGAACTTGATCAAGAGGTTTTGTTCTTTGTCCACTTCCCACAGACAGCGCCAATTGTACGAGCACGAAATAATCTTCTCGTATAATCCTATTGATCAAGTTTGTGCTTCTCCAAACGTCGTCACTTTATTCCCTGAAAACACAAACGTGAGCTAGCCAGCGGGTGTATGCCGGATACCTCTCCGATGCCTAAGTCAGCAAAATAGACAAATAGACAAAAGCTCTGTGTGTTCGAGAATCAAAGTTGTGATACCTGTACATAGGTTCTGTTGTCAGCTTTTATAGTTTTTGCGTGGCACAATCCTACTAGGACTCTTATTCCTCAATGTAGAGTCCTCCTAGGAATCACACTCCTGAAAGATAATACTTATCCTTCAATACCTTCCTCACTGCTTAAACCAAGTGAGATGGTTTTATCATGGTTGAATAACAGTATGACTGAGCTAACATTAGGCCCTTTAACATACTCAATCTGGTGCTTTCATATACAACGCTTAGCTCGGTCCCTGCTCCCTTATACTTCGGTTTGGCTGTTTAGACCGAGCTAACCGCAGCAGCCCCAATCGAGCTAACAAGGGTGAGATCCAATTTGTGAAGCCCAAACACCTCGGCCCATAGCTCGGCCCAAACTTTTTTTTGGCCAAGCTTCGTCAGTGTTTAGACCGAGCTACAGCAACTCATACCTCGGTCCGACGTGCGGCTCAGTTTCCAAAGAAGCCTTTAGCTCGGCCCAATTTATTTATAAATTACCCTCTCAAGTATTATGATGAATTAGGTTGGGTATATTGGATTCAAATAATTACTTATCGAATTTGTCATAATCAAATTGGATTCGAATTTGGATTGCTTTATAGTCATATCAGAGCGGAATACAATCTGTTCACAGGCCTAGCAAATATAATTTTATCTAATTTTACAGGTGAACGTGTGTATTTTAACAAAAAAAATAAAAATAAATTATACTCTCCGTTAGTGTCCATCCTGCACGGATATACTAATGTACATGGTACATAAGAAATATATCACATACAATAATATGGGAAGGTTATAAATAAATTAATGCTAAATTCTGGGGTTTTGCTTAACAGATTATGGGTTTCATTTTGGGTTCATAAATATTTTATGCCATTGGTGTTTTTTTTTTTTTTGTGTCACTTTTCGAATTTTCCATTTTTGTGAATACTAATAAGTGATTCTTTATTTAAAAAAAATAAATGAAGGAGATAATAAACATAAATAATATCTTGTGCAAAAATGGGAAAATTACTGTTCATTTAGAAAAAAAAAAAGGAGTTACATATCACCGGTAAAATTTATGAATATTAATAATTAAAATTCTAAATGTTTTCATGTATCTGAAAATATTTTTTTAAAAATTCACTGATTTATAATTCTCCCATAAAAATTCTTGTTGATATAATAATCGTCTTCTCTATTTTATACTCGTAATTTGCTTATACTCACAAACTTAAAGTTAAGAATGCGTATGTAATAATATTCATGCACATAAGAAATTTAAGCAGAAGTGAATTAAAATGTAACTTAAATATATTTTGGGTACGATTACACTTGAAATAAAGATAGATCACAATTTTATTTTTATTTTTTTATGTAATTTTTTTGTCCACATAATATTACTAATGTTGGGTGCATCACATTAGGCCAAGTCAGAGGAACCCAACCCATGAAATTGTTGTCCAAGCTCGGTTATGCTTCATGGGTTTTTTCCTAAGGGCGAAAAATCTTAGGCCCAACTCTTATGTCTAGAGGAGCCAAAATGTTTGCATAATTTTTTATTTTATTTTATTTTAAATATTGGTATATTACTAACAAAAGATAATTTATTACCTAAAGGTTGTCAAAAAAGTAATTTATGAGGAAAACAAGTAAATAAATCTAACAACAAATTTAAAAAATTCTTTTCAAAAGTTTTGAACTATTAACGAAGTCATTTTATTGGTTGATAATATTTAGTAAATAAAAAGCATATATACGACTTTGATTTTTAAATTAAAATAAATCAAAACAAAACACAAAGAAGTAGCATGTGAAATAGTTAGAAATCATTTAATAAAATAGAGAGTTGGTAAAATAATTTAACCTACACCTGTGATCCAAACTTATATCCAATAAAACAATATTTATTGGGGCCAAAATTATATATTCCTATATAATTTTGAATAAAAGTTAGTTTTAGAAGTAAAATATAAAAAATGAAAAGTGAATGGTCAAAATGAAAAAAAAAAAAACAAAATTTTTAGGCCAAAGTAAAAAATAATAATAAAACATAAAAGGAAAAAAAGTGTTCATTAAATATATATATATATATATATATTTGACATATCAGATTGGCGAGCTGGCTAATGGATTGCCTCTCGCATGTCAACGACTCGGGCTTCAACACCTACCTCCAACCTAAGACTCATCCAGACTAATTATTCAAGCCGCGCCAAGCGACGAGCTTGAACCAGGCAAGCCTAAAGCGGATGGACTCCCAATATGGAGCCTTTAATACATTTTTTTTTTTAAAAAATGTGACCAAAAGATTATATATATATGGCAACTCCCATATATAAATATATATATATTGACAGTGCTTATTAAAATTTACTTTAATATATCACATGGTTTACAATAAAATAAAATAAAAAGTTACGTGTGAATCTTAGTAGTTAGATTTATTGTTTAATAGGTTTTATAATAATTAATGGTATTTTTATCAAAAATTATTAAAAAAAAGTTATTAACTGTTAATTTTTAGTAACAGTTTAAAATTTTGTCATAAAAAATGTCATTAATTATAAGTTTTAGTGATAATTTAAAAAAATCATCACAAAAAAATTACTAATTTTTAAATTTCAGTGACAGCTTGAAAATGTGTCACAGAAAAATATCACTAATTATAAGTTTTAGCGACAATTTATAAAAACCGTGACAAAAAAATTTGCTAATTGTCAACTTTTAACGACATGCAAAAAATTGTCACAAAAAATTATTTTTAACGACAATTTTACTATGATTTATTTTTAATAGGACTTGATGAAAATTAAATCCAACTATTATTAATAGTTTATCAAAAAAAATTATCAAAATAATCCGAACTCAAGTACTAAATAAAAAATAAATAAATTGTAATAAAATATTATTTAAATATCACTACTCTCACATTTTTAACTATAAAATTGCTAATAAAGCTTGCATAATCTAACTTATTAACTTAATCATTTTTAATGGATAAAATTATTAATTCATTCCATTTTTCTTGGGATATAGTTGACAAATGGTAATATTTAAAAACTTTAAATTCAAAAAGTCTCTTTTTTCATAAATAATTGTAAATAGTATAATTAATTGTATTATATACATAATCCATGCATTTGAATTCACAATATCAATCGATTTTTTTGATTTATTTTAGATAAAAATAATTATTCACTAGTTTTAAATAATTTACCACATCAATTATCTATTAGCTTTGATTTTTTACCAAATTTATGGGGACCTTTCAAATTTAGTTAATTTTTTTATTGTTTTTTTTTTTTCCTGTTTTTTTGTGGATGAATATAATAAGTAAAAAATGTTGAGACCTTTATTTTTACTCATTTTTCAGAGGCCAAAACTGTGGCATTGCCCACTTTGGGCCAAAACCGGTCCACAGAGATGGATTCACGGAATTTTATCGAATTCCTTTCATTTTTTTGTTTTTTTTTTTTTGGGACTAATAAAATAATAAGTAAAAAATTTCGGTACCGTGTATTTTTTTTTACTTATTTTTCAGAGGCCCAATGCCAAAATCTCGAGATTTTTTTTTCTTACTTATTTTTCAGTGGTCCAAAGCGATGGCATTGCTCTCTTTGGGCCGAAGCCAGCCCAGAGAGAGAGAGAGAGAGGAGCTGACATGACAATTGAATTGAAGCTCCGTTTATTTTCAGAGGTAGAATGAAGGGGATTCATAGTGAGGAAATTGATAGTGAGGGAATTAAATAAAATTGTATTTGTTTTGATGATAGTTGTTAGTGTAGGAATTGTTAAATTATTTTTATATAAAATAATAAAACAAATAAAAAAATATAAAAAATTAAACATTAATATTTAAAAAAAAATTCCCAATATATAAAAAATAAAAAAATTTCTAATCCCCTTACTATTTTTTTAATACTATCTCCACCTCCTCTATCTCAATCCCCCTTCCAACCTCTATCTATATCACCTCCTCCATCCTAATCCCCTCTCACCTATTTAACCCCAAAACAAACAGGCCTGAGAACTGAGAAGATAGAAAGGAAAGGGAACAAAAGCACAAAAAAGGGGATGAAAATAGGCAGCTGGTGTACAATGTATAGTCTAAGGCCCCGTTTGTTTTGGGTTATAGGGAGGGTATTGGGACTAGTAATACCAAGGTATTACTAATGCCCTTGTTTGTTTGGAGAGATAGCCTTGGGACTATTAGTCCCTTGGTATTACTAATACCCTTGGAAGGGGGATTGGTAAGGAGGAGGTAGAGATGGTATTAGAAAATAGTGAGGGGATTAGAAATTTTTTTATTTTTTATATATTGGGAATTTTTTTTAAAATATAATGTTTAATTTTTTATATTTTTTTATTTGTTTTATTATTTTATATAAAAATAATTTAACAATTCATTATTATCAATCCCCTCACTATTAATTCCCTCCATTCTATCTCCCAAAACAAACGGGAAGTAAGTCTATAAAAATGGTGAGACATGGATCGGTCATCTCATCTCCCTGTTGCCCAAACATGGTCTATGTTTGTTTTGCGTGTCTTTGTGGAAAAACACAAGTGTCATTCCAAAGTACTCTTGAGCTATTGTTTCAATAACTTGAATTGAAAATGTCATTGCAAAGCCTTATCTTGCGTGTCTAGTTTATATATTCAGGACTAGTCCATGCCTATGGATTTTTGTACATCTCCATCCGAAAAGATTGAGGGAAAGTGAGACAAAGGAAAAGAAACACAATCACATGCTTTGATTAGCTTGAAAAGGGAAGAAGTAGAATGAATGTTCGTTCAGTTGGATTAAAAAAACTCTCCATGGGCTAAACTTTCTTGAGAAAATTAATTTCATGTGTTCTTTGCAGCAATTACGAACACCCTAGATGAGGTCCAAAGTAAAATTTTATTTAGAGGTTGGTTTTTAATATATATATATATATATTTAAATAAATGTTATGTATAATTTTTTTTTTTCTTTTTGTTGAAAATAACAGTTTATTTACAACCATTATTATTAAAGGGGGGCCTTTAGTTAGTTTTGTTTTTTTTTTTTTTTTTTAACTACATTGGGCATTCATACGAGGAGATTTTTTTTTCTAGACCTTTAGATAATTGAAAGAATTTTTTAGAGAAAATATCAAATTGTGGGGACATAATTTTGAGTTGTTCACGTGGCCTAAGTTGTTGGTCTAAGGTTGCCGAGATATGATGCGATCATACTAAAATTCGAAATATTCAAATAGAGGACAAGAGTTCAAGATAATATCAGACTATCTGTTTGGGTGAGTCCAAGACTATCTATTTGGTTAAGCTTGGACTCTTGAGACTATCTGTTTGGGTGAGTCCAAGACTATCTGTTATTAAGTTTAGAATAAGATCATGCTGATGGAGTAAATTTGAGTTTTTCTTATGTTAATAATTTGGGAGCGTTACAGATAGAGTCAAAGAAAATGTGTAAGTCTTTAAGTTAAAGTAAAAATTTTATGTTATAATTTATTCAAATGTAATTCTCTTAATAATTATAAATTTTTTTATTGATTGATAAAAAAACACCATAAACATTAAGATTTTTTTTTTTTTTAATGATATTGAGTTATTAAAATATGATGTATTAGGGGTAAGCAGTGAATATACCGATTCACCCAAACCGATCGAATCGAACTGATCCACTGCATTTTGAACGGATGCGTGATAACGAGCGGACAGTTGTCATTGATTTTGTTCAATCTGCCTAGTTTTGAACAGATGACGAATTTGAGGTTCCTTTGGCTATAACCAAACCGCTAAACCGCGAGCACCTCTAGTAATTTGTAAGACTTTGTGTTTTCAATTTGTTTAGATATTTTGTTTGTATTTTTAATTGAAAAAGAGTTTAAATATTCTGTTAAAAAAGAGTTTTCAACTTGAATATTTTCAACTTGAATATATTTTTTGAATTGAAAAAAATAAATGTATTATTTATCTATATTTTTTTGTTTTTAAATCTAACTGTAAAAATAACAAATAAAAAAAGATGATATATGCTGGTGGTTTGAATTGTTTTTATATTTTAAGAACTATAGATTGTAATACTTTATATAATATTTTATGTGGATGAGGTATGCTGTGATTGTAGTATGTGGATGAGGTATACAGTAGTTGTAATATTCTAAAATTTTAAAATTTCTTTTTTTGGATGAGGCGTGTAGTGATTGTAATATTTTTTTAAATTATTGACTGTAATATTTTATTTTATTTTTTTTAGGAAGTGCACAAGTTGAATTATGTTGAAAATTTATAAAATTTTAAACTGCCAAACCGATTCGCATCCATCCTCCAATCCGCTCAATCCACATCTGCCGGATTGGCGGACAGATACGAATTGATTTTCTCCAATCTGCCAATCTGGCGGACAGATGGTAAATTGGAGGTTCCGTGGCCACAACCGACCCGCGCCCACCCCTATGTATTGTAGTTTAAACCAAGAATTGTTGAAAAAAAATTTGACTCAAACTAGATTTTCTACACTAATTTTTAATATTTAATTCAATATTAGAACCTTCAAACTAGATCATACCGGTCACGAACCGATAAAGACAATTTTTAATGATTAGGTGAAGGTCAGATTAGCATAAATATTGAGTCGAGTAGCTTTTAGGTTACTTCTAATGTTTAGTTCAACACTACAAGTCAATCATAATCCATTTTTACGTAAGAGTTATGACATTCAATAATTTACAATTTTGAGTAGACAAATTTTTAGGCTTTACAAAATAAGAAAAAAATTAGTATATTAACAAATGTAATTTACTACTATCATATGGTAAATTAAAATTTTGAAACTTATAAAACAAAATGCGTTTATATTTGATAGTAAATATAATTTTTGTAATTTATTCTTTAATTTTTACCAATTAAATTATGACATACAATTTTTTTATTAAGAACTTAGAACACATAATTAATGATATCAAAATAAAAACCATCTATTATATGTAACTCTGATGAAAATAAATAAAATTTAATTGATTATAAGTCATTTTTACAACATAATTTAACTAAATTTTATATTATTATTTTAATTTAGAAACTAATTTTTGATTATTTATTTATACCCGTGCATAGCATGGATAATATGCTAGTTCTTTTTGTAACACATCACATATTATAAAATATCATTACATTAATTGAAGTTGACTTCATTGTGATCTTATGTCAGACATCATATTTGTAGAAGTGATTTACATACTGTGTAGAGTCAAATTTGATATTGATTGATTAAAATAATAAAACTCACTTTTTGTTTTGTTAAGGTTTTAGAAGATAAATTGACAAATGTCAAATGATAAATAGTGTATAGTATTATTTTAGAGTGGTGCTACATCCTTTAATATATCACCTCTATTTTGACATCTAATGAGGTGGAAGATATATATATATATATATATATATATGTGAAGGATGAAGAATGTGGGGTAGGCTTATTTCACATAATTAGGGGTGAATTAGAGTTGCTCAATTAGAACTCCCAAGCATTTTTCATTATTTTAAAGAATAATGATTCATCGAAAATGATTGTGTATATTTAAAGCACCTACTGATATTTCTTGAATAATTTTTAAATAAAAATTATAAATTTAGAATATTACTGATAATGCACATTTATGAGCTTTGCTAGAAAAGACATGCAAAAATAATTTGGTTGGAATTAAAAAATTACGGTTATTATGATGTGTTACATGATTAATTAGAACCCCTTTGAGAATTAAAATTATTAAGGTTATAAAGATTTTGTGCCTGATTCGAGGATACTATTTATGATTTGAATTTGTAATTTTCTATGCATCAATGTAAATAACTCTTATGATTTTACTGATATAAGCATAAATCTTACCTTTGAGTTAACTCATCTTAAATATTTTTTCATGTAATAAAATACTTAAATATTATCATATAAAAATATTATAATAGATCATAATCAAATACCACTTGAAACATAATTAAAAACTTGATACACCACTTTAGACATAACTAAAAATATAAAAAATTAGCAAAAACCTTTTCGATTAATAACTAAAATAATACACTATGAGTTATAACCGAGTCATAATTTGTATATTATAGAATTTTTCTTTGGAAAAAAATATTTTGATACAAGTGAAATTCATGATTTTTGATAAATTTGATTAACACCAATGAGGTTTTGATTAAAGGTTGAGAATACACAAATTTTTTTTTTAAAACTTTGAAAGAAATTGTTTTTATGAATTTTTACATAGAATCACACACAATAACAAAAATTTTCATCAGTCATTAGCAAATTTATTTGTGTTTGACTTTCAATTATTAAAATTTTTCTACACATAAAATATTAAGATTCAAAATTAATTTTCTATTTTAAAAATAAATTTACGGACATCACACGTAAATTAAAAAAATAAACAATTAATTTTTTTTTAAATTGGAGTCACTAAATATTTGCCTGACTGTTAATTTTAGGGTAAACTACCAATAGGTCCTATTTTGGAGACTTATTACCCAATAGGTCCTACTTTGGAGACTTATTACCCATTAAGTCCTATTGATAAATTTATTAAGTGATAAAGATAAATTTATCAGTCTTTTATTTTTATGAATAAATTTATAGTAATAAATTTATCAGTCTTTTTGTTTTTATGAATAAATTTTTAGTGATAAATTTATCACTTTTTATAGTGTTAAATTTATTAGTTAGGAACTGTAGGTAAATAAGTCTAGTTAATAGGACTAATTGATAAATACCCCTTAATTTTAAGGATGCGAAATTAGTTGTGCGCAAATTGAACTTGCCATAATAAAAATAAAATTTTAAATCAAGAGGTTAACATGATAAATGAGATACTACTTTATTAAACGTGATGTCTAAATTCAAATTTTATCACTATAAATCTTAATTTTTGATTATATTTTAATTTTAAATAATGAATATCAATCACAATTAAATAATGAGGAACAAAACGACACCACGATTTAATATGAAAAAAATCACAATTTGAGTACCTCCAATTGTAATAAAAAATTATGGGTCAAAACCACAAAACAATCTATTAAGAAGACAAAAAAGAATTACACATATGTACCCTCAATTACCTAACGAATTCACGCCCAAATTGAACTGACATTAATGTGCCTCTTCCACCACCGTTTTCACCTTAGAATTGTCTTGCCCAATGTTGAATTTACAACACTGATGTTAAATCCACGACGATGAATCACTTCGAAATCTACCAAAGCTTTAGGCCCAAGCTTTCTGGAATCGACCGAAGAACACCTCTATATTTTGTGAATAAAAGAATAAAGATAAACAGCTTGATAACGTCAATATGAAACTCGTAGATCCACCAATCACTTTCAAATCATTAAGGAAATACTTATAAAAATTAGCCTTCAATATAGAAAATCTTAGTAGCTCTGCTTTCCCAGAATTTGAACGGCTCAAACCTTAAAAATAACAAACGGCGCACTTTATAATAAACAGGATTGCGAAGACCGCTCAAACTCACATTTCACCGCTCGAACAGTATGAGTAAAGATAATGTAAAACATATAAGCCAATTGCTCGAGATACTAGATGTTCCTATTCATTGCTCAAGCACAAAAATGACAACTCGAGCGGTTGGACCCCACCATGAAGTGCTGCCCCTAGACCCCTGCGAGTTGACCAGGCAACTTGATCCTCATACAAAGTCAGCAAAGTGACAAATATGAAAACCTCCGGATCACAAATTCCTCTGTATAAGCATAATTTGAATTGGATTCACATCTAAAGACTCACATCCTCACTAAAACAAAATAACGAATAAAAAAATATTTTGTCAAACATGATTGTCAATTATAAAAACTTAACAAATGTAACTTTTTTTCCTTTTATTTTTTTCAACCAATTGTTTGAAAAAAAGGAAAAATACAGTCTAGTGCATTCTCTGAACAAAAATTACATCGTTGAAAAAATTATGATTTTAATTATTACTATTGATAATTTTTTTTTATTAATCTATAATTATTTTTGTAAAAACAATCACTATGATTGGTTCCATTTTTTTGAAATTGTTTTCCAAAAAGAGAATTGAAAACTATTTTGAAAAGAATCATTGTTTGGTTTTCAACAAAATGGATCATTGCAATTTCAAGTTTCACTCCAATTTAAGGACCGAGACTAAAAAAAAAAAAAAAATTATCACATCAAAAAATACGCTCATCTTAGTGTTCTATATATATATATATATATATATATGTACGTGCTATTTATATATAAAAACATAATTTGGTATGTACCCACTTATGTTATGCAGAAAATTTATTTACAAATTCACAATTACAAAAATTAGGCCTTGTTTGGTTTGTTTTTCAGAAAAAATTTTGGAAAAAATTATCTGCAAACAAATTTTCAAGAGAAAGCAAACCAAACAAATTTTTCAAAAAAAAATCTCAAAATTTTGCTTGGTTACCTACTTTTCAAAATCACTCACTCTCTCTCTCTCTCTCTCTCTCT
This sequence comes from Camellia japonica, assembly GCA_030407325.1. Taxonomy (NCBI): domain Eukaryota; kingdom Viridiplantae; phylum Streptophyta; class Magnoliopsida; order Ericales; family Theaceae; genus Camellia; species Camellia japonica. The sequence goes on from JAPPVO010000016.1 coordinate 56,902,115, forward strand.
CTCTCTCTCGTACACATCAAATCAATCACTTTTTTTCTTTTTCCAAAACAATTTTTCAAAATCATTTCTGAAAAAAGGCAAACCAAATAAGTTTTCGTACTTTTTATCTCAAAAACTACTCTACAAACACAAACCAAACACAATTTTTGCAAATTTATTTACAAATTTTCGAAAAACATAAATTTATTTACAAATTTGCCGAAAATGTAATTTTGTACAAATCTTCGGAAACGTAAATTTATGTACAAATTTTCAAAAAACGTAATTTTTTGAAAATGCCCAATTTTTGTAAAATTGGCATATTAAAAAATTGTGAATTTATTTACAAAATTGTAAATTTGTTTACAAATTTATTTACAAAATTGTAAAAGAGAGTGGGCTAGATACATTGTCCAATTAAAAAAAAAAAAGACATTTGTCAAATCAAAACCAAGATTTGAATACCTTATCTCAATTTCAAAATAATCAAACAAAAATTTCAAAATTTTCAAAAAAATGGATTTGGAAAAAAAGAACCAAACATGATGAATGTAATTGGGGATATTACTTTTTAATGGTAATAGAGAAAATATATTACAAAATTATAAAAGGAATTATTATTTTAATTATTAATATTTATAAAATTTATTATTTAATTTTAATTTTTTTAAAAAAATATCATCCGGACTGTAATTTTTCCTAAACAAAACCAATTCGATCCAGTTGTTTCTGGCGCAGGTGATAGTGTATGAGTGGATTTGGGACAAGTGGGTGTGGAAAATTCAGGACATGTCGGATGGGACCCGCAACGGAAATTCATGATGATGGCGATAGAGACAACGAGAGCGATGGAGGAAAATGTTATAGGTTTTAAATTTTTTATTAAATAAATAATTAAATATCTCACATATATATATATATGATTTATAAAATTGTGAATCTTACATTTTTATGAGATATTTAGTTATTTATTTGATAAAAAATTTAATATTCTTGACATTACCCAATAAAACATCACGGATGGACGAGACTTGACGTTCTCTAGAGTCTAATTGGGCGGGTACAACCCGACGACTCGAATTTAATTTTATTTTTTTAGGCTTGATTTGGCATGTTTAAAAAAAATCAAAAAGTTAAGAGTTACTATTATATTTAAGTCACATCATTTCTCTAACATATCATTTCAAACCAACCCAAACCCAAATTCAACTCATATTTTATAAAAAGTCAAAATGTGCACTTATTTAGATCATCTCAAACAATCCCAATTTGATATGAATTTGAATAAAAAAAAAAATTAAATTAAATTTGAACGGACTTAAATAAATATATCAAATAATTTGAGCAATTTAAAACCTAAATTATATATATAAATATTTAATATAAATATATAAATTATTAATCATTAAATTATATTAAAGTAATTTAGATCATTAAATCATACTGAATTTATATTATATACATAAGTAATACAATAAAAATTTTATATTTTTTATTCTCACTAATAAATTGTAAAAACTACCATAGCGATATCTCTCTTATATTATATAAATTTTTAGTTTTTCTATTATTAATGATTTTCTAAAAAAATGTAAAAACAACATAATTTTAACAAAATAAAATTTTAGCTGAAAAAAGAAGAAGATATTTATGTGCAATTCGGACGATTCAGATTTAATTCGGGTTTAATTCGGGTTAGGCTTAGACAGACAATCACGGATTATAATTCGGGTCTGGGCAAATCTTAGTATAACTTGAGCTGAATTTGAACAAATTCTCAACCCAACCAATCTCAACCAAGTTGCACCCCCCTAATTAAAAAAATAAAAAACCTACTTTTTATATTAGTTACCATGTTTGGTTTGAGATTTTGCAAATTTTTAATTTGTACTTTTGTATTTTTAATAATTTTTAAAAATATTTTAATCATTTTAAATTTTTTTTATATGTACTTGATTTTGATATACTTTTTATAAAATTTAGAGAAAATTAATGACAAATCCAATCTACGGAGGAGGGTACAAAGATTTAGGTCTCATAAGTTTTTTTTTTTTTTTTTTTTTTTTTTTTTGGGCAGGGGGGGTGAGAAGTACACTCTTTGTAAAATATTATGGTGAAAAGCACATTTTGTTATTTTGGAAGACATTTTATTTTCAAATTTACCTCAACATATCTATTGAAATCTTTTTTTATCTGTTGAATTTTTTTAACTTGTTTTTTTTATTATCTATTGAATATTTGTTTAAATCTTTTTTATCTGTTGAATTTTCAAACCTTTTTTTTCTTATCTGTGAACATATCTTTTCAGATTTTAGCCATTTTGAATAGATATGAGCCTTTTGAAGATAAGAGAGAGTGATCTATTCAAATTTTCTCTCTTTTTTTTTGATTTTTTTTTGATTTGTTTAAATCCAACACAAAGAGATCTATGTTGAGCCATTTCAAATCTAACATAATTCCTAACACTGATTGCTGAACTTGCTCAGCTTCAATCAAACAAAGGCATTCCATCTAAATTAGAAGACAATAGATAATGGATATAGAAATGGACCGAACTTGTAAAATACACACAAGTATTATGAACCTACAACAACATTAGTTGAAGCCGAAGTCAAAACCTAACCATCTGGTAGCTCACATTCCTTTGTAGTCTCTATGTCGCTTTCATCTTTTCTTGACTAACACCCTCACTACCGTGTCGCCACCGTCGTTGACTACAGTGACGAGAGCGCCTTTGCTGTCGAAAACTACCTCTACCTTGGCGATGTTGTGATCCTCTTCCTCGTCTGTCTTACTTTCGTCTTTACAACGCCAATTGGGGCATCATCGACGTCAATCCCAACAACTCCTCCCAAAAGTCTCAACAAAAACTCGAAGACGACTTTAACGAGCTCCAAGGTCTTTGATTTCTTTTAGCATCTTGTCGAAGCTTAGATTCCATTCAAGATTTATATAGTCAAGGACTACGATATGAATGAGAGATTCAGAGAGAGATGGAGATGAAAAAGGGAGCAGATTTGAGGGAAGGGGGTGGTGCAAAACCGTAACCCTAGGACAAGTCCTGCAAAGAGAAATAATGGTTAATTTGAACAGATAGAGAGAGAGAGAGATGAGGGGTTTGATTATAGAGTGTTCAACAAACACGCATAGATTATGGGTAGTTTGGTCTTTCTGCAAAAGCATGTCCTTATGGACGGGGTCTTTTGGGAACAATGGTAAAAAGTCAGTTTTTTGGTTTTTTAACTTTTTTAGCCCAAAAAATCAGTTTTTTTATACAAAATAACCTAGTTTTTTGCCAAAAAAGCCACTAAAAAAGTTAAAAAATCAAAAAGTCAATTTTTTATCAACTTCCCAAAACACCACGCATAATATTTTCGCACTTGGACCTTTGAGCAAAAGAAATTTAAATTTGAATTTATAACCAGAATACCCTAAAATTTATATAAAAATCTTTTAAAAAATTCATTCAATATAACAAAATATGATAATTTACTGAATATTATACTTTTTAATTTTGGTTACGTATATCTAAAAAATAAAAAAATTTACATAAAATATTAAAACAATACTAAAAACAAAAAATATATATATAAAAGAAAGAAAAATAATTTGTCCCCCTAAAAATACCCCCCTAATCCCCCTAATGCTCAAAACGACGTCGTTTTAAGCATTTTTTTTTATTACAATTTTCGAGGGATTAAGGGACCCTAAATTCGGGGGATCTAGCACGGCTAAAAGAAAATCAATTTTCTCAAAAGACCAAACAATGGTATTTTCTTACGACGAAAATCCAAACGTTTGACTTTTTGACCCTTTCATAGACACTCCAACACTCCACGATCTCTTCCCCCCGATTGGCTTCGTACGGTCACTTGTTTGGGCCGTATGCCCTTATTTTGTGCCCAACCACACATTTTGTTTTCTTATGTTTTGTTTGTTTGTTTGTTATTTTTTATAAAAAAAAATATTATTTTGTTCATCAAATTATTACTCAAAAATTAATTTAACTTATATTATTTTAATAATATCAATTTTATATTTAAATCTTTTGATTTTGAATCAATTTTATCTTACTGTCAATTGTTGTTGATGATCAAATGAAAGTTGTTGATATGACATCCAAACTTTTGAAATTTTATTTTACCCCAAACTATCTCCAAAATATTAATTAGACCTATGAACAAAATAAAATTTGACAGTCTAATTGATATTTTAGAGATAATTTGGGAAGTAAAATTAAATTTCAAATGAAATTTCGGTACCACATTACTTTCGTTTGAGTATATACAGTGGAACGATAGTGGTAAAATTAATTCAAAACTAAATAGTTTAGATATAAAATTGATATTACTAAAAATACAAGGGTTGAATTGATTTTGTAGTAATAGTTTGGAGGACAAAATGATAATTCATTTTCTTTTTTTCTTTTATAAATTACACTCACGTTATTTAAAATTTGAAAAAAATACAACAAATTATATAATTTAGACATAATTACATTAAACTCCCTTATAATTTTAATTTATATGACAGTTAGTATATGTCATCAATAATTTGTTAGTTATATAAATGAAAAAAAAAAAGTAAACTAAACTAATCTCATTTGAGGTTTGGAAAAAATAAAGCAAGCTTCACAATTTTAATATAATTACACTAATATTTTTTTTTAGTAAGGTTAAAGAGACCAAAACTAATACGGATAAAATGAAGACAGAAAGATATATAAAGTAAAATATATATTTCAATGTAAAAGAGATGATAACATTATTGTTTCATTTATACAGCTAATAATTTATGATGAAAAGATGGTCAAGTGTAATTATGCTAAACTTGTAATGTTTAATGTATTTTCTTCAAATTTTAGGGGAGGCCAATATAATTTATTCATAAAAAATAATTTTGTCATCTATTTTACACAGAAATATATATACTTTATGTTGTTTATTTTTGTATTTCGTAATATCTGTATTAGTTTTGGTCTATTTAACCTTACTAAGAGTGAAGTTAGTATAAGTAAATCAAAATTGTAAATTGTTTATTGTGATTAAAAATGATTAGATTCAAACTTTTTTCTTATTACTATATTTGTTGCCTCTCAAATCTATAACGCTACATATATACGTGATAAATGCCAAGCTGTAAATTGTTTTTTTGTGCAAATATAGCCTGATTGTTGAGGTTGAAAGATTTAAAATATGTGAATATAGAAAGTGACATCTTGAATAAATACAAAGTTTTATTAGTAATCTTTTTAATTAGCTAGTAATCGCTTTCTTTTGCCGTCTAGAATATGTTTTAGAAAATTGATATTATAAACATTTGACAATATAATTCTATAATTAATAAAATAAAAAAATAAAAAAAATAATCCTGTTAATGTGGACGGAATGCTAAATTAAGTTCTTTGCTCTGCTATGATTCTGCAGCTGCTTTATTTTATTTTATTTTTTAATTTTTAAAGGAAAGAAAGGAAGGAGGGGAGGGAAAATGGATTTGATAGGTTGAATTAAAAAATGAATTTTTACATAAGATATGACTGATTTGTATTGATTCATTGTAAATTTTAGGAGAATTACAAAAATAAAAATAAAAAAAATCAAGATTTTAGCGTTGTAACAAAATAAGTTTTTAATTTTATCAATTTAAGTCTTAAATTTTGATTTGTTTTAAATCTAAATTATTTGTCTAGTTTCGTTGATGAAGATGCTTATTTTAATTATTAAACTTAATGAAAAATATATTTTAGACATTTTATGTATAGTTATATTGAGTTTAATAACTGAAATATTCTTTTTCCTTCGATTTTTACTTAACGAAAATATGTGAATAGTTTAAATTAAAAATAAATCGAAAATTTAGAATTTAAATTAATAAAATAAAAAATTTAGAGTTTATTGTATTATAATACTCAAATTTTTAAATAAAAAAAAATTTGTTGTAATTTTCCCTAAATTTTATTATTTTGTCCCAATTAAACGTGTGCATAATCGAAATCCCCGAATTTGGGTGACTCCTAGGTTAGTTGTGCTTTTTCAGCTATAGTAGCTTAACTAAAAGGGGAAATTAAAGGGCGCAAACCATATCTAACTTATCACAAAATGTGTAATTTTATTATAAAATTTTGTCAAATTAATTATAAAATACGTAATATCTTTATAAATTGGTATAACAAAAAGTGTTGTAATCAATCCATAAATTTTTGTAATATCAATCACAAAATTTTGAACATTTTATTACTATAATTTGTGACGAGATTACACATTTTGTAATTAATGTTACAAAATTTTTTGTTACAGTTACAAATTTTTATGATAGGGTACATATGGTATGCACCCCTAAAAGGATGCACACCATGACATCGTTTGTTTTCAGAGGTAGAATGGAGGAGATTGATAGTGAGAGGATTGTTAGTGAGGGGATTAAGTAAAATTGTGTTTGTTTTGATGATAATTGTCAGTGTAGGAATTGTTAAATTATTTTTATATAAAATAAATATAAAATAATAAAAAAAATAAAAGAAAATACAAAAACATTAAACATTAATATTTTTAAAAAATGCCCAACATGTACAAAATTTAAAATAAAATAAAAAATTTCCAGGAAAAAATAAAACAAATAAAATAATGATTTTTACTTAACATAAAATACAAAAAATTAAATATTAATGTTAAAAAAAAATGCCCGACATGTAAAAAATAAATAAAAATAAAAAATTTCTAGTCCGCCAGACTATTTTTCTAATACCAAGTCCCGGAGGCCCATCCGAATTCCCTTGGAGAGGCCCATCCTAATCTGGAGCTCACTATTAATCCCCTTCCCATCTCTCAAAACAAACACAATATTAGTGGATCCCACTTCACTACCAATCCCAATCCCCCCTCTAACTCTCCAAACAAACGGGACCCATATGATTTCCCAACTAAAAGCTTCTCCTATGGTGTAGTATATATTAAAAAGTGTTTGTTAATTGACAAAAATGATAAAAAGTATGATTTAATTTTGTGCTTAAAGTTGTGTTTAGATAGTAAAAAATACAGTAGTGTTACATTTATACAATTTTTTCCCCACAAATCTCCTTGAATAACATCGCAAGGTTGGCCGAAAGATTTTGAGGGAATAGAAGAATGTAAAAGCATGGGCCATTAATTTGCCTTTTTCTTGCTATGTCATTTGAGAGGGTTTGTGGAGGAGAAATTGTGTGGATGAAACATTTTTCTAAAAAATACAAGTCTACTGTTTAGATTCACTTTATAAATTTAGTGATATGTAAGTGAGATGATTGATTAATAATTAGAGAGTATATAAGAGAGATAAATAGAATATGAAAGTAATAGGATGGTTGATTATTGGATTTGAAAAGTGTGTCTAATTTTTAGGTTAGTGTACGAGCACGAAATAATGTTCTCGTATAATCCTGTTGATCAAGTTTGCGCTCCTCCAAACGTCGTCGCTTTATTCCCTGAAAACACAAACGTGAGCTAGCAGGCGGGTGTGTGCCGAATACCTCTCCGATGCCTAAGTCAGCAAAATAGATTAATAGACAAAAGCTCTGTGTATTCCGAAAATCAAAGTTGTGTTACCTCTATATAGGTTATGTTGTGAGCTTTTATAGTTTTTGCCTGGCACAATCCTAGTAGGGCTCTTATTCCTCTATGTAGAGTCCTCCTAGGAATCACACTCCTGAAAGATAATGTTTATCCTTCAACACCCCCCTCACTGCTTAAACCAAGTGAGATGGTTTTACCTCGGTTGGATGACAGTATGACCGAGCTAACACTAGCCCTTTGTCATACTTAATCCAGTGCTTTCACATGCAACACATAGCTCGGCTCTTTGTTCACTTGTACCTTGGTTTTGTCTATTGAGACCGAGCTAACTATAGCAAGTTTTGACCAAGCTAACAAGAGCAAGGTCCACCATAAGAAGCCCAAATACCTCGGTTTCGAATACTATGACCTAGCTAATTATCATCACTCCGACCGTGGTGACTGTAACCATATTTGGACCGAGCTAACACTAAGGTCCACTCGCTAAGCCCTTTCCACCATGGCCCATAGAACGGCCTATTACTACACCTGGGCCTAGCTCGGTCCTAATGCTCATAAAAACTCCCTCTCAATTGCCCCTTAATTCCATCTACGTAGCATGATTGAGATTACCTTCTTACCAGCCGAGCTAAAAGTTGGCCTTCAACCGAGCTAAATTGATACCGGGCTACTAATTTGTCCGGTCAAAAAACGTCTTTTCAGTCGCTGCATAATTGAATCGCTTACGATTCTTTTGGACACGTGGCAAGCCCTTATTGGTCAAATACAGCTGCCATTGCCGCCTTCGTACCTCGTAAAATTTGAACAATCCCGCCCAAATTCACGCTTTACACAAAAAACTACACTCTTTGAACAAAACATACCACTATTCATCTTCTCTCTCTTTCCCCTCTAAGCCTCCATTTTCCTAAACACTGCATCTGCAAAGCTTGTGCTCCTGCCTGGCATCTTCATCGTTTGGAACTTCATCCTCTTCTTCTAAGACTGTAAGTGACTCAAATCCTCACTTTTTCCGTTATTCTGTGAATATGTATAGTATAGATGTACATACTCTTATATTTTACAAAACACACTCTGTGGTTTTGCTGAAATGGATAAGAACAGTTAGTACCTAAAACCAGACCCTCAAGCCATAGGCTCGTGCTTAAGAATACACCGTCTGGATTCAGAAAACATGAAGTTTGAATCTAGAATCGTGCTGTAACCGAGCTAAAAACCTGTTTAGGCAACTCTAGGCTTAAACACAACCGAACTAGAGAACTCCACCCAATAACCGAGCTAAAATTTTTACACTTCGCCTTAAGTTTCAGCCGGACTAAGAACCTTTCGTTTCATTTAGCCGAGCTAAAGTCCTTCGCTCCAACCGAACTAAGAACGGATAGTATCCCACGTAACCGAGCTAGGCTTACATTTATTTTTGCCTTTATACTTAGCACGGTCCAACGATCTGGGCTTAACACTTTTTATCTCCACTTTGCAGACTCTGACTAGGTTGGCCAGGCATTCCCTTGAACGCTCAACCGAGATACTCAATGTCATCTCCACACCGAACTAGTACTCCGAGCTAATTTATACATAACTTAAGTCCACATGGGAAAATATCGATTCTTAGTAAGCTCACCCGGGACCATAGCTGAGTTCCGAAAGGATTACCAAATTCCAGATGACGTCTATCTTTCCCTAGCCGAACTAGATACCACACCCTGGGGAAAATAAGGTTTTGTTCCATTTACCGTGCTATCCATTGTTGAAGTCGGCCTCCGATTCCCAGTTCAACCACTCCTAAGTGAATTCCTTAGGCAAACTAGAATATGCCCAACCCAACTTAGCACCAATTCATATAGAATAATAAACGGCATCGCCGAGCTAAATCGTCGACTTGGCCTCAACCTCGGTTTAGCTGAGCTTTTTCACCAATATTCACTTGGCCAGAATGAAGATGGCTAGGTATACTATTTAAGAATAAGAAGACGCCGAGAGAAAATAATCAAAAATACATCGGACAAAGATGTAAATGACGATGACTTTTTCTGGGTCTCGAGCAACTTCGAAGACCAGGAAGCCCAGATATCGGGCGACCGAATTAACTGGAATAAGGGAGTAGCCCGTATGAATACCTCGGCTTAGCTTTGTGCGCTCTTTACTCTATTTATAAGTTTTGCACCGTACTAATCGTTGCCTTTTTCCTTTATGCAAACTTGAAACATCTAAAGTCACAGTACCAATACCCCAATCTAGACGCACTACGCGCTGCGCTCCGGTACCGTGATAGAGGTTGGGCCGAGCTACTCAATTTTGAACCGACATATAGATATAACAGTAGGAGGAAGACCAGGGTAACAGACTTCCTCCTGGAACCTTCCCTAGAACCTGATCCATCTCTTCCCCAAATCAACCTTGTTCCTTTAATTGAAGAACAAGAAATGGCAAAGCGCTGCGCTGTCTGAGCCTTGATCACCGAAACAGCTACTTAGGCCGAGGTATCACAAGCCGGCCAAACAAATAAGGCAGTGGTGGCCCTTCCAACGGCCCATGCCTCGTCACCCCGGCCGAGCAAGCGTGCTCGAACATCTGCAACCGAGCCACAACAACTTATCGATGAAGATGACGTCATGTTTCCTCAATCCACCCGGCCGAGCCCAGAACCAGTGCGTTTTGACCAGGCTAGCCCTTCAGAATGGGTGCCAAAGATCACATACAAGAACCGAGCTATTACCAACACTGACTCAGTGGTCGCAGAGAAAGACCATTCGCTGGCTTTTAACCTTGCCAAGAGCGTATGCCTACTAGCCGATATGGAGCACCACGACCATCTCACCGAACTGAAGGCCATTCGCTCGACAACAAAATCGATGGTGCTGGTAAGTTCTTCCTTTGCTTGTCTTTCTAATTTGTACATCTGTTTGCACGGTTTTAACTATAATTGTTATCTCACCTTTTGCAGGCCATGCAGAAGAATCATGTCGCTCATAAGCATGTGTTGGAACTACGTAAAACCACACGGCAGGTCGTGGCAAAGGCCAATGCTAAGTCGGCCGAGCTAGAAGAGTCCAAGCAGAAAATGACCGAGCTACACACCAAAATAGCCCGACTCACCAGACTAGTCAACTCGGCTGAAGCAGATAAGCAGAAGGCTTTAGCTGGGCTGAAAGATCGCTACTTGCACGAGCTTGCCAAGCTTGAGAAAAAGAAGGATACAGAGATCGCCGAGCTGAAGAAGAGCGCGAACGATGCTAAAGACCGTGGCTACAAGGAAGGGGAGGCCACTTACATCCTGCAATGTGAGGCTGCAAAGGACATATTCTTCAAATGCGGATGGAATGCGGCTTTGTCACAGCTCGGTTATGGCCACGAAGCCGAGGTCTTCCAGAATCCTTCTCCACACTTCATTCCGAGTTATATGGCGGACTACGCCAATGCCATTCAACAAAAATTTCTTCAAGTAGAGGAGGAGGAGGAGGCATCTCCAGAGCCCAACGATACCCCAGTTGCTACCAATGATCCCGGTCTCCAAACTACCCATTCAGCTCGGGTGGAGCCATCGGTGTCCATTGCGGTCAATGATGTGGTAGTGGTCGACCTATCTGCCAACACCAGGCTACCGATATGTGAAGCTCGGGTTGACTTGGATGCCGATTTGGATGACCTCTTTGCTTGATCATGTAATTTCTTTTTTTACTTTTTGGAAACAATTTGTAACCGGGCTAAAGTCTCACTTCTTGTAACTATGTTTTGAACCTTGAATGAAATCTTCCTTCTTTTTGCTCGGTTTACTCTATACCTGCATTTATTTTTCAACTATGATTTGCACAAAGTTTAACATTTTCTATTCTGGCCGAGATACTTATCTCGGTCTTGGAACCTTGTAATCTGTTTGGTCACACCTGCCAACTCTCTTCAGCCTAGATCCTTATCTGGGCTGAAGAGGGATGAATGTTGGTTTTTCCTGCCAACCTCTTCAGCCTAGATCCTTATCTCGGCTGAAGAGAGATGAATGTTGGTCACACTTGCCAACTCTCTTCAGCCTAGATCCTTATCTCGGTTTAAGAGGGATAAATGTTGGTTTTTCCTGCCAACCTCTTCAGCCTAGATCCTTATCTCAGCCGAAGAGAGATGAATGTTGGTCACACCTGCCAACTCTCTTCAACCTAGATCCTTATCTCGGCTGAAGAGAGATAAATGTTGGTTTTTCCTACCAACCTCTTCAGCCTAGATCCTGATCTTGACTGAAGAGAAATAAATGTTGGTTATTCCTGCCAACCTCTTCAGCCTAGATCCTGATCTTGGCTGAATAGAGATAAATGTTGGTTTTTTCTGCCAACCTTTTCAGCCTAGATCTTGATCTTGACTGAAGAGAGATAAATGTTGGTTTTTCCTACCAACTTCTTCAGCCTAGATCCTGATCTTGGCTGAAGAGAAATAAATGTTGGTTATTCCTGCCAACCTCTTCAGCCTAAATCCCGATCTTGGCTGAAGAGAGATAAATGTTGGTTTTTCCTGCCAATTTCTTTAGCCTAGATCCTTATCTCGGCTGAAGAGAGCTCAATGTTGGTTATTCCTGCCAATCTAAAGCCAAGTGTTTGGTTATTCCTGCCAAACTTCTTCAGTCTAGATCTTGATCTCGGCTGAAGGGAGCCCAATGTTGGTTATTCCTGCCAACCTAGAGCCAAGTGTTTGGTTATTCCTGCTAAACTTTTTCAGCCTAGATCCTGATCTCAACTGTAGAGAGCTCAAAGTTGGTTATTCCTGCCAACCTAGAGCCAAGTGTTTGGTTATTCCTGCCAAACTTCTTCAGCCTAGATCCTGATCTCGGCTGAAGAGAGCTCAAAGTTGGTTATTCCTGCCAACTTAGAGCAAAGTGTTGGTTATTCCGGCCAACTCTGCTTTTATTGCCCCTAGCTCACTAACTTTTACAGAAGAAAAGAATTATGCTGAAAAGGGAACTACTTGTTTTATTGAAAAAAGAAAAATTACAAGTACTTTAATGAAAAGCTAAAAGTAAAATAGTTTGAGATTGGCAGTGTTCCATGGCCTGGGAATGGCTTTACTGTCTCCATCTTCCAAGTGATATGCCCATTTTCCTACTAAGCCAACCACTTTGTATGGTCCTTCCCAATTAGGCCTTAACTTGCCATCTCCGGGTACCAGAGTGTTTCCCATTACTTTGCGCAGCACCCAATCTCCAATCTTGAATTGCCTCGGATGTACTGTCTTGTTATATTTTCTGGATAACTCTTGCTGGTATGAGGCGATGTGAACCAGTGCTCTCTCTTTTCTCTCTTCTGTAAGGTCGAGTTCTAAGGCTATGGCTTCTCCATTTAAATCTGGGTCAAAATTTTCATTTCTAATAGTAGGGAGGCCTACTTCCAGTGGGATTACTGCTTCCATGCCATAGGCCAAGGAAAAAGGTGTTTCTCCAGTTGACCGCCGAGGTGTGGTACGGTAAGCCCACAAAACATGAGGAAGCTCCTCAGCCTACTTGCCTTTTGCTTTTTCCAGCATTTTCTTCAATCCATCTAAGACGACTTTGTTTGATGCTTTCGCCTGGCCATTTGCTTGGGAGTATGCTGGTGTAGAATTGTAGAATTCTATCTTGTATTCCTCACAAAAGCTTCTAAAAATTTTGCCATCGAACTGAGTGCCGTTGTCAGATATTAAAGCCTTGGGTATGCCGAACCGAGTGATGATATTCTGCCAGACGAACTTCTTCACATCCTTCTCCTTTATTGAGGCGAGTGCTTCTGCTTCCACCCACTTTGTGAAGTAGTCTTTTGCTGCGAGAAAGAACTTTCTGTTGCCAAGTGCCATTGGAAGTGGTCCTACTATGTCCATGCTCCACATTGCGAAGGGCCATAGACTAGTTAATGGTAGAAGCTCTCTAGCTGGCTGATGTATTTGGTGTGCGAACTTTTGGCATTTCTCGCACATCTTGACATATTTTTCTGAATTTGCTTGCATGTATGGCCACCAATATCCTTGTGAAATTGCTCTGTAGGCCAATGATCTTCCTCCTTGGTGGCTTCCGCATACGCCTTCGTGTATCTCGAACAAGAATGCTTCGACCTTGCTGGGATGAACACATTTTAGGTAAGGTCCCGTGAAGGATTTTTTGTACAAGGCCATTGATGGGAAGAGCCAAAATCGCTGTGACTTTGCTCTTATTTTGTTGGCTTCTTTCTTCTCTTCGGGTAAGACGCCGTCTTTTAAGAATACTATAATGGGATCCATCCATGAAGGGCCTAGTTCGGCGCAACATACCTCAGCTACTTTGGGTTCTTCAATGCTTGGTCTTGGTAGGAAATCGATCAGTAATGGATGTGGGATGGATATATCTGCCATCGAAGCAAAGCCTGCTAGTTCGTCTACTCTATTATTTTCTTCTCGATCGATCTGTTCTATCCGTACTACGTCGAATTTCATGATTTCCTTTCTGACTAACTCTTGGTACTTAGCCATCCTCTCATCTTTCGCCTCGTAGTCGCTTGAAATCTGGTTTACTACCAGCTGGGAGTCATTGTAAACCATTAGCTCGGTGCCCTGCATAAAAAGTGCTGATTTTAGGCCTGCTAAAAGCGCTTCATACTCCGCCTTATTGTTTGATGCTGGAAAGCCAAGGTTGATTGCTTATTCCACTATCAGACCATCTGGTGAGATGAGGACTATGCCAAGTCCTGCACCGTGCCTGTTGGATGCTCCATCCATGAAGAGTTTCCACATCTCTCTAACGAATAGCTTCCAGCAAGTAGATGGATCAGATGATGTTTTGGGATCATGAATGTTACCGGTGTTTTCCCCTATGTCCATGCCGACTGTAAGTGTTGTATCTTCATTGTCAGACTGCCTCAAATCTCTGTTTTTTTATGAGTCCTCATTGGGAATGGCTTGGTTTGCCTCTTCCTTCCTTTCTTCAATTCGGTATGCCTTGGGATGTGGCTGGGCATCTTGTTTTAGGGGTTGCGCAGTTCCTGCGGCACTTTCCATCCCCTTTTCAGTTGTGCCAGTCAAGTCAACTGGGCAGATGTGATGACTTCCTGGTGTGAACTCTGCCACAAAGTCTGCCAAAGCTTGGGCTTTTATTGCAGTTCTGGGTTGAAACTTGATATCAAATTGTCCCAATTCCACCACCCATTTCAAGATTCGCTTAGAAAAGTTCGCCCTTTCAAACAAAGCTTTTAATGGAAAAACTGTTAGGACGATTATGGTGTGGGCGTGGAAGTAATGCGACAGCTTCCTTGAGGCCATCATCAAGGTTAAGGCCAGTTTTTCCAATGGTAGGTACCTGGTTTCTGCGCCCAGCAAGGTTTTGCTAACATAAAAGATGGGCAGATGTTGGATTCCTTCCGCTCTGACCAACACTGCGCTGACTGTGTGCTGCGAAACTGCTAGGTATAAAAAGAGCTATTCTCCAGGTACTGGGGTTACTAGCAACGGTGGAGAAGACATGTACTCTTTTAGGCTTTCTAGGGCGTGATCGCATTCTTCATCCCACTTAAACTTGGCCCTCAATGCTTGGAAGAATGGTCGACATCTGTTTGATGACCGACTTATGAACCGGTTGAGTGCGGCAGCTAGGCTAGTGAGATGCTGCACCTCTTTTACTGTGTTGGGCCTCTCTAGATCTTGGATTGTTTTGATCTGGGAAGGGACTGCTTCTTTACCTCGGTTGGTCACCAGAAAGCCTAGGAATTTGCCTGATCCTACGCCGAATGCACACTTGGATGCATTTAGGCGTAACTTGTTCTTCTTCAGAATCTGGAACATTTCACCTAGGTCCCTGAGATGGTCCTTCTCATCCTTGCTTTTGACCACCATGTCATCTATGTAACCCTCCATTGTTCTGCCTAACAATGGTTCAAACATCTTGGTGACCATCCGTTGGAATGTTGCCCCTGCGTTTTTTAGGCCAAATGGCATGACCTTGTAACAATATAATCCTCTAGGCGTTGTAAAGGATGTGACCTCCTGGTCTGGTTCATACATAGCGATCTGATGGTAACCTCTGTACGCATCAAGGAAGCTAAGTCGATTGTGTCCTGCTGTCAGGTCTACCAGTTGGTCTATCTGTGGTAGGGGAAAACTGTCCTTTGGGCATGCCTTGTTGACTGTTTTGTAGTCCACGTAGACACGCCATTTTTCGTTCTTCTTTGGCACTACTACGGTGTTGGAGATCCACCTGGGATAGTGCACTTCTCTGATAGCTCCTGCCTCCAGCAAGTTTCCCACTTCTTCCGCCACTATCTCGGTATGGTGGAGTGCTGATCTGCGAGTGCGCCGTATAATTGGTTTGGTAGTTGGGTGAACGTTCAGTTGGTGACAGATGAAGTTTGGGTCAATGCCAGGCATGTCATACGGCGTCCAGGTGAACACTTCGATGTTAGAGGTTAAGAATTTGATGACCTCTATTCTCTCAGTGCTAGACAAAGATGAGCCGAGCAAAAAGAACTTTTCTGGGTTCTTTTCATCTATCCTTACCTGTACCAAATCTTCCACTGTCTTCTGTTCAGCTGCCTTGCCAACATCCGCAAACAGTTCATTGCTCTCAGGTTCTTCCACTATCTGTACATACCCCTTTGCAGCGCGGCTGCCATTTACTGTGACGAAGCACTGTTTGGACATAATTTGGTCTCCAAAGACCTCTTCAATTACTCCGGCTTCGTTGGGGAACCGCAATACTTGATGGTAAGTTGACGCTACCGAACGCATGGCGTGCAACCATGTCCTCCCCAAGATTATGTTGAAAGTGGAAGGGACTTTTAATACCCAGAATTCCACCTATTTCGTTATGGTTCCTGCCTTGACTGGGAGGATTATCTTGCCCACTGGCCACTCTAGCATTGAGTTGAATCCGATTAGGGGAGATGTTGCAGGTTCCAAGTCTTTGTTCTCCAGTTTCAGTTGTTTGAAGGTTTCGTAATACATTATCTCACATGAACTTCCTTGGTCAATCAAAATCCGTTTGATGTCGAAATTCTTGACATGTAGAGTGACAACCAGTGCATCATTGTGAGGGCAATATATTCTTGCTAAATCTTTTTCTGAAAAAGATATGACATTTGTGGCCTCTGTTCTCCTCTTTTTGATGGCAGGTTGTGCACTTACCTCCCTTAAGTGCTCAGCCTTTTTGATCATCCTCCTAAGCTCACATACCCGCTCAGGTTCGCATATCCCATGTATTACGTTAATCACGCCTTGAGGTGGAGCGTTGACCAGCATCCCGTTTGGGTTGTTGTGGTTCTAGGGGGCTGGCTGTGTTCCTCCTTCTATGTACTAGTCCAGGTGCCCAACAGCCACTAACTCCTCTAAATACTGCCTCAACGGCGTGCAATTTTCAGTGTGATGCCCCTTTTCATCATGGAAGGTGCACCGAGACCTCTCGTCGTAGTTTTTTTGTGCTTCTCCCAACTTAGCTGGCCATCGGACGAAAGGTTCATTACGTATCTCACTGAGAATCCGGTAGATTGGTTTTTTGAACACTGTGGTAATAGCAGTGCGAACTCTTAACCTCCTTTTGTCTGGGTCCTCTCTGTTGGCCCGTCTGCCTCGCCCATTCCTGCTTGGTTGTTCTACCGTGTTGACTTTTGCTATGGTCTTTTTATCTGGCATTGCTGTTGTGCCAGATTTCGCTTTAGCACGGGCGCTATTTTCCTCCACGCGAATATGTTGGTGCACTCTCTCCATTAAGGCCTCCATCGTGAGGGGTGGCGTCATAGTAATTGAGTCCCTTAATTTGTTACCGACTGGCAGGCCCCATTTGTATTGTGCAATGGCGAGGTTTGTAGGGCAATCCCCAATCTGGTTGAAGGTTTCCAAGTAGTGACTGTTGTAGGACCTCAACGTCTCCTTGTCGCCCATGTCAATGGAGAGTAGCTGATCGATCTCCACTGGTGTCTTGGTGTTCGTTCTGAACCTAGTCACAAACGCCTCTGCCAATTGTGCCCATGAGGCAATGATGCCCTCTGGTAGCCTTTTGAACCAAGTTAAACCTAGGTCGCCAAGGCTAGATAGAAATAGGATGCACATTAAAGCCTCGTTTCGCCGGTATACTGCCATAACCTGGTGAAAGTGGCTTAAGTGCATGTAGGGGTCTGTCTTCTCCTTATAAGTGGTGAATTTGGGCTGGTGGAAGCCTGAAGGTAGTTGCGCGTTCTCAATTGCCAGAGCGAACGGCGAGCTCTGTAACCTTGCTAATACTTTGTCTGTTGGTTCGTAAGCAAGGTGCGGCATTGGCATTCCTACCTCGACGCTCCCATGCGTCCGAGGGGCCAACCGCTAAAGGGCTGAAACTCTGTGTGGATCGTGTGCCCTAGTATCCTCCTTCCATCGGGCCCTTTCTTCAAGCACAGTTCGCAAGTCAGATGATCTAGGCAACTCCGTGTGCTTAGATGACGTCTGGTGCGTGTGCGAGGGCCAATAGGTGCTTCCCTCAGTACACGACCTCTTAGTTCTCGTTCTCTCAGACCTGGAGTAACGAGTCCTGGAAGTCCGCGATTGAGTGTCGCCTGTTTTAAGACTCCTACTTTCTACTACTGCGATGGTGTGGTATGCCTACCACGATCTTCCGAGTGGCGAGGGGGCGTGTTGCCTTTGCGCCCCTCTCCTGTCGCCACCCCTTTTCCTTTTATCTGGCGCTTCATTGACTCCATGTCCGCCGCTATCCTCCTTATTAACTTGTCTTGTTCTTTCACGTGATCCTCCAGAACTTGAGGGTCCATCCTCCGCCTCTGTCTTTCAGGACTTTGAGAGTGACAGGGACTGCCACCCCGTCTCCCCCTTGCATCCCTCCGGGGGTTTTGTCGTTGGGATTCTAAATCCGCCATGGGAGGGATAGAAGGCAAACCTTCGCGCCTCCCACCCCCCTCCGGGGTTTGCCCATCAATAGCTGATTGCGGCAAGTCTTCATTGTGCGCCATTGCTTCCAACTAGAGAGGAAAGCTTGATCAAGAGGTTTTGTTCTTTGTGGAATTCCCACAGATGGCGCCAATTGTACGAGCACGAAATAATGTTCTCGTATAATCCTGTTGATCAAGTTTGCACTCCTCCAAACGTCGTCGCTTTATTCCCTGAAAACACAAACGTGAGCTAGCTGGCAGGTGTGTGCCGGATACCTCTCCGATGCCTAAGTCAGCAAAATAGACTAATAGACAAAAGTTCTGTGTATTCCGAAAATCAAAGTTGTGTTACCTTTACATAGGTTATGTTGTGAGCTTTTATAGTTTTTGCCTGGCACAATCCTAGTAGGACTCTTATTCCTCCATGTAGAGCCCTCCTAGGAATTACACTCCTGAAAGATAATGTTTATCCTTTAACACCCCCCTCACTGCTTAAACTAAGTGAGATGGTTTTACCTCGGTTGGATGACAGTATGACCGAGCTAACACTAGCCCTTTGTCATACTTAATCCAGTGCTTTCACATGCAACACATAGCTTGGCTCTTTGTTCACTTGTACCTTGGTTTTGTCTGTTGAGACCGAGCTAACTATAGCAAGCTTTGACCGAGCTAACAAGAGCAAGGTCCACCATAAGAAGCCCAAATACCTCGGTTCCGAATACTATGACTGAGCTAATTATCATCACTCCGACCGTGATGACTGTAACCATATTTGGACCGAGCTAACACTAAGGTCCATTCGCTAAGCCCTTTCCACCATGGACCATAGAACGGCCTATTACTACACCTGGGCCTAGCTCGGCCCTAATGCTCATAAAAACTCCCTCTCAGTTAGAATAACATTACTCTTAGATAATAGATTGGGGTAGAGATTTAGAAAGAGAAAAGAAAATGTGAGGGAAACGGAAGAAAAAATTTAACTTATATTTTATTTTATTCACATTTCTCTTATTATTTATTTTCCTTCTCAAATCCTTTCTGAAATATGTGATTAAAACACAGGCTAAATGTTTTATTTAGGAAATGAATATTTACTTCAATGATGTAACTAAAATGGAGCCCGAGTTTGCTCAATTAATAAACGAATCAAGTTCAAACGAGCTTTAAACTAATTGAACTCAAGCTGTTTATGAATAACTCGATTTATTTGCAATCCTAACCTTCTCTTTTCATTCTCTTTCTCTGTCTTCACCTTGCTAACTAAATAGCCACAGCTAACCAAAAATCGCCACACAACAGCACTGTTGTACTACTATATAGGCCTATTTCGGAGTCCGTGTTGATAATTCAAATCATTCACATTTTAGAGTATATCAAGTAGAACATACCTGTATAAAGTCAAGTTGATCGGACATTATTAATTATTTCATTGAATTGTATTTGTATCTACAAAAATAAATGACAATTGTGATTTGAAGTATAAAATTGAACACAATGTAAGTGAATGGAAGAGTTAACGATATCCAATTAATTTACTTTTTTATAGATATATTTTACTTGATATAATTTAAAATATAAACAGTTTGAATTATCGAAACGAATTCTGAAATAAACCCATATACCTACACAACCGTGGCTGCTGTCGCACAGCGGCACCCATCTCCCAATTAACCCACCTTTAGCATGTGATATCATTTTAGCTAATTAACAAGTGGTTTAACATAATTAGAGGGAAAAAAATGCCCGAAAGTATTGCTAACTAATTTTTGTCAATCAACATACAACACTATCAATGGATTTAACACACCCAGCGGAGATTATGTATTAAAAAAACGTTATACAAAATAACAAGTTTATAAATTTTACTTAATTAATGATGCGACATATGGTGATAAAATTTTGGATATCTAATCACGTCATTAAATGAAATAAAATAATTTTTTAATTAAACTGGACTGATCTGGGCTAGAGATACTTGGATTATCAAGAAAATAAATTCTTAAAATTTATTAATTTGTAGGATGTGTCAATCCTTGTAATATTTCTATTGATAAAAGTTATATGGAATCAAATTGTTAGAATAATTAGAGAGTAGAAAACAGAAAGACAAGATTGGATGAGAATCATATATGGAGATATACCATGGGCCGGTTCTGAAGTTGGAACTTTTAATCACCCACTAGCACTAATTATGCCCTGCATGTATGGACATGAACTATTTATACACATGTATAGTGGGAGAGAGAGAGAATGAGTTGTTAATCGAATCCAAGTCATTTCATATGAAAATTTTCAAGCCCAAGCAACTTTTATTTATTTATTTATTTTTTAAATTTAAGTTGTTTTAAATATAAATTTAAAATGAAGTAGTGCGTTCAATATATAATTTCTAAATAATAAAATTAAACACAAAGTCGTAAGACAATCTTTTTCATCTAAACATTTCACAATTCTATAAAAGAAAATTTTATTTTACCTCATAAATTAATTCAATTTTTATTCTTTTAATAATATTAATTTTATAATTAAATGATTCAATTTTGCAGCAATTTTATCTCACCGTCAATTGCCATTTATAATTAAACAAAAATTTTGATGCGGCACCGAAATTTCATCTAAAATTTCAAACTATCCTCAAAATATCAATTAGACTTTTGAATACAATAAAGTTTTGGGGTCTAATTGATATTTTAAAGAGAATTAAGTGGTAAAATGAAGTTTCAAATGAAATTTCAATGTCTTGTCAACAATTTCCGTTTGATTATAAATGACAACTAACAGCGGAGGTAAAATTAATTCAAAATCAAATAGTTTAGGTATAAAATTGATATTATTAAAAGAATAAGAGTTGAATTGATTTTTAAGTAATAGTTTAAGGGGCAATTTAAACTTAACAAAATTGTCTGACATTGTGAGATTTTTTCACATTTTTACATTGTTTAGGTTTTTTTTTATTTTTTAATCATTGATACAGTGTGAAACGCGAAATAATAATTTTAGATATAAGTCACATATTGGAAACATGACTCCAAATTTAAAACCATATTTTAATAACATAATTTTAGAAATAATTTGAGGTTGAAAAATAAATTAAAAATGATTTGATTTTAAAAAATGTTGAATTAAAAGAACTTAAATTTGGTAAAAACTCGGGAGAGCTTGCTGCTCCACGTGGTGAGGTCATTAGGCCTATTTGATGGTGTTTTTTTTGACAAATTAAAAATTAATAGTTGATAATAAAAAATAGATACTAAACACATATCTCTCTGCATATCTTTTTAACATTTAAATTATTTATACCCTATAAATTATAAGTAGAAACTATATCAAACACTTACATAATAGTTTAAAATAAAATAAAAAAGGCAAATTACATTTTTCACTTACATTTTATCTCCAGTCTTATTTTGTTTCTTAACCTTTTAATTATCTCAGCCACTCACTTAGACTTTGAGTCAAGTAACAATTTAATCTATTAACATCACGTTGTTTCAAAAATTAGTAGAGAGTAAGCACGTGATATAATATTAATTACATTTAAAATCTTTGTGCTTTTATCGAAGTTTCACATTAATGTGTTTACTATAGTCTTTAATAATATTTTTATATTTTTACTAAAATCTCATTTTAGTTCTTATATTTTAGTTTCTCTGCCAATTTTTAAAACAATGTCATTTGACTGAATCCAATTATAATTAACTCAAAATATAATGAGTTGAATGAGACAATTAAAAGATCATAGGGTAAAGTTGTGGTTCCATATAAAGTATAAGAGTACAGCGTAAATTTACCTATAAAAAAATTATAAGCAACACATGAATTGTACAAAAAGTTATTTTGGGAAGTTGACTTTTAACCACTGTTTTTGGTTTGTAACAAAAGTTAAAAGTCGGTTTTTTTTACATTTTTTTCATTTGAGAAGTTGGTTTTTAGTTATTGGTAAAATTTTAATTCTATCATTCATGAGTCAAAATGTGCTACATGAGTGAAGTTGTAAATATTTTAAATTAATGGGGGTAGTTTGATCATTTTATTGTGATTTGACATCATAAACAAATATTAATAAAAAAAGTTAAAAGCAACTTTTTACCAACTTTCTAAATCATTTGTTTAAAAAAGTCAAAAACTTAGCTAAAAGTCAAAAATTTATTTTTTACCATCTTCTCAAAATATGCCAAAATATTCTGTTGTATGGGGTGGGGAAAATGTCTCGTAGCTCAAATTTTGTGGCTCAAAAGTGGCTTAAATGGCCAAAACGACGTCGTTTTGGCCATTTTTATGTTGTTCTGTACTCAAAACGACGTCGTTTTGGCCATTTGAGCCACTTTTAAGCCACAAAATTTGAGTTACGTAGCATGTCGATGGGGTGGTGAAGTTAGGATTCTAGAGGGGAAATTATTTGGTTGTTCTACGGGTAAGTTCAGGTGGTCAATGAAAAATATTTATAAAAAAATAAAAAATATTCGGTGAAATATTAATAAATTCTAAATAGTGATCTTATAAATTGTTTATTTTTTTTTTTCCTCCTTATGGATCTAAAGGTTTTATTTTGGTATGAATTATATAAAAGGCAAAGCATAAATGCGTGTGTATTATGTGTTGAGAGATAAATATAGATTTTCTTATAATGTTAACATTATTCAACAAAACATTTCAAAAAAATTTATTAGTGTAGTTTTCTCAAACGTAACTCTTTAATATAACACTAAAAAACCGTAACATTCTAATGTAATACAATACAAAACTCCTCAAGGACGTAACATTTTAAAAAAAATTTCTTGTGTACTTTTTTTCAAATATCACACTTCAAACAATGTAACGTACAAAAAATTTTTAGTGCATTTTTCTCAAATGTAACAACATAACATTTCAAAAAAAAATTTAGTATATTTTTTTCCAAATATAACACTTAAATATAATACACTAAAAACTTCTGAGTGTACTTTTCGCAAACATAACAACGTAACATTTCAAAAAAAAAAATTAGTGTACTTTTTCTAAACGTAACACTCCAATTAATGTAACACACAAAAAAATTTTAGTATATTTTTTTTAAACGTAACATTTTAAAAAATTCCTTAGTGTACTTTTTTCAAACATAACACTCTAATGTAACACCAGAAAATCACATTACCAGAAATGTAGATTTTTACGTTCGACAACCAACATTTTAGCCACAATCCTCCAAAAAGAAACTTCCAAGCCTCATGTTTTCATTCCCATCTCAAATACGAATAAAAAAATTAGAAAAATAAATTACAAAAGGACATTTACTTAAACTGAAATGATATCAAATCAAATAAATAAAACTTTCTAAAATAAAAATGACTAATTAATTTATAAAAAAACTTTTAAGATTAAATGGATCAACATTATCTCATATGAGATTTATGAATAAATTTTTTAAAAATATTATAGATATTAATAATTAAAATTATATATATTTTAAATTTTTTATAAGTAATTTTTACTGATTTTTCAGATGCAACAATGATTCATCCCACTAAAAACACCACCACTCATAGCACTAATGCATTAAAAAAAATAGAAAAAAAAAATACAACTCTAAAACCAAAACATCACATCATTTCTAACGGGACCCACTACCACCTAATTAGTGAGAGCACTAATTAGTGCTCCCAAACATTTTTCTTTTCAGATGTGTTATTCTCTCATTTTTTTTGTTTTTATTTTTATTTTTATTTTTTTAATCCTAAAGGGCCTGGGATGTGACAGGCAAACAGCCCCCACAAAGCCACGAATATCAATTGGGAATTGCCGGCTACGATTTGACCTACTACACTACTAGAGACTGTTACTCTTGGCCCCTCCAGCTTTTGCCCACTTGCCTAGTTGAATCTGAAATAAAGTTACCTTTATTTATAATGACTTGATGAATTACTTAACATTTTGTTTGACTTTTTAATAACAATCTTAATTTATTTTGAATCAATAAATTGCTTTCTTCCATTCTTATGTCAATGCCTCAGGCAGGTTGGATGATAGGGACGACCGTCACTTTACTTTGAAATGATCATCTTTTTAAATAATAATAAATAAAAAAAATTACAACTAATTTAGGGTTGGTTTAGGATGTTCTAAGAAAATATATTTTTTGATTTATTAGCTTATATGGGTTGGGTTTGATGTGATGTATTAGAGAGATGATGTGATTTAAATAAGATGATGTGACTTAAATAGGATAGTGATTTTTTGACTTTTTGTATTATTTAGTAGATGTCAAACTTGGCCTTAGTGATTGTTTGACCTGTACTAAAATAAGTATATTATTTTATTTAAGTTATAATTATCTTATTTAAGTTATATCATCTCTCTACCACATAACTTTAAACCTAACTCATATTTTACATTTTTTTTTATAAAAAATTAAAAAATATACTAATCTAACACTTCTTAAACAACCCCTTAATAAAAAAAATATAAACATAAAAAGTAATGAGCTTATTTGATATCCATATACGTTGAAGATACAACTTTAAGGGGTTGTTTGGGGTGCCCTAAATAAGTGTACTTTTTATCTTTTTAGACTAAAAAGTTGAGAAAAAATTATGGATGCTTTGGTTAAGTTTTTGACTTTTTATGAAAAAATGTGTATTAAAAAATTGTATAAATAAATGTGTAGGAGAAGATAGGGTAGGAGGCCATACGGATTGGCAGAGGAGCTGGCTGGGTGAGTAGATGAGGAAATATTGTCTCATTCTCGGGCTTTGATTGAATTTTGTTGTTTGGCCCGTGGGGGCCTACCACGAGTCCCATTTTTCTAATCGGAACCGCTCAATGTGTAGAATTCGTCGAGTACTATATGCTTATAAAAATCACGTTGATTGGATATCGATATCTATCTGATCGTGTTAGTTTTTTTTGTTAACTTTTAAATTATATCACCATCTATTTTTATACAAAATTGATTAGATCATGTAGTTAGCGATATTCGATAGATGTGATTTTTTACAGACATATAGTACTAGACGAGTTCTATATATTGAACGGTTCAGATTATCAAAAAGGGATCCATGATGGCCCCCACGGGCCCAACTTTACTATTAAGATTTAGTGAATATTCTAATATAATTTTTTTTTCTCTGACTGAACTCATCATGCCAGTACCATCATTTGGGCTAACTTTTTGATTTGTATTAATATTTGTATATTAATTTTTTAATTTTTTTTTTGGGAATAATAATAACTGTTTAACTTTTTAGGTAATTTTTTGACTTTTTATAAGATTGTCAAACCAACCCTAATATATATATATATATATATTATTTGGTTATAAAGATACGTTGAAAAATCATTTAAAAAAAATATTAGAAATAGTTAGAAAAGTAAATAGATAGACGATTGTGTACAATTAAGGTCTCGTTTGGCAAGTGATTTTTTTAGCTAACAAGTCAAAAAGTTACTAAAAAAGTCAAAAAGCTAACAACCTATACCAAAAAGTCAATTTTTTTTTTATACTTTTTGCACATCTTTTCGTAAAAATTCAAAAAGTCATCCCAAATATACTAATTTTTTTTATATCATATTTTAATCAAAAACTAAAAAATTACTAAAAAAAACCTATTCCCAAACGAGGCGTAAGTAATATTCAAATAAATTGACA
The DNA here is from genome assembly GCA_030407325.1 of Camellia japonica. Lineage (NCBI taxonomy): Eukaryota > Viridiplantae > Streptophyta > Magnoliopsida > Ericales > Theaceae > Camellia > Camellia japonica. The sequence goes on from JAPPVO010000016.1 coordinate 56,928,094, forward strand.
AATAAGTTAGACTTGGATAATCACTGGCCTAGCTACATTATAGCTAAATTTTGGAGACGATAGGAGTTAATTCAATATTTTAACAAATACTTTGTTATCTCATAGGATAAATTAAAAAAGATAGGTGAAATTTTATAATTTGATCAAAATGACCCAACTAAATTATAGAATTGAAAAGAATGTCAAGTTTTAACATCAAATAAGTATTTTTTTTCTTCTAAAATGTCCATTCTTATTAAAAATTTAGTTCAAAACCAATAAAATGGAATGTTTTTAGCTTTTTGCAAGAAAAATTTTGAGTAAATTAATACTCTTCCAATATATTGACTATTAATTGATCCCACTTACAATAAATCTTGACTCCACCACCGGACAGATGTGTCGTTTTAGACTTTTAAGTTAGAGATAATATAATCTTGTACTTAAAATGATTAATCTAATATGATATTATGGTGTGTATAACCAGATCCACACTATTTATTATTATTCAGCTTGATGTCTCACTCTCTCAATTAAATTTTATACCTAAAAATAATTATAAATGATCATCAATTTAAATAGTAAAAATTGATAAATTAAATTTTGAGACGTCATCTTATATTTGATAAATTTTCGAAATTGATTATCATTACAATAGAATGTAGATTTGCCTTACATTGATTGAGAGTAAGATTAGTTTAGAGACTGTTTTAACCTGCAAAAGAAAAATGTTGTGGATCTCAAATATTTTACATAAATGTGTGACTCATATCTCACATTCATATGAGATATTTGATAGAATATTTAAGATCCTTAACATTAATCCCTGCAAAATAAATAAGACCATTATAATGGAATATAGTTTACCCTACTTTTTATTAGTTGAAAGAGGACTTTGTACTTAATGGAGGAACAAAGAATTAGACAGGTGCTAATAAAATAAAATAAAAATTAGATAGGTGTTAATACATTTTAAAGATTTTTACTTTCCCACAATTACTATTTAACAATAATAAAAATTCAAAATTAAAAAAAGAAATAGATTAGCACTTCCAAGTGAAAAGTTTTGGGAAAAGGTGAAAAGTGCAAATCATGACATTGTGGATTAATGGAAAAAGCAATTCAATGGCTGGTGCACAGATAGGATGGTGATCACAAAAATAGATCTCTTATTTACAAAAGCAACGACGTGGGTCTGTGATTTTTTATGCACCTGGCAGACATTGGGAGTAAGTGAATCTAGTGATTGATTTTCATCCCCACTAAGAAGGAAAGAACATCTACCCAATATTTTCTTTATTCAATTATCATCCGATAGTTAATTTAAAATTTAAAAATCATAATCAATGTTAATGATTATTTGTGGAACTATGACTTTTGAATTAATTACTAAATGATGATTGATGAAAAAAGTGTTGAAGAGAATTCACACCGTTGCTAATCGAATTATTAGTTGTTTCTATTTTTTTTTTTTTTAAACAAACAACGAAATTCAAGTTTATTTTATACGGTTTGATAACGTTAAGAGATTATTATTTTTGTTTACATAAAATATTAATATACTAAAATTTATTTTTAGTAAGAGTCAAACAAACACATTTGATACATATGTATGTATTTTAAAATTTTATTGTGAAAATAATTGAAAAAGATAATTGGTTGTGCTTGTCGACAATTAAAAATGATAACTTGAGATAATTGCAAATCACTGAAATTGGTTATTGACTACAGATGAAAGGTGATTGACACAGGCCTAAGATAGTTACAGATCATGGGAGGTGGAGGATAAAGATAATTGTCGATAATCAGCGATAGTGACTAAAGTAGTTGTCGTGGTTTTTAGCAAAAAGTATTGTTGGTATAAAAATTATTTAGAATCATGATATTACTCTAATACTATATCGGTCTCAAATGATATATTTTTGTGAAAAATAATAATAAGAATCCTCAATTTAAAACTTACAATGACATTATTGGGTATTTGGGCATTATATAGTTGAGTTTGTAAGAAATCAAAATTTACACATAACTTGAAGGGACTCAAGATTTTAATATAGAGGAAGCGAACATATATTCTAACAAAAAAAATCCAAAAAGCTTAGAATTTTTTTTATTTTTAATTATGACCTACAACATTAATTTCTATAGACATAACAAATGATACGAAAAATATATAAATAATTTTTTTTTTGTTATCCACATTGAGTTACAAAAGATATCGATTGAAAGATAATTTATTTATTAAAGTCAGACATTTTGAGTTATACTTGACGCTTTTTCATGCCACTAAAAACATTTATAATAGAATTAACACTAAAATTCGAAACAACATTTTTCTCAAAAAATGTAATCTATACTTTGTGACTCTTCGTCCTCTTTCTCTTCTCTACAAGTTAGGACTTAAAATCGACATTAGTTATGATAAATTAATTTATTTTATTATATTTTGTCTAAAACTTTATTTTATATTTGACAAACACATTTCATAAGTATAGAATGGCAACCATTTAAATTTTGAAAATTTAGATGAACAAGCCACTTCAAATTAAAAAAATAAATAAATAAATAAAAATCTAGAAGCACTAGTTTTACTACTAAAGTATAGGTGTTTTTTTTTAAAATCGTAAGGGAACGATCGGTCCATCTAGGTCCATCCGTGCAACCTGACGTATCATTATTTGTAAAATTAAGAGTGACTTTTTAATGATCTCAATTTCTTTTTCTTGTGACATCCACCTTTACACATAAGGGATTATACAAATGAATAATTTGAAATAAAATTTGAATTTTCTATTGATTAGGGTTGGACATTGGTCAAGTTTGAGCTAGGGAAATAAGAAAGTCCCGTGCCAAAGCCTAGACCAACGGGTCTAAAATTCCGTGGCTCGAGCAGTCCGAAATCCTAAAACGACGTCGTTTTGGAATTTTTTTTTTCTCCCTCCCTTTTTTTCATCCTTTGCGACTCTAACACATCATCATCACAGAAGAGAAGAAAGAAGAGAGAAGAAAAAAGAAGAAAGAAGAAGAAGAAGAAGAAGAAAAAGAAATTACAAATCACAGCATCATCATCATCAACATAGCATCAATAACCAACAAATCATCATCAACACAGCACCATCATCATCAACAAATCAAACCCACCCCTCCCCCAACACACAAATCTAGAAAATCAAAAACAGATCTGCAAGCCAAATCGATGAAACACACACACACACGATGGCGACGGAGTAGAAGAGGAAGAGGCGACGACGGCGGCGACGGAGTGGTCTGTTTCGTTTCTCCCTTTCGTTTCTTCCTTTCTCCCTTTCTATCTCTTTCTTCTCTCTCTTTCTCCCTCTTTCCCTCCCTCTGTTTCGTTTCACAGATAGAAGAGGAGAGGGAAAAAAAAAAATTTCAAAACGATATCGTTTTGAATTCGGGGCATTTGAGTCTACCGAGTTTCGAGCTCTCAAGCATTTCTGTTAAAAGCTCAATCCATCCAACAAACTCATATTAAAAAATAAACATCACTGAATTTATTTTTGGTTGACACAAACACTAGTATTTATCCATTACATTTTAAGTTCGAGCTTGATGAATGTATTTCTTTCTCAAATGCCAATTTGTTTATTTATTTATTTATTTATTTTAATGTGTGTGTGTGTGGGGTTAAAATCAAAACAAAAACTAAATAAATTATATATGCACTACAAAAACTAATACATATATAATATATTAGCGGTGAACATGCCAAGATATATAGCTTATAAATAAATAAAATAATATAAATCGTTCATGTTTCTAAGGTTTTAAAATTTTAAATTAATTTAATTTTTTTAAATGATAATTTTAAACTTACCAAAAAAAAAAAAAGAAGATATTTATCAAAAAATCTTATCTCACAAATAAGTACTCTAACTAGTCATAAATTTTTTCTATTGATTTGTTAAGTCCTATTAGTAGATAGTTTCTTTTCGTGTGGTTCTATTTTCAATTTTGGTAGTGTTTTGTTGGATGCCTATATCATTTTATTAATGTGACAGATATAATATGACATTCAAATGTAACAAGTATTAATGTGATACTCCAACGTGACGGATATGATGTGACACTCTAAAAAAATTAAAAACTCTTTAGTATACTTTTCTCAAATGTAACATGTGATACTCCAACGTGGTGGGTATGATGTGATAACTAAAATTTTTTTAGTGTACTTTTTCCAAATGTGACGACGTAGCGGATATGATGTAACAACTAAAAATTTTTTAGTATACTTTTTCAATGTGACAACGTGACGGGTAAGATGTAATACTCTAAAATAATTAAAAATTCCTTAGTGTATTTTTTTTTTTCAAATGTAATAATGTGACGAATATGATGTGACACTCTAAAAAAACTACAAACTCTTTAGTGTATTTTTTCCAAATGTAACATGTGACACTCCAAAAAAATTTAAAACTTCTTAGTGTATTTTTTTTAAATGTAACACTCCAATGTAACAGGCAAATGAGTCATTACACATCTAAAAGGATTAAATGGATCATAAGAAAAAATATGAGACTATATGGATTACAAGTCCAAAATATGGGATTTATTGGTTAATCTAAAAAAAAAAGAAAAAAAAGTCATCAAATGTTCACACCAAAAAAATACAAGTCCAAAATATGGGATTTATTGGTTAATCTAAAAAAAAAAGAAAAAAAAGTCATCAAATGTTCACACCAAAAAAATACTAGTACAATTTACATAATAATATAGAGAAAAAATTACAATAGCAAAAAATTCAGGGTTTGACTAGGGGTGTAAAAATGACCTGAGGTCCGTGGGTGGCCTGAAACCTGCCTGAGGCTTAAGGTGGGCCCGAGCCCAACCTACTACCTTGAGCCTGGGCTTGGGTATCCTATTTGAAGTCCGGCTTGTTGGTCCGATCGAAAAAAAATTCGGGCCCTGCGAGCAGACCATTGGGCTCGTCCCGGCCCATCCCATAGGGCCCTCTTTGCCAAAGGTCAAATTTCAAAAAAATAAAATAAAAAGCTACTTACAACGGTTAAATAATTAAAAAAATAATAAAAATAAAAATAAAAATAAAAACTTGATCTTGGAAAAAAAAATGAAAAAAAATAAAGTTGCAACTATTTGCAATGAAAAAGAAAAATATATATATATATATATATATATAAATAAATTGTCAAAAGGTGACCTGCTGCCCAGTGTCTGCCCTTCCTTTGCATCATATGTCACATCACTCTGTATGTCACATGAAGTTAAATTGCAAATTGCAATTTAAAAAAAAAATATGCACATCTACAGACTAAAAAAAAAAGGAAACTTTTTTTTTTTTAATGGTCATATTACCATTTCATATGACGATAATATTTTTTTTTATTTATTTATACATTTAATTCAACCTTTCAAACTACTATAAATATCTCTCATTTTTCAAAATAAATCTCACAAATAATTTTCTCTTAAATTCTCTCAATCTCTCTTAACTCTCAATTAATTTTGAAGTGTCATCCCTAAGTGGCAATTACAATTGTGCAACAAGAAAGTTTATCAGAAGAAGCTAATTTCTGTATGACATTCGCCAGTCAGTAACATTAATTAGTTTAATTAAATTTATTAGCTACTTATTTTTTTCATTAATTATTTGTGAACATATATTAATTATTATTTTTTACTCATTGTATTGACACATTATTTAAATTAATTATTAGTTTTTATATATTGTTTTACTTACATTACTATGGATCCTAATATTCCTAACGTTTATGTCAATGTTGATACATATACTACACAACATGAATCTGTTGATTCTCCTTCTAATATCCCTCTTTCAACAGTTGGATCATCATCTACAAGCAGAAGTAGTAGTGTTTGAGAACATTTTGAAAAAATATCTATAAATAATTCTGATGGTACAATTACATTTAAAGCAAAATGACAATATTGTGCACATTTACTTAGTGCTGCATCTGCTGGGGGTACTAGTCATCTAAAAAGATATGCTAACAAACATTTACAAAGTCAACAACTTGATATTCAAAGCCAAATGCAATTAGGGGCTTCATCAACTGATAATTTACAAACATTTTCATATGATCCTATACCTGCACAAAATTTTGTAGTTGATTGTATTATTAAAAAAGATCAACCTTTTACTACTAGTGAATGTTCCAATTTTACCGAAATGATTCACGAAAGTTTGGCACTACAATATCAAATATTTTCAAGAAATACTACTAGAAACAGGATTTTAAAAAAATTTGAAAATGTTAAAAGTGAATTATTTGACATCTTTAAAAATTTGAATGGAAGAGTCTGTTTAAAATCTGATCTGTGGTCAAACAATGGTTTTGAATATCAATGTATCACTACATATTTTATTGATAATGATTGGAAATTAAATAAAAGAATTATTTCATTTAAATTAGTTGAACTTCCATACATTGGTCATTCGCTTGGTGTAGAAATAAAAAATGTATTATATGAGTGGGCTTTACAAAATAAAATATTTACGATTAGTTTAGATAATGCAACATATTATAATCAAACTGTAGCCATTTAAAATCAACTTTATAATTAATTGTTGATGGTGATTTATTTCATATTCGTTGTTGTGCCCATATTTTAAATTTGATTGTTAAAGAAGCTATGCATGTATACAAGACTTCTATACTTGTAATAAAAAATGCAGTTGTTATTATTATATCTTCTACTAATCGAATTTCGGAATATAGAAAAATTGGTCAACGAGAAAATATGCTATTTAAAAAATTAATTTTAGATGTAGATAGTAGGTGGAATTCAACATATAATATGTTAAAAATAGCTTGTAAACAAAAAAGGGTAATAGATTTATTTTTTGCAACAACATCAATAGGAGGAGTACTGATTCTCACAGAACTTAATTGGCGCCAAGTAACCTTGTATAAAGATTTTTTTTTAAAGTTTTTTGATACTTCAACAAAATTATTTTCTTATATATATATATATATATATTCCTAGTTCACCATTTGTTTTACATATGCTAGTAGAAATAATTAAAGTTTTCATAAAATATATGGGTAATGAATATTATGTAACCATTATTACTTCAATGAAAGTAAAATTTAATAAATATTTTGATCATTTGCCTTATCTATTAGGTTTAGTCATAATAATTGATCCTAGGTGTCACGAAATTGGTTTACAAGAATTTTTAGGACATCTTTTCGTTGATAAAACACAGTTTGCACCTATTATGCAAACATGCAACAGATTATTTGAAGAATACATGGCAGTTGTATCTGTAAATACACCTATATACACTACACTAACAATCTCATCTCGAGGTAGGAGATTAAGTGTTTTTTCAATAACAAAAAGTAGAAAAATATCTCAACATACAAGTATAAGTAGTTTTGAATTACAACGTTATTTGGAAAGCTCGTCAGTGGATGATTCCGATGATTTTGACATTTTAGAATGGTGAAAACAAAATGAAATTATGTGGCTTGCGGTTTCACAGATGGCCCGTGATATACTAACCGTTCCTATTTTTATAGTTGCTTCGGAAACAGCTTTAAATGTCGGTGTATGGGTGTAAAGCAATTACCGGAACATGCTTTCACCCCAAATGGTTGAGACACTGATGATATCTAGAAATCATATGCACGCGCTTATAAGAAGACAAAATTATAGTAAAAATGAGCGAATTCAAAATGATTTGGATGACATATCCTCAGGCAATGCGACTGAAATGCCTGCCTTCTTCGATGATTGATCAATAATTTATTTTTTACTATTTCATTTTGGTTTTTTTTTTTCCGTATTAGATTATTGAGGTGGAGTATAATGCAAATGATTGGTAGGTTAGTAGGTGCCAATCTAATTAATTAGAATGTACTTGACCTATAGTGATGCAATTGCTCAACTATCATCAATAATCTATACCTATTTTATTTAATAATATCAATTTTGTACTATTTTATTTCATTTTGAAATAAAAATTATTCACTCAACAAATGTTATATAAATAATTTAATATTTTAATATTGAAAGTTTCATTTCATATATATAAAATTATTCATTTCGAAAGAAAAAAATTACATAATTGCATACTTTTTTTGTTATAAGTTCATAATTAAAAAAATATAAGTCATACATAATTAAATTTAAATATCACCATGAAACATAACCAAATAAAACATCTCATTAATCTTAACTAAAATACTCTAATATAATTTTTCTTATTTTTTAATCCTAATAAATAATAATAATAATAAAAGGCCCAATTAGGCCCTGTCCGCGGCCCTAGGCCCTATTATGAGTGGGCTTGGGCTTGGGCTTGGGCCTAGGCCCCACTTTTTGGCCCATGGCCCGGCTTGGCCTGGCTAGCTAAAAAGGAGGGAGTCCGCAAAGCTCGCTTGGGCTGGCCCGAGCCCGGGCTGGGCCGGACCATTATTACATCCCTAGGTTTGACCCTTGAAACAAAATAAACCCAATTTTTTAAATTTTATTAATTTAAATTCTAAATCTTTTAATTTATTTTTAATCTAAACCACTCATATTTTCTTCAAGTAAAAAATATATATATACTATTTTAGTCAATAAACTCAATATAGATGTATATCAAATATCTAAAATACCCATTTTTGTTGAGTTTAATGACTAAAATATCAATTTTTCATTGATTTTACTTTAATTAAAATAGACAAATAATTTAACTTGATAACAAAATAAAATATTAGAGTTTTTCTTACAATTTCTCCTAATATATATTAGATATATAATATGTAATAACAATCAAGTCAAGTCAGGCACTTGGATGTTATAATCCAACTTGGCATATTATTAAAGGCCACCTACCGATTAGTCCTATTGACTAGACTTATTTATATATAAGTCTTGCAATTTTTTTCAACTATCAATATATCCAAAATGTTCTTATTCTCACATTTATTAATATTGTCATGACTCTCTCCCTTCTGCCAGTAACTATCTCCAACCGCTATTTTCGACTGCTGACGACCATTTTCGACCACCAACAACCATGTCTAGCCACTGTCTCCGACCTCAGATGATTTTTTCTGTCAATATCTTTTAATAATTATTCAACAATTTTTTTGACAAATACGTCATTCTCTATTACATCACTACTCTCACCACCTCCTTAAAACTAGTGGTGACAAGATAAAGGGAGGAACATGAGGAAGATAATAAATATAAGTGATAAATTTATCACTCTTAACATTCATCAAATTTTTTTTTTTTTTTTCTGACCACTTAATTAATTACTCCCTTTTACTTTTGCACTTACACTTATATACATACACACTCGCTCGCTTATTTATTTATAGAAACACATCAACACACTTAAATATGAAAAAAGAAGAAGAAGAAGAAAGTAAGACTGATAAATTTATCACTGTAAATTTATTCACTAATATTGATATTTTACAAACAATATTAAATTATATTAATATGTGTATTTCATGTCTTGATGATAGGCATTTAAGGAGTGAGTTACATGCATGCATTATGATGGTAATTTACATTTTGTTAATGGTAGAGTCATATTGCATATTGGTGGAGAAATGTGGAGGATGAGAAACTGCCATTATCAATGGAGTTAGAAAGAATTTAACACCGTCACTATTGGGGTGTTATAGTGTTTAATTGTGCATCGATTTTATGAACTTTACATATGGCTCTTTTGTATGTATAAATGTAGCTTCAAGCTTTAGTATTGTGTGTCCAAGTATTTATGGATTATAAGTGTATATATTTTATATATATTTTTTATATTATGTTTATACAAAAATAATCAGGCAATCTGTAAAGATGATTTTGTGGTGGAACTTTGTGTTGGATTTATTTTCTAGTGTGGCCCAATAGCTTACATATTTTTACATATTTTATTTTATTTGGACTCCACAATTAGATAAAGCCAATATTATATATAAAGTTCAGTAATTAGAATTTTAATATAATCAGTCTTCTAAGATAAGAAGGAAACCTTGATGGATCAGGAATTCTTCTGATAGAGTTTATTTGGCCCTCTTCTCTCCTCTATATAAGGATGTGTGACTCCCCTTTCATATCATGAGTATTTTTCCGTCACTTTAAGTTTTATAGTCATCCTAATTAAGAGAGACAGAGAGAAGAAGGTGAGCCAAGAATTAAAGGTTCAACTATTAGGGGTAATTTCTCAACTTCTCTAATTCAATGGCTGACAAAGGTATGTTCGTTTTATTCTTGAGTTGTATTGAATTCAAAATCCTGTTAAGTTTAATTCTGCATTATTATTATGGTTACATGTATTATTAATACTTACATGTGGTATCAGAGCTTTAGTTTGTGAATCGATACACCTTGGAATAATAATATATTTATGAATATTGTTATTATATTATAATTATAATTATTCACAAAAACATACTTTTGTTTATAAGGTTTGAACTCTGTCGGCATGTGATGTGCACTCCACTAAATATGCACATCATGGACTCCGTCACTCACAAGACAACATGATCTGTTAGGTCCTAACCTAAATAAGAGCACAATCCACTCACTTTGTTTTGTGATTTGTCAGGTGCAGGCTTTTATGTAATTCTATATGCTGTTCATATGCATGTTTTGATTTATTATCAATTTTAGTGATAATAATTTTTATAATCATCATAATATGATATTAAATTGCGTGTATTGCTTGCCATTATGATAAAGTGCATAGATTAAAAGCAATTTTATAATTTGTTGAATCATTCGGTCTATTAAAGAATCATGATTTTACCTCATCTGATTATATGCACTTATTGTTGATATTTATATATTTTCATGATTTAAATTTGATATCATGATATAATTTTATGACATTGAATATTAAATATTGGAGTGGTTAATTCATATTAGGTGTAATTCTTATTGACCATTATATGAGATATTCATGATTGTCATATTATATATATATATATATATATATATATTTATGTTTGTCTAGAGTTATTATTATTATCATATTGGTAATTGCAATCACATAAAAGAAATTCTAGAAATCATTAAATAGTGATTGAATTAATGATAATTAAATAACTCAAATTAATGAATAGAGAATATTGTTGGTTAGTTCCGTATTCATATGGTTTACTAATTTAGTAGCTGCCAAAGTGGCCTAGATTTGTAAAACTTATGAATATAGAACTACATAAAAGAATTGTTAAAAGGGTAACATTAAGGTTGATAATATTCTCAATTGCAGTTATAATTAGGAGATTGAGACTAACCTAAAGGAGAGTCACTTTCAAATAATTATAAACTGGGTAAGATAATGTAACTTATGTAATTTGACAGATTAGAATTGAATACCCAAAGGTAACATGACTAGCTGAAAAATTACATAAATTACTTTAGACCTACATAAGTGATTCTTGACGAGTAGACAATAGATATACCTAAGTTTTGCCCAAAGGAAAGACTTATGTGATATCAGTAGTTCATCATAATTCTCAAAGCTTTAATATGTATATTGTTTATGCCTTTTTCCGTGTTACTTATGAGATCTTGTCTTAATACCTCTTAAGATCTGTCAAAAAGATAGCTTGCTATCTAAGATGGTTGGACTTAGAAGGGAGGCTCTATTGACTCCTCCGACCTTCCTGGGATCTTACTTGGTTATTGACCAAAGGACTCTTTAGTGACGTTACCCTAACGCTTAAAGTAAAATTTGGTTGAAGGCTGTTGAAGATCGACAAGCCACTTGCTGGCACTATTATGGTTGAATTAACAACAATGAAATATAATGGCCACCGAGGAGTTTAGGATCACATCCTCAATATGGCGACAAAGTTGCAAAACTTAAAACTTTAGGGATGCAGGTTGATAAAACTTTCCTCGTGCAGTTTATTCTCAACTCACTTTCATCACAGTTCGGTGCATTCAAAATTCACTATGACACCAACAAAGATAAGTGGAGTTTGAATGAGCTGACTAATATGTGTGTTCAGAAGGAAGTGAGGTTGAGGGAGGAAGGACGTCAAACTGCATTGGCTGTAACTCATGGAGCTATAAAGAAAAAGATGGGTAAGTTTGTAAAATCAAAGAAAATTCACCAAAGAAAAAGAATGAACCTGGGGAAGAAAATCAGGCTCAGAATGGTTTCACTGTCAAGCGCTACTTTTGTGGCAAGAAGGGACATGTGAAGAAAGACTGCAGCAAGCGAAATGCTTGGTTCGAAAAGAAAGGTAAGAAATTTTCTTTTGTTTGTTATGAATCAAATTTTGTTGAAGTACCTTCTAATACGTGGTGGATTGACTCTGGGGCCACGACCCACATTACAAATGACATGCAGGGATACCTCTTAACCAGGAAACTGAAGGAAAGTGAAAGATTTGTCTATATGGGGAACCGTCTCAAAGCTGAAGTCGTAGCTGTAGGAACCTATCGACTGATCTTAAAGACGGGTCATCAGATGGATCTAAAAGATACTTTTTATGTTCCTTCAATTTCTAGGAATTTAGTTTCGTTATCCAAATTAGATTGTGTTGGATGTTCAGTTTTATTTAATTGTGGAAAACTCAATTTAATGTTTAATTCAAAAGTGATTGGTTCTGGTAATTTAAGTGATGGTTTATATAAAATTACCTTAAATCATGAGTTTGCAGAATCATTAGTAACTCTGCATTCGAATATTGGTTTAAAACGTGGTCTAATTAATGAAAAATCCTCAATCTTGTGGCATAGACGGTTGGGGCATATCTCTAGAAATAGAATTGAAAAATTGGTGAAGAATGGGATTTTGGAAAACCTAGACTTCACTGATTTTCAGATATGTGTGGATTGTATTAAAGGAAAGCAAACCAAACACACCAAGAAAGGTGCCACAAGAAGTAATGAGCTTCTTGAGATAATTCATACAGATATTTGCGGGCCACTCAACATCCCATGTCTTAGTGGTGAAAAATATTTTATCACATTTATAGATGACTTCTCACGTTATGGATATGTGTATCTAATTCATGAAAAGTCTCAGGCTGTTGACATCCTTGAGGTGTACATAACTGAAGTCGAGAGACAATTAGATAGAAATGTTAAAATAGTGAGATCAGACAGGGGTGGTGAGTATTATGGTAAATATGATGAGTCAGGCCAAAATCCTGGCCCATTTGCCAAATTCTTAGAAAAGAAAGGCATTTGTGCTCAATATACAATGCCTGGTACGCCACAGCAAAATGGAGTTGCTGAAAGGCGTAATTGTACACTTAAAGATATGGTTAGGAGTATGTTAAGTTACTCAATTGTACCTATTTCAATGTGGGGTGAAGCTTTAAAGACTGCAATGTATATGTTAAATAGGGTTCCTAGTAAGGCAGTCCCAACAACTCCTTTTGAGTTGTGGACTGGTAGGAAACCTAGTTTGAGACACTTACATATTTGGGGTTGTCCAACAGAGGCAAGAATCTTCAACCCACAAGAGAAAAAGTTGGACTCAAGATCAATATCTGGATATTTCATTGGTTATCCAGACAAGTCTAAAGGGTACAAATTCTATTGTCCTAATCACAGTACGAGGATAGTGGAGACTGGTAATGCTAGATTCCTAGAGAATGGTGAAATTAATGGGAGTGAGAAAACACGAGTGGTGAATTTCGAGGAAATTAGGGTGGATGTCCCAACATTTGACCCTTATCAAAAAATTGTTGTACCTTAGACTTTTCTACAGGCTAAGGGAAACGAACAACATAATGAAAATCCTTCACCACTTCATGTTTCACCACTTCATGAAGATACCACCATTGAAAATATTGTAGAACCACCACAACCGGCAATTCTGAGAAGATCTCAGAGGGAAAGAAAGCCTGCTATTCTAGATGATTACATGGTGTATCTACAGGAATCTGATTTTGATATTGGGATTAACAAAGATCTAGTCTCATTTTCACAAGCCATGAATAGTGATGATTCTTCTAAATGGGTCAATGCTATAAATGAAGAGTTAAAATCCATGGAACAGAATAGTGTTTGGGATCTCGTCGAATTGCCTAATAACTGCCAAAAGGTCGGGTGTAAATGGGTCTTCGAGACCAAGCGTGACGCAAAAGGCAATATCAAACGATTTAAAGCCAGACTTGTTGCCAAGGGTTTTACTCAAACGATTTAAAGCCAGACTTGGTGTTGTTGACTCAATTGCCAGGCCGCTGAAGATATATTGTGACAATACCGCAGCAATTTTCTTTTCTAAGAATGGAAAGTACTGTAGTGGTTCCAAACACATGGAAGTAAAGTACGTAGTCGTTAGAGAAAGAGTCCAGAAACAACAAGTGTTAATTGAAAACTTAAGCACCTCTCTTATGATTGCTGATCCATTCACAAAGGGATTGCCACCAAAGACATACAAAGAGCATGTTATCAGGATGGGTCTTTTAAGCAACCCTTGATGTGTATGGTTAATCGTGAGTGCTTATTTTTATTTGACACTATTTGCGTAATAATAATTTTGTTTCTATTTTTCCTGTTTCTAAAAGTGTGTGTACACATTAATTTGAATATTGATAAACAGGGAATGTCTTAACAAGACAAATTACAGGGGCCTTTCAGAAAAATAATTATATATCCCGATAAAGGACTAGGTTGGTGAAGGTTATCAATGGTGTAGTACATAGAAGGAAATATGACATAAATGTTATATAACCGCTATGACTCACATTGGTGATATGAAGTAATTACAGTATTATAGTTTCTAATATATCTGAACTTATTGGCTATTTTTAAAATTTGTGATCACGTGTCAAAGTTTTTAGTGTGGAATCCAATGAGTCAAAAAATTTTATAAGTTGCATATTTTTTGGAAAAACTCATAATTGCATCATAATCGGCTTAATAGACCAAGTGGGAGAATATTGGATTTATTTTCTAGTGTGGCCCAATAGCCTACATATTTTTACATGTTTTATTTTATTTGGACTCCACAATTAGATAAAGCCAATATTATATATAAAGTTCAGTAATTAGAATTTTAATATAATCACTCTTCTAAGATAAGAAGGAAACCTTGATGGATCAGGAATTCTTCTGATAGAGTTTATTTGGCCCTCTTCTCTCCTCTATATAAGGATGGGTGACTCCCCTTTCATATCATGAGTATTTTTCCATCACTTTAAGTTTTATAGTCATCCTAATTAAGAGAGACAGAGAGAAGAAGGTGAGCCAAGAATTAAAGGTTCAACTATTAGGGGTATTTTCTCAACTTCTCTAATTCAATGACTGACAAAGGTATGTTCGTTTTATTCTTGAGTTGTATTGAATTCAAGATCCTGTTAAGTTTAATTCCGCATTATTATTATGGTTACATGTATTATTAATACTTACACTTTGGACTCACCTACTTGTACAGGGTTAGTTGAGTCAATACGACTATAAGTCGAGCTATTTTATCCTTGGAGAGACATGCTAATATGTAATATTCTGCTACATCAGGGAGTGGTAGTTTTACCAACTGAGAAGGGCTTGAATCTCTTTAAAGAGAGCGAGATTACTGCGCCTCAGTCCGATTCATTGTATATTCATATATTTGGAGATGTGATATGTAATATATATTTAATATAGTGGATGACGGGTAATGTCTGTGGATGTAGACAAATTTATCAAACCACGTAAATTTGATATCTTTTCATGGTGATGATTTTTGCCCATATTTATTTTGACTCTATAATTATTTATTTATTTTTGTAAACACTCCAACAATACATCTCCTTTAACTAGATCTTCATAAACAGATTGATAGAGATCCATCAATATGTCCACATACACACACACATAGAGGGAGAGAGAGAGAGAGAGAGAGTGAGAGCCAATCTAGACAACCATGTCATAGCCAGATTGGCGTCTAAAAATGATCCAATCTGAAATCACTGGTGAAAATCATCTTAAAGTCATCGGTGAAGATGGGAGCTGAAAATGGCTAGATCAGCATTGACAGTGACGGAGGAGGGTGGTGGTGTGTAGATCAACGATGATAGAGTATAGAATGGCAATGGTAGCAATGATTGGTGAACGGTGGCGAGGCGATGGCCAATTGATGATAGGGTAACAGTGATATGTCTATATAATGCATATTTTATACCCTTAATTTATATTTTGTTAGATCTAATTTATATATTATTTTATCTTATTATGTTTATTTTTATATTTTTAAGTATTCCAGAAGTTTGGTAGAAAAATTACGAAAAAGGAAGGAAAGTTGAAATCTACATGGAAACAAGTTAAATAATTAAATGGGAGCACCATTCGTATGAGTTGGTTAGCCCAATTGGTGTTTTGGTGGCTTCGGTGGTAGGAGATCTGTGTTTCAAGAATGCTAAAAGCAAGTTATTTATATTTTTGACACAAGCCAATTGTCACCAAACTTCACCATTTTGCCGTACGGAGGATGTTTTATTTATTTATAAATTGTATTTTTGTTATTTAATAATAATTTGTTATTATTAGGTTTAGGCTTAGGTTTAGGTTTTTCTTTTTTATATAAAGATATGTAACATCTATTATGAGGAGAGACCGTTTAGAGAGAAAGAAGAAGACAGCTAGGGTTTTAATATGGATGATTATGAATCCGTTCAATTTGTCTAACTCGATTGAACTGATTTAACTCAATTGATTTTGGACGGATGCGTGTCTTTCGACAGACGAATGTGGATGAAATATTTCCAAATCTATAGATATGGTTCGGATAGTAGATCAACCATCCCGTACCCGCATGAACTCGATCCGCAGATGAAGTTAAAAAAAAAATGCTACTAACAAGTAACAATATAGAGTAGAAATAATAAAATATATATTTTTGTAAAAATGAAAAACAATACCTCAAAAATATGCATGTGTGGTGCCATAACATATTATCAACAAATAATACATATTTTTTCAGATTACTAGTTATTGGAGATTGTAAAGGTTATGAATTATAATTCAAAAAAATGCCCAAAAATTGTAAAGTCCAAACAACCAAATCGATCACATCCATTCGCCAACCCTGTATGGCCCACTCAATCCGCATCTGCTAAACTAGTGAACGGATACGGATTGATTTTTTCCAATCCGCCTAAGTTTGGACGATGGCGGATGGGATGTCGCCCGACTCAACTAGATTCGTGATCACCCTTAGATTTTAGTAAGTTTTATTTTAATGGTTAATATTTTTATTCTTTTCATTTTTTATTCAATGATGCGTAACTAAATTATTAATTAAAGTTAAAGATGAAACCTCATGTTTAATAATAATTAAATATATGATTTGATTGTGTTTTCTTAAATTGTGATTTAATTGATCAATCATTTTTGCCTCTTTGTAATTAATTCAGTGAATTTTAGATATGAATTTAATCATGTTTCTTTTATGATTTGAAATTTACTAATTGATTAGTTTGCCTTGATTATTATTGTAACAATTTGTCCTGGGTGACCGTTTGAGCAGTCAATCGATCTCTTGAGTGTTGATGACTTCCAATGTCTTGCCTGTTTGCAGGTGATACCGCTCGAGCGGTCAAGTAGTCTCTCGAGCGAAAATGTGAGGCTCCTAGTATTTTCACTGTAACTCTACAAAATTTCTAAGACCTTGTGTTTACCGCTTGAGCTGGGGAAAGTTCACTTGAGTGGTCTATTCGATTTTATGTTCATCGCTCGAGCGGTCTATTCGGGACAACAGTTTTAAAGGTCGATCTAAACATCTTTTTCTCTTATTTTTTCACATCATTTCTTCTCCAATACCCATTTCTGAAACCCTAGTCCAAAAATGCTTGATTTCTCTTAATTTTACCTAAGATCCACCTTAGATCCTTCAAGAAAGTTGAAGAACAAGAATAGTTCTAGAGTTCTACCGATTGTTTTGTGATTCCATCGAAGTTTGGAGTTGGGCTTTCATCTTTTGTCTTTACTCTTGAGGTAGGGGTACTTTTAACTTGTTATATCTTTGATTTGAAACACATATGTGATATTTTCATTAGTTATCAAGATGTATGAAGTGTATTTGTGTTGTAAAATGGGTTAGATAAAAGGGGCTATACCTCATGATTTTTCGAAGAGTTATGTACATTTTTGTTGATTATTGTTATTGATGATGAAAGTTGGCCTTTAGTTTGTGTAAAAGGGAAAAACCCCAATTTTCTCGAAACCCTAGTTTTTAAATTGGTTCAATGAAGGGGATTTGGCACAATTGATGTAACAGTTTGTTTCAGGTGATCGCTCGAGCGGTGAAAAGACCACTCGAGCGAAGACCAAGTTCTCTCAATAGTTTGTTTTGTAGGCTTAGGGACTCCTCAAGCGAAGAAGTGGTTGCTCGAGAGAAGATTGTGAGCTCCTAGTATCTCGTTTTGTAGACAGAGATACTGAGAGGTATCATTCACCGCTCGAGCGATGAAAAGACCGCTTGAGCGGTCTGCACGAATTCAACATTTTAAAAATGTACTTTTTAGATTATTTCTTTTACTTTTGTTTTCTCTCTTCCTTCCTTCCTCTCTCTCTCTCTCTCTCTAAGTCCGAAAACCCTACATTTCTCTCTCTACATATCTCTCATTTCACTAAGTTTCAAGCCAAAATTACTTGCAAGAGGTGGAGTCTACATAAGGATCTTCCTTTCTACTGATTGGAATTGGATTCTACAAAGGATTTTTTTCAAAAATAGTCTAGTTTTCTCGCTCTTCCTTGAGGTATGGTTACTTTTAACTTAGTATCTCTTTATTTTGAGGACGATTATGTGGTATTGTTGTGATTATAATACTTTATTTGATGATTGAGCCAAAAAAAATCAAGTTCTATGTTTGACACAAAGGGGATTTTACTCAACATTTCTTAAAATTTCAAGTAAATCCTTATGAGTTAGGAGTATTGATGTTGAGAACTATCACATATATAAAGAGGGGGTAACCCTAATTTTGATTTGGGAAACATGATGCTAGGATGGAATTAAATTTCAAATCTTGGGTTATGTGGATAATTAGAGTTTGGAATACATTAGCAAGGTGTTTGGAGTTGAGATTGTGGACTTGCAAATTGATAAGCCATGCATTCAATTTTCATTATTCATCTTATGTTTTATTGAACATTTGACTACTTGGAATGTGGTAAGAAGGGGGAGGTAAATAAATAGCGTATGAGTCTGTCTGGGTAGGGAGTCGGTCTTTGGGAACAATGTGTCGTGTTGGTGCCTGAGCGGGGAGTTAAGGTGCCCAATTGCCCTGTCTTAAGCTTGTCGTCGGACGAATGTAGGAAAAATGTTTTTGGGTGTCCGTTGGTCCTGCCATATAATAGTCAGCAAAAGTGAAAAAATAGATGGTTTTGGGTGCCCACCACCTGCCGTATTAATAGTCGATAAATATGGGGAATAGTTTTGGTTATAAACCTATTTACATATGTAGTACGGGGCTCCTACGAGGGATTCATGACATATTTACCTCCTGTAATGAGAATGATTTTCTATTGCTATGGAATAAAAATTGTAATTATTTTTCTCAACCGTGTGATTTGTGAACATCAACTTTAAAATTTTATTTGAGTTATGATGATGCCACTTGGATGTTCAAATGATTAGATATTTTGTTAAATGTATATCTATTGGGCATATAACTCACCCATATCTAACATTTTCAGGAATTGGTGATGTGTCACCACCTTAGTGAGATGAGATATACTCTTTTGTTTTGGATTTGAACGTCGAGGCTCAAGGATGTGTAAATATGGAAGATTCAAGATTATTTGTTAGGACCGTGAGTCCATTTTGGTTGTAACATGTCAATGACTTCAATTATTGTAAGCCTTTAGGGCTATTCATGTTGTCCTCTAGCTTATTGAACTATTTTATATATGGATGAGTGATTATCATGTTGAACATGGAACTGTAAAGGGAAAATCTTAGTTCAATGAGGAAGAAGATCTTTTGAAATTAATTTTGTTTGATTGATATATTTACATTATGTCTTTGGAGGTGTTATAAATTGGTATAAGAGCTAACCAAGTTTGCATGCCTTGAGCTCATGGGACGTGGCCTTGCCACAATGGGTTAATTATGGTAGGAAGGGATGTTAGGCTCTCTTGTATGGTATATGTGTTTGCATGATTATGTGGGTATGGGATCAAACTTCTAGGATACAATTTGGACCCACTGCATTCATTGAAGTCCTTTTGGAAAGGCACCAGATCAATGCTTTTTCCACTTGGAAGTCTTTGAGTACCGTGGTACATATTGATATATTAGAAGGGTGGTTCGTATGTGCTCTATATGACAAGGTGCTTATGTGGATTGCTAAATGTGAATTGAGTATATGTATGTTCTCATGCTATTGCGTGTAGGACGGGTGGGACTAAGTGTAGAAAGACGAGTCACGAATTTAATCTTCTCTATGATTCTTATAGAATGTTAGGACCTGGTAGAGGCCGTGGAAGACCTCGTCGGGATAGTAGGAATATTCCAACCCAATCGGAGATCCCTCCACAAGAAGAAGGAGTGGGTTAGAACAATGTGGCCGCTCCACTGGCCTAAGACGTAATGAAGGCTTTGGCCTGAGAGATGGTAGGGGATCTTAAACAGTCCATGGACATATTGAGAGCGAAACAAGTAGCTAGGATAGTTGAAGATGAGACTAGAACTTCTTTCCTGAAAAATGAATTCTTCTGTTCAAACCCTGCCAAGTTTAGTGGAAGGCTCGACCTTATGAAAGCAGATGAGTGATTAGAGCAAATTGTCAAATCTTTTGAGATTTTAGACATTCGTAAGGATGATTTACGGGGTGGCATTAGCAACCTATCAACTGAAAGGAGAGGCCGGACAATGGTGGAAGTATGCCAAGAGACATGTAGAGCACACTTGGGAGGCATTCACACACGCCTTCCAGGAGAAGTTCCTCTCTCTCACTACTATGGAACAATTGAGGAGGCAATTTGAAGAGCTATTACAGTTTGGCACTCCTATGGCTAAATTTGAAGCCACACTTACTAGCCTTTCCCGTTTTGCCACCAAACTTGTGATGATGGAAGAGCACCGATGTTTAGAATTTGAGAAGTGATTAAGACCAAAAATCTTGATGAAGGTGGTTGGAAATATGATTCGTGATTATGATCGGTTAGTAAAGGCCGCGACGCATGTAGAAATTATGGTAGAGGTAGAAGAGGAAAGACAGAAGTTAAAGAGGATGGGCTACTTGGAATCCTGAGGTGATTCAGGATTTTATAAGAAATCTAGGGGTTCATTTTCATCATTTCAGTCACCACCACAGCAGACCAAGTCTTCTAGTTCTGTGACAGATGGAAATTCTAGGAACACGGGTCAAATCCATGGTGCATATTATCGATGTGGCCAGCTAGGTCACAAAGCTTCGGAGTGTGGATAGAAGAGTGGGCCACAATCTCAATCTACTCATTCTTAGGGCAACCTCATAATGGAGGTCAGCCTCCATCATGTTACCAGTGTGGTCAATCAAGACATTTGAAGAAGTTTTGTCCACAGAGAGTAGTATTAGCCTGTGTGTCGGGGTCTCGTCAGTCAAGAGGTTTTCAGACAAGTCAGGGGCAGAGACAATCTTATCAACTAGTGTAGTTGGGCCAGGCATCTAGGGCAGTACATGGGGCTACATTTGCACAATTTGTATAGTAGGCCTATGTTCTAAAAGATGATCCAGGGGAACAGAGGTTATAGGGAAGGATGTATGCTGTCACTGCATCAGAGCAGTCTTCAGGACCATTCGTTGTGAGAGGTATTTATCTTATTTTTAATACTTGGGCCAGCGTGTTGATAGATATCGGGGAATCCCACTCATTCATAGCATCTGCATTTGCATCCTTATTGGGGTTAGAAAGTAAGTAACTAGAGTCACTGCTTGTGGTAGAGTCACCCATTAGGGGTAAGACTGTTTTGAATCGGGGATGTTGCAGGTGTATAATTGAGGTCACCGATCGTGGACTTCCATTCAGCTTTGTGTTGTTAGATATGCCCGATTTTGATATCATTCTCGACATGGATTGGTTGTCCTCTTACCATGCCATCATAGATTGCTAGCGTAGGAGAGTTACTGTATGTACGTCGGGTGGTGATTGTTTCTCTTTTCTAGGAGATAGAACCGACAGATCGTTGCCACCGCTATATAACCCATGTGGTCGAGGCAAACTTAACTCTCTCCTGATAACCTTCTTAGATGATGGAAATGGTGGGGTTCAAGATACGTTTTCCAGAGTGGTTTGTGAATATTTAGATGTCTTTCTTGAAGATCTCACCGAATTACTGCTTCACCGGAAGGTTGAGTTTTCTATAGACCTAGTGTCGGGTACGACACGTATTTCCATGTCCCCATAGAGATTTGCTAGATAAGGGCTTCATACACCCTAGTATTTCACCTTGGAGAGTACCGGCCCTGTTCGCTAAAAAGAAAGACGGTTCATTGAGATTGTGTATATATTATTGCAAACTAAATAGAGTTATAATTAAGAATAAGTATCCCTTACCTAAAATAGATGACCTCTTTGACTAATTCAAGGGTTCGCGTTGTTTTTCGAAAATAGATTTGAGATCGGGTTATCAACTATGAGTTAGAGATGAGGATATACCTAAGATAGCCTTTCGTACGAGATATGGTCATTATAAGTTCCTAGTTATGCCATTTGGTTTGACCAATGCACCTCCCACGCTCATGGACTTGATGAATAAAATCTTCTGAGAGTTTCTTGATAAATTTGTAGTTGTCTTTGTATAGCTTGCTTTTCGTGCTCATTTCGGATACGACTAGCCCTACAGTTCAGACTCCCGTGGTTCTGAATCTGGTTTCACAAGTGCAATGTGAAACGGATAAACACAAAAGAGTCCAAATTTGGCAAACTATTTTAGAAAATCGAGTTTGAATCAAAAGATGCCAAAAAATGGACTACATTGCTAGACTTTAGAGTCGCCACGTAAATATTTTTGAAAATTTAGGAAATCCGTGACTCGTGCCAAAGGCCACGTGTCCGTCATCACCAAAGTGTCTCAGATCGGGAACTTAGGTATGAGAAGGGAAGGTCATTAATTGAACACCCCACTCACCCGATCAAAGATCGGTCTCTACTAATCATGATGTGATTTTTATTTACATTATATGCTCTTGTTCCGGTTATTATGCTAATTTTGCTAGGTGATGCACATAAGTATAAACCAAGTCACAAAATTTGGAATGCATTAATTTTATGTTTGTTTTGAAAAAATGTTTTGAATACATGTCACTTGAAAAGCGAGCTCGTGTTTACATTTAATCTAATTATTCCAACTTAAGTAAAAAGGCCTTCATCCACCGGCATTCAAACAAGTATATCATTTAAGCATTTAGCATCATGGAAAGCATGCTCGATATGGCAATACAAACATATAATGCAATATGCTAAAGTAATAAATGCGCACCTAGTACTCCAAGGAAAGCCAAATAAAGCAAAATAATTAGAAAAAATGCACACTCCTAAACAATGTAATATGACTAATGCAACACATACATTATGCAAATAACAAGCTCGGCTATTAACAGTTCATGTAATTCAATTCAAGGCATGCGATAAATCACGTATTCAAGCAAAGAATTTGAAATTGACATTGGTTAGAATGATGAGCCGAACCCTTATGCGTGTAAAACGAATGGATGCAAGTCATGGAAAATGCTAAGTAAATATGATGCTACCATTATAAGTGAGTAAATAAAGGAAGAAAGAAACGGGGGTTGGAAGACATACACAATTATTACATATTTTGTCCTCGTGCAAGAGGGTCCGAATGTCCAAGTGTCCGAATTAATTACTAGCTATTACAACACTGAATGAGTAATAACTAAACTACCTACTTATTACAAATTCGAATGAATGCAAAATAAATAACTAGCTATCTAACTCATTACAACAAGGATCGTATAACAATAAGAATTATAACACCAATTACAACAATAAGTACAATAATAATAATGTAACTACAACAATATTTACAACAATAATATGAACATTCACAAGGATCACATGTACGTCAATGAAGATTGTTTGCAGAAATTGCTCTGTTTTCTCCCTGGGAATCTACTCTGTTTCACCCTCAGCTACTGCCCCCTGTTTCTGCGAAAAGGATTCTGTTTACCAAACATTGGAACCCGGCCGGCCCTGACCCCCAATGAGGCCTGGCCAGGTCCAAACAAGGCCGACCGTGCCCTATTTTCATGCAAAAAATATTTTTGTACTCTGAGGTGAAAACAGTGCAGACAAAGCCTTTCTAAGCCCTATTTGTCCCTTCTGCTCTTCTCTGTCATGAGGAAATTCAAGAGAAGAACGAATTCGATCCCGAAACCATCAATGGTGGCAAGTTGATTGCTTGATGATTTTGAGCATGTTTGGTCAAAAAGTTAATAAATGCAATGAAAGATAACCACGCCTCCCTCCTATCATGAAGTTAGCTCAAAGAGTGAGGTAGACACACCTCAAAATTTGTCAAAATATCATGAATTAATATATGACAACTCTTGACGCGATGGACTCGGCATAATGTCTGGCCGAATCCAACCAATTTTATTCATTTTTTTCATGTCGGTTGAATTGATTTTAAGCCAATTTTATTAGTCCTTTTTGACTTACTTTTCCATTCTTAATCATTTTGTCCCAAAGTGATATTTAAGTCCACTAAATGAAGAGAAAGGTCAAACAAGAAGTGATCCTTAGCATGAAAGATATACTATGCCTTGATGATGAACCTCCGAAGAAATTAAGCCATTGAGCATAGGAGATCTCTTTCTCATGTCTTGAATAACAATCAATTGCTTGAAACAACTCTCAAACAAAGAAAACCAAGAAAGGAGGGAGGGCGTAGAAATGATTATGTGAAGTTGATTATTACCAAAAATGAAACTCTTTATGTAGAAACTAAGTAAAGAAAGCTATCGACTCAAATGACTTGATGTCTAAGGCCTAAACAACCGAAGCCATGAGGACGTACAACACAACAAGCAAAGTATTCAAAGTATAAACTAATTAAATGAATTAAAAGAGCCCTAAACAACCCCTAAAACATAAAAAATAGTAGCTAAAAGTATGTTTAAAGAGCACAAAAAGATAGGTAAGTGTACGAGCACGAAATAATCTTCTCGTATAATCCTGTTGATCAAGCTTGCGTTCCCCCAAACATTGTCGCTTTACTTCCTGAAAACACAATCGTGAGCTAACCGGCGGGTGTGTGCCGGATACCTCTCCGATGCCTAAGTCAGAAAAATGGACAAATAGACAAAAGCTCTGTGTATTCGAGAATCAAAGTTGTCATACCTGTTCATAGGTTCTGTTATGAGCCTTTATAGTTTCTGCGTGGCACAATCCTAGTAGGACTCTTACTCCTCAATGTAGAGTCCTCCTAGGAATCACACTCTGAAAGATAATGCTTATCCTTCAACACCCTCCTCAATGCTTTAACCAAGTGAAATGGTTTTACCTCGGTAGTATGACAAACAACCGAGGTAACACATACTTAAGAGGCGGGTTTTAACCGAGCGTCACCTAGCTCGGTCACACCTTGCTCTTACAATTCAGCCCGGCTCGTCCACAAGCGACGCTTTAGCTCGGTTACTGCTCAACTATACTTTGAACCGGAGTATATGGACCACGTTATTTGCAGCCATCTCTACGACCGAAGTAATTGCCACCATACTTAGACCGAGCTAACAAAGCTAGGTCCAATCTGTGAAGTCCTTTTTACTACGGCCCACAAATCGGTCCACTGCAATGACTGGGCCTAGCTCGGCCCCAAGTACACATAAAAAAACTCCCTCTTAATTGCCCCTTAATTCCATCTGCATAGCATGATTGGGGTTACTTGTTACCAGCCGAGCTAAAAGTTTAAGCCTTCAACCGAGCTAAATCGTTACCGGGCTTCCGATTTGTCTGGTCAAAAAATGTTTTTTCAGTCACACCGTACATCTGAGTCGCTTTCTATTCCCATGGACACGTGGCTGGCCCCCATTGGTTGAATACAACTGTCATAGCCGCCTTCGTACCTCCCAAATTTTGAACAGTCCCGCCAAAATTCATGCTTTATACAAAACCCTATCTTTTTGAACTAAACATACCATTGTTCATCTTCTCCCACTCTTCGTACTCCTATGCTTCCATTTTCACGTTCAAAACACCAGAAAAGCTTGTGTTCCTACTGGCGCCCCTTTAATCTCGACCTTCGCTCCTTCGTATTGAAGCTGTAAGTGACTTAACCCTTTCATTTTCCTTGTTTCTGCTTTGTGAATATATTTAGTGTAGAAATATATACACATGTTTTTTCGAAACACACTTCTATAGTTTTCACATAAATGGGCAAGAACCACTTGATCGCCAAAATCCACAAGAAAGTCCCCAATCACACTATAACCGGATTCACCTACAATCCGTAATGTGGTGTCTTTGATCCAAAATAACACCCTGACCGAACTAGGGACCTGTTCAAATGACCGAGCTAGAACTTCGAGCCACCCCTTGCATTACGGCCGAACTGAGGACCCTCTTGCTCAATGACCGAGCAAAAACTTGGAGTCACACCCTGTGTTACGACCGAACTAAGAATGGGCTATAACCCATTTGACCGAACTAGGGTTTTTATTTTTTATCCTTCTTTTTTAGCTCGATCCAGTGATCTAGGCATAACACTTTTTATCTCCACTCTGCAGACTCCGACTAGGTTGGCCAGGCACACCTTTGCACGCTCAACCGAGATACTCAACATCATCTCAACACTGAGCTAGGACTCTAGGCTAAGTTATACATAATTTAAGTTATAAATGGGCAAATACCGGTTCCTAGTAAACTTACCAGGGGCCATTGCCGAATTCCGCAAGGACTACAACATCCCTGATGACGTCCACCTTTCATTAGCTGAGCTAGATACAACTCCCTGGGGAAAACCGAACTTCGTTCCCTTCACCGTTATATCCATTGTAGAGGCCAGACTCTGATTCCCCATTCAGCCACTATTATGAGAATTCCTTAAGCAGACTAGACTATGCCCAACCCAACTTAGCACCAATTCTTACAGAATAATAAATGGCATTGCTGAGCTAAATCGACGGCTCGGTCTCAACCTTGGTTTAGCCGAGCTATTTCACCAATACTCACTTGGCTAGAATGAAGACGGCTAGGTATATTATTTAAGAATAAGAAGACGCCGAGAGAAAATAATTAAAAACACACCGGACAAAGACGTAAACAACGACGACTTATTCTGGATTTCTGGCAATTTTGAAGACCAGGAAGCCCAGATACCTTGCTGCAGTATTAATTGGAATAAAGGAATAGCCGGTATGAATACCTCGGCTCAATTTGTCTGATTTTTGCTCTTGTTGCTTACAGCTTTTACACCGTGCTAACCGTTGTCTTTCTCCACGTGCAGACTTGAACCAACTAAAGTCACAATACCAATACCCTAATTTAGACGCTCTCCGCGCTGCGCTTCGGTACCACGATCGAGGTTGGGCCGAGCTATTCAATTTTGAACCAACATACAGCTACAGTGGAAGGAGGAAGACCAGGGTGACTGACTTCCTTCTGGAACCTTCACCAGAACCAGATCCAACTCTTTCCCAAATCAACCTTATTCCCTTAACCGAAGAACAAGAGATGGCAAAGCGCCGAGCTGTGCGTGCCCTAATCACCGAGACAACCTCAACTCCAAACAGCGGGATTCAGACCGAGACAACTCAAGTCGGTCAAACAACTGATGCAGTGGTGGCTCTCCCCACAGCCTGAGCTTCGTTATCCTGGTCGAGGAAGCGTGCTCACACTCCCTCAACCGAGCCACAACACCTTGTGGATGAAGATGACACCTTACTCCCCCAGTCCACGCAACTAAGCCTAGAGCCTGTGCGTTCTGACCGGGCTAGCCCTTCTGAATGGGCACCAAAGATAACATACAAGAGCCGGCTTATTTCTAGAGCCGACTCGATGGTAGCAGACAAGGACCACTCTCTCGCTTTCAATCTTGCCAAAAGCGTTTGTCTGCCCGCCGACATGGAGCACCACGATCACCTAACCGAGGTCAAGGCCATCCGCTCGGCAACTAAGTCGATGGTGCTGGTAAGTGCTTTTTTACTTTCCAATTTTGTGCATCTGTTTGCTCGGTTTTACTCAAAATTTCTGTCCACTCTTTTGCAGGCTATGCAGAAGAATCACGTTGCTCATAAGCGCGTGCTAGAGCTGCGCAAGACAGCACGACTGGCTGTTACAGACGCTAATACCAAAACGGCCGAGCTGAACGAGGCCAAGAAAAAGATGGCCGAGCTTGAATCTGAAATAGCCCAACTCACAGGGCTGGTCAACTTAGCTGAAGCAGATAAGCAGAAGGCTTTGGTCGAGCGGAAAGACAAATATCTACGTGAGCTGGCCAAGCTTGAGAAAAAGAAGGGTACAGAGATCGCCGAGCTGCAGAAGAAGATGAAAGATGCAGAAGACTGTGGCTACAAGGAAGGAGAAGCCACCTACATTCTGCAGTGCGAAGCTTCAAAGGATATATTTTTCAAATGCGGATGGAAGGCGGCTGCCATAAAGCTCGGTTTTGGCCAAGAAACCGAAGTCTTCCAGAACCCTCCTCCCCACTTTATTCCGAGTTACATGGCGGACTACGTCAATGCTATCCAAGAAAAATTGCTCCAAGTAGAAGAGGAGGATGAGGCATCCCCAGAACCAGAAAACGCCCCAGCTGCTATGAGTGACCACGGTCTCCAAACTGCTCAGTCAGCTCGGGTGGATCCACCTGTGCCCATTACGGTTGAAGATGTGGCAGTGACCAACCTATCTGCCAACACCGGGCTACCGAGTGGTGAAGCTCGGGTTGACTTGGATGCCGATTTGGATGACCTATTTGCTTGATTATGTATTTTCTTCTTTTAATGCTAACTTTTTGAAAGAATTTGTAACTGGGCTAAAGCCCCACCTCTTGTACTGCAGTTCTAATCTTGAATAAAATCTGCTATTTTTCCATTCTTTTTGCCCAGATCATATCCCGTTTGTGTTTGTCTCAACTTTAATTGGTATGTCTGGAACTTTTTTGGCCGAGATAACCATCCCGGTTTATTAGCTTTTTAATCTGTTTGTCTTCAATCTTTTTCAGCCAAGATCCTTATCTCGGCTGGAGAGACATAAATGTTGGTTATTCCTGCCAACCTCCTCAGCCTAGATCCTTATCTCGGCTGAAGAGAGATAAATGTTGGTTATTCCTGCCAACCTCTTCAGCCTAGATCCTTATCTCGGCTAAAAAAAGATAAATGTTGGTTATTCCTGCCAACCTCTTCAGCCTAGATCCTTATCTCAGCTGAAGAGAGATAAATGTTGGTTGTTCCTGCCAACCTCTTCAGCCTAGATCCTTATCTCGGCTGAAGAGAGACAAATGTTGGTTATTCCTGCTAACCTCTTCAGCTTAGATCCTTATCTCGGCTAAAGAGAGATAAATATTGGTTATTCCTGCCAACCTTCTTCAGCCTAGATCCTGATCTCGGCTGAAGAGAGCTCAATGTTGGTAATTCCGGCCAATATTCTGCAGCCTAGATCCTGATCTTGGCTGAAGAGAGCTAACTTGTTTGGTTATTCCTGCCAAACTTTCTGATTGCCCCTTACTGGCAATGACTGAGAACAACTTTTACAGTAGAAAGACTTATACTGGAAAAGTAAACTACTTGCTTTATTTGAAAAAGGGAAAAAATTAAAAATATTCTAAGAGAAAGCTAAAAATAAAATAACTTGAGATTGGCAGTGTTCTATGGCCTGGGAATAGCCTTGCTGTCTCCATCTTCCAAGTGATATGCCCCTTTTCCCGCTAAACCAACCACTTTGTATGGTCCTTCCCAGTTAGGTTCCAACTTTCCATCTCCGGGTACCAAAGTGTTGCCCATTACTTTGCGTAATACCCAATCCCCAATCTTGAATTGCCTTGGATGTACCGTTTTGTTAGATTTTCTGGATAACTCCTGTTGGTACGAAGCAATGTGAACTAGAGCTCTTTCTCTTCTCTCTTCAGCTAGGTCGAGTTCCAAGGCTATGGCTTCCCCATTTAAGTCTGGGTCAAAATTTTCACTTCTAATAGTGGGGAGGCCTACTTCTAGTGGGATTACTACATCCATGCCATAAGCCAGGGAAAAAGGCGTTTCTCCAGTTGATCGCCGATGTGTGGTACGGTAAGCCCATAAAACATGAGGAAGCTCCTCAGCCCATTTGCCTTTTGCTCTCTCCAACCTTTTCTTTAAACCATTTAGGACGACTTTGTTTGAAGCTTCTGCTTGGCCATTCGCTTGAGGGTATGCAAGTGTAGAGTTGTAGAATTCTATCTTGTATTCTTCGCAGAAGCCCCTGAAGTTCTTGCCATCGAACTAAGTGTCATTGTCGGATATTAGAGCCTTTGGTATGCCGTATCGGGTTATGATATTTTGCCAGACGAACTTCTTAACATCTTTCTCCTTTATTGATGCGAGTGCTTCAACTTCCACCCATTTTGTGAAGTAATCTGTTGCTGCGAGAAAGAACTTTCTATTACCAGGTGCTGTTGGAAGTGGTCCCACTATGTCCAGGCCCCACATTACGAAGGGCCATGGACTAATTAATGGTAGAAGCTCTCTGGCTAGTTGGTGTATCTGGTGTGTGAACTTCTGACATTTCTCGCACTTCTTGACATACTTCTCTGAATCTGCCTGCATGTATGGCCACCAATATCCTTGTGAGATCGCCCTTTAAGCCAATGATCTTCCCCCTTGGTGGCTTCCGCATACGCCTTCATGTATTTCGAACAAGAATACTTCGACCTTGCTAGGATGGACACATTTCAAGTAAGGTCCTGTGAAGGATTTTTTGTATAACGCCAATGATGGAGAGAGCCAAAATCATTGTGACTTTGCTCTTAACTTGTTAGCCTCTTTCTTCTCTTTGGGTAAGATGCCGTCTTTTAAGAATACTATAATGGGATTCATCCATGAAGGGCCTAGTTCGGCACAACATACCTCAGCTACTTCAGGTTCTTCAATGCTTGGTCTGGGTAGGAAGTCGATTAGTAATGGATGTGGGATAGATGTGTCTGCCATTGAGGCAAAACTTGCTAGTTCGTCTGCTCTACTGTTTTCTTCTCGGCCGATTTGCTCTATCCGCACTACTTCGAATTTCATGATCTCCTTTCTGACTAACTCCTGGTACTTAGCCATCCTCTTATCTTTCGCCTTGTAGTCGCCTGAAATCTGGTTTACTACCAGCTGGGAGTCACTATAAACCATTAGTTCGGTGGCTTTCATGAAAAGTGCTGATTTTAGGCCTGCTAAAAGTGCTTCATACTTCGTCTCATTGTTTGATGCTGGGAAGCCAAGGTTGACTGCTTGTTCCACTATTAGGCCATCTGGTGAGATGAGGACTATGCCAAGTCCTACACCGTGCCTATTGGATGCTCCATCAACGAAGAGCTTCCACATCTCTCCGACAAATAGTTTCCAGCAAGTAGAGGGGTCGGATGATGTCTTGGGGTCATGCATGTTGCTAATGTTTTCTTCCAAGTCCATGCCTGCTGTTAGGGTTTGCTCTTTACTATCTGACTGCCCCAAGTTTTTACTTGTTAATGAGTCGTTGCTGGGAATAGTATGGTCTGTCCCTTCCTTGTTGTCTTCAATCCTGTAAGGCTTGCAATGTGGTTGGGCATCCTGTATTAGGGGCTGCGCAGTTCTAGCGGCACTTTCCCCCATTTCTTCGGTTGCGTTGGTCAGGTCAACTGGGCAGATGTGATGGCTTCCTGGTGTGAACTCAGCCACAAAGTCCGCCAAAGCTTGGGCTTTTATTACGGTTCTGGGTTGAAACTTGATATCAAACTGTCCCAGCTCTACTGCCCATTTCAAGATTTGTCCAGAAAAGTCCGCCCTTTCAAACAAGGCTTTTAAGGGAAAGGCTGTTAGGACGATTATGGTGTGGGCGTGGAAGTAATGCGACAACTTCCTTGAGGCCATCATCAAAGCTAAGGCCAGCTTTTCCAATGGTAGGTACCTGGTTTCTACGCCCAGCAAGGTTTTGCTAACATAGAAGATGGGCAGGTGTTGGATTCCTTCCACTCTGACCAACACTGCACTAATTGCATGTTGTGAAACCACCAAGTATAAAAAGAGCTCTTCTTCTAGCACTGGGGTTACTAATAATAGAGGAGAGGCCATGTAGTCCTTCAGGCTCTCTAAGGTGCAGTCGCATTCTTCATCCCACTCAAATTTGGCTTTCAAGGCTTGGAAGAATAGTCGACATCTGTCTGACGACCGACTTATGAACCGGTTGAGTGCGGCTGCTAGGCCAGTGAGATGCTGCACTTCTTTAACTGTGTTGGGCCTTTCAAGATCCTGGATTGCTTTGATCTGAGAGGGTCTACTTCTATACCTCGGTTGGTCACCAGGAAACCTAAGAATTTGCCTGATCCAACGCTGAATGCACACTTGGATGCGTTTAGACGCAACTCGTTTTTCTTCAGAATCTGGAACATTTCACCTAGGTCCCTGAGATGTTCCTTCTTATCCTTGCTTTTGACCACCATGTCATCTATGTAAGCCTCCATTGTTCTGCCTAACAATGGTTCAAACATTTTGGTGACCATCTGTTGGAATGTTGCCCCTGCGTTCTTTAGGCCAAAGGGCATGGCCTTGTAACAATACAACCCTCTAGGTGTTGTAAATGATGTGACCTCCTGGTCTGGTTCGTACATAGCGATCTGATGGTAACCTCTATACGCATCAAGGAAGCTAAGTCGATTGTGTTCTGCCGTCAGGTTTACCAGTTGGTCTATCCGTGGAAGAGAAAAACTGTCCTTTGGGCATGCCTTGTTGACTGTTTTGTAGTCCACACAAACACGTCATTTTCCGTTCTTCTTTGGCACTACAACAGTATCGAGATCCACCTGGGATAGTGCACTTCTCTGATGGCTCCTGCCTTCAGTAAGTTTCCCACTTCCTCCCCCACTATCTCCGCGTGGTAGAGTGCCGATCTGCGAGTGCGTTGTATAATTGGTCTAGCAGTTGGGTGGACATTGAGTTGGTGATAGATGAAGTTTGGGTCAATGCCAGGCATGTCGTATGGTGTCCAGGCAAACACTTCGATGTTAGAGGTTAAGAATTTCATGACCTCTATTCTCTCAGTGCTGGACAATGACGAGCCGAGCAAAAAGAACTTTTCTGGGTTCTTTTCACCCATCCTTACCTCTACAAAGTCTTCCACTACCTTCTGTTCGCCTGCCTTGCCAACATCTGCAAACAGTTCATTGCTCTCTGGCTCTTCCACCATCTGCACAAACCCTTTTGTAGCACGACTTCCATTTACTGTGACGAAACATTGCTTCGACATGATTTGGTCTCCTAAGACTTCCTCAATCACGCCGGTTTCGTTGGGGAATCGTAATGCCTGATGATAGGTTGATGCCACTGAGCACATGGCATGCAGCCATGTCCTTCCCAAGATTATGTTGTAAGTGGAAGGGACTTTCAATATCCAGAATTCCACCTGTTTTGTCATGGTTCCTGCCTTGATTGGGAGGATTATCTTGCCGACTGGCCATTCTGGCATCGAGTTGAATCCGACAAGGGGGGATGTTGCAGGTGCCAAGTCTTTGTCCTCCAATTTCAACTGTTTGAAGGTCTCGTAGTACATTATCTCACATGAGCTTCCTTGGTCAATTAGAATCCGCTTGCTGTCGAAATTTTTGACGCGTAAAGTCACCACCAGTACGTCATTGTGAGGGCAATGTAACCTTGCTAGATCCTTGTCTGAGAAGGATATGACATTCGTAGCCTATGTTCTGCCCTTCTTGATGGTAGATTGTGCACTTAATACCTCCCTTAAGTGTTCAGCCTTTTTGATTATCTCTCTAAGTTCACATACTCGCTCAGGTTCGATGATCCCATGTATGACGTTAATCACACCTTGGGGTGGACCGTCGTCTAGCATCCCGTTTGGTTTGTTGTGGTCCTGGGGGGCTGGCTGTGTCCTTCTTTCTATGTATTGGTCCAAGTGCCCAGCTGCCATAACTTCTCCAGATGTTGCCTCAATGGCGTGCAATTTTCAATGCGGTGCCCCTTTTCATCATGGAAAGTGCACCGGGATCTCTCGTCATAGCCTTTTTGTGCTTCTCCCAACTTAGCTGGCCACTGGACGAAAGGTTCATTGCATATCTCACTCAGAATCCGGTAGATAGGTTTATTGAATACGGTGGTAATAATAGTGCGGACTCTTAAGTTCCTTTTTTCTGGGTCCTCTCTGTTGGCTCACTTGCCGCGCCCATTCCTGCTTGGCTGTTCCACCGTGTTGACTTTCGCTGTAATCTTTTTATCTGGCATCGCTGGTATCGCTGTTGTGCCAGATTTTGCTTTTGCACAGGCGTCATCTTCCTCTACTTTGATGTGTTGATGCACTCTCTCCATTAGGGCCTCCATCGTGAGGGGTGGCATCATTGTTATTGAGTCCCTTAATTAGTTTTCGACTGGTAAACCCCATTTATATTGTGCAATGGCGAGATTGGTAGGGCAATCCCCAATCTGGTTGAAGGTCTCCCAATAGCAACTGTTGTAAGACCTCAATGTTTTTTTTTTTCGCCCATGTCAATGGAGAGAAACTGGTCGATCTCCACTGGCGTCTTGGTGTTCGTTCTAAATCTAGTTACGAACGCCTCTGCTAATTGTGCCCATGAGGCAATGTTGCCTTCTGGTAGCCTTTTGAACCAGGTTAAACCAAGGTCGCCAAAGCTGGATGGGAACAGGATACACATTAGGGCCTCGATTCGTCGGTATACTGCCATAACCTGGCGAAAGTGGCGAAAGTGCATGTAGGGATCCGTCTTCCCTTCGTAAGAAGTGAATTTGGGCTGGTGAAAACCAGAAGGTAGTGGTGCGTTTTCTATTGCCGGAACGAACGGCGAGCTCTGCAGCCTTTCTAATACCTTATCTGTTGGTTTGTAAGCAAGGCGCGGCATCGGCATCCCTACCTTCACACTCCCATGTGTCCTAGGGGCCAGTTGTTGTAGTGCTGAAACTCTACGTGGTCGCGAGCCCTGGTGTCCTCCTTCCATCGGGCCCTTTCCTCGAGTACTGTCCGTAAGTCTGCTAATCTAGGCAACTCCGTGTGCTTAGATGTCGTCTGGTGCGTGTGCGAGGGGCGATAGTTGCTTCCTTCTGTATATGACCTTTCAGTCCTCGTTCTCTCAGACCTAGAGTGGCGAGTCTTGGAAGTCCTTGACTGAGTATCGCCTGTTCTAAGGCTCTTACTTTCTGCTGGTGAATGTGTGGTATGCCTGCCATGATCTTCTGAATGGCGAGGGGGCGTGTTGTCTTTGCGCCATTCTCCAGTCGCCACCCATTTTCCTTTAATCTGGTGCTTCATTATCTCCATGTCTGCCGCCATCCTCCTAATTAACTTGTCTTGCTCCCTCACGTGATCCTCCAGAACTTGAGGATCAAGCCTCCGCCTCTGTCTTTCAGGACTTTGAGAGCGACGGGAGCTAGTGCCCCGTCTTTTCCTTGCATCCCTCCGGGAGTTCCGTCGCTGGGGTTCTAAATCTGCCATGGGTGGGATGGAAGGTAAACCTTCGCGCCTCCCATCCCCCTCTGGGGTTTGCCCATCAATAGCAGATTGCGGCAAGTCTTCATCGTGCGCCATTGCTTTCAACTAGAGAGGAGAACTTGATCAAGAGGTTTTGTTCTTTGTCTACTTCCCACAGACCGCGCCAATTGTACGAGCACGAAATAATCTTCTCGTATAATCCTGTTGATCAAGCTTGCGTTTTTTCAAACGTCGTCGCTTTACTTCCTGAAAACACAATCGTGAGCTAGTTGGCGGGTGTGTGCCAGATACCTCTCCGATGCCTAAGTCAGCAAAATAGACAAATAGACAAAAGCTCTGTGTATTCGAGAATCAAAGTTGTCATACCTGTTCATAGGTTCTGTTATGAGCTTTTATAGTTTCTGCGTGGCATAATCCTAGTAGGACTCTTACTCCTTAATGTAGAGTCCTTCTAGGAATCACACTCTGAAAGATAATGCTTATCCTTCAACACCCTCCTCAATGCTTTAACCAAGTGAAATGGTTTTACCTTGGTAGTATGACAAACAACCGAGGTAACACATACTTAAGAGGTGGGTTTTAACCGAGCTTTACCTAGCTCGGTCCCACCTTGCTCTTACAATTTAGCCCGGCTCGTCCACACACGACGCTTTAGCTCGGTTACTGCTCAACTATGCTTTGAACAGGAGCATACAGACCGCGTTATTTGCAGTGATCTCTACGACCGAAGTAATTGCCACCATACTTAGACCGAGCTAACAAAGCTAGGTCCAATCTGTGATGTCCTTTTTACTACGGCCCACGAAACGGTCCACTGCAATGACTGGGCCTAGCTCGACCCCAAGTACACATAAAAAAACTCCCTCTCAGTAAGGATAAGGAAACATAAAACTAGTAAACAAGAACAAGGAGAGGTGGCTAACACCTCCGCTTTTGAGATTCTAAACCATGTTTTTCAGCCCTTTTAAATTCTGAAAATCAGTTTGTAAGCCAAGAAAAATAATGGTAAAACAAAGGGAATGAGCTATGAAGTAAGGTGCAAGAAAGGGTGTTAAGCCTTTCTACCTTTAGTAGCTATTCAACCCCAAGTTCCAACACTTAAAACGGATCCAAAACAGTATAAAAACACAAGAAATAGATAGAGAGAGATTGAAATGAAAACAAGGAAAAAGATGACAAGCTTATACCTCTTGAAGAGAGCAAGCTTTGGTTATAAACCAAACTTGATCCTAGCACACTCTCAATCAACCAAAGCTCTAAGGTTCAGCTCTAAGGGTGTATATGGTGCATAGATATAGTTCAAGGATGATAGGCTTGCTCAAAGATAGCTTGCTAAGGAAGAAGGAGCTCTCAAAGGTGTTTTAACTTCCTTGAAAAAATTTTAACCTCCAACTCTGAGGCATCAGTTCGTATTTATAGAATTTGAGCCAAATAGGTCATAAATATCTTCAAAAATAGACAGCTGGCTGATTCTCACCCAGAGCAGTGTTTCTCGCCCAAAAGGCACAGCCGGGCCCCAATGTGGCTCCCATGTTCCTCTAGTTCAGGCTTAGTGTAGGTTGGCATGGTGCTAAAAAATGAATTTTTGTGGTATATAGGTATAGAAACAGCTTGGGTATGGAAGGTTGAGATTTTTTGAGAGCTAAAAATCAGATTCCTTCGTTGAGAATTCTACCTATTGACAACATAACTTCATCATCGAGTGCTCAGAACAAAGCGCCCAAGTCTTGCGGGCAGTCAAAAATGGGGTGTCTACACTTTGTAAACGACATTCTCATCTACTCACCTTCTAATAAGGAGCATGAGGGACACCTCCATGTTGTTCTACAACTCCTTAGGGAACATTGTTTGTATGCGAAGTTTGAAAAGTGTGAGTTTTAGCTATCAGAAGTGAAGTTTTTAGGCCATGTAGTTTCCAGGGACGGGGTTATAGTGGATTCTTCAAAAATTGAAGTTGTACAGAATTGGGATCAACCTAAAAATGCCTTTGAAATTCGTAGTTTCCTAGGTTTAGCTGGTTACTACCGCCACTTTGTAAGGAATTTCTCTTCTATAGCATCACCTTTGATTAGATTGACTCGTAGGGGAGTGAAATTCGTTAGCGAAGCTTGTAAGAAGTCCTTCCAGGAACTAAAGCTTAGGTTGACTACCACTCCTATTCTCATTATACCAGAAAGTGACTTAGGGTATACAGTGCATTTCGACGCTTCAAGGGAAGGGTCTGAGTGTGTGTTGATGCAGGTGGGCAGGGTGGTAGCATATGGTTCACGACAATTAAAAACTCATGAGAGAAATTACCCGACCCATGACCTATAGCTTGCCGCTATCATATTTGCCTTGAAATTATGGAGGGATTATTTATATAAAGAAAAATTTGAAGTATTCTCCGATCACAAGAGTCTTATGTACCTATTTTCTTAGAAAGATTTGAACTTGCATCAACAGAGATGGATGAAATTTATGGAGGATTACGACTTTGAATTACACTATCATCCTGGAATGGCCAACGTTATGGCTGATGCTTTGAGTAGAAAATCTGTAAGTGCCATAACTAGTCTAGTAGTGAGGGAATGGAAGATGATGGGGGATATTAGTGAATTTGACTTACAATTTCGCGAGTCCTCTAAGCAGGCCACCTTATTCATCGTTGTCGCACAACCTATCTTGGTTACACGAGTGATGGAGACACAATATGGTGATCCGAAAGTGGGGACTATTCAGGAGAGATTCTCCAAGGGAAAGGAAGAGAAGGGTTTGAATGTTTATGTTGATGTGAGTGTTCGTTGTTTTGACCGATTGTTTGTGCCTGAATCTATTACAGATGAAGTTTTTCGAAAATTCCACTACTCTCGCCTTGCGGTGGATCCCAAAAGCACCAATATGTATCGTGACCTTAACTGTTAGTTTTGGTGGAGGGATATGAAGAGGGATGTAACATCTTTTGTTTCTAAGTGCCTAACATGTCAACAAGTCAAGGCCAAACATCAAAAACCCGCGGGATTATTACAACCTCTACCAATTGCCGAGTGGAAATGGGAACATATTAACATGGACTTTGTTACCGGTCTTCCAAGAACGCAAACGGGTAATGATGCCATATGGGTAATTGTAGATCGACTAACCAAATCAGCCCATTTTCTTGCCATGAGTGTGAGGGATTCTATTGAGTTTTTAGCCAAACTTTACATCCGTGAAATTATTCGAATCCATAGGGTTCCGGTGAGCATAGTGTCCAATAGAGATCCTCGTTTGACCGCCAGGTTGTGGCAGAGTCTCTAGAGTACCATGGGTACCCAACTGAATTTTAGTACTACTTATCATCCTCAGGCTAATGGACAATCCGAGCGCACCATACAGATTCTAGAAGACATGTTGAGAGTGTGCGTGTTAGACTTCAAAGGGTCTTGGAAGAAACACTTGCCATTATTTGAGTTTGCTTATAATAATAGTTACTAGGCTAGCATTGAGATGGTGCCCTTCGAGGCTTTTTAAGGACGTCCTTGTAGATCACTTGTTTGTTGGGCTGAAGTAGGGGATTCACCTATGCTTGGGCCCGAGTTGGCCCGCGAGACCACCGAGAAAGTAGCTCTCATTCAGAAGAGATTAGTCATGGCTCAAAGCCGTCAAAAAAGCTACACTGATCGGAGACAAATGCCTTTGTCCTTTGAAGTAGGAGACCACGTGTTTCTGAAGATTTTGCCTAGGAGGGGGTTGATGAAGTTTGGTAGAAGTGGAAAATTATCTCCCCGATTTATTGGCCCTTTTGACATCATAGAGCGGGTAGGAGAAGTTGCGTATTACCTTGCCTTACCACCTCAACTCTTAGGAGTGCACAATGTATTTCATGTGTAAATGCTCCATAAGTATGAACCCAATCCTTCTTACGTCTTAGATTGGATGGATATTGAAGTTGAGAAAGACTCGTCATACGAGGAAAGACCAATTCAAGTCCTAGACACACAGGAGTAGGTATTGAGGGGTAAGACCATTCCATTGGTCAAAGTATTGTGGCTATATCACGGTGTTGAGGAAGCAACTTGGAAGCGTGAAGCCAAGGTCCGCCAGAAATACCCATATTTATTCCAAAAGATGTGATGTATCCACTCGTTTTCTTTTATTGATATGTGGTAAACTAAGCTTAAACCATATTTTTCTCATTCATTGTTCTCCTTTGTTTCTAGAAATGGTTTGTTGCTTATTTGGAAATTGTTGAAAACTGATGATTTGTACATTGTTATCATTTTATTGATGTTGTGTTGTGGTTGACGTTATTTCCGGGGCGAAATCCCTTAAGGGGGAAGATTGTGACAGTTTGTTTCAGGTGACTACTCGAGAGGTGAAAAGACCACTTAAGCGAAGACCAGGTTCTCCCAGTAGTTTGTTTTGCAGGCTTAGAGACTGCTCGAGAGAGCAAGTGGTTACTCGAGTGAAGATCGTGAGCTTTCAGTATCTCGTTTTGCAGAGAGAGATACTGAAAGGTATTATTCACCACTTGAGCGATAAAAAGACTACTCGAGTGGTTTCTGCGAATTCAACATTTTAAAAAAGCATTTTTTAGATCATTTCTTTTACTTTTCTTTTCTCTTTTCCTTCCTCTCTCTCTAAGTCTGAAAACCCTGCATTTCTCTCTCTACATATCTCTTATTTTACTAAGTTTCAAGCCAAAATCGCTTGCAAGAGGTGAAGTCTACCTAAGGATCTTTTTACCGATTGGAATTGGATTCTACGAAGGATTTTTTCAAAAATAGTCTGGTTTTCTTGCTCTTCCTTGAGGTAGGGTTACTTTTAACTTAGTATCTCTTTATTTTGAGGATGATTATGTGGTATTGTTGTGATTATAATACTTTATTTGATGATTGAGCAAAAAAAAAAAAAAAATCAAGTTTTATGTTTAACACAAAGGGAATTTTACTCATCATTTGTTAAAATTTCAAGTAAATCCTTATGAATTAGGAGTATTAATGTTGAGACCTATCACATATATGACGAGGGGGTAAAAGCCCCAAATTTTTTAAAACCCTAATTTTGATTTGGGAAATATGATGCTAGGATGGAATTAAATTTCAAATCTTGGGTTATGTGGATAATTAAAGTTTGGAATACATTAGCAAGGTGTTTGGAGTTGAGATTGTGGACTTGCAAATTGATAAGCCATGCATTCAATTTTCATTATTCATCTTACGTTTTATTGAACATTTGATTACTTGGAATGTAGTAAGAAGGGGGAGGTAAATAAATAGCGTATGAGTCTGTCTGGGTAGGGAGTCGGTCTTTGGGAACAATGTGTCGTGTTAGTGCCTGAGCGGGGAGTTAAGGTCCCAATTGCCCTGTCTTGAGTTTATCACCGGAGGAATGTCAAAAAAATTTTTTTGGGTGTTCACTGGTCCTACCATATAATAGTCAACAAAAGTAGAAAAACGGATGGTTTTGGGTGCCCACCACCTGTCGTATTAATAATCGGTAAATGTGGGGAATAATTTTGGTTATAAACCTATTTACATATGTAGTACGGGGCTCTTACGACAGATTCATGACATATTTACCTCCTGTAATGAGAATGGTCTTCTATTGCTATGGAAAAAAAATTGTAATTATTTTTCTCAACCGTGTGATTTGTGAACGTGAACTTTAAAATTTTATTTGAGTTATGATGATGATCTTTTGTTAAATGTATATCTACTGGGCATATAACTCATCTCTATCTAACATTTTCAAGAATTGGTGATGTGTCACCATCTCAATGAGATGAGATATACTCTTTTGTTTTGGATTGGAGCGTCAAGGCTCAGGGATGTGCAAATATGGAAGATTCAAGCTTATTTGTTAGAACCGTGAGTCCATTTTGGTTGTAACACGTCAATGACTTGAATTGTTGTAAGACTTTAGGTCTATTCATGTTGTCCTTTAGCTTATTGAACTATTTTATGTATGGATGGGTGATTATCAAGTTGAACATGGAACTATAAAGGGAAAATCTTAATTTAATGAGGAAGATGATCTTTTGAAATTAATTGTGTTTCATTGATGTATTTATATTATGTCTTTTGGGGCGTTACAATTGATCTCTTAATCTTGAAATTGGATATATTGACTTGACTTTGGTGTTGAAATATGAAATTTTGAGAACTTGAAACAAATCCTTGGGACGATGAAGATTGTGACTTGGAGAACCTCTTCAATTGTTGATATTTTATATTATGGATTGTTGTAAATTGAACGCACCTTAGGGAAATTGAGATTTGGAAAATCATGCATCATATGCATTATAACAACACCTTGCGGCTTTTACTTGTTAATGTTTGGAAAGTGTTGGAATGGGGTAAATAGCATATGAGTTTGGGTAATGAGTCGGGTTTTAGTTTGAGTGTGTATTGTATGTTGGTACTCGAGCGGGGAGTCAAGGTACCCAATTGCCCTATCTTGAGCATATTGCCGGACGAATGTGGGAAAGGTTATAGGGTACCTACGAGCTTGCCGTTTTTAGAGTCGGCGAATGTAGAAAAATATGATTTTGAGTGTCTACGAATCTGCCATTTCTAGAGTTGGCAAAAGTGGAAGGGAAAAGTCTTGGGTGCCCATCGTGTCGTCGTTTGCAAGTCGGCAAATGTAGGACAACTTCTATATATATATATATATATGTATGTATGTATGTATGTATGGGGTTGAGGCTCTAGCTTGTGACGTCATGGCTCATTTACACCCCATGAATTGGTTGAGATTGGTTATTGACATTTCATATTTAGCATCAAGGTTTTAAAAAGAAAAGAAAAGACTTGGATTTTCTCATCTCTGGCATGACATGATCATATGTATTTCGATTAATTATATAACTTGTTAATGGTATTTCCTATTGGCAATTGCTCACCCCAAAACTAATAACCTTTCAGGTGATGAAGCTATGATGTCACCAAAGTGATTGGCATGAGATGTATTTTCGGAAGGGAGAATGGAGGCTCTATTTATATGCTACATGTTGAAGCCTCATGTTGTTTTTGCGTTGGAAATAGAATTATGTCATTTTATGTATTCAACCTTAAAAAGATGTATGCCTTTAGGGTATTTATATTTTATATTATCTCTTGCTCTTTGAACTGTTATTATCATTTGGTGAATGTAACAGAACAATGATGTAATCATTTAAATAGTTCAATGGGAAAGAGATTTCTTTTGAAGCATTTATATATTATCTATTGGATTGTCATATTTTAAATAAATCATATTATTGATGAGTTAACATTGTAATTTGAGGTTATGATTTCGGGGTATTACAATTATTGTGTTGAATTCAAATATTGGATATCAATTGTGATTTGTTAGAAGCAGATAAATTAGATGATTTGATTTGGAACTTTTAGGCGAGGAAGAACGTACATAAGA
The DNA here is from genome assembly GCA_030407325.1 of Camellia japonica. NCBI lineage: Eukaryota > Viridiplantae > Streptophyta > Magnoliopsida > Ericales > Theaceae > Camellia > Camellia japonica. The sequence continues at coordinate 56,970,958 of JAPPVO010000016.1, forward strand.
TTTTTATTATTAAAAGAACTTAACGATCATATTTTCCATGATAACTGAGATTGATTTCCATATTATTGTGAAGAGAATTAAAGAAACCATTTAAATTATATTATTAGTTATTATATATGCTTGAGTGTGGATTCTGAAACCTTAATTTCATTTATCGAGTAATTTATTCTTCTAGTCTAGTTTTCTTAGAAATCATAAGTTCTTATGGGTTCAACCTTGCACTCATTAAACTATACTATTATACGGTTTGTGCGCTTGCGAGTATGATTAAAATTGACACATCAAACAGCATGGTACTGGTGGTATGGCGATGGTGGCGATAGCTAGTGGTAGTGTGAAGCTTTCCTGAAAAATGGTAGAGTGAGAGAGAGGTTCTCTAGAAAAATGGTAAAAAGAGAGAAAAAGATGAAAATTTTCCAGAGAAATGGTAGAAAGAGAAAAAATGCAATAAAAAACTGAAATTTAATGAGAGAATAAATTTAAGAGAAAATTATTAATAACTTATTTTACTTTCAAAATTACTATTAAGTCCTATCAAGTTTCGACAACTAAGTGCTATTTAATTGTCATAAAATATTTTCATAAGGTTCATTGCTAATGATATATATTATCCCAATTTTACCGTTCTCATTTAATATAAATAACAATTTTATATACAATTTCTACTTAATTAAAATTAAAAATTTTAGTTGTAAAAAGTATATTATATTAAAAAAATTATAATAAAAATTGGATCAAAACAACTATATATAAACTGCATCATTTTCTATTTATTTAAAGTATGAATTTTTTCGTGTAAAAATTTTAAAAAGGCAAATTCTATTAAAATTACAATGAGTTATAAAAAATAATACTATGACAAATTTATATATTTCTCAATGCATAAGATAATTGATGAATCTTATACTTATACTTTTGTTTAAGAAAATTAATTTAATTTCAATAATTAAAAATATTTTTATTATAAAATTTTAAATAAATTTAGATTATTTGGTTCATATTTTAATGATAAATACAAAATTAAAATAAAATATATACTATATATTAAGGAAAATGGGGTTTCTAATGAGAAGAGATGTGAGAGCTCCAATATGTCATGCTAAATTTCTTGATTTTCTTAATTTTAAATATTTAAAAAAATCTTCATTGGCTAACTTCCATTTAACCATATAAAAAATAAAACTCTAATTACTCCATGATTTATGGCTTTTAAAAGGAAAATAAACTAATTCTTTTTCGAAATGCATATTTATGTTGCTATTAGATTATATGAAGCAATTTACTAGAATAGAAAAATAAATATATCAAATTTTAAATATTCAAAAATTGACTTCTTGTGCACATATATTTCTATCTTTTCATACACATATATTTTTTGTTTTTCGAATAAATTTTCAAACCTCTTATCTCTCTCTCTCTCTCTCTCTCTCTCTCTCTCTCACACACACACACACACACACACGCACACACACACAAAATCCTTACAAATTAAAAAAATCTTGTGCTACACACAAAATTACAAAAATAAAAATAATAAAATATTTTTTAAAAATTATAATAAATCTCATTTGTATTTATATCTATATATAACAAAAAGCCTTATTAGAGTTCTAAAATCTCATACCAAAGTAATATTATATTGATAAGCCTTTTGAAAGCTCCATAACACTATACTAAATTTTTTGATTTTTTTTTTTAAATTTTAACAATTAAAAAAAAAAATCCTCCCAAACTAAGTCCTTGGCGGAGGCATATCACGAACACCTAAAAATGTTTTTCCCAAGTAGGGTGAGCCAAAGTCCAATAGAAATAATTTAACACAATGTATGAATCTTAACAAAGATATAAGTATGTTGTGCATATATAATTCCTGTGATAAAACCGTTCATAATTTACAAGATCATAATATGCCAGGTTTTATATCTCATTTCAATGTTCATATCCATTTCATTCAACCAACCAATACTGAGAATACAACTCATCAAGTCTCAAATCAATATAGTTACCATACAAACACATTCATTTGCCATTTTATGGAAATTTCGTCTACAGGATCGGCACTCATGTATACAAGTGATTTTCGAGACTTTTACCATGGACACACATGCCAACTTAATTCACTAGAATCCATCCCCTTTCTCCTCCCAAACATCATACATATACAATGTATTAAAACACAGTCATGTTCAATGACAACCAATAAGAGATTAGTTTCAATTCACCTAATTCTCATGCAATTTCTACAACAATCATAACTATCCTCCACCGATAGCCCAAAACAGATATTTCTAAATATATATACAATCTCCAAGACAGATAAATTATTCAAATTTCCATATGTGAGAGACAACACATCCAACTCCACTATTTATGTAAACATTCATCCAATTTCATATTTCCAATACCAATTTCATTATTTATACAAAATAATTATTTTGAACATTTTAGGCCAAAACTCCATTCTCTCCCAAATCCAACCCATAAGTCAAAATCAACAAATTTAACACAAGACATCCTCATATCCATACCCATAACCATTTTCAACACCTTCATTTGGAAACCCCTCTTTTGATTTTAAACCAAAACCCTAGGTTTGTCTAAAATCTTCCAAATCCCAACATTTCTTACACAACAACAAATAACTAAGTTAAAAATAAAAGGAAAGCGTAGAAAATCCCTATCTCAAGTTTAGAAGACCAAAGGAAGAGCTGGAGAGACCTCAAAGATGCCGAAAACCAAGTTCCGATCAGATCAAAATGGAGCTCTTGAGACACACTATCCTTTTAACAAGGGTACCCGGGTAGAGAACCCAATGGATCTAGATGAAAAAATAGAGAGAAGAAGAGTTTGAGAGAGAGAAACTCAAGATCTAGGGTTTTGAAATGTTTTAGAGAGAGGAAGAGATGAAAAAGTGATGTAAAATGTGGCTGTTACGAATTGATATACACACAGTTCGCTCGAGTGCAAAAGTTGACGCTCGAGCGTCAGACATAATAAGTTGTTCTGCTCAAGCACAAAAAACAACGCTCGAGCACAGAATGCACACTCTCAGTAGTTTTATAGACAATCGACCAACGCTCAAGTGCAAGAAAGGCCGCTCGAGCGTAGAAAACGCCGCTTGAGCGTAGAATACACTCTCCCAGTAGTTTTACAGACCTGCAAAGTACTGAGAGTTTGGAGGAGCAAAAATTTGGGCAACAAAAAGTTTGGAAACTAAACAACCCATCTGTTCCAAACACAACCACAACAACCCAATAGCCAAACTCAAGTAAGAATAAGGAGAGAAAGACATGAATAACATTCAGAAACCATAAAACCTGAGTTCAGAAAATCAAATGGGTCAGGTCAAAACTGGAATTGCTATAACTAACCTCAAGTTCCACAGAATTTTAGAAACAAGCCGAATGACTTACTCAACCTAAATATTCTATTTTTTTTTTTTTTTTTTTTGTATACCTAATCTTATAAGATAGAGATAGGAAAATATAATCAAGCTATGCTAATATGTTTTGAATTATTTAATTTATAAATAAATACGAGTTTTTAAATTGATTTTATTGATTTAAGTCATGGGGTGAGGTAGGCTTCAATTAGCCAAGCTCAAGAATTTTCTCAAGTCATTTTTCTGAAAGGATAATCATGAACATGATGAATCAAGCAAATTTTTTTTTTTTTTAATACTTGCATTTGGGAAAAAAAAAATTTCATGTTTAGAAAATAAAAAAAAGAGCAAATTTTAATTATAATTTTTTTAATTAAAATGAATGTCCATATTTTTTAAGATGCAAATTTAATAATTAAGCCTCGTTTCTTTTTTTTTTTCTTTTTTCTTCAAGTTGTTTAACGCATTATTTTGTTAACATGATAAGATTTGTAAGAAGAACAATTAGTACTCAGAGTAGGGGTGAGCAATGGATATTTCGATCCGCCCGAACCGACCGAATTGAACCGATCCGCCACATTTTGGATGGATGCGTGATGACGAGCAGATGGTTGCGAATTGATTTTTTTCAATCCCCTTAGTTTTGGACGGATGACGGATTTGAAGTTCCTTTGGCCACAATCGAAACGCCGAACCACAAGCACCCTTAGTAATTTGTAAGATTTTGTATTTTCAATTTGTTTAGATAATTTTGTTTATGTTTTCAATTGAAAAAGAGTTTAGATATTCCGTTGAGTTTTCAATTTAGAAATCCTTTTATCAAATGGCAAGGGTTGATATTTGGTATTTTTATGTGGAAAATATAAGGCTTAATTTTGTCATTTAAAAAAAAATCAAATTAAATAGTTTTTGAATAAAAAAAAAGTAATGAAATAGTTTTGATAATGTAACGTCCCGAAATAAATGCCATAAATTCATCCAAGACCATATGCAAATAATAATATGAATCAGAGTATAATGTTCTTTCATTTCCTGAGAGTTAATGGTACAAAAGAGTTTAACAAAATTAATGCTCTATAGGCTTACATCTTTCGAAGACCATGCTTGGTTACAACCAAAACGGATATAAATCTAATACATATAAAGCCCTTGGCTTGAATCAAATAATAACATAATACACAAAACAGAAGCCTTCAGCTCCGATTCCTCCCAAGCTATTGCCTTGGCAGAGGCATATCACTAACACCTGAAAATGTTTTTCCCATATAGGGTGAGCCAAAGCCCAGCAGAAATAATCTAACACAATATATGAATCTTAACAAAGATATAAGTATGATATGCATATCCATTGCCCATAATAAAATCATTTATAACTATTTTACAAAACCATGTCATACCGAGCTTTATATCTCAGTTCATAAGTCATTCACCATTCCATTCAGACAACCAAACTGAGGATACAACTCAGTGGGTCTCCAACCAACACAACCATTATACAAATACTTCTATTTTGCCATTTTACGGATATTTCATTTGCGAGAATTGGCATCCATGTATACGCGTTGTTTTCGGGACTTTCACTCTAGACATACAGGCCAACTTAATTTAGTGGAGTCCATTCCATTTCTTCTCCCAAACATGGAGTACATCCCCTTTCTCCTCTCAAACATCATACATTTACAATGTATTAAAGACATAGTTATATTCAATGACAACCAATAAGAGATTAGTTTCAATTCACATAATCCTCATGCAATTTCTATAACAATCATAGCTATCCTCCACCGATAATCCAAAACAGATATTCTAATAGATAAATTACCCAAATTTCCATAGGTGAGAGGAAATACGCGTTGTTTTCGGGACTTTCACTCTAGACACACAGGCCAACTTAATTCAGTGGAGTCCATTCCATTTCTTCTCCCAAACATGGAGTACATCCCCTTTCTCCTCTCAAACATCATACATTTACAATGTATTAAAGACATAGTCATATTCAATGACAACCAATAAGAGATTAGTTTCAATTCACATAATCCTCATGCAATTTCTATAACAATTATAGCTATCCTCCACCGATAATCCAAAACAGATATTCTAATAGATAAATTACCCAAATTTCCATAGGTGAGAGGAAATACATATCTAACTCCATCATTTATATAAACATTCATCCAATTTAACATTCCCAATACCAATTTCATTTATACAACATAAATATTTGAGACATTTTAGGGCAAAACTCCTTTTTTTTTCAAAATTTACTCCGAGTATCCAAAATCAACAAATTTACGACAACACAACCTCACATCTACACCCATAACCATTTTTACCACATACATTTGAAGACCCCTCTTTTGATTTTAAACCAAAACCCTAGGTTTGTTCAAAATCATCCCAAATTCCAACATTTCTTACACATCAACAAATAACTAAGTTAAGAACCATATAAGAGTATAGAAAGTACCTATCTCAAGCTTAGAAGACCAAGGAAGAAATGGAGGAACTTCAAAGACACTGAAACCACGGTTTATTCGAATCAAATGAGAGCCCCTGGAGTGCTCAACCTTTTTATCAAAGAGAGTAGGGTAGAGAGATCCTTAGATCTAGATGTATTTGTAGAGAAAAGTTAGGCTTTAGAGAGAGGGTCGATTTAGGGTTTTGAGGGAAAAAGATATGACAAAGTGATGTAAAAAGGTGTTTCTGTGAACTGATATATGCGCAGCTTGCTTGAACGCAGGAGTTGTCGCTCAAGTGACCAAAGACAAATAAGTTATTTCACTCGAGCGCAAGAATCTTCGCTCGAGTGCAGAATATACATTCCCAGAAGTTTTATAGACAGAAGGCCATTGCTCGAGCGAAGAACACTACCTCTCTAGTATTTCTGCAGGCTTGCAAAAATACTAGGAGCTCACAAAGCTTGCTCGAGCTCAAGAAGCTTTGCTCGAGCGAAGAGGCCAAATTCTAGACAATAACAATTTGAACCAACTAGCAACCAACCTGTTCTAAACACATCCAAGACACTCCAAAACTCCAACCCAATGAGAAATAAGGGGAAACATGACATGCAGGATACAAAATGGGTCGAGCCCAAACCAGAATCGCTATAATCTCTCCCCCTTAAAGAATTCATCCCCGAAATTATAAATCAAACTTTAAAACCATGTTTAAACCAATTACAACAATGATAATCAATTAATTCCATCACTAAGACCCATTTTCCGGTCATCCCTTCTCATCAACTTGATACATAAGTCCCAACATTGAAAGTACAATTCACATTTTCCAAAACATATACAATGTTTATATTAAACCCATGTTTCCAAAACATATACAACATATGCAATGTTTCCATATTCTCAAACATATACAATGTTTTCATATTTCATTAACATAACACAATTCCAATACATGTTCAAACATCAATCAAACAAATCCGGATACTTCTCACGGACTTCCAACTCATGTTCCCAAGTTGCTTCCTCAACCCCGTGATGTTTCCACAATATTTTAACCAAGGGAATTGTCTTGCCTTGCAAGACTTGGTCCCGAGTATCCAAGACTCTCACCGGTCTCCCCCCTATACGAGGCATCCTCATCTACCTCTAAGTCGGTTCAATCTAACACGTGCGATGGATCCGACTTATACTTCCGAAGCATACTAATATGAAACACATCATAAACCCTGAAAAGTTGTGGCAACAAGACCAAATGATAAGCTACCTCTCCAATCCGCTTAAGGATCTCAAAAAGCCCAATGAATCAAGGGGACAACTTCTCACTCTTTCCAAACCTCATCAAACCCCTCCTAGGTGATATCTTCAAGAAGACATGGTCTCTCACCTCAAAAGACAAGGGTCTCCTCCTACGGTCGGCATAACTTTTCTGTCGACTCTGTGCAGTAGCCAACCTCTTACGGATAAGAGCGACTTTCTTTGTCGTTTTCCAGACTAACTCTGGACCCAACATAGGTGCATCACCCACCTCTGCCCAACACACAGGGGATCTATACGGTCGACCATACAAGGCCTCAAACGGTGCCATGCCGATACTCGATTGGAAGCTATTGTTATAGGCAAACTCCACTAAGGGTAAGTGTCTCTTCCACAACCCCTTAAAGTCAAGAACACAACCCCGAAGCATATCCTCAAGGATCTGAATAGTACACTCGGACTGCCCGTCAGTCTTAGGATGGTATGTAGTGCTAAAAGTCAAATTCGTGCCCAAGGCATTCTATAGGCTTTACCACAACCAAGTCGTGAAACACGGATCTCAATCTGAAATAATCGTTACAAGGACCCTGTGCAACCTCACTATGTCCCTAATATAAAGGTTGGCTAGATGATCTACCGAGTCACTCACATGCATATGTATAAAGTGTGCTGACTTGGTCGACCGGTCAACTACCACCCAAATCGCATCACTACCCCGTTTGAGTCCTTGAAAGATTCACAACAAAATCCATCATGATATGCTCCCACTTCCATTTGGCTATAGGTAAAGGTTGCAACAAACCTGCTGGCCTCTGATGTTCGGCCTTCGCTTGTTGACAAGTAAGGCACCTCGACATAAACACAACCACATCATTCTTCATTCCCCTTCACCAAAATTGGAGGTTAAGGTTGTGATACATCTTTGTGTCTCCCGGATGCACCACAGGGCATGAATGGTGAAACTCTCGGAGTACTTCCTCTCAGCAAGACTTTAACACAAAAAGACGGTCACGGTATCTAACACTTGAATTGGGATACACATTTAAGCCTTTCTCCACCTTTCCACTTGAGATCTTCTCTTGGAGGGATTCCACTTCAAGGTCACCGCTCTATGCTTCTATCACTCGTTTACAAGTGTAGGTTGTGCAACTACTGAAAACAAGGCTGCAAACTCCATGGACTCGCCAAGATACAAGTCAAACTCACCAATAGCACCCAACATCTCTCATTCTCGAATGGCAATACTAGCCATACTACCAATGGATTTTCTACTTAAAGCATCGGCTACAACATTGGCCTTTCCTAGATGATAATGCAACTCAAAGTCATAATCTTCTATAAACTCCATCCACCTCTTCTGCCTTAGATTTAAGTCTTTCTGTATAAACAGATATTTCAGACTCTTATGATCAGAAAACACTTCAAACTTCACATCATACAGATAATGTCTCTAAATCTTTAAGGCAAAGATCACAGCCGCTAACTCTAGGTCATGAGTAGGGTAGTTCCTCTCATATGTTTTCAACTGCCGTGAGCCATAAGCTACTACCTTCCCCTCTTGCATCAACACACAACCCAAACCTTCCCGTGAGGCATCACAATACACTGAATAGCCCAAACCCCTCTTTGAAATAATCAATACTAGAGCAATGGTAAGTCTAACTTTAAGCTCTCGGAACAACTTCTCGCAAGTCTCATTCCACACAAACTTAACTCCCTTCCTAGTCAATCTAGTCAATGGTGAGGCTAATCTAGAGAAATCCTTCACGAACCGACGTTAATACCTGGCCAACCCCAAGAAACTACGGATTTCAAAAGCATTCTTAGGTTATTTCCAATCTTGTATTGCCTCCATCTTGGATGAATCTACAGTCACCCCTTCCCCGGAAACCACATGGTCTAAGAACTTAATTTCGCTCAGCCAGAATTCACATTTCCCAAAGTTAACATGCAGTTTGTGGGCTCTAAGCAACTCAAGCACCATTCACAAGTGTTCCTCGTGCTCCTCCTCAGAGGGTGAGTAAATTAGGATGTTGTCTACAAAGACGACCACAAAATGGTCTAGGAACTCAAGGAAGATTTGGTTCATCAAATCTATAAACTCTTAATGGCCATATCGCGTACGGAATGTCGTCTTCTGGATATCATCCTCCCTTACTCTTAATTGGTGATAACACGATCTCAAGTCTATCTTAGAGAAACAACAAGACCCCTTCAACTAATCAAACAAATTATCTATATGAGGCATTGGGTACTTGTTCTTAACAGTTACCTGGTTCAACTTTTGATAATCTATACAAAGTCGCAACGCACCATCTTTCTTTTTGGCAAAGAGAGCCGGTGCTCCCCAAGGTGAAGTACTAGGGTAGATAAAACCCTTATCTAACAATTCTTGGAGTTGAATCTTCAACTCACTCAACTCAGCAAGTGCAAATCTATATGGTGCCGTCGAAATTGGTGTTGTGCCAGGCACTAAATCAATAGAGAACTCGATTTCTCGATGAGGTGGTAAACTAGTAAGATTCTCGAGAAAAATGCTCGGGTATTCACAAACCACCCTTGGCAACTCAACTCGGACTTCATCACACTCCTTACTCAAGAAGTTAGCAAGAAGGCAACTAAGCTCACTCCGCCCACGCAGATCATACACCGGTGATAAGACTCTATCAACCCGGTCCCCCAAGAAATAAAAAAAAAATCACTACTCAAGGTACATACAGTAACCCTTTGACGATAGCAATCTATAACAGCTTAATATGATGACAACCAGTCCATACCCAAAATAACATCAAAACTAGACATGTCAATCCACACAAATGCAAAAAGAAGTCGGCAACCGGCAACCTCTATGTCACAACCCCAACACCCTTGCTTCAAAATAATCTCACCACCAATAGGTGACTCTACACAGAGAAAAGATGCTAACCGAGCCAACTTTAACCCCAAAACCAATGCAAATGCAGACCAGATAAATGAATGGGATGCACCCGTATCAATCAACACATTAGCAACAGAATTGCAAAATAAGAAGGTACCTTTCACTACTGAAGGAGCTGGTACAAGATCTGGCGCAGTAACAGCATATACACGCCTTGTAGGTCTCTGCTCAACCTACTCACCCCTCGGAGCATAAACCTGATGCACTGATTGAGCCGCAAAGGCTACTTGATTGGCCCTCGAGACCTGTGCTGACTGTGCCGGCTGGTGGCTTTGTGTCTGCCTCGAACCAGACGCACCAGGTGTACTGCCCAACTGAGGACAAAACCTCTTCATGTGCCCCGCCTACCCACACTGATAACAAGGTAGCTGCTGGCTTCTCCTCTGACTCTGGCTCTGAGAACGAGCCGAAGACGATGCAGACCGCTACCATCCTTCTCTCTGCGGGTAAGCTGGAGACTTGTGGCCTAACTGACCACACTTGAAACAAGTGACATCTTCCTGACCACCTTTCCCAAAACCCGTACTCGGTACTAGAAAAGTGGACCTCGACTGAGCTCCCTAGGACTGTTGTGGGTTAGAACCCCTCTGTCTCTTACTATCCCTATGAATATCCTGACCCCTCCTGAAGCCCCTCATCATCTCCTCCTCCATTTGCATTACGGTCTCAAGATGAGCCACCGCCTCCACGAGACATCCATAGTCTCTAATCATTGACCTGGCCACTTTGAACATGAGCTCGGTCCTCAATCTCTTCTTGAACTCTAAACAACGACGCTCCTCAGTCGCCACGAGTTTTGGTGCAAACCTCGACAAGATAGTAAATGTGGCCTCAAACTCGGCCATCGGAGTGTTCAACTGCACAAGCTTGGAGAACTGATCTTTCAATTTCTCTCGAACTGTGGGAGGCAAGAACTTATCCTAGAAGGCGCTGACAAAAGCCTCCCAGGTCACCCCAATACGCCTACGTACAAACTTTCACCACTGACTCGTATCTCCCTTTAGTTGGAATGATGCAAAGGTTACTCTCAGTTGGTCGTCCTCGATGCCAAGCATCTCAAACATCTTCACTATCTGCTCTAGCCACTCATCCGCCTTCAGTGGCTCCTTGGGATCACCCAAAAACTCATCCGGATTTGACCAGAAAAACTTCTGCTTCAGGAATGACGGCTTTGTCTCAGCTACTTGGTCCTGGACTTGATTCTCAACTCTGAGAATGTCCATAGACCCTCGCAATACTCCAGCCATTTCGCGGGTTAAGGCGCCTATACCCTGTTGACTAACTGGTTCGGCCACATTGGCCTGACCTACCCCTTCTTCTTGCGCCGGAATATCATCCTGTAAAGGCACCTTATGCCTCCTAGGCCTATCACGCCTACCACCACCACGCCCACGTCCTGGCATCCTAATGAAGGTAACACAAGAGATTAGCACATTTACAAATGTGCCGAAGCTAACTCACTCACGTCCTAATGCGGTGGACAACAGTAATTCACTCCATATCAACACTTTGTCACATAAACACATACGAATTTCATCTCTGAATAATGATCGTCCTGCGGCATTGCCAGATTTTTAATTAGAAACAGCAGTGATCAAGTGCTCTTCTAATAAGATTTCTAGAAACCTGTAGGCTCAATCAATATCCTAGAACTAAATCCCATACCTATATAACCACATAAACATGTTATCATGTAAACACATCACACATACTAAAGTATCTATCAAGTGACCATTTCCTACGTACCTAAAGTATTCAAACCCGATACGCTCTAATACCAAGTTGTAACACCCCGAAATAAATACCATAAATCCATCCAAGACCATATGCAAATAACAATATGAATCAGAGTATAATGTTCTTCTATTTCCTGAGAGTTAATGGTACAAAAGAGTTTAACAAAATAAATGCCCTATAGGCTTACTTCTTTCCAAGACCATGCTTGGTTACAACCAAAGTGGATATAAATCCAATACATGTAAAGCCCTTGGCTTGAATCAAAACAATAACATAATACACAAAACAGAAGCCTCACTACAACAAAAATGACTTTTTACGGCACCACATCAACGACATACAATAAATGCACGTCGTAGTTTCTTTCTTCTACGACTTGCTTTTTTGGCATGTCGTAAATACTTTTCCAATCACGGCGTGTCTATTGCGTAGGCCGTGAATGGTAATAACGATAATTTTTTTACGGCTTGCAATGCACGCCATAAATAATAAAACTTTCTACGACATGCATATAGCGTGCCGTTAATACATCAATTATACACGACGCATATACGCCAGCCGTGAAAAGTGGATATTTTTCACGACGCACATAATGCCAGCCTTTAAAAATATTATATTTTTTACGACGCACATATCACCGGCCGTTAAAAGTATTATCTTTTTACGACGCACAATGCATGTCATCAATTGCATGTCAAAAAAAATAAAGGCGCTAAAATAAAATTTTATGGCGCCATTTCGCCAAAAAAAGAAATAAAATATACACGCTACTCTCTCTGTGTGTCCTCTGCCTCACATTTGCCCCTTCTCTTTCGTCTCTCTCCTCTTGCAACCACCGCCATCGGGACACCGCCGACCGCCGACCATCTCTCCTCTTGCCATCATTCTTTCTCGACGAACTACGGACCACCTTACCTCTCTCTCACCTCCTCTTTATTTATTTATTTATTTATAATTATCGTGTATTTGTATAGCTGTGTAAAAACCCTAGGTCATGTCTCCGTCTTCTCCAATTCGACCTTGGGTTTGATTTTGATTCGATTAGTGTTTTGATCTTTCAGATTAGACAGAGAACAGACACAGAGAGAGAGAGGGAGAGGAGAGATAGAGAGAGAATGGACGATAACTGTGCGTTGTGCGCCCTCCATCGTCACCACCGTCGTCCTCAATCTCCCTCCCCCTCCACCTCTATCACGTTTCATCTTCCTCTTCATTTCATCCAGGGTGCGAAGGCCACTGTCACGCAAAGATCTGCAACACGAAGCGATCTCAACCATGGCGGCTTCAGATCCAAGCTCCACAGAGTATGTAAAACCATATATATTTTATGTGATATTAGCTCTCAAACCAGAGTATGTAATTTTCTGGTTTGCAATTTTATTTTTTATTTTTTTTTATGTAGAGATTTTGATATTGGATTTTTATGTTTGTGTATTGTCTTCGTGTTTGTTATTGCATTCACAAATTTTGTACACCATCTGTTTGACAATATGTCCATAAGAGTCAAACAAGTGGGTTCAGGTGAGTGTTCATTGACTCTAATCTCTCTTTGATTCTGTGTTTCTCCCTCTCTGTTTTGGTATCCTAGCTCAATCAATTCATTTGAATTGGGAATTGGTGTGTTATGTTTTGTTAGATCTTTGATTTGGGTTGTTTTTAGTTTTATGTCAATGTTTAGCTTGATTTTGATATGGGTTGTTTGCACTAAATGATGGATTTAATGTTTCTATGAACTCATAACCTCATTTATTATGACCTAAGAACATTTTTGGTAATATTTGGTAAAATTAAGGACTTTCTGAGTTGATAACATAGTGTATGTCAAACCCAGGTATAATTAACAGTAACACCAGGATTTAGTATTGATGGTTATTCGAGATTCAACTCATAACTTACTCTTTCTTTGCTCTCACTTCCATTCAGTTATGTGCTTTTCCTTTTAATTATTACTTTTTTACAAATCCTATGAAAATGGTATGTTTACAGCGTAGGTCCTATCAATTCAATGTTTTGGATGGTAATTTTTCCTTACTTTTGTGTTGGATTGTATTTCACCAACAAGAAGGAAAAAAGGGCAAAAAACCCACCACGGTGTATTCCATTGTAAATACAAATATTTTAGGTATATATCGATTCTTTTTATTCCATGCACTAGGTACATAACGAAAATTCTGTGGGATTTATTCCTTTGTTGCCATTTGAACTCTCTGGAACATAAGAAATGACGTAATTTTTAATGTTTAATGTATCTGTCTACACGTTGATGCCCACATTCTTAAGTTTCTTCTCTCTAACAATAATAACTATCCTATTGAAATGGAAATTTGAAAGTGTGAATAGTGAATAATCAAATATATCATGAGGGTTTGATGGACCTGATTAGCAACCATTTGTAATTTATTATTAAAAAGAATGATTGATGTGAGATGGTATGCTCGATGCCTTGTGTGATATGGTTGTGGTTGCTGGCCACTAGCTGAGTTCATGCCATATTCTTGTGTTGGTATAATTAAGGTTAAAAAAACCTTTCCTCCAGGTTTCATGCCCTTTGAGTTTGAGGTCTGGTAATTGTAAAGCAATAGAAATGTGTATCTAGCATATAAGGCCTATGTTGAAGTACGTATTGTACAGATTGAGCTCGATTTCTTTGACACTGCCAGTTCGTCAACTGCATCTCTGGTTTCTTGCTCTAACCCAATATGTGCTTCTGTAGTTCAAGCTGCAGCTGCTGAATGCTCTTCACAGAGTAATCAGTGTGATGATTCATTTCAGTATGGAGATGGAAACGGGACATCTGGTTATTATTGAACTGATTTGTTGCATGTAAAATTTTTACACAAATATGGGGGCTTCTTTAGTCGATAACTCTTCTGCTCCAACTATTTTTGGGTAAGTTGTTAATGTTATACTGTTGGAATTATGGTTCTTATTTAGAGATAATTATATGTCTCGTAATCAAAGATATTTGAGATTTGTTGCTTATATGAGTTTTTTCATCTGAGCTATTCATTTTCAAATTATGTCCACACTGTTCACAAATATTCATTCTAATGATGGTGTATTTTCATGTGGGATTGAAAATGATCAATAGATTAAGAGAGTAGATGGTCAGGAGAGTCACAACAGAAGCCTAACTATGTTAATAGATTCATGAAAACACATAGTTACCATTATTTGCTTAACTATACCATTTGTTCATGTACAAAAAAAACTGTAAGCAAATGTGGCAGTGGCTAACTAATCCAACCTGGCCAAACCAATCATGTACTTGGATGGCATTAAGTGAAAAAACATGTTCTATCAGTGGCTAACTAATCCAACCTGGCCAAACCATGGCATTAAGTAAAAAAAACGTGTCCCCCCCCCCCCCCCAAAAAAAAAAAAAAAGTGGTGTTCATTATCTTCTGTTATTTTACATTGTTATGGTTACTGGTGAAAAAAGGATAAGGATTCTAGAACTGAATGGGGATCAATGATTACTGGGAAAAGAAGAATGAAATGATGAAAAGGTTAACTAAAAGATGGTTATTAAGGTAATGGGGCTTAGTAGAATGTATCTTATATCTACAATAGCTCTTCAATATATTATGAGTTGTATGTTAGTTGAAACTTTCAGGTTTCTATTCTATTGTGGTTGTTGTATGCATGTATCACATGTTAATGTTCATTTTAAGTTTTATGGGTTTGCAACTTAAATGTGTTGGATGGGTGTTTTGGAAACAGGTGTAGCACCTATCAATCTGGGGACTTAACCAAGAGGGATAGAGTAATTGATGGGATTATTGGGCTTAGCAGAATGTATTTTATATCTACAATAGCTCTTCAAATAGTGGACTTAGTGGACTATAGAACATAGTTATGTTGTCTCTTGTTCATGAGTAAAGAAATATTATATGTAATGGTAAGTCTTTATTGCCTTCTATTCATTCATCTACTATGATATTTGAACTACATGAATGGATGCTACATTTTGATTGCTTGATAGTGAATATACTTCTCAGGATGTTGCTATTCTCTGCTTCTAAAGAGTAATCATCCCCCATGGAAGGCGTGATTTATCATGATTACTCTATTTGATTTGAGGTAATGGCATTATCTATGTTTACTGCTGAATGCTCTTTACAAAACTGGCTTATCGATACAAGTGAATCTCGTACATCTTTCTTTTCCAGTCTTTGTTGGTGTATGGTTGTAATATTTACTGAACTTTTCTGTGTTGCAGAGATAGAGTAGGTGGATGCACAAGACTGCTCCGAACTCGCATACGAGTTGGTGATGCAGCACCAAGGGCCTATATTAAGTGAGATTCTTGTTTTGATTTTGTTGCAAATCTCTGAAATAGAACTGAGAAATTTGTCTGCCATTTGTGTTATCTATTACATCTTTATTTTATTTTTTTGTTTTTGTTTGAAACACTGTACTGATAATTTCTGCATTTGCTTATTTGTGGCAAGCACAAAATTTATGAGGTTGTGATATGAAAGAGTGTTGAATGTAAGTGTCAATCAAGCATACAAGAAGGGTTAGTTGTGCTGACATTAAATTTTTTTTCTTAAATTAGACACACATCCTAGAATTGTTGATCACCTCTTAGGAGTTTCAAAGAAGTGTTCTGTGCACTGATTTTTATTGAAATTGCAAAGTTAGAATGAAAGTTTTATTGTGTCAACTATCATTGCTTTCTCACAATCAATCCATATTTTTCTAAGCATTTTTGTTTGGTTCTTTTTTAAAAAAAGAAGGCTTGTTATGTTATTTAATTATGTATTTTCAGTTGTAACAGGTTCATAGATAGAGAGAATGAGCTTAGACAGGCAAAACCACCGGCCCCCCAACCACCACAGAGACCACCTTTGGATCCCTGGACGAAATCCTGGCTTAGCAGGCAGTTTGCACCCCCCAAAGAGGATAAAAGTTCTGAATCTGATGCTTGAAATATGTTCTTAAATTTGTCATTCATAGATTTTTTTCTTCTCTTTTATTTTATTTTGGTCATGTTATTTTGTCAAGCTCCTCAAAGGTGGAAACATTCAAGCTTTAGAATTGTGAAGCAGAATTTTGATAAATTGACAAAAATAATGTCTACGCAACTATTTCAGTAGTGCTCGTAATTTTTGAAGGCTAGCTTTAAGCTCTTTTATGGATTTCCTTTGGAACTTTGAAGCTAAAATGTAGGTTGTGTTTCAGAATATGTTTGAGCTTTGACTAGTTCTTCGAATGTTTGGAATGTATAGACAATTGTTGAATGTTTATAATTTAATGATATAGTTTCTTTTTGATGTTTCAAATAATATTTTGGTGGTTGATTGATGTTTTGTGATGTTTGTTTGTAATATTTGTTAGATTGTACAAAATTAGTCAAATAGAACCTGCTGAATTTGAAAAAAAAAAACTGCATATTCTACGGCAGGCATAATAAGTCATTGTATTACATATTTTACGGCGCGCAATCAGCGTCCTTATTTGTCTCACCAACTAACGGCGTGCAAAAGTAGTCGTAGAAAAATAACGACGACGCACAAAATTTGCCGTTAAATAGTTTTTGACGGCGTACTATAGTATGTCGTAGAAAAAGTAACAACGACGTACAAAATCTGTCGTTAAATAGTTTTTAACGGCGTACGAAGCATGTCGTTAAAAGTGAATGACTTTTCATGACTGGTTATAATATGACGTGCGCCTGCACGTCGTAGAAGAGTTTTTACGACGTGCATTGCGCGCCGTAAAAACCCTTTTTTGTTGTAGTGCCTTCAGCTCCAATTCCTCCCAAGCTATTGCCTTGGTGGAGGTATATCACCAACACCTGAAAATGTTTTTCCCATATAGGGTGAGATAAAGCCCAGTAGAAACAATCTAACACAATATATGAATCTTAATAAAGATATTTAAGTATGATATGCATATCCATTGCCCATAATAAAATCATTTATAACTATTTTACAAAACCATGTCATGCCGAGCTTTATATCTCAATTCATTTTATTCTCAATTCATAAGTTATTCACCATTCCATTCAAACAACCAAACTGAGGATACAACTCGGTGGGTCTCCAACGAACACAACAATTATACAAATACTTCCATTTAGCCATTTTACGGATATTTCATCCGCGAGAATTGGCGCCTATATATACGCGCCGTTTTCGGGACTTTCACCCTAGACACACAGGTCAACTTAATTCAGTGGAGTTCATTCCCTTTCTTCTCCCAAATATAGAGTACATCCCCTTTCTCCTCTCAAACATCATACATTTACAATGTATTAAAGACATAGTCATATTCAATGACAACCGATAAGAGATTAATTCTAATTCACATAATCCTTATGCAATTTCTATAACAATCATAGCTATCTTCCACCGATAGCCCAAAACAGATATTTCTAAACAAATAAATTATCTCCAAAACAGATAAATTACCCAAATTTCCATAGGTAAGAGGTAATACATATCCAACTCCACTATTTATGTAAACATTCATCCAATTTAACATTCCCAATACCAATTTCATTTATTTATACAAAATAAATATTTGAGACATTTTACGGCAAAATTGCCCCCTTTTTTTTTTCTTCCAAAATTCACCCCGAGTATCCAAATCAAAATATTTACCACAACACAACCTTACATCTACACCCATAACCATTTTTACCACATACATTTTAAGACCTCTCTTTTGATTTTAAACAAAAATCCTAGGTTTGTTCAAAATCATCCCAAATTTCAACATTTCTTACACATCAACAAATAACTAAGTTAAGAACCATAGAAGAGTATAGAAAGTCCCTATCTCAAGCTTAGAAGACCAATGAAGAAATGAAGGAACTTCAAAGACACCAAAACCAAGCTTTATTCTGATCAAATGAGAGCCCCCAGAGTGCTAAACATTTTTATCAAAGAGAGTAGGGTAGAGAGATCCTTATATCTAGGTGTATTTGTAGAGAGAAGTTGGGTTTTAAAGAGAGAGAGCATCAGTCTAGGGTTTTGAGGGAAAAAGATATGAAAAAGTGATGTAAAAAGGTGTTTCTGCAAATTGATATACGGCAGCTCGCTCGAGCACAAGAGTTGTCGCTCGAGCGACTAGAGACAAATAAGTTGTTTTGTTCGAGCGCAAAATACACATTCTCAGTAGTTTCACAGACAGAAGGCCGTCGATCAAGCACAAGAAGTCTTGCTTGAGCGAAGAACATTACATCCCTAGTATCTCTGCAGGCTTGCAAAAATACTAGGAGCTCACAAAGCTCGCTCGAGTGAAGAGGCCAAATTTTGGACAACAACAGTTTGAACCAATTAGCAACCAACCTGTTCCAAACACATCCAAGACATTCTAAAACTCCAACTCAATGAGAAATAAGGAAAAACATGCCATGCGCAACAATACAAAATCATGAAACCCGAGTCCGGAATATAAAATGGGTCGGGTCCAAACCAAAATCGTTATAGATAATGCATGGTTTTCTTATATGTATTTATTATTGGTATTTGACAATTTACTTGATAATCTTTTGGTTATGTTGAGTTGGATTGTTATCCAAAAAAAATGTTGACAAGTTGTTGTATTATGTTCAAAATTTGTAAAAGTTTAAACCGCCAAACCGATTCGCATCTATCCGTCAATCCGCCAATTTGCATCCGTCAATTCGGTGGATGGATGCGGATTGATTTTTTTTCCAATCCTCCTCTCTGGTGGGCAGATAGCAGATTAAAGGTTTTCTAACCGCAACCAAACCACGAACACCCCTAACTCAGAGTATCATCTACAAAAATGTCTAACAAATTGAGAGGGTCTTTCCTTCTTAGGAACATAGCCATAATTTTAGCAGCCTCACCTTAAAAAATAATCCTTGCATAATTCTCACTAATGCACTAGGAAGCAACATATACCATAGCAAAGTTAGAGTAAGACTAAGGTATAACAGATATACACAAAATAATTCCTTGCCTATTTTGAATTACCATGCCTATTCCACATTAAATTCAGTCACCATGTTAAATTCTTACTATAATCAAAATTTACTAACATTAGTATATCAAATTTGCACCTCAATCAAAATCACATAATATTCTCTCTCTCTCTCCCCAATTTTTTTTTTCACAAATTCAAATATTTTTAATAAAATATTAAAAATTAAAAATGTATATTATGATGGTATAAAATATTTTAATAAATCTCTATGTTTTTATTTTTTATTTTTTAATTTTAAAATAAAATTTCAAACTTTCTATGCATAGCACGAGTTTTATACTAGGAAAATGCCTCGTAGCTCGACTGCTACGAGGCTCGAAATGGCTCGAGAAAGAGAAAGAGGGAGAGAAGAGAAGCAGAGGGGGAGAGAGCACCAGTCCGTCGTCGCCTTCCGCCGCCGTCCTCGTCGCAGCTCCTCCGTCGCCTCGCTGCCGCCGATCGTCGCAGCACCAGCGATCGCCGGCTTGCCTCGCCTCCGCCGCTGCTCGCCTCGCCTCGCCACCGCCATTTTAATGGCCCCCTCCAGTTCCTCCTCCCTCCTCCTTCCTCCCCCCTCCTCCTCCTCCTCCTCCTCCTCCCTCCCTCCCTCCCTCCCTCCCCCTCCTCCAGTTCCTGGTCTTCTTCTGCAAAAAAAAATGGCGGAGAGAAGATGAAGTCGAAAATAAGAAAAAAAAAAAAAAAAAAAAAAAAACAGGGTCAAAACGACGTCGTTTTGACCCTCGAGCCAAAACTCGAGCCTCACTTTCGAGCTACCAATCACTACCGTTTATACTAATATACTATTATGAAGAATTGAACTTTTATTTATTTATTTATAACAATTTATAAAATAAAAAGAAAATATGACTTATTTGTTAATATTTCAATTTGATATAACTTAATAGTAATTTCTGTTAAAAAAAAAAGAACTTGTTGATAATTTTTTTATTGCAGTTTATGATTTTTTAATACAATACTATATCATAATTTTTATAATTAAAAAATATAATTTTACTTAGATTAAAAATATTTATGAAATTGTTGTTCATATTAAATGATGGTTAAATTGAGATAATATCTATATTATATATTTAGAAAATGAGATTTTTAATGAGAAACCTTATGGAGCTTCAAAACTTCAACCCAATCCCAATTATGCTGATTTTTTTTATATTTTTAAATAATTATGAAACTTTCTATTGGTTAACCAACTACCCAAAAAAAAAAAACTCGAATTATTCTTTAAATTTGAATTTCAAAATTCAAATATCCTACTAATATAAAAAATTATTACCCTATTCCATATTTGCCTCCCTCTCAACTTTGCCAAATAATGCCAATCGAAAACATCTATCTATACAATATATAATTGCAAAACGTTAAGAGTTCTTTGTACTTGAAAGTTCCAAACTATTTTTCACAAATTTTATAATTTTTAAAATATTAAAATACATGTGTCAAAATATTATTGACTCTTTCTAATTAAATATTATTTTGTTTTAAGTCACAATAAAAATTAATTAATATATATATATAAACCCACAACAATCTTTATAACTTAAATAAATTAAAATAATGTATATATATTTTCCTTCATTCTTATTTTTTTTCCAAATAAAATATTTGTTTTTTCTTATATATTGTTTTTATTTTAAAATTTTAAGTTTTAAAATCTCCTTTATTATCTAAAACTCCTTTATCTATTTTTATTTTCATTTTTTATTTTATTTTGGTTAATCTTCTCCAATATCTTCATTTATCTCCAATTTCTTATTTTTCCTTATTTTCTTTTTCTTTTTTAATTTTATCTCCAATCTTGTCATTATCTCCAATGTCATCTTTATCATATTTTTCAAATGATCCTACTTCATTTATATCTTATTTTTCAAATGATCCTATTTTATTTTTATCTTATTTTTCAAATGATAATTATCTTTAACTTCATTTCTATCTGATAATAATCTCTAATTTGATTTCTATTGCAACGCACCCGAATAACTAACATTTGATGATTCCACTTATATCATTTATCCAATAAATCTCATAATCTATATTTACTATATAATCTAGATGATTTAACAATCATATTTCCTTGGAATGAATTTTACATGATAAATCTCTTCATTCATGATCAATATGTATAGAGATTTATAAAAGGTCCACATGCAATTACATATTCACATTTCATAAGGCATGAATCTATAGCACGTGAGACGGATAGGGGGAAAAAAAAGATATAAAGAAATGTCCTAAAGGACTAATACTTAGGCCTGGTTACATGAAATGGTTAACAAAAACCCATACATATATAACTCTTGACTTGTCAAAATAACAACAACAAATAATGGAGCCTCGTACTCCCACACAATTCTTCATGCCTCTACTTGGTAGAATCACAACATATTTTCCTACAACAATTCCACTAGGGATGAGCATAAAACCCAGAGCAGAGATACCTTAACAAAGTATACACATTTTAGACAAGCCCTTAAAATCAATGCATATGACATGCCATGCCATGCCATGCTCAAATACACTTTTATCTCATTGAAAATCTCATGTGAATGGTGTTTCAAAAGCAATTAATCAATTCAATAATTTCCAAATAAAATCATTTGCGTAGTAAATACGACTTAGGTAATACTTAGGTTGGTGTTTGCAAGTAAGCCCTCAAAACACTATCAAAACTACTTTACTGGTTTCTAATCGAAAACGCATGCTTTCGAACTTTCACCATGGATCTCAAGCCAACTTAATTCTCAAACTACACCCCCTATTCGAACTTACCAAATGTATTTATCCCAAAATAAGTCAAAACGAGCTTTGTTTCACAAACAACTTCTCTTTTCAAAGAGTTACCTTCAATACCAATTATAAAAGCGATGGTAATAAAAATGGAATGAAATGATAATGCAATGTATATGTTAATACATTATAGATTTCCAAATTTTCTCAGCAATTCAAAATTTCATCCACACAATTTTTCCATTGTGATCAATTACTCAAATCTCTACTCAATATATATATATACTATATATATATCGCAAGAGGTAAATATCAATACTCATCACATGCAACTCTTTTCTCAATAATGAAATAATTCCTAACATTATAGTCATCATTCTCAAGTCTCATCCTTTCAAGACAATTATAACAATATGATTTTCACAATTGCTCATTTTCAAAACTTCCCTTTTCTCATGGAATTTCAATAGTAGATACAAGCATATCAATTCTCTATCATTTTTCAACAATGAAACTCAACAAGGCTCAATTTTATAATACTCAAACTTTTCCCAAATTTTCCAATATCTAGGTTTTCTCTCCAAAAGTTAGGCTTTTTTTCTTATTTTTGAAATATTTTAACACAAATAGAGTTTCCACTATCTTTTGACTCAAATATTTTGAAAGTTTCAAACAAATTTCACACATCCCTCTTTTGAAAACCCCTCATAACCCCATAGCTCAAACCCTAACTCAATATATATAAGAAATAAGAAATCAAGCCCAAACAAATATAGACTTGCAAAAATGTATATATAACTCAAAGAATATCCCTACCTTAAGGCTTGGAGAGGAGAGAAGATGAAAACCCTTGACAAAAACCGATCTCCATCGCACACAATGAAGCCCTCGGTGAGCTATCTGAAAAAGTCTCAAGAGCACCTATCTAAAACTCTATAGATTTTGCTAGATCAAAGGATTTATGAGAATTGGAGGAGTTGGGTAGAGACAAAGGAGACGAAAGAGAGGTAGAAATATTTTAGAGAGAAAAAAAAAGTTTTTTTGAAATGGGAAAAATATGAGAGATGGGTCAAAAAAAGGTTAAAATCATGAATTTGGAGCTGTCTGACGCACTTTGCCGCACATGCGAACCCTTTGGCCACATGTGTAGAGCCTTCTTTCCGTATATGCAGTTTCACCCAGCACAAAATGCCCTCTAGACCTCTCCTTCCATACGTGCGGCTACCCCTACATGTGCGGAACACACCTCCATAAACGAAACCCTGAACTGCACAAATCCGCACATGTGGCCCTCCTGGCCGCACATGCGATATTGGAACCCGGATAAAAAATATTTCTAAGGCACTTCTCATTTCTCCAGTCCCGTTCCCAAGTTCAAAACTCAAAATTTTAACTCGGAGAGATTTTAGAAAAACTCAAAACGAGGAAGATACGAAACAAGGCGATGACGCATGATCGACGAGGTCCCGAATTAGAATAAAAAAACTCGCAGTACAAACCTAAATGAAACTAATTAGAAGGATAATCTGATTAAAAATTCGGAACATCACATCTATCTTATTTTTCAAATGTTTCACATTTCAGCTATATATTCATACCATCGATTTTTTTAGTGTTCTCATATTGGGTATAAAGTTTCGTACATACTTTGCGTTTAAGATTAGAGTTACATTCAAGCATCAATAACACCATAATCGGTTACACAGTTGTTGGATTTTAGAGTATGATAAATTTTATTTTCTCTAAGTGTGTGTCTATGTATATATGCAGTGGAGGCATTTTTTATTGTTGTCTTTAAAGAGACTTTGAACATTTTTACTATATTTGTAGTAGTATTTAACATTATTTTTTATTTTATTTTTATTTTTTGATTAGATAGTTATATAATTTTTGATTTTCATAAATTTTAATTTCTTTCTTTGTGCCTATGTATATATGTGGTAGAGGCATTTTTTATTGTTGTTTTTAAAGGAACCTCTGAACATTTTTAGAATATTCGTAGTAGTATTTGTGATGCCCGGGTAGCTAACCGTCATGTTTTTGCTTTAATTGTGATATCTTAATTGCGTTGGGAGTGTCGGGTATAAACTTGAGGTCTTGTCGACTGTTTGGGTTCACCTTTCTTGAAACCTTCTTCAAATTTCTGTCCTTATTCCATCCTGGAGTTGGGTTTTGCTTGTTTTGAAAAGGTGTGAAATTGGATCAGGGGTGTCTCAATTTCAGCTAGTGCATTTTCTGGGTAGATGAGAGAATCGCACGTGCAGGGGCTTAGGCTGCACCTGCGGAAATGGGGTTACACGTGCGGGAGGTGAGGTCGCACGTGCAGTAAGGTGAGGTAGCCGATGGTGCACGGCTGCTTGAATTGCACGTGCAAAGATAGGTGCGGAAAGGTACCCGCTGCACATGCGGAAATGCTAAGTCTGAAAATCTTCTCTTTTTCTTCTCCTTGGGTTGAGTGTATCTCACTTTTCTCTTATCTTTCTCTCTCTAAAACACATTTCTCCTCATTCTCTTTAGATTACTCTCACCAAATCACGTTGATCCTTTGATTTCTCCAAATCCATTAGAGCTTTGACCCTTGTCCCTTCAGCAAAGTTTGAGAACTCTTCGAGAGCTACGTTTTGGGCGGTGGAGATCAAGTTTCAACACCGTTGATTTTGGGCGTTTCTTCTCTCTTTTCTCCAAAAAACTTGAGGTAGGGAAAATCTTTGAGTTGTATATATTTTTGCAAGTTTATGTTGATTTTGGAGCTTCCTCTTGTGGTATGGAACTTAAATTTTTGATTCATGAGTTCTTGGTGATTTAAAAAAGGATTTTCTCAATGTCTTCAAAAAAACTCTTGGGAGCTTGAACTATATTGTTGAGAAGGGAGATTGTTTTGGAAAATCTGTTCAAAAATAATGAAAAACCTAGTTTTGTGGAAACCCTAGAAATTGGGGATTTGTTTTGAGAAATGTCATGGTGTTATGATATTATGAAATCCATGATTTATAGAGTATTATGGTGAATAAATTGTAGAGGATTACCATGTTTGTGTTTGATGAGGAAATTCTTACAAAGATGAGGAATGTTTGATTTTGGAGGCTTGGAATATAGAATACCATTGAATTGTGTTGGAAATAACTAGATTTGGAAATGGTTGATTAACATGTGAATGGTGTTGTTACTACCTCTTGAAGAAATTATTATGAAATTACCTTGTGAAGAGGTATGGAAATTTTGATCACAATGGAGGATTGTGTGGTGGAAATTAAGATTGAAATTATTCAAGTACATTGTTGTATATCGCATTGCCATTACATTTCACTTGTTATCATTGATTTTAAATCACAATTGAAAACTATTGTTTTGAGAAAAGAATTATTTTGAGAATGGAATTTGAATTGTGAAATAAGATCATATCGAATTGTTGAGGCAAATACGTTGGTAAGTCCGGATAGGGGGTGTAAATGGTATTAGTTAAGTTGGTCTGAGTGTCCACAGTGAAAGACCGAAAACACGCGCAGAGGAGGTACCACGTTTCTTCCGGTTAACTACCGGTAAAGTGGGGGATTTGGTAGTGCTTATTAAGTCTACTTACAGACACCAACCTAGGGATTACCTGAGTTATATTTACTGCTCTCGTTAATTACATTGAAATCGTTTAAAATGTTGATTTCTCATGATTGCATTGCGCACGAAAGTTTTCAAAAGATAAAGATATATGTCGTTTTGAACATGGCATGACATGTGCATTTATCTCGTGTGTTGTATAAAATGTATATACTTTATTAAGGTTTTCCTACTAGGCTTTGTGCTCACCCCTATGGGATTTTAATACAGGAAAAGATGTGATGATTCCGCCGAGTTAGAGGTGTGAGATGTGTTTTGAGAGCACAAGACTATTTACTTTTATTGAAACTATTTTGCCAAGGGCTTAATGTGTATAGGTTGAAACTATTTTTGTGTGACTGGACTTAAATCTTGGAAATTGTAGCCCTTGAGGGCATTTAATTGTATTTGAACTATTATACCACATGTTATAGATTCATACACTAGGAATGTTGAATGTATAATTGCATGTGGAATACTTTTTTGTAAATCTCTTAATGATCAATGTATACAAATGTTGGAGATTATTGAAGATGCTAACCTTGAATACTTACTCATGTTTATATTTAATAATGGGAGTTGATGAATATTTATTGTGGAAATTTCCAGGGCATGATAGTATTTAATTTTATTTTTTTTTATTGTTTATGTTGGGGTTTTGCAACCTATAAATGCATACCTACTGGGGGGCGTTATAGTATTTAACTTTATTTTTTAATTTTTTTTTATTGTTTATGCTGGGGTTTTGCAACCTATAAATGCATACCTACTTTGGGGGAGGGGGGATTAAAGAATATAAATTTATTCAACTTATTTGTTTGATGTTTGAACATTTAAGTTTAAAAAATGTTATAGGTTT
The DNA here is from genome assembly GCA_030407325.1 of Camellia japonica. NCBI lineage: Eukaryota > Viridiplantae > Streptophyta > Magnoliopsida > Ericales > Theaceae > Camellia > Camellia japonica. The sequence goes on from JAPPVO010000016.1 coordinate 56,997,867, forward strand.
GGTTCACACTATAGTTGAGCTATTAATTTATATAGTATTGGGTTACACTTACACTAAGATAACTTTTTACTTTTATTATTTGGTTGATTCATTTTTTTATTTGTACCTTTTTCAATCTTTTTTTTGTTTGATTGATGCTTTGGTGCGAGTGTTGATTTTTAATTTATTTTATAAGAGTTATAAAAAATTAATTTCATTATATATCATATGAAGCACACATTTTAGATGGGAAAAAAGAAAAAAGAAAAAAGAAAAGAAGAAATGGCATTAATTGTTACTGAATGTATTTATATTTTTTTATTCACTTTTGCATGAATCTATTCACATGTTAACTTTTTTATTATCATATTATATAAATTGAAATTGAGTGCACAATTTCATAACATAGAAGTTGTGTGATCTTTAAACTATAACACTATTCAATAGAAATATAGTTTATGTTAGTAAAACTCACTTGGACTAACACAATTTTATAATCAATGTTTCAAATGACAAATTTGTGTGAAAAAATGAATAGATGACCTTAGGTATGATATAATTATTATATTCAAAACATTTGTTAGTTGCATCTTTGTATTATATTTTAATTTTATATGGATTTTTATTTTATAATACAAGGTGAATATAATAAATTAATTAAATTATACACTCTCGTGCATAGCATGAGTTGCCGCTAGTATACCATTATGAAGTAATGAACTTTTTAGGAATATTTATGAAAAATAGGATTTAGTTGTCCATATTAAAATTTGATAGGACTCAATAGTAATCTTAAAAGTAAAATATGACTAATCAATAATTTTCTCTAAATTTAATGATAATAACTGTAACGCCCTCAAAATAATAACATTAAACTCATCAATATTGACATGCATTGATATAAAAGGTAAATATTCTTCTATTCATCAGAGTAATTCATTACAATGAGTATTACATGTTAACAACAAAAGCAAATACCCTACGGGCTTACAGCTTTCCAAGTTAACACTTGGTTACAAAAAGGAAAGTACTAACTCAAATACACATTAAGCCCTTGGCTTGAATTTACATGTAATACATTCAACAGATAAAAAAACGACAAAAATCTGTCCGCCTCTAGCCTCCCAAGCTATGTTCTTGGAGGTGGCATGCTACCTGTACCTGAAAATGATATCCCATAAAGGGTGAGCCACAGCCCAGTAGAAATACACTAAATTAACTATGAACAATGACTAAAAGATTAGCAGTTGATAGATGGTCAACACAAATACATCCACATATAACACATTCCAGTTTCATGACATTAAGTCCATGTTACATTTCATTTCCCATTTCTTTTTCAACTTTGAGTTTGAAAATAAGGCTCCACACCCAGCCAAATAACTTAATGAGATTAAGACTCATCTTTAAAACACTTTCGAAATTCATGATGGATACACATTGTAATGCTGTATCGATAACACACAAACCACTTCCACACTTTACGAAAGATACACATTGTAATGCTGTATCAAATTAACATAGAATCATTTCTATACTTCACAATTGATAACGATATACATTTTAGTGCTATATCAAATCAATTCGAATACTTCCATAATCAACACTTGATACACATTGTAGTGATGTATCAATGTCACACAAAACCCGGTTTAGAGGTCCATCCCCTATCTTCCCCTAAACCGTGGAGTACATCCCCTATCTCCTCCCACACAACACATGTATATAAACATAGATCATATACAATCAATCAATCCATAAAGTTTAATGTATTATTCCAGTCGCTATATTCGATAGCATACTCATTCGATTAGTTTTAGTTTGCCTAATCATCATGCATTGTCTACAACAATCAAGACTATCCTCTACCGATAGCCCAAAGCAGTTATTTCTATACTGAAAATAAATGCACCAAATGGATATATAATCAACATTTCAACCAGGTGAGCGATGAATGAATCTAACTACACCCTTTAACCCCATACACATCCAATTCCAACATTCTCAATTCAATTCCTCTTTTCTTCAAATTAATTATTCCAATTAATTTAACTATGTAATTAGGGCATTTTTCCCATAAGTTACATAACAACCCTAAGGTTCCATTTTCATCCATAATCCATCATTTAACTCATTTCTCTATGCCAAACATGCATATTGGTTTATTATAAACAAAACTCCAACTTTTGTAAAATTATACAAAAGACCCAAACTTTCTCATAATTACCCAACAATCCCCAACTCATCAAAATGCTAAAATTCAAAGACAAAGATCATGAGAAGGAGTAGGATATCCCTACCTTAAATTCGGAGCTCAAAGGAAGAAGATGACGAAACTCAAAGTGCTCCAAAACTCAAAATGCTCGGATCAAAACGTAGCCCTCGATGATCCACACAACTTTTGTAAAGGCCAAAGGTGAGGAAATCACTCCTACTAGATCAATACTTAGAGAGAAGTTGAGTTTTAGTGAGAGAAGCTCTCAAATGGCTTTTTCGGAAAAGTAAGAGAGAGAAAGGATGTTGAAAAGTGATTCAAAAATGGAATCCCGAAGTTGATATAAAAATCGCCCCGCTCGAGCGTGGGAAACCCCGCTCGAGCGTCACTCACAGACTCCTGCTCGAGCGTCAAAACTCCCGCTCGAGCGGCGGATACACACTCCCAGAACTTTTGCTGAACCAGGTCTCCGCTCGAGCGTAAAACTCCCCGCTCGAGCGTCCAAACGCCCGCTCAAGCGTCCAACACTGCAGAGGAAATACTGGGAGATGGAAAATCACGCTCGAGCGTCAAAACACCCGCTCGAGCGGAGAAGCAACAATGAAGGGCCCGCTCGAGCGTCAAAAGCTCCACTCGAGCGTGAAGGCAAAAATCTGAGCAACTACTATTGATTTCTAAGCTCAACCAACCTGTTACAAACCTGCCCAACATATCCTATAACTCAAATACAAAGTACGAAAAGATGCAAACAAGATATAAACAACTATTAACATCTACGGAAACAAGTCCGGATCACTGTACAATAAGGGATAAAACCCGGGATCGCTATAATAACATAATTATTATAGGATTTATTGGTGCATTAAAAAATTCAATAAAACCTATAAATATTTAAGTCCACTCACTAGGACTAGTTTGTAATTAACTCTTGGGTCCTGTTATGGTGTGCAACTTACGCCTTACACTTACGCCTTTATTTAATGGTTTAGAAATTAAATCCAATTCGATTCCAATAACTAAAAAATAATGTTGTATGCACTAAATTAGTAAACTAATGGATGTGTGGCATAATTTTAGAGGTTTTGAATTTTTGTAATTTGAATAATGGGTGGAGTCATAATTTTGAAATGACAATGTCATAGTATATATTGGTACACTAATTGGTATATCAATTGGTATCTGTAGCACCACCGATAATTAAAATATAAATTTAAAATCTTTAAAAAGAATAAATTAATGAGTCTTCCAAACAAGTGCCCCCTATGGTACAAGAAAATAACAAAAAAATATCAATCCCGAGATATTTATTACTAAATTCAATTCACTTTTTATAAATTTTAAGACACTATATAATCATTTTACACTTTTCAATACACTTTTTCTCACTTGTCCAATATTAACAAGTGTTATGGGAGCACTTGTTATTAGCATTTGCCTAAATTAATTGGACCAGGTTGAACGAGCTATAGACCTCTACATGGAATTGGGGTGGCTATTATGCACAATTGAGCGGTTGATGGGCCTGATTTCAAAGTCTATTTTGATAATCTAAACCGCTAACCTTTTAGGGTACATCGAATATAATATATCTATAAAAAATCAAGTTAATTGGATATCGATAGCCCTTTTATCAAATTACATTTGTATATATAAAAAATAGTAAATATAATATGAAGTATAAAACTGTATATAAATATAATTCAATAAAAGAACTATCGATATAAAATCAACTTAATTATTTTTAAATATATTTTATTCAATATATTCTAAAAATTAAACGATTCCAATCAGCCACAGGGGCACAATAGCCACCCAATTCCCTGTAGATGCTACTTATTAATTGGTCTTATTTGGGAGCCCTGAGCATTTTGGTGACCTTTTTGAAACTGAGAAAATAACGCTACAATAGACTAAGGTTTCAAAAATAAAAAAAATTGTGAATGAAATTATTTTTTAAAAATGAAATATTCTAGTTATAAAAAGTGTTATGATTGTATTTTATGTGACTAAGTTAAATATTTAATAATAAATTACTGTCTTTCTGAGATTGATATTTTGTCTAAAAAAAAAAACCTTTTGGAACAAAATTATTCTGTTCATAAAGGTGTATTTATTAACAATATTTCAAAATATCATCGCTTTTCTTTTTAGGTACAAACTTCTGTCAAATTTAAATCTAAATTTGATAGAACTTGAGGGACTGGTAGAGTCCACCACTAGTTATGTTTCGATATTCGAATTGCTTATTTTGAAGGGTCCTCTATGTATATATGAAAATATTTGGGAGAAATATAAAAAATTCGAAAGTAAAAAAAATAATTACAAATTTATGAAAGGGCAACCATCATTTGCACAAATTTAGTGCATAAATCACTTGTATATTTATGAGTTTGAAATTATTTTTATACTTCTTCCTTTTTTAATGGGGGAAATTACTGTTCAATGGTAATTTTAGAGAATTATTACAAATTCATGACAAAAAATTATAATTATAGTTATTAATATTTATAAAATTTATCACTTATTTATAATTATTTTTTAAAACTTATCCTGTACTGAGATTTTTCCTTTTTAATATTTCCTCCAAAAAATTTGATTGATCTGATTATAGTAACATTTTTATTTTATAATATTTGTTTCTAAAAAAATAGATGATCTATTTTAAAAATATACTTGTTATCCATTTTTTTAGAAATAAAACACGTTAAATAAAATATTACGATTATCAAATTAACTTAATTTTTTTTCATAAATAATATATACTGAAAATCTTATAAAATAAAATGTTCAAATTATTAAAATGAGACCATAGTAAGCCACATGGCCCCCCTCAAGTTAAAGCTCAACTTTTGTTTTTTTAAAACTTTTCGGGACAGCATTTATGTGACGACTCCTATAACCATTGAAATTAGTCTCTTAATTTTTTTTTTAAACAATTTTTTTATGTTTAAGATTAAAAAAAAAAAAAAAAATTGATCTTTAAAATTCTTGTATTGTAAAATAAAAGTAATCAAAAGTGAATTGACTGATTGGAGCCTTTTCATATTCATGCTATTTACTTTGAAATGGGTTAACAAAATTCTCAATAAACTCACAAAAACCATGTTTGAGAGAAGATGGTCTGGCTGCTGCGCAGCCATTTGGGGCCATTTCAGATTTATTTTGATAATTTGAATCGTTCAGTTTTTTATGATATATCAAATAAAATATACTTATAAAAAATTAAATTGATCGGATATTAATATACCTTTCATCGAAACGTTTTTTAATTTAGTTTTATATTTTAAATCAAATTTGCCATTCATTATTGTAGATACAAATACGACCCAATGAAAAAGTTATTGATATCTAATAAATTTTATTTTTTACAAATATATTGTACTTAATATCTCCTAAAAAATGAACGGTTCGAATTTTCACAACTGGTCCCAAAATAAGCCCAAATGACACAATAGCCACACCATCCCGTGTTTGTGAGTTGTTGAGGTTAGCAACAGTGTACAAAGGCCCATTAATTTGATTTTTTTAGTAGTTTTTTTTTTTTTTTTTATGATGTAAAAAATGTTAATGTGTTTAGAATATGTTTTTTAATTAAGTAAATAGTTGTAAGTATAAAGGTGATTAATATGTTAATTTTTTTAATTTTTAATTTTTGATAATTTTTTGACTTTTTTAAATAAAAAAAAATCACTAGCCAAACAAGTCTGAAGGCTTCGTTTGGAAAGATGGGTTGGATTGAGTTTGGGACTATTTTAGCTATAAAAAAGATAAAATTGGTTTTATAACTTAATAAGACAAAACATCATATCTAACTTATAATCATTACATTCTTTCTCTTATAAAAAGTTAAAAAAATTAAAAAATCTTTCCCAAATAAATTTTTTTAATTCCAAAACTAAAATAATTAAAAAACTAAAAAATCAACTCACTCTCCCAACCAACCCTGAGTACGTCTCGAATGTTATTTCCCGGTCTTTAAAATCACTGACCCAAACAACACAGGAATCTATATAGGGGAGAGTAGAGACCACCTTTTGAGCAGAATAGGGTTGGTTTGGAAAAGCAGAGAGGAAATAATATGATATTTTTGTTTAGTTTTGAGTTTCTAAAATAATTTTTTAAGTTCTTAAAAAAAGGTTTGAGATTCATTAAAAAAAAATAAACAAATAAATCACAATTTGATCCCTACAGTGATGAGTTATAATTGGTATAAATTTTTAATTTATTACATATTCAATAATATAAAGCCAACGCCATTATCACAACTCAGTATAAATTTTTAATTTATTACCCATTCAATAATGAAAAGCCAACTCCATTGTCGCAAAAGAGTGGGTGACTCTGTAGGTCTCAAAGTATGGATCTCTAATAATTCTCATTTTTTTTAAATACTTAATTCCAGGAGTAAAAAATAATTTATCCTCCAAAGGCTCTAAGTGATCATGTGATGGTCTTAAAAGGGTTGTTTTACACCACTTATCAATTGACACTGGTCAAATTGTTCGCTATAGTCTTAACAAAAAGAAAAATATTAGATATCTTAAAAGTTCTACTAAAATTTTTACCAAATATTTTACATGGGTGGTGTGGGACCCACATCATGTAGGTCTCATGTGAGTTCCACACTCATGTGAGACATTTGATATAAAATTTTGATAGAACTTTTGGAATCTCTAATATTAATTAAGATTTTCTAGAATAATTTTTCGCAGAGTTATAAAATTAGGCTTTGAGACTTGACGGTGAAATTATTATTGTACTCTCAATTTTGGTAGATTTAAATCTTAGCTATTGAAAAAAAATACTCTAAGACTATGTTTGATTCCACAAGACTAATAATGAGGTATTAATAATCCTATCAAATTAGTGTGGTATTCATAATCTCACCCCTACCCCATTACTAATAATCCTACAAATTTGTTGGATTAACTATCCATTGGATTAATAATCCTAAAACAAAATGTCAAAACAAACATATGATACTTGGGCCTACGGATTAATAATCTCAATCTCATGCTCTAATCCTTCCAATCAAACATACCCTAAGACCACTCTATGAAAGATCACTCTAAAGAATCTTGATGCAAGAAAAAGTATTATGTCTTACAAATTAAGGATAAATTATACTTTACCCCCTCAATTATTGTTTCGTATCACTTTTCCCCTGAACTAAAAATTATAACACCCAAACCCCATCATCTACTAATATTTTTCAATTTGGACCTTTATAACAAAAATACCTTTTCATTCATACGATAAATTATAATTTATCTCCTTAAACTATCATCCAATATCACTTTATTATGTGTGGTTTGGCGTTTTATGTTGTATATTAGTCCATATATCTTCCTCAAATTTCCATTATCTTTGATGATAGGGGTAATTTGGGAATAAAAAAGGATATATGGGCAAATTTTGGACTTTGCCAGTGATCTTCTTTTGGTTCCCCGATAATCGCGGGGTTTGTTATATTTTGTTTTATATTGTTTAACTCAGTGTTAGATTTATTGTTTTACATGGGGTACGCTCCGAGTAATACTAGAGACCCCAAATATTTTACTAAAAATTTTATCAAATATCTTACATGGGTGTGGGACCCACACAATGTGGGTCCCATGTGGGTCCCACACCCATATGAGACATTTGGTAAAACTTTTGGTAGAATTTTTGGGACCTCTAGCATTTTTGGGTACGCTCCTCTTGTAAATGTGTACATTTTTGCCTTTTAATTTATGACTTATCCACCGATATATATATATATATATATATATATCACTTTACCACCACAATTAAAAAATAATATATATTTATTACTTTGAATTTTAATTTATATCAATGTAAATTGTTAAGGATTTGTTTCATAAATAGATTTAAAAAAAAAAAATTTAACATGCGACTTACATGTGATATTTTGAATGGAATGCCTAAAATGACATTATCAGTCAATTTGGTTTAATTTTTAATAAAGAAAATGAAAATATACCAAATTGTTTTTATTTTATATATATATATATATATTTTTTTTGTCTCTGTTGAATTTTTTAAAATTTTTTGACTAACATGAAAAAAAAATTCTAAAAATAAAAAATATGAAAAAATTAAGTAAAAAAAATCGAAAACAATAATTTAGCTTAAAAATCAAATATGTTTTTTTAGTTGAGGGGAGAGTGACATCGAGTGATAGTTCAAGTGTAATTTACCCCTATAGTTGAAAATGTATTTTCATCATTAAGGTTCACATTAAAAATAATAATAATAATTAATAGAAGAAATGAATTAAGTGTTACAATTTTTTTTGTTAAGGGATGAAGTGATTTAAGATAATAATTAAGGGGGATAAAATGTAATTTACCCTTTAACTAATCGATAAAAAATTGAGACACCATATAAATTTGTTCCAAGATGATTGTATTCCATCCGTTTCATTTAGTTGGTCCACTATTTCATTTTGGGATGTCTCAAAATGATAGTCCAATCTGAAAAGTCAAAGTAAAAAATATTTAATTTTTCAAAACTATCCATTTTGAATAATTACAAATATATTAAAATTTTAAAAAGATAGGAATATTAGTGAAAAATATTTTAAATTTTAAATTTAAATTTAAATATAATGATTGCGTATCTTTTAAAAAATTAAAATTCTCAAAAGGACCAACAAATTGGGACGAAAGCAATGTGGTGGTGTTTGGTTTAATTTTGGAATCGCGATTCCAATTAAAAGCCTTCAAAATTATTTTCAAAACTCATAACCAAACACACAATTCAAAACTCAATTCAAAAATTATTTTCAAAATTCATAACCAAAAACACAACTCAAAACTCAATTCAAAACTCAAAACCAAACTCTTTTCAAAATTCTATTTTAAAAAAAAAATTAAATATTTTTTATTTTGTTTTTTTTAAATTATTTTTTGAATCATGATTTACTATTATGATTTGAGTGTGGATTCGTATTTTGAGTTATGAGTTTTGAGTTGAACTTTGAAAAAGAGAAAATTTTATTTGGTTATAAGTTTTGATAAAAGTTTTTTAGTTGTATTTTAAAAAATTTCTTAATTTTATTTTTTAGAGTACATATTTATTTATTTATTTTAATGTGCACTATATTTCATACATTTGTGTGCTGTATATTTAAATTTTTTATTATTTTGTTTTAAATATATAATTTATATTTTATATTTGAAATATGTTATTTTATTTTGTAAATATTTTTTAAAATATTTAAATATTTTTATATTTAAATATGTTTTTACTTTTTTTAAATATTTAATTTTTGTAATTTTTTTTAAAAAAATGAATCGCCATATATATATATATATCTAAATCAAAACAAATTATTTGGCCAATACTTAAAAAAAATAACAAAAATTATTTTTTGAAAAAATTAAAAAAAATTCTTCAAAAATAAAAATAAACAAAATATTTTTTGAAACAAATATTTTTTCAAAAAAATTTAAAAGAAAAATTAATTTTAAAGAAATAAAATAAAAAATATTTTTTTTGAATTTTTTTTAAAAGAATTTTGAAAAAAAGTTTTGAAAAAAGTTTTTGAATTGAGTTTTTAGTTATGTATTTAGTTACGATTTGAGTGCAGAGTTGTGTTCTGAGTTTAAAATATTAAAACAATATTTAATTAAAATTTATAAAAAATGAAAATTTTAAAACATTTTGAAATATTAAAAACAGAACCGATTGGGAGCTCAAATCTGAGCTCCCCCAAATGCCCCTAAACACAAAAATGACGTCGTTTTTTTGTTTGTTTGTTTGTTTTTTTTTTTTTTCTAGCAGAAGAAGGAAGAAGAAGATGGATGAGGGAGGAGGAGGAGGAGGAGGAAGGACTGGAGGGGGCCTAAAAAATAGGGCTGGAGGCGAAGGCGAGGGGCGGGGGGCGGAGGCGAGGCAAAGGCATGGCGATCGGCGACGGCGACGGAGGCGGAGGCGCGGCGATCGGCGGAGGCGATGCGATCGGCGGCGATCGGCGACGGTTCTGCTTCCCCTCTCTCTCTCTCTCTCTCTTTCTCTCTCTCTCCCTCTCCCTCTCCCTCTCCCTCTCTTTCTCTTTCTCTCCCTCTCCTTCTCCCTCTCCCTCACCCTCACCCGTTTCAGACTGGAGGAAGAAGAAAAAAAAAAATTGAATTGGTGAAACGACGTTGTTTCACCCAGTCGGGGCATTCGGGGGAGCCTCATTCGAGGCACAAATCTTTTTCCTATTAAAAAAAATATAAAAAATTTCAAAATATAAATCAAAATTTAATAGCTCCGTTTGGCAAGTTGGTTTGGAGGTTTTTTTGGTTAAAATAATTACAAAAAACAAAATAAATTTTTTAGCTCAATAAGACAAAACATCACATCCAATTAATAATCATTACATTCATTCTCTCAAAAAAAATCAAAAAAGCTAAAAAAATCAAAAAAAACTAAAAGCCCTTCCCAAACTAGGGTTTTTAACCCCAGATTAAAAAGTTAAAAAAATTAAAAAATCAAAAAACCAACCCACTTCTCAAACAAAATCAAAATACAATTCAAAATTATTTTTAAATCCCATAATCAAACAAATATAATTTTCGCTGTGAAGTTGCATTAATGTCCTTTTGTTTGTGTCTCAGAAATTGAATACTGGTAGCGGAAAAAGTGCTCCTCGATTATCGAGACAGAGAGAAATTTATACAGAAATGCTGAAGACCCCTCAGCATTTAGGCAACCCCCACGTGGGCGGCTGCCAATGGCCGAAAACAAACAAAAAAACCCCACGTGGGGGGTGCGAATGGCCGAAAACAAAGAAAAAAAAAAAAAAAAGTTTTTTCATCCAATCACAATGGACCCCCAGCGGGTCTCAAGCTTTATTCGAAATCTATATATGAAAATATTTGTTGGCTTGATTTTTTATGATTCGAATGACTTAAATATGTTAAAATGACATCGTTTTATATTTAAAATGATGTTATTTTTAAGTATTTTGAGTCATTCGATTCATAATTTTTTAGGTCACCTAACATTGTTGTTTATGTGTTGGTTTGGGAAGTGAGTTGACTTTTTGACTTTTCGATTTTTTTGGCTATTTTAACCTGGCCTGAAAAGTTTGATTTGGGAAGGATTTTTTGACTTTTTTGACTTTTTTGTAAGAGAATAGTGTAATGATTATGAGTTGGATGTGATGTTTTTTTTTTTTGTGACTAAAATAGCCTATTTTGTCTTTTGTGGCTAAAATAACCAAAAAAAGCCCAATGTAACCCTTCCCAAACGGAGCCATGTAGCATAATGTTATTAAAAAAAATATATGAGGCATTATGAATTTTTCACTTGAAATTAAAATACCGTTAAATATTAATTTGATAGTGCTACATATGTCAATTGACATATTAATTTGTACACTAATATATATCATAATATTATTATTTCAAAATTATGACCATATCCATTATATAAATTATAAATATTTAAAAATCTTTAAAATTATATCACATCATCTATTAGTACACTAATTGGCATACCAATTAGTACATATAATACTATTCATATTAATTTATTTACTATAATGGTATTATCACATTATTCTTATCAATATTTTTTGTATAAATTTTATGTATATTTAGAATTTTCTATATATATATATATAAAATAATATCTAATTAGTACACTTTAATGTATGTTTGAGAGAGAAAAGATTGAGTATATACTTAGGCCAAGTTTGGGATGTTTAGAAAAAGTCAAAAAGTCAAAAAGTCACTATCCTATTTAAGTCACATCATCTTATTTAAGTCACATCACCTCTCTAACACATCACTTCAAACCTAACCAAAACCCAACCCATATTTCATAAAAAGTCAAAAAGTACACTTATTTAGGGTTGGTTTGGGATGTCTTAAAAAAGTACACTTTTTATCTTTTTATGAAAAGATGGACAGAAAAGTAGAGAGATAATGTGATAAAAAAAAGATAAAAAAATAAAAAAATAGATTGTATAGTCTATGCCAAATCAACCCTAAAATCTTCTTAAACTTGGCCTTAATATTTGACACAAGGTATAAAGTGAATCAATTTGAAAAGGGAGATATAGAGAGAGAAGAGGGTAGGGGACGCGACCTCTGTCATTGCCTATTGATTCTGGAAATAGCTGTCAACGTTGTTGTGAGCATTGAAAAAATAATAGTATAAAAGATACAGGGGTGTTTGGCAACTAAGGTCAAGTTTGACATGACTTAAATAATATAAAAAATTAAAAAATTATTATCTTATTTAAGTCACATCATCTTATTTAAATCACATTATCTCTCTAACACATCACATCAAACCCAACCCAAACCCAACCCATATAAGACAATAAGTCAAAAAATACACTTTTTTAGAATATCCCAAACCAACCCTAAATAAAAAATTAATTTTTTATTTTTTATACATTTTGAGTCATATTATTTTTTATATTTTTTTATTTATAAAAAGATAAAATAAGTTAAAAAAGTTAAAAAATTAATTTTTTATCAATTTCTCAAAATAGCACACAGTATATAAAAAGGTTGGTTTTTTTTATATAGTGTTTTAAGAAGTTGGTAAAAAGTTATCTTTTTAGCTTTTTTATAATTTTTTTGATTTTTTTGTGTAAAAAAATAGAAAGGTAATATGATACAAAAAAGTTAAAAAGTCAAAAAACTTAACTTTTTACCCGCTTGCCAAAACGCCCCACAGTAAGGAGTGTTTGGCATCTCCTATTTTAGAACATCTTTTTTTATTTATTTTTATTTTTTATTTAGGTTACACTATATTTTTTTATACAATCAAATTTTTTTTGTGATTCAGATTCATTCTATACATGAATTCTAAATTTAATCTCTATCATATAAGCACACACCCAGAAAATTTTGATGGATTAAGTATGGGTTTCTAGACTTTTCCTTTTTTATATTGAAATTTTAACAAGAAAGAATTCGAGAAGCTCGTGGGATTAATTTCGGGTTCATTTTGGTGATCATTTGTGAGATTCTCAATATATATCATTCTTGAAAAAAAAAAATTTAGTTCGATCCGATAGTCGTAACAATTTCATTTTATTGTATTTGTTTTTTAAAAATGAAGATAAGTATATTTCTGAAATTGTCATCTCAATTTAAGAAAGTGTTTGAACTTAGTAAACCCATTTTAGAATCGATTTTGGTGATTTGAATTGTTTACTTTTTAGGACTTCTTGAGTATAATATTCATGAAAAAAATGAAAATGATTGAATATCGTTAGCTATATATTTGAATCATATTTATTTTAAAAAAGTGGACGACAAATATAATTTCAAGAATAATTATCTATTTTTTGTAATACAAATTTGATTTAAACATATAGCTATCGATATCTGATCAACTTATTTTTTGCATGAATATTTTATTCAATGAGTTCTAAAAAGTGAACGTTTCAAATCACTGAAATAAATTCCAAAATAGACCTACCGAACCTAAATACTTTCTCAAGTTGAGATAACCAGTCTGAGTGAAACCCAACTATTTTTGAAAACATACCATTCATATTTTAGAGACAAACATGATAAAATAACAATATTGCGATTATTGGATCAACATAATTTTTTTAATAATAAGAAACATTGATAGGGTCTTTCAAAATGAATGGTTTGGAATATCAAAATAAGATTTGTGATGAATCACACGAGTTCTTCAAGTTCTTTTATATTAAGATGTGAATATGAAAAAAATTCAATCTTATATATAAATGTATGAAGATATATAAAATATTTAAAATACATAAAAAGCATAATAAAAGTATAAATTTTTCAACATTTTATTGACCACCTTTAAAAATAAAAACCATGAAACAATACTACTTTATAGTCAGTCTAATTAGGTAGGGAAATTATATTCATTGTGTTTAGTTTTAATTTTTTAAATTTAATTTTTTTAAACTTGAGTTTTTTATTTTTTATTTTTTTTATTTTTAGTGAATATTTTTAAAATTTTAAGTAATTTTTTTACTTTTTTAGATGCACCGTACTTGGTTGTATCTAAATAGCAAAATATTTGTAAAAAAATATTTTAAAAAATTAATGAATATACAAAAATATGAAAAATTTACTGAATTTTCATTTTTTTTTTGTATTTTTGGTATTTATTGAATTTCTTAAAGATTTTTTCACAAATATTATACTTTTTAAGTGTATTTATGTTAGGTGTGTCTAAAAATTAAAAAAATTACTAAAAATATTAAAAAAATTCAGTGAAAGCAAAAAAAACATGGAAAATGACAAATAGAATTTTTTGAAAAATGAAGAAAATAGAAACCAAAAAGAGTGATTATGATTTTGGATACAATTTATGTGATGCCTTGATTTATTTATTTATTTTGGGTAATTACACCCTAGTGGGTGTCAAAAAAAAATACATATTCATAATTTTTTTTACAATTTAACTATTAATATATATAAAATCTTTGGAGTTCAAAAATATATATATGAAGGGTTGTTTAAAATGTTCTAAATAAATATACTTTTTAACTTTTTATGAAAAAAAAAGTGCAAAAAAATAGAGAGATAATATGACTTAAATAAGTACACTTATTTAGTTTATGCCAAATAGTGCCTTCAGTAATTTATAATTATTTTTTCAAACATCATTAATATATTATGGGAGAACTATATGCAAGTGGGAGAAGAAAAAAAAATCACCAACACATAAGAGGTGCAATTGAAAGACTGTGAAAGTGCAACTGTCACTTGCACTTCCTCATGCGTTAATAATTTTTTTCCTAGATGTAATTTTCACATATTATTTCTCTTATTTTTTTTATTGATTGAAATAATGATACCATAAACAAGTATCACAAACTGAATGATAACACCAAATAACCTCTCTCCATCAAAAAACTTGTATAAACAAAGACAGAATAAAAATAAAATAAAATAAAGATAAAATATTTAAAATTTTTATACACTTTTTTATTCTTAAATACTTGTATAAATTTCAATATACTATATATGTTTGTATATATATAAATACTTTGGCTCTATTTTGGAACAAGGATTTTAGCTAAAGTAGTCAATAAAAAAAAAAATATAAAAATAGTCAATAACTTTTTCTCTCATAACCATATCTATTCAATTACAAAAAAAAAAAAAAAAAAAAATCACAAATTATCCGTGACACAACTTTATTTTCGTCTCATAAAATAATACAAAAGTCAAAAAGTCAAAAAGTCAACTAAAATAGTCAAGTTCCCAAACGAGGCATTTATATATATATATATGTTATATATGGAAAACACTATGGTGCACACCCTTCAAAGGGTGTCAACCATATGCACCTTATAACTAAAAAGAAAAATGGCATAACCTTAATTTTTTGAGTTATAACTAAAAAAAGAAAAAAAAAATGTCATAACTAAATACAACATGAGACATAAACTAAAAAATTCATAAGTCATAATTAAAAAAAAAAAAAATTGATTATAACTAAAAAAAGAAAATGATATAACTAAAAATACATATGATATATACCATTTTTAAAGGGTATATGTTAGAATTCCTCCCCATATATATATGAAGATTAACAACAACTTTTAAGATTGTCTTTAACATTTAAAAATATATATAGCACACAAATATTAAAACACACAAATTTTCCCTTACTGTTTTGACGAATAAATTATAAATTGAAACATCACAGAAAGACCAATTAGAGGTTATTTGTAGTCTTTTAGTTAATATTTTACATCATTTATCATATGGTATTGACCATGTTATTTCTCAAAATTTAATATTAAAATACTAAGTTACCGTTTGGCTAAGATTTTTTTAGTTGAGATTTTTTTAGTTTGGAACCAAAATATTCATTTGAGTTCGCTTTTGCAACTTTTTTAATTTTTGTAAGAGAAAAAATAAATAATTATGATTTGAATGTAATATTTTGTCTTATTGACTTTAACTTATTTTTTCTTTTATAATATTTAGTCCTAACCTTTTTTGCCAATAAAAATTAGAGTAAATTATATTGACCACCCTTAATATTTGAAAAAAAATATAATAAGTTTCACAGTTTTGACATAATTATATTAATTTTTTTTATTAGTAATGCTAAATGAACTGAAATTAATTTAGATAACAAAAAAAAAATAGACAATGTATAGTATATATTTTAGTATAAAAGCAATGGCTATATAATTGTTTTATTCAAATAACTAACAAATTATTAATGAAATAGGGATTGAGTGTTTTATGAATTAAATTTCAAGATAACTCAATATAACTGTGTCAAAATTAAAAGACGTATTTTTTTAAATCTTAAAAAAGTTAGTGTAATTTATCTTAAAATTAGGATGGATTATAAATACACTCTTTGAGATTTATTTAAAATACGAACTACCTCTGTAGTTCTAGAAATTACATATATCCCACTATTAAATTTTTTTTATTTAACAGAATTAATAGAAAAAATAAAATTTTAAACTTCTCTCTATACAACAATAAACAATAAAATTACTTGAATTATTAATTAAAATATATTTATGATATTGTTAAAACTTATTAATTGACTACATGATTTATTAATAAAATGGGTCATTTGTTATGCAATTAAAAACTTGAAGGGGCAGCATGTAATTTTCAAAATCATATATTTTGAACAAATCTCAAAAAGTGTATTTCTAATTGAAAAATGATATCCGCACCCACTTTTTAGACCAATTTTTAAAATTGAATGATATATAAGTGAGATGATTGATTGATAATTAAAAATGATGTAAAAAAAATAACATAAAAATGATTGATTGATTGATCATTAAACTTAAAAAATAATTCTAATTTTGTAATTTGATTAAACCACCAACTATTTCTTTTTCTTTTTTTTTTTTAAATTGTTACATAATTTTCTCTATATCATTGAATAATAAAGAGAAGGTAAGGGTGAAGATTGAAAATGAAAGGACAGACAAGTGAGGTCAAAGGTGGGTATTATCCTAGTACTTAGAATTTTTATTTTAAATTTTATCAAAAAAATATTAATTTATAATTTAAATTGGATTGAGTTTATCTCATATTGTGATCTCAAAATAAAAGAACTTGAGGGATCTATATAGCTCACCACATATTCAGTTTCGATGATCCAAATCGTTCATTTTGTAGGGTTTTCACTATAAAAAAAAGTAGTTCGATCCAATAATCATAACTTTTTCATTTTATTGTATTTGTCTTCAAAAAAATGAACGACAAATATTTTTTGAAATAGGCCATCCATTTTTTTAGACACAAGTGTTATAAAATAAAAAGATTACGATTATCAAATTGACATAAATTTTTTCATGGATGATATTCATTGAGGGTCTTATAAAATTTTCGAATTATCGAAACATGACCCATAATAGGCTCTATAAACCCTTCAAATTCTCTCGCATGGAGATCTCAATATAAGAGAAACACAACCCTTTAAATTTAGGGTTTTGTTTTGTGGCACTAAATTGGGGGCACTAATGCCCCTAATTTCCATATAAGGCAAAAAAAAAAAACAAAAAACAAAACAGTTACCTAAAATGGAAATTAGGGGCATTAGTGCCCCCCAATTTAGTGCCACAAAACATTTTCCTTAAATTTATTTACACTTAAAATAAGTTTGGGAATCTTCTACATTAATAAAAATTTAAAATCATAAAGTTATTAAAAAAACAAAGCTAAAAAACTAGGGGGAATGACACATCAGTGGAATTAGCAAAAATTATTTACAAAAAGTGAAAGAGTTTATGATTTTAATTATTAATATCTATAATATTTTTCACTTTTTTTAAATATTTTCCATTAACATAATGTCAGTGTAATTCCCTCGAAAAATTATACCAAAAAGTTAACGATTTTTTTTCCCCTTCTATTTATTACATGCTTTTTGTAAAAAATAAAAAAATAACAGAAACATACGTATTTTTTTTGTTAGGGAAAATATGTGATTCCCCACAAGTAAATCAATCAATGGGAATAAAAACTAATGCGGAAAAATTAAATCAAAGGCAACACAAGAATTTTTACGTGGTTCCCTCAATGTGAGGTACGTCCACGAGATCGAAATCCGATTCCACTATCAACCAAATAAGTTCCAAACGAGACATGAATGGTCTCACAAACCACCCTTAGGTGAATTCCAAATAATCACAAATAAACAAGAGGAAAGACCTCACCAAATAGATGAACCAAAATCTTCAGAACCAGAGTTGTAGAAGACCCAAAATAACGAACCAAATTAGTTTCACCAAAACACCCAAACAAACATGCACTAAAAGAAAATTCCAAAGCTCCTAATGAACTAAGCAAATTAACCGACACTGTTACCGAGGCTGAAAACGAATAGCTGCTGCCGTTTTGTCCTTGTAATCCCACCAAGCAAAAAAAACATAAACAATATATATATATATATATTGTGAATCTAGGAATTTGTAATCAAACCCTAATTGTTACTAAATTGGATTGGGTCTCCACAAATTAAATATAATATATAAAAATATATTATAATTAATACTAAACCAAATTAAACTCTTTTTCCAAAATCAATTGGGTCCCACACTCCAATATGGAGGTATACCCAACAATTCTCCCCCTACCGACTTAGGTGGAGACATCAACCATACCCGCCAAAGTTCGACACTTTAAATGTTTGTCCCTCGACAAAGTCTTTGTCAACATATCCGAGATATTATCATCTGTGTGAACCTTTTCGAGTTGTAACAATTTCGAGTCTAACACATCACGAATCCAATGGTATCTCACATCAATGTGTTTCGATCTCGAATGAAAGGTAGAATTTTTACTCAAATGAATAGTACTTTGACTATCACAATAAAGCACATACTTTTCTTGCTTCAAACCTAACTCTTGCAAAAATTTCTTCAACCATAACTCTTCTTTGTTAGCTTCTGTAATGGCAATAAATTCAGCTTCGGTAGTTGAGAGAGCAACACATTTTTGTAATTTAGATTGCCATGCCACAGCTTCCCCTGCAAAAGTCATCAAATACCCCGAAGTAGATTTTCTAGAATCAACATCACCAGCCATGTCAGAATCTGTGAACGCATCAAGCATCGGCTTACCATCCCCAAAACACAAACATACCTTCGAAGTCCCTCGAAGATACTTTAGAATCCATTTTACCGCTGCCCAATGTTCTTTACCCGGATTAGAGAGAAAACGACTCACCACACCAACTGCGTGAGCAATATCCGGCCTTGTACAAACCATGGCGTACATCAATGAACCAACTACTGAAGCATAAGGAACTTTCAACATCTCTTCTTTGTTTTTCTCACTCTTAGGACATTGATTCGAACTAAGTTTGAAGTGACCCGCAAGTGGACAACCAACCGGCTTTGCTTTATCCATGTTGAACCTCTCAAGAACTTTCTCAATGTAGCTCTCTTGAGACAACCAAATCAGCCCCTTTTTGCGATCACGAACAATTTTCATACCAAGTATTTGCTTTGCCGGTCCCAAATCTTTCATAGCAAAAGACTTGCTCAACTCCAATTTCAACCTGTTAATCATGGTAGAATCTTGACCCACAATTAACATGTCATCAACATAAAGCAAAAGAATAATAAATTTGCTATCCGGAAAATTTTTCACAAACACACAATGGTCCGAAGTGGTTTTAGAAAAACCATTATTCATCATGAAAGAGTCAAATTTTTTGTACCATTGCCGTAGAGCTTGCTTGAGGCCATACAAACTTTTCTTCAATTTGCAAACAAATTTCTCTTTCCCTTTCTCTACAAAACCTTCCGGTTGCTCCATGTAAATTTCTTCTTCAAGATCACCATGAAGAAATGCGGTCTTCATATCAAGTTGCTCAACTTCAAGATTCATACTTGCAGCCATGCCAAGTACAACCCGAATAGAAGACATCTTTACAACCGGTGAGAAAATCTCGTCAAAGTCAATACCTTTCTTTTGCCCAAAGCCTTTCACAACAAGACGTGCTTTGTACCTCAGATTCTTCCTATCATTCTTCAATTTGAAAACCCACTTATTTTTCAGAATTTTCCTCCCTTTAGGCAACTTCACTAAATCATAAGTCTGGTTTTCAAGCAAGGAATTCATCTCCTCTTCCATGGCCTTTTTCCAATCATCTTTCTTTGCATGCTCAATTGCTTCTTGGTAGCTCTCCGGCTCCCCTTGATCGGAAATCAACACAAATTCATTGGGAGGATACTTTCTTGAAGGTTGTCGGTCCCTTGTAGATTTTCTTAACTCAAGTTGTGGTGGCGGTTCTTGAGTTGAATGCTCTTCCTCAATTTCTGACTCAACTTCATTAGGATTAGCATCATCCTCCACTTCTTCAATAGGTGGCTGCACATCTCCCCCATTTTCATCATCAATTGAAGATGAAGGAGATGGATCCATATCAATGAGATCACTAGTTTTTGGCTCCGGTTGATCACTTTTGCCAAAGTCTTCAATTGTTTGGTCTTCAAGAAACACAACATCACGACTTCGAATGACTTTCTTATCGACCGGATCCCACAATCTATACCCGAATTCATCACGCACATAGCCAAGAAAAATGCATTGTCTTGACTTACTATCAAGCTTGGACCTCTCATCCTTTGGAATGTGAACAAAAGCTCGGCAACCAAACACTCTCAAGTGCTCATAAGACACATCTTTGCCAGTCCAAACTCTTTCAGGAACATCACCATTCAAAGGATAGCAAGGAGACAAATTGATCACGTTAACTGTTGTACTCATTGCCTCACCCCAAAAGGATCTTGGCAATTTAGCATATGAAAGCAAACACCTTGTTCTTTCCACAATGGTGCGGTTCATCCTCTCGGCAATGCCATTTTGTTGAGGAGTCTTCTTAACTGTCTTTTGGTGCCGAATACCTTGGCTGCAACAATACTCATCAAATGGCCCAGTGTATTCACCACCATTGTCTGATCGGATGCACTTCAAATTCTGCCCTGTTTCTCTTTCAACCATGGGCTGAAAATGCTTAAATACTTCTAGAACTTGATCTTTAGTTTTTAGTAGAAAAGCCCAAACTTTCCTTGAATAATCATCAATGAAAGTAACAAAATAAAGTGCACCACCATGTGTTCTAACTTTTAAAGGACCACAAACATCCGAATGAATCAACTCCAAAACATTTTCTTTTTTAGAAGCAATATTTTTATGAAAAGAAACTCTATGTTGTTTACCCGCCAAACAATGAACACAAGTTTTAAGATGTGTATCTTTCAAACCGGGTAGAAGCTCTTTGTTGAACAAAACTTGTAGCCCCTTTTCACTCATGTGCCCAAGTCGCCTGTGCCACAATTCAGTAGAAGTATCATCTTCAAGTGCATTGACAACATCTTTACAAATTTTTCCTTGCATCGAATAAAGTGTATGAGTCTTCTTGCACTTAGCCACCATCAAAGAACCTTTTGTGAGCTTCCATATTCCATCACCAAATTTGTTGTTGAAGCCTTCATCATCTAGCTTCCCAGTAGAGATCAAATTGAGGCGAATGTCGGGAACATGCCTCACATCTTTAAGCAACAACTTACAGCCCAAATTTGTTTCCAAGCAAACATCACCCATACCAATAATCTTGGACAAACCTTCATTACCCATTCGAACAGAACCATAATCTCCTTCGGTGTAGGTAGTGAAGAAATCAACTCGAGAAGTCACATGAAAAGAAGCACCAGAATCAATCACCCAATTCTCTCTTGGACCATGAGATCATCGATAGTAATTGCTTCTTATCCACACCACGCATTTTCTCCTTGTTCTTGAGCTTTCGGCATTCCACTTCATGTGCCCTGTCTCATGGCAATAATAGCACTCAATGTCTTTCTTTGAAAAAGAACCATCTTTTGATTTGTCACGGTTTTGATCACGACCATGAGGAGTCTTACTCCTCCCCCTTGTTTTGCTTCGGCCTCTCACAAAAAATGCTTCCGAATGAGAGGAACCCACTGATTTTCTTCTGGTTTCTTCATTCAACAGGCTACTAGTGACTTGGCCCATTGTGACAACTCCATCGGGCGCCGAATTACTAACCGTCACAACCAAAGTCTCCCAATTTTCGGGGAAAGAACTAAGTAGCATCAAGGCCTGCAACTCATCATCAAAAACAATTTTCATAGAAGCAAGTTGGTTAACAATACTCTTTATTTCATTCAGATGTTCCGGAATAGGGCTGCCCTCTTTATATTTTAAATTAACCAACTTACGAAACAGAAAGGCTTTATTTGTGGCTAATTTTCTATCATAAAGACTCTCTAATTTTTTCCATAAATCATGTGCCGAAGTTTCAGTGGCAACATGATGAAACACACTGTCATCAATCCATTGACGGATAACACCAACAGCTTTTCGATTTAACCTCTTCCACTCATCATCTTTCATATCATCAGGTTTGCGACTATCACCCTCAATAGGCCCATACAAGTCTTTACAAAATAATAGGTCCTCCATTTTAGTTTTCCAAGTTACCCAATTGCTTCCATTGAAGCTAGACATACGACCCACATTCCCCTCCATTGATTTACACAAATAAATAGACCCAAATAAACCGTAAGCTCTGATACCAGTTGTTAGGGAAAATATGTGATTCCCCACAAGTAAATCAATCAATGGGAATAAAAACTAATGCGGAAAAATTAAATCAAAGGCAACACAAGAATTTTTACGTGGTTCCCTCAATGTGAGGTACGTCCACGGGATCGAAATCCGATTCCACTATCAATCAAATAAGTTCCAAACGATTACAAATGAGACAGGAATGGTCTCACAAACCACCCTTAGGTGAATTCCAAATAATCACAAATAAACAAGAGGAAATGCCTCACCAAATAGATGAACCAAAATCTTCAGAACCAGAGTTGTAGAAGGCCCAAAATAACGAACCAAATCAGCTTCACCAAAACACCCAAACAAACATGCACTAAAAAAAAATTCCAAAGCTCCTAATGAACTAAGCAAATTAACTGGCACTGTTACCGAGGCTGAAAACGAATAGCTGCTGCCATTTTGTCCTTCTAATCCCACCAAGCAAAAAAACATAAACATATATATATATATATATATATATATATATATATTGTGAATCTAGGAATTTGTAATCAAACTCTAATTGTTACTAAATTGGATTGGGTCTCCACAAATTAAATATAATATATAAAAATATATTATAATTAATACTTAACCAAATTAAACTCTTTTTCCAAAATCAATTGGGTCTCACACTCCAATGAGGAGGTATACCCAACATTTTTAACCTCATATTTGAGTCAAAAAATTAAAAATTTACTAAAATAGTCTTTTATCAAAATAACTATATCATCTCCACACTATATCATAACAGCAATGTTACATCCTACTAATTTTGGAATCACAAAATCAATCTCCCATGACATCGTAAACACTCATTGAATAATTTTTATATTTTAATGGGATTCTCAAATAATACTCCCTCCGTCCCAAAATATTAGTCCCTTATTCTATTTTTCATTGTCCCAAAATATTAGTCCCTCTTCAAAAATCAAGTACAAAAATAATATAAATTTCTTATTTTGTCCTTCTTTTAAATTAATAAACAATATAAAAAGTACAATTATGACATTGATATTCCCAAAAAATGTACTATCAAAAGGATAATTTTGAAAAATCAACTTTTTTCAAATACAATAATTGTACTACCAAAAAAAGTTAAATTCCTCAAAAGAGATCATTATTTTGAGACGGAGGGAGTATAATTTATGACACATCACTGGGAATTGGTTTAGATATCCAAAATTAGTGTCCAAATATTTTCTTGAGACCATATCCTGAGGCCATACAATGAAGGTTATACATACAAAGAATTAGTTTTATCGGGTAACTATAAATATAGAAATAAATTGTATTTTATTTTATAAAATAGATAGTTTAAATTTAATTATATTTATAATTTATTATATAAAATAAAATACGATTTATTTTTTATTTATAATTTTGTGATGAAATTAATTTTTTAAATAAATAATCTTTATTATAAGACTTATAAAATAAATAATTTAAATCATTCATATGAATTTAAATTAAAACCTATAAAAAAAATAAACAGATGAAGCAGGAAGGAATCTTATTCCGTGAGAAATACGAAGGATTCTTGTTCCGTGAGACCATGCCCTCTTTGGTGTAATTGTTAAAACAGATTATAAATTATAACTTAACAGATTATAAATTATGATTTTAATCAGAAGCTGTTAATCTGTTTGGTGTAACTGTTGAATTATAAATTTAAGTTACTGAGTAGTATTTGTTAAATAAGCTGTGAAGTAGCTTTTTCAATTAACTTTTATTTTTTATTATTCACTACTTGTCTACATTTCTCATAAAAAATAATAATAATATTTTATAATCTATTTGGATCTTTTTTTATTTTTAAAAAAATTAAAAATAGAAAAATCTAAAAGTATAACTTTAAATTAACATGTGCATAGCAGAATCTGATAATCAGAAACAGAGATGAACAGCTTTTCAGAATCAATTTTTTTTACTTCAAATAAATTGTTAGAATAAAATATTATTTAAAATAAATTTAACTAAATAATCTAAAATAACTTTTCAAAAATTAAAAATCATAAATTAACTCAAAAAAAAAGCCTAAACAAACACCCTTCATATCCTGAGGCCTGAGGCCATAGCTTTTCTGTGGGTTTTAAGCACAGAGTTGGGGGGACCCTACGGTTCAAGTGCCGAGGCATGTACTCCTCCGGAAAAAAAGTAAATAAATAAACAAAGCCCAATTCCCCATAGGTACGTTTTTCGTTCTTCTACACATTTCCCCCCTTAAGTTTTTAACCAACTAGTGTTCCACGCGTGATAGGTATGGATTATGTTTATAATTATTTATATATATATATATGTTTTTTTCTTTTTTTTTTACACAAATAAAAAGAAATATAACAAATGTAATATATTTTTAATTAATTATTTTATATTTTTTTATTTAAAATTTAAAAATAATAGACGGATAAAATTTATAATTAAATTAAGAAAAAATTTATTCCTAACGATATTTTTTTACTTCTATATAAATATTTTAAAAAATAAATCAGAAAAAGATAGTCAATATAAATATTATACATTAAGTAAAAAAATGTAGTTAGCAATTATGTTTTCATAAATTTACTATAGTTTTAATTTCAAATTTAAAAAAAAAAACTATTTAAAAATCATTTTATGTAGTTAGTACCAATTAGAATTTTCTTAGCAAAAAAGGAAGTTATAAAATTTTGTTACAAATTTTCAAATGTCTATTATTAAATATTCTATCCTATTACTTATTTGTTTGTTTATTTGCTTTAGGAGTTTTGATCTTTAATCTTTGCTCCACATTCATTGTATTGTTTTATTTTATTTCTTGATTTTTGCATGATATCTCTTTCATAGTGCATTTCCGAGTGTATTACAATATATAGAAAAAAAAAGTATGTAATTGGCCAAAACTGAAACTATTTTAAGGAAAAAAAATAAAATTGTTTGAAATGGAAAATGATTTATTTATTTATTAATTAATTTTTAAAAATAAACTTTTAAAGAAAACAAAGAAACCTATATATAAAAAAAATATTAAACTAAACATAAAACATAATAAAAAAATAAATGAATTATAGGATTTTTAAGAAGTGAGACTCACAAATAAATTTTGTAAAATCTTATATATCACTACAACAAAAAGTGTCTTTGGAGACGAAAACTGATGAGGAAAATAAATTGTCACGAATGACGTACCTTTTAGTGAAGAAAATAATATTTCGTCTCCAAATGTACCATTTTCAGAGACAAAAATAAAATTCCGTCACCAATCTACATACATAATAAAAAAAATTAGGTGACGAAATTATTTTTCGTCATTATTTATATTTTTTTTGTCACCGAAGATTTTCCCTCTAATTTTTCGAATGGTGCCAAAATTTTCAGACTTTTGATGAGGAAAAAACTGGTCACCAATTATAAAATTATTAATGACGAATATATTTTCGTCTCCAATAATTTTTAATATTTTAATATCATTTAGTGAGAAAACTATTTTCGTGGCTAATAATTTTATCTTTTGATGAGGAAATAATTTTGTCACCAAATAAATGGTTTAGTTGCTAAAGGTTTTAGAGGGAAATGAATATATTGGCGTCTTAGATATATCGGTTCTTCTTCTCACACATAGATTTGACCACCAAACCTCACCCTACATCACCTCACCTCAGCGCACACCACCAACTTCGCTCGCCACTAACGCCGCTCGCCACCGCCACTCCCACCATATTCATATACTTTTTGTGTATATTTTTTATACTTTTAATCCCGAGAATGAAATTGAAACAGTTTGCACTTCTTGCATTTGGTCCATCTAATAATTTTAGCAAATAAAGATGTAATAAATTTTATAAGATAAAACACAAATAATTGTGAGACAAAGTATCTTAACAAATGAAAGTAACGTTGAATGATAATGTAGAAGCACACCTGACAGTTCAATTGAATGTATAACTAGATAAATCGCCATAGAAGAAGAAAACCTTTATTTTTCATCACAATAATTACATAACTCAATATATAATTTTAATATCTGTCACTCTACTACACGTCCAATTCTCTATCAATATTAGAATGAATGCATGAACCAAAAAAATGAGAACATTTAAGAAGACAAAGAGATGTGGTTTGAGACCTTTTAATTGCTGAATTTTATTAATTAATAGTTATTAAGCTTCAAAGGTCAGATTTCTAATATTTGTTAACCATTAAAGTTAAGTTCTTTGCTTTCATCAATATTTACTTGATAATTTAAAAGTGGACACATATCAAGTCTTTACACAAATACTTGACACATTTTTTGAGTATTATTAATGAAATGCATAGTGTAATTTCTTTTCCTTTTTTTTTCCCGCAATTATAACCTGTTATTTTTTAATAAGAATTTATATTTATTTTAGATATTTTTTAATATACAAATTATTTTTTACAGTGTAATTTTTTTCTCTTTTTTTTTCGCAATTGCAACATGTTATTTTTTAATAAAAATTTATATTTATTTTAGATATTTTTTTAATATAGAAATTATTTTTTTAGATTTTAATGAAATGCACAGTGTATTTTTTTTCTTTTATTTTCTTTGCAATTACAACATGTTATTTTTTAATAAGAATTTATATTTGTTTTAGATATGTTTTTTAATATACAAATTAATTTTTTTAGATTTTAATGAAATATACAGTGTAATTTTTTTCTCTTTTTTTTCGGTAAGGGCAACCTGTTAATTTTTTTTAATAAGAATTCATATTTATTTTAGATATTTTTTAATATAGAAATTATTTTTTAAAGATTTGTTTATAAAAATAATTGAATAATCCCATCACCAACCATAGTGTATAGGAGAAGTTGAAAATGGTGCGGTAGTAGGTATGGGAGAAGGTTTGTGGGTTGGGAGAAGTCAATAAATGTTGATGTCTTTTTTTTTTTTTTTTAAATCAAAATATTAGAAAATTAAGGTTGAGATATTGATACTCCCACAAAACTTGTGGGTTAGAAACCCCATCTTCCTTATATAATACTAGCATATCACCCGTGCTATGAACGGATTGTATTTACAATTACCTATATATGTGAATTGTGATTTTTAAATATTTTTTTTTTAAATGTCTTCTTTTTTTCCCCTTTTTATATTATATTAAAGTTTAATATTTTGATAATAATCATATATGTTGGACTTTTCAAGGAATTAAATGTCTTTCTTTTTATTATATTATATTAAAGTTTAATATTTTGATAATAATCATATGTGTTGGACTTTTCAATAAATTTTTTTTATACTTATTCTTAATGCATTAAAGTGTTATTGTGAGGGATAATAATCATATGTGTTGGGACTTTTCAAGGAATTTATATGTGTTGAATTTCAAAGAATTTATTTTATGCTTGTTCTTAATGCATTAAAGTGTTATTATGAGGGTAAGACTTGGGAGTTGAAAAAAATTAATAAATGCTAAGATTTTTTTTAAAAAAAAATCAAAAAATCAGGAAATTTAAATTGGGAGATTGGAGCTCCGAGCTCCCACAAGGCTTGGGGTTAAAAACCCCATTTTGCTTAATATATAGTATAGACTAATCTATCACCCATGCTATGCACGGGATAATTATAGATATTTATATTTTTTTAGATTTTTTTAATATATAAATTATGTTTTTAAGATTTTTATAACAATAATTTAACAATCTTATCACTAACCATAATGTATGAGAGAAGTTGAAAATGGTACTGCAGTAACTATACACAGATTGTATCTATAATTATTTGTATGAGGGGATTTTAAATGCTGATCAGAGAATTTTGACCAAATCAATAAATGCAGACATGTGGAAAGACATGTGGATTGAAAAAAGTTAATAAATGTTGATCAATGAATTTTGACCAAATCAATAAATGCTGAGTTTTTTTTTTTTTTAATAAAAAATTTAGAAAATTCAGATTGGGATATTGAAGCTTCCACAGGCCTTGGGGATTAAAAATCATCTTTTGCTTAATATATAGTACTAGCCTATCACCCGTGCTATGCACGGAATAATTATAAATATTTATATTTGTTTTTAATTTTTTTTAATATATAAATTATGTTTTTAAAGATTTTTTTTATAAAAATAATTTAACAATCTTATCACTAACCATAGTGTATATGAGAAATTAAAAAGACTACTGCAGTAACTATGCACGGGCTGTATCTATAATTATTTGTATGAAGGGATTTTAAATACTGATCAGGAATTTTGATCAAATCAATAAAAGCAGACATGTGGAAAGACATGTAGATTGAAAAAAGTTAATAAATGTTGATAAGGGGATTTTGACCAAATCAATAAATGTTGAGTTTTTTTTTTTTAAATAATTTTTTTAAAAAAAAGTTACTGCAGTAACTATGCATGGGCTGTATCTATAATTATTTGTATGAGGGGATTTTAAATGCTGATCAGAGATTTTGATCAAATCAATAAATGCAGACATATGGAAAGACATGTAGATTGAAAAAAGTTAATAAATACTGATCAGGGGGTTTTGACCAAATCAATGAATGCTGAGTTTTTTTTTTTTGAATAAAAAATTTAGAAAATTAAGGTTGGGAGATTGGAGCTCCTAAAAGGTTTGGGATTAAGAAACCCCCTTTTCCTTAATATATACTAGCCTATCACTCGTGCTATGCACGGGATAATTATAGATATTTTATATTTGTTTTAAATTTTTTTTAATATATAAATTATGTTTTTTAAGATTTTTTATAAAAATAATTTAACAATCTTATCACTAACCATAGTATATGAGAGAAGTTGAAAAGGGTACTGCAGTAACTATACATGGATTGTATCTATAATTATTTGTATGATGAGATTTTAAATGCTGATTAGGGGATTTTGACCAAATCAATAAATGCAGGCATATGGAAAGACATGTGGATTGAAAAAATTTAATAAATGCTGATCAGGAGATTTTGACCAAATCAATAAATGCTACGATTTTTTTAAATAAAAAATGAAAAATTTAGAAAATTCAGATTGGGATATTAAAACTCTCACAGGCCTTCGAGGTTAAAAACTCCATTTTGCTTAATATATAGTATATAGATTATAATATATATATATATATATATATATATATAGATTATAAGATCAGAGAAATAAAGTGCTATCTTATTATAATAGAGGAGATCTTATAAAAAAAACGTGTAGACATGAATGCCCTCCTATTTTATTGTGTTTACAATTATCTATATATGTGAATTGTGATTTTTAAATTTTTTTTTAAATGTCTTTTTTTTTTTATATTATATTAAAGTTTAATATTTTGATAATAATCATATGTGTTGGACTTTTCAAGGAATTAAATGTCTTTTTTTTTTATTATATTATATTAAAGTTTAATATTTTGATAATAATCATATGTGTTGGACTTTTAAAGAATTTTTTTTTTTATGTTTGTTCTTAATGCATTAAAATATTATTATGAGGGATAATAATCATATGTGTTGGGACTTTTCAAGGAATTCATATGTGTTGTATTTCAAAGAATATTTTTTATGCTTGTTCTTAATGAATTAAAGTGTTATTATGAAGGTAAGACTTAGGAGTTGGGAGATGTTAATAAATGTTAAGATTTTTTTTTTTAAATCAAAAAATCAGGAAATTTAGATTGGGAGATTGGAGCTCCCACAAGGCTTGGGATTAAAAATTCTCCTTTTGCTTAATATATAGTACTAGCCTATCACCCGTGCTACGCACGGGATAGTTATAGATATTTATATTTGTTTTAGATTTTTTTAATATATAAATTATGAAGTTGAAAAGAGTACTGCAGTAACTATACACGGGGATTGTATCTATAATTATTTGTATGAGGGGATTTTGATCAAATCAATAAATGCATTCATGTGGATTGAAAAAAGTTAATAAATGTTGATAAGGGGATTTTGATTAAATCAATAAATGCTGAGTTTTTTTTTTAAATAAAAAATAAAAAATTTAGAAAATTCATATTAGGATATTAAAGCTCCCACAGACCTTAGGGGTTAAAAACCCCATTTTGTTTAATATATATTACTAGCTATTACCCGTGCTATGCACGGGATAATTATAGATATTTATATTTATTTTAATTTTTTTTAATTATAAATTATGTTTTTTAAGATTTTTTATAAAAATAATTTAACAATCTTATCACTAACCATAGTGTACAGGAGAAATTAAAAAGACTACTGCAGTAACTATGCACGAGTTGTATCTATAATTATTTGTATGAGGGGATTTTAAATGCTAATCAGAGATTTTGACCAAATCAATAAATGCAGGCATATATGGATTAGAAAAAGTTAATAAATGCTGATGAGGAGATTTTAACCAAATCAATAAATGCTGAAGTTTTTTTTTTAAATAAAAAATTTAGAAAATTAAGATTGAGAGATTGGAGCTCGCTTGGGGTTTAGAAATCTCATTTTCCTTAATATATTTACAATTATCAATATATGTGAATTGCAATTTTTAAATGTCTTTTTTTTTTAAATGTCTTCTTTTTTTTCCTTTTTTTATATTATATTAAAGTTTAATATTTTGATAATAATCATTTGTGTTGGACTTTTTAAAGAATTAAATGTCTTCTTTTTTTATTATATTATATTAAAATTTAATATTTTGATAATAATCATATGTGTTGGACTTTTCAAGAAATTTTTTTTATGCTTGTTCTTAATGCATTAAAGTGTTATTATAAGGGATAATAATCATATGTGTTGGAACTTTTCAAGGAATTCATATGTGTTTAATTTCAAAGAATTTTTTTTATATTTGTTGTTAATGCGTTAAAGTGTTATTATGAGGGTGAGACTTGGGGGTTGGGAGAAGTTAATAAATGTTAAGTTTTTTTTTTAATTAAAAAATCAGAAAATTTAGGTTGAAAGATTGGAGCTCCCACAAGGCTTAGGGTTAAACGCCCCCTTTTGCTTAATATATAGTATAGATATTTTGATAATAATCATATGTGTTGGAACTTTTCAAGGAATTCATATGTGTTGAATTTCAAAGAATTTTTTTTATATTTGTTCTTAATGCATTAAAGTGTTATTATGAGGGTGAGACTTGGGGGTTGGGAGAAGTTAATAAATGCTAAGTTTTTTTTAATTAAAAAATCAGAAAATTTAGGTTGGAAGATTGGAGCTCCCACAAGGCTTGGGGTTAAAAACCCCTTTTAATTAAAAAATCAAAAAATTTAGGTTGGAAGATTGGAACTCCCACAAGGCTTGGGGTTAAAAACCCCCTTTTGCTTAATATATAGTATAGATAGATAGATAGATAGATAAATTTTTTTAAAGATTTTTTATAAAAATAATTTAACAATCTTATCACTAACCATTAAGTTGCAAAGGGTACTGCAGTAACTATGCACGGGTTGTATATATAATTATTTGTATGAGGAGATTTTAAATACTGATAAGGGGATGTTGACCAAATCAATAATGGTAAGCATGTAGAAAGACATGTAGATTGAAAAAAAGTTAATAAATGTTGATTAGGAAATTTTGACCAAATCAATAAATGCTGAGGATTTTTTTTTTTTTTAAATGAAAAAATTAAGAAATTAGGATTGAGAGATTGGAACTCTCACAAAGCTTGGGGGTTAAAAACCCCCTTTTGCTTAATATATAGTATAGTATAGATAGATAGATACTAGTGGTAACCCGTGCTATGCACGGGATTTTAAAAATTAAAAAAATTATTATAATTATCTTGAAATAATTTAATATTTTGTCTTGTGGTATACGTAAAATTTTTAAGTTAACTTCTATGTTTATAACTTTTAAATTATTAGTTTAAAAAAATTAAATATACATATATATATATATATAAGTCTAATTAGTGTAATTTTGATAATTTATATTAAAAAAAAGTTAAATATGATTAAATGAAATTAAATGAGTTATGACATATCTTTTCTTGTTACGAAAATATACAAATTTGAAAGTTATAATTAAGACAAATATACAATTTTATTATTAAATGTGAAGTGAAGTGATATTTAACAATAATTAATATGATGTTTATATTATTAATCCCATTTTTAAGTTGCATTGCTTTTGATTTCAATTTTATAACTAAAAATACAATAGGAATGTAATATACACATGGATTTCTAGTCTTTAATAATAAAAATGTTTCAAAATATTTCAAACTTTCATCATTTTCTTTTAATTTGTTTTTATCTAATTTGATTTTAAATTTTAATAAAATTTTTGATTTTATATGAATTATTTTAACTTTTTCATGAAATTTTTTTTTATCAATTTTTAAAAGAATTTATCTTTTTTTTTTTTTTTTTTACTTTCTTTTCACTAATTTTGGTGGAAAAGACAATAATTTTCAACATTTCATCTTTTTAAATTTTTATCAAATTATAATTTGATAAAAAAAATATTAAGGGTTGAAGATTCTCTTAATTAGAATTATAGGGAAATAACATCTTGAAATAGTCAAAGTTTGAGTATGTGGTTGGTTGAAATGTATAATTTAATTAATTCTTTTCTCATATTTGTATAAAAATTGACACTTATAGTCAGATTATGAAAAAAAAATTTGAGGTGTCAAACGTTTTCCATTTGTAAATATCCTACATATTAAAAAAAAATGTAGCTTTTGGATATGTATTTATCAATTTTGTTTTATGGACATAAACAATTGATATTTCAATTTAAAAATTAAAAAGTAAAAAAAAAATAGATTGGAGTTTTTAGAGATAAAAGAAGACATCTAACTCTTCTATATACTATTTAAGATGGACTATTTAATCACATAAAAAAATAGAAATTATATTTAGAGATTATCCCTATATATTATGCTATTATATATAATTATAGCTGTAATAAATTAACTATAACATAAATGAAAAGTTATATTAAGCTTTTATTTTCAATTAATTGAATTATAATTAATAAACTAACAAATAGTTGTAATTGTATAATGGTATAGAAAGAAGATAAAAATAAATAACACAATGATATTTAAAAGTTTTAAATTTACCTAATATTGTTGTAAAATCTAGAATTCTCAATAAATTTTCACATTTTCTACAAAATAAAAAATAAAATTTTTTGATACCTATTTTTTTTTTACTTCAAATTTATGGTCTTCATTGAAGAAAATGAAATCCGATCAAAATTCTTGATAGAGAACGGACATAGATACTTTGATTGCAACTATAATTACCAATAATTCTTCTCTACCATCCAAACCTGTAAACAAACACATAAATCTCACTAAAACCGAAACCGAAACTGAAACTAAACCAAAACCAAAACCAAACCAACAGCAGAGAAAGAGAATCACATATGGAAAAAAATAAAATTAAAAAACAAATAAATTTATGGAATGAGAGAATATTACCTCAAACAACTTAGACCTCACTTAACCAAATCAGTTAGCTCATTCGCCAGTGCCTGCGAAGTCTAGGAGTTGGAATGACTAATCAGATTATTCTTTAAATAAGTCTTAAAAATTGATTAATTTATCCCATTAAATGATTTAAAATTTTGATACATATACATAAGAAAAATAGATAATTATATTACTAAATCATAATTCAAATTTAGATATTGTCATATTTTTTTTGAGATCTATATCTAAATTCTTATCTTTTTATTTTTTATTTTTGTGTGGTTTGTATTTGGTTTTTTTTTTCAATTTATTTAAGTTGGAGTGGTGGGTTTCTATTTTTTTTTTTTTCCAATTTAATTTATCTATGGTTTCTATTTGTTTTTAATTATTATTATTTACGTAAGTTATGATGTGAGTTAGATATGTGATAGACATGTGGCTTTTATTAATTTAAAGTATGATGATGTGAGATATTTTCAAATTAGATTTGTTTGGATAAACTTTAAAGATTTTTAAAATTTAAAATTTGATATTGAGATGCAAAAGAAAAATTTTAACTGAATAAATAAAAATCAAATTTATTAATTTTATTTGTTTGTATATTTGATTTTTAGTTTTTTTTTTGTTATGTTATAATATAATATAATATATAAGATATAGATAAATATTCACAACTTTCATGAAAAATATTATCTGATTTTTTGGGAAAGAGAGAAGGCAAACAAGTTTTAATATTTTTTTTTTGAAAATCAATGAGAGAGATTAGGATGGAGAGATTATGAAATATTTTGGATATCTTTCCATTTGAAATTCATAAATTAAAGGAAAATTATTATTTCTAAAATAATTAAATAAACAAATTAGTCAATAGTTTGTTTTTTAAATCTATTTTATAAATTGAAAGAAAATTAATTAATTTGTCCTATTAAGTAATTTAAAATTTTGATAGATGTACATCAAAAAAATAGATAATTATATTATTAAATCATAATTCAAATTTAAATAATGTTATATTTTTTTGATATCCATATCTAAATTCTTATCTTCTTTATTTTTGTGTGGTTTTTATTTTTTTTCAATTTATTTTAGATGGAGTTATGGGTTTTATTTTTATTTTAAATTAATTTATTTATGGTTTCTATTTATTTGTAAATATTATTATTTAGGTAAGTTATGATGCGAGTTAAATATGTGATAGATATGTGAGTTTTATTGATTTAAAGTATAATAGTGGGAGATATTTTCAAATCAGATTTGTTTAGATAGAATTTATAGATTTTTAAAATTTAAAATTGGATATTGAGAGGAAAAAGAAATATTTTAACTGAATAAATAAAAATCTAATTTATTAATTTTATCTGTTTGTATATCTGATTTTTATTTTATTTTTGGTTATGTTATAATATAATATATAAGATATTGATAGATACCTATATGATTTTTTGGAGGATAGAAAAGGAATGCAAGTTTTAATTTTTTTAAAAAAAAAAATTGGTGAGAGAGATTCCGATGGAGAGATTATGAAATATTTTTGTTATATTCCATTATTATTTTTAAAATAATTAAATAAATAAATAAATCAGCCAATAGTTTTTTTAATCTATTTTATAATTTATTTTGTGGGTTGTGAGAAATTAAAAATTAGAATTGGGGAAATTGGATAAAAATAATTTAACAATTTCATCACTAACCATAGTGTATGAGAGAAGTTGAAAAGAGTATTGCAATGACTATGAGAGAAGTCAAAAAGGTTTGTGGGTTGAGAGAAATCAATAAATACTGAGGTTATTTATTTTTTTAAATCAAAAATTAGAAAATTAGAATTGGGATATTAAAGCTTCCACAAAACTTGTGGGTTAAAAACCCTCTTTTCCTTATATAATACTAGTATATCACCCGTGCTATGCACGGATTGTATTTACAATTATTTATATATGCGAATTGTGATTTTTAAATGTCTTTTTTTTTCCTTTTTATTTCCTTTTTTATATTATATTAAAGTTTAATGTTTTGATAATAATCATATGTGTTGGACTTTTCAAGGAATTAAATGTTTTTTTTATTATATTATATTAAAGTTTAATATTTTGATAATAATCATATGTGTTGGACTTTTCAAGAAATTTTTTTAATGTTATATTTTTTTGATATCCATATCTAAATTCTTATCTTCTTTATTTTTGTGTGGTTTTTATTTTTTTTTCAATTTATTTTAGATGGAGTTATGGGTTTTTATTTTTATTTTAAATTAATTTATTTATGGTTTCTATTTATTTGTAAATATTATTATTTAGGTAAGTTATGATGCGAGTTAAATATGTGATAGATATGTGAGTTTTATTGATTTAAAGTATAATAGTGGGAGATATTTTCAAATCAGATTTGTTTAGATAGAATTTATAGATTTTTAAAATTTAAAATTGGATATTGAGAGGAAAAAGAAATATTTTAACTGAATAAATAAAAATCTAATTTATTAATTTTATCTGTTTGTATATCTGATTTTTATTTTATTTTTGGTTATGTTATAATATAATATATAAGATATTGATAGATACCTATATGATTTTTTGGAGGATAGAAAAGGAATGCAAGTTTTAATTTTTTTAAAAAAAAAATTGGTGAGAGAGATTCCGATGGAGAGATTATGAAATATTTTTGTTATATTCCCATTATTATTTTTAAAATAATTAAATAAATAAATAAATCAGCCAATAGTTTTTTTAATCTATTTTATAATTTATTTTGTGGGTTGTGAGAAATTAAAAAATTAGAATTGGGGAAATTGGATAAAAATAATTTAACAATTTCATCACTAACCATAGTGTATGAGAGAAGTTGAAAAGAGTATTGCAATGACTATGAGAGAAGTCAAAAAGGTTTGTGGGTTGAGAGAAATCAATAAATACTGAGGTTATTTATTTTTTTAAATCAAAAAATTAGAAAATTAGAATTGGGATATTAAAGCTTCCACAAAACTTGTGGGTTAAAAACCCTCTTTTCCTTATATAATACTAGTATATCACCCGTGCTATGCACGGATTGTATTTACAATTATTTATATATGCGAATTGTGATTTTTAAATGTCTTTTTTTTTTCCTTTTTTATTTCCTTTTTTATATTATATTAAAGTTTAATGTTTTGATAATAATCATATGTGTTGGACTTTTCAAGGAATTAAATGTTTTTTTTATTATATTATATTAAAGTTTAATATTTTGATAATAATCATATGTGTTGGACTTTTCAAGAAATTTTTTAATGTTATATTTTTTGATATCCATATCTAAATTCTTATCTTCTTTATTTTGTGTGGTTTTTTTTTTTTTTCAATTTATTTTAGATGGAGTTATGGGTTTTTATTTTTATTTTAAATTAATTTATTTATGGTTTCTATTTATTTGTAAATATTATTATTTAGGTAAGTTATGATGCGAGTTAAATATGTGATAGATATGTGAGTTTTATTGATTTAAAGTATAATAGTGGGAGATATTTTCAAATCAGATTTGTTTAGATAGAATTTATAGATTTTTAAAATTTAAAATTGGATATTGAGAGGAAAAAGAAATATTTTAACTGAATAAATAAAAATCTAATTTATTAATTTTATCTGTTTGTATATCTGATTTTTATTTTATTTTTGGTTATGTTATAATATAATATATAAGATATTGATAGATACCTATATGATTTTTTGGAGGATAGAAAAGGAATGCAAGTTTTAATTTTTTTAAAAAAAAAAATTGGTGAGAGAGATTCCGATGGAGAGATTATGAAATATTTTTGTTATATTCCCATTATTATTTTTAAAATAATTAAATAAATAAATCAGCCAATAGTTTTTTTAATCTATTTTATAATTTATTTTGTGGGTTGTGAGAAATTAAAAAATTAGAATTGGGGAAATTGGATAAAAATAATTTAACAATTTCATCACTAACCATAGTGTATGGGAGAAGTTGAAAAGAGTATTGCAATGACTATGAGAGAAGTCAAAAAGGTTTGTGGGTTGAGAGAAATCAATAAATACTGAGGTTATTTATTTTTTTAAATCAAAAAATTAGAAAATTAGAATTGGGATATTAAAGCTTCCACAAAACTTGTGGGTTAAAAACCCTCTTTTCCTTATATAATACTAGTATATCACCCGTGCTATGCACGGATTGTATTTACAATTATTTATATATGTGAATTGTGATTTTTAAATGTCTTTTTTTTTTCCTTTTTTATATTATATTAAAGTTTAATGTTTTGATAATAATCATATGTGTTGGACTTTTCAAGGAATTAAATGTTTTTTTTTATTATATTATATTAAAGTTTAATATTTTGATAATAATCATTTGTGTTGGACTTTTCAAGAAATTTTTTTTTTATACTTGTTCTTAATGCATTAAAGTGTTATTATGAGGGATAATAATCATATGTGTTGGAACTTTTCAAGGAATTCATGTGTTGAGGCTTTTCAAGGAATTCATGCGTTGGATTTCAAAGAATTTATTTTATGCTTGTTCTTAATGCATTAAAGTGTTATTATGAGGGTAAGACTTGGGAGTTGGGAGAAGTTAATAAATTCTAAGATTTTTTTTTTAAATAAAAAAATTAGGAAATTTAGATTGAGAGATTGGAGCTCCCACAAGGCTTGGGGTTAAAAATCCCCTTTTGTTTAATATATAGTATAGATATAGATAGATAGATATAGATAAAAATAACTGAAAAGGGTCAAATTTGAATTTTATACATAAAATTCAACGGTCGAGTTTTTTGAATTTTATACATAATTTTTTTTAATTTTAAATTTAATTATTTTAGTGATATAATTTTATATAATTTTAATAGTTTTGATCTATTTACTCTTACAATTTATCTTACCTTATTACTTTTTTTCAAATCTTTTTTATTAAAATTGAAACAAATATAATCGAGTAAGATAATTTTACACTATTTTTTTAAAAATTAATTTTTTTGTGTTTTTGGTTTTAATAATTTTTTGAAATATTTTACTCAAATTTTTATTTTTTACATACACCTAAACTAGATACCCTTAAAAAATATAATATGTAGAAGAAAAACTTTAAAAGAATTCACCAAATAAAAAAATATGAAAATTCAGTACATTTTCATATTTTATTTTATTCAATGAATTTTTAAAATATTTTTATACAAATTTTATACTTTTTAAGTATATCAAGATTAAATAAATCTAATTTTTTTTTAAAAAAATGTTGATTAAAATACCTAAAAAATTACTAAAAATATAAAAATAAGAATTAAAAACTCAAAAAACTATTTTTGAAAATTTTAAACCAAATAGAGTATGGTTTTGTATAGGTTTGATTTTTTTTTTTTCCTTCCCCCCACGATGTACATAAATTAATTAGATAATTACTAAGAGAAGCAAAATCACAAAGAAATCAAAATTTTATCCATAAAATTAAAATTTGAAATCTCACGTAAAATGGTACTCCATAACTAAGAACAACTTCAATCACACTCCCCATTTTTTTACTAGTTGAAATACAAAACATGTATGTTATTTATTTTGTTTAATTCATTTTTTATCTATGTATTTCAACGTTACTATTTATTTTACTTATTTATAGACAAACTATTTAAAAAATTTCCTAAAATTCTTCGAATGTAGTTAACATTGATTTTTTTTTTTTTATTATTATTATTTAAATAACTATTGTAATAGCTATTCTCTTAGAGTAAGTCAAATATGATAATGTGGGTGTTGATTTTTGACCACACAATCAAACAGAGAAGTTAGCTAGAGAGCACGTGACAGAATAGCTTAAGCCAACCACCTGCCAATAAGAAGATAAGAATACTATGGTGGTTTGTCCACCTTGGAGCACTTTGACTATCAAGTCAGTCAAATAATCTCTCAAAGATACCAAATAAGTACTAAATTTACAGAATAAAGTGTACCTTAGACCCACAAGGGTGTCTTACTTTTATAGCAAATAGTGCCCTCGTTCCCTAGAAGTCTCACTTCATATGACTCAAGCACAATGCTCATCTTGGATTCTCAACTAGATAGGGATAAATTCCTCAAGAGCCTTATCCTTATCCAGACTAAGAGTTTCCTCTTATCAACGACTCTTGTCCTCTATCCAGATATCCCATAATCCTGGTATTACCGCACCGAACCTCGGCAATACCGTAATCATTTTGGTAACTATGACTCAG
The DNA here is from genome assembly GCA_030407325.1 of Camellia japonica. Classification (NCBI taxonomy): domain Eukaryota; kingdom Viridiplantae; phylum Streptophyta; class Magnoliopsida; order Ericales; family Theaceae; genus Camellia; species Camellia japonica. The sequence continues at coordinate 57,038,164 of JAPPVO010000016.1, forward strand.
ACCTCCGTTCGAGCGTGAGACTCAGACCTTCGCTCGAGCGGACTGTAAAACATATGCACTTCTGGGTACATGCATTTCACGCTCGAGCGTGACTCACGTCGCTCGAGCGGAAGTGCACATACTCAGAGTGCTTGCTCGAGCGTGAAGTTCCTTGCTCGAGCGTGGATCAAATTTCTAGAATTTCCAGATTTGATCTTCAAGTTCAAACTCAACCTTCAAAGCATCAAACTTCATTTTTCGAGGCCAAAACTTGAGAAAATACATGAAGACCCTTAAAACAACATGGATTAAAGATCATTTCAAGAAATCATGGCCCAAAGATATGCCAATTGAACAAAATTCAACTTGAAACTCAAGAATAAACCATGAACATGACATACATGCAATTCTTTGAACCAAAGCTTCTCAAAACATGATCAAATGCTGCAAAGCAACTTGAAACTTGATAATTTCCCTAAATTAAGATGAATTTCAAACATGCATGAGGGAAATTCCTAGTAACATGCTCTCAATGCATTGAAATGTACATACATGCATGAATTGGTCTTCCAACTTACTTCTTAAGCTTGATTATTACATCTCATTGCCCAATTCACTTGAATTCATAGATGAATTAACTCAATTACACAATTAAGAGGGTGGATTCCTACCTTAAGTCTTGATTTCACAAGTGTGGTAGCTTTATCCTCAAAGTCCTCTTCAATTCCTTTAAATCTCAAGCAATTCTCTTGATAAGTTTGATTTCCTCCCTATTCTCTCACCCCCTCACGTTTGTATGTCTGTGTGCAACTCAAAAATGTGTTGAGAAATAAAAGAAGGAGATGAGTGGAGTATGTAGGGAGTCTCATAGGCTCACTTGGTGGTAATTATATAAAATAAATCACATGTGCATTAAATTAATCTAATTCAATCGTTCTGAATTGAATTTCAATTAAACCTACCATAAGGTTCAAAAAATTCTAATTAACACATAAATCGAATCAATTTCTGTATCGGATGCCGATAAGGCCTTCAAATTGCAAACCGAAACTAAAAACATGAACAACTCTTTCTACTTTCAACAGATATAAGCACAAAATGATGCAATGCACATGTAATTGACTTAGGACTTCTTCTTAATTATTGTTTAGACATAATTAATCATGGATGGGTTGGGGTTATTACAGTGAGGCTGAAGAAGAAGAGGCCGATGCTGAGGAGGAAGTCGAAGTCGACGTCGTTACTGTGGCCAAGTCCCGTACTCTGAATGATAAAGTCCTGGCTTTAACTGAAGAGGATGGAGATGAGGTCTCCAAGAGCACCTTACCAAAGAAGACCGACACTTCTGAGGCCGAGATTACAGCCGCTGCAAAGAGCCTGGACCAAACTCTTCTGAAAATAGACATTGAAATCGTAGCTGAGAAGTCTGCCCAACTGTCTGTTGAGGCCGAAACAACGCCAATTGTCGAGGCGGAATAGTTTGAGGATCATGTTGATACTTAGGAATTTTTATATTTTTCTTTGAACTTTTGTAATCTTTTCTGCTTTTGTCAGGCCAAAGTACCCTCTTTTGTAACTGAACAAGTCTATCATTCAATGCAATTCCTTTTCTGTCTAAGTGTTTGAATGCTTCTTGATGTATGCTCATTGTCTTTATCTCTTGTATGCTTTTATACTTAGAATTACTTAGAATTTCTCTTATCTTTCCGAGTCTGACAACTTGGTTCCTCATCTCGGATCACAATACCTCAGATACACTATCTTGGATTAGAACTGATCAATTATCTCGGATAGTGTCTCTGATATTTATCTCGGATAACTTTGACTTGTAAACTTTTTCCCAATAATTTTCACAAGTGTTATACTCACTCATGTTTCCTACATCATCTCGGATAGTATTTCTAACATTTATCTAGGATAACTTTAACTTGCAAAATTTTTCTAAATTTTTTTACAAGTGTTATATTCATCATGCCCTCTAATGTGAACCTAAGTATCACTTATGTGCACATTAAGGTTGCATCGCCTGGTCTTTGCTTACGTTTAATTTAGACATCTATGACAGAGGTCATCGTGTTTGGCTTGCTTATACTAAACACTTAAGGCTTGACCTTAGTATACTGAAAGTACTAGCTACCTTGGCTTTTCGCACAAACTGACCAAAACATGGATAGTTTCGCCTTGTTCCACTTTGAAACATTGTCTTATGCTTAGTTCAACTCTACCATTATGGGAAGTCTAAGTTAGTCGCCTTGTTCACGATGGAAACATCGCCTTGTTTCATACTGAAACATTGCCTTTGTACTTAGTCCAACTCTACCATCATGACAAGTCTAAGTTAGTCGCTGTGTCCATCACAGGAACATCGCTTTATGACTTTCTCAATCGTATCTCGCAATCATAAATTTCAATCAACATTTTGTAAAAAACAAAATCGATACTAGTATTTTATTAATACTTCGATTAAAAACCAATCTAAATTACAATGGGAAAGAGAAAAAAAATCAAACAATCAGTGATAGAAAAATTTCAGATTGCTGGTATTCCAAGGTCTTGGCAACTCGTTGCCATCAGTGTCTTCAAGTCGATATGTGCCACTGCCGGCGACTGAGATGATGCGATATGGTCCTTCCTAGTTTGGGCCAAGCTTGCCCTTTTTGAGATCTTTCTTATTGCTGACAACTTTTTGTAATACGAGGTCTCCAACTTGAAACTCTTTCGGATTGACCTTCTTATTGTATGCCCTGGAAAATTGCTGTTGGTATGCCTCTAGCTAAATCGCTGCTCTTTTTCTTCTCTCTTCAATAAGGTTTAGATCTCGAGCAAAGAATTCCTTATTTGTTCCATTCTCCACTCCCTGGGTTCTGATTTCAGAAATGCCAATCTCTAGTGGAATGACAACCTCTATGCCATAAGCCATGGCAAAAGGAGACTCACTAGTAGATCTTCTCGGCGTAGTTTGATATGCCCATAGGACATTGGGTAGTTCCTTTACCCACTTGCCCTTGGTAGCTTCCAGTTTTTTCTTGATTCCATCCAAGATAGTCTTGTTCGACGCTTCGGCTTGACCATTGCTCTGCGGAAAGCTGGGAGTTGAATAATAGTTCTTAATCTTATGCTTTGCACATAAGTTTTTGATCAGCTTGCTGTCAAACTGGGTACCATTATCCACCACAACGGCTCTTAGGATCCCAAATCTTGTGATGATATTTTTCCAGATAAAGTTCTTCACATCTACATCTCGAATTTTGGTAAAGGGTTCAGCTTTCACCCACTGTGTGAAGTAATTAGTTGCTATGGGCAAGAACTTCCTCTATCCAGTTGCCTTAGGCAGTTGTCCAACAAGATCCATGCCCCATTGGGCAAATGGCCAAGGACTAGATACCGGGTTCAAATCTCCAGCTGGCTGGTATATCAAAGGTGCAAACTTTTGACATTTCTCGCATTTCCTTACATAGGCTTTGGCATCTTTCTGCAAGTATGGCCACCAGTATTCCTGCGATATAGCTCTGTGAGCAAGTGATCTTCCCCCTGTATGGCTTCCGCATACTCTCTCATGAATCTCGCACAAAAAGTCCTCTACTTGGGATGGGTGAACACATCGCAGTAGAGGTCTAGTAAAAGACCTCCTGTACAAATGGCCTTCTACTGACAAGCAGAACCTGGCCGACTTCAGTCTGATCTTGTGGGCTTCTCTTCTATCTTCTGGGAGCTTGCCATCTCTTAAGAACATAGCTATGGCATCCATCCAACTTGGACCCAACTCCACGCACATTGTTTCATACTTTATTATCAGAGGTTCAATACTTGGGCCAGACTGGTAATCCATCATAATTATTCTTGGCTCGCCTGACTTTATAACACTAGCCAGGTTTGCTACGGCGTCAGCATGATTATTGTCATCTCGGCTGACCTACTGCAGCCAACAACATTGGAATTGTGTAAGTAACTTGATGACCTCATTCATGTAGGCCACCATTCTTTCATCTCGGGCTATGTATTTGCCCGTCGCTTGATTTACAATAAGCTGGGAGTTGCAAAAGACTACCATTTCTTTGGCTTCCACTATTGCTGCAAGTTTCAAGCTAGCAATCTGTGTTTTGTATTCTTCTTTGTTGTTTGAGGTCTTGAACCCTAAACGGATGCACTGTTCTATTATTCGTCCATCTGGTGAAACCAAAACCACTCCTGCCCCCGCTCCTTATCGATTTGAACTATCATCGACAAAGAAACGAAAGGAGTCACTGATGCAAAAATCGTAAGGTTTTAACTTTTTTTCACTCTTCTTCTATTTGGTCAGCGTGGGATTCCGTGGTCCCAACTGATTCTCCTCTGGCTGTCTCGGGCACCCTAAGTCGAGGTTCTCCGGTGTCGATCTTGGGCAACTGCCTGGAGTGAATTTTTCAACAAAGTCGGCCAAAACCTAACCCTTTATCACTGTCCTTGGCCTGAATTCTAAGTCATACTGACCTAGAACTACAGCCCATTGCGCCATTCTGCATGTCAAGTCTCTATATTATAGCAGAGACTTTAGTGGATGCTCTGTCAGTACCACAATCCTGTGGGCTTGGAAATAATGGTTCAGTATTTTTTAAGCCATTACTAGAGCAAGTGTCAACTTTTCCAAGGGCAGGTACCTAGTTTCTGCACTGGCCAGGGTCTTGCTGACATATGGCCTTCTACTCTCTTTCTTCCTTTCGGATTACCATGACACTAACAGCGTGGTCTGAAATTGCTAAGTATAAGAACAACTCTTCTCCTGGTACTGGGTTCGATAATACCGGTGCTGTTGTTAGGTGCCTTTTCAAGTCAGCTGTAGCGACTTCGCAGTCTTCTGTCCATCGAAAGTCTATGGCTTTCTTTAATAACTGAAAGAATGGCTTACATTTACCTAAACTCTGGCTAATGAATCTGTTCAAGGTTGCTGCTTTGCCGGTCAAAATATGGACTTCCTTCACTGTTGTTGGGCTCTTTAGATCAAGGATTTTTTTGATCTGATCTGGGCTCGCTTCAATTCCTCTTCTGGTTACCAAGTACCCCAGGAACTTACTAGATCCTACCCCAAGTGCACACTTTGAGACATTCAGCCGAAGCCAGTATGCCTTCAATATGTCAAAAACTTTCTTTAGGTTTGTTAGATGATCTCTTGGTTTCTTACTCTTGAAAACCATGTCGTCAATGTAGACTTCTACAGTTCTCCAATTAAGTGCTTGAACATCTTAGTAACCAACCTTCGGTATGTCACTCTGCATTCTTTAGCCTAAAGAGTATCACCCTATAACAGTAACGTCCTTTGGGCGTAATGAATGCTGTCTTCTCTTCATATAGGGCATACATTGCTATCTAGTAGTACCCCTGTATGCATCCAAAAAGCTCATTCTTCTATGCCCTGATGTGGCGTCAACAAGTTGATCAATCTTAGGCAGGAGAAAACAGTCCTTCGAGCATGTTTTGTTCAGACTAGCGAAGTCTACACAGACCCTCCACCTGTCATTCTTCTTCTTTACTACCACCGTATTGGATAACCAGGTGGGGTAGTTCACTTTTCAGATTACTTGTGCCTCTAGCAGCTTATCCACCTCTTCCTTTACTGCCTGCATATGGACCAAAGTTGGTCTTTTTGCTCTCTGAATCATTGGCTTGGCCGACCTATCCATGTTAAGTTTGTGACAGGTGACCTCGGGATTGATCCACGGCATTTCATAGGGTGTCCAAGCGAACACTTCTATTTTCTCTCTAAAAAAAGTCTCGATTTTCCTTTTTTCTTCCTCAGCTAAGCCAGAGCCAATGAGGAAGAATTGTTCCTCATTGCCTTCCTATACAAGAACCTTTTTCAAGGGTTCTTCACTCTTGTCGGCAGGTTCTTTGCCGACATCATCAAAGACCTCTCGGTCTTTGCTTTCAACCTTTGCTGTCTATGTTTCTCTCATATTATAGGTGTATTTCATTGCTGCCATAGAGCAATTTTTTGCTTGTACTTGGTCTCCCCTCACTTCTCTAATCCCTTGTTCAGTTGGGAATCGCAACAGTTGGTGCACTGTTGAGGGAACAACCCTCATTACATGCAACCAAGGTTTTCCCAGAATGATGTTGTATAGAAAAGTGGTATCTATCATGGTAAATTCTGTAATTACCTTGTTGGTACCTACCTGCACCTCTAGACTCATGGCTCCTAGAGGCCATGTCGGCGCGCCATTGAATCCAACCATAGGGCTGTCGAATTGCTCTAGATCATCTTTGTAGAGGCCAAGCTCCTCGTAACATCTGACGCACATGATGTCACAAGAGCTACCTTGATCAATTAGGATGCGCCTCACTTGGCAGTCTCCTACTGTCAATGTCATCACTAGAGTATCGTTATGCGGATGTTGTACCATATCAAGGTCCTCTTCAATGGAGGATATCATAGGCCCCTAATGTCCATTTGTCCTGGGTTTTTTCTACTGGACCTCGTAGACATGATGCAGATGCCTTGCCCTCTGAGTCGCCCTTCGAACTTTATTTTTATTGACCTTCGAGTGAATCACATTGATTACCTGTGGACCTTTCGCTTGTAACGGTGGTAATGGCGGTGGTGCTGCTGGCGCCTGGGCCAGCTTCGTCTACTCTTCTCTTGTTTTTGCTTCAATGATTAGGTCTCTCAGGTGTCCCTATTTGACCAAATCTTCCAGGTGTGACTTCAGAGCCCGGTATTCCTGGGTCATGTGTTCGTTTTCCTCATGATAGACACAATGCTTCATAGGGTTCCTATCCATGAACACCCTCGGGGTCTTCTGTGGTGCCCTGTAGTATGGTTGGTTCTTGATTCTCTTCAAGACCTTATAAATGGGGATCTTGAAAACAGTACTTACTGCTTGCAAGGATCTCAACCCTAACTCCGGCCTGTCAGCATCGGTATTTTCTCGGCCTCGCTTTGGCGAGCTGTTTCTCCTTTCTTGTTTTGATGTACTTGTCTTTTTCACTTTCTTGTCTTTCTTTGCCCTAGCGTACTTTTCGATCCACGCCATTAATTATTTCATGCTCTTCAGGAGTGTCTTTGCAAGCGACTGTCGAAGTGGGCAATCGTTATCTAAGCTGTTCTTAAAGGACACAACTGTGAGTTCCTGGTTACATGCCGGAATCTAATTGTAAACTTCGTAGTACTTCTTGGCGTTGGCTCTAAGACCTTCGCCATCGCTGATCTTCAAAGCCAGTAGGGAGTCTACCCTTAGTGGCAGCAATTTGTTTGTAACAAACCTAACCATAAACATCTCGGTCAGACTTTCCTAACTCTTTACGTATCCTATTGGGAGTTTTTGGAACCAATCTAATGTTATTTCCCCGAATGACAATGGGAATACTTTGCACAATAGCTATTTATTCCCACTTTACAAAGCCATTGAATTTAAACATAAGCTAACCTGAAAGTTCAGGTCAGACTTACCATCATAAATCTGGATCCTCGGCATGCTAAACCTCTTTTGGTGCTTCGAACGCATCTAATTCCACCAAGAATGGCGTCTTCGGCTGGAAGTTCGATGTGATCTCGACATTGTGTCTCTTCCTTTAGAGGTAATCTCTCAGGTTCTTCATTCATCCGGGAGCTTGACTGTCAATCAACTTCAGCCTCTTCGGCATGCTGCTTTCGGTGTTAGGATGCGTTCTCTTGGACTTCTCTACATCCATCACATCATCAAAACAAAGGCCTTGCCCTTGGACCTGTCGAGATCCCCTAACATAGGTCCCCTCTGTTCGTGGTGTTCTCTATGATTCTCTTCGCACAGACTCTGTCCTCCCAGCATTTCGTGATTGCCAATGTGAACTTCCCTGTTCCTTAGCATGTAGTGGGACGGTTGGTACTGTATTTTGTCCTTCTTTCTGGACACTAGCCTTGGCTGTTGGGGCCAGTGTGTCCTGTACGGGAAACACTGGTTGCATCATATTGTTCTGCATTATGAAGTTGATTACTAGCTACAAGTCTGTCAACTTGTTCACCATATCCTTCAGTTTATCATCCCTTCTCAGGCATCTATCTTTTCATGCTTAGAGATCGCCTTCGTGGTAGTACTCATCTCAACTACCCTTCTTGTTTCTATGTTGGCCCCGAGCGACATTATTCGCCTCGGGGTTGACCTCCTGTACTTCTTTGTTATTGTTCCATTCTCCAGTGTTAGGACCCACATGTTCCTCCTCCTCACTGCAAATGTCATTCTTGATCCTCACTTCTTGTCCGTTGTTGGCCATCTGTCTTTACTAAGTTCCCACAGACGAAATTAAAGAAAGGCTGAAGAAAGAAGAGGAAAATAACGAATTCTTGGATCAAATTTCATGACCTTGTAACTTTTCCTTTTCCTTACTTTTATGAGGCTAAAACCATCTTTCTGTAATCTTTCAAATCATTCGATGAAATCAAGGCTCTCTTCAATTACACGAACTCTGTATGCACCAGTTTGTTTTTAGTCCAATTTTGCTTTACACTGCAATTTGAAGGTCAGGAATCATCTTACCAATTAAAATAATTAATGTTTCTCATGGTTTTGAAGCAATTCGCAGCTTCAAAATTATCTTTGAAAGGCCAAAAAATCAACACATTCTTGATACCCCACAAGGTTTCAGGCTTAAAAATATCCTTTGACTTGGGAGCCTATATTTAAGTGTTTTTCCTAGTTTAAACTTTATATTATTTTTATGCGAGTATTTCTTGAAATAACCCGACCTAATTTGAAGAGAGAAACATATAAACAACTGTAACATGCCTGGGGGATACCCGTGCGCGTTAAATAGTTCGAACCCTTGATTTCTTTGATCTAGCCTCACGAGTGCAATGTCATAGATGAGAGTCCAGATTTGAAAACTTTTATAGAAAATCCGTGTTTATTACAAAACATTTGCCAGAAATGGACTACATCACCAGATCTTAGAGTCGCCATCTAATATTTTGGAAAAAACTAGGAAACCCATTACTCATGCCAAGGCCACTATTCGTCGTAACCAAAGATGTTTGGTTTGAAACCTTAGGTATCAGAGGAGAAGGTCTTTAATTGAGCACCTCTGCTCACCCGATCAAAGATCAACCTTTACTAAACCATGATATGAGTTTTATTTACTTTATATGTTCATTCTGATTGACTTAATAAATTCTAAAATTTACTATGTGAAGCAAACAAGTATAGACTATGCCATTCATTTTGGAACAACTTGATTTCATGTGTTTTGAAATATTTTTGAAGATGTACAACACAAAGAAATTTAGTGAACAAACATGAAAACCAATATCATTTCAAATTAAGCGACACAACCTATATCTAGCGGCATTCATACAGTTATATGAAATAAGCAAGTAGCCTCATTGTAGGATACTAAACATAGTAAGAAAAACACACACAAGTGGGACGCTAAAGCATAAAACCTTACATATTTACCGACGTCTCGTGAATAGTTACAAAACAAAGTTAGTGAAATATGCATGATCTTATATACAAAATCCTAATGCAATTCACACATGAGATGTAGCTCGGCTTCTAATATATAAGATGTTAATCATCTCAAGAATATGAATTAGCGCACATAATCAGATAAAAATTGATTAAATCCATAGATGCAAATTTAGCCAAATCAAGATGCATAAAACATGGATGCAAAGCATGGATATGATGAAAAGACAAAACATGATGTTTATGTACAAATAAGAAAAGTAAGTAAAAGAATGGGATAAAAAGAAGTGAGGCGGGAAATTATTACAATACTTTGGATAAATAATTACAAACTAAATGAAAGAGAGAGGAGGAAAATATTACAACAAAATAATATTTTAGGACTTGGTTTCAAGTGTATGATCACTCTTTAATCTTTCTTAACTTGGCAAGGATTACATTCTCTTTGATCAAAATTTTAGGACTTGGTTTCAATGAATTTCTTGAGTGGTGTTATGCAAGGGAAGATGAGATATATGAAGGCTAAGGATAACTTCACTATTTTGGCAGATAACACTCTCTTTTGTTCAAAGCTTACTTTTCTTTCTCAAACTTAACATTCTCTCTACACTTTTTCTCTTAAATCCATCTCCAAAATTCATGACTTAAGCTCTCCTTATATAGGCAATGCAAGTGGAGCAATGGTGGAGGACAAAGTGGAGAGCTAATGAAGCATTTAGGGAAGATAATGAAGCTAATGGAGTACTAAAATAGAGTTAATGGAAGACAAAAATTGTGCATTATCTTCAATGGATCAAACAGTAGGCAATAGAGGCTGAGTATGTATGCATTCAATGCATGAATGAGTCAAAAAAAATGGGTTTGTGAAGTGCCCCACCTGAACCAACAAAAATCTGGGCAAATCTGTCACTAGGTGGTTGACTGGGCGGTCGACCGATCAGGGTAAAAAATGTTTTTTTTGCTTCGATTTAGTCCAGCTTTGCTTCGGTGCTCGATGGGACCTAAACACTTGGCCAAAATAGGCTTAGGGTGGAGAGTAAAACTCAAATTTCATCTTTTTTACTGAGAATTTTGTAAACAACACATTCTTATTTTCGTTATCGGGTAATCAAAAGAAAGCTCCCAAGTCTTAGGGCCTGTCAAAATGGGGTGTCTATAGTTGCCCATCTTTGACAGAGCTCAAAGTCATTTCATGACGTGAGTAAATGTCAAAGCCCGAAGATGACCTTTTTAACAAGGTTGTAAGACTTGGGCAAACAAACAAGATGCAAATGCAGTTGGTTGAACTCGAGGGTTGCCTACGTATCGCTTTACAAGGAATCAACCTAGCATAGTTTAGGGAAAAAATGCAAATGATATGCTAATGCAATTTGAAAGTTGGACTTACACGCTTTGCGAAGTCTTTTTTGTTTTCTTTTGAAAATTCATGATTATGCAATGCCATGCAACAGGTAATATGCGAGGCAAGCCTCGTACAAATGATATGAAGCATAACAATGGGTACAATCCAAACACACTCACATGAGATAAGGAAATAAAGGTTTTAATCAAGAAGCGATACCCAAACCGTACCTCAACACGAAATTGGGGATAGATTTAGGCTAAGTTTGGGATATCCCAAATAATCCAAAAAGCTAAAAAGTTACTCAAAAAGTTAAAAAGTTAACACTATTCACCAAAAGTCAACAATTACGGCTGCACAACTCCCAATTCAAATTTTCCTCTAAAAACCAATTTTTACAATTTTTTATTACACATTTTTCCATAAAAAGTCAAAAAGTTAACCCAAACATCCATATTTTCAACCTCACTTTTTTAGTCAAAAAAGATAAAAAGTGCACTTATTTAGTCTTCCCAAACAAGGCTTTAAACCGAGTAAAAGAGAAAAGGATCTTAACGAACAAGCGAGACTTAGACCGTACCTCAATATGAAATAGGGAATGAGTTTCAACCGAGTAAAAGAGAAAAGGGTCTTAACCAACATGCGAGACCTAGACCGTACCTCAATACGAAATAGAGGATGGGTTTCAACCGCGTAAAAGAGAAAAGGGTCTTAACCAACATGCGAGACCTAGACCGTGCCTCAATACGAAATAGGGGATGGGTTTTAACCGGGTAAAAGAGAAAAGGGTCTTAAGCAACATGTGAGACCTAGACCGTACCTCAATACGAAATATGAGATAGGTTTAAACTGGGTAAAGGAGAAAAGGGTCTTAACCAACAAGCGAGACCTAGACCGTACCTCAATATGAAATAGGGGATGAGTTTTAACCGGGTAAAAGAGAAAAGGGTCTTAACCAATAAGCGAGACCTAGACTTTACCTCAATACGAAATAGGGAATGGGTTTTAATCGGGTAAAGGAGAAATAGTGTAACTAAATGTTTAAACAATTGTAAGCAAGTGATGTGAATAGATTGTAGCCAAGTGATGCAATAGTGTGACAATTGTAACCATGCATGATAGATATAATAGTTAGTGCAAGTGTGATAGTGAATGCAAAACCATGAAAAGGCAATGTGAGACATGCAATATGCAATGTGATGATATGATGCAAAAATAGATGAATACACAAAATGATTTTTTTTCTTTTATTTTTCTATTTTTTTTTGTTTTCACAATTATTTCTCATTTTTGTTTTTGTTTTTGTTTTTTTATTATTTTTGTTTTTGTTTTTTTGTTTTCTTGTTTTTTTATACATACCATATATACATATATGGATACAAACGATATACAAAATATGTATTACATACAAACATATACAGATACATACAGTCATACAAATACACATATACATATTATATACATACAGTATATACATATTATATACATATGGTATATATATACATATATATACAAATACACAATATATACATCTCTCTCTCTCTCTCTCTCTCTCTCTCTCCCTCCTTCGTCTCTTTCGAATGTCGCGTCTGGCGTGCGATTTCAACAATCATGGCGCCTGACTGACAAAAACTAGACCGGCCAGGATTTTCAACGATTGCCTCAGCAATTCCTCTTCCTTGGCTTCTTCTTCTCTTTTATTTTTTTCCTCTTCTTCTTGAGGACAATCTATGAGGGAAAGGCAGAGCAAAACCAACAACTGTAAAATCTCTCTGTAACTCTCTCTTTTGGCATTACTTTCCTCTTTCATGGCCTCATCCCACTGTACTCTTTCCTTTTTCCTAGACCTTAATGACTCCTCGATAAAGATTACTGACACCAACCCCTCTGAGCCTCGATAGAGTGCCCCTGCTACTGTCCCTATTTTTAGTTTTCATGCGCTGTCAGTCAAGCAACTGATGGCAACACAATCTGACATTGAGGCCAACTCTTACACTTTGAAATCCTGTGTGGAGACTGTGACCGCAGTCTCCAAGTAGTCCCGCTGGCTGCAGGGTTGGGCAAGTAAAGTACATCGGTTAAACGCACAACTCTCCCTACTCCAGCATATGTACAAGGATGCTCGAGAAGAGATTAGCAACTCGAAAAGGAAAAAAAGAGCTGAAACAATAGGCGACCTTCGTGGCTCGATTCAGAGCTCTTTGGTGCTTTTCATTTAACGGCCAGCGATAAGTAATCTCTTTTGGAAACTTTGCCAATGCTGAGGTAGAGTCTTTAAGGGCTTCCAGGGAGTAAAGATATGATGAGGCAAACGTCAATAGGAGTGGATGGTGAAACTAAGGCATTAGTCTGTACCCTTTTGCTGCCGAAAACACAAGTCACCGGAAACCGAGAACAATGCTTGCATTCTTTGTTTGTTTGTTTATTTATTTTTATTTTTTTTTTGTTGGTATTTTTACATTTTTTTTTTCTTTTGGTGTATTTTTGCTTGGGAGTGGGCACTTATAGCTTCAACTCTCTTTTGTACAACTTTGATCGGGGTTTGATCCCTAACATTTAATAAAAAGAGTTTTGTTTTGCAAATTCGAATTGCATGAATAGCACTTGAGCATGAAAACCATTTTGTTTTGAACTGAATGTCGAGCCTATCATTGACCAAAACACAAAATATAACTCAAGGAAAGGAAAACCAAGCAAAAACCATCCCAAACGCACCTCTTCACGCTTGCTGGAATAAAATGGACACAAAACAAAACATCACCGATTAACCACCGGACTGAAGAACATCGTTGGAGACAACAACTATGCATGTTTCAGCAAGTGCTCGATTTAAAGAAAAAGTATAAGTTAATCTGACCTTGGTGACGAGGACTCGAGAGTGTAGGGAAAGGATAGGAAATCTAATTTGATTGTGCCCCTAGTTCATCACTTTGACTTTTTCTTTGTTTCTTTTGCTAAAAAATTTTGATCAATCATGAGAGTTAAATTAGCATGCTTGTTCTACTATCTTCTTTGCAATTATGTAAGATATGAGAGCCGATCATTTTCTGTTTTTGGTCTAAAGAATGGTTTGGATTTTACAAAAACATGGAATAATTTTCGAGACAATTAGTCAACTTCATTAAAAATACTCAAAATCTGTTTTTGTAAATGACCATTACCCGACTAACATGAAATTGACCCTTGAGATGCACAACTGAATCTATCTTGCAACTGAACCTATCTTGCAACTGAACCCGTCATAAAGGAAAAATAGGACAACTGAATAAAGATACACCTATGAATTAAATCTTCAATGGTGCAAATTACTTCACCTTGGTGTATAGTTTTATAAGGTTTTGCTTCAACCCAATTTGTAAAGTAGTCTGTGGCCACTAAAATAAAATAATGATACTTTGAAGATGAAGGGTGAATATTTCTAATCAGGTCCATTGCCAATCCCCTAAAGAGCTAAAGTTTAATTATTGAATGCAATTCATTCACTGGCACATGCCTAATCATCCCATATTTTTGGCATGCTTGGTAACTGTAATAACCCTGGCCTGTGATTAGCTAATAAACCTTACTTTAGACTGCTTAATCAGTAATGAGATTAAAATCCTAAGTTAATTGTATGTGCCATGTGTTATTTGTGAATATATCTGTCTGTCGTAGAAAGGTTTGTCTATGTTTTTGGTTCGGTATGCGAATTGAAGGCCTTATCGGCATCTGAACAAGAAATTGATTACATATGTGTGTTATTTAGAATTTTTGGAATGTTATGGTAGGTTTAATTAGAATTTGATTTGAAATTAAACAATTAGAATAAATTAATTAGAATTAATTACACATAATTAGCCTAATGTTAATCAAGTCTATATAAGGCTAATGTGAGTGTTAGGACACATATACATACACTTTCTTCATTTTTTTTGACCTCAAAACGTAGAGAGAGAGAGAGAGAGAGAGAGAGAGAGAGAGAGAGAGAAGTTGAGATCAAACAATAGGGAATTAAGGAAGACTCGGAGAGACTAGAAGGAATTTAGAAGAATTGTCTTGGAAACTCAAGTGATTTGCTAGATAGAGCCGAATTGAAGAGTTGAGGTAGGTAATTTAACTCTAAAGTTATGAATTTGAGTCACTAAGTGCAAGAAATCAAGAGAATTACAAGAATTTAAGCTCAATCCATGCATGCATGTACATATCATGGCATTTTGAAGTTGTTTTTAAAGGATTCTCACATGTATGTGTTCATCTTGCCTTTGTTTTAAGAATTTGACATGTTTTTGTGCTAAATATCTCAATTGATCATGTTTTGGAAGAAAAGAATTCATATCATTACATGCATGTTGTATCTATACAAGTTTCAAGAATTGTTTTGAATAATTCACATGCTTTTGGGCCTTGATTTTGTGAAATGGCTTTCAATTCATGATGTTATACAAGTTTAGACATGTTTTCTCAAGATTTGGGCCTAAAGGATGTGTTTTGAAGCTTTGAATTTGAGTTTTGCATCTTGTACAACAATCTGGAAATTCTAGAATTTTGCATCATCGCTCGAGCGACCAAAGCTGTGTTTGAGTGACCACCCTTTGTTTTGCACCTTGGCTCGGCGACCAAAAGTTGGCTCGATCGTAAAATTCGAGCTCATAGTACTTTGCAGACATGAGCACTCCGCTCGAGCGACAGAACACGTGCTTGAGCGACCACTCTTATTTTTGAACCTTGGCTCGAACGAAGGAAGTTGTGCTCGAGCGTAAAATGAGAGCTCCCAGAAGTTTTTCAGACCAAGGGGTCCGCTCGAGCGACCAAAGTTGTGCTTGAGTGAACTGCCCTGTTTTCACAATTTTGGCTAAGTGCTTTAACTTATATTTTGCCATCCTCATTGCATCCTAAGGCATTCTTAAGCCTCAATTAAGACATAATAATAAGGATAAGGATTAAAAACACACCAACATAGGAATAGGAATGGGTTATGTGTTTTCTAAGTATGTGTTTCAATGTGTATCCGTTATGTGTTTGTGTAGGTCACGCGCAATAGACTGTCAGATCCGCCTATTTTGACTATTCTGCTATTGGAGCTATCTATGAGTAACAATTCTGTCAAGCTATATTTGATTATAAGTATTTTTTGACTGAAATGATATGATCTGTTTTCTGAAATGCTATTTTATGAGTCATGAATGAATGTCCATTTTGTGGAAATATATTTGTGGCATCCTTAATTCACATGGCCCTTACTCGGGGGAAACAATACCGTGGCCATTATGCACGTGGCCCTCACCCGGGGAAAACAATACTGTGGCTTATGATTATGTGACCCTTGCCCCGGGGGAAACAATATCGTGGTCTATGTTTACGTGGCCCTCACCTAGGGGATACAATACCATGGCTACTTGTGTACAAGATATTGACCTTTATGGTCGTCAGTACTGACTATGCATGCGGATCTCTTGACCAGTTTGATTTGATAGCTAATGGATGTACCACATAAAACTACTTTTGACTTCTGGATAAGTATGTGAATCTGAATCTGTTTCTGATATGAACTTTGATTTCTGAATCTGTTTTAGACATCATTCATAAACCCCTTACTCTGTTGTTATTCACTGGGTTCTAGCTCACTGTATTATTTATGTATATAGGTGATCAGGTGCATAACTGGGATTAGTGATAATTGCCTGGAGATCAGTTTTGTCAGCCAACCACACTGCCTCCTGAGGAGGTTCCCAAATTAAAGTGTGGTCGTGTTTTTGCAAGCAAGTTTTAAGTTTTGTTTTCTTCTGTTTGTTTGAACACTTTTTGTATACTCTGTTTTTAGGGCTAAGTCCCTTTGACTGTATCTGTGTCGGTGACGTAAGACTAGCATAAATGTGACGTCATATATATGTATTTAAGCACTAACGTAACTATCTCATTTTAACCCTTGGCTGATGAGCACCACAAATGCCCTAATGAATTTCAACCATGGCTATTTTAGCCTTTTTGGGACCTAAACATTCTAATATGAGTCAATCTGCTTCTCTTTTGTAGAGGTTGTCATCATATAAAATATAATTTATAAATTTCACGTTGATAACTCTACTAGTTTTCGCGTTTGGACTGGATAAATATTGAATAATTGAGTATCTCCAATCTTCTTCTGGTACATCCAATGCATACGCTTCCATAACTAAACCTCTTTCTTGTAAATGTAGAAATGTCTTTCTAAAAGAAGCATGGAATGAATTTGCCTCATATTCACCTCTTCTCTTGTAATTCGAAGTTTTCTATGCTACTTCATTAGCATGTTCATTCATAAATCTCAGGATGTGTGATATTACAAGATCCTTGAAATGAGAACTCAAATATAAAGCAGCCACATAATATGGTATCGAACCATGATTTCAGCACTTAAAAATGCCATTTAACTGGTTTACCATCAACTAGGAATCTCCAAAGACTTCTACAACTTTTGCCTTTAATTCTAACAGTAGTTCCAACCCTATGATTAAAGCTTTATACTCAATTTGGTTGTTAGAGCAATCTAGTCTATTTATCTTGAAATTATGTTTAGTTTGCACATCAGTTGAAGATTCAATTACAACTTCCACTCTAACCAAATCATTGGCTTTCAAACCATCAAACCATAATTTCCAAGGCAAAATACTGACCATGTCTATATCATTTTTGTCTCCTTGCCCTTCATTGCATGGATGATTAACAAGGAAATTTGTCAAAGCCTGTCCCTTAACAAAATTTTGAGGAACATATTTGAGGTAAAATTTTGATAGAGCTAAAACCCATTTACCAATCCTACCACTCAATATAGGCCTTGTCAACATGTACTAGATTAGATCAGTCGAAGTAATTATATGTACAATTCTAGGCAAAAGGTAATATCTTAATTTGATTGCAGCAAAATACAATGTCAAACATAATTTCTCAATAATTGAGTATTTACATTCACATGAATTTAAAAATATACTAAGGTAATAAATTGCTTGCTCTTTGTCTTCTTCATTGTCTTGAGCTAATAAGACTCTAATGGATTCTTCTTATGCTGCTATATACAACTTTAAGGGCTTGCAGGGGGCTTAGCCAAATAGCTTTTGATGGTTTTAAATGTTGCCGGATGTTCTGTTTCCCATCTAAACTCCTCATGGTCTTTAAGCTTCAGTAAAGAATAAAAGACTTTAATTTTACCAGCAATGTTAGCAATAAATCTTCTAAAGAAATTAACTTGCCTAAGCAAATTTTACAATTCTTTCTTACAGGTGGGTGGCTTAGCTTCTATGATGGCTTTGGCTTTATTTCTGTCGATCTGGATTCCTATCGTGTAGATCATATATCCCAGAAAATTACTAGCAGACAAACCAAAAGCACATTTCAGATGGTTGAGCTTAAGCTGATAGTGCCTTATCCTTTTGAATGAAACTTTCAAATTTGCCAAATGATCTTCGGAGGATTGTGACTTGACTGTAATATCATCAACATAACACTCTAGAAATCCCCCAACTAGATCATGAGATATGGTATTCATGGCTTTTTGATGGGTTGTCCCAGTGTTTTTCAACCCAAAAGGCATTTTTAACCATTCGAAGGTTCCCAAGTTATTTAGGCACCTAAAAACTTCTTGTGAACATCTTTCTCAGCTATGCATATCTGATTATACCCAAAATGTCCATCCATCATAGACAAAATGGTATGTCCTACTGATTTATTCACAAGTAGATCCACCACTGGCATTGGATGTTCATTATTGGAAGTTGCCAAATTTAGATTTCGAAAGTTAATACAGACTCTCATTTTTCCATTTTTTTAATAATTGGCATAGCATTGGAAAGCCATTCAACATACCTAGCCATTCTGATGAACCCAACTTTTAATAACTTGAAAATTTCTTTCTTGACGTTGAGAGTTACATCTGGACTCATCCTTCGAGGCTTTTGCCTGTGTGGTTTGTAGTTAGGCTTAATAGGAAACCTATGTTCCACTAACTGCCTATCCAATCCAGGTAGTTCATTGTAGTCCTAAGCAAAGCAGTCTTTATGTTCTTTCAATGAAGCCAACAATCTGGCTTTAGAAATTGGATCCATTCAAGCATTAAGAAGTTTGGACTTGAAATTGTTTTTCCTCTCAAATTTACTTCTTTCAAAGGGTCTTGAATCTTAGCTGTTAAGCTTTTTAGGACTTCAGACTCTTTTATTTCTTCTGGTGATTCAACTTCTTGTTGTTCCCTTCATCATCTTCATATGCAAAGTTTGCCGAGAAAATTTCGTCTTCCTGAATTTTGGCTTCAATATCTAAAGCCAATAATAAGGCTTGTAGCATTGTTTCTGATTCAGAGCTAGTCATTTGACTCATCTTTGTTGCATGCTGGCTAATCCAGACCACCTTGGATCCTCTATTTTAGATAAGCCACTTCTTTGTCTGTACCATGTTCCATATCCCCACCCTGAGCTTTCAGCACACTTAGAGGTATCACTCCCTGTTCATACAGCTTTGCCTCTGCAAAATCTGCAAAAGCTATGACTGGCTGAGGGATTGCTTGTATTTCCTATATTTTTCTATCTCCTAGGGCTATGATGATTTTTTGGTGTAATGATGACGGCACACACTTGTTAGTATGCATCCAATCTCTTAATAGCAGGGCATTATACTTGGCCTTGCTATCCACCACAAATAAAGTCGTTACACAGCTTCTTGACCCCACATTGAGGTTAATCGGTAAGATCCCTTGGGGCATTTGTTTGTCTCTTGTGAACTTTGCTATGGAGCTGCTAGTTAGAATGAGTTTTCAGTTTTTCAAACCCAACTTCTTCAAAGTGGCCTTGGGCAACAAGTTGACAGCTGCTCCATTGTCCACCAATACCTTACTCATTAATACTCCATCAAAATGAGCCTTGATGTACAAGGGCTTGATGTGCTGAGTCATGTTTAAAGTTGGGTATTCAAAAGGATAACAAGGCATAGCCTCTTAAACCTCTATGTCCACTGTGTTTTGGAGTCTCTCTCCTCTACTATCTCAGTCTTTAGGACAGAAGCCTTCTTATCTGATTCAAACCATTCTTCAATGGATGCGTATCTCTTTTCCTTGGGATCTGCTTTGAACTTGCAAGGCAAAACAGATACCATATTTATGTTAACAGCAGGTAATGAGCCAAATTGAATTTGGACTAGCTCACTTTATGCTTCTAACCCCTTCGAAGATTCTGAGCTATTGTCAGACTTCTAGCCTCCCTCTATTTCCATAGGAATAACTGTAGACACCCTATTTTGACAGCCCCTAAGACTTGGGTGCTTCTTTCCAAACACTCGATGATAAAATATTAACTGTGCAATCTTTCGAGTCCTTAGCAAAAGAATTCAGTTTTGAGCTTTGAACCTAAACCTTGCACCCTATTTGCACTAAAACTTGTTTTTCTAGCCTAACCACTCAAAAAGCAGCAAGACCAAAAATTGACCAGGTAGGCCACTTTATTGGGCCGGCCGTACAATTGATTGGCTGGCCGGCCATATTTAGTGAAGCAGATATTTTGCAGCAGCAGGCTGCTCCTATGCACGGGATTTGGCCAACTGCTCCCTGTTGAAGATATTTCTGTTGGAAGGTGAATGAAATTCTATAAATACAACACCTTCCCTCTGAGTTTAGGGTTAGAAAAACTTCCAAGATACTTAGAAGCTTGTTTTCCAAAACACTTCTCCACCCTCTTGAATATAGATACACTATAGATACACCATTAAAGCTCAAACTTGAAGTTTTTTGTTGAAGTTTGGAACCTTGTTTCAGATATTTGAGTTTGTTTGGAATCTAGTTTGTTAACTAAGAACTTATCTCTCTTTTCAAGAGGTATAACTTCGTATCTTTTTCTTTACTTCTCGTTCACTTTCTTCCTCTCTTTTCTTGTTTTACACACTATTTTTGAGTTGTTTTGAGATGCTGAAATATGTAAGTAAAAGTTACAAAAAGTGGAGGGGTTAGCCATCCATCCTTAGGCTTAATTACTGTAGCTTATTCCTTATTCTTTTTTTTCTTTCTTTCTTTTACTTTTAACACTATTTTTTTTTGGTGTTTATGGGTTGTTTAGGGCCTGTTTGGTAACGTTTACGTTTTCAGTTTATATTTACAAAATTTTTTTAAACTGGTTTTTGTTTATTTTTAGAAAAACATAAACTACAAACGCGTTTGGTTTAGACAAAATGTTTAAAAAAATTTAAAAATATAAAAAAGAGTGAGAAATGGCAAGTGGTGGTGGGTGGTGGGTAGAGACGAGTGGTGGCGGCGGAAGACGGTGGTGGAAAATGGTAGCGAGTGGGTGGTGGTGGTGGTGGTGGTGGTGGGGGGTGATGGCAGGTGGCGGGTGGGTGGTGGTGGCGGGTAGGTGGCGAGTGGTGGTGGTGGGTGGTGGGTGGGTGACGGTGGCTGGGGGTGGGTGATAACGAGTGGGTGGTGGTGGCAGGTGGGTGGCGGGTGGGTGGTGATGGGTGGTGGTGGTGGATGGGTGGTGGTGGTGGTGGTGGTGGTGGTGGTGGCAGGTGGCTAGTGGCGGATGGTGGATGGTGGTGGTGGTGGGTGGTGAGTGCTGGTGGCGGGTGGGTAGTGGGTGGTGGTGGTGGTGGTGGTGGTGGCGGTGGTGGCGGCGAGGGGTGGGTGGTCGTGGCGAGTGGGTGGCAGGTGGGTGGTGGGTGCTGGTGAGTGGTAGGTGGCTAGTGGCTGGTGGTGGCGGGTGGTAGATGGTGGTGGCAGGTGGGTGGTGAGTGCTGGTGGCGGGTAGGTAGCGGGTGGTAGTGGCGGGCGGTGGATGGTAGTGGTGGGTGAGTGGTGGGGTGGTGGTGGTGTGGTGGCGGCGGCAAGGGGTGGGTGGTGGTGGCGAGTGGGTGGCAGGTGGGTGGTGGTGGCGGAAGACGGTGGTGGAAAATGGTAGTGGGTGGTGGCTAGTGTTGGGTGGTAAAAAAAAAAAAAACTCAAAACTCAAAATGTAAACTCATTTTTTGTGTTTATATTTTTTGGCCAAATTTATAAACTAAGACCATTGATTTATAAATCAAAAATTTACCAAACAAGTTTTTATTTGAGTTTTCAAAATTTTTGTAAATATAAATTGAAAACTGAAAACGTAAGTGTTACCAAACGGCACCTTAGTGTTTAATTTATACTTTAAATATTATAAATTGTATTGTTGTAAGCCTTCACGGATTTTGCATGTTTAGGGTATAGCGGCCAATCCGTTTGAGTTGATTACTTTACTTTGATCCTTATAGCTCTTTTTATGTATATTGGAACCTTGTGGTTGTGGGAGGGTTATAACTTAGCCACCTCGCCACACGTTTGATTAAATAGCTACAAATTTCTTGCTTTCATACTATTGTTGTACACCTTGAAGCTAGGTAGTAGCTTATGTGTCAAAAATGTTGTTAGCTCTCTTTTAGTTTCATTTTTGAGATATGGAAATGGATGTTTCATCCTTATTCCATGAGTAGGAAGAAGAGTTTACAACAATTTTTGAGTTGTTATATTTTTATCTTAGACGCTTCTATGATCATCGTATACTATCTTGTGATGTTTGATGGTTTATGAAATATGTCCATCTCTTCCTTGAAGTAACTTCATGATAGGAAAGAGGTAGGTAGAATAGTCTTGTTTTTCGTTGTGTTTAGTAAAGCCTTTTCCTATCGCTTCTAAGATCATCATGTAACAACTTTACGATAGTTGATGATTTAATAAACAAATCTACCCCTCCCTTGAATATCTTCATGATAATGCAGGGCAGAAGGGATAAACATCCTTTAGAAATCCTCTGTCTTACTATGTCCCAGTTCTGTTGTAGCAGGTTTTCCTCCAAAAATAGTGGCCGGCCGGTTGACCATCCTCTTATATGGCCGACCAATTCATTAGGTCGGCCAACCAACACCTTGGTACGACAGTGGTGGTTTTTCAACAAAACAGAGCAGATCTTGAGGTCAAAATAGAACTGTTTTCTGACTGCGAACAGGGCAATTTCTAGCAACAAACAGAGAGATTTCCGGAGGATGTTCTCGCTTGTGCACACGCGATTCCTGCCTCTCATTCAAGTCCTTTAGATTAGTTAATCAGTTCATTCATTTATGTTTGTAATAATTAGTTAATTAGGACATTCGGACCCTCTTGTGCATGGGCAAATTTGTAACACTTGGTGTATGTCTTCCAACTCTCATTTCTTTCTCCCTTTCATTTACATGCTTACCGTAATTGTATAGCATCATATTTTCTTTTATCATTACCATGATTTGTGTCCATTTTTGCATGCATTAGGGTTCGGCTCATCATACTTGATATCATTGATTATTTCTTACTTGAATACATGCATTGTCGCATACTTTGAGTGGATTCATATGACATGTTCATAGCCGAATCAAGTAATTGCATATGTGTATGTGTTGCATTAGCCATTTTGCACATTAGAATTATACATCTTCCTAAGTATCTTATTTTCCCTGGCTTGCCTCGTTTGAGAACTAGGTGAGCATTTTTTGCTTGAGTATATCGCATGTGTGTTTGTGTTACCATGTCGAGCATACTACCATGAGGCTAATCACTTACTTGAAATATCTCTATGAATGCCTGTGGATGGAGGCTATTTTGCTTAGATTGGAATGATTTTGATTATTGTACATATGAGCTCGCTTTTCCTTTGAGTTGCACATATTCAAAACTCTTTTAAAAAAAGCATGGAATCAAAGCATTCCAAAGTAAGTGACGTGGTCAATACTTGCTTGCTTCACATAGTAATGTTAGTATATTAATAATCAGAATATGAGGATATAATGTTCATAAAATTCACATCATGCCTTAGTAGAGGTCGATCCTTGATCGGGTGAGTGGGATGCTCAATTCATGACCTTCTCCTCTCATACCTAAGTTCCTGAGCCGAGATAACTTTGGTTATGACAGACAAATGGTCTTTGACATGAGTCACGGGTTTCCTAATTTTTCTAAAAATATTAGGTGGCGACTCTAAAATTTGGTAATGTAATCCATTTTTGGCATCTCTGATGATTAATGAATTTTCTAAGATTTGTTGGATTTGAACTCTCATTCGTTTTTTTTCTATTTCACATTGCACTTGTGAAACCAAATTCAGAACCATGGGAGTCCGAATTGTAGGGAATCACATCCGAGGAGACTAAACACCTCTAAGGAGCGCAAAAAACCAGCTACAATAGCCAATTTCAGATCTATGAGCTTAGTCTGTTCAGCCATCATAGCTTCGAAAAAACTATATTCCATTTCCTTTAAGTCATCTAGTTGGCTTTTTGAATCTTCGACTTAGATTCACTTTCCATCAAGGCTTTAAACAAGCCTGCTAGACTGGCATTTTTTTCAGCTGTTAATTCAGTATGAATTCAAGCCAATTGTTTTATTTGTTTTTTTAGCACGATTGTATCTCACATGCTCTTTCTCAACCCCATTGTCTCTACCATTCTCTTCTCTTGGGGTTATTATGATAGAGTCTTGGAATTCTTTTTGGTACCTGGTGAATTTCCTTTGGATCTTTCACCTTTGTGATCTAGAGAGAATGGGCACCAAATCTAGGTGCCCACTCTTTGGATCCTTTAGCATGAACCACTAGTTAGGCACTACAAGAGGTGGCTTAACCATCTTCAATTTCTAATCCTGTTAAGGTTCAGTCTAACTTACCTCGGGCCTGATCTGCAAAACAAACCAATCAGGAACTTCTAGTACCTAAGAATACACTTGCCTTTTTCTTGTATAAGGAGTGCTTAGCCTCGAAGGTCCAACTTTTGGACTTCTCTCAATTATTCTCTCCCTATACGATTGGTAGAGGGAGTCCGTTCTCGAATCCCCATGGGTTCTACCTCTAAATGATCTTCTTGTTTCCTTTCCTCTACCCCAAGTTGTCTTTTGAGAATGAGCTACTAGTTCATATGGGGCATAAGTTTGGCGCAGCTTGCTTAGGCCTCCTAGGGCAAACCCTCTGGACAACCGAAGTCTCCACAGTACGTGCATTCGCTGAGTGGTCAAACTATTTTTGGACATCGAAAAGCCAATTTCTTTAGTATTCTGGGATGACTTTATTTCTTTCGAAGTAAGTTCTTGTCTCATTTCGTTCATCTAGACTTCTAAAACATCCAATTCTTTGAGATTCAAGCCTCTTTCCAAAGCCTAAATAATTGAGTCTGGAACTCCAACATTAGCTTCCACCTTATTTACCTCTGGAAAAAGGGTCTTTGTCAATTCCCATTGCCTTCTCAGCCTTGGTTGGAAACTGAAGCCTACCCTTCTTGATTTGCTCCTGAATGATGTCTTGAAAACAAATACAGTGTTCAGTAAAATGAGACCAATTATTATGTCATTTACAGTACATTTTACCATTTAACTCATTCAAAGTTCGCATAACCACTCCTTTAGGGAGCTTTAGAAACTGTGTTTCTAGTAAATGATCAAATATTTCATCAGTTTTAGAAATATCGAAAGAGTATTTTCTATGAAATTCTTTCTTTTTAAATTGATGATCTATTATAGTTTTCTTTTTAACTAAGGCATCACATATGCATGGTTCATTATCTACAATTTTAGCAACATCTATTTCCATTTTAGGATCCCTATAATAGGTCCTATATGAGGAATTGTTTCTATTCTGTTATTCTTCTAGCAACGACTCGTACTTAGACACATTTATAAGTCAAATCGACTAAGTCTCTAAAATCCGTTGCATCAAACTTCTTCCGAAGCCTAAACTCTTAGCCATTTTTAGCCAATCTAACAAATTTAGGCTCTGGAAGGACCACCCTACACTTACTTCTGGTCCTCTTGAATCTGGCTATAAATTGAGTGGCTTTTTTCTCTAGCCATTGGCTTAACCTTGCTAAGTCAGCCATTGTGACCTTTGGCTCAGTTTGGAAGAATTGTGCATGAAACATTTCCTCTATTTGTGGCCAAGTTTGAACCATCCCAGGTAATAGACTAATATACCAAGCAAATGTTAAGTTAGTCAATAAACTGGGAAATAATCGAAGCTTCAGATAATCATTATTCGTGTATTCTCCACACTGTCCTGTGAATCTAGCAATATGTTCTATGGTTGATTGGTTTCCATCTCTCTCTAAACAAAGTAAAATCTGGTACCTTATATTTCCTTGGAAACTCATGCAACCTATCTACCCAATCGGCTTTCTATAAACTGGTGTTTGCACCCCCCGAGCCATAGGACCACACATTTCTGGCACCATGTTAAGCAATTAGTCCCAAGGAATAACATTAGGGACACCTTGTTGGGCTTGATGTGGCATATATCCTTGATGGATTTCTTGTCCAGGGGCTTAAGGTTGTACGTCTTCGTTTGGGAAGAGCTAAAATAGCCTGGCTTTTTGGTTATTTTAGCTTAAATTTTTTAGCCTCGTTTGGTTTTTGTTTTTGGCTTTTTTGACTTTTGTGAGAGAAAAAGTGTAATGGTTATGGTTTGGATGTGACATTTTGTCTTATTGGCTTATGTAGCTAATTTTGTCTTTTGTGTTTTTTTAGCCAAAAAGCCAAAACCAAACATAGCTTGGCACGACTTGCACCAAGGGTGTCGCCATTCGATCTGAAAGATATATTGTAAGATTTGGTGTTTGCTCATACCCTATGATCTCTTCTTCCCTAAGTGGCACAAATGGTGGCCTAAAAGGTTCCGCCGCCCCATCCCCCCGAGTGTAGGGTCAAAGACTGGATTTGACACCATTTGTGTGGTATTCTATGTTTGAGACTGACAATACGTAGCATTACCAGATGTATTTGAAGGTAACACCTGAGGCTCTATATACACAAGATTCGTTTCTTGAGCATTTGACACTTTTCGTAAGGCCCTGGACCAATTGGAGGTGCAAGTCTAACTTGTTTGTAGAATGATTGTACGTTTCTTGCTTTATTTTTGCCACTATTATGACTACTACTAAGAACTGCACTAGGTTGGGTTGAGGTTTGAACAGGGCTCCTATTACTTGAAATATGACCTATACTTTGACTTATATTTCCCAACCTATTATCAATTCTTTAAACAAGTGAAGTTGTCACGACCCAAACCCGCCACTATGGGTTTAGTATCGTTACCGGCCAGTAATCTTGGGATTACCAAAGGCCTCTGAACAAAATAAACAAAATACAAGGGCTAGCGGAAGCAAATACTAACATATAACATTCATAGAGCTGTGTAGACATACATGAGATAGAAAATTTAAAACTTAATTTACATATTGACGTCATCCCACGTCACACACACACACATATATATATATATATATATATATATTTACATACAAACAACGAAAGAGATGTTCAAACTTAACAAAAGAAATACAAAAGATCATTAAAATGGTTCACAAAAACTTGACCACTTCTCAAAAGGAATCTCCTCGGGAGGCACAATGGCTGGCAGACAGACAGAACTCCAGGCAATCAACTTTGAGCCTGGTCACGCGTCTAATCACCTACATACATAAATAATACAGTGAGCTGGAGCCCAGTGAATAATAACAGAGTAAATGTTTTAATAAATGATGTCCATAACAAAGTCAAAAATTAGAAACAGATTCATATTCATATTCGTGTTCAGAGTTCACATATTCCATATGATCATATGTGGTACATCCATTAGCGCTAACAAATCCGATGGCCCATAAAGGGACGACCATAAAGGCATTCCAATGACTCATGTGCACAAAAAAGTTTCCGAATGATCTATAAAGGGACGGCCATAAAGGCATTCTTATGACCCATAAAGGGACGACCATAAAGGCATTCCAACGACCCATAAAAGGGACACATATCAAATGTTACTAAGGATGCCACAAATACATTTCAGAAACTTGGACAATCATTCATTCATACAAAATATAGCATTTCAGAAAACTGATCATTACATATCATCAGAAAATAATTAAAGTTAAACACAACTTTATAGAGTTATTACTCACAAATAGCTCCGATAGCAAAACAGATAAAGCGGACGGATCGAATAGTTTATAGCGCGTGACCTACACAAACACATAGTAGATACATATTGAAACACATAGTCTGAAAACACTTAACTTATTTCTTTTCTATTTTGGTGTCTTTCTAATATATATCCTCATTATTATGTCTTAATTAAGGCTTAAGAATGCCTAAGATGCAATGAAGATGCCAAAATATATGTTGTAACACTTAGTCAAATTTCTGAAAACATGGTCTTCACTCGAGCACAACTTTGGTCGCTCGAGCAGACCACAAAATTCTATAAAACTTCTGGGAGCTCTCATTTTACGCTCGAGTGCAACTTAGGTCGCTCGAGCCAAGGTTCAAAAATAGGCGCAGGTTCCCTCGCTCGAGCGCAGGTTCATGCCTGCAAAAGTACTGGGAGCTTGAATTTTACGCTCGAGCCAACATTTAGTCGCTCGAGCGAAAGTGCAAAACAAAGAATGGTCGCTCGAACACAGGTTCTATCGCTCGAGCGATGATGTAGAATTTTAGAATTTCCAGATTGATGTTCAAGATGCAAACTCAAGTGTAGAGCTTCAAAACTCTTCCTTTAGGTCCCAAAACTTGAGAAAACATGTTTAAACTTGTAACACACCAAGAATTAAAGATCATTTCGCAAAATCAAGGCCCAAAAACTTGCCAATTATACCAAAACCAAACTTGAAACTTTGAAAGCATAACATGCATGAGTTGATATGAACTTTAATCTTCCAAAACATGATCAAATAAGGTCAAATGATGGAAAGGATTATCAATTCTTTAAATTAAGTTCAAATTGTTGCATACATGAGAGAGTTTCTTAGAAAACATGCTCAAAATGCAATTTAACGCACATGCATGCATGAATTGATTCTTAATTCCATTCTTTAGCTCAATTCTCATGTTAATTTACCTCTTTCACTTGATTCCATGCATTTACCAACTAAATTACAAAACTAGAGGCTGGAATTCTTACCTAAAGGTTTAGAGATAATCTTGGGCAATTCTCCAAGTCCGAGCAAATTCTTTCCAAACCTCAGGCTTGATCTCAATTCTCTTAGTCTCTCACTGTCTCACGTTTTGAGGCTCAACATGATGAAGATAAGATGACTCTAAAGTGGTGTATAAGCCTTATATAGGCTTGATTAGGGAGCTTAATTAACTAGGCTTACCACTAATCAAATGGGCATTATTTTATTCTAATTATTTGGTTCTGAATCGAATTCCAATTAAACCTACCATAATGTTCTAAAAATTTCAAATAACACATAAAGCAAGTCAATT
The DNA here is from genome assembly GCA_030407325.1 of Camellia japonica. NCBI lineage: Eukaryota > Viridiplantae > Streptophyta > Magnoliopsida > Ericales > Theaceae > Camellia > Camellia japonica. The sequence goes on from JAPPVO010000016.1 coordinate 57,067,118, forward strand.
TCATGATTGGATGCCAATAAGGCCTTCAATTCGCATATTGAATCGGAAATACAAACAGATCCTTCTACAACAGATAGATATAAATGCAAATGCCATATAACACATGCAATTAACGTAGAATTTCCTCTTAATTACATGTTAGGCATTCTTAATCAAAGATTATGAGCTAGTCACAAGTCGGGGTTGTTATAGAAGCACAAAATGAATTAGGCCAATTTTATAGGTTTGTAGTCATTATTTGGCTCATTATGGATATCATTCTACTCCATTGTTCATTTGACATGCTATGATTAAATATTAGTGGTTCACTCATGTTCTGACTACTCTGACCAAGTGTTTGGGCCTTGAGAGGGTGCGTGTTTATAAGTTTGGCTTTGTGAATGACCAATATGTTAAGTAGGTGTATCCATCATTAGATGAGGGTTTTCTTCTACCCGTTGATGGCCATCTAAAGGTAGGCCAGTAGTAAAGGGGGGGGGGGTCAATTATGACTTCTGTTTGAAGCATGAAACCCTCTTCTTGTATTTCAACATCTTCATCGTCTAGATGTTCTTCGCCTCGGCGTCGTGTTTGAACCATATTTTCAACACAAAATTGGTTCTATTGGGCGTGCCAAAAAATATATGTTGGCTATTTTTGACACTTCGAAGGTTAGAAATGTAATTCAAACATGCCAATAAGGATTTGAAAAGTCCTTATAAATAATAAATGCTAATTTTTATCAAGCGATTGTGTTAAGATTCTCTTAGCCTCAATGATGAGGACTTTACTATGTTATGTTGAAAAGATAAACCAAAACTTTAACTCAAATTGTAACAGAATGAGAGGGAGAGACTGGGTAGAATTGTAATTGATTAATTGAGTAAACAATTGCAAAATATTACCTTTAGTAAGGACAATTTCAAAACTTTTAAACCGACTGTGTTCTATAATTACAAGGCTAACCTACTCTTATGAAATGTGAGTGCAGTGCGTAAAAGTAATGTGTAGAAATCTAAAGATAAATGAAATTGACAAAGACGTAAAATCTGGATTTGGTAGGGGGTCTTCTTCAGTCTTTACTTTCATCTATTTATAGCCTTCACTTGGCGCCTTCAAAGCAGTTAGGTCGTTCTCTTTCACCATGATCTCCTTCTTTCTCGCTACTTCTTAGGGCCATTAGCTTTCCTTTATGCGTATGTAACTTCTAACAATTGCTCTTTGTTAACTTTTCTTCACATGCCTCTCATATGTTACTCATCATATTTGCTAGTCGAAGATTTGCATTCGTAGCTCACGTAAGCATCTTCGAATGTGAAACTTTTCACTATCTCATCAAATACCATAGAATACCCTTTACTTGCCACGTGTCACTTTCGAATTAGATGATTTAAATATGGTGCCAACAAATTACATTGTACTTGTCATATGCGCTTGATTTTCATCAATAAATTCTTCTTTTGTTGGGATATATATAAAATTATATTTATAATTTAATATAAAAAAATTGATAAGAATACTACTAATGATCTTAGTTTATAAGTCAAGCAGCTGAATGAATGAAGTGGGAGTAAAACCCTTTAATTTTTTAGAAGTTTTATTTAACCCGACCCATTTTCGTTTTTGGTTGAGATATAGGGTTGTCCCAAGTGACGTGGGCCTTTCTGGGTAATCTGGACCATTGGTGTGCCTCGGGGTGGGCTGTTGGGCAGTGGCCCAAGACTGCAACCTTGGCTAGTCGCACTTGCAACTAGTATAACTCCGACCGCGATGTAGGGTGCTGGAGGTCACTCTCGCAAGTGGGTTGCGACCAAGCCGTGACCATTTTGGCCTTCAGGTCGAATGGCTGGAATAGAAGTGCGTGGACCATGAGGGGCCGCGGTGTTAGGCCACGATTAGGGTGGTCGCGCCCTCAACCAGTTGTTTTGGGCATCTGTGACCGCGAGCTTCTGGTCGCGCCCGAGATAGTGGGATTATATAACACATCAATGGGTTGAAATCCTCAATTTTTTAGATCTTTTCTTTGTCTCTTTTTTCTCCCTCTCGCCATTTTCAACCCTTTTAAGCTTTCAAGCTTGGGTTTCATGTATTTTTACCCACTTTCTACCCCTAGTTCCATATACCAAAATGTAGAGCTCGGCGATGGCTTCATTTTAATCTGAGCGAATCGTGTTTTCGTCGTCAACGATTATTTCGGCTTGTCTTCTCTTCACTTCAAGTGGTAAGGTCTATTTCTTAAACGCGATGTGAGTTTGGTAGTGCATTTGTAGTGTATTTTGATATATAGATTTTGTAGTTGTTGGGTTAGTTTTGAAATTATGATTTGGGGTTGAGGGTTTGTTCCAAATTAGGGGTTGTTTGGTTATGATTTTGCTATTAAATTTATTTTCGGTATACAAAATTGTATATAAATTTCTGAAAGTAGAAAAGCCCCAATTTGTGAAAAAACCCTAAATGATGTTGTTTTTTTTGAATTTGTTGGATTTTCTGAAAAAGGATTTGTTTGGAAAGAAAATGTTGCAAGATTTTTGGAAATAATGAATATTGTTACTCATTTGGGAAATATTGGGTTATTGGAAATATATATATATATATATATATGTTTCGAAATGTTGGATTGTGTATCCGTATCGTTATCTTTTAATTATTGCATTACAGATAACTGTTTTGGCTATCGATGGAAGATAACATTGTCGTCTGTTAGAAACTACAAGTGGATTAGGCAAACTAAAATCATTCATAGCATGAAGCCTGTCATTGATTTTGGTACTAAAAAATTGTATGTTTTGGAAAGCCTTGTATTATGTTTTAAGAACATTTGTATCATTTTGAAAACAACATTTTGGATTACATATTTTGTGCTATTGGAAAGGGTAAATAAAGTGGTAAAGCTATAAGGGGGTGTTAGAGCAGAATTAAGTTGGCCTGTATGTTTATGGTGAAAGTCCTAAAACCCGCGCGGAGGTGCCAATCCATTTGGATAATCCCAGTAACATGGCATAGTGGCTTGTATATTATGAACACTAGTCCTGGAGATTTACCCATTTTATTTATTGTCATTTGTCTTTTGAAAAAGGATGTTTTGAAAATGATTTTAGCAATGTATTCGCATTTGGTTTAGCAATATAATTACTGATTGGTATTTTGATATACCGAATTTGTTTGGGAAAAGAATTTTATTCAATAAATGTTTTGAATTCAAAAAATATTTTGAATAGACAAGTGGTTTTGAGGATTGGAATGAAAAAGGAATTTTGTTGAGAAATCAGAATGGATTTTGAAAATGCATTGGACATATTGTATATATGTTCTGTATCATGGTCATTTATGCTAGTGGAGCATATTTAGTTTTTGAAATATTTTCTACTGGGTTTTATGCTCACCCTATGTGGCTGAAAATGTTTTTCAAGTGTGTTGCTTATACAGATGTGAAATGAGTCGTTGGAGTTGTGATTGGAGCTGTGTAGGGCTTTTCCACTATTTGTAGGCTTTGGGCCATTTGTTTTGCTTATTAGGCCTCGTGCCTTTCTTGTAAGGGTTACTCCCTTGTATATGATGTAAGCCTGCGGGCGAACCATTTGTATATGATATCATTGCATATCTCAATGTAATAACATCCATTCGACTTAGATGTGTATATAGGATGTATGAAATCGAATGAACACATGTATTGTGTGATCTTATTGTATCCATTTACATGAGAGATATTATCGTATTCTATCTAATTGTCATCTTTTACTTATTGGTTTTAGGTTTATTCACGTAGGTCGGACCTTGTAAATCTGAGGCGTGACAGAAAAAGTTTGAAACAGTTACCAACGTAGGTTATTATTATGAGATTTTGAGACTTGCTTTATCATAAATAGTGTTAGGCTTTTGTAATTGGAAATCTCGTTTAACAAAACTCAATGCAGTTTTAATATTATTCACTCTTTTGTTTTAGTGAGGCTATAAGTGTTTAGGTGCAAATCTAACCCGAATTATGATTATGCAAGAAGTTTTTGATCTTGATCATTTCATGTTTGCCACTTCACTGACTATACAGGGATCGAGTTGCCCAGTCAGCTTGCAGGGGTCCAGGGGGCAGCACCCCACCTAGATGGGATCAAGGGGCAGCGCCCTCGAACCAAAAGGCAAAAATGCAGTCGAAGTTGTTTGACTACTTGAGCGGTCATTTGTGCGCTCGAGCGGACAAAAGGATCATCTAGTATTTTTACAGAGTATCTGAACTTTTAGGAAACAAGTTTTATTGCTCGAGCGATAAAAGTTGCAGTCGAGCGGTCGGGCTACATGTTTTGCACCGCCTTCACTCACATCACTCGAGCGGTGAAGTGTGCGCTTGAGCGGTCTTCGTGATCCAGTTTACTATAAAGTGTGTTGTTTGCTCGTTTTAGGGTTTAAGCCGTTCAGATTTTCAAAGAGAAAGAAAAAAATAAAGTGTTTTATATTATAGGGTGTTTTATGAGTGTTTCCTTGATGATTTAAGAGTGATCAATGGATCCATGAACTTTATATCAACATCATCAAGGGATTTGCTTGTTTTCTTTTATTCACAAAATAGAGAGTTGTTCTTCGGTGGATTCCAAGGAACTTAGGCCTGAAGATTTGGTGGATTCCAGAGTAGCTCATCGTCGTAGATTCAACATCAGCGTTGTGGATTCAATGTTGGGCAAGACAATTCCGAGGTGAAGATAGTGGTAGAAGAGACACATCGAGGTTGGTTCAATTCAGGCGTGAATTCATTAGGTAATTAAGGGTACACATGTGTAATTCTTTTTTTGTCTTCTTAGTGGATTGTTTTGTGATTTTAGCCCATGATTTTTTTTATCACAATTGAAGGCGCTCCAATTGTGATTTTTCCACCTTAAATCGTTGTATCAATTTATCTTTAATTGTTTGATTGGAATTGGTATTCATTGTCTAGATTTGAAACATAATCACAAATCAATATCTCAAAATTTTAGATTTTTCAAATAGATTTGAAGGTCCTTAGTCTTTTAGACTCCTAATAAGGAGATGAGAAGTCTCAGAAGTTCTGGACTTATTATTTTTTATATATTATTTATGTTATATTTATATACAGGTCGGGTTCGAATTGAATAGTGCATCTCCTGCCATCTGTCCCGACCCTACTTCGGGTGAGGTAAAAAAAACACCCGTCCTTGCCCTATCTCTTCAACAGATCGGGTAAAATCTACTCCATTTACATCAAGTAAGGCCGGGTGAAAATGACCATCTCTAAGTGTAAAATATTAAATTTGAAAAAAAGGTGAAAAGGTTTATAAAAGTAAAAGGGGCGAAAGGGTAAAATAGAAGGAAAAGCAAGAACATTTTGGTCGTATTATAAAATAATTGCTTTAGTCTAGACAGTTTTTAAATTTTTGTTATTTCCTGTAACGGTGTAGTAATATATACATTAATTAGTATACTAATTAATATATCAATATTAATTATGACATTATTATTAATTTCACCTCATTATATAAATTATAAATATAATTTTTTTTTAAATTATGTCATATTATCAATTAATACACTAATTGATACATATAGTATTACTCTTCCGATAAAAGTAGGGATGTTGTATGCATTTAATGTTTTCTTAACCTATGTTCTTAAGAGGCAGGTTAACAAAAGCCTTTATTTTAAGTTAAAAAAAGAAAAAAAAGACGGTAAGTTGAATTCGATGCGAGTCACAATTATTATAAATAGATAGATAGAAATTAACTTTGACTTTGCCATTCTATAGGGAGTACCGCCAACAGGTTATTACATGAAACAAATATTAAATTCTCTCCCAGTAATTTGTAATATTATATATATATATATATAATATTTTTAATCAATGAAACATTACAATACACATTAAAATTTTGTTTAGAAAGTTGGGTTGATTCTTTAATTTTTTAATTTTTTTGATTATTTTAGCTCAGGTTAAAAAATTTATTTGGATTAATTTATTTGACTTTTTTTTTTTTTTTGAGAGAAAAAATATGATTATGGTTTGAATGTAATATTTATCTTATTGATTTTTTAATCTATTTTACCCTTTTGTGACTAATTTAGCCAAAAACCCAACTCAATTGCCAAACGATACCTAAGTGAATTATATACATTTTTTGCGAACCACAAATATGAACATTTTCATTATGTAATTAATTCAAAATACCACCTAATACACTAGGATTTCTAAATAATAAATCCTCTAAAGAAGCCTGTTGTTAAGTAAGTTAAAATAACCAGTTATTCTCGTTTGGGCTGGGCTTTCTTTCAGGGATTGGAGGGTATTGTTAGGTCTATGGAGGCCCACCACAAGTCCCGTTTTAATAATCCGAATTGTTAATTGTGTAGAACTCGTCGAGTACTATAAGCCTATAAAAAATCATGTTAATTAGATATCGATAGTTATCTCATCGGATCAAATTTCTATCAATCGTTTATTGTTTCAACGTCCTTTTATATATATATATATACAAAAGTAATTTGATCACGTAACTATCAATATCCAATCAATATGATTTTTTTACAGACATATAATACTCAACGAATTTTACATATTGAACAATTTAAATTATTGAAATAAGACCCATAATAGATCTCCTACAAATCTAACAATACTCTCCAATTCAATCACAGGCGAGAGGGAAGCTAGTCCTTCACGTTTTTATAACTCCTCGATGGCACATTATTTTACCCGTCTTTCATGCTCTTTACATTTGAAAAAACCATTAGAGGCTTTTCAAACCCCAACAGCTCCATCCCAATCCTTAAGGAGGAATGAGAACGAAATCTCAATACGAGTCCCTTTTATACATTTGAATAATATTATTATATTAATTTGTATTTTATTTTATGTAAATATTAGTTTTATTCACAATTTTTATTTTATTTTTACCCTCTATTTTTTTTTCTTTAAAAAAGGCAAACCAAACAAATTTTTGTACTTTTATCTCAAAAACTACTCTACAAACACAAACTAAACACACCTAACGTGCTTTTAGTATTCATAATTGCGGGTGATTTTTGTTAGGCCATGGCTTCCGTCCAGTCCGGGATCGGACTGGACCGTACTGTTGGGCCCGTGAGGACCCACCACGGGTCCCGTTTTGATAATCTGAACCGTTCAATGTGTAGAACTCGTCGAGTACTATATGCCTGTAAAAAATCACGTTGATCGGATATCGATAGCTATGTGAACAAAACAGTTTTTTATCAACCGTTAATTTTTTCACCGTCCATTTTTTTTTATACAAAACTGATTTGATCACATAGCTATCGATATCCAATCAACGTGATTTTTTATAGGCATGTAGTACTCGACGAGTTCTACACATTGAACGGTTCAGATTTTCAAAACGGGACCCGTGGTGGGCCCCCACGGGCCCAACAACACCGTCTAGTCTGATCCCGGACTGGACAGAAGCCGGACCCTTTTTGTTAATCAGCAGGAGATTATTTACATATATTAAAAGAAGAATTATATAAAAGAAAGTCCAACAACACATACCCATATGCTCAAAATCAATAAACACAATATTAATATAAGAAAGAGTTCAGTAGTAGAAAAAGAAAATGTTAGGGAAAGTCAATGATTTCTCACAAGTAAATTAATTAATGAGAATAAAAACTAACGTGGAAAAATTAAATCAAAAGCAACACAAAATTTTTTACGTGGTTCTCTTAATGTGAGGTACGTCCACGGGATCGAAATCCGATTCCACTATCAACCAAATAGTTTCCAAATGATTACAAACGAGATACGAATAGTCTCACAAACCACCCTTAGGTGAATTCCAAATAATCACAAATAAACAAAGAGGAAAGACCTCACCAAATAGATGAACAAAAATCTTTAGAATCAGAGTTGAAGAAGATCCAAAATAATAGACCTAAATCAACACCGAATCAAAGCAGCCACGAACGGAGTAATTTTCCAAAGCTTGAACAAATCACTCCACCAAACTTAAATGCCACCAAATTGATTGATCAACTCAAGCACCAATCAAAACTTGGAACCAATGAAGTTTCTAAGCACTAGGATCAAGAAAAACACACCCACTGAATTGAGTTTCACTTTTGCTGCTGTCGTTTTTTTTTCTTCGGGGCAAAAACATAAACAATATATATATATATATACATAAACATAAACAATATATATATATATATATATATATTGTTAATTCTAGAGCTTATCTCAAAATCCTAGTTGTTACCAAATTGAAATGGGTCTCTAAAAATTAGATATAATATATTAAATATATTATACTTAAACCAAACCAAATTAAAATTCTTTTTCTAAAACCAATTGGGTCCCACACTCCAATTAGGAGGTATACCCAACAATTCTCCCCCTACCGACTTAGGTGGAGATATCAACCATACCCGCCAAAGTTCGACACTTCAAATGTTTGTCCCTCGACAAAGTCTTTGTCAACATTCTGATATATTATTATCTGTGTGAACCTTTTCGAGTTGTAACAATTTCAAATCTAACACATCACGAATCCAGTGGTATCTCATATCAATGTATTTCGATCTCGAATGAAAAGTAAAATTTTTACTCAAGTGAATAGCATTTTGACTATCACAATAAAGCACATATCTTTCTTGCTTCAAACCCAACTCTTGCAAAAATTTCTTCAACCATAACTCTTCTTTACAAGCTTCCGTAATAGCAATAAATTCAGCTTCGGTAGTTGAGAGAGCAACACATTTTTGTAATTTAGATTGCCATGCCACAGCTCCCCCTGCAAAAGTCATCAAATACCCCGAAGTAGATTTTCTAGAATCAACATCACCAGCCATGTCAGAATCTGTGAACCATCAAGCATCAGTTTACCATCCCCAAAACACAAACACATCTTCGAAATCCCTCGAAGATACCTTAGAATCCCTTTTACCGCTACCCAATGTTCTTTACCTGGATTAGCGAGAAAACGACTCATCACACTAATGGCGTGAGCAATATCCGACCTTGTACAAACCATGGCGTACATCAAAGAACCAACTGCTGAAGCATAAGGAACTTTCAACATCTCTTCCTTGTCTTTCTCACTTGTAGGACATTGATTCGAACTAAGCTTGAAGTGACCTGCAAGTGGACAACCAACCGGCTTTGCTTTATCCATGTTGAACCTCTTAAGAACTTTCTCAATGTAGCTTTCTTGAGACAACCAAATCAGCCTATTTTTGCGATCACGAACAATTTTCATACCAAGTATTTGCTTTACCGGCCCCAAATCTTTCATAGCAAAAGACTTGCTCAACTCCAATTTCAACCTGTTAATCATAGTGTAATCTTGACCCACAATTAATATGTCATCAACATAAAGTAAAAGAATAATAAATTTGCCATTCGAAAATTTTTTCACAAACATACAATGGTCCGAAGTGGTTTTAGAAAACCATTATTCATCATGAAAGAGTCAAATTTTTTGTACTATTACCGCGGGGCTTGCTTGAAACCATACAAACTTTTCTTCAATTTGCAAACAAATTTCTCTTTCCATTTTTCCACAAAACCTTCCGGTTGCTCCATGTAAATTTCTTCTTCAAGATCACCATGAAGAAATACGGTCTTCACATCAAATTGCTCAACTTCAAGGTTCATACTTGCAGTCATGCCAAGTACAACCCGAATAGAAGATATCTTTGCAACCGATGAGAAAATCTCGTTAAAGTCAATACCTTTCTTTTGCCCAAAGCCTTTCACAACAAGACGTGCCTTGTACCTCAGATTCTTGCCATCATTCTTCAATTTGAAAACCCACTTATTTTTCAGAATTTTCCTCCCTTTAGGCAACTTCACTAAATCATAAGTCTAGTTTTCAAGCAAGGAATTCATCTCCTCGTCCATGGCCTTTTTCCAATCATCTTTCTTTGCATGCTCAATTGCTTCTTGGTAGCTTTCGGGCTCCCCTTGATCGGAAATCAACACAAATTCATTAGGAGGATACTTTCTTGAAGGCTGTCAGTCCCATGTAGATTTCCTCAACTCAAGTTGTGGTGGCGGTTCTTGAGTTGGATGCTCTTCCTCAATTTCTGGCTCAACTTCATTAGGATTAGCATCATCCTCTACATCTTCAATAGGTGGCTGCACATCTCCCCCATTTTTATCATCCACCGAAGATGAAGGAAATGGATCCATGTCAATGAGATCACTAGTTTTTGGCTCCAGTTGATCACCTTTGCCAAAGTCTTCAATTGTTTGGTCTTCAAGAAACACAACATCACGGCTTCGAATGATTTTCTTGTCGACCGGATCCCACAATCTATACCCGAATTCATCACGCCCATAGCCAAGAAAAATACATTGTCTTGACTTGCTATCAAGCTTGGACCTCTCATCTTTTGGAATGTAAACAAAAGCTCGCCAACCAAACACTCTCAAGTGCTCATAAGATACATCTTTACCGGTCCAAACTCTTTCTGGAACATCACCATTCAAAGGATAGGAAGGAGACAAATTGATTACGTCAACCGCTGTCTTCATTGCCTCACCCTAAAAGGATCTTGGCAATTTAGCTTGTGAAAGCAAACACCTTGTTCTTTCCATAATGGTGCGGTTCATCCTTTTGGCAACTCCATTTTGTTGAGGAGTCTTCTTAACTGTCTTTTGATGCCGAATATCTTGGCTGCGACAATACTCATCAAATGGCCCAATGTATGCACCACCATTGTCTGATCGGATGCACTTCAATTTCTGTCATGTTTCTCTTTCAACCATGGCCTGAAAATGCTTAAATACTTCTAGAACTTGATCTTTATTTTTTAGTAGAAAAGCCTAAACTTTCCTTGAATAATCATCAATGAAAGTAACAAAATAAAGTGCACCACTATGTGTTCTAACTTTCAAAGGACCACAAACATCCGAATGAATCAACTCTAACACATTTTCTTTTCTAGAAGCAACATTTTTATGAAAAGAAACTCTATATTGTTTACCCGCCAAACAATGAACACAAGTTTTAAGATGTGTACCTTTCAAACCGGGTAGAAGCTCTTTCTTGAACAAAACTTATAGCCCCTTTTCACTCATATGGCCAAGCCGCTTGTGCCATAATTCGGTAGAAGTATCATCTTCTAGTGCATTGACAACACCTTTATAAATTTTTTCTTGCATCGAATAAAGTGTATGAGTCTTCTTGCACTTAGCCACCACCAAAGAACCCTTCGTGAGCTTCCATATTTCATCACCAAATTTGTTGTTGAAGCCTTTATCATCTAGCTTCCCAGTAGAGATCAAATTGAGGCAAATGTCGGGAACATGCCTCACATCTTTAAGCAACAACTTGCAGCCCAAATTTGTTTCCAAGCAAACATCACCTATGCCGATAATCTTGGACAAACCTTCATTACCCATTCGAACAGAACCATAATCTCCTTTGGTGTCGGTAGTGAAGAAATCAACTTGAGAAGTCACATGAAAAGAAACACCGGAATCAATCACCCAATTGCTCTCTTGGCCCACAAAATTGATACAATCATCTTCACAAACGACCATGAGATCACCATTGGTAGTAACTGCTGTTGTGTCTTCTTGTTTCATATCCACACTTTTGTCACCCCTTTTCTCCTTGTTCTTGAGCTTTCGGCATTCCCGTTTCATGTGCCCTTTCTCATGGCAATAATAGCACTCAATGTCTTTCTTTGAAAAAGAACCATCTTTTGATTTGTCACGACTTTGATCACGACCATGAGAAGTCTTACTCCTCCCCCTTGTTTTGCTTCGGCCTCTCACAACAAATGCTTCCGAATGAGAGGAACCCGCTAATTTTCTTCTGGTTTCTTCATTCAACAAACTACTGGTGACTTGGCCCATTGTGACAACTCCATCGGGCGTCGAATTACTAACTGTCATAACCAAAGTCTCCCAACTTTCGGGCAAAGAACTAAGTAGCATCAAAGCCTGCAACTCATCATCAAAAATAATTTTCATAGAAGCAAGTTGGTTAACAATACTCTTTATTTCATTCAGATGTTCCGGAATAGGGCTGCCCTCTTTATATGTTAAATTAACCAACTTATGAAACAGAAAAACTTTATTTGTGGCTGATTTCTTATCATAAAGGCCTTCTAATTTTTTTTCATAAATCATGTGCTGAAGTTTCAGTAGCAACATGATGAAACACACTATCATCAATCCATTGACGAATAACACCAATGGCTTTTCGATTAAGTCTCTTCCATTCATCGTCTTTCATATCATCATGTTTGCCACTATCACCCTCAATTGGCCCATACAAATCTTTACAAAATAATAGGTTCTCTATTTTAGTTTTCGAAGTTACCCAATTGCTTCCATTGAAGTTAGATATACGACCCATATTCCCCTCCATTGATTTACACAAATAAATAAACCCAAATAAACCATAAGCTCTGATACCAGTTGTTAGGGAAAATCAATGATTCCCCACAAGTAAATCAATTAATGAGAATAAAAACTAATGCGGAAAAATTAAATCAAAAGCAACACAAGAATTTTTACGTGGTTCTCTCAATGTGAGGTACGTCCACGGGATCGAAATCCAATTCCACTATCAACCAAATAGTTTTCAAATGATTACAAACGAGACACGAATGGTCTCACAAACCACCCTTAGGTGAATTCCAAATAATTACAAATAAACAAAGAGGAAAAACCTCACCAAATAGATAAACAAAAACCTTCAGAACCAGAATTGAAGAAAATCCAAAATAATAGACCCAAATCAACACTGAATCAAAGCAGCCACGAACGGAGTAATTTTCCAAAGCTTGAACAAATCACTCCACCAAACTTAAATGCCACCAAATTGATTGATCAACTCAAGCACCAATCAAAACTTGGAACCAATGAAGTTTCTAAGCACTAGAATCAAGAAAAACACACCCACTTAATTGAGTTTCACTTTTGCTGCTGATGTTTTTTTTTCTTCTACCTCGGGGCAAAAACATAAATAATATATATATATATTGTTAATTCTAGAGGTTATATCAAAATCTTAATTGTTACCGAATTGAATTGGGTCTCTAAAAATTAGATATAATATATTAAATATATTATACCTAAACTAAACTAAATTAAAATTCTTTTTCTAAAATCAATTGAAAAATAAAATAAAAAAATAAAAAATAAAAAAAAAGAATCCCATAATAGACAAGAGTAATTTCTACCCTCTCAATTGAGAATGCACATGAGTGGCATACTGACAATAATTTTTATTTGTTTATTATTATTATTATTATTGACATGTAGACAAGAAGATTATTTTTAGATACGAAATATATTTCAACAAAGAGAATTGTAACTTGACAGCCTACCTAAATTGAGGCTCTAAAATTAGGAAAGCAATTTGGACAGATTGAATCCGAACAATTCGAACTTAGTTTAAATTTTTTTAGGACTTGAATAAGATATTTTAAATTTGATATAGGCTTGGATAAAAATTTAAAAATTTTAATTAAATTTGGACTAGTATGGGCAAAGACATTAAACAATTTGAACAATCCAAAATCTAAATTATACATATATGGATATATAAAAATATTAAATATATATATAAATATTAAATATATATATAAATTATCAGCCATTACATGATATTAAAATAATTTAGATTATTAAAAATCATATTGAATATATATTATATATATATACAAATAAAATAAAATCTTTCTTCTTTTTTTTTTTATTTTCACTCATAAATTATAACGACTACTATAGCTGCATCTCTCTTACATTATATAAATTATTTATTTTGATGATATTAATGATTTTCTATAATAAAAAAATATAAATAGAGTCAAATTTTAATAATTTAATAATGTAGTTGCAAAAATAAAAATTGAAATTCATTTATAATTCGGGCAACTCGGATTTAAGTCGGGGTCGGGCTTGGGTAGGCAACCTCATGTGACAATTCGAATCTGAGTGGGCCTAGACAAGTCTCAGCACAACTTGGACTGGAGTTGAATAACTTCCCAACCCGACTAAACCCGCCCGAGCTGCACCCCCACCTAAAATGACTACTTTTAACTGCTTAATTATTGAGTCAGTCTTGGCTGTTTAGCTCTTTTACCTTAATTTCTAACATTGATGTAATGTGTTACAATAACACAACAGGAAATATCGAAAATAGTGTTGGAGTACTTCATGAAAAAAAAAATTCTTTATTTTAGAAAATGTATTTTTTAAATATATTTTTGGATAATAAAAATAAAAGGGATTTTTAGTGAAAAACTCCTCCCATTAGGCCTTTTTTGTGTGAAAACCACGTAATAAAATACTGGCTCCAAAAGTCTCTCAAATAAAAAAAATATGGTGAAAAGACTGAAATACCTTTCCATATAAATGGGCAAATATCAAACGATGGAACCGTTTGTCTCCCACACTTTGTTTCATCTCTTGAACTCGTTGCTCTGAAAACAAATAACAGAAGTACATAATAATAGAGTAAAATTTTACTGTCAAAAAAAGAAAAAGAAAAAAAGAACACATAACACAAAAGTAAAATTTTACTCTCATTTTATCAAACAAAAGCAGAGCACATAGTAGAGTAAAATTTTACTCTCATTTTATCAAACAAAAGCGAAGCACATACCAGAGTCTCATTCTGTCAAATAAAAACAGAGTACATACCAGAGTAGAATTTTACTCTCATTTTGCCAAACAAAATCAAAGCACATACTAGAGTACAATTTTACTCTCATTTTGTCAAACAAAAATAGAGGACATACCAGAAAAAAATAGAAAAATAGAGAAATAGAGAGATAGAGAGAGCATATATATTGCCTGAGATTTGGTTCAAACTAGAGTAAAATTTTACTGTTTGAAAAATAGAGCATGATGAGGAGACAAAAAGAAAAAGAGAGAGATAATATAGATCTGAGATGATAGATCTCGAATCCGAGGTTGTCAATCTCAGATCTGAGGTCTTGGACACTAAGGATGACGATGGTGGTTGCTCATGGTACAGTGGCATCGAATGGCTCTGGTGGTTGAGATGGTGGTGGTAAAACGATTGTGGCAGTGGCAGTGACGAACGACACTGGTGGTTGAGACGGTATTGATGGAGATAGTGGAGGTAATGGAAACGATAGTAGTGATAGTTGTGTACGGTGGTGGTGGTGGTTGTGTAGACGGTGGTGGTGGTAGAGAGAGCTCTTAGAAAGAGATAGAGAAAGAAAGAGCTGAGAAAGAGATGACAAACTGATGAAAAAAAGAGGAAAAAGATAGAGAGTGTGTGTGTGAAGGGGTAAATTTGTCACATAAAATATAAATTTGAAATTTTTTGTCCTTCTTACAAGATTTCTTTATTTTGAAAGAATTTATAAGCCAAAAAATTATAGCTTATCTTTTTAAAGCAAAACAGACTACAAAAAAGTTATAGCCAAAAATCCCAAAATAAAAAAGTAATGTGCGATGTGGTCTTAAAAATAAAATGAGTGTAATGATTACGATGATCACAATAATAAAATGAGATAGTAGTGGGTCAGAAGAGTATTGATGCACTTATGTTTGAGGCATTTTGATTAAGACTAATTTTGGTTAAATATGAAACACACTTTAATTACCTAAATTAATACTACAACATGTTTTTGAGGGGGCATTAATTGCAAGAGAACCACAGAATTTGATGTTGCCGACTATACTCCCAAAGAGATTATTAGATCAATTATCATTACTTTGACGAATAATAGGCTCCAAAAGCATGACTAAAATCACAAGTGATGTTGGGATGGTGAAGGACACAACCAATTTAGCCATGATTTAGTGCCCAGAGTTTAATTAAGCCTGAAGTAATCTGTTTATCTGATATATAAAAAAAAAAAAAAAAAAAAAGAGGGACCCTTATAATACTTTATCAGATGAATTTCATTAACTTTTTCCTTCTTATTTAAATTTACATAACAAATATTATGTGTATATATAAAATTAAATAGACATATATCTAAAACATAATGGTAGGTCCCATTAGTTTTGGATACTGTAGATTTTACGTATGCATATACACATGTCATGTTTGTTTGGAAAATATGATGTTGAAATTAGATCAATAAGTTAATAAAATAAATAATTTTTCAACTGGCTATAAGAAAATTGAAATTGAAATTAATAGTCAACTCAAGATATTGTATTTCTCATATGAGGGCTATTGATAATTTTAATAAATGAATAATTTTTCAATTGGCTAGGAAAATTGAAATTCAAATTAATAGTCAACTCAGATATTGTATTTCTCATAGGGGTATATGAAATTTCAAGATGGACACGATGGGGCACAAAATTCAAATCAAATATGGAATAAGACACGTAATTCAAATGGATTTTGTCAGTCCCTCGTAATCTTGAGTTAATCAAAATGTAATACATAATGCAAATAGATTGATAATATTAATAGTGGAATTAATAATTCTAGGAATGTTAATTATATCCAATCTAATCCGTTCAAACAAATATAACCATAATATTTATTGCATAAGTCTTCATCTTGGAGATAGGGTCATTATGCAGGGGGCACGTGAGCTACTATTGTGCAGCCATTGGGGCCCATTTTCATAATCTGAATCGTTCATTTTTTTTATTAGATCAAGTATAACATTCATGTAAAAAATCAAGTTGAACAGACATGGTTAATCATTTCATCAAATTGCATTTGTATCTACAAAAATGAATGTCAAATATAATTTGGAGTTTAAAACCGAATATAAATGTGAGTCAAAGAAATGGTTAACAATGTCCAATCAACTTGATTTTGGCATGTACATTCTACTCAATATATCTTAAAAAATACGGCAGTGATTTAGACCCCTTCAAATTTCAACCCCCATCACCCCCATACACACGTGGCGGGTGGTGATTGGAGAAGAAAAAAAAAAAAAAAAAAAAGTGACCAATCAAAAAAAAAAGGGGGTCAAAGGGGGTAGGGGGAAAGGGGGTCCCAATCTTTTATTCTAAAAAATATATGGTTTGGATCATAGAAACAAACCCTCGAAATGAGCCCCAATGACCACACAACAGCAGTCACCCCATCTCCTCATATCTTTGTAAGAAATGAAACACAATAAAATTAACAAATATCAATTTCATATATTTAGAGGATTTTCAAGTTAGTTCATATGCTCGTTAGAGATTGGGTTTCTTTATTTCACAATAGTTGGCTTCGAACAACTTTAATGGTGATTGCCATATTTTGAGTAATTTTGAATTTTTCATAAAAATGTTATTACAATACTCATGTTATTAATTTGTAGGTCCATCAAAGCATCTCCAATGGTTCGTTATTTGAGCGGGCAATGTTAAAAAATAAAAATAAATAAAAAAATATCAACTTTTAAACTCTCCAACGGCCGATCATTCTTCTTGTCAAATTATAGCATTTTCTAAACTTTGAGAGAGGTCTGACACAAGAATTGGCAATTACAAAATTTGATAAAATTATTTATCTCTATGTTTTTCATGTTTGAATTCAAAAATGACATTTCTAATTAGTTTTCTTCAATACGAAAAAGAAAAAAAAAAAAATAGTTATAGAAATGATTTCATGAGTGAAGAGTGTTCTCATATTTTTAACAATTGAAATGAGAAATTTGTTTCAAAATTCATACTTTTGAACATAAAAACGTTCGGTCTTTAAAACTTTTATTTGTTGTAATCAGAACATTGGTATATGATCCCTTATTGAGTGTTTTCGATTGGATGCACATGATTGGGAGCTCAC
This sequence comes from Camellia japonica, assembly GCA_030407325.1. Classification (NCBI taxonomy): domain Eukaryota; kingdom Viridiplantae; phylum Streptophyta; class Magnoliopsida; order Ericales; family Theaceae; genus Camellia; species Camellia japonica. The sequence continues at coordinate 57,084,799 of JAPPVO010000016.1, forward strand.
AGACCATTTTACTAAGGACTTACGGACCTAAATTTAAAAGGAAAATGAATCAAAATTTTATATAAAATTTAACAATATAGATGGTCTCCAATCCAGTTTATGAATTGGACGATATTATTTAAACTTGTGAAATTCATCATGGATCTAAATTTGATAATTCAAACCGTCTAATGTGTAGAACTTGTCGAGTACTTCATTCCTGCAAAAAATCACGTTGATCGGATATCGATAGTCAGTTGATCAGATCCTATTTTTATCAATAGTAAATATAATTTGAAGAATAAATTATTGATAAAAATGTGTTTTGATCAAGTGGCTATCGATATCTAATCAGCGTGATTTTTTGCAAGGATGAAGTATTTGACAAGTTCTACATATTGAACAGTTCGGATTATCGAAATTGGATCTCTGGTGGGCACTATGGCCCAACAATATGCTCCAGTTCGATTTTGGATTAAAGATTAAAGACAAGCCTGATCCAAAATTAAATATCAAAATTAAATGATATTCTTAAAAATATAAGTTATTTCAAGGGACATTTATTCATAAATTCCTCTTCACTTATCTGTGTTTCACTAGGTCTCGTTTGGGAACATGCTTTTTTAGTAACTTTTTGATTTTTTGGCTAAACTATGATGTAAAAAAAATAGTATGTTTGGGATGAATTTTTGATTTTTTTACGAAAAGATGTGCAAAAAATAAAGAGAAAATGAAATCTTTAATTTTTTGGTATAAATTGTTGGTTTTTTGATTTTTTTTAGTGACTTTTTGACTTTTAAGCTAAAAAGTGATGTTGCCAAACGAGATTTTAGTTTAAATTATTTTCTTACATTCCAATAAGTCTTATTAGTGACATAATTACAAAAATACCTCTAATAATAATAGGGTAAAGCGCACATTAATGTTCATATTAACAGTGTAAATGTTTCATGATGTGAATATTCACATTGTTAAATTTATTTATTGTGAATGTTCACATCATCAAGTTGCTAAGGGTCTGTTTGGTAACGTTTACGTTTTCAGTTTATATTTACAAAAATTTTATAAACTGGCTTTTGTTTATTTTTAGAAAAACATAAACTACAAACGCGTTTGATAATTGGCAAAATATTTTAAAAAAATTAAAAATATAAAAAAGAGTGAGAAATGGCAAGTGGCGGCGGAAGATTGTGGTGGAAAATGGTGACGGTGGGTGGTGGGTAGCGAGTGGTGGCGGGTGGGTGGTGGTGGTGGGTGGGTGGGTGACGGTGGCGGGTGGTGGGTGGTAGCGAGTGGGTGGTAATGGTGGTGGTGGCGGGTAGTGGGTGGTGGTGGTAGGTGGGTGACGAATGGCGGGTGGTGGGTGGGTGGTGGCGAGTGGGTGGTGGTGGTGGTGGTGGCGGGTGGTGTGGTGGTGGTGGCAGTGTGGTGGTGGTGGTGGTCGTGGTGGGTAGGTGGCGGGTGGTGTGGTGGGTGGGTGGGTGGGTGACGGTGGCGGGTGGTGGGTGGTAGCGAGTGGGTGGTGGTGTTGGTGGTGGTCGGGGGGGGTGGTAGGTGGGTGGCGGATGGCGAGTGGTGGTGGTGGTGTGGTGGTGGTGGTGGTGGTGGGTGGTGAGTGACGATGGCGGGTGGTAGCGAGTGGGTGGTGGTGGGTGGTAGGTGGTGGTGCTAGGTGGGTGGCGGATGGCGGGTGGTGGTGCGTAGGTGGCGTGGTGGTGGTGGTGGTAGGTGGCGTGGGTGGGTGATGGTGGCGGGTGGTGGGTGGTAGCGAGTGGGGTGGTGGTGGTGGTGGTGGTGGTGGTGGTGGTGGCGACGGAAGACGGTGGTAGAAAATGGTGGCGGGTGGTAAAAAAAAAAAAAAAACTCAAAACTCAAAACGGAAACATATTTTTTGAGTTTACGTTTTTTGGCCAAATTTGTAAACTGAGACTATCGATTTATAAATCAAAAATTTACCAAACAAATTTTTATTTGAGTTTTTAAAATTTTTGTAAATATAAATAGAAAACTGAAAACGTAGGGTCTATTTGGTAACGTTTACGTTTTCAGTTTATATTTACAAAAATTTTATAAACTGGTTTTTGTTTATTTTTGAAAAAAACATAAACTACAAACGCGTTTGGTAATTGACAAAATGTTTTAAAAAATTTTAAAATATAAAAAAGAGTGAGAAATGACAAGTGGCGGCAGAAGATGGTGGTGGAAAGTGGTAACGGTGAGTGGTGGGTAGCGGGTGGTGGTGATGGGTGGGTGGGTGACAGTGGCGGGTGGTGGGTGGTAGCGAGTGGGTGGTAGTGGTGGTGGTGTGGTGGGGGGTGGTGGGGTGGTGGATAGTGGTGGTGGTGGTGGTGGCAGGTGGGTGGCGGATGGCGGGTGGTAATGGATGGGTGGTGGTGGCGGGTAGGTGGCGGGTAGTGGTGATTGGTGAGTGGGTGACGGTGGCGGGTGGTGGGTGGTAGCGAGTGGGTGGTGGTGGTGGTGGTAGTGGTGGCGGATGGTGGGTGGTGTAGTAGGTGGGTGGCGGATGGTGGGTGGTGGTAGTAGGTGGTGGCGGATGGCGGGTGATAGTGGGGGTGGCGGGTGGTGATGGTGGGTGGGTGGGTGACGGTGACAGGTGGTAGTGAGTGGTGGTGGTGGTGGTGGTGGCGGGTGGTGGGTGGTAGTGGCAAGTGGGTGGCGGATGGGGGTGGTGGGTGGGTGACGGTGGCAGGTGGTGGGTGGTGGTGGTTGTCGTTGGCGGGTGGTGGTGGCAGATGGGTGGCGGATGGCGGGTGGTGGGGTGGTGGTGGTGGGTGGGTGGGTGGGTGACGGTGGGCGGGTGGTAGTGAGCGGGTGGTGGTAGTGGTGGGTGGTGGTGGCAAGTGGGTGGCGGGTGGGTGATGGTGGTGGTGGCAGGTGGCGGGTGGGTGACAGGTGGCTGGTGGTGGCGGGTGGTGGATGGTAGTGGCAAGTGGGTGATGAGTGGTGGTGGGTAGGTGGCGTGTGGTGGTGGCGGGCGGTGGATGATAGTGGCGGGTGGTGGCGAGTGGATGGCAGGTGCGTAGTGGGTGGTGGTGGTGGTGGCGGCGAGGGGTGGGTGGTGGTGGCGAGTGGGTGGCAAGTGAGTGGCAAGTGGGTGGTAGCTGGTGGGTGGCAGGTGGGTGGTGGTGGCGGGTGGTAGGCAGTGGTGGCAGGTGGGTGGTGAGTGGTGGTGGCGGGTGGGTGGTAGTGGCGAAAGACGGTGGTGGAAAATGGTGGCGGGTGGTAGCTAGTGTTGGGTGGTAAAAAAAAAAAAAAAACTCAAAACTCAAAACAGAAACACATTTTTTGAGTTTACATTTTTTGGCCAAATTTATAAACTGAGACCACTGATTTATAAATCAAAAATTTATTAAACAAGTTTTTATTTGAGTTTTTAAATTTTTTATAAATATAAACAGAAAACTGAAAACGTAAGTGTTACCAAACGACACCGTAGTGTTACCAAACGGCACCTGAGGGTTCAAAAATATTTGTAAGGGTTAAATTGTCTAAAAAATACCTTAAATATCAGAATTATGATTTAATGGATTAAATATCCAAATAATAGAACTTATTGAAATATAAAAATATCTTATTAACTAATTGAAATACAAATAGTTGAAGGAGAATTTTCTAATAAATTTTCTCATTTTTCAATGTTATTTGGAATGTTCTAAATAAATGCACTTTTTAACTTTTTATATACAAAAAAAATGTATAAAAAAATAAAGAAAGTAAGTAAAAAAATAAAAAAATATGTTAATAGATATTGATTAATGTGATCCAAATAAATATATATATATAAAAAAATATTTTTTTAATACATGGCAAACAAGCACGGAGTCAAAAATATAAGTGCCGCCGTAAATCTATCTAATGGCATGCCATCATGCAGTTTATTTATATTTTCCTTAAGAAATAATCACATACCTCCTCATTGGGTGGTTGCACGATGACATAATACTCCCCAAGTACCAACTAAATTTATCCTATGAGGGGTTTGTTTTACCAAAAATATTATGGATCATAAAAATTTACTTTAAACTTGGGCAATGCTGGGACCCCAGTGGGGGCGACCCCAGCATCCCCTAGTGTCAGGTGGAGCACTGCCAATGGCCAACAAAAAAAAAAAAAAAAAAATTTTGGGTCAATCAGAGAGGACCCCAGTACTCCCACTGGAGGGTCTCAGCCATTTTCCCTTTAAACTTATCCCATAATTGTATGTATGGCGCAAATTTAATATTAGTGGAATGTGAATTATACTCATAATGAATATAGATTATTAATAGTTTTTTTTGGATAATTTTTAAATATTTTTTTGAATTTATAATATTATTGTTATTCTACATGTCTATATATTCATAAAAATTTTCAGAATTCAAAATTCAAAACTAATATAAGTAGCTTATAACAAAAAAGTTTAAATATATATAATTTTTAATTGATTCGAAATTCTAAATAATTTTATAATATGTTTTTTTTAGGTACATATATTAACGCTGCCGACTTTTTCTTTGTTTTGACACTCAAGACTGCAACATCATTTTTCTCTTCCAAAAAAGCTGCGAAAAGGGGGAGAAAATTATGTTTACTTTGTCTAACAAAACCCTTAATACACTGCACATTACAATATTTCAGGAGTGTGAGGTAACGTAGTCGGCAGCGTATTAACAAAGAAAACATAATGCAAAGTTACATGTATACGTATAAAGATGCAGTGATATATATACATATCTATAATGTATATTATATTATATTATATAACATATAAAAATAATTTTTTATAATTCAGTATCGGACTAATCCAGTGGTCCAATTTCACCAGCCATTAACCGGGACTAATTAAAATCAATGCAAAACTCCGTATGAATTGACTTTTTAAGGTAAAATACACATATGTTAGTGTGAACTATCACATTTAAAAAAAAAAAATCTTATATATATACATATCTATAATCTATAATATATTTTACTACCTTATATAACATAAAAAATTAATTTTTTTATAATTCGGTATCTGACTAATTCAGTGGTCCAATTTCACCAGTCATTAACAGGGTCTAATTAAAATTAGTGCAAAACTCCGTATGAATTGACTTTGTAAGGTAAAATACACATATGTTAGTGTGAACTATCACATTTTTTTAAATAAAATTCTTAAATTACCCTTCAAAACTACCATTATATGATTTTGAATTTGAATTTAAGGATTTTTTTTTCCACATTCAATTGATTGATTTTCCTAACACGTATCGAGTGTGCACACCGTTTAGTATCTTTTATACTATTATATATTATGTATGTGAAGGCTCCTCGTTAGTGTTGACATCTCATATTTTGAGTTTTTCCAAACGTTTTTATCGTTGGTATTTTTGTAAAAATTATATTAAGAGGATGATGGGACTCAAAATTGAGATACTGTATGTTTGATAAAGAAGACACTTTCCATTTGAGCTACACATACTATGTGTGTATTTCTCTTTGTCATTATTTTTATAATATATATATATATATATATATATTTTAAATTATACATGCATCACATGTACGAACCCGTTCGTACATATATATAAAGATACGGCTGCAAAAAAATTTAACTGAAATATTGATCTCTCACGGATGTTTTTATTTAGAGATGTGAATATGTTGTTCGCATTTATAATTGCAACATTTGTGATGATTTTGATGATCAAATATTTCAGTGATCACACAAATATATATATATATATATACACATTAAACAATAAAAAAAGAAATGAAAATCCGTCCCTCCACACAACAAACCCCATTTTACTTGGTCTTAGCTCTTCCATGCCCCAATAGAAGTGACTCGTGAATGGCCTTCCACACCTCATGACTACCCTTCCTCCTCCTATAAATGGACTCCTACCCTTCCTTTCTCTTCACCAACCATATGAGCTCTGAGAGAGTGATACACAATACAAATCAAGGGTTTGTTTTGCTTTGCTCAGTTAAGCTAAAAAATACTCTCTTCCATATATCAAAAAACATACAGTATGGGAGGATCTGTGAAGCTCAGGAGGGATAGCGCCATGGACAATGACTATGATTGTTGTTCTAAGGCTTTGTTTGGTTGTGTTTTAATTTTTATGTCAATCACTACTGGCGCTATCTATCCTGAGTTTCACGGGTTCTTCTTACTATCTCCGGTCTCTCTGGTGCAGTTTTCGGCCTTAAAAGGACGTTTTTTGTCATCTGGGTATGTATGTATCTGTGTACTATATCTACTTTTATTATATATATATATATATATATATATATCTTCTCTACTCTTTTCAGAAAAATCAGAGGGCTTCAGATTACTCTTGGTCTTGGTTTGATTTTTGATATACAATAATATATCATACCAAACATGTGTGATATGATCTTTGCTTGTCAGACAAAATCATGATCTTCTCACACTCTTTGTTTGATTCACTGTCATACCAAACATATGTATGATGTATCATATGAATCATGTCATGTAAACTTTTCAGACAAAATCATGATCATCTCACGTTGGACTACTTGTTTGTTTGATGGTTTCACTCAGATAATACCAAACCTAACATGTTTGAATTCTCTTTTTAGCCCTAATCGAGGGTTAGGTTTGATGTATGATAATACCAAACCTAGCAAGAACTTTGATCTGATTCTATTTTAAAATTTTCATGTTTCTGGTTTGATTTTACTGATAAAATCAGAGAACTAAGCTGGAATTGATCTTTTGTTTCAGCTACAAGTAAGGATGAGAAAATTTATTCTTGTTCTAGGTTTAGTTTTACTATGAAAAAAAGAAGATTACATCTGATTATTTTCTTTTTTTTTTTTTTTTTTACAATTTTAATGGTGGAAGTCAAAAATCTTCTAACATTATTCTTGTTTTCTGGGTTTAATCTTGAAGTATTTAATCTGCTTGGTTATGTTTCCGTGGTTCCAAATATTACATAAAATATGATCTTCAATTTTAATTTTCAGCTAGAGTCAAAGTCTTCTCAGTCCATTCCATTCCTGTTAATTGTACTAAAGAAACCAAAGCAAAATATGGGATGTCGTGTCCTTTGTGGTTTACAGATATGGTTTTACTTGTTCATTTATGATACAAAATTTTCTTCTCATGCTCCACCAACCAACTAAGCATTTTTTCTTCAGGATCTTAGCATGATATATATGATTTACTCTCTCTCTCTCTCTCATTTTGTTTTGTTATTTCAATCTCGAACTTTTTTTCTTTTTGCTGATATGGTTTTGCTTGTTCATTTCTTTTATAATTCAATATTCGGCTTATTGGACCAATTAATTCGGAGATCAATTACACCATTCACTAGCCGGGTCTCAAATTAAAACTGGGATAAAACTCCTTATTGACTGTGCTCAAAAAATTGTTTGTATGTTGAAGATTTCGAATTTGAAATGTTGGAAGAGCACACCCACCTTCTGGGCCAACCCTTTTGGGGTTTGGTTTTGCTTTTTAATGATAGAATTTTGTTTTCTTGATTTTCTTTAAAGCTAAGCAAATCCCTCTCTCTATTACTTATCCAAAAAAATAAATAAATAAAGATCTGTATTTTGGGTACTGACTGGAAGATGGATTATTCAGATAAATTTTTACATTTTAAATTAAAAATTAAAAAAAAAAAATTCAGTAGTGGTATTAATGGTGATCAGTCTGAAGACAGTAATGTTTTCCAGAAAGAACCTTTTTTACAGAGAGAGAGAGAGTGAGTTAGGGTTTTTATGCTTGTGCCTTAAATTTGTTGCAGGCTTTTCTAATAATGAGTATTCATAACTATGGAAGGTTGACTCTTTTCCCAACTTCATTTTCAGTCACGTCTTCGTCTTTTTCCTTCAACTATTTACTACATCATCTTCTTCATCATTATCACCTTATTTAACCCTAAAAAAAACTGTTCTGCTTTAATCTTCTTTTACACTTCTCTCTCTCTCTCTCTCTCTCTCTCTCTCTCTCACTTGATAATTTTAAATTCCTAAACTTTTCATTCCTTCATGCATAAATATCATTCCAAACTTTGACTTGGAAATTGAGATATTCTATATTATGTATGAGGAGATGCAAAAAAAAATGGGACAACCGGTTGGCCATTAAGTGCCACGTGTAGGGCTGGGATGTGTTGCTGTGGGGTTGTAAGTACTGAGAGGTTTGATATTGCTTTAGGGCACAATGTGTGTCTTGTTTGTTTGGGGACAAAGAAACCAGCTTACCTGTAAAACAGATCTCCATCTTTCTGATTTGTTTCTTCCTTATCTGATAATATAATATATAGAAGATGTTCATGTTTTGAGGATAGTGGGCAATGTGCTTGAACAGAAACTCCCACCACTTTCTACGCTGGGAAAAATTCTACCCAACTACACACTAAAAAGAACTGCTTAACAAAAAAGAACTGTTTCAATAAATGTTATTTACTTTTTCTTCCGTTTTCTTCTAAGCGAAAAAGGGTTGAGGAGGCATTAATGTATGACATGACAATTCTCTTTGAATATCATCAAAAGAGTCTTTTGTAAGGTTTGAATCAAGTTATGACTCAAGTTCGTCTTGAAAGAGTGCCTTCAATATTGTAAAAAAATCGACAAGTACTTTTGATTACTTACGATGATTTGATAGGAGATATAAATTGATAGCCTTGTAGGAAAAAGAGAACTACCATTAACTTATTTTAACAGCTCTAACATGGAGGTGTGTTTTCCTCATTTTGATGTCTTGAAATTTGACTTGGGCATCAAAAGCAAGCTATGACACTTCATTTGGAGAAGAATGTAAATTTTGTTTTGCAATAAATTGTGGTGATGGCTAGTACTATCTAACCTAGACAGTGGTGTTATAATGGTTTTGGTCACCATAACAATAATTAGTTACGAGTTAAGAGAAAAATATTTTTAAAATGTCTAAAAATTAAAATGTATGGTGTATTAAGTCACATGCAAAATGGATTTGGTTTTCATATTTTATTTTTTAAAATATTTTTTTTGTGTACATTTTTAGGGTGTATAGCATTGTTATTCTAGATTATGTTATATGAAAACAGGGCACGAGATTCTATTTTTTCAAAAAAAAATTATCACTATGTTCTAATCATGTTTTAAATTTTTAAATCATGTTTTAAATTTGTGTGTTTCTAGATATTTTTTTTTATGACCGAGTGTCCGATTCTGGACTATATGATGTACAATTGAGAGTCTAATAAAATAGCGAGACTAAAATTTAAAAATTAATGATCCCTATATGTAGAATAGGTATATATGTGCAGTAATTACAAGATAATAGAAAATGGGGAATATATTTATTAAAATGTAGAGGCTACAACTTTTGCTATGATTTTGTTACCAAAAAAAAAAAAGCTACACTCCATGCCTTTTACACTTAAATGTAATTTCTTCATTATAAGAAGCAAATTGTACCTTTCGTGACCTTTCGAAAAAGCTCAAGTACTCAGTGAGTAACATTGTTTATCTTTTGAAAAATTATATTGGTGCTAATTATTCAATGATTACAGAATTAAATTGTTTTTTTTATAAGAAATTGTTTTTTTTTCAAAATTATAAAAAAAATATCATACAGAACATAGCAAGGTTTCAGCTCATAATTAGGCTTCAGATTCAGTTCAACAAGTGCAACAGCTCAAGCTCAAGTCACATGTGAAGGGTCAAGGCATAGTGTCAGTTGTACCTGTTCTTAGTTTGTTAGGGATATAACTCAGTTAGTTAGATATTAGTCAGCTGTAACTCAGATTGATTAGGAACTAACCAGAGTTAGATCAGTTCTATAAAGTGTAATCTTGATCAATGAAATGATCCCACATGAGACCGGGAGGTCACGTGCCCCACGGGGTTTTGGATTTATAATTTTTTTTTTATATATGAATATAAATAAAATTTTAAATAAAAATAATATTTAGAATAAAATGTCAATGTCATTTTTATTTATAAGAACAATAGTGATTGTTTTATTAAAAATAAAGTGATTACAACAAATTATATTTTTATGTATAAACATTTTGTAAAAAAAATCTCAATATAAAGGTAATATCCATCATTATCGATATGTAAATATAATTAATTTCACTATATATATATATATATATATGTATAAGTTATTAGAGTGTTTGTTATATTTACATGTGGAGTTCATCTTTTATATGTTGTTTTAGTATTAGTTGGTGATATCATATGCCATTGATGACGTAATATCACTATTATATGAAATTTTTATTCAAATTTTATAAAAATTTAATTTATCTTGCTATTATATAATTTATTTTAAGATTTAAATATATGAATTTTTTATATTGTTCATGATGCACTAGTTTCACGTAATATTTTCTTTTCGATTTTACTCGAAGTTAATTGAAAAATTTTATGTGAAATACTTTTGTAATAATTTATTTAATTAAAAATACTTAATATTAATTCAAAAATTATTATTATCTTATTAATGGTTATTGAAACAAAAAATTAAAGTTTTAATTAATAAGTATCCCTTCTAATTCAGTTTCCTGACTCCGCTACTGGAAATGATAAGCTGAATTAGAATCAAAATTTCATTAATAATACTAAGATAAATGCCACATCAACTAATAAAATAAGTTCATAAAATTTATTTATTTGTACTCCAAAATTATATATTTGTGCATTAATGACATACAATAATCGTACATGGTAAAAAATGGAACGGAATACATAATTAAAGTCTCATTTGGCAACTATATATTTTAGTTAAAAAATCAAAAAGTTGTCACATTACTCTCTCTATTTCTTTATACATTTTTTCGTAAAAAGCTAATAAATTACTAAAATAACTTATTTCCAAACGAGAAATATATGATAAGTTATTAGGCCTTCATTTGGGATATGAGTTGACTTTTTGGCTATGTTAGTCCCAGACTAAAAAGTTTTGTTTAGGATTGATTTTTTGACTTTCTAAATTTTTGTGAGAAAAAAAATAAAATGAATGTGGTTTACATATGACATTTTATCTTAATAAATTTTTAAGTTATTTTATCTTTTTTAACTATTTTAACCCAAAAACACTTATGTCAAAGATAGCCTACATATTCGGAAAAAAAAACACACACACAGCCTATATATTTGTACTCCAATATTGGCGATAAAAAGTTATAGCCAGCAAGCAATTCAAGAACGATTCAAAAGATTACCTTTTGATCTTTGATCAAATCAACTAGTCTTTGCTTGTTTGGCCACTTTTCTATGCTCTTAATTTTGAGAAGTCCAAAATATTTATTGTGTGTGCTACTAATATATATATATATTATATATATATACATATATATCAATTTCGGGGGTTCAATTTGATGTAGTGCTGCTGTGTGTATTTAACTTTGGTGGCACTGATTTTGTCCAAGACTTTGGCACTATTTATTGCTGCTTTGATTTGTTTGAGCTTCGAAATTTCTCTGTTTTGGTTCGTGGCTGCTTCGAAGTTCTATTTGGGTGTATCTTCGACGGTTGCAGTGGAGTTATATTTTTGATTCATTATTTTGGGTCTTCCACAATTTGTTTCAAAGATTTTCGTTCATCTATTTTGATGAGATCTTTTTTTTATTTATTTGTGATTTATTTAGAATTTACCTAGGAGTGATTTTTGTGAGACCTTTGTGCCTCGTTTGTAATCTTTCGTAAACTCTTGGTTGATAGTGAAATCAGATTACTATCTCGTGGACATACCTCATATTGTGAAAATCACATAAAAAATTTTATGTTGTTGTTTATTTAATTTTTTCGCTTCATTTTTATTTTCTTCAATTAATTTACATTGTAGAAAGTCATCTATTTTACCTAACACTTGAGTCTAAGAATTAATTTCTCATTACCTATGAGTGTCAATTTATACATGGTAAAAAATCAAACGAAATTTTGGAACTTAAGGTTGCGTTTGGTTGTGTTTTGTAATTATAATTTGAGAGTATGAGTTGTATTTTGAGTTTGTGGGGTTTGAAATTATAATTTGAGTGTAGAAAATTTGTTTGGTAAAGAGTTTTGAAAATAGTTTTGAAAAAAGTTTTGATTTGAATGGGGAATTGTTGATGTGACATTTGATATTTGATACAAAAATTTATAACTCATACAACTCAAAATTATTTTAAAGCACATAAAAAATTTTAAAAATTTTAGAAAATGTTTTTTTCGATTATATATCAATTGCAAAAAAAAAAAAAAAAAAAAAAAAAAAAATTTGCAAAAAAAAAAAAAAAAAAATCACTATTCCGAACGTTCTGTCCAAAAAAATTTGCAAAAAAAAAAATTCTGAAACGCGCGCCTGTCTCAGAGTTCTCTGCAGAAAACTCGTTCCAAACGTCAAGCTCAAGTGTAGGTGTAGAATCACATTTCTAAAACACAACCAAACAGAGCCTAAGATTTTTGGTTGCGTTTGGTAGAGTTTTGTAAATATGATTTGAGAGTATGAGTTGTATTTTGAGTTTGTAAGTTGTAAAATTATGATTTGAGTGTAGAAAATTTGTTTGGTTATGATTTTTGAATAGAGTGTTGAATTGAGTTTTGAATTACAATAATGGTAGAGAGCCCGAATATAGGGGCTCGAAATTAGGGGGAAGAAGGAGGAGGAGGAGAAGAATGAGGAAGAAGAGGAGGAGAAGAAGGAGAAGAAGAACTGGACTGGAGGGGCCAACAAAATCGGGCGGAGGTGGAGGTGGAGGTGGAGGCGGAGGCGGAGGTGGAGGTGGGGCTGCGATGCCGACGAGCGACGAGGGACGAGCTGCGAGATCGGCCGACGAGCTGCGACGACGACGCCTCTGCTCTTCTCTCTCTCGCCTCTGCTCTCCTGTGTTCAACGAATAAGAAGAATAGAAAGAAAGAAAAGGAAGAAAAGGGCCAAAAAAAAAAATCAAAACTCAAAACGACGTCGTTTTGGGTTTTGAGCCAATTTCGAGCCCCTAATTTCGGGCCCTCAAACATTATTCTCTGAATTATATGTGTAATTGAGTTTCGAAAGTTTAATGTGACATGTGAAATAAGAAAATTTGTTTGGTGATGAGTTTTCAAAACTTAATTCAACCTATAATTGATAATCAAACATACAACTCATAACTCGATATCCGTATTTTTGATCAATAGTCATAACCAAACTAGTTTTAAAATACTCAAATAAAAAAATGATTCTTTTTTTCAATTAATTGTTCTTAAGTAATTTTTTTGAATAAATTTTTTTTTCAAATAACTTCTTTGTCAATTATTTTATGTCAATTAATTTTTCTGTCAATTCATTTTTTAGGCCTGTATAAACATTAAAAATATTTTAAAATTATTTAGAAAAATAAAATATTAAAAATATTCCGAAAATCAAAATGTTTACAATTAAAATATCAAAATATTAAAATTAAAATATTAAAATATTTTTATGAAAATTAAAATATTAAAAATATTCCTATAAAATAAAATAAAATATTTAAAATAAAAAATAAAAAATATTTAAAATAAAAATTAAGTTGTTTTTGAGTTTTGAAAAGAATTTTGAGTTGTGTGTTTGGTTATGAGTTTTGAAAAGTAATGATTATAATTTGAAATAAATATAGAATTATGATTTGAAAACTGCAACCAAATACCACACTCAAATCAGTAGTGGAACTATGATTTGTTTTTGCAATACTCTATAAATTACTCTCAAAATCAGCTTTTTGTTTTGAAATTTTTATATATTATACGGTTAAAAAACTCATGGGAATAGAATAAAAAAGGCTATGAACTGTAAAACTATGGGCTATTTTGGGAAGTGGGTTATAATCCACTTCCCAGATTATAACCCACTTCCCTCTCTCATAAAAAGTAATCAGCTTTTAACCAAAAAATAGTTTTTAATCATCTTTCCAAAATAGCCCTACATCTCAATGATTAGATTTAAAATTAATAAAATATGGATCATATTCAGGATAAAAAAAAATATTTTTTTTAAAATAACTTTAGGGTGAATTACAACCAGTGGTGTCTCAAAAAAAATTACAAAAAATAAATAAATTTTATAAATATTAATAATTAAAATCATTATAAAAAAATTCTATTGTGTAGTAATTTTTTAAAATTCCTCCTGAATAGTAATTTACTTTGCAAAAATGATAGAGACCTCTTTTTTTTTTTTGACCTCCCAACTCCCCCACAGACATATATTAATGAGTGATAAGAGGTAAAAAAAACAATAAAAAAATAAAAAGTAAAAAATTTGGTCAATCCCAATAGGGGTGGTGAGAATTCAGAAAAAAACAAGGTCCCAACTTTTTCCTTTTACTTTAATCTTTATGAGTTTATTGTATTAGGCTTGGTTTAGGGTACATTAAATAATATAAAAAATTAAAAAGTTACTATTTTATTTAAGTCACATCATCTTATTTAAATCACATTACCTTTTTAACACATCACATCAAACCTAATCTAAACACAATCCATATAAATCAATAAGTCAAAAAGTATAATTTTTTTAGAGTATCTCAAACCAACCCTGGTGGGATATAAAGGTCTAGAAGTTTCTGAATTGAGGCCAGCCATTAGGGTTAGAAGTACTGATTCTTGACAAGCTGGAACAGCAAGACACGCCGAGATACAGATTAGAAGGGATCTTGTTGGAGTTTTGGGGAGATGAGCTGGGTTAAATATGTTGACCAAGTTTAAGGGACAACTTTTGTGTGTAGTTCACAAATCATTAGCTGCAACACACAAAGGGTGTGTTTGATTGGGGGGATTGAGGGACTATCTACTATTTGGACTTGAGTCTAAATAGTGTTTCTAATCCGTCGTTTGTTTTTTTTTTAGTCTGCCGGACATGGAGTCCGGCCGGACTCTATGTCCCCCATATGAGGGACTATCCTGTCCTGGGGGTGGGACAGAATGTGGGGGACTAATCACTGTTTGGATTAGATGATGAAATGACCATTTTGACCCTCTACTATTTAATTATGTATTATATTTAATAAAATTCAATAAAATTTAAATGTCTCAATTTAAAAATAAAATAATTTTATTTAACTTTTTATTGATGTTTTATTTATTTAATTTTTTAAAATAATTTTTTATAGATATTTTATTAATGTTTTATTTTAAAATTTTGTTTATAATTTATTTAATTTCATTATTTAAATTGTAATAGGTGTTTTATTTAAAATTTATTTAAAATTTTAATTAAAAAAATAATATAATTTTTTTATACAGGTTATACAGTATTTTATTAAATCAAATTTAGTGGTTATTTATTTATTTAATTGTGTATGTAAATTTTTTTTTTTGTAAAGTTATGTATGTAAAAAAAATAAATTGGATTCACTAATGACTTGTATGTAAAGTTGGACCACATAGTAAAGTTTTGTATGTTAAAAAAATAATGATTTGTTATACAGTAATGATTTAAAACAAATTTTATTGATATTTTATTTATTTATTTATTTAATTTAAAAAAAACAAATTTATTTAATTAAAAATAATTAAACGTTGGATTCATTTGTCCAAAAATAATTATCCTATCCAGTCCAAAAATAATCCGACCAAATAATTATCCTATCCAAAAATAATTTATTTAATAATTATCCTATTAAAAATAATTAATTGAAAAAGGGCAAAATAGTCTTTTGTTCATTTATCCTATCCAGTCCGTCCAACCAAACGTTAGATTCACTGAAAATAGTCCTTTCCAGACATCTAATCCCATGAAAAAACAAACACAGGATACATATCCAATCCGACCAAATAGTCCGGGGGATTCACAGTCCCAGGACTCAAGTCCGATGGATTCTAATCCCCCCTTTTCCAGTCCGTCCAATCAAACACACCCAAAGTTTAACTCAAATTAGTATTATTTAGGATCCTTCTTGTACTAATTAATACTAAAGTCTTATTTGTCAATTATATATTTTAGTCAAAAAAATTAAAATATTATTATAAATTACCACATTATTCTCACTATTTTTTTCATATGTCCTTTTATAAAAAATTAAAAAATTATTAAAATAACGTATTTTCAAACTAGGGCTATTGTTTCCCGTACTAAACAACCAATGATACATTTGTATTTCTGATTGACACCTACGCATTTTTGGACAGTTTCGAAATATATGCTTATTTTGAAAAATAATATAAAAGTTTTTTTATTAGATTTTTTATATATATATTTTTTAAAAACATGTAAGAAAATAGAGATATGATGTGACCTAAAAAGTTAAAAAAATCGACTTTTAGTCTTCTCAAACTTGGCTAAACTAAAAAAGTGCACTTATTTCATCTTTTTATCTTTTTTGGGTCACATCAATCAACATCTCCTCTCTACTTTTTCTACACATAATACAAGAAAAGTCAAAAAATGCACTTATTTAGTCTTCTCAAACTTGGCCTAGTTAAATTCTTAAAATAGGCCTATAGTCAACAAAACATAGCCATCGCATGTCAATTCCATGTATAAGTCTATTATTTGATTAAAAATTTATAAGTCGGATTAGGAGTCCAACCGAACTTATGTCCTTCATATATGAGATTGTTGTGTCCTAGGAAATGTATGATACAAATGGTGGAATAACAATCAGATTAACTTGTAAAAAGACACTTAGGCCTCTAAGTACATGTATTTTAATTTTCTTTTTATTTTTTATTTTTTCCTTCAAATGATGGGATACAAATACAAATTTTTTCAAATAGTGGGATAAAGATTAAAAAAAAAAATTCACTATCATAGACAAATTATTTAGTTTTATTATATATTGTACTCAATAAAATAAAATAAAATTTAAAAGTCTCAATTAAAAAATAAAATAAATTTATTTAATTTTTATTGATGTTTTATTTATCAAAAGAAATAAAATATTAAAGACAGATTTATTATTGCTATTATTTAATAAACAATAGTCTTTTAAATATTTATTATTTTTCATGATATTTTAACCAAATATTGGATTCACTAGGATATTCATTTTTCGAGAACTGGGTTGTTGTTGTGGCCAAAGGCACAACAGTTTTGCTGGGAGGGCTTGTGAGAGTTTATCCCAGGCCTATTTTGATTATCCTAACCGTCCTATTGTAGGGTTCATCAAGTATATCATTATTGTAAAAAATTAAGTTAATCGGACATTCGTAACCCCATGATCAAGACCTAATTGTTTTTAAAAAAATTATTAAAACCATGTTAACCATTTATTTTTTAAAAAACAAATGTGCTTTTGTTGTACAGTTACATATATCCAATTAATCTTTTTTTTTTTATATAAATAATATATTCGACGAACCCTATAATATGAACGGTTTGAATCATCAAAATAGGTCTGGGATAAACTCCCACGAGCCCGTACAACAACATCGTTTGTCCCTATGTATCTAGGATTAACAGTCCAATGGATTACAATCCCCCTTTATCCAGTCTGTCCAAACTAACATGCACTGAAAGTGGGGAAGGAAATTGGGAGTAAAGCCAAATGCAAGAATGTTACAAATTCAATGACACAATTTTTTGAATTTTAGATTTGTAGGAGGAAAATTACACTTATGATTTTTTATAATTTGTCGATTGTGTTTGTTTTTATATTGTATCAAACTTTCCATTTAAGTTTTTAGGCTGTGTCAGTTTAGCTTAATTCATAACATCTGTTTGAGAAATTGGATAAAAAATAAAAGGCAAAATGTTTTATTCTGAAGGGAATGAATCATTTCAAATCTCAATCACTTTGTGAGGGAGTGAATGGACTATTTCAATCCCTTCATTTTTGTCTAACTTGTAAAGTGACTAATGCAACAACAAACGTGAAGAGTATAATCTAAAATAACAAGAAAAAACACAACTCTTTTATGACTCTGTTGAATTTGAAAATTACGAGAGTAATAGGAAAAATAAGAAAATTCTCTTAACGAAACTGTATTAATTATTATCAACCGAACAAGTTACAATCATTATTTATGATAAGAAAATTCTAACCTAACTCAGAAGCTATCAAATAAAGTCCGTTTCTGACTAACACAACAAAATCAAAGAAAATTAGAAAATTACCAAAAAATTGGATACTATAAAGAAAAAGAAAATTTTTGAAATAAATCTAGTCAAAATCATAAAAATCAAAAGTGGAAAAATCACAAAATTAAATGCTTAAAATGTTGGAAATTTGCCAAAATCTACTGGGGTCCATGACGTAACAATGGATCCTGATCTCCGTGACGTTTTGCGAGTCTCGACTAAATTTTATGCGTGTTGCTTTACCTTTGCTAGTGCCTTTTTCCTATCCACACATTTCAAAAATCTATGGCCAGGCACTCTACATCAGTGACATTATCAATTGAATTAAATTGACATTATAGAATATTCATGAGTACAATTAAAACAATTAAAATTATAAGGATCAAATTAATAGATAAAAAGACCAACTACAATAGGTCCAAATAGGGACAATTGAAACATTTTTATTTGACCAGTAATTGATTGTCTGAAATGAGCAAATTGAGAAGGCCAACAAAAAAACCTTAAAACCAAAATTGATAAAGATAAAACACGACAAGAATTCATAATTTGAAATGTTAGAAGGGAAGATGCAAATTCAATGAGTGCCGACAATTGTTTAAGCGAGAGACATAGCTAAAGGTGTCTCAACGACCCATCAAAAAAAATTTGCTTTTGACAAAGATTGGTATTTTTTTAAAGGCCCAATAAGAATGAATATTCACCGGCCTACAATCCTGTATAGTGATTTGATAGTGACCAATAACCATGGTTGGTTGCAAAGTTGATCTGCAAGAAAACTGTGGTTTGAGCCCCTACCGTCTAAAAAGCCTACAGCCCTACCGTGTAAAACTTGGGCTTTTAATGGTCTCATGGATAAACTTGGGCTTTCATGTCAAAAAAAAAAAAACAAGGTAAATTACACTTTTATCACTCTGTCTGTTTCTGTTTCACAATTTTTTCGCTTTTGGTTTTTTATGCTAATTTTCATTTAAAATTAGATAAAAAAAATACTATATTAATTGTTACTGACATAAAAATATATTATTATATTAAAATTTATATTTATATTAGAGATGTAAATTATATATAATAAAATATTTTTATACAATGTGAATGTTAATGTATTTTTTTATCTAATTTTAGATCTAAGTTAAATTTTGAAGTGAATTGAAAGAAAAAATTGAAACATCAAAGATTAAAACAGAAAGAAAAAAATAAAAAACTTGAAGAACCAAAATGAAATAATAACTAAAGAAGCCAAGTCATTTACCAAAATTGATGTCTTGTTCTGTAACGTTGCCCCAAATTACAGTGACAACGGTACAATAAAATTATATTTGGTTTATAAATTTTTTTTATTCATTCTTTTTTAAAATTTTTCTCTAAATCCATAAAATAAACACGGTCTAAAACCCTAAACCAAAGGGTAAACTACCAATAGATCCTACTTTTGAGACTTATTACCCATTAAGTCCTGTTGATAAATTTATTAAGGGATAAAAATAAATTTATCAGTCTTTTATTTTTATAAATAAATTTGTAATGATAAATTTATCAGTCTCTTTATTTTTATGAATAAATTTATAGTGATAAATTTATCAATTTCTTATTTTTATAATGTTAAATTTATTAGTTAGGACCTGTAGGTAAATAAGTCTAGTTACCCCTAAACCAAACACCGCCTAAAACCCTCGTCTCTTTCGTAACTAAGGCCCATAGTCTTTGCCTCGTCTCGATCTGGCCTTCAAGGCAGCCCAGGTGACCCTCCGCCGTGGGCCAACCACCGCCGATTCAGCACCGCCGCCGGCACCGCCACTGCCAGCTAAAATTTGAACTCTTAGGTCATCTCTCTTCTTCTTTATCTAGAATTTTCTTTTCTTTTCTTTTCCTGGTGAAATTTGAAGATTTGTGGTCCTAATTGAAGTTTCTAATTGCAGAGCAATGGACGAGGATACTAGCAATCCACTTCGCCGCATGTCGAGCCGAACTCGCAAGGTTGCTCCAAAAATGGTGGCTGCTCTTGCAAGCAACGACAATCGAACACAGGTCCTCCTCTCAAGTCCTTCAGTTTTCGCTTATCATTTAAGTGTTTTGTAATGGTCGAATGAAATCAATTGTGAGATTAGGGATTAATTCAAAGTTTTGGAATCTCTAACCTTTCAGGCAGCTCTTGCTCGTCTTGAAGCTTTGGAGAATGATAATGCAGGAGCAGAGATGATAGAGATTAATGAAGATGATGATGCTTCTCTTGACGACGATGATCAAGGTCTGTTTTCAATTATTTCTTCTTCTCTCTTTACTAATTATCCTATCATTTTTTTTTTTAATTTAAATTTTTGCTTAGGAAGTGCTTAGGCCTCGTTTATTTTTTAGTCAATTAAAGTTACTATTAGCCAATTAGCCAATTAGTCATATCAAAAGTCAACAATTACGGCTTCTCTCTACTTTTTCAGCTTTCGTAATTAGTCAAAAGTCATCCCAAACATACAAGTTTTTTTACCTACCTTTTTAGCTATTAGCCAAAAAATTACTAATTAGTCTGTTCCCAACGAGGCCTTATTCCAAGTGTTTCATTTCATGTATATCCACAATACAACAACTTTAGTAACAATGTCTTAGGCCATATCCAACCCTCACTAAAAAATTTACCTAAATTTGAGTAAATATTTGAATAAAAGCTTTATTTGATATGGGGCACTCCAATGGACAAACTCAAATTTAAGCATAAATTTGAGTAAAACTTTCGTAATGGTAGAGTGGTAAATTTGAAAGCTACAAATTGGTCTTGAAAATTTTGAGTAATCATTTGAGTCGCCTTTGATTTGGGTTAAAAAAAGAAAAAAGAATAAAACTCAATTTGATATAAGTTTGAGTCAGTAGTGGAGAGTGTTTTCTGTGATTTTTACCCAAATTTGAATTTGATATAGGTTGGAGTCAAGGGTTGGAAATGCCCTTATATTCACTTTCAGATAAGTTATGGTTTTTGGTAGTCTAGTTTTATGGCAAGCATGGGATTCTTTTTTTTTTTTTTTCTCTCTTAAGAACGTTTCTTTAGCAACAGCCAGTACTTCCACATTCCTAACCAGGCAACCATTTTGGTTTTGATTTTGACAATTTAAAATCCAAACTACTACTTTCTCAATCTTTTCAGTGCACACCTTGTCTGCAACACATCATTGTTGCAAAGATTTCAAAAGACTAACTAGCCATGTTGAAATTCGATTTTCCCTCCTTTCTTTTAGAAGGGTCTAATGCAAGCTGTTTGGGATGTTTTGATTTCATTTCTAGGTTAGTCAAGAAAAATTCAATTTGCAACACTTCATATGGAAAGATACGTTCTCATCTTTTAAAATGTTTTAAATGTAATTGAATGGTCAATTAAAAACAGGGTTTGTTCTGATGGGATCTGTCTTGTTCAATTCAATTTGAACAAGCTAGAACTGCAGAGGAAACAAGGGACAAAGAAATGACCTGAACTTATTGATGAGGTATGGTGTGAGAGTAATTGTTCTCAGAATTAGAAAAGTTTCTTGGTGTCTGACTGGTGCATTGGTTTTTTGGTTACAATCCAAGATACAGTGGTCTAAATTCTTTCCTTTATGTCCGCAAGTTGGAGCAATTATACTTTCTTTTCTCTTCCTCCTCTCTCTTTTAAGAAAAAGAATGAAATGAATATCAGTTTACTGGTTGAGTTCATTCCTTTTCTTTTGTGTGTTTCATCCTTTTTTTTTCCATTGCATGTCATCATGTCTTGATGGGTTGGGGCTTTAAGACCCTCTTGCAGTGTTTGCGTGAATCTGCTTACTTTGTTAGGTTTGGTCTTCCTCTATTTTTCTTCTTTACACATCTTTTGTGTGTGCGCGTGTGTGTTTTTCCAGCATATATGAGGAAGCAGTCAAAAAGCACAAAACGTAAAACTCGTCAGGCAAAAGCACTTGAGAATGCGAAGAAGGCCCCAAGAACATTCCTGGAACTTGTGAACGAGGTAAAAATAGAACTGTGACTTCTCATATTCACATTTATATTTTTGGCTTCTAGTTTTTTTTTAGACTGGATGGAACTGATAATTTTTGGTCATCCCTCTTTAAAAATAGGCAAACCTGGAATCTTTGTCTCCTCATGTGCCCTCGTATTTAAGAGCAGCTGTGGGCCCTCCAAGCTCCACCTCCCGCCGCCATTTCTGCACTGTTTGTGGATTTACTGCTAACTATACATGTGTAAGATGTGGAATGCGCTTCTGTACAATCCGTTGCCAGACTATACACAATGATACTCGTTGTCTGAAATTTGTTGCTTAATTCATGAGAGGCTTGGGCTTCCAAAAATGATTTGGAGCTTACTTTGTGTTCTATTTCAGAGCTTTTATTTTATATGCCATCCAGTGATCACTTTTTTATGTTCAAATCATAGCCTCTACAGAGGTCATGGTTTCATGCCAATGGAGCCATTTCTGCCCATGTATATATTTATGGATAACTCAGTCAGTTAGCTTTGTTCTTCCTCTCTATTTTGTTTCTTCTTTACACAGCAATATTAGACTAGGCTTTTGAGCAAGTGTTGGGTTTTTATTACAAAATTTAGCACGGTCAATGCTACGTGAAAACTTGTAGGGGGTTGATTAAGTTGAACTCAAGATCAATTATACAGAGAGCTTGTTTTAGCGTGATACTTAACTAGACCTAGCTCATTATGTACACCTGTTTCCAATAACTTAATTGAAGGTTTGAATGTTCACTTTAATTCCCTCCTCCGTTTGAGATCGTCATTTACCTATAATGTAGAGCCATCCATTTCAGCTTTTGATTATTTCCCCTATTTGTTTTGAGTTTTGGTGGCCTTTGCATTGCACTGTTTCAAAAGCTTCATAGGTGTTGTAAAGGAGCAAAGAAGAATAGCAGGAACAATAGGAGGATGAAAATATCAGGTACTTATTATGCAGTGATAACTATAAGAATATTGGATTGAAATTGAGGTTACTAATTATGAATTTGAAAGCCAACTCTTTCTAGGCGTGGAAAATTTAGCATTTAGGCAAAGCTTGCCAGATCTTCTGCTTAATGAAGCCAAATTAAGACCTGGACTAGTGAAAACTCCATCTTTTTTTTTTGTAGCCATTGATTGTGATATGTGATGATTTTAGCATAGAGGGAGATCTGCTGGAGGAGGTTGTATGGACTGCAATTCGCCCTCTCCGTTCTCAACCAAGAATGCCATAGCCAAACCCCAAGTTAGATGAGTATCTATGTGACAGTGCATCAGCCAAACTCCTGTTTTGGACCAGGTAAATATTTAATACTAAACTTTTAAGGAATTTACAACCAATGAGACATATTGAACCATTATGTTGATTACAATCATATTACCTGGATTATCAGCTACAAATCGGATGACTGCCCATCCACCAACAGGAACATCAATGGTATTTCTCTGTGGTGGATCAACGAGGTTAAATTTTGCATTATCTCTTGTAGGGTTGAAGTTACCAAAGCCTTGTGCAACAACGTAGAATTGGTGTCCATGAATATGCATGGGGTGGTCCTCTGTTGCGAAGATAGCTGTATCTTGTAGCACAATCTGTACTCTAGAACCAAACTTAATTTTGTAGAGCTTAGTCCCAAAGGTAGGTTGCCACAATGCACGGCTTACATTGCCCGTGTAATCAAATGTTATTGGTGGAACAGCTGGGAAGTCTGTAGTGAAGACACCGGGTATACTTTGGTAGTATGCTTGGAGTAAAGAGGCCTTACTTGGAAGTACAAGAGACACATTGTTCATGCTAGCTGCAAAACGGGTATTATTTGGCCCTTGACATCGGGGCCCAGGGTTGCAGTTGACAAACCCTAACCCAATTGTGAAAAATAAATTGTCATCGATCTGAGTGGGGACTTCGACATTGGAAGGACTCTTAAGTTGGGTTGTAAATGCAGTCACAGTGGCTGTGTCGTTGTAGGCTGGTAGTTGTGGTAAGGTTGGTTTCAAGGGAAACCCTAGTTGGGCATTGCAAGGGGTGGATTTGTATTCAAGGATTGCAGTTGTGGTGGTATTGTCAAATGGTACACTGGGGGCACTGGCATAGGCACGTGCAGCAATGTAATAGCGTCCAGAGGTCTGATCAGCAGTGAGGAGGACATTAGTCGTCTGACCGGGTCCCAGCATGAGGGTTCTGGTTGAAAAAGGCTTCATGTAGGCACCGTCAGCACCAACAACAGTGAGTCGGTGGTTGGCTACTGTGAAGAAGAGTTGTTGATTTAGTGCGGCATTGATGATTCTGAGAAGAATTGTATCACCAGAATCCACAAAGAATTTCACAGTATCTACATTGTAATTTAGATATATGTCAGCTGCTTAATGCTAGATTGAGGGTAGTACTCATGAGGGTCAGGACTGGCTACAAACCTGTGCTGGAACATCTGTATAGATCTCCTGGTTGACCGTTTATCGTGTATGCATCAGAAATATTTGGAGCTGCACCTGTAAAAATCGCCTGTCTTAGGACAACCATGGGGTCTTGGTTCCACCATTCTCCTGTTCATCATCGTCAGTGACTGTTATATTGGTTCCTTAATATTAGTAAGCACAAATTGTGTTAGGTATTTACCAAGAAGAATAGGGATTTCAAGCTTCGGCTGCGGGAAGGGGTAGGAGGAACCCAATTTAGGGTAGATAATGAGTGCTCCAAAAACAGTAGCTCTGAGCCATCTGCTATGACCGTGCCACCAGAACGTTCCATCTTGATTTTCGATCATGAAACGATATGTGTAAGTCGCTCCTGGTTGGATTGGGCACTGAGTCACATATTCAGGGCCGTCTGCCCACGGCGTTCCCCTCTGGCTTATTCCATGCCTGATGAATAGTGTTTGTGATGATTTTAAATAACGGTAGGATACACATTGATGTTGGCTATACAATTAAATATAAGTCCATATCGGATAATATCCGCCAATATATAATGGTATTGGAGGTCCAAAATACAAATACATAGTGGCCAATATTTTTTTATCAATATACCAAGTTAACTATCAACCATACAAACACAACAACAATCATACACGATTACCAGTGGATGGTGACGTTGTAACGGGCACTGTTTGTGACTTTAATTTCGAGAGTGTCTCCATCCCAGACCTCCAATGTCGGCCCTGGATATTGCCCGTTGACGGTAATTATCTTGTGAGTTGTACACAACCTCTTCACTGGTGTTTCTTGAACCTATGTCATTGCAAGAGGTTGTTAATATCCTACTCAAAATCGCTGCAGAGAAGAATGAGAAAGAAGAAGACGTACAACAAATTCGTGGTATTGAGTTTCCGCACTGGCGAAAGAAGCTATGAGAGCAAATAGAGCAAGGTTGGGGAAGATGACACCGCACCATGGTCTCACATGGAGATTTTGAGCTTCCATTATCTTCTCCTCCTCGGACTTCGAGTTGTTTTTCTGGTCATGGTTGTGGGTTCGACTTTGTGCTTGAGCAGTGATTTATGGTGCACTTAGGAGGGAATAAACAACTTAGTCAACCAGGAGGTTGAAAATCTTAGGCAACTTAACTTGGTCCAACCATAAAGAGGATTTGGTGCACCCACTAGCTCTATCAATTGGTTAAACAAATGAAGATTTTGTTATGGGTAACCATAGAGTTAGGAATTATAAGGGTAAGTTGCTTATACACACGAACTCCAGACAATGAACAAGTACTTTTCATGCGCTAGAAGGGCACTTTGTGATGTCAGCCAATCAGATGTTACTTTTTTCTTTTCTTTTCTTTTTTTTCCTTTTTTTTTTTTTTTGGGGGGGGGGGGGTTTCAATGTAGAAGATGATTTTTAAATATAATGAGAATTACATCAAATAAGATATTTAATTAATTATTGTGGTTAGTTCAATAGTTAGAACCTATATTTCTCACGAACAATGCTAGAGATTCACATTTTTAACTCACAAATTCATCTACAATGATATGTCAAGGGAGTTAGACTATTATTGAGTGTGTAAGAAATAAAAATTAACATATCATATCACATCATTATGAGTATAATTATGGGAGCATTATGGAGCCCTCAAACATTTTTCATTTCTCACTAGGCAGGTCATGGTTCTTCCCACCTTTCCAACGCACCAAAAAAATTACATTTAACTACATTAGAAAGTTCAACACTACATATCGACAAGTATATAATAAGCCAAAAAATACAAAAATCACAAGATCATCTAGAGATGTGGAACTCAAGTTCTCAACGATTAAGATAGATATTTAGCAAGCCAACCATATCAAACATCAGTATTTGTTCAATAATTATACGAGTGAGGGTGATAGTACATGTGAGTGAATAATAATATTGAATAAAAAGAGTTTTATATTCTACTGTTGGTTGTTAGAGAATCTCATGTGACTATTATATTAGCCATGTCCTATGTATGTCTTATAAGTTAGTCCTACGATACCCCCCCTATCTATATAAGAAGCTTCTTATGATCAGAGCCATGGCAGCTTAAACCCATTTTCTTAGAAATTTCTTTATTGCTATTAGCCCTAGTTTCTTTGGACTTTTAGTTTTTGCTATAAACATCAATCAGTTACAAGAAAATTCAGTTAGCCAAACTAGTCATACACCAATCTCTGGACAATATCTAAACTTGCTTTGCATAGAGCTAGCATTTTTTATTAGCACAAACCCCACAAACATCCTGGTTGATATTTTTTACATCAACAATCTCTTGAACAATAGCATTGATTGGACCATGATAATATCTGAATTCAAACAAACAATGGGCACAACATTAACTATTATTAGCACTAATGATGAGGCTTTAGAACATTAGTAAAAGATAGTCCATCAAAGAGTGAAAATGTTTGACAAAGGGATTTCTAGGTAGGAATATAAGTAGGACTAAAATGTGCTTACCAAAAAAAGAAAAGAAAAATGGTAGGCTTGAATGCAGTGGCAACAGAAATATTTTTTAGAAAAAGTAGGCTTGACTTCAATGAAAGTGCATTGGTCTAACAACCAACCATTACCTTTGGTAAATTGGGTCAAGAACTGTTTTTGATGTGCCTGTTGAGCCGTCTAATGTATTATATTAATTTTCCAAATTTAGGGAAGGCTTTCCATTGCCCAAGAACTACTATATAGGACCATTATCAAATGGGGTCAATTTCTGAAAATCGAAGTAGTGTTAATTTGATAGTCGAAGAGTGGAGGTCAAGTTGTGAAATGGCTGTTTTGTGTAGTTTATTTAAGTTGTTTATAATTTTTTTTTTCTCGCAATTTGTGTCAAATTATTTGATGGAGTTTCTTTTTACAATTTGTTAAGTAGAATCAACTTAAATAAATTGAAAAAATTGATAATCTGAAAACTAGAGTGAATGTGCTTTTGACTTTTACATTTAGAATATCAACTTTTAATTTATAATAAATTGCACAAAACAACGCCTCATCAATAATCTACTTCCTTTTGACTTGAAGAAGATCACATTCTGCTCGAAAAATATAAAAAACCTATTAATGTTATTTCCTTTTTTTCTTAATTATTTATATTGATGGTTATTTTTTCAATCATGAGTCATTTTATTTTATGCTATGTCTATTGGGACAAAAAATATTTTTTACGATTTTTTTTTCAAAAAATATTTTCAGAGAACATTTTTTATGTTTGGTGGTGGTGGTGGTGGTGGTGCAGCAGGTGGTGGCATGGTTATGGTGTTGTGGTGGTAGCAGTAGTAGTGTGATATTAATAAAATTTAGTTCAGAAAATGTTTTTCGTCTTTTAAAAAGTGAAAAATATTTTTTTGGCTATGCTTAATTTTCATTGATCATGAAAAATATTTTTTGTTGACTTTTATTTTCTATTATATACCAAACACCAAATATTATGAAAAATATTTAGAAAATATTTTATGCTTAAACAAAAGGAGTATTATATATATCCCTCTTATTTTTATTGGGGAAGAAATAGAGGAAATGAAATTGCGCTCAAGCTCCATTTGATAAGTTGTTTTTTTGGCTAAATAAATCAAAAAAACAAAAACATATTTGTTTTTAGCTAAAATTCTAAAACAAATTAACAATTACTAAACACATTAATTATTTTAGTTCTAAAAAACCAGAAGTAAAAAATATAATAATAATAATTGTCAAACCCAACCTTACAACAATAAAACACGAACTCACACATCAATTATTTTAGTTCTAAAAAAACAGAAGTAAAATAATAATAATAATAATTGTCACACCCAACTTTACAACAATAAAACACGAACTCATATATCACACTTGGTGAAGCATCTCATTCCTTTGGTCTAACATCCCTCTTATTGGAGAGTCCACGATGATCCAACACTATCACATCATTAATGAT
The DNA here is from genome assembly GCA_030407325.1 of Camellia japonica. Taxonomy (NCBI): domain Eukaryota; kingdom Viridiplantae; phylum Streptophyta; class Magnoliopsida; order Ericales; family Theaceae; genus Camellia; species Camellia japonica. The sequence continues at coordinate 57,113,079 of JAPPVO010000016.1, forward strand.
GCCAATCAATCATAGTTAACCAACTCAGCAAAGCGGAGCCCAAAATAGTAACGCTAGAGATCTCACAAATTTTATCAAACTTTCTACTAAATCTCTCACATGAATGTGAGACCCACATATCCTGCTTTCGCTGAATTGGCAACTTTATGAGAACTCACTTTCTCAAAAAATTGGGGAAAAAACATGCCCCTGCTTTGGCTGAATTGGTCAGAACCACTAAATATTTTACTCAATCTTGTTTTTGTCCTTCAAAGTTGAAAATAGAGAAAAAAAGAATGGGAAACATACCTAGTGATCTCAACATCCTCCAAGGGATGTGAAAATTAACACTTTAACAACCACCACAAAACATGAAAAATTGAATAATACATTCAACAAAATCTATGGTTAAAGAATTAATCTTACAAGACAGTTGTGCAAGTGTCAACACTCTCAGAGAAGAAAACCCATGTTTATTTAGTGTACACAGTTGAACAAAAAATCTAATTCTAAAAGAAAATTAAAAAAAAATAATGGTTACAAAAAGTGCAAACACTCAACCAGACACCATTCTAGGCAACCATCAGACACGAGATCATCCCAGGAAACACGATAAAGAATAAAAAAAACACAAACAAGGCATGAATTTGTGTAACTATCAATGATCACTTTCAAACTTGCTATGCGAGCAATTTCAGCGCCTGCAATGATTTAACTTTTAATTCACAGATCCGGAGAAACTCTGACAGTACGGTAGACTGCCCGGTTACTATCTTTCTTGCAATGTCAACATGACTCCAAGACTTCAATGCTTGGGAGATCCGATCACCGAGTTCTACGTTATTCATGGTCGAGATTGAAGTTTGTAGAATTTGGAAAACCTTCCCAGGCCCTTCATTCTGTTCTTTCACCCCAAGGGAGGAAAGTATGATTTCCACATTTCCATCGAGGGGACTCTTAATATGTTCTCTTAACCAATTCGCAACCTCCTCTATCACAGCACATAGAGACTGGATTGAATCCTTGATTTCTTGAGACAGTTGGGAGCTTGTCGGCTCTGCAGGCCCACCTTTCTTCTTTTTCTTTCCAGACGGAAGGGCTGCTCGGACACGAGACTGGATTACGAGACTATGCCATGCCAAAGGTTCAGTAACCAATTGCACTAATAAAGGAAGATCACTGCCAGGTGATGAAATTAACGGTCCCATTGATCTAAGCTTCTCTAGGATACACTTCTCGAGCAAAGAATTCACAATGTGCAAAGAAACAGGTCTACATGCATCTTTATCTGGTCCGAGCTCATTTGAATTGATGTTCCACGCATTAAAAAACACAGCAAAGTTCATCCAGTCAATCAGGTCCGAGCTCAAATCCTGCCCAAGTTGGAAAACTTCTTAAACAGGAAGCCAATTTTCTAAAATGAACGTGCGTCTACTCAAAGATTAAAAAGTTGTAGAGATGTAATAATTACACCAAAGATTCCTTTTTCTCTCTTCACTATCCATTTTTATGTGGTGAGAAGGCTTCAGATTTTGATGAGGGATCTCCTTAGGCAAGGAGATTAAGTATATCATCTTGTTGATTGAGAAAAGGTGTGTGAACTTTAAAGGGGCTGGTGGTCTGGGTATTCAAAACTAAAGAGCAGTTCAAAAAGGCTTTGTTAGGGAAGTGGTTGTGGAGATTTGCTTTGGAGAGTGTTTGTGCAAGAGGGATGGTTGTTGTGAAATATGGTCATAATTTGGGAGATTGGTCAATGGGTGTTATCAATGAATATAGTGATCTTTTAGCACGTACTAGGCTGCATCCCCTTTTTGCGACGTTGAACATATTATAACTTACCAAAAAATTCTACCCAACTACACACTAAAAAGAACTGCTTAACAAAAAAGAACTGTTTCAATAAATGTTATTTACTTTTTCTTCCTTTTTCTTCTAAGCGAAAAAGGGTTGAGGAGGCATTAATGTATGACAATTCTCTTTGAATGTCACCAAAAGAGTCTTTTGTAAGGTTTGAATCAAGTTATGACTCAAGTTCGTCTTAAAAGAGTGCCTCCAACATTATAAGAAAATAGTAAAAAAATAGACAGATGCTTTTGATTACTTTAAGATGATTTGATAGGACATATAAGTTGATAGCCTTGTAGGAAAAAGAGAACTATCATTAACTTATTTTAACAGCTGTAACGTGGAGGTGTGTTTTCCTAATTTTGATGTCATGAAATTGGGACTTGGGCATCAAAAGCAAGCTATGACACTTCATTTGGAGAAGAATTTAAATTTTGTTTTTGCAATAAATTGTGGTGATGGCTAGTACTATCTAATCTAGACAGTGGTGTTATGATGGTTTTGGTCACCATAACAATAATTAGTTACGAGTTAAGAGAAAAATATTTTAAAAAATGTCTAAAAATTAAATGTATGGTGTATTAGGTCACATTTAAAATGGATTTGGTTTGCATATTTTATTTTTTAAAATATTTTTTTTGTGTACATTTTTAGGGTGTATAGCAATGTTATTCTAGATTATGTTGTATCAAAACAGGGCACGAGATTCTTTTTTTTTTTTTTTTTTTTTAATTTATCACTATGTTCTAATACACTTTCAATTATTAAATCATGTTTTAAATTTTTGTATTTCAAAATATTTTTTTTATGACCAAGTGTCCGATTCAATTTACGCACACCTCGACTATATGATGTACAATTGAGAGTCCAATAAAATAGAGAAACCAAGGTTGTGTTTGGATAGATTTGCAAATTATAATTCCACCCTCACATGATGATGTACAATTGAGAGTCCAATAAAATAGAGAAACCAAGGTTGTGTTTGGATAGATTTGCAAATTATAATTCCACCCTCACATTCTAATATCATGTTTGGATACATCTTTCAAATTATATTTTCACAACAAAAAGAAAATTTTGTGTCTAGCGGGATTTTTTTTTTTTTTTTTTTTGAAATTTGGCTTAACCGATCTTCCAGCCGGTCAATCGAAACATACCAATTTTTTTTTTTTAACAATTGACACTTGTTTTTTTAATATATTTTTAATAAAATAATATTTTCAGAATTTTTTTAAAAAAATTTATGAGGTTTTAATAGGTTTTTGAGTTATGTGTTTGGTTATGAGTTATAAGTTTTTGTATTAAATATCATATGTCACATCAAAAATTTCTCACTCAATTCAAAAATCTTTTCAAAATTCATTCACCAAACAAATTTTTTACACTTAAATCATAATTCTAAAACTCACAAACTCAAAATACAACTCTATTCTTAAATTATATTTAGAAAACTCTACCAAACACTACTTAAAATTTAAAAATTAATGATCCTGTGTGGGTGATTTTCTGACCATACTGCCAACTCAGTATTCAGCTGGAGAGCACTGGCAGAATAGATGGCACCTAGCTGACCTGCAACAGAAAGAGAAGACTGCAGTGGTGGTTTGTCTACCCGGGGACACTCCGATGATCAAGTTAGTATATCTCTCATAGATAATCAATAGCTAAACTCATAAGCTTGAGCATAAAAGCATACCTTAGACCCATGGGGGTGCCTCTCTTTTATAGCCAATACAATCTTAATCTCAATAGGAGCCTAGCCCTAATGGACTTAGGATTACTACTAACCTGGGACTCCCAGTGGGATTAGGATAAACTCTCTAAGAGTCTTATCTTTACCCAAACTGAAGTCTTCTCCCAATTTAGGACTCTTGTCCCATATCCGCTTATCTTGGATTCCGGTATCCTCGCAGATAACCTCGACATCATGACCAGGACACGTGGCACCTCGGCTGACACGTCGGCGTCACCTTGGCCACGTGTTGGTGCTCAGAAAATATATCCCTACAACTACCCCCTAGGTTCTATTACCTCGGCATTCTGAGGTGATGGAACCTATATCGATACTTTCCAGTACGTCAACTTAAAGTATCGCAGCCGAGATCATCGTTTAAGGCCCACATGTCTCTTTAAAGAACAAGAATTCCAAGAACCCGTTCACGCGTATGAGCTATCATATATAATCTCGGTTTAACTTTAACTTGTAAACTTTTCTCAAGTTTCAACAAGTGTTAAAAATGATCTCGGTTTAACTTCGACTTGTAAATTGCTACAAATTTCAATAAGTGTTAAACAATAATCTCGGTTTAACTTCAATTTGTAAATTGCTACAAATTTTAACAAGTGTTAAATATCATCTCGGTTTAACTTCAACTTGTAAATTGCTACAAATTTCAACAAGTGTTAAACATCATTTCGGTTTAACTTCAACTTGTAAATTGCTACAAATTTCAACAAGTGTTAAACATCATCTCGATTTAACTTCAACTTGTAAATTGCTACAAATTTCAACAAGTGTTAAACATAATATCAGTTTAACTTCAACTTGTAAATTGCTACAAATTTCAACAAGTGTTAAACATAACATCGGTTTAACTTCAACTTGTAAATTGTTACAAATTTCAACAAGTGTTAAACATCATCTCGGTTTAACTTCAACTTATAAATTTCTACAAATTTCAACAAGTGTTAAACATCATCTCAGTTTAACTTCAACTTGTAAATTGCTACAAATTTCAACAAGTGTTAAACATCATCTCGGTTTAACTTCAACTTGTAAATTTCTACAAATTTCAACAAGTGTTAAACATAACATCGGTTTAACTTTAACTTGTAAATTGCTACAAATTTCAACAAGTGTTAAACATCATCTCGGTTTAATTTCAACTTGTAAATTGCTACAAATTTCAACAAGTGTTAAACATCATCTCGGTTTAACTTCAACTTGTAAATTGCTACAAATTTCAACAAGTGTTAAACATAACATCGGTTTAACTTCAACTTATAAATTGCTACAAATTTCAACAAGTGTTAAACATCATCTCGGTTTAACTTCAACTTGTAAATTGTTACAAATTTCAACAAGTGTTAAACATAACATCGGTTTAACTTCAACTTGTAAATTGCTACAATTTCAACAAGTGTTAAACATCATTTATAACTCTCTGCCTCCTAATGTGGACTTATGTTCACATTAAGCTTGTGCTTGTGATCTTGTTCGCCAAAGTTGGTTTCAAGCCGATGTTGTTAGCCTTGATTTCTCTGTTGATCTTACTTTGTTTCAACCTAAGTTTGATTCTGCCGACATAGAAAGCCTATGTTACTCCAACTTAGTTCAACTCCATTATATGCAAGATTCGACTCTGCCATATAATGAGTCTAAGTTATTCATCATTACCTCGGCCTCGCATCGACGAGCCGTTTTTCTTCTCGGACTTAAGTGCCGAGATCTTGTCTTTTGGAATCTTGGATCTGCTCACTCAGGTTGAGGTCTTTTCTTCTCGGATCTATTCATCCAGGCCGAGATCATGTCTTCTGGAATCTTGGATTTGCTCATTTAGGTCGAGCTCTTCTCTTCTCGGACCTGCTTATTTAGGCCGAGATCTTGTCTTCTGGAATCTTGGATCTGCTCACTCAGGTTGAGCTCTTCTCTTCTCAGACCTGCTTATTTAGGCCGAGATCTTGTCTTTCGGGATCTGGGGTTCGGGGCCTGAAATCCAGGATTTGCTCACTTAGGCTGAGCTCTTCTATACTTGAATGTCATCTTCTTGGGAGCGCTCATGCCCCCTGTCTACGCGTCCCTTCTGGAAGGGTCTTCATTCCGTTTATGTCGACATACTCTTCATCTTCGCTAAACTCGTCGTTTTCAACACGTTGATCTTGTACAGTGATGGCCATCTATTCTCCTTTCTTTTCCATAGACGGCGCCAAATTGTGTGAGTGATTTTCTGACCACACTGCCAACTCAGTATTCAACTGGAGAGCACTGGCAGAATAGATGGCACCTGGCTGACCTGCAACAGAAAGAGAAGACTCCGGTGGTGGTTCGTCCACCCGGGGACACTCCGACGATCAAGTCAGTATATCTCTCATAGATAATCAATAGTTAAAGTCATAAGCTTTAGCATAAAAGCATACCTTAGACCCATGGGAGTGCCTCTCTTTTATAGCCAATACAATCCTAGTCCCAATAGGAGCCTAGCCCTAATGGACTTAGGATTACTGCTAATCTGGGACTCCCAGTGGGATTAGGATAAACTCTCTAACACTCTTATCTTTACCCAAACTGAAGTCTTCTCCCAATCTAGGACTCTTGTCCCATATCCGCTTATCTCGGATTCCGGTATCCTCGCAGATAACCTCGGCATCATGACCAAGACACGTGGCACCTCGGTTGACACGTCGGCGTCACCTTGGCCACGTGTTGGTGTTTAAAAAATATATCCCCACAGATCCCTATATGTAGAATAGGTATATATATGTGGAGTAATTACAAGATAATAGAAAATGGGGAATATATTTATTAAAACAGCAATGGTAGAGGGCCCTAATTTTTGTGGCTCAAATGGTTCGAATTTGCCAAAACAACGTCGTTTTGAGTACAAAACAACATCAAAATTGCCAAAACGACGTCGTTTTGGCAATTTTGAGCCATTTGAGCCACAAAAATTAGAGCTCCCAAATCTTTTTCTTATTAAAATGTAGAGGGTACAACTTTTACTATGATTTTGTTACACAAAAAAAAAAAGTTACTTAAATGTAATTTCTCCATTATAAAAAGCAAATTGTATCTTTCGTGGCCTTTCGAAAAAAGCTCAAGTATAGTGAGTGACATATTGTTTATCTTTCGAAAAACTATATTGGTACTAATTATTCAATGATTACAGAATTAAGTTGTTATTTTATAAGAAATTGATTTTTTTTCAAAATTATACAAAAAATATCATACAGACCATAGAAAGGTTTCAGCTCATATTGAGGCTTCAGATGCAGTTGATACTCAACCACCAATTCAGTTCAACAAGTGCAACAGCTCAAGCTCAAGTCACATGTGAAGGATCAAGGCATAGTGTCAGTTGTACCTTTTCTTAGTTTGTTAGGGATATAACTCAGTTAGTTAGATATTAGTCAGCTGTAACTCAGATTGATTAGGAATTAACCAGAGTTAGATCAGTTGCATAAAGTGTAATCTTGATCAATGAAATGATCCCACATGGAGACCGGGGGTCACGTGCCCCCGGTTTTGGATTTACAATTTTTTTTTGTATTTTTAATATATGAATATAAATAACATTTTAAATAAAAATAATATTTAGAATAAGGGCATGGCTTGTGTCCAGTTCGAGATCAGATTGGACGGTGCTATTGGGCTCGTGAGGGCCCACCAAGGGTTCCGTTTTGATAATATAAACCGTTCAATGTGTAAAATTCGTCAAGTATTATGTGCCTGTAAACAATCACGTTGATCGGATATCGATAGCTATGTGATCAAATCAATTTTGTATAAAAAAATGGACAGTGAACAAATTAACGGTTGACAAAAAACTGTTTTGATCACATAGCTATCGATATCTGATCAACATGATTTTTTTTAAACATATAGTATTCGACGAGTTCTACACATTGTACGGTTCAGATTATCAAAATGAGACCAATGGTGGGCTCCCACGGGCTCATAGCACCGTCTAGTCTGATCTCAGACTAGACACAAGCCAAACCCTTAGAATAAAATGTTAATGGCATTTTATTTATGAGAATAATAATAATTGTTTTGTTAAAAATGAAGTTATTATAACAAATTATATTTTTATGTATAAACATTTTGTGAAACAAATCTAAATATAAAGATAATATCCATCATTATCGATATGTAAATATAATTAATCTCACTATATATATGTATAAGTTATTAGAGTGTTTGTTATATTTATATGTAGAGTTTATCCTTCATATGTTGTTTTAGTATTAGTTGGTGATATCATGTCTCATTGGTGACGTAAAATCACTATTATATGAAATTTTTACTCTAATTTTGTAAAAATTTAATTTATCTTACTATTATATAATTTATTTTAAGACTTAAATATATGAATTTTTTATATTGTTCATGATACACTAGTTTCACGCAATATTTTCTTTTCGATTTTACTCAAAATTAATTGAAAAATTTTATGTGAAATATTTTTGTGATAATTTGTTTAAGTTTTTATACTTAATAATAATTCAAAAATTATTATTATCTTATTATTGGTTATAGAAACAAAAAATTAAAGTTTTAAATTTTTTTTTTTGAGGACAAAGTTTTAATTAATAAGTATCCCTTTTAATTTAGTTTTCTGACTCCACTACTAGAAATGATAAGCTGAATTAGAATCAAAATTTCATTAATAATACTAAGATAAATGCCACATCAACTAATAAAATAAGTTCATAAAATTTATTTATTTGTACTCCAAAATTATATATTTGTCCATTAATGACATACAATAATCGTACACGGTAAAAAATGGAATGGAATACATAATTAAAGTCTTATTTGGCAACTATATATTTTAGTTAAAAATTCAAAAAGTTATTATAAGTTATCACATCACTTTCTCTATTTTTCTGCATATTTTTTTTCGTAAAAAGTCAATAAATTACTAAAATAGCTTATTCCCAAACAAGAAATATATAATAAGTTATTAGGCCTTCATTTAGGATGTGAGTTAGCTTTTTGGTTTTTGGTTTTTGGCTATTTAAGTCCGGAGCTAAAAAGTTTCATTTGGGATTCACTTGTTGGCTTTTTTAACTTTTGTGAGAGAAAAAATAGAATGATTGTGATTTAGATGTGACATTTTATTTTAGTAATTTTTTAACTTATTTTATCTTTTTTAACTATTTTAACCCAAAAACACTTATGTCAAACATAGCCTACATATTTGTTCAAAAAAAAAAAAACATAGACTTGGGATTTAAATGAGAGCCACGGCGGTGATTTGCTGTGATTGCTCCCCGGAGGATTAGTCGGACGGGTCAAAAACCAGAGCCCAGATACCTCGGTCATCAAAAAAAAAAAAAAATTGGGGATAAGAAGTTATAGTCAGCAAGCAATTCAATAACGATTCAAAAGATTACTTTTTGATCTTTGATCAAATCAACTAATCTTTGCTTGTTTGGCCACTTTTGTATGTTCTTAATTTTGAGAAGTCCAAAATATTTATTGTGTGTGCTACTAATATTGATATTATATATATATATATATATACATAAATATCAATTTCGGGGGTTCAATTTGATGTAGTGCTGCTGTGTGTATTTAACTTTGGTGGCAGTAATTTTGTCCAAGACTTTGGCACTATTTATTGCTGCTTTGATTTGTTTGAGCTTCGAAATTTCTTTGTTTTGGTTCGTGGCTGCTTCGACGGTTTCGGTGGAGTTATATTTTTGGTTCATTATTTTGGGTCTTTCACAATTTGTTTCAAAGATTTTTGTTCATCTATTTTAATAAGGCTTTTTATCTATTTATTTATGATTATTTAGAATTCACCTAAGAGTGATTTTTGTGAGACCTTTGTGTCTCGTTTGTAATCGTTCATAAACTCTTGGTTGATAATTAAATCAGATTACTGTCTCATGGACGTACCTCATATTGTGAAAATCATGGGACAAATATGTTGACCAATGTGTTGACCAAGTTTAAGGGACAACTATTGTGTGTAGTTCACAAATCATTAGCCGCAACACACAAAGTTTAACTCAAATTAGTATTATTTAGGATCCTTCTTGTTATTTGTTAACTATATATTTTAGTTAAAAAATTAAAATATTATTATAAATTGTTATATTATTTTTTGTATATTTTTTATAAAAAATTAAAAAATTATTAAAATAATATATTTTCAAACAAGACCTATTGTTTGTTAGTCGTACTAATAACCAATGATACACTTGTATTTTTAATGTGTCAATGGATACACCTACGCATTTCTAGACAGTTTTGAAATATATGCTTATTTTGAAAAATAGAGTAAAAGTTTTTTTTTTTTTTGATTTTTTTGTATATATATTTTTTAAAAACATGTAAAAAAAAATAGAGATATGATGCGACTTAAAAAGTCAAAAAATCAACTTTTAACTAAATTCCTAAAATAGGCCTATAGTCAACAAAACATAGCCATCGCATGTCAATTTCATGGATGAGTCTATTATTTGATTAAAAATTTATAAGTTGGATTTGAAGACCAACCGATCTCATGTCCTTCGTATGTGGGATTATTGTGTCCTAGGAGTGGTAGGATACAAATGTGGAATAATAATCAGATTAACTTGTAAAAAGACACTTAGGCCTCTAAGTACATATATTTTAATTTTCTTTTTATTTTATTTTTTTTACTTCAAATGATGGGATACAAATACAAATTTTTTCAAATAGTGGGATAAAGATTCAAAAAAAAAAAATTCACTATCACATAGACAAATTATTTAGTTTTATTATATATTGTACTCAATAAAATAAAATAAAATTTAAAAGTCTAAATTAAAAAATAAAATAAATTTATTTAATTTTTATTGATGTTTTATTTATTTAATTTTTTAAAAGTTCTAGCAAAATAAATAAAATATTAAAGACAGATTTATTATTGCTATTATTTAATAAACAATAGTCTTTTAAACATTTATTATTTTTCATAATATTTTAACCAAATATTGGATTTACTAAGATATTCATTTTCCGAGAACTGGGTTGCTGTTGTGCGCAAAGGCACAACAGTTCTGCTGTGAGGGCTTGTGAGAGTTCATCCCCGACCTATTTTGATGATCCTAACCATCCCTATTGTTGGGTTCATCAAGCATATCATTGTTGCAAAAAATTAAGTTAATCAGACATTCGTAACCCTATAATCAAGACCTAATTGTTTTTAAAAAAATTATTAAAACCATGTTAACCGTTTATTTTTTAAAAAACAAATGTGCTTTTGTTGTAGGGCTACATGTATCCAATTAATTTTTTTTTTTTTATGGATAATATATTTGATGAAACTTATAATATGAACGGTTTGGATCATCAAAATAGGTCTGGAATAAACTCCCATGAGCCCGTACGGCAACATCCTATGTCCCTATGTATCCAGGATTACTAGTCCAATGGATTACAATTCCCCCTTATCCAGTCTATCCAAACTAATATGCCCCAAAAGTGGGGAAGGAAATTGGGAGTAAAGCCAAATGCAAGAATGTTACAAATTCAATGACACAATTGTTTGAATCTTAGATTTGTAAGAGGAAAATTACACTTAAGATTTTTTATAATTTGTCGATTGTGTTTGTTTTTTTATTGTATCAAACTTTACATTTAAGTTTTTAGGTTGTGTCAGTTTAGCTTAATTCATAACATCTGTTTGAGAAAATGGATAAAAAATAAAAGGCAAAATGTTTTATTCTAAAGGGAATGAATTTTTCAAATCTCAATCACTTTGTGAGGGAGTGAATGGACTGTTTCAACCCCTTGATTTTTGTCTAACTTGTAAAGTGACTAATGCAACAACAAACGTGAAGAGTATAATCTAAAATAACAAGAAAAACACAACTCTTTAATGACTCTGTTGAATTTGAAAATTATGAGAGTAATAGGAAAAATAAGAAAATTCTCTTAACGAAACTGTATTAATTATTATCAACCGAACAACTTACAATCATTATTTATGATAAGAAAATTCTAACCTAACTCAGAAGCTGTCAAATAAAGTCAGTTTCTGATTAACACAACAAAACCAAAGAAAATTAGAAAATTACCAAAAAAATTGGATACTATAAAGAAAAAGAAAAATTTTGAAATAAATCTAGTCAAAATCATAAAAATCAAAAGTGGAAAAATTACAAAATTAAATGCTTAAATGTTGGAAATTTGCCAAAATCTACTGGGGTACATGACTCCGCGACATTTTGCAAGTCTCGACCAAATTTTATGCGTGTTGCTTTACCTCTGCTAGTGCCTTTTTCCTATCCTTACATTTCAAAAATCTATGGCCAAGCACTCCATATCAGTGAGATTATCAATTGAATTAAATTGACATTATAAAATATTCATGAGTAAAATTAAAACAATTAAAATTATAAGGATCAAATTAACAGATAAAAAGGCCAACTACAATAAGTCCAAATAGGTACAGCTGAAACATTTTTATTTGACCAGTAATTGATTGTCTGAAATGAGCAAATTGAGAAGGCCAACAAAAAAACCTTAAAACCAAAATTGATAAGATAAAACATGACAAGAATTCATAATTTGAAATGTTACAATTGTTTATGCGAGAGATATAGTTAAAGGTGTCTCAACCATTAAGTCATTGCCTCAACCCATCAAAAAAATTTGATTTTGTCAAAGATTGGTTTTTTCTATACAATATATATAAAGCACGGATGCGGAGTGAATAGTAATTTCAGCTAAATATAAATAGTATTTTTTGAATGGTTGAAAAGTCGATTTTGGCCTTTATACTTTATATCTTTTCTTCTTTGGATGCAAGGCTATTCATGGAAAACTAACTTCAAATTCCTTACAGCTGTTTATCAAAGGATCCATAGTATACGTATACCCCGCCGCCCCGCCGTCTCTCTCCCTCGTTTGTTTGCTTCACTCCCTCACGAAAAACCCCTCTCTCTTCTCGGGTCGTCTCTTCCCTGTTTCCATTCGTGGAGATCGAAGTCGCAAGGATTGAAGAGACCAGGTATGGCTCTTAAAACCTAAAATTTTCTCCTATTTGCTCCGAATCTATGGTTTCTCTCTCTCTGATTTCTCTGTCCGTTCTTTTGCTCTTTATCATCTCTCACTTTCGTCTCTTGATTTTGAAGGGTTCTTTGAGAGCTCTGTCTTCTGTAGTAGCTTATTGGTTCGAAAGAATTCTCATTGAAGAGGTATGGCTTGAAATCCCTAAAACCCTGATTTTTATTAGTATGAAATTGTGATTTTGGAGGCCATCATATAAATTTTCCCTGAGTTGTTGTTTATGTGGTCTTCTCTTTTTAGTATTTTCTATGCACATACATGCCAGGAAGCTTTTTTATTCATTTATCTATTTTGCTGTGAAAAAATTGCAAAATTCAATTGGGTCAAACTTTTTAACCTTTAAAAACCCTCAAACAGAGGGCTTAATGTTCTTGATTTCAAATGGGGTTTGAATATTTCTTGATTTCAAATGAATCGCTCCAAATGCAGTTCGGATTTTTCGAAATGCATGTATATAACTACAATCTGAATGTACAAAAATACACTTTCGGTAACCCAACTGACACAACTCTTCATTTGTTCCTAATTTTCTCATAGATTTTCTGTCTCCTCTCTGATATGTGTCTCTTCCTTTCTCACATCATCATTACCATTTTCCTTCTTTTTGGTTTTGTGTGTGTATTTTGTTGAATATCATTAGAACTAGCTATGGTAGTTCCATTGATGTGTAGTTGTTCCAGTGATGTGTGGGAGTGCTTAGCTTTTGCAATTTTGTTTTATAGAACATAGCGTGTCGAAGTTTTGTGACTATTGCTTGGTTGTGTGTCCATTGCAAGGCTTTACATGGAAAATTGAATTGGGTGATTGAGGAAATTCTGCGATTATGTTATAACTTTTGATGATGTGAAGATCCCTCATGGTGAGTAATAGGTTCTTCAAGAGATGTGGAAGAGAAAAGAGAAGAAAAATAGAGAGGTGAGTGATGGCCGGTAAAGAGTGTGGAAAGAAAAAAGAGTAGAGAAAGAAGAAAAATATATAGGTATGTGATGGTCTGTAGAGAAAGATAGAGTAGAGAGAGAAGATCAGAATGTAAAATAGTGATCAATTGATCGGTGAAATGAATACCAGTGAAAGTAGAGAAGATTTTTTGGCCAATGGTTTTCTTTGCCTCATTAGGTGTCTTTTGTGAAATGGGTTTGCAAAAAGTTGCCATACTTTTTTTCAAAATTTTATTACTAATTTTATTCCTTTGATTAAATTGAAAAATATATCATCTGTGTGAAAAGTTCAATAAACCTCAACAATTTCTTAAGATCACTTTTAAACGTCGATTTGAATGGTTAAAGGTCCAATCTTTTCTCTTCATTGCTTTTTTTTCTTTTTTTCCCCTAGGTTTGGAAATGACTTTTGTTTGAGTTTCATTCATAAAAAAGAATTATAACACATTAGTATGAATCATGTTTTAATTTGATTGGGGCTCAGTGCCTTGGGCCACTATGGAGGGTTAAATAGAAATGTGAGGAAAACTACACATAGCCGTTGGAGTCTTGGCCAATGGTTTGCTTCATATTTAGTGGTTTCATAATTCTTTGTGATGTGAGTTTGCAATAAGTTTTATAATTTCCTCTATTACCTTTAGTAGATTTTGTTACTTGCATCATTTTTTTTTTTTTTTTTTCATTTGTGTATGTAGATAATGTGTATTTTTTGTTAACAATTGTGAAGTCTCCTAACAGTATATATAATACAGTCCTTCAATTTCCCTTGTTGTTTGTTTAGTTGAACTTGAGGCTTAATATTACTACCTTTTGCATGTTAGGTGTTCATATAACAGAGGAATACACTATTCTTCATTCATAATTATTATTATGAACAAGCCTGAGATTTTTTTTTCCAGTACACTAAAAAAATTCATTTTGAAAAGAATTCTTCAAGTTATCATCTTTAAAATCCAATATTAATCTCATTCTTTTGAAAATTTATTCTCATGTACAAGAGCCAAAAATGGGCAGGAACTTTCTCTGTGATAAATGATTCAACATTTGATACTCAATTCATTTGACATTGCATACTTTGCATGGTTGTTTATTTAATGAGATTGAAGACCTCTTATTGAAATGTACAATCTTTGCATTATATGGTGGCTTTTGTTGCTTTTGTCAGTTTGAATGGGAATGTTGTTGCTAACAACCATTTTCACTTTTATTGTTTCATTTCATTTTTATTTCATAATTCTTTTTCTTTGTTTTTAATAAAAGTAAATTAGTAATGTGAGATTTATTTCTTGTCCTTCCTCCTGATACTAGAAGTGCAAAAGAAGCTTATGCAGTTTCTAGATTTTTTTTTTTAATCGGCAAAAATAAAATATATTGATGTCAAACAAAGGTACAAGGTGTACAAATGAATACGTCAGTGGAGACAAAAGGCCAAGGCTAAAGCAACAAAAAAGGGAACAAATCCCAATCAAAATTGGGAGCAACACCAAACAAGAACCAAAACAAAGCCAAATAACGCAAGTAGCAAATATTGCAAACAAAACACCAGCAGCAATTAATGCTGAAAAAATTCCCAACTCCTTGATGCACTCAACCAAAAAAACTCCAATGTTTAAAAGATTCCTACAATGCTTCCCATAGCATAACAGAGCACACCCATAATCTTGTTTCAAGACCGAACACCTATCACTTAGGCTGTGTTGATCATGAATTTAAGTAGAGATTTGGAAAGGAAAGCGAAAATGTAAGTAAAATGTGAATGAAATATAGTTACATTTCACCCACCTTTCCCTTTTCCCTTTCCCTTTCCCTTTCCCTTTCCCTTTTCAAATCCTTACCTAAATCCATGCTCCAAACACAATGTAGGAAATTAATGTATTGATATCAATATACACATTTATGAAGATCATATTACACTCCTTATATAGGAGAGAACAAGAGCTACTATTTGTGCCACTAAGAGCCACTATTACCACTAAGAGCCACTATCACCACTAAGAGCCACTATCTATATCCTTACATATTATATACATCCACTACATCCACTATCTAGATCACTAACTACATCCACTATCTAGATCACTAACAATACATTACATATAATATACTAATATACTAACAGCCCCCCTCAAACTCAAGGAGGATAGAGACTAGCCAACTTGAGTTTGGAGAGAGTAACAAAACAGGAAAATAAACTGAAAATAAAATAAAAGTGGATAGGAGACACTGTATGGTCGTGTCAGACCGTTGTAGAAGACCGTATGGTTATGGCAGACCAAGGTAGAAGACAGTTTATGGGGTCATGTCGGACCGTTGTAGAAGATAGTTTATGGGGTCATATCGGACCGATGTAGAAAACAGTTTACGGGGTCATGTCGGACCGTTGTAAAAAACAGTTTACGGGGTCATGTCGGACCGTTGTAGAAGACACTATATGGCTGTGTCGAACCGTTGTAGCAGAGAACCGAAATCAATGTCGGAACAGTTTACCGAGTCTTGTCGGACCCATATAGGAGCTAACCAGAATCAATGTCGGGACAGTTTACCGAGTCTTGTCGGACCCATATAAGAGCTAACCGGAATCAATGTCGGGACAGTTTACAGAGTCTTGTCGGACCCATATAGGAGCTAACCGGAATCAATGTCGGGACAGTTTACAGAGTCTTGTCGGACCCATATAGAAGCTAACCGGAATCAAAGTCGGGACAGTTTACAGAGTCTTGTCGGACCCCCAAAAGTTGCACCCTCAAAAGGCGTGCCCAATCTTATCAAAAGGCGTGCCATCAAAAGACGTGCCCGACAGCCATCAAAAGTCGAGCCATCAAAAGGCGCGCCGATTTGTCGTCTGGCGTTGAGAGGCGCGTGATACGCGTGTCTGCCTTGCCTATTTAAACCAAGGCGAGGCTGCCGCTGATGCATAACAAACCAGCTGAAAACCTCTGAAAAAAACTCGTCGTTCTCTGAGAGCTGTTATCTCTGAAACACTCTACAACCAACCCTGAATATGGCCTCTTCTTCCCGTTCAGCTACCCAGAACATAGCCTCTTCGTCCCGTGGTCTCACTCTCTTTCCCGACCTCAACGAGGCCACAAGAGAGATAGCCGGGGCAGTTGCCCTTGAACCTCAACCAAGTGCCCCTGGATTTACGCCGTTGAACTTTCCAATGTTGTCAGTTGAGCAGATAATGGCTGCTCAATCTGATATTGAGGCCAATCATTATACTCTGAAGTCATGTGTTGAGACAATGACGGCGGTCAACAACCTGTCGCACCGGCTTCAGAGTAGAACAAATGAGGTGCAGCAGGTAAAAGCCCAACTGGCTCTGCTCCAGAGCATGTATACGGATGCCCGAGCAGAGATATGTGTGCTGAAGGCAGAAAATAAGGAACTGAAGCGGAAGGCCACCGTGATGCTCAGATTTGGAGGTCCTCCATATGTGACAGTTGAGGAGCAACGGGAAGTGAACGTGCTCGGCGGCGGGAAACACGGAGGCAGCACCGGCAAGGGACACCCAAGACAAAGGCAAAAAGAAGAGGACAGCTGAAGAGGCGAAAAAATGAGGCCGGTTGTTTGTGGTGGTTATGGGTTGTGGTTGTTTTGTTTTGTTTTGTTTTGTTTTTTTTTTTTTTTTTTTTTTGGTGTGTAAAATGGTGATCGGGTTTGATCCCCGGCATGAATAAAATAAGGTTGGTGACATTACTGCAATTGCTTTCTCTTTTTGGATGACCCAGAATTTTTTTTTTTTTTTTTTTTTTTTCTGAGTATTCCAATTCTTGGAGAAGAAATCAAAGTCAAATGGCCCCCCAGATCCAAATCCCGACAAACTGATGGAAGCAGCTTTTGCAGCCAAAGGGTTAAACTGAGGCGTAGGCTTTGTGTGGGACTATTGTAGGAGACATTGAAGTAAGTGAGATTGGGTAAGTTGGAGAGTGAGGTTGGGATTTTTCCAGTGAAGTTGTTGTTGGAAAAATCAAGTTGGGTTATACTGGAAATGGCCCCCCAGCCAAAGAGATTATTGTAGGAGACATTGAAGTAAGTGAGATTGGGTAAGTTGGAGAGTGAAGTTGGGATTTTTCCAGTGAAATTGTTGTTGGAAAAATCAAGTTGGGTTATACTGGAAATGTTCCCAATTGTTGCTGGAATGGTTCCAGAGAGCTGATTATGATCAAGGGTCAAGATTTGAAGTTGACTGATCTTCTTCTGTGTTTCATTTCCACCCCAGGAATCAGGAACAGAGCCAGACAGATTGTTGTGTTGGAGAGCAATGAAGGTTAGCGAAAAAGACCCAAAAGGACTAACTGGTATAGAACCCGAAATTGAATTAAAGCTCAGGTTGAGTCTATATAACTTGGTAGAGTTTGCAAGACTAGAAGGAATTGTACCAGTGAGCTTATTGTTGGTGAGATTAAGGGTACGAAGAACAGGGCAGTCACTAATTGAAGGCGGGATTGAACCCGAAAGGTGGTTATTGACTAGATACAGTCCTCTGAGATTGGGGAGAGACCCGAGAGAGTTGGGGATAACACCAGTGAGAGCATTGTCGTGGAGGCTGAGCTTTCGAAGAGCTTCAAGCTGACCAATTTTCTCGGAGATTCGACCACTTAAGCCCCTCCATGGAAGCTGGAGAGCAATGACTTGACCTTTGAGACACTTGATTCCAACCCACCCACCTGAGCAAGCTCCAAAGCCAGTGTCATTCCAGCTCCTCAAATGTCCTTTAGAATCGGTGAATTCGTGTTTGAGGGATTTGAGAGCTTGGAAATCTGATTGGGTTATAATCACCCCATCCCAATCTTGGTCTGAAGCAAATCCAGAGGCGAAAAGGAGTAGCAGAATGAACAGGAGGAGGTGGGTATGAGAAGAAGAAGAACATCGAACACTAATCCATTTTTGTGTAAAATGTAGAAACTGAGGAGGGTATGTGTAGAGGTCCGGCGGGCAGCGAAGGCAAAGTTGCCGGCCGGCCGCCGCCGGTGAGAAGGAAATATAGGCCTAAATCTTATAGCTCTGATACCATGTAGGAAATTAATGTATTGATATTATTGATTGATTGATATCAATATACACATTTATGAAGACCATATTACACTCCTTATATAGGAGAGAACAAGAGCTACTATTTGTGCCACTAAGAGCCACTATTACCACTAAGAGCCACTATCACCACTAAGAGCCACTATCTATATCCTTACATATTATATACATCCACTACATCCACTATCTAGATCACTAACTACATCCACTATCTAGATCACTAACAATACATTACATATAATATACTAATATACTAACACACAACATTAAGGTAACAGGTTTGAAAAGTCATCTTCTTCCTATACAAAAAAAGCTCTTCTAAAATTAAGTTGCAAAGAACCATTATGATCACCTGGGCGGAGAAGATTAGCCACATTTCCATCCTTATTATCTGAAAGTTTATGCAATTAGGGTCTCTCATCAAGCCATTTGTCCTTCCAGAAATTAATATTCTTGTCATCCCCCAACTTTAGACTCAAATTTTCCTTGAAGAGTTGGAACTTGTCAAAAAATTTCGATTGGATAGAAAAAACTCCTTTCACACGTAAAAGATCTATTTTTAGACGAAGGTTCTAACCGATTAATTAGATCATTGGAATTATTGTACCTGTACTTTGTAGTCCAGTGTGATCATTAAACCTAACCTAAAACATCACTTGCATTCATGCACTCAAAATCTATTTCAAATATTAAAGAAAACACTACTATGATAGAATCCAACATTGCTTCTGCTTCTTGTTAATCTAGAATTGATGTTGTGGAATGACCATCTGTGATCCAATTTAGTGAATGCAAGTTGCTAAAAACATCTAATAGCAAACTAGACCTTATTACCAAAAGCTAATTATCAAATATGAAAGGCTTAAAAAACTAAGCTTGTGGGTTTGGTCTAGCTTTTAGATGTGAAATTCCCTCGCTATGTAATTTGCACTATCTTGCTGATTAATTTTCTCTTTGAATTTTGAATGATTTAATTTGCATGCATGCGCTATGTTTGAACTGCATAAAACACAATGATTTGAATCTAACCCTCGTAAGAATTTGCTTGTAGGTATGTTCTCTATTTCCTTCTTTTCAAGTAGATGATTAGCTACTTATCTTATCTCCAATCCATGCGAATAAGGATGTCTGATAATAGTTATTATGGTCTACCTTTGTATTGCTTTTTTATTTTATTTTTTCCCTATTAAACTATTAAATAAGAAGGGCTGATAACCTTTCTATTATTGTTTTTAATTTTTTTTTTTTTTTTATGCTTTAAGCAAGTAGAATAAAAGTTTTGCAAACAAATCATGTTTGATTATTCAGATGATCCTGATCTATTTGGTATACATTTAGATTGAAGGAGTTGATGGGATCTAAAAGGTAGTATTTGATTTGAAATGCTAAATTATGAAAACTAGATATTTCTTTCTAACAAATATAATGCAGAGCAACTCTGGCTGAGGATTTAATAGAAAATTCAGTTCATGGAGGAGATGATGTAGTAGGTCTCACAGCATTACATACAAGCATGGTTTGGCTCATCTTACTCATAATATACCAAGTAAAAGTGGGTTCACAATTGATGAGGGATTTCAAGTCCTGCCATTAAGGATGATTGAGTACTTGTTCATTTGTCAAATAGAGAAAACAGTTGCTTTATTTTGATTACATCATATTTTTAAGAATGACAATTTTGTTGGGAAAATAGATCTTGTAATAGGTTTTTTATTTTTGTATAAGTAATAGTATTTGTTAAAAACTTTGTATTGTTGAGTCGATCTTGTATTCATGATCGAGTTGCTAATTTTGTGTGTTTATGTAATAGCTCAAAACTCATTTAAATACACAAATGTAATGGGCACTAATTGGCCATTAGTTAGCGTGCCTTGCACGCGGCCCTTTCACTAGTATTTTTTAAAGGCCCAATATGAATATTCACCGGCCTACAATCCTGCATAGTAATAGTGACCAATAACCATGGTTGCAAAGTTGATCTGCAAGAATACTGTGGTTTGAGCCCCTTCCGTCGAAAAAGCCTACAGCCCTACCCAAACATGTATACCCTGTAAAACTTGGGCTTTTAATGGTCTCATGGATAAACTTGGGCTTTGTCTTTCTGCTTCACAATTTTTTCGCTTTTGGTTTTTTATGTTAATTTTTATTTAAAGTTAGATAAAAAAAAATACTATGTTAGTTGTTACTGACATAAAAACATATTATTATATTAAAATTTATATTTATATTAGAGATATAAATTATATATAATAAAATATTTTTATACAATGTGAATGTTAATGTATTTTTTTATCTAATTTTAGATCTAAGTTAAATTTTGGAGTGAATTGAAAGAAAAAATTGATACATCAAAGATTAAA
This sequence comes from Camellia japonica, assembly GCA_030407325.1. Taxonomy (NCBI): domain Eukaryota; kingdom Viridiplantae; phylum Streptophyta; class Magnoliopsida; order Ericales; family Theaceae; genus Camellia; species Camellia japonica. The sequence goes on from JAPPVO010000016.1 coordinate 57,134,000, forward strand.
ATAAAAAGAAAAAAATAAAAAACTTGAAGAACCAAAATGAAATAATAACTAAAGAAGCGAAGTCATTTACCAAAATTGATGTCGTTTTCTGTAACGTTGCCCCAAATGACAGTGACAACGGTACAATTAAATTATATTTGGTTAATAAATTTTATTTATTCACGTTTTATTTATTTATTTATTTTTAAATTTTTCTTTAAATCCCTAAAATAGACAAGGTCTAAAACCCTAAACCAAACACGGCCTAAACCCTCATCTCTTTCATCTCTGTGAGGTTCGTCACATTCTCCGCGAAGGCAACCAATGTGCTGATAGATTAGCAAATATAGGCGTATCTCTCGGAGATAATCTGGTAGTGCTGGACAACCCCCCTCCTGAAATTGCTAATCTGCTTGTTGCAGATATAGTTGGCTTATCTTGTGATAGGGCGTAGGTTTGTTTAGCCCTTTGTTTCTTTGTTGCTGTTGCTTTGTTATTTCCACTGAATCAAAAAAAAAAAAAATCTCTTTCATAACTGAGGCCCATAGTCTTTGCCTCGTCTCGATTTGGCCTTCAAGGCAACCCAGGTGACCCTCCGCCGTGGGCCAACCACCGCCGCCGGCACCGCCACTGCCAGCTGAAATTTGAACTCTTAGGTCATCTCTCTTCTTCTTTATCTAGAATTTTCTTTTCTTTTCTTTTCTTATCCTGGTGAAATTTGAAGATTTTTTGTCCTAATTGAAGTTTCTAATTGCAGAGCAATGGACGAGGATACTAGCAATCCACTTCGCCGTATGTCGAGCCGAACTCGCAAGGTTGCTCCAAAAATGGTAGCTGCTCTTGCAAGCAACGACAATCGAACACAGGTCCTCCTCTCAAGTAATTCAATTTTCGCTTATCTTTTAAGTGTTTTGTAATGGTCGAATGAAATCAATTGTGAGATTGGGGATTAATTCAAAGTTTTGGAATCTCTAACCTTTCAGGCAGCTCTTGCTCGTCTTGAAGCTTTGGAGAATGATAATGCAGGAGCAGAGATGATAGAGATTAATGAAGATGATGATGCTTCTCTTGACGACGATGATCAAGGTCTGTTTTCAATTATTTCTTCTTCTCTCTTTACTAATTATCCTATCATTTTTTTTATTTTATTTTATTTTTAATTTTTGCTTAGGAAGTGCTTATTCCAAGTGTTTCATTTTCATGTAAATCCACAACACAACAACTTTGGTAACAATGTCTTAGGCCATATCCAACCCTCACTCAAAAATTTACCTAAATTTGAGTAAATATTTGAATAAAAGCTTTATTTGATATGGGGCACTCCAATGGACGAACTCAAATTTGAGTAAAACTTTCGTAATGATGGTAGAGTGGTAAATTTGAAAGCTACAAATTGGTCTTGAAAATTTTGATTAATCATTTGAGTCGCCTTTGATTTGGGTTAAAAAAAGAAAAAAGAATAAAACTCAATTTGATATAAATTTGAGTCAGTGATGGAGAGTGTTTTCTGTGATTTTTACCCAAATTTGAATTTGATATAGGTTTGAGTCAAGGGTTGGAAATGCCCTTGTATTCACTTTCAGATAAGTTTTGGTTTTTGGTAGTCTAGTTTTATGGCAAGCATGGGATTCTTTTTTTTTTTTTGTTTCTTAAGACCGTTTCTTTAGCAACAGCCAGTACTTCCACATTCCTAACCAGGCAACCATTTTGGTTTTGATTTTGACAATTTAAAATCCAAACTACTACTTTCTCAATCTTTTCAGTGCACACCTTGTCTGCAACACATCATTTTTGCAAAGATTTCAAAAGACTAACTAGCCATGTTGAAATCCGATTTTCCCTCCTTTCTTTTAGAAGGGTCTAATGCAAGCTGTTTGGGATGTTTTGATTTCATTTCTAGGTTAGTCAAGAAAAAATTCAATTTGCAACACTTCATATGGAAAGATACGTTCTCATCTTTTAAAATGTTTTAAATGTAATTGAATGGTCAATTAAAAACAGGGTTTGTTCTGATGGGATCTGTCTTGTTCAATTCAATTTGAACAAGCTAGAACTGCAGAGGAAACAAGTGACAAAGAAATGACCTGAACTTATTGATGAGTTATGGTGTGAGAGTTATTGTTCTCATAATTAGAAAAGTTTCTTGGTGTCTGACTGGCGCATTGGTTTTTTGGTTACAATCCAAGATACAGTGGTCTAAATTCTTTCCTTTATGTCCGCAAGTTGGAGCAATTATACTTTCTTTTCTCTTCCTCCTCTCTCTTTTAAGAAAAAGAATGAAATGAATATCAGTTTACTGGTTGAGTTCATTCCTTTTCTTTTGTGTGTTTCATCCTTTTTTTTTCCATTGCATGTCATCATGTCTTGATGGGTTGGGGGTTTAAGACCCTCTTGCAGTGTTTGCATGAATCTGCTTACTTTGTTAGGTTTGGTCTTCCTCTATTTTTCTTCTTTACACATCTTTTGTGTATGCGCCTGTGTGTTTTTCTAGCATATATGAGGAAGCAGTCAAAAAGCACAAAACGTAAAACTCGTCAGGCAAAAGCACTTGAGAATGCGAAGAAGGCCCCAAGAACATTCCTGGAACTTGTGAATGAGGTAAAAATAGAACTGTGACTTCTCATATTCACATTTATATTTTTGGCTTCTAGTTTCTTTTGAGACTGGATGGAACTGATCATTTTTGGTCATCCCTCTTTAAAAATAGGCAAATCTGGAATCTTTGCCCCCTCATGTGCCCTCGTATTTAAGAGCAGCTGTGGGCCCTCCAAGCTCCACCTCCCGCCGCCATTTCTGTACTGTTTGTGGATTTACTGCTAACTATACATGTGTAAGATGTGGAATGCGCTTCTGTGCAATCCGTTGCCAGACTATACACAATGATACTCGTTGTCTGAAATTTGTTGCTTAATTCATGAGAGGCTTGGGCTTCCAAAAATGATTTGGAGCTTACTTTGTGTTCTATTTCAGAGCTTTTATTTTATATGCTATCCAGTGATCACTTTTTTATGTTCAAATCATAACCTCTACAGAGGTCATGGTTTCATGCCAATGGAGCCATTTCTGCCCATGTATATATTTGTGGATAACTCAGTCAGTTAGCTTTGTTCTTCCTCTCTATTTTGTTTCTTCTTTACACGTCACTATTAGACTAGGCTTTTGAGCAAGTGTTGGGTTTTTATTACAAAATTTAGCACGGTCAATGCTACCTGAAAGCTTGTAGGGGGTTGATTAAGTTGAACTCAGGATCAATTATACAGAGAGCTTGTTTTAGCGTGATACTTAACTAGACCTGGCTCATTATGTACACCTGTTTCCAATAACTTAATTGAAGGTTTGAATGTTCACTTTAATTCCCTCCTCCGTTTGAGATATCATCATTTACCTATAATGTAGAGCCATCCATTTGAGCTTTTGATTATTTCTCCTATTTGTTTTGAGTTTTGGTGGCCTTTGCATTGCACTGTTTCAAAAGCTTCATAGGTGTCGTAAAGGAGCAAAGAAGAATGGCAGGAACAATAGGAGGATGAAAATATCAGGTACTTATTATGCAGTAATAACTATAAGAATATTGGATTGAAATTGAGGTTACTAATTATGAATTTGAAAGCCAACTCTTTCTAGGCGTGGAAAATTTAGCATTTAGGCAAAGCCTGCTAGATCTTCTGCTTAATGAAGCCAAATTAACACTTGGACTGGTGAAAACTCCATCTTTTTTTGTAGCCATTGATTGTGATATGTGATGATTTTAGCATAGAGGGAGATCTGCTGGAGGAGGTTGTATGGACTGCAATTCGCCCTCTCCGTTCTCAACCAAGAATACCATAGCCAAACCCCAAGTTAGATGAGTATCTATGTGACAGTGCATCAGCCAAACTCCTGTTTTGGACCAGGTAAATATTTAATACTAAACTTTTAAGGAATTTACATCCAATGAGACATATTGAATCATTATGTTGATCACAATCATATTACCTGGATTATCAGCTACAAATCGGGTGACTGCCCATCCACCAACAGGAACATCAATAGTATTTCTCTGTGGTGGATCAACGAGGTTAAATTTTGCGTTATCTCTTGTAGGGTTGAAGTTACCAAAGCCTTGCGCAACAACGTAGAATTGGTGTCCATGAATATGCATGGGGTGGTCCTCTGTTGCAAAGATAGCTGTATCTTGTAGCACAATCTGTACTCAAGAACCAAACTTAATTTTGCAGAGCTTAGTCCCAAAGGTAGGTTGCCACAATGCACGGCTTACATTGCCCGTGTAATCAAATTTTATTGGTGGAACAGCTGGGAAGTCTGTGGTGAAGACACCGGGTATACTTTGGTAGTATGCTTGGAGTAAAGAGGCCTTACTTGGAAGTACGAAAGACACATTGTTCATGCTAGCTGCAAAACGGGTATTATTTGGCCCTTGACATTGGGGCCAGGGTTGCAGTTGACAAACCCTAACCCAATTGTGAAAAATAAGTTGTCATCGATCTGAGTGGGGACTTCGACATTGGAAGGACTCTTAAGTTGGGTTGTAAATGCAGTCACAGTGGCTGTGTCGTTGTAGGCTGGTAGTCGTGGTAAGGTTGGTTTCAAGGGAAACCCTAGTTGGGCATTGCAAGGGGTGGATTTGTATTCAAGGATTGCAGTTGTGGTGGTATTGTCAAATGGTACACTGGGGGCACTGGCATAGGCACGTGCAGCAATGTAATAGCGTCCGGGGGTCTGATCAGCAGTGAGGAGGACATTAGTCGTCTGACCGGGTCCCAGCATGAGGGTTCTGGTTGAAAAAGGCTTCATGTAGGCACCGTCAGCACCAACAACAGTGAGTCGGTGGTTGGCTACTGTGAAGAAGAGTTGTTGATTTAGTGCGGCATTGATGATTCTGAGAAGAATTGTATCACCAGAATCCACAAAGAATTTCACAGTATCTACATTGCAATTTAGATATATGTCAGCTGCTTAATGCTAGATTGAGGGTAGTACTCATGAGGGTCAGGACTGGCTCAAACCTGTGCTGGAACATCTGTATAGATCTCCTGGTTGACCGTTTATTATGTATGCATCAGATATATTTGGAGCTGCACTTGTAAAAATCGCCTGTCTTAGGACATTGAAGGGGTCTTGGTTCCACCATTCTCCTGTTCATCATCGTCAGTGACTGTTATATTGGTTCCTTAAAAATTATATTTGGTTTATAAATTTTATTTATTTTTTATTTTTTCAATTTTTCTCTAAATCCCTAAAATACGCAAGGTCTAAAACCCTAAACCAAACACGGCCTAAAACCCTCATCTCTTTCATAATTGAGGGCCATAGTCTTTGCCTCGTCTCGATTTGGCCTTCAAGGCAGCCCAGGTGACCCTCTGCCGTGGGCCAACCACCGCCGATTCAGCATCGCCTTCGGCACCGCCACTGCCAGCTGAAATTTGAACTCTATCTCTCTTCTTCTTTATCTAGAATTTTCTTTTCTTTTCTTTTCTTTCCTGGTGAAATTTGAAGATTTTTTGTCCTAATTGAAGTTTCTAATTGCAGAGCAATGGACGAGGATACTAGCAATCCACTTCGCCGTATGTCGAGCCGAACTCGCAAGGTTGCTCCAAAAATGGTAGCTGCTCTTGCAAGCAACGACAATCGAACACAGGTCCTCCTCTCAAGTACTTCAATTTTCGCTTATCTTTTAAGTGTTTTGTAATGGTCGAATGAAATCAATTGTGAGATTGGGGATTAATTCAAAGTTTTGGAATCTCTAACCTTTCAGGCAGCTCTTGCTTGTCTTGAAGCTTTGGAGAATGATAATGCAGGAGCAGAGATGATAGAGATTAATGAAGATGATGATGATGCAGGATCATTGAGTGTGTAACAAATTAAAAATTAACATATATCATATCACATCATTATGAGTATAATTATGGGAGCATTATGGAGGCCTCAAACATTTTTCATTTCTCATTAGGAAGGTCATGGTTCTTCCTACCCTTCCAACGCACCAAAAAAATTACATTTAACTACATTAGAAAGTTCAACACTACATATCAACAAGTATATAATAAGCCAAAAAGTACAAAAATCACAAGATCATCTAGAGATGTGGAACTCAAGATCTCAACGATTAAGATAGATATTTAGCAAGCCAACCATATTAAACATTAGTATTTGTTCAATAATTGTATGAGTGAGGGTGATAGGGCATGTGAGTGAATAGTAATATTGAATAAAAATGATTTTATATTCTACTGTTGGTTGTTAGAGAATCTTATGCGACTAGTGTACTAGCCATGTCCTATGTATGTTTTATAAGCTAGTCCTACGATATGTAGTGTTGAACTTTCTAATGTAGTTAAATGTAATTTTTTTGGTGCGTTGGAAGGGTGGAAAGAACCATGACCTTCCTAATGAGAAGTGAAAAATGTTTGAGGCCTCCATAATGCTCTCATAATTATATCAACAAGTATATAATAAGCCAAAAAGTACAAAAATCACAAGATCATCTAGAGATGTGGAACTCAAGATCTCAACGATTAAGATAGATATTTAGCAAGCCAACCATATCAAACATTAGTATTTGTTCAATAATTGTATGAGTGAGGGTGATAGGGCATGTGAGTGAATAGTAATATTGAATAAAAATGATTTTATATTCTACTGTTGGTTGTTAGAGAATCTTATGCGACTAGTGTATTAGCCATGTCCTATGTATGTTTTATAAGTTAGTCCTACGATACCCCCCCTATCTATATAAGAAGCTTCTTATGATCAGAGCCATGGCAGCTTAAACCCATTTTCTTAGAAATTTCTTTATTGCTATTAGCCCTAGTTTCTTTGGACTTTTAGTTTTTGCTATAAACATCAATCAGTTGCAAGAAAATTCAGTTAGCCAAACTAGTCATACACCAATCTCTGGACAATATCTAAACTTGCTTTGCATAGAGCTAGCATTTTTTATTAGCACAAACCCCACAAACATCCTGGTTAATATTTTTTACATCAACAATCTCTTGAACAATAGCATTGATTGGACCATGATAATATCTGAATTCAAACAAACAATGGGCACAACATTAACTATTATTAGCACTAATGATGAGGCTTTAGAACATTAGTAAAAGATAGTCCATCAAAGAGTGAAAATGTTTGACAAAGGGATTGCTAGGTAGGAATATAAGTAGGACTAAAATGTGCTTACCAAAAAAAGAAAAGAAAAATGGTAGGCTTGAATGCAGTGGCAACAGAAATATTTTTTAGAAAGAGTAGGCTTGACTTCTATGAAAGTGCATTGGTCCAACAACCAACTATTACCTTTGGTAAATTGGGTCAAGAACTGTTTTTGATGTGCCTGTTGAGCCGTCTAATGTATTATATTAATTTTCCAAATTTAGGGAAGGCTTTCCATTGCCCAAGAACTACTATATAGGACCATTATCAAATGGGGTCAATTTCTGAAAATCGAAGTAGTGTTAATTTGATAGTCGAAGAGTGGAGGTCAAGTTGTGAAATGGCTGTTTTGTGTAGTTTATTTAAGTTGTTTATAATTTTTTTTATTCTCGCAATTTGTGTGAAATTATTTGATGTAGTTTCTTTTTACAATTTATTAAGTAAAATCAACTTAAATAAATTGAAAAAATTGATAATCTGAAAACTGGAGTGGATGTGCTTTTGACTTTGCATTTAGAATATCAACTTTTAATTTATAATAAATTGCACAAAACAACACCTCATCAATAATCTACTTCCTTTTGACTTGCTTGAAGTACGATGATTGATGAAGATGATTGATATAATTTGCATCTTCCAACATGTTTGTTTCCATGAAGAAGATCACATTCTGCTCGAAAAATATAAAAAACCTATTAATGTTATTTCCTTTTTTTTTCTTAATCATTTATATGGACGGTTATTTTTTCAATCATGGGTCATTTTATTTTATGCTATGTCTATTGGGACAAAAAATATTTTTTACGATTTTTTTTTCAAAAAATATTTTTAGAGAACATTTTTTATGTTTGGTGGTGGTGGTGGCATGGTGATGGTGTTGTGGTGGTAGCAGTAGTAGTGTGATATTAATAAAATTTAGTTCAGAAAATGTTTTTCGTCTTTTAAAAAGTGAAAAATATTTTTTTGTCTATGTTTAATTTTCATTGATCATGAAAAATATTTTTTGTTGATTTTTATTTTCTATTATATACAAAACACCAAAAATTATGAAAAATATTTAGAAAAAATTTTATGTTTAAACAAACGGAGTATTACATATATCCCTCTTATTTTTATTGGGGAAGAAATAGATGAAATGAAATTGCGCTCATGCTCCATTTGATAAGTTATTTTTTTGGCTAAATAAATCAAAAAAACAAAAACATATTTGTTTTTAGCTAAAATTCTAAAACAAATTAACAATTACTAAACACATTAATTATTTTAGTTCTAAAAAAACAGAAGTAAAAAAATAATAATAATAATTGTCAAACCAGACCTTACAACAATAAAACACGAACTCACACATCAATTATTTTAGTTCTAAAAAAACAGAAGTAAAATAATAATAATAATAATTGTCACACCCAACCTTACAACAATAAAACACGAACTCATATATCACACTTGGTGAAGCATCTCATTCCTTTGGTCTAACATCCCTCTTATTGAGAGTCCACGATGATCCAACACTATCACATCATTAACGATGCCAATCAATCATAGTTAACCAACTCAGCAAAGCGGAGCCCAAAATAGTAACGCTAGAGATCTCACAAATTTTATCAAACTTTCTACTAAATCTCTCACATGAATGTGAGACCCACATATCCTGCTGCTTTCGCTGAATTGGCAACTTTATGAGAACTCACTTTCTCAAAAAATTGGGGAAAAAACATGCCCCTGCTTTGGCTGAATTGGTCAGAACCACTAAATATTTTACTCAATCTTGTTTTTGTCCTTCAAAGTTGAAAATAGAGAAAAAAGAATGGGAAACATACCTAGTGATCTCAACATCCTCCAAGGGATGTGAAAATTAACACTTTAACAACCACCACAAAACATGAAAAATTGAATAATACATTCAACAAAATCTATGGTTAAAGAATTAATCTTACAAGACAGTTGTGCAAGTGTCAACACTCTCAGAGAAGAAAACCCATGTTTATTTAGTGTACACAGTTGAACAAAAAATCTAATTCTAAAAGAAAATTAAAAAAAAATAATGGTTACAGCAAGTGCAAACACTCAACCAGACACCATTCTAGGCAACCATCAGACACGAGATCATCCCAGGAAACACGATAAAGAATAAAAAAAACACAAACAAGGCATGAATTTGTGTAACTATCAATGATCACTTTCAAACTTGCTATGCGAGCAATTTCAGCGCCTGCAATGATTTAACTTTTAATTCACAGATCCGGAGAAACTCTGACAGCACGGTAGACTGCCCGGTTACTATCTTTCTTGCAATGTCAACATGACTCCAAGACTTCAATGCTTGGGAGATCCGATCACCGAGTTCTACATTATTCATGGACGAGATTGAAGTTTGTAGAATTTGGAAAACCTTCCCAGGCCCTTCATTCTGTTCTTTCACCCCAAGGGAGGAAAGTATGATTTCCACATTTCCATCGAGGGGACTCTTAATATGTTCTCTTAACCAATTCGCAACCTCCTCTATCACAGCACATAGAGACTGGATTGAATCCTTGATTTCTTGAGACAGTTGGGAGCTTGTCGGCTCTGCAGGCCCACCTTTCTTCTTTTTCTTTCCAGACGGAAGGGCTGATCGGACACGAGACTGGATTACGAGACTATGCCATGCCAAAGGTTCAGTAACCAATTGCACTAATAAAGGAAGATCACTGCCAGGTGATGAAATTAACGGTCCCATTGATCTAAGCTTCTCTAGGATACACTTCTCGAGCAAAGAATTCACAATGTGCAAAGAAACAGGTCTACATGCATCTTTATCTGGTCCGAGCTCATTTGAATTGATGTTCCATGCATTAAAAAACACAGCAAAGTTCATCCAGTCAATCAGGTCCGAGCTCAAATCCTGCCCAAGTTGGAAAACTTCTTAAACAGGAAGCCAATTTTCTAAAATGAACGTGTGTCTACTCAAAGATTAAAAAGTTGTAGAGATGTAATAATTACACCAAAGATTCCTTTTTCTCTCTTCACTATCCATTTTTATGTGGTGAGAAGGCTTCAGATTTTGATGAGGGATCTCCTTAGGCAAGGAGATTAAGTATATCATCTTGTTGATTGAGCAAAGGTGTGTGAACTTTAAAGGGGCTGGTGGTCTGGGTATTCAAAACTCTAAGAGCAGTTCAAAAAGGCTTTGTTAGGGAAGTGGTTGTGGAGATTTGCTTTGGAGAGTGTTTGTGCAAGAGGATGGTTGTTGGGAAATATGGTCATAATTTGGGAGATTGGTCAATGGGTGTTATCAATGAATACAGTGATCTTTTAACATGTACTAGGCTGCATCCCCTTTTTGCGACGTTGAACATATTATAACTTACCAAAAAATTAGACCGATAGCAAGAAAAGCACAAAATAAAACTGATTACTGATGCTGAAATCATACCTCTGAAGACTTCCTGCCACTTGAAATTGCAGAAAGCACTTCTATTGCATCCTGGAAAGGAAATCCCAATAATTTTGCATAGCGTTCCAGTAGAATTTTTAGCTCCAAGGAGACTTTAGGGTCAAACATGGAACCATTGGTTGCCATATTTTCCTTGGGCGATGAGGAAGCACACTGGATAGACAGATATATCATCCGAGGAAGAAGGGATCTCTTCTCAATAGCTTTTGGCACATTTGCTGTAGTTTGTTTAATGTGATGTTGCTGCCACAAAACACAAGAAATGAGCATGCAATGATGAATTTCTTTCCAAACCAAAGGTGGCATGGAAATATAAAACAAGCATGCAAGGCATCAATACGATAGACATAAGAACATTTATTTTGTGAATCAAATTTGAGTATAAAAGATATCATAGAAAAGAAAATCTCTTATAACCTCTACATCAAAGGATTTCAGCAGCAAGGTTCAAATATGAAGTATAGATCTTAATTAACTAACTCAAGCTAAATACATTATTCTATAAACACTAGATTACTCTCAAGCTAAATACATTATTCTATTAACACTAGATTACTTTCAAGAAGGTTCTGAGCTTTATAAAAACACAACCACATAAGAATAACCTTAATTGAGCAATAATACAGAAATTGCACTCCTTTTAAAACAGTCGGGCATGTAGCAAGACAAAACATCTTCTAGTAAGATACGCATAATTAAGTGCACACAGAAAATTTCTAAAAACAGATTCTAGAACAGAAATGTAAGGACTAGCTGACAGCTCAAAAACATGAGCAATTTTCCAATTTGAGCTGATAAACAGGATTGCTTCAGCCAAACAGACCACAAGCTCTCCAAGCACGTAACTTGAAATGGACTCAGCTCAAGCAGCTCATAGACTCGTTTAACAGTCTCACTATAGACTCATCAAGTTGAAAGGGATCAATTTATGCTAACTAGTGAAAAAAAAAAAAAAAAAAGAAGAAGAAGAATTAGAAGAAGAAACCTTTATTAAACAATAAGTTGAATCCAACAAGTTGAAGATGACCATTAGAAAGTAATACTCCCCTACTAAATTATTAAACAATATTTCAAGAACACCTCTTACGCTTCACCATAACACCAAACAGAAAATTTGAGGTATGATGTTAAGAACTAAATTTCCGTACCACATTTTCTTTAGGACAGTAAGATACTCCTTCAAATGGTCCTGCAATCAAGGATAAAAAGCCAATTTAGCCTACTCAATCAAAAAAAGGAAAGAAAATGTAATTGCAATTTGAAGGAACACACACACACACCATCCGCAAAATTTAGCAGATTTCCTGTGAAAGAGATGCAAATATTTTAGTTCTAGCATCCAGTTTTACCAGACATCTTTTCATAAAACTTTTTCTCTACATCCTTGTGAGGTGAAGTTGGGGGGAAGGATCAACAGACTAGCACACGTTCTGTGCCAAAAGAACATTGTTGAAATCTAAGATTTGCAATTAAGAAAAAAATTGGAACGAGGTGAATACAATACTGACCTAGAAGATAATTTTTGTCATATGTTGGCGTCCACCAAGGCCGTATTTGCAAATCCTCATTGAAGGACAAAAATCCGCAACCGGTCTCACTTGAGAGCTCTAGAGAGTGAACTCCACACTTCAAGCTTTCAAGGACAGACTATAAGGACATGAATAAATTATAAACCTCTGTTAAGCATATAAACATTACATAGTAGCATAAATAGCAAGAGCTTTAAAATCTTTACTGGAAAAAACAAATCAAACCAAGCTTTGTGTCCCAATCAAGTGGAGGTGAAAAATAAAAAGGAGAAGAAAAAATACCTCTTCCTCTTTAATGTTATCTGCATTCTGCTTTAGTTGTAGAATGGGTGCTTCAATCTTTGCCATCAAATATTGTCTGGAGTGTTGTAATCGTTCTTTAAATTGAACAAATTCAATTACCTGAAATGAATACATGAAGGTACTACGGTTGAGTCCTATCCTGATACTTTCTAGAGTGGCTGTAGTAACACAAAACACACTTCTTTTTAGCATGAGCAGATAGAGGGTTTACAACAAAACAGAAGTAATTATTTATTGACATCACCTTGATGCACGGTATACAAAAAACAAAAAACAAAAACAAAAACAAAAAATGAAGGGAAAAAAAGAAGGGAGAAGCTTTAAAGTAATTTCAATTCCAATTAGCAAATACTCACAGCTAATGTCCATATCAAGTTACATAGAACATTTGAATCATCCCCTTTCTCAATATGGAAATTTATGTAAAGAGAAAGATCATTTAGTATGGTGATGTGCAAATTTTTATTAAAACAGCTAGGGAAAAGAAAATGAAAGGGAAACAAGAATAGAATTAGACTCTAAATTTTTTCTTTTACCTTTATTTCCAATTTCCCTCCACAAATCCAAGATTCAAACACAAACATTAATGAATTCTGATTAAACCAGCATTGAAAACTTTGAACAGGTAATTTTTTATTTTATTTAATTGTTACTTGCTCAAACAGGTGTTGGAAAGTTCTTGGAAGAAGATGGGGGAGAGTTCAAAGAATGGCACTAGTCAAAGTGGCACCTTGCCAATGCATGAGAGTAAGGCGAAAACAGGACTCCGACAGAGTGAGAGAGGATTAACAGCTCTGTGTAGAAGGGTGTGAATTTTAGTGTCTGATCTTTCCATAAAGTGCTCTGCTGAGCCTGCGTGACACAAGGAGAGGGGGAAAGGATTGTTGAGGAGTTGTGCTCCCTCTTGGAAGGGGATTGGGGTACAAAGGCTACTACAAAGTTTTTTTCATTTCGTCTAGATGTTGGAGTACATTCTTAATTTTGATAATTTGAAGAGGAGCTACCTGCAAGCCAACTGGTGTAGCATGTGTAGAAGGGCAAAGGAGAAAATGAATCATTTATTACTGTGCTAGTGCTATAACATTGCTAGGGAGCTCTTCCATTGAAAATTTGCTTCAGAGAACAGAGGGAATGCAACTTGTAAAAGGAGAGAACAGTGGGATGCATGTCCTCTTTGTACACCATTGTTGAACAGGAATCGTATAAATCTTACAGAAACAGGGTGTTTATGAGAGTATGTGCATGTATGTGAGAGAGAGAGGGAGAGGACGAGGAGGATATTGGTACAAGGGAGCAGAGCTTGAGAGATCCATTAAGTTCATTTGAGTTTACGAATGAAACATTCTAGACGGTGAACAACTAAATCTCCACCGTATATTTAATAGGAAAAAGAAGAGTGTCTGGGACAAAAGCAAGATCCTACTTCAAGTAATACCTAGAAATTGATTAAATATATCATGTCTTCCATCATACAAAATGCCATCAATGAGGAAAGGGAAACCAAGAACAGCTATTATACATAAATATCTTACATACTTTTGAGTAATTTCGATGGCGATATGCAAGAAATGTAAGATCTGCAGATTCTCTGAAGTGGTCATCCATGAATCTCAGATAATCCCTCAAAAGATCACCTAAATCTACCCAAAGGGGAGATGTCAACATCTGGGGTAAAATATGGTGTGAAACAGTTTCCAGCAAAATGTTCTTCACATCCAAAGATTTATACCTACACGGGAAGAACAATCATTTATTTTATCAAGTAAGAGAAGAAGAATCATTACTACACCTAAAGAGGAAAAAGGTGCTGCTGAATTAAGACTCGCCAAAAACATAAGCTGCTAGTAAATCCAAAAGTCTGGGCACTAAAATCAATAAGCAACTGGAAATAGTATAAAAAAGGAAAAGAAAAGGGGAAATTAACCAAGTTACCATTGATATGCTAATGAAAGGGCACCCCAGTGAGAATACAAATGCAACAATAAAACCTTGTACTGCCAAACAGATCTGTCAAATATTATCAGAGATGCACGTTATCTGCAGGAACAAGTAACTTCTTGACATAATAAACAAAAAAATAACTTTCAAATTGGTTAAGGTACAACTTATGAACCAGCAATTATCTTGTATGTATTGACCATATCATAAATAGAAAAAAAAAAAAAAACTCACTAGGGATAATGTCAATTATCTGCATTCAGTATTATATTTGACAATAAACATTTGACAATATGATACACAACTTGGTGCTAATTCATCAAAATATCTCACAAACAGGTAAAAACATTTTCAGATGAGGATTCCTGAATACTGAGAAAAGGAAGGACTGACACTAAATAACTTCATTTTAAATGCAAGATGTTGCTGCAAGTCTTCATGTAAAGCAAAGACTACAGAAAACCTGTGAAAATAGGACACTTCTCCCAAGAAACATCAGCTTCTAGTCAACCAGACACACTATCACCCCGTGTCACACTTCTCTAGATACTTAGAAAAGAGTAGTACTATATTTATTTAACAAACGTCCAGAAGAACGAGTTAGTCCATTCTTCTGTGGCAGCTTTTCAGAGTTTCCCCTTCCGACTATATTTTAGCCCAACATTGTTCTCCGCATGCATACAAACTCAAAAAAGTATATATATTTGGCATAACAAATTCACAGACACAGATCATGCTCGCAGATATAACTGTCCCATGGTGTCAACATTTTGGAGAGTTGGCATGTCCAACACCATGTGATCATGACTATCATGAAACTGCCTCCCTACACACATTGACATAACTTATAATTTAAGAGCCAACGATTCAATGTGCAATGTGCACATGAAGACTCAAAAGTAACATAAGTGAGAGTCTGATCATGGAACATCAACAACCTGTTCACTATCAAAAGTAAGTAAAGGTTTTGCTAATCTAATTCAAAAGATGTCCAGTTACTTTGCTTTTCCAAACTACAAGTATGCCACTTGTCCTCTGATGTAGCACACCACTGAAACAAACAACTGTGACTTTGAGTTTGTGGTGAAGAAAGGTTACAAGAAACTTGTGACTTAGAATTTAGACAACAGGAGAAAATGACAGTTTACAAGCAGGAGGTTGTAATTGGCCACATTTTATGACAGGTTGTTGGCATTTCAGAAAGTTGGTTGAATGAAATTCTGGACATCGATTGATTATTCGGCGCTTTCAGGTGTTAAATTAAGGGAAAATATCAAATCATTGGTATTTTTTAAAAATAATTACAAATCAGTGATAAACTTAACAAATATTAACCATTAAAATTATAAATTTTTTCATCAATATATAATTATTTTTTAAAACTTCACTGAGCTGCAATTACCCCATAAATTAAAGGGTAATGAATAAAGCGAAGCATTAGACTTTTAGAAATAGATTTGCAATGAAAACTAAAGACACCTAAGGGATTTTATGATTAAAATTGAGAATTCCTCCAAGAAACCTACCTGAAATTCCTCAATGTTGCATTAGGCCAAATGGGTTTAAAATAATGAGATTCATCTTTAAATTTACAAATATTAGACGATTGGCAACTAGGGTTGGATTGAGAGGCCAAAGGAAAAGGGTAGAGTAGAGGCCAGAGATGCATTTTATTACAATCCTTGCACAATTGATATTCCAGTTGGGAAGGATTTCAGATAACAAATTTTACCCTGTTATTTGACATCCTTCCATATAGGGCTCTCAAATCCATTCATAAATATTGTTATGGTCTAAACCTAAATTGAGTTATATACGGTTCATCTGTAAAACACCACTTATGCCTAACTGTGTTTGGGATTTGCTTTTTTTGTATTTTTGTTCGCTAATTGTCGTCTTTAGTGAACATTTTTAAAAAATTTTTTAAAAATTTAGGCTTCTAGATTCTACTCGATGAGATGAACTGAAAAAATTAAAAATTAAGGAAAAAAAAGTCCAGAAAAGACCAATAAACAAAAAATAGTGGATTCTTTGGGCTTATTCTTTCTTTTTTTTAAGAATTTTTCAGGAAAAAAAAAAAAAAAAGATTCGTCTACATAAGACGGACCGAAAAAGTAAAAAATTTTGCCATGGTTTTAAATAAAAAGTCACTAAAGACCAAAAAAAAAATCAGAAAAAGGGGTGGCTTATTTAGCACTTCCCAAACAGCTTAAAAAATGCCACATATACAATTTGATGGACCCCACGAAAGTAGCCCTCATCTTTTGGAACTTTCTTGTCGCCGAGTGCGTGTTAAACGGGATCTGTCTCTGCAACAGAACCGGAGATTCAACCGAGAAGTAGAACAGGTGGTTTAATGGAGAAGGAGAAGTTATTATCTAGTGTTTGAGGTCAAATATAAATATTAATGACAAAGCTGATTTGGCATAATAGCATTGGGTGCCGTTAAATGCATAGTTTACAGCTCAACCATAAGGAATTTAATCTCAACTACTAAATCCCTTAAATGATAAATGCCAAATTTATTCAAAGCAAATCCATAAACGTAAAAGCAACCCCCGTTCTATTCCCCAAGCATAGGTTGAATCATAAATCACAAATTCTTCAATTATCTAGAGCTCAAACCAGTATAATTCTAAAATACAGATATCTGTAAACTGCAAGATTACTCCTACTACAAAGACCAGCATTCCCAATAGATGCAATAACTGGGTATAAAATAAGATTCGTTTCATAAACCACTATTACAGCAGCTGTTCAGCAAATATGTAAATTATCAACATACTCATGCCTCTTAAAACATAACTAAAACTGAACTGGTAGAATACTAATGTAAATAAAAGTAAAATGGGAGTTGGGTAACCAATCTACCATGGACACTGACTAAAATCTCTACTTGAGTGGCGCCCTGCTAAAGTTTGTTCAAAGCTTTCGAAGTGGATAACAAAGTGATCGCTACCACATCATCCACCCAACTCAGTAGACTAAGAGGCTAATGGATCTCTCATCATAATTCACAACACCAACATAATAGTTACATAGGTATTTAAATCCCTATATGAATCAATGTACCTACAAGTTGTGCAATACTCCTAACATGATTCAAATCATAATTTAGGTTACTTTTAAAGAGAAATGTAACACAATGGTTCTACAGACACATATGACTTCAAGAGGACAAGCATGTCACTTACAAAAGACTACATGAAAGGAGAAGAGAAAAACGATAGAATTGCTCGTTGCCGATATATATATATATGTATGGTAGAAATAGATAGTAATGACAGAAAACATCATGTTCTCTATTTCTCAATAGCCTCATCTTTACCTGATCCAATCCAATAGAAAAGCAAATAGATCTTGAAAAAAAAAAAAAGATTGTCTTATAAATTTAGGATCCAAATGATCATAATCAAGAATAAAGTTTTCATATGATCTTGACCTTAAGAGTGGCCATTGCACTAGATTAAGGTTAAAAGAGTGAAATAAAATTAGAATTTTATATTATTAAAAACTCACATTTACCATCAACTTTTCTGTTATTTAAAAAAAAAAAAATGTGATCATTGAACAGTTGGTATAAAATGACAAATGAAGCAAAAACAAAAAATTAAAATTCTGACCTTCGTATAGCCAAACCGAACTCCAAAACCATAATTGACTCCACCAAATAGCCAAGATGCTTAGTACGCCAGAATAACTATGCACAAAAGTTAAAGCTAGAGATGTCAAGGTAAGCCGCAAAGCGAAAGAATGTAATTGTCTAACTACTGGAATTAAATACCAATTCAAAAAAATGGATAACAGAACACTCAACAAGATAACTTTCGCACACATGAAGCAAAATAAAACATAAGAAAAGTGTCTGGTACTAGAACATTTCAGCGTTTTGCAACACTACAGGATTTTCATTTAATGGTCCAATTGAAGAAGACAAAAGATTGATCTGACCTTGGAATGTCAAGAGAAAAGCAATTAGGATGAGACCATAAAACACACATGTATTACATGATAACAAGCACAAGACAACAAAAGAATAAAACACCAGCATACATATATCTATGTGCCTGAACACATCTGTGTCTGGATATATATATCTATTGAGAGAGAGAGAGAGAGAGAGAGAGAGAGAGAGAGAGAGATGGTCATGAGTAGGAATGACTAGTTATGGAGTGGACATAAGGTTCATGTTGGTAAGAATGGGGAAATTAAGCTAGAAATGACGGCATTCTTGTTGTTGGCAACAAGAGCCAGCAACAGAGGTAGCTATGGCTTGGGATGCTGAAAAACTCACTGACTGTGATTAGTTTAACAGAGACAATAAAGGTTGTTAGAGGACAAGAGAGAGAATCAGATTAGTTAGTATGGCTCAAAGCTCTACCCAAAATTGGTTTCCGCTAAATGTGTTGCGGAGCTTAGATCAGCCTCAACTAAGTTGATGCCCATCCTGAATTTTTTTCAGGATGAATTGGCAGTTTCAGGCCCTAATTTAACAAAAAATGAAGTAAAATAAATAGATGTAAATAATAAAATAATAAATGTTTGCAGAGGCAACACATGATACCTGAACTAAAATGTTGGACACCATAGACAAAAGATCTTCACCATGCATGCTCTCTTGTACATCCAAATCCTTTGAAAGAGGAAGGTTCTTACAGTACATCTCCGCCATTTGTACAGCAAGACCCTCAAGGTCTGCAGAAGAGCTGGGGTCAAATTCTTTTCTTTTCTTTTTTCCAGATAAGTAGAGCTGCAGTCAATATTCTACAAATATATGAACACTATAAACATTAATATTGTGAATCCTACACCCTAGCATCCTACTCCCCCTGTCAAGCTCCGCCAAAGGCTTGTATCTTGTGGCCCTTGAAAAGCCTCTGAGAACTTCCTACCAAGCCAGCCAATTTCAAAACCCAATAATATAATGGTAAAATTACCAATAAGTCCTATTTTGCTCTCAAGATAACTATTGAATCCCATTAAGTTTCAATATAAACAATTAAGTCCTATTTGTCATAAAATGTTCCCAAAAGGTTCATTCCACCATAATGGTGTATCTTATCCCAATTTTACCACTTCTATATAATAACAATTTTATAAGCAATTTTAACTTAATTAAAATTATATAAAAAATAATAATAATTGTAAAAAATTATTAATATTGTATTAAAAAAATTATAAATAACAATTGGATCGAAACAACTATAGTATAAGATGCATTGTTTTCTGTTATTTCAAATTATGAATTTTTTTAGTGTAAACAATCTAAAAGGGCTAAATTTGATTAAAATTTCAAAGAGCTATGAAAAGTAGTACTATGACAAATATATATTTCTCAATGCATGAAATAGTTGATGAATCTTATACTTATGCTTTTGTTTATGAAAATTCATTTAATTTCAATGATTAAAAATATTTTTAATATAAATTTTTAAATAAAATAAATTATTTATAAAAAAAATTGTTCATGTTTTAATGAGAAAAATAAAATTGGATTCAAATAGAACTTATTGGTAATATTTTCTTTGTGATTTATAATTTTTTTAATACAACATCATAATTTTTACAATTAAAAAATATAATTTTACTTGCATTAAAAATATTAATGAAATTTTTGTTCATATTAAATGAGAGGTAAAATTGGGATAGGATACATCATTACGGAGAAATGAACCTTTTGAGAACATTTTATGACAAATAGGACTTAATTGTCCATATTGAAATTTGACAAGACTCAATAGTGTAATCTTAAGAGCAAAATAAGACTTATTGGTCATTTTCCATAATATGATAGAACTATGAAACCTTTTCATTGCTCAACCACCTCCACACGGCACCGATTCTTGCCACGAAAGACTTCAGCCCTATCTTAACAAACTTTCTCATATCTCTCCCGGTCAATCATCCTAATGCAATCCCCATAAATGATAAAAGAAGTCCCAAATCGAGAATCAAAATCTGGAAACTCTTGGAAAGCCAAGATAGAAAGCCCCAAAAAGCTGAACCCAAAGATATAAATTAGAGAGTTGAAGCCAAAAACCGAAGAAGCAAAGGAAAGCAGGTGGAAAACAAAACTGTCAATGGCTACAAATCCCCAAAAGTGGAACCCAAAGCTCTAAATCAGAGAAGAGCAGCAAAAAGCCGAAGAAGCAAAAGAAAACAAAGGAAAGCAACAAAAATGAAGGAGAATAACAAAGTCAACGAAACCCTAAAACATAGAGGAACGAAAACAAAGAAAATAGTACATCAGACTTATTATTCCCACCCACCCAACCTGCTTGTTTCAATCTAAAAAACAAATGAATCGGATGGTCTTGAATCACCTACATAGGGAACCTCTACCAACCAACCTATGACAGATAAGTAGTCTCCAACCGCACTGGGCCTAGGGTTTTCCATTGAATGACTGGTTTCTAGATGGATGGGAAAAGAATTCCATCCCATCCTCGCACCAACAGAGAAAAAATCATTGAAAATAGAGAAGAAGTTCAGCACAATATCTTTACCCTTGTTTCTCCTCTTCCCAATCACCATCTTTGGGTTCAACTCTACCCTCTTTGAGATGTCACTACCTATGTTACTTTGCACCATTGCTTGCCTCTTCCCAATATCATTCCACTTTTCATTAACATTGTTACTGGCAGTCTCTATCCTCATTGCACCACCTTGGATTCTCTCCAT
This sequence comes from Camellia japonica, assembly GCA_030407325.1. Taxonomy (NCBI): domain Eukaryota; kingdom Viridiplantae; phylum Streptophyta; class Magnoliopsida; order Ericales; family Theaceae; genus Camellia; species Camellia japonica. The sequence goes on from JAPPVO010000016.1 coordinate 57,155,015, forward strand.
TCTAGGCCTCATTACCAGAGCAGTAAGCCTTGTGTTGTAGGCCATCAGCTTACACATAATGGTAAGTCAATTTCCATGTCTCACTGACCGTAAAGATCTAAAGCTATCTAAGAAGGTGCTCTGTCACCTCGCAATTACAAAATTATAAAAGTTAAAGACAGTCATCAATTTTTGGATTTTTTAAAACCTTCTAATTCAAGTGGAGGTATAGGTGGTCTTTTGAAATTTGGTTTCCCTTCGTCTCTTTGTAAAAGGATGGCATCCCCTTTGATGCCCTTTTCCTCAATAAAATATTATTTATATCAAAAAAGGGCATAGTCATCAACTACAAAAAGAGACCTGCAGAACTTGAATTGTTTAGCATAAATGTATAATTTCCATACAGATTGCAGCCCTTTGCATAATTCATACTAAAGTCTCTTTTTACGCGCACATCATGTATACTCTTTTTACTTTTTTTTCTCTCTCTTTTTTTTCATTTTTTTAAGGAAGGGGTGGGGGAGCATAAAAAAAATGAATATCCAATACACGCCTGTTTTTCTTCGTTAATATAAAATATTATAAAAAAGAAACAAAATTAACAATATGCTCTTAAAAATTCAAAACATAATCATTCAAATTTTCACAAAACCACCCTCAAGATCAAGCAATAATAACTTCAAATGGGTGGAGGAGTGCAAACATTTTTAATCTAACAGGTAGCCTTAATGATGAAATGTATTAGCACTAAATCAAGGGCATGATACGAACATCCTTGACCAAATGATAAGGAGATTATGCATAAACCCATACAATGAAAAAGCAGGAGACATACCACTCGCTGGAAGAGTGAAGAAGTTTCCAACCAGTTCTTGAATTTTAAAAAGGGTCAATGACTTGTCAAGTGCTTTTGCTGCCGTTGTTGCAGGGGATTCACGGGTTTCCATTAACTTCTCCAAAAATTGTAACTTCTTATCACGAGTTAAGATTAGGAGAAACACCTCAACATCCGCAGAGAAGCAGGCCAAGTGACCAAACCTACATAGAGAAAATCAAATTTCTAAACAGCTGAATCATGCTGCATCACTTTGTCAGTATATACCAATGGGATCTTTTCCTTTTCTGTTTTCTTATTTTGCTATCTTTAGGAACGACTGAACCTACCCATTGTGGTCACAAATTACTGAAAGACCAAGACTACAGTGGCAATCAAAATGATAACTCTAAACTCACTAAAGATTGTGTTATCAGACTGATAAATACTCAACTCAACTATTTATCAAATAAATACTCAACTCAACTAAGTCATACAACCTTCCAATAAGATTGAGAAGTCAATGTACAAATGAATAAATAAGAACTTAATAGGAGAAAACGAGGCTAAGACTTTCCCAATTTTACAGACTCTTCTATTTCTTCCAAAGTACCCATATCCACATATGATAAGGGTATGGATATGGGATACATGTCCAACTTCCTAAAAATTAGAAGCTTGGATCGTCTAATTTTTTATGATGTTAGAAGAAGAAAAGACTCACATTTGATAGTAAAGATGAATTTATAGCCACTCATGTGGATGGGAGATAGAAATCCCCTTTTTCCCCTAAATCCCAATTCCTATTTGATTTCAAATACATTTCTAAATAATTAATATCATCTAAAGTCAAAATGTTATATAATATGTAATATATTTAAATGTTCATGTAACAAAGAGTTTGGATACATATCCCTATATCCTAACATTTAGAGTTTAGGGCGGTCTAATGCTTGGGCACAAGCCCGATACTTGTACCTGAGTCCATGTGACATAGCATTTTCCCATAGTTCATCAGAAAAATTAAGAAATTCATAAAGGTTGTACTAGACCTGAAAAAATATTGCATTAGAGCCTCGATTAGTTTGTCATCATCTCCCTTTCCAAACAAGAATTTCCTCCTTTCAATCTCAAGATTTGCCAAGTATGGACATCTTGCAGAGTCAATACTGGCTTCTGCGAATAACTTTTGTACAAAAGCTGACGCAATTAATATACGAGAATCAAACTGCACACATCCAAGTCACACAAATCAAATTATGCATGAACTTTTGTGGAAAGAACTATACCAAACAATAATATATGTAATGCAAGGATTGAAATGTGCACCACTTCATCTGACAAGTGCGCAAGCTTGCAGTCCACAGATTTTGATGGATGAATTGGATCACTAATAGCACCATTACACCAGCTACTGTCATCCTCCAGCAAACAGCCTAAGTAATCCAGGAAACACTCCCAATCATCAGGGCTGCCAGATAAATAAACAAAATTAATGGTTTGGAATGCATGTGTAGATGTAGCATCAACTATATCAGAAAGAGGGTAGAGATGATGCAACCACAAGTCCAGATAAAACCAATGCAAGAAACCCAAGTTATTGGTAAAGAATGTGCAAAGGATATTGTATGGATCCAACTCACTATACTCTTCAAGGAAGGATCCCATAAAGAATTCAGATCATTCTAGAAGAATGTAGGCACATGATATAAAGAATGTGAAGATAGGTTATTATGTAGAGCTTAACTTAGGCCTCATTTGGGAATTGGTTTTTTAAGTGGCTTTTTAACTTTTTGAAAAAGGTTACTGAGACGTTCCATTTTTTTTTTTTTTTTTAGTAGCTAAGTTGCCAAATGAAGCCTTACTAATCTGTTCACGGAAGGATAAGGGGAGAACTCAGCTCGTTACACCATTAAGGACCAAGTTTTGGGACTGCATAAAGTGATTGGTCCATTCAAGCAAGAAATGATGCACTCATGAACAAAGTTAAAGGCACAAAAATGAAACAAAGAGGGACCAACCAAGGGAAACAGAAGCTAGCACATTATTAATTCAATAAGGGGAAGGAGGGATCAAGTTGCTAATTATGAATAAATAAAATCATTGTAAGAAACATTAAAATTATCATAATATAAAACGCAAAACTGGGGAAAGTGAGGGAGGGGTAGTTTGTTTTCACCAACAGTGTAAATGATTTCTTCATAGGTCTCTGTCCAACTCAACTCAAAGCTTTAGACAAATTGTTTTGGGCCGACTACATGAATTCTATTTTTCCATCTTTAGCTTCATAAACCATAGCCTGCATTAACTTTTTGTTTCTCTCTAAGAAGCATATATATGACATGATATGTACACTTCGATGCAGCAATTTCAAAAAATTAAGACCACACAAGAGGGACACAACAAATAAATATAGATTTTCACATATATACAAGAATAATAACAATTTCTTCAATTTTTACATCACAAATACATTTATATTCTATTATATCTAAATATAAAGAAAATATTTTTCACATTCTGTATATTGAAAAAGAAGTGTGAACAAGAAGTACTAATATCTACATTACAAGTCTATATTCATAAATAAAATGAAAATTTTAGGCTTTAGAAATCCTAAAATTAAACACCTAAAGGAGAAGGGATTAAATAAAATATATTAAAAAAGGTATATTCTGAATTTAATAATTGGCTTCCAAGTTATTTTCTTCAAAATTGCAGTGTGTTCCATGTATGTGTAAGTGATGGACACATGTCTCCTCCAAGTGCCCGCAGCGTGTTGCATTCAAAAGAAAAATTGAAAGACAATAGGACACATTAGTAGAAATGTCTGCCTCTCTTTTATCCTTGCATTTCCTAGATCTCATCATTTTCCTTAAACCATGCGATCAATCATCTCTTTTGCAAGTTATCCAACCATCTTAATTTGTTTTCTCTCACTCTCCAATGAATTCTACTTGCACAATCTTAAGAATATGCTAATTCCTAATTTTATCCTTTATTGCCTTCCCATACATCAATCTAAAGATCTCAGTTTCTACCATGCTCCCCCTATGTGATCATTGATTAGACAACATTCTCTCCCATAGAGAATGGTTCTTTCCTAAAAATTAAATTTCAATTGCAGTTGTATACCTCGAATACACAATACAACTGAATCCCTTCTCCAATTAGACCATCTCTTAACCTTAATTCTATGGTTACACATCTCTTCAATCTCTCCATTTATATGAATAATCAAGCCTAGACAACGAAACTGGTTCACTCTTTAATATTTGTTCACCATTGTCTTCACTGCTGCCCCACTTGTATTACTCATTTTGCTAGAGGTTATATTGACCAACAAATAATTGTAGCAGCAATAATTTGCCTTGTAAGGATATGTCCTAGAGTAATATGAATATAATCTTCTATTGTTTTTTGTTTTTTTGAATGAAATTTGGTGCATATCTATTGCCTTCTCTTTGGATTGATTGCAAGTCAAATTATCAAATATACACTACACTATGTTAATTATGAGCAATTATATGATGTTAACAATGGCCATGATTCCACAAGACTTGATCCTTTTGCAAAACATCACACCTACATGAACGGTATGTCATTTTTTGAATTGCCTCAAAAACCTATGTCGCAGAGTTATCAGCTTCAATTAGAGCCCAAAAATATATATATATATATATACAATACTTCACACCATCAAAAAGAATCACAGCAATTTCATGAAAGATAAAAACAAAAAAAAATTCCAAACTCCCAGTTATTCATGTGTATTAAGCTAAAGAAGACATCTACAATAACCTGTAGTAGCTTTAATACAAGAACTAGTAAGTGCATACCAGATTCAGAGTTCTTTATGTAGTATCAATATTGGTATAGAAATTGAACAACATGGAGAAAAGAGTAATATGTTGCATGCACATGCATGGAGAGAGGTGTAACCGTGTTTTTCAATCAAGCATGTGCCATCCAGTTTTTATCATTAAGATTTAATAGTTCGTGTAAATATGCATTTTTGTATAGTTGTAGATTTCACAAATTATTCCAAAATGAAAGCATCGGCAGTCATTCCATAATATAAGTTCCTTCACCCCCAAACTCAGATTTACACCATTAATTGGCACAGAATGAATATGTCACTAACCAAACTTAATAAACGACTACCCAACATGCTCTTTATCAAATGATAAATAAATAATCATCGTATTTTGCACGCAATTGTCCTTAGTAGCAATTTATTATTATTTGAATGACAGCATCTGGATTCATTTCTCTAAAACAAATAAATTCCCAATTTATTATTATTTGAATGACAGCATCTGGATTCATTTCTCTAAAACAAATAAATTCCCCCTCCCAAAAAAAAAAAAAAAAGAAACAAAACAAAACAAAGCAAAAACTCAGATTCAGTTATGACTGCAAATCAAACTCAATAAACTGATTATCCAACTTAGTTTACGATAATAGAACAAATTAATAAATAACAGCCAACTATCGTCCACAAAATTTTCATGAGACTCCATTTATTAAAAAAGAACATCATGAATTTGTTAGCCCAACTGCTGGACCAATCAATAGAAGCCAAAACACAATGTTCTTGAACTTAAAAGATATAAACCTCACTAACTATAAAAATTCAAAGATAGAGAAGTTTAAAAAATAAATAAATAAAAGGATCTAGTAAAGCCAAGCAAAGCATTAAAAAAGGTAATAAATTATTTCAGTTATATAAAACAGATAGCCAGTTCCACAAGCATACCATAATTCTAGGACTTTCTGAAATATATCAGCGGCAGCTGCATAATCACCTGCCCGAGCAAGAAGCCTTCCCTGTCAGCTTGAAGTTAAAAGAGTTCAAGTTTATAAGAAAGGCAAAAATCAAAGAATCAAGAGCTTCCCATACAAATACAATAATCACAGAAGAGATGGGAGACTTGAATCTTGACAGTGACAAACCAAGCAGCATGGCACCAATGGAAATGGTATGAACATGGTCCCAGTATTTGAATTTCCTATCATCTTCAAGCCCACAAGTGCCCATATTTCCCACAAGAAAAAATGCATATGCTTGAACCAGATAAGCATTTAATAGCAATCTCAACTCAACAAGCCTTATTCCCAATTGCTTGGGGTCCAGAGTGGATTGATCTTCTACAATCAGCTCTATGCAAGGCTAAAGCATTTTAAAGAAATGAGATGGTAACGTTTCAATTATGTGTGTAAGGGTAGGGATTAGTTGCAAAACAAATGTTCTGTTCTACAAAGTTACAGAGATTAAGACAAATGTTTTGGTTGACACATTAGTTACAGAGGTTAAGAAATAAGTAATTCACAGTAATGAAGCACCAGACCCATCTCATTCAGTAATCAAGGAAAAAGATCAAAGAGTAATCAAGGAGAAGATCAATAAAATTGTTCACGCTTACGTTCGGTGAAAACTCTAAGAAAAGACATTGATAAAGCAGCAAAAGTGTGCTCATTTAGAGGATACAAGGAAAAAGCTCAGCGAACTTTGCAGGAACCTTAGGCCAATAGTTGCCGAGAAAACTGAAATTAAAAAAGTCACTTGTATGCAAATACTGAAAACCAAAGACATATTCAAATTTGCTTCCATCCAGGTTGGGAGAAGGGGATTTATTGTTAGGGCAGTACTACCCCTACGATGCAGCCCATAATTGCTTCTGAACCCAAAAGGTGGCAAATAATGACAGGCAACCATTACAGTGCCATAACACAGGCTTCAAACAGAAAGATGCCAACAAGATAGCTGACGCCACACAATTTTTATGTAAATAGCTCTTCTAAGGTTTACCAACTTAAAAAATTTATGAATGAAAGAAAGGGCTCTATAAGTTTATTATGAATAACATCTTAGATAATCTTTCACTCCTTTCCTACCTACAATTTAAAATTCTAATTGCAATGTAACTCGCTACAAGTCCAATTGATAATATATTAGAGCTTCCTTGCAAAACCTAAAATCTGAAGCAGGGCAAGTTTTAGGATTGACGCGAGGCACTAGAAACATCATAGAGGGACCAGAAACAACCACCACCTTGTCCCTGCATACACCCAAAAAAAAGTTTGGATACCTTGTCCATCCTCAGTCATTAGGGAGGGACTCCTCCCATCCTGTTTTTCATGAAGATGGGAAAGTCTCAAGCCAATGTTTCAATGAAAATCCTGTAGAGAGAGTATGGCACCCTCACAACAATTACATGACCCCACAACCACAATATATGAATCACACAAGAAGAGTACATTGATGAAAAGGCAAATTCAATATAACTATGAAGAAAAAAATAATCTGGTGGCTATATATAGGCATACTTTTCTTCATCAACTTAATCAGAGGACATAGAAGGAGAACAGGAGGAGGTGAAGCATTAGTATCTACTCAAGAAAAGCACCAGCAAGAATTTATGATTGACATTCCATCAGGCATAAGCTTTGTTGTAAACTCAGAAACCAGAATGTGCTACAGAGGGCAGATATGACTGTGGAATGGGGAAATGAAACCTCAATCACATCCTACAGCTATGAGCATTTGAAGGGTATTGGATGGACAACCAGAAGCACAAACCTAACCATGGGCATTATTTCCACAAATTGGTTGTCCTCTGTTTACTTTCCACCCTTATTAAAGTTAAAACTTCAAAGGCGAAAGTTAGAAGTATATATCAAGAACAGTTTGGATATCTTGAGAAGCATGAACATGTGAAAGCCTATACGAGCGGTTCTTTTGAAAGCACGGATGAAGTTACCCGTAGAGTAAATTCCCTCCACTTTATTTTATTTATTTATTTTGATAAATACATTCCCGCCACTTTATAATAACAGCAAAGAACTAATTACATAGGTAAAAAAGTTATGGCAGCATCCTTCAAACAGCATTGAGAGAATATGAGCTTAGAAAACCAAACCAAGCCTTAAGTCTCATCAAATGGGATCAGCTACATGAATCCTTCTTCTCCCCTCGACTTTATCCAAGGCCATTTCGTTAGTCTAATTAAGGAGATTCATATTTCTATTTACTACACTAGCCCACGTCAATCTAGATCTGCCCTTTCCCCTAATACTCCCATCTACCATCACTGTATTGCATTTCTTTATTATTGCCTCTGTTGGTCTCCATTGTATATGACCAAACCATCTCAGGAATGGCAACGGGGCGGGGCGGGGCCGGGGATCACCCTCCCCGTCCCCGTCCCCGATCCCCGACGGGGGACCCATCATCATCCCCGCCCCCGTCCCCTAATGGGGATCAGTTTTCCCCGAACCTGGATGCTGGAAATCTAATTATTATTGTTAGTGGCTGTTAGTGGGTTATGATAATGTCTATATACACTATGTTAGTGATCTAGATAGTGGCTATAATGGATGTATATATTATGTAAGGAGATAGGTAGTGGCTCTTAGTGGTGATAGTGGATCTCTTAGTAGTGATAGTGGATCTTAGTGGCACAAATAGTAGCTCTTGTTCTCTCCTATATAAGGAGTGTAGTTTTCTCTTCACAAGATAAGAAGTTTTGAATATAACAGCAATATATTCCTTCTTCCTCATATTTTCTGAGTTCTTCTTCCTCATATTTTCTTAGTTCTTCTTCCTCATATTTTCTAAGTTGGTATCAGAGCAACGAAAACACAGCAGCCCTAAAACCGTCATAGCCATGTCGGAAGTCACGTCCGAAATTTCTGCTTTAATTAGTGATGTTGCGGCCAACAAGGCTGCAAATTACCAGCGCAGGTTTGATGATAAGCCACGGGTCTGGTGTGATTTTTGCAACAAGCCTCGCCATACACGCGAAACGTGTTGGAAGATCCATGGCAAACCTGTCAACTGGAAAAGCAGCAAACAAGGAGAGAAGAATCGTGGCTTTCCTACTGCTAATGAAGCCGATTCAGGTCCCTTCAACAAAGAGCAGATTGATCAACTCTTAAAGCTGATAAAATCCAACTCCTCATCCGGTACTCCTAGTGTTTTTTTGGCACAAACAGGTAGAAATCCTAAAGCCTTCTCTTGCCTAAACTTCTCTCCGTGGATCATAGATTCCGGTGCCTCCGATCACATGACTAGTTTTTCTCATTTATTTAGTACATATTTCCCTTGTTCTGGTCATGACAAAATCAGAATAGCCGATGGTAGTTTTTCACCTATTGCAGGAAAAGGATTTATTAAACTAACTGAGAAAATTAATCTCAATGTTGTTCTTCACGTCCCCAACTTAGCCTGTAACCTTTTGTCTGTCAGTAAACTATCTAAGGATTCTAATTGTCGTGTTACATTTTTTGAATCCCATTGTGAATTTCAAGACCAGAACTCGGGGATGATGATTGGGCGTGCTAGGATGCTTGAAGGTCTTTACTACTTTGATGAAGTACCTGTTAGTAATAAAAAAGCTCAGAGCTTTAATAGTACTAGTTCAATCTCTGTTCGAGAAAAAATAATGCTATGGCACTATAGGCTAGGACATCCTAGTTTTCTTTATCTGAAACATTTATTTCCAGAATTATTTAAAGGGATTGATTGTTCTTCTTTTCATTGTGAAAGTTGCATTTTTGCAAAATTTCATCGCTCTACTTATTTGCCAAAACCTTACCAGGCTTCCAAACCTTTTTATTTGATTCATAGTGATGTTTGGGGCCCTTCTAAAATCACTACTCTTTCTGGTAAAAGATGGTTTGTTACATTTATTGATGACCATACCTGCTTATGTTGGATTTATTTGATGAATAAAAAATCTGACGTGAATAAATTTTTACAATATGATTGAAAACCAATTTCAAACCAAAATTGGTATTTTACATTCTGATAATGGAACAGAATATTTCAATGAGCAGTTGGGTGAGTTTTTGGCAAAAAAGGGGATTTTTCATCAATCTACATGTCGGGATACCCCTCAACAAAAAGGCATTGCAGAACGAAAAAATAAACATTTACTTAAAGTAGCACGTGCTATAATGTTTTACATGCATGTTCCTAAATATTTATGGGGTGAAGCAATTTTAACAGCCTCTTATTTGATAAACAGGATGCCTACAAAGGTGTTAACATACAAAACACCTTTTGATTGTCTCAAAACTTTTTTTCCTGACACGAGGTTGTTTTCTGATTTACCCGCCAAAATTTTTGGATGTACTGCCTATGTTCATGTTCCCAGTCAATTTCGTTCAAAACTTGACCCCCGTGCTATAAAATGTGTTTTTTTGGGTTATTCCTCAAACAAAAAGGGGTATAAGTGTTTCGATCCTCAAACCAAGAAATTTCATGTGAGTATGGATGTGTCATTTGTGGAAACAAAATCCTATTTCCCCAACACTTCTCTTCAGGGGGAGACAAGTGGAGTAGAAGACAATTTTTGGGATATTTCTATCCCGCTCCCCAATGTCATTTATCCTACACAAAAACCACATCTGTCTGATAATGATCACTTAGGAGAACCAAGTTCTATGGTGCCTAGTCAAGAAGATTCTTGTTTAGGGGGAGAAGTACTACCAAATGATCTAAATTCTGAGCTTCAGGTTTATACTAGGAAGCGATTTCATCTGAGGAATAATGACCCGAATGTCCATCCTAATGACCCGAATGTCCACCCGAGTTCTGGCATCGAAATTTTAGGTAATCCTATTCCTTCTATTTCCGACCTTGATGTTCCTATAGCAATTAGGAAAGGTGTCCGAAATTGCATTAAACATCCTATTGCAAATTACCTCTCCTATCAAAACTGTCTAAAAACCATAGAGCTTTCACATCTAGGATTTCACACTTGTTTGTTCCAAGGAATATACAGGAAGCATTGGATGATCCGAATTGGAAATTAGCAGTCATGGAGGAGATGAATGCTTTAAGGAGAAGTGGTACTTGGGAGATAGTTGATCTACCCAAAGACAAGAAAACAGTTGGGTGTAAATGGGTGTTTACGATAAAATGTAACGCAGATGAAAGCGTTGAGAGATACAAGGCGAGACTGGTGGCTAAAGGCTTCACTCAAACTTATGGGATCGACTATCAGGAGACGTTTGCTCCTGTTGCTAAAATAAATTCCATCAGAGTACTGTTATCTCTTGCAGTAAATTCAGATTGGCCTCTACATCAACTTGACATTAAAAATGCATTTCTCAATGGTGATCTTGAAGAGGAGGTGTTCATGAGCCTACCGCCGGGATTTGAGCAGAGACTTGGTAGCGACAAAGTATGCAGATTGAACAAGTCATTATACGGACTCAAACAATCACCAAGAGCGTGGTTTGAACGCTTTGGGAAGGCAGTTATCAGTTGTGGCTTCTCGCAGAGTCAAGCAGATCACACAATATTTTATAAACATTCAAAAGACAGTAAAATTGCAATTTTGATTGTTTATGTTGATGACATCATTTTAACTGGTAATGATGAAGCAGAGTTAGCAGCCCTCAAAGAGAAACTCGCAAAAGAATTTCACATTAAGGATCTGGGAGCCCTCAAGTATTTCCTCGGAATGGAATTTGCAAGATCCAAGGAAGGTATATTCGTTAATCAGAGAAAATATGTTCTTGATCTCCTTGGAGAAACAGGTATGCTTGGTTGTAAGATGGTGGAGACTCCGATCGAGCCTAACTTGAAGTTACAAGCTGCTAAGGCTGAAGAAGTCAAAGAGAGGGAACAATATCAGCGACTTGTAGGGAAATTGATTTACTTGTCTCATACGCGGCCTGATATTGCCTTTGCAGTCAGCATGGTAAGTCAGTTCATGCACTCACCAGGGGCAGAGCACTTTGAGGCCGTTTATAAGATCTTAAGATATTTGAAAGGAACTCCAGGGAGAGGCTTACTGTTCAAGAAACATGGACATCTTCAAGTTGAAGTATACACAGATGCAGACTGGGCAGGAAGTGTTACAGACAGGAGATCAACATCCGGATACTGCTCCTTTGTAGGTGGGAACCTAGTTACATGGCGGAGTAAAAAACAGAATGTGGTAGCTAGAAGTAGTGCAAAAGCAGAGTTCAGAGCTGTTGCCCATGGAATCTGTGAAGTAATGTGGATTAAAAGAATTCTTGAAGAATTAAAGCTTTCTCACCCGACACCTATGAAGGTCTATTGTGACAACAAAGCAGCTATATCTATAGCTCATAATCCAGTTCTACATGATCGCACAAAACATATAGAAGTGGATAAACATTTCATCAAGGAGAAAATCAATGCTGGCATAATCTGTATGACCTACCTTCCAACAGGTGAACAATTAGCTGATGTGCTAACGAAGGGACTACACAAGAAGCAATTTGATAAGCTGACTAGCAAGCTGGCTATGGAAGATATCTTCAAACCAGCTTGAGGGGGAGTGCTGGAAATCTGATTATTATTGTTAGTGGCTGTTATTATTATTGTTAGTGGCTGTTAGTGGGTTATGATAATGTCTATATACACTATGTTAGTAATCTAGATAGTCGCTATAATGGATGTATATATTATGTAAGGAGATAGATAGTGGCTCTTAGTGGTGATAGTGGATCTCTTAGTGGTGATAGTGGATCTTAGTGGCACAAATAGTAGCTCTTGTTCTCTCCTATATAAGGAGTGTAGTTTTCTCTTCACAAGATAAGAAGTTTTGAATATAACAGCAATATATTCCTTCTTCCTCATATTTTCTGAGTTCTTCTTCCTCATATTTTCTTAGTTCTTCTTCCTCATATTTTCTAAGTCTGGACATTCCCCGGGCCAAGAAAAAAAAAAAACAGCAACAACGATAATAATCTGTGTTAGATCTGAGATGAACAATGAACAACAATAATAATCTAACAACAATGATCCTCTGTTTCTTCTTCGTCAACAACAACAACCAACAACAATGAGATGATACATGCATATATACATACAAGTTAATCTATATTTATATATATTGAAAAATCAATGTGATGATACATACATACATACATATATATATATATATAGAGAGAGAGAGAGAGATCGGCGGAGGCGAGAGTGATTCACGATCTGTTGGTGATTCACGGAGTGTGATCAAATTTGAGAGAGAAAAGTGAGAGCGAGAGTGACAGAGGAGAAGAGAGAAGAGAGTGGTTCTTCGATTGACGATTGGTGGTGAGTCGGTGACAAGGCAGCAACGGAGGTGAGGAGAAGAGAGAGAGAGAGGGGGCTTAGGGTGAGACGAAGACGAAGATGAAATCTAGATTAGGGTGTGTGAGAGAGAGAGAGAGTAGTGTGGCGGAGAATTGATTTAGTGAAATCAGTGAATAGAGAGTGAATAAATGAGTGTAGATGAGTGAATAGAAAAGTATATATATATATATACGGGGATAAGTTCGGGGATAAACCGGGCCGGAGAACGGGGCCGGGACTGAAACACTTATCCCTGTCCCCGGCCGAATCTGTTTAGGGATTGATTTTTAAATACCATCCCCGTCCCGTCGGGGTATTTTTCGGGGGAAACCCGCTCAATTCGGGGTCGGGGGGTCGGGTCCCCATCGGGCCGGTTTCAAATTGCCATCCCTAATCTCAATCTATTCTCTCTCAACTTATCTTCTATCAGTACTACTTCTACCCACTCTCAAATATACTCATTCCTAACTCTATTTTTTCTAGTCTTGCCACACATCCACCTTAGCATTCTCATCTCATCAACACTCATCTTATCTACATGTTGTTTCTTAGTTATCCAACATTCCGACCCATACATCGCTGGTCTAATAGCCGTTCTATAGACTCAATTGCAAATGATGGTTACAAAATATAAAATGATGGCAAATTTTCTGCTTCTAATAGACACAATTGCAAATTACTGTTAATAATCTTGTCTTTTAGTAAAAACTTCAATGGCTTGCTTCGCGAGGCTTCTCTGTTACAACTTAGTGAATCTATGATGGGTATAGTAAATCTAGTCTCAGAGTGACTGAAAGTCGATGATTTCAAATCATCGTCTGTTATAGGTAATGTATGATTTAAAAACAATTTAGATGTATCGAATGTTAAGCAGTATCATATATGCTTATATGACTTATATTTGAACAGGGATTCAAATATTCTTCTAACCTACAAATATTTCCTCAATAAATGATGTAATGGTAAAAAAATATATAAAAATAAATAAATAAATAAAAAGTCAATACTTTAAAACATATTGGAATTGAAGTTGCTATTGGCAATCTCAAAAACTGAAATGCTAACATAAATCTGAAATGGAAGCCAAGAATTGTGACTCTGAAATTTAAATAAGCAAACATCCACCGAAAGCATGCTGGCAAGAGAGACATAGACCCAGACATACAAGTAGCGCGTGGAAGAACTTCAGTTAAATTCATAAATTTTTCTAAAATGATTATAATATTTATTTTAAAACAAAGAAAAAGAAAAAGAAAAAGAAAAAGAAAAAGAAAGCTGCAGAAAATACCTGTATCCGTAATCTGTCAACATCAATCATTATAAGTGATCCTAATTTCCCAGAAAGAATTTCCAAAGCATTCCCGAACTTGGATTGTTGTTCCAACAGAGAAATGTAGACAGTAAGAGCTGCAACAGATTCTACCATTTAGCATGCTAATAGACTAGAAAACATAATTTCCTAATTTTAACTGCTGGTTTTTCATTATGAACAGAAAAGGAAAAACTAAGTGTACCTTCTGGTTCGTGCAAGCTATGAGAATCAATGTGCTTCTTAAGCAAACCTTCAGCTAAAAGCAACAGTTTCTCTCCTCCGTTACCACACAAAACCTAACAAAACCAAAGAACCAAAAAGTGCACTTTATCTAAAAAGAACAAGCAATAGACCTGAGCAATGTGCAGCAGCTTTGGCTTTGGAAAAAAAAAAAAAAAAAAAAGAGGAAAAGGAACAACAACAATAGGAAGGATGTGACATCATGTTTTATGACTGAAGATGTATACTACTTTGTAATAATATAAATAGTGAATCATGTGTCATTTTGAATCATGTATAAGCTGTACACTATTTTATTTGTGCATTATGAAATAGAAGGCATAAATTTTCTTTTCCATTTCTATAAACATTTTTAGCATGGTGAATTCATAAAAGGACATATTAATTAGCTCAAAAGACAATTTTTATTTTTTCCAATTCCAATGGTTCACAAAACACATACACATACATATGTATTCCTTGCAAACTTGCATTTGTCATGCACACACAGAATATAACTATTCCTTTTCGGAAAGCTTTTAAAAGGCAAAATTATGTGAGTATCAGTTTAACATTTTAGAATCACATGGTTTGTAGGGTGGATTTGGTCTGGAACAGTATTTCGAGTGTTACTTTATATAGTGTTGCATTCCTCTCCCATGAGATTTATACCTAAGTTTCCCTTTATCAAGCAAATATATAATCATATAAAAGAATTATTAACATAACCAAGAGTTGCTTAATTTTTCAACTACATCTACAATTACCAATTTTGGTTAAGATCATAATTAAACTTTTCACTGTAAATGCTTTGGTGGTTCTGCTATGAGTTAAATTATTTAAGTAAAAGTGTTGATCTGCAATTTGTTAAATTGAAATCACTTCTTTATCTTTTAAATGGCGACAGGTTAGATAAATGGATAATTCGAATGGGGAATAAACTGGGTAATTCAAAAGTCCTAGCTAACCACTAAACAACAGAATTGCTCAGCAAAAGGAATACATTGTGAGAACTACAATCACTCATTAGTTATCATGTTTTGCAATTTTTGTTTTAGGTGGTGTATCACGTGCTCTAAAATGCCATTGATAGGGATAACAACTTTCCAAAACAAGCACTAGTGGACTGTGTTACATTAAAAACTGGAAAAGGGAAAAAAATAGTTGGGACAGGCAGGCAAAACCTGTAACTGAATGCTACAAACTGCCCAAAGCAAGAACCTTTCCTCACCAACAATCTTGTACATTTTAATAGCTATCTGCAGAAAATAAAAAGCCATATAAGCAAATGCCCTATTCTAACTCTTGCACAATCTATAAGAACATAGATGTTACAAAACACAAAAATAAAATAAATAAATAAATAATAAACTAGGAACAGCGACTATTGGATACAATCAACCTGTTGCTGCTTCACAAATGAGTACTCACGAACATAACAGTTGAAAAGGCCCATCATTAATTCCAAATTGTTTGGAATCTTGCCGCAGGCATACTCGTAACAACTAGTAGCCATGTCCACTGACAAGATAAAACAATTATTAGAGCTATGTAAACCGATTTATATAATCATGTATGTATGTATGTATGTATATCAAGCAGTACATGTACTGACATTGATCAAGTCGTTGGAATACAATCTGCAGCGTGCTGAGAGTGAGATCGTCAATGGAGTCATTCTTATACAATAGCTCTTTGGCATTTAGGCAAACAGACAATGCTTCATCAGATTTACCCATCCTTTCCAAAATGTGACCCTTGAGTGCCTGCATGATAAGAGGGGGGGAAAATTGAGAACCTGTTTAATATACTGGACAAGGACATACATAATTGACCACAATAAGACAAACAAGATATGCAAATGACCTACGTGAAGCTAACAAAATTGTGCTTTCATTTATGCTTTGTGCACAAAATCCATGCTTTTGCATTGTAAAAAAAATATCAAAAGTTGTAGTTTCTATCATTCTATGTGTCAAGCTGATTTTTTTTATGTTTTATTTGAAGTATATCAGTCTGATTTTTCTTTATAATGTAACCCTATGTTAAAGGGAAAATTTCATCATATTCATCTAATCTGATTTTTCTTTCTAATCTAACCCTATACTATAAGAGCATCTGCAATCCTTGTCCAAATTTTTCATCAAATTCAAATTTAATTATAAAAAATGGCTAAAAGTGTGCTCCAACCATTTCATAAAATCTGTATCAAATAAGGAGAGGCAAATCCTTCACCAAATTCCCAACAGTCATATTTTTACACAAATTTGATGAAATTTTAAAAATAACAAGAATGGGACATGTTTTTCTTTCATCAAAAATGGTTAAAACAGGTTTTCAGGATAAGTTCTGAAATTTTCAAAAACATTTGATGAAGTTTTTCATATCAGATCAAGTTTTTAACCTCAAATTTGATATATATATATATATATATATAAAACAAAACTCTGACACAGTAATTTCGTGGAACAATTCACTTGCATTCATTCATTTGATATATAGTGTATGTAATCAATGTGTAACAGACTTACGAGAGCGTAGGGAGAGTTGGGGTATTTCGAGAGAAGAGAAGCGGAGAGCTTGAGAGCGTTTTTGAACTGACGAGAGTCGATAGCGTCCCATATAGGTCGAACTCGACGCTCTGGTATGCCACCGGCGATGCCCAACTTTGACGCCATTAATTAGAATCCGACTAAATCAGAGTTAATTAGGGGGCCTTGTTAGCCAACAATCTCTCTCTTGTTTCTCTTTTCTGTGGGTCGATTTGTATTGTGAAGGACAAACCGGTGGAAGATGAGGCACACAGAGAGTGAGAGAGGTGGCGTCACAACTGATTTCTACTCATCGAGTTTGGAACAAAACGGTGGAAGATGAGACACAGAGAGAGAGAGAGGTCGCGTCACAACTGATTTCTACTCAGTTTGGGCGTCGGCTTCGTCCAGTAGGCGTCTGTCGAAGCGTAGGATACCTAAATCCGTGTTTGGATCAGTAATAGAGAGCACTCGTGGGGGTTAAAATTTGAAAATTTTGAGTGTCACAATTTTTGTGGCTATAATGACTTAAAATTATTAAAACGATATTGTTTTTTGTGTAAAACATGCTAAAATCATGTTGTTTTGATAATTTTAAATTATTGTAATCGCAAAAATTGTGACCCCCTACCATTGTTGTTAAAATTATTCCCTTACGTTTGCTTATATGAATTGTAATTTTTTCAAACATAAAATTACAAACATGTTATTATTATTATATTATTTTAATAAAAAAGAAAATTACTTTGCGGGCTCTAATTCAAAGATAAACTGTTACTGGTTAGATTTAACCCAACGCAAACCTCATCTACTTACCACTTATTCACTCAATAAAATTATCTAGATTAATTAAAATATATTTTGACATTATAAAAAATATTAATTGATTTAATGATTTATATTAATAAAGATGAGTCATTTGTTAGGTGATTAGAAAGTTAAAAGGGCGAGAAGTAATTTTTAAAACCACATAGGGCAATTTATATTTTAAGCAAATCTCGGGAATATATTTGAAATTTACCCTTTTTTATGGTAATTTTATTTACATACTACAAAAAAATCTCAATATACACCATTTATATTGTTTGAATATAAACTTATGAACAAAAATCAAATGTTCAAATATAAACTTATGAAGAAAAGTAATTGTTCGAAAATAAACAGTTAAATATAATATATATATATATATATATTTTTTAAAAAATTATCTTTGTTCATCAATATATGTCCGAACATTTACTTTTTGTTCAAAAATTTATATCCAAACAAAATAAATAGTGTATATTAAAATTTTGGAGATTTTTTTTTAAGATCCCTGATATTAAGATTTTATAGTATAAAAAACATTCAATATTTTTATAATGTCTAAGGTCCCTCAAATTGATCTAGAGAAAATTGGATCTAGAGAAATTCTTTTCTCTGGACTTTCCAAGGAAATTCTCCCAAACCCAAAGAAATTCTCTCCAAAATCAGAGAAATTCCATTTTCTAGCTTTCTACTCATCTCTTAATCCTACTTCATCTTCTTCACCATCTTCATCACAGGCCTTCAACCTAATAATATTCAAATTTTAAGTTTCTTCATATTTCACACATTTTCTCAGCAACTAAACACGCAACCACTGATACAAAGTCTAGAGAAATTCTGCCCAAAATTTCGCTGGACTCCTAGAATTTCTTTAGACTTTCTAGAGAAATTCTCCCAAACCTAGAGAAATTCTCTCAAAAATCAGAGAAATTCCATTTTCTAGCTCTCTACTCATCTCTCAGACCCACTTCATCTTTTCACCATCTTCATCACAGACTTTCAATCTAATAATATTCAAATTTTAAGTTTTCTTCTCATTTCACACATTTTCTCAGCAACCAAACACGCAACCACTGATATAATCTGGAATCCCTAACCCAAATCAAAACCAGAGAAATTTCCAAACAAACCTTTCCAGAAAAATTTTCTCAAACCCAGAGAAATTCTCTCCAAAATCAGAGAAATTTCATTTTTTGTAATTTCTAACATCTCTCAGACCCACTTCATCTTCAATAATCTTTAATGATAAGCAGTTCACCACTACTATCAGATTGCCCGTACTCCATGGCTGCTTATACCAAAATCAAGAGCATAAGTCCGCCATAAAAACCCCCAAACTCGTAGCACCATCACAGAGCCAACAATTCATGAGTAATTGTAATTGTAACAGCAACAGAGGAGATAGCAAAATCTGAAATTTTTTAAAATTAAAAAAACAAACAAACAAACAACTTGGGATTAAATCAACTACGTCCCCGTGTATGAAGAAATTGAAAGAATTAATGCACCTGCAGTGTTGGTACCCTGAAGTTTTGACAAGGAAAAAGAGCAAGAGAATGAGCCGTGCGAAAAACAACACACATAGAGAGAGATTGGTGGCCCACGGTAGCCACTGGTAGTTCACGGCGTTCCACAATGGTTTGGTTTTTGGTGGTTTGGCAAAAGAAAGACGAATGAGAGAGAATGCGAGCGATACAGAGATCAGAGAGATAGAGAGGAGAAGAGATGAATTTAGCAAAAGAGTTTAGAGTGAGAGAAAGAAAAAAAAATGAGGTTTGATTTGAGAAATTTCTTTGTAATATATGAGTGTAGGGGTTGAGGGACTTTAGATATTATAAAATAATATTGTGCATCTCTTCTATTACTAAATATAGGAGAGAGACATTAGACTAATTTTCTCTAAAAAAATTTGTAGTGTGCGAATAGAATTTCCGTTTTTATGATTTTTTTTAAATCATATTTTTTATTTTTTTGATCCATCTTTATAGGCAAATTAAAATTTTGAAAAAATTTTAAAAATAGAAAAAGCCAACTATTTTTAATTTTCTCTGTTATTTTAGACTTTTTTTCAAATTTAAAAAATATATATTTTTCTAGTCCGTCTAGTCGAGTAAAACTCAAAAGCCTAAAGTTTTCTAAATTTTTTTAAAAAAAAAAATCACTAAAAATGAAAAAAAAATCAACCAAAAAGAAAACCCTAAGAGTTGAACAGTTCGTTCGTTTTAAGGAGGCATAATTTGTTAAATCATTTTAACTATACGTTTGAATCACATTTTTTTAAATAAAAAATGAATGATTATTCTTGAAAATATAATTGTCGTCTATTTTTTTTTAAAAAATAAATATGATTTTAACATATAACTGTTAATATCCGATTATCTTAATTTTTTGTATAAACATTTTACATTATAAGTTTTAAAAAGTGAACAGTTCGGATTACCGAGATCGGCCTCAAAATGAGTCCACTAAACTCAAATATTCTTTCAAGTTGAGATATTAAATATGAAATAATCCAAACCGTTAAAAAAAAATGTTTCATTTAAAATTGTCACGTCAAATCTCAAAGTACCTTGAGTTGGTCCTAGGGAAGCTAATTGAGCCCAAAATTGTAAGTGTCCTCTCTCTCTCAGCAATTATAGCTAGTTTATCTCTCAAAATAATCTCAATAGAGCTTATCAACTAATAGTTGGTTGAAAATTGTGCAAGTAAAAATATAGACCACACATGTTCTGATAGAAATATCTTATTACACACATGTTCTGATAGAAATATCTTATTCCCTAATTTGTGAAATGATATTGAATTATGAAATTATTATTAGATATTTAAATTTAATTTTTTATATATTTAGAGTCTAATTAATATTTTTGTGATAGTTTAGAGGACAAAATAAAGTTTCAAATAAAGCTTCAATGTCATGTCAACAACTTCTGTTTTATCATAGACGGCTATTGACGACAAGAATAAAATTGATTCAAAATCAAATTGTTTAGATATAAAATTATTATTATTAAAAGAATACCTAGGTTAAATTAATTTTTGAGTAATAGTTTAGGGGCAAAAATATACCAAAAAATGAGGATAGCAAACTGGTAAAATGGGGATGGAGTGTATGAAATTAATTTTGGTAGCAGGATATCGTTGCTTGACATTCAAATAGAGGCATGTGCTATTATTTTGAGGGATTGGAAGGGGAAATTGGTTAATGGTGTAGTTTCCTCTATTCATTCTTCCTCAAATCTTTCAAAGAGAGGCATGTGTTGTCCGTTTGGCATGCTTATTAATTGTCATTGACCATGTCTCTGAGCTGGTCCCTCAATGGGAGTATCTTGCAATCATCTTTGATATTCGATCTTTGGGCTTGAGCTTCTCGTCTTTGTTCTCTTGGGCACCCAGAGAGGCCAATTGAGTTGTACATTGGCTTGCTGCAGTGTAGACGAAGGGTGTTTTACCTTTAGATTGAGTTAGGATTCCTCCTTCTCTTCTGAAAGGATATGTTGTTTTTTTTATTCTCTATTGTAGCCTGAGGGCATTTACTAGTTCAAAAAAAAAAAAAGGGTATCGTTGCTTGACAAGTGGAGTGGGTTGATGCTGGTCATAAGGGACTATCATGGGTATTTCATTGCAGTTAGAGTGTGTCCATTTCGATAACTTTGTGATCCATTAATGTTATGTTTGGTTGGGGGATTTGGGGAGGAATTTGGAAAGGGAAAAAGAAAAGGTGTGTGAAACTAGGTGAAATATTGATGATGATACAGTTTGTTCCAAGGTATGGGTCGGACAGATCCTAGCTCCTCAAGCCCAGGTCCAAAAGGTCAAGCCCACCGGGTAATCTGCAAATAAGTTCAACGGGGAGCAGGGTAGTCCCCCAGTGAACCCTCCGACGAGCAAGTTAATAGAGGAAGTAGAATGTGTATGGAAAGAAAGGGATTGGAGATAGAGAAAGCTTAACTTTCTTCCTGCCTTCGGGGTTTGCTTATATCCTTTGGTAATCATTTCACTGTCCCTTCCATCTTGCCCCGTTGCCGAAAGCCTGTGCTGTAGCTTACCTTGTTCAGGGTAAGGAGGTGTTGTTCCGATGGGGAGGTATTGTCGCAATAAATGCTGTGATGGGCTGCATTAATGGTGATGTGCTGTGGCAATAACTCTGCAGATCTTTGTCTGCTGACGTGGCCTGTCCTTCACCTGCCATATGTTCGAATGTCATTGGCCCTTCGTGCCCAGCTGGCCTCCAGCTGTTCTGGACTTGACCAGCCGGGTTATGCAATGGGCCCCACGTGATGGGCTCGGGGTTGTTCATTGTGGGCTGCGGCCTTTATGGGTCTATCCCATATCAGTAGTCCCCCATTCCCAAGTGCAGCTTTAGCCCAACGAAGGGAATAGTAATGAGGCAGATGAGTCCGACCGACAGGGGCGACTGAACGGAAGAGCCGACCGTGAGGCGTACTGACCGCGAGGGGGGTCGAGCGGAAGAGCCGACCGTGAGGCGTGCCGACCGCGAGAGTGACCGGATGGAAGGGCCGACCGTGAGGCGTACCGACCGTGAGGGGGGCCGAGCTGAAGAGCCGACCCCAAGGCGTGCCGATCGCGAGGGTGGCCGGGTGGAAGAGCCGACCGTGAGGCGTGTAGACCGCGAGGGGGCCGAGCGGAAGGGTACGGGGCTCAAAATACAACATGTCACGTGATGATTTGAAGTGGAAAAGACAAGTTAAGAGGGGAAGGAAACGGTGCATCGTGGTCATACACGTGGCAATATTGCGGGGGAGAAGGTTAGGCGTTGGAGCAGAAATGAAACGATAGGTCATTATAGGTGTTGAAAAGACAGTTTTGGCGGATGATTTGAAAAGTTTTCAAACTGGCGAAAATTAATTGGGATCCTTGGAATACGGGCAAACCGTGGGCTTTTGGTATCATTCGATTCACTTACTTGTTTACAAAGAACCAAAATATTCCAAGTGTTACTTCATTTGTTGCTTGCGATACACATTTGCGACATTTCTTCGATTTCCTTGCACCTGCATCAGAAGCGATCCGCAAACATACCTCTGAGATGGCTCAAGAAGAAACTGTGGATGTAAGGGTGGACCCACTTGGAGATGATGATGCAGTGGAGCTAGCGGCACAGTATAGGACAGAGAGGGTGGGGGAGTTGGCGATACGATTCCACGGTTCCACCATGATTGCGGCTCCACACCCAATCAGTCAGGCAGAACCAGATCATTGGCACACGAAGGCTGACAAATCTACGATTACGGGGGCGGAGTTGGAGGCTATCCGCGAAAAATACCAGATCCCAATGGAAGTGGAGTTATTGCTGCCAACATCAACGGAAAGGCCGTCTGACGCCAGGCCAGGAGAGTTTTCCCTTTATGAGGAGGCTCTGAAGGGTGGACTGAGGTTGCCACTGCCACAAGTGGTAGTGGATGTACTCAACCGACTGGAGGTAGCACCGGGCCAACTAATGCCCAATGCATTGAAGATCTTGCTGGCCTGTGCAAACGCATGGTCGAAGGCGAATGGAGGGGAGGCCATGACAGTAGACGAATTCTTTGCATGTTACAAGGCCTCAGGGCAGCAAGAGACGTGGGTCACCCTGCAGGCAGCAGCGGGGAAAGGGTTGGTGGCGGGGTTGCCGTCGTCGATCAAGGGGTGGCGACCACGATGGTTCTACGTGTCTGCCAATGGGGGGCTTGGAGTGCGCACCATCTGGAAGGTGCCCATCAGGTCGATGGAGCCGAAACTGGGGGCAGCGGCAGAGGAGAGGGTGAAGAGGGTAAAGGAATGGAGGAAGAGAAAGAAAGCCAAATGGGACGAGCTCATTCAGCCGTCCGCATTGTTTGAGGCAGGGTTGGATCCACAACCGATTGGTGGGGACCTCGACCGAGCGGAGTTGGAGGCGAGAAGAAAAGCTCAAGAGGCAGAGGATCAGCCCATCCTTGCCAAAGCCCAAAAATTCAAAGAGGCTCAGGCCGACCGACCCCTTAGACCGATCGCCAGGGAGAGGATTCGCCCTCGTCCCAAACCGTTGGGAGATAAAAACTTAGGCGAATTTGTGCCATGGCCGCCCCCAACGGATCCTTTGAAAGAGAGGTCTTTGAAGGAGATGAAAGCGTTGGGAGTGGTGAAGAGTAAGAAGAGGGTGAGGCGGAGTGAAGGAGGGCCCGCCCAGAAGAGGAGAAAGGAGGTAAGTGTAGAGGATGTCAGTGTGGCGAAGGAGGCAGAGGGGGGTTTGGTAGAGGGGGGCCCAGAAAAAGTAAGTGTCCCAGAAGCAGTGGAGATTGCCTCAGAGGGCATGGAGGTAGTGCCAATTGTGGCGGCGATCGCCGCAGGGGTCGCGAGGGCTACCGCTGAAGTTCGAGCAGAAGAGGGGGAAACTAGCCCAAGGCCAAGGGAGAGAGAACAGCCCCAGGGAGGACCTGCACCTCAAAGAGGGGGAATCAGTCTGTCCACAGGGATCTACCACGCTCGGGCGGTGGCGGGGCTGGAGGGAGAAGAAGGCCCAGCCAGAGCAGGGGCAGACCGTTTGGTGGGTATTGTGGAAGAGGCAGCCTTGCGCTCAGCATCCAGATTTAACGAAGCTGAACTGTTGAGGGGGTTATGTTCCACCCAAATGGAGGTAACCACCATAGCAGGGGCTCTGCTGAGGAAAGCGGGGGCTGCCAAACTCAAAGCTGAAGAGGCCAAGGCTCAGCTGGCCAAGTTGAAGAAGAAGAGTGCCAACTGGAAGACTGCCCAGTCTGAACTGCAAGCAAGCAAGGTAGAGCAGGAGGACGCACGCTGCTAGGTTGTGTCGCGCGAGTTCCAACTGGCTGGCGAGTGGAAGAGGGTGGATGAGGCCGAAAAAGCCTGCGCGGTGGCGATCGAGCGCCATGAAGAAGCAATGAGGAGCTGGTCAGACAGAAAGATGAGTCAGACGTCAAGATTGGCGATCTGCAGAAGAAACTGGAGAGTGAGCGGGCCAAGGCAGCGGAAGAAAGGGGGAAGTTACAGAGGGAGTTAGAAGTGGAGAGAGCGTAGGCGATGGCAGAGTTGGAGAGCCTAAAGAAGGAATTAGAGGAGGAAAAGGCAAAGGCTACGTCTGAAAGGGCAACCCTGGCAAAGGAGTTGGACGAAGAGAGGGCGAAGGCAGCCTCTGAGAGGGTGGCCTATCCCGATCTGTGCGTCGCGGCAGTGGAGCAATTCAAAGGGTCTGCCGAATTTCAAATGGCAGTTGATGCCACTGTCGCCAGCAGCCTAGCTAGGCAAGAATCTAGGGGGGCGGGCCCATCGAGGACGACCGCTGAAGGCAGAACTGAAGCAAAAATTATTGAGAGCTTCCAGCAGTCAGATTTCTATAAGCACGAAATGGCTGAGTTCTGGGACAGTGGTTGGAAGATGTTCAAGCGTAGAGCTGAAGAACTGTTCCCAGACTTAGACCTGAGTAGTGTAACGATCGGAGAAGACGATGTGGCCCAAACCCCCTTGGATGAGGGCATTCAAGAAGAGGACCTCATCTCCAGTGAGGAAGAGTAACTGGACGAGAAGAAAAAGGAGAAGAAGACTGGTTTTGCTTGGTGTTTTTTTTTTTTTTTTTTTTTTGAAATAGCTGTAATGAACTTGTGTACAAAGTTGTAAATAAATAAAGTTAAATAAAGTTTCAGTTGTGTTTTGCATTTCAATGTTTTTGCTTGTGCGTCTGAAATGGATGGATACTTGTGATAAAACTAAACTTAGAAATTTCGCAAGACAGAGTGGGATTGAAATTGTAATAATATAGAGTGAAGATGAACTTGTAATAATAAAAATTCAATGCAGAGTGAAGATTAACTTGTAATAAGATTATGTACTGGGGCTCGCCATACTGCTGAGGTGGAGGAGGGTAGTTTGTTGGAGTCATGTTGGATGGGAAGAGAAATAAGCTGATTGGTGAAGAAAAATGAAAGGAAGTCTTTGGAAGTCTAACCAAGTAAAAGGTGGTATAAAAACTTTGACTTCAACTTGTGACCAAGTGTTCTGACTAAGGCTACAGTTATGAAGTTTCCTGGACCTAGGGATAATCTTGTGGAGTTCAGTTGGCCCGAGGCCGTCGTAGTGCTCAGTCTGGCTGAGGCTTTGGTGCTCAGTCTGGATGAGGCTCTTGATGCTCAGCTGGCTGAGGCACTGGAGCTCAGTCTGGCTGAGGCTCTTGATGCTCAGACTAGCTGAGGCTCTGGAGTTCAGTCTGGCTGAGGCTCTTGATGCTCAGTCTGGCTGAGGCTTTGGATGTTCGGTCTGGCTGAGGCTCTTGATGCTCAGTCTGGTTGAGGCTTTGGAGCTCAGTCTGGCTGAGGCTTTGGAGCTCAGTCTGGCTGAGGCTCTGGATGCTCGGTCTGGCCGAGGCTTTGGAGCTCAGTCTGGCTGAGGCTTTGGAGCTCAGTCTAGCTGAGGCTCTGGATGCTCGGTCTGGCCGAGGCTTTGGAGCTCAGTCTGGCTGAGGCTTTGGAGCTTAGGCTGGCTGAGGCTGTTGATGCTCAGTCTGGCTGTTGATGCTCAGTCTGGCTGAGGCTGTTGATGCTCAGTCTGGCTGAGGCTTTGGAGCTCAGTCTGGCTAAGGCTCTTGATGCTCAGTCTGGCTGAGGCTTTGGAGCTCAGTTTGGCTGAGGCTCTAGATGCTCGGTCTGGCCGAGGCTTTGGAGCTCAGTCTGGCTGAGGCTTTGGAGCTCAGGCTGGCTGAGGCTCTTGATGCTCAGTCTGGCTGAGGCTGTTGATGCTCAGACTTGTGGATCTGAGATGGTGGATAAGTGCTGCAGATGAGAATGTTATTGAAACAACACACAATAGCTTAAGATGTAGAATTGTTGTCATAGACAGTGTAATCCAGTCGATCCAAGTTTACATTACATGACAAAAAGAAAATGCAACAACTGAGCAATACAATCAGTAGAATTTTATTGAAAGTAGCGCTTCAGGTGTTCAGCGTTCCAGGGGTGGGGGAGATGATCTTCAGAAGAGAACGGTTGGTGACCTCAACCTGGCCATTGGCTTGGGGATGACCGGGGGAAGAGAAGCATGGTTGAATCTGGAGGTCCACACAGAACTGCCTATACTTGGCGTTGTCGAACTGCTTGCCGTTGTCGGAGACGATGGCTTGAGGGACGCCAAACCTGCAAACGATGATTGCTAGATGAACTTGGTTGTGTTCCGTTCGGTGATGGTGGCAAGGGGTTCTGCCTCTACCCACTTAGTAAAGTAGTCAATGGCGACGATTGCGAACTTGGTCTGGCCTCGGCCGGTGGGAAGTGGACCGACCAGGTCGATCCCCCATTTGGCGAATGGGTAGGGGCTACACAGTGTGATCAATTTAGTAGGAGGTGCATGGGGGATGTTGGCGAAGGGTTGACACTTATCACATTTCAGCACGAAGTCGGTCGCATCTTGATTAAGAGTTGGCCAAAAATACCCAATACGGAGTATCTTGTGGGCTAGGGACCTGCCGCCTAAATGATTACCACAAATTCCCTCATGGATCTCCTGCATCACATAGGTTGCTTGAGCCGAATTGAGACATCGTAGATATGGTCGTGAAAAACCACGTTTGTACAATACGCCACTGACAATGATGTAATTGGACGATTGGGCCCGGAGTTTGGCGGCTTGCTGCTGGTCATCTGGGAGTGCCCCTGTTGTTAAGAATAAGAAAATGTCGGACGCCCAAGGGATGGGCTCGTTTTGGAGGAACTGTACTTCTTGCAGGTTTGGTGAAATGGCCAGGTGGGCTAGGTATTCGAGACGGACACCATGGTTGAGATTGGAATGATCAGCAGAGGCCAGCTGAGCCATCTCATCTGCTTTTGAGTTTTTCGCCCGAGGTATGTGCTTGATGTGGAAGGTGTTGAAGAGGCGAACAAGCGGGAGTGTCAGATCCCTGTAAGCCCACATTGTGTCCTCATTGGCGTCGAATTCCCCCTTAATCTGGCCGACAATGAGCTGGGAGTCGCTAAACACCCGGATGTGACTGATACCAATGTCCTTGGCAAGGCGGAGTCCTGCTATCAATGCCTCGTATTCGGCCTCATTGTTGCTGGCCTCAAACAAGAAGCGGAGAGCACATTTGAAATAGCCACCTTCAGGGGAGGTGAGGATGAGGCCTGTCCCGCTACCCTCCCTGCGGGATGACCCGTCGACGTTGAGAGTCCAAGAATGAGGATCTTCAGGCTCGCAGGGGTTGGGGGGATTGAAGGGGTAGTGGTTGGGGCAGGGTTGGTGAATTCTAGGATGAAGTTGGCTACAGTTTGTCCCTTGATCGCTGTTCGAGGGCGGTAAGAAATGTCGAACTGGCTGAGTTCTACTGACCACTGCATAAGTCTGCCGGAAAGTTCTGGTTGCTGCATGACCTTTTTCAGGGGCTGGTCGGTGAGGACCACTATGGAGTGGGCTTGGAAGTAAGGGCGGAGCCGTCTGGAGGCGGTGACCAAGGCCAAGGACAATTTTTCTAATAATGGGTAATTCTGCTCGCTCCCTTGAGAGCCCGACTGATATAGTATACCGGCCGTTGGACCGAGCTGTCTTCTCTGATGAGAGCTGCGCTGACTACGGTGCTTGACATTGCCAAGTAGAGGAAGAGGGGCTCGCTTGTGAAAGGAAGGGGGGATTGGCCATACATTGCTTTAATTACTGAAAAGCCTTTTCGGATTCAGTGGTCCATTCAAAAGTCTGCCGAAGAACTTTGAAGAATGGTAGACACTTATCTGTTGCGCGGGAAATGAAGCGGTTGAGGGCCGCCACGCGGCCAGTGAGTCTTTGAACCTCTTTGACCGTCTTTGGTGACTACATCTCGATCAAGGCCTTGATCTTCTTAGGGTTAGCTTCAATGCCGCGCTGACTGACCATAAAACCCAAAAACTTTCCAGATCCTACGCCGAAGGCGCACTTATCCGGGTTGAGTTTCATCTGGTACTTGCGTAGGGTGGCGAACGTCTCTCGCAGGTCGGCGAGATGATCTGTGGAGAATGTGCTCTTGACTAGCATATTGTCGACATATACTTCCATATTCCGACCTATCTGATGATGGAAAACGGCATTAACCAACCGTTGGTAGGTGGCCCCGGCATTCTTCAGCCCGAATGGCATCACACGGTAGTGGTAGGTACCTCGGTCGGTAATAAAGGATGTGTGTTCCCGATCGGACGGGTGCATCAGTATTTGGTTGTACCCAGAGAAAGCATCCATGAAGCTGAGCATTTGGTGACCAGCCGTGGCATCGACCAGCAGATCTATACGGGGAAGAGGGTAGCTATCTTTGGTTCAAGCTCGGTTCAGGTTAGAGTAATCGACACAGAGTCGCCATTTGCCATTGTTCTTGCGGATAAGGACCACGTTGGACAACCATTTAGGGTAGTCCACGTTTTTGATGAATTGGGCCTCGAGGAGCTTGTCGACCTCTACGGCTATAAGAGTGTTGTGCTCCGGGTGGAAGATGCGTTGCTTCTAGCGGTATGGTCGGAAATGGGGTTCAATGCTGAGGCGGTGAGTTATGAAGGAGGGGTCTATGCCTGGCATGTCTGAATGGGTCCAGGCAAATACATCATTGTGCTCTGTCAGGAGGGCAGTAAGGTCGGCCTTTGCTTGGGGAGATAGTTGGCTACCTATTTTGGCAGTTTTCCTTGGGTTGGTTGGATCGATAGGAACCTCAACAAGCTCCTCCACTGGTTCCCCTTTGACCAGCTCGTCTTCGTCCCTGACGTCAAGTCCTTCAATAATCATGGCCTCCTTCAGTTTGACTTCCTTGAGCGAGGCGACATAACACTCCCTAGCTATGGTCTGCTCCCCTCTTACTGTTCCGACACCCAAGTCGCTGGGGAATTTTATGGCGAGGTGATAGGTTGATGTGATAGCTTGGAAGGTATTGAGAGTAGTGCGACCAAGGATGATGTTGTAGGCCGAGGGGCAGTCGACAACAAGGAAGGTGAGCAATTTCGTGGTCTGTCGTGGGTACTCGCCGATGGTGATGGGGAGATCGATGGAGCCTATGGATGTCACCCAATCGCCAGTAAAACCGACCAGAGGGGTCTGGAGGGGAGACAGACTTTCCTCCCCAATCTTGAGCTGGCGGAAACAGTTGAGGAATATGATGTCTGAAGAACTGCCATTGTCGATGAGGACGCGTCTGACCTTGTAGTTGGACAGGACGGCAGAAATGACGAGCGGGTCATCGTGAGGATAACGGATGCCTGTGCAGTCAGCGTCCGTAAAGGTTATGGGCTCTGTCCACTGCTTGGGCTGTTTGGAGGGTCGGTCTATCGTGGCAACTGCTTTGTCTGAGCCATGCCTGATTTTTCTGAGTTCTGCCTTCTGGGCCGATCGGGATGGTCCCCCACAGGTAAAGCCACCCGATATAACTCGGATTTCCCCAACTGGCGGAGGGGGATTACCTGGCTGCCGAGGCTGTTGCGGAGGGCGATCATTGCTTTGGTTAGGTTGGGCTGGCTGTCGGGGTGGGGTACACCGGTGATTGTTTCTGAGGGGCTCGGTTCTTTGCCTCTGCTGGGGGCGGGTGTCCGTGAACCGGCTGAGACGCCCTTGACGTATTAAGGTCTCAACTTGATCCTTGAGGTTGATGCAATCGTCAGTGTTATGACCATGGTCCTGGTGGAAGCGACAATACTTGGACTGGTCTTTCCGATTGAAAGGGGTCCGCGAAAGTAGGGGCCACTTGAGAGGGTAATCTCGTTGGTTCTGGTGGAGGACTTATTTAATAGGGGAATTAAGGGGCATGTACCGCTCGAACCGACCGGGCGGTCGGGCTGGTGCCGACCGATCAGTGCGAGGGGGTCGGTTGATATAGTGGGGTGTTTGGTGGTTGTACTGGGAATTTCTGGGTCTGAGTCTTTTCTTTTTTCTCTGGGAGTCGGGTTTTTAGCTATTGGGTCCTGCCGAGCGGCTAATAAATCTTCAGCATTCATGTATTTCTGGGCTTTGGAGAACAGGGCTGCCATGGAGGTCGGGGGATTTTTAGAGAGGGAGAAAAGAAAATCGGACGACCGCAATCCGGCCATGAAAGCCATGAGGATGACCTTGTCATCATTTTCCGCTACTTGCAGGGCTTCTGTGTTGAAGCGGGTAACGAAACTGCGTAGCGACTCCCCCTCGGTCTGACGGATGTTGAGAAGTTGGGTTGCCGGGTGGCGTTGGCGCTGGGCTCCAATAAAATGGCTGAGGAAGGAGTCGCTGAGATACTAGAAAATGGAGACAGAGTCTGCTGGTAACTGGCTGAACCACAGCCGAGCTGATCCTTTTAGTGTCACGGGGAAAGCTCGACACATGATCTCGTCAGGGAAGGCATGGAGAATTATGAGGGTGCGGTAGGTCTCCAGATGGTCGACCGGGTCAGTGGTTCTGTCAAAGGAGTCGATGGTGGGCATTTTGAACTTGGCGGGCAGAGGTTTGTCCCGGATAGAGGCAACAAATGGTGAGTTTGTCATAGTGGAGGGTTTATGCTGGATGTTTTGCATAACCCCTTGGAGTTGGAGCTTCATGGCTCGGAGTTCAGCATCCCAGAGGGGAATGTTGTCTCCTCCGGAGGGAAATGGGGGGCTGGATGCTGCTGGCCTCCCCTTCAGGAGTTGGTGGCACGATCGATGGGTGTAGAGGCGGAGGTGGTGGATTGAAATGTGGGGGAGGGGGCTGCAGACCTTCGAAGTTCGGTGGGTAGGGCTGCGGAAAAGTGTGGCTCAGAGCTCGTTCTTGGTTAGATGGAACGTCTGGAGGTGGAGGAGGAGGCATAGGGAGATTTCTTTGGAGTAAAGCATTTATCAGGGCCCGATTTTGCTCGGCTATGCGGTTGATGCTGTTGGTGAGCTCGATGAAGTACTGTGGTGGGTTGTTTGGATTGGGAGGGTCGGTTTGATGGTTGGCAGCATTATGATGAGAAGCCATAGATCTAGTCGTGACCATAAACTTGGATGGATAAGAGGAAGAGATTGTCAGGACAGGGTCTCCGGCGACAATGAGCACAACTGGCGTCCGGATAAGAACCAGTTCCCACAGGCGGCGCCAACTGATGATGATACAGTTTGTTCCAAGGTATGGGTCGGACAGATCCTAGCTCCTCAAGCCCAGGTCTAAACGGTCAAGCCCACCGGGTAATCTGCAAACAAGTTCAACAGGGAGTAGGGTAGTCCCCCAGTGAACCCTCCGACGAGCAAGTTAATAGAGGAAGTAGAATGTGTATGGAAAGAAAGGGATTGGAGATAGAGAAAGCTTAACCTTCTTCCTGCCTTCGGGGTTTGCTTATATCCTTTGGTAATCATTTCACTGTCCCTTCCATCCTACCCCCGTCGCCGAAAGCCTGTGTTGTAGCTTACCTTGTTCAGGGTAAGGAGGTGTTGTTCCGATGGGGAGGTATTGTCGCAATAAATGCTGTGATGGGCTGCATTAATGGTGATGTGCTGTGGCAATAACTCTGCAGATCTTTGTCTGCTGACGTGGCCTGTCCTTCACCTGCCATATGTCCGAATGTCATTGGCCCTTCGTGCCCAGCTGGCCTCCAACTGTTCTGGACTTGACCAGCGGGGTTATGCAATGGGCCCCACGTGATGGGCTCGGGGTTGTTCATTGTGGGCTGCGGCCTTTATGGGCCTATCCCATGTCAAATATAGACATGTTTTATTCACATTTCACCTATCGTTTCCATTTTCCTTTCCAAATCTCTCCCCAAATCCCCCAACCAAACACAGCATAAGTGTGGAAGTTTGTGATGTCCGTTCGGGATTGCTATTTGCTAAAGAATTACATCTACTACTAGTAGTTCTGGAAGTAGATTCACAAGAAGTAGTGAAGTTGGTGTTAGGATAAATAACATTGATAGCGGCGATTGAAGGCATTGTTGGTGGCATTAATTGCCTTCAGCGTGATTTTTCTCTTTGTGAGATTCGATTCACAAATGGGGAGGCCAATGGTGCAGCCCATTGCTTGGCCAAAAGAGTAGTGAATGAGGACCATGTTGCTACTTGGGAGTTTTTCCCTATTTTATATGACAAGGAAACCTCCAACTCAATTTGAGCAGTAAAATTTGAATATGTGGAAGGGTTTTCCCATACATATTTTTTATTTTGTAACTCTCTTTTTGTGTTAGGATTAGGGTGTAATTTGGGTCCGACCCATCCAAGCCCAAGCTCAAACTGGTCCATATTTGGGTCTCGTGGGCTCTCGCAAAAAATTAGGTCGGGTTGGGTCACCCACTCTCGTCAAATATTGGTCTAAGCCCAAGCCCCTAGGGGAATTCAGACCTTGGGCTGGGCCTCAGGCCTAGGGTTGGGCCTAGGTCGAGCATGACAACTTATTATTATTTTTTCTACCAAAATAGTTTAAAAATAAGGTTAGGCATAAGCAAGCAGGCGGGCTAGAAAACACATGGCCCAAGCCTAGGCCTAGGGGTTCGGGCTGGGTTCAAGCTCAGGCTTAGGCCTGGTCAAATAACGAGCA
Source organism: Camellia japonica (assembly GCA_030407325.1). Lineage (NCBI taxonomy): Eukaryota > Viridiplantae > Streptophyta > Magnoliopsida > Ericales > Theaceae > Camellia > Camellia japonica. The sequence continues at coordinate 57,188,215 of JAPPVO010000016.1, forward strand.
GGTTTCAGGCCGATGAGCGATTTTTACACCCCTATTTAGGATCATCATTATAGATTCTTGAGAGAATTTCCTATTGTGAAATGGAGTTAATATATTTTTTTAATTTTTATTTTTGGGAAACCTGAAACCCAATACACCTCTATAAGTACTATATCTTGAAGTTTGACATTTTTATTTTTATTTTGAGGGGGGGGGGGTTCAAAATGGTATGAAGTTTGTTTCAAATACAGATTATCTTATGTAGTTCCAAAAATTATATTCTACCCTTTAAGTTTCTAATCGTATAACAAATGACTCATTTTATTAATAAATCATCAAGTCAATTAAGAGTTTTTAATAATGTTATAAATATATTTCAATTAACACTGAGATAATTTTATTATTGTAAAAGAGAGTAGTTAGGTATTTCATTTTATTTTATTTTTTATGAATTTTGTTAAATAAAAAATTCTGAAAATAAAATATTTGCAATTTTCAAAATCATAAGAGACAATTTGATTTAAACAAATTCCAGGAATATATTTGTAATTTACCCAAAAAAAATAAATATTTAATAACTTTCCACTGAAAATTTTTTCTCAACAACCTACCATGCATTATAATTAGAAGTATAAAAATGGCTTGCGGCCTATGGGTGGCCTGAGGTAGGCTCGGACTGGTTAGGCTCAGACCCGAACTCAGCCTGGGACCTTGGGCCTAAACTGTCATTTTGAAGCCCAACCCAACCCGACCCAACCTGCCTAGTTTGGCCCATCCCATCGGCCCACTCAAGGCCCATTGAAAGCCTGGCCCACCCGAGGCCCAGTATCATTTTTAGTGGAAAATAATAAAATTTTGAGGGAAAAAAATAGAAAACAGTTTAAAAAAATGTTCAGACCTACCCAGGTCTGAGCCCAGGCCTAGGCTTGCCGCCTTGTTCAAGGCTTCAATACCTCCTAGGCCTGGGCCTAATTTTCTGGTCTATGAGCTAACTCAGTCCAAATTTTTGCGAGAACCCGCGTGATCCAACATGGCCAGGCTCGAGCCCGGGATCAGGTGGGCCGGGCCAAATGTACACCACTAATTATAATGAACGTAATACATGAGAAGTTATTCCATAGGTCTTGAATTCTAAGTTAGCAGTGTGCTCGGCTAATAGAATAGTATATGGAGAGAAAAAATCACAAAATATTAAGTAAATTTAGAAACTTTACCAATAACTACCACATTTTTTAAAATGTCATTGGTTGAACACATCACATTAGTATGCTAACCTATTGAATAATTTTTCCTAATACAGACAATATGGGTTATACATCCTTCTCCTAGAGAGATATAAGAACTGACAATCCGAGACATCATGGATAGATAGGGTGTATTTCAAGAGTTTCTTATGGAAAATGTTTTTTAATTTGTCACATACTCAATTATGTGGGGCCTATTTCTCTTGTCACATCACTATGGATAAATTTAAGAGTCTAATTTGTGGGTCTCTAGCATTACTTGTTTCTTATTTCTTGTTAATCAATGGTTAAAAATAGAGCTTCATTACTTGCTTGAGAGTCTTAAGACAAAACAATTTGTTATCTCTATATCTAGTGACGGAGCCACATGAGGATTAGCGAAACATGCCCCTTTCAATTTTTGAAAATTACACTTCTATATATAATTAGGAAAAAAAAATCATTTTACTCTATTTTAATTTTTAAATATGTTTCTAAATCTTCTATAATTTATATGTTTTATTTCTCTTTTTAATAATTTATCACTATAAATATTTAATTTTATAAAAATATTCTCTTATAATTATTTTTCTCTACATCTCTTTTTTTTTTTGTATGTGTGTGGTACGAATGTGATTACATTTTAAATTGTAATTATTATCATATTCAAGAACTAAAATTTTATAAAAAAAAAATTATCGGTTAATTATAACTCTTAGTATATAATTTTGACATCATATCGATCTTTGGTAATTCTATATGAAAATTGGATTCGATTAGATTGTGAATAATATCGTTAAGAATTCAATTTAATTGTACCCCTCTAAATCAAAATCCTAACTTTGCCATTATACGTATCTCTTTCTTTATGTGCGGAGGAGTCGTCCTCTATGCTTCGTCAAGTTAAGTCAAACAAGGATATTGTTGGCATTTGAATTCCATTCCTCTTTCTCCTATATGCAGAGGGGTTGTCATTTATGCTTCGTCCAGCTGAGGCTAACAAGGATATTCATGGCATTTGAATCTGTCAGGAGTGCCCCTCCTCTTAGTCATCTTTTGTTTGCCGATGATATACATATTAATTATTTATAATGGGTCAAAGTTAGTGTCATAATGGTTCAATTTCATCATGAAGTTGAGATCTTCAAGTTTAATAAATTCGAACTCCATATAACATGATTGAGGGCTCGTTGGGAACTTTTTTTTAATGATTTTTTAACTTTTGAATTTTTTTAGCTCGTTAAGAACTTGGTTTTGTTACACACGTTGCCCAAGTTATGACTTCAGGGTTTAGTTATGAGTTAATTATGACTCATGAGTTATAATCTATTGTGGTCTTACTGTGGTGTTGATTAATGATTCTAGGTAAGAAACATGAAAATTTTGTTTGGTTGGATAAGATTTGTTGTTTTGGTTATAATAGGAATTTTTTATGAGGCATTAAAAATTAATGTGTTTAGAACAATTATTTTAAAAAAATAATTGATTAATGTGCATGATATGACATTTTGATAATAAAATTGAATTTTTTTGTGACTATTTTAACCAAAAAATTGGATGCAAAATAGGACTTGAATTTTTATGGATACAAAAGCACATTGTTTGGTTTTGATTAATTTTCTAAACGAATTTTTTATTTTTCGTATTCTTTTGTTTTTAATGAATTTTTCTAATATTTTAACTATTTTTTTTTAAATTTTTAGACGGACATAACTTAGATGCATTGGGAATTTTTTTTTAAAGTTATTTGATATTAAGATTTTATAAGATAAATGACATATAATATTTTCATAGTTAGGGTCCCTTAACATTTTTACAAAGAAATTTTGATTCGGAAAAATTTCAACGCAGAGAAATTTCAATTTAGAGATATTTCAAAACACAGAGAAATTTTTATAGTTTGAAATTTCTTTGGTTCAAAATTCCTTTGATTTGCTCACAAATTTTTCTGTGTTTTGCTCACAATATTCTTTGTGTAGAAATGATCACTTACCAAGAGAAATACATGCTTGAGCAACTATATTGACATATGCATGAACGAAGGCTTCGGCATCGGTTTCATCAATATCACCCATTTCATCTCAGAGCCTTTTACCACCATTTTGGATAATTTCAGAGAAATTTTAGCACAAATAAATTTTAAACATTTAAGACAAATTTCTCTGTAAAGAGAAATTCAAAAAAATTTTAGAGATATAGAATTTCGTTGAAAATTTGATTTTCACTAGACACATTACACTCCCTTGAGATATAAAATTTCTTTGACATGTTGATTTTCTTTGGTCATCACATACTTACTACTCTCTTGTGCATTTGAATTTCACTAACCACATTACAATTCCCTTGACATATGAAATTTCTCCGAGTGTGCGTTCATGTGTGTGTGGAATTTCGCTGGTCACCTATTATTGTCATGTTGAAAAAATTAAAAATCACATAAATGCATATAAAAAACACAGAGAAATACATAAAATTAAAATAATATCAAAATTTAGCAATTGAACACATTTATAACAACATTTTCAAAAACCCAATAAGATAGAAAGACAAGAAAGTAACAAGAACATAAAAAAAACTAGAAAATGGACCACCTTTTGTACATCTGATGTTGAAGGAGAAGAAGGTGGGTCTCAAGCAAAGTAGAATATGGGTCCAAGGAAAATCACTGGGCAAAACCTTTGAAACAAACAATTAATGTAAACACCATATATATATTGTGAAAAATATTGCATAATTATTAAAATTGTACCGATTCGCATCAATCTACACCGCTTTAACCACTAACCGCGATTTGAATTTTAAAATTTATAATCCGTCTTCCAAATTGCTCCGCTCCGCTATAGTTAATACATATATATGTTCTAACATTCAATGAAATATCAAAGTAAAAATGAAGTTGAGAGAGATTTAAGATATGAAATTTATTACAAATTAGTAGTTATATATATGAAACATATTATGTAAACTTACTTTGTGTTATATATATAAAAAAATATTATACAAATTAGTGTTATATATTATGTAAATGTATGATAATTAGTTAAAATATTCCTCAATTCGCTAATCTGCCAAAAATCGACAAAATCGCAATTTGTCAATTCGCCAATCCGCCATTCGGTTTGTAATTTTACTCTCAAACTGCCTGAACCGCACCACGCACACCTCATATATATATATATATAGAGAGAGAGGGAGAGAGAGATGGGTGTTTTAGAGTGACAAGCGGCGATCACACACTTACTACCGTCTGATATCGTTACTTCCGGCGATGATGACAAAGCCAACGACAGTGAATCCGACAATGGTGATGCTTTGAAACATCATTCCAATGCAGCAATGGTGGTTACATGACAAAGTTGTGTCTTCAAAGTGGAATTATCGTCGACTTTGCGATTCTATTGGAGAGAGAGAGAGAACCAGGGTGTTGAGATCGTTGAAGATAGGAAGTCAAAGTCGTTGGAAAAAAGGGGCCTTAGGCTACAAAAAATAAAAAAAATAATAAAAAAAAATTGTAAACCTCTCCTATTACTAAAAATTGAAGAGGGATGTTAAACTAATTTTGCCTAAAAAGTAAACTATTTTTGAAAAAAATATTTAAAAAATTCAATAAATACACAAAAATACAAAAATATGCTAAAATTTTATGAATATATATATATATATATATTTTATGAATTTTTTACAATTTTTTTTTATAAATATTATATTGTTTAAGTGTATCTATCTAGGTTAGATATATCTAAAAGAAAATTTAAGTAAAATTAAAATATTACTGACTAAAGCAAAATATATATATATAAAACAAAAAAATTCAATTTTTTTAAAAATTAGCTCAATTTTCTAAATCCAAACAAAATAAATAGTATTGTTCCATTTACAAAAGGGGAAATGAAATTTTGCGAATGTCAACAACTATTTTGTTGAATCAAATTCTTTGTTTGACATTGTTTCAATAAATGCGTCATATTATTTTTTTACTTTATATATATATTTTTATAAAAAATTAAAAACTATATTTATTCAGATCATCTCTAATAATGTATTATTTATTCACACCAATTAATTTATTAATATATATTATAATATTATAATTTTAAAATTATAAATTTTACTTATTACATAACAAAGATTTAAAACAAATAAAATTATATGTACGGGGAGCAAATATTCCGGCAAGCCCGTACTCCTTTCTTCCAAGCTTTGCTTCCGTCCGATCACCTGAAAGCACAACGGCGGTGAGCTACCCGACAGTGTGTGGCCGGAAAACCCCTCCGACGATCAAGTTAGCACACACCTTAGGATAGAGAGAGAGGAGAGAGTGTTTGAGTGTAAGTATATCTCTTACCAAAAAATGTTCCTGCCTATAAGGGGAGGCGCAGACTTGCTTATATGCCCTTCTGCGCCTCATATCCACTCCCAGTTGTCTCTCAACACGTGGCTTTGCTATCCCATTTGTCAGCATACACCATGCCGAACACCACCTAATCTCAACTGCCAGTCTTCTCAACTGGAGCTCGGCAGCCGGGCTGCACTATCCACAGCCGTGCTGTGCTTCACACCCAAGCACTTCACTGGCTAAGCTCAAGAGAACCGGGCTAGGCAGCATCTCGGCAAGGCCGTGTCCAGGGCATCTCGTGCTCACCTGTGGTCGGCCTTCCTGCCGAGCAAACCCGTACCTCGGCCGACTACGCCTTTCCGGGCGCCGGTCATTTAATTGACTGGTCGGCCTTCCTGCCGAGCAGACAAGTAGCTCGGCCGGCGACGCCCTTCCGGGCGCCGTTCAGTCAACCTGACTGGCTGCGTCGCCTTAACCGAGAAAATTCTTTTCGGACTGGGCGGCGCACACTTGGCCCAAAACCTGCCCGGCCCAAGTCCTAGTAGCCCAATTCTGGGCGGATGGCAGATCATGTCGGCCCAATGCCACATTTGGCCTCCAACCTGCTCGGTCGTTACCTCGGCCCAATTCCAGATCATAAATCTCCCTCTCAATTGCCCCTTAATTCCGTCCGCTGAAGCGTGACTGGGATTACCTATTCTGACCGAGGTTGCACCTCCTCGGTCCACAGCTTATGTAGTGTCAACCGGGCTAGTTGGCATGCCTGCCTTCAGACTAGCCCGGTCTCTACCCTGGTCAACGCCCATTCTGATCTTGTTGTCTCTTCGTTTGCTCGACTGACGCCTCACCTGTCCCCCGTCTTTTCAACTCTGTCGATGCCATTAATGGTGACAGGTGGTGTTCTCCCATTGGTCCTCGAGCGGCCAACCAGCCGTCGAAAGAAATTCAAATTTTGGCGGCCTCGTGACGCCTATACACATGCCCCCCTCGCTTTGCTTTCCTTCCTTACTGATCTTCTGCCATTCGAAGCCTTCCAGAGCTCTTGCCCATCTCTTGCCGTTGGTGATCTCTAGCCCGAAGGAGGAAAACTCATTGCCCTAGCCTGGTAAGTCCTTTAACCCCCCTCTTATTGTCATTTTCTTTAATATTCCACACATTAGGGCAGAAAAACGTAGTTTTTTAGGACTTGGGCACCAAAAACCACCCAAAACCTTCAAACGTTCATGGTGTTCTTCATTCTTCTTGAAGAACACTGAAGAACTGGGGCGGACCGAGCTCCTGGTCTCCATTCGATCCGAAAAACTCTTAGAACCGAGCAAATAACATGTTTATCACAAATCCAGCAAAAATCGTGATAGCAAAAAGGACCTGGTTGCTCAACCGGGCTAATATCTGGTTCGCTTGGGCGACCGAGCTCCTTGATAAGCTTAGACAACCGAGGTGGTTTGGCACTCTTTATGACCGAGCTAAAGTCAAGCTCACTTTGCTTGACCGCGCTCACACTCATACTTGCCATCCTTTTCCTGCAGAGTCCAAGGGGACCTTTGACCACATCTGAGGCTCTCAAGACCGAGCAACATCCAATTAGCACAGTTCCCAACCCCTCAGCCGAGATACACTAGCTCGGTCACATGGGGAAATTCCGCTTCCTAGTGGAGACTCCAGCCGCGCTAGATACGTTTAGAGAGGAGTACGGCATCCCGACCGACGTCCATCTAGAGCTGGCGAAAGAGGAGACAACACCCTGGGGCAGACTTGACCAATGCCCCTTCACCGTGCTGTCAATAGTAGAAGGAGGCCTCCGCTTCCCAGTCAATCCCCTCATGACCGAGTTCCTGTGCCGGACCGGGCTGGCGCCAACCCAAGTATCCACCAACACCTACCGAATAATAAACGGCGTGCACGAACTAAACAACCGGCTAGGCATAAGCCTAGGCTTAGCCGAGATCCTACGCCAGTACACTTTAGGCCACACCGGTGACGGCCTCGCCTATTATCTTAAAATTAGACCGGGCAGAGAGAAAATTGTGACCGGCACACCAGACAAGGATCTTCACGATGATGATTTCTTCTGGGTGTCAGGCAATTACGAGATAGCCGCGGTACCGGGTTGGATGATAAGCAAAAACTTTGGCAGCACATGTAAGCCGCGCAAATTAGCTCGGTTAATCTACTTTCTTCATGCTTTTGTACTTAATCATTTTTTCTTATCTCTTTTGCAGCAATCCACGCCTTGCAAGCCAACTATCGCTTCCCCAACGTTGAGGCAATCAGGACCGCGCTCTGCTACCGCGACCGAGATTGCAACCAATTGCTCGGCTACACACCCACATATAGATACTCCGCTCCTCGCCGGAGTAAAGTCACAGACTTCCTTCGCGCTCCATCACCTCCACCAGATCCAACCTTGCCAGACGTTCCACTCATCCGTCTGACCGAGGAGCAAGAAATGGCAAAAAGAAGCAGAATCAAGAACTTGCTCACCGCCACATCGGCCGAGATACCGAGCGTTGTCACCCGCTCGCCGGCCACCGGACAAGCAAGCGACGCCGTGATCACACTTTCTTCCCCCGCAGCCGGGCAATCCAGCAAGCAACCAACTCAACGCCGGGCTAGCAAAAGAGCTCGCGCGGATCCGTCCGCCGAGCTGGAGGCCGAAATCACCACCGAGCAACCAACTGAAACAGTTAACCCAATACCGGCTTGGCGCCCCCAGTTGAAACACCGGGGTCAAGACATTCCGGCAAATGCTTCGATCAAGGCTGACAAGGAGCACTTGCTTGCCTTCGATCTCTCCAAAGCACTCCTACTACCGAGCGACATGGTCGACAGTGACCACATCCCTAACACTCGGTTGGTAAAATCATCAGTGAAGTCCATGGCCAGGGTAAGTCAATCTTCCTCTGAAATTTTCATAAGTGTTTCACCGGTTCCTTCTCTAATCAACTTTGCTGCTTGCAGGCCATTCAAAAACAGCATCTGGTTATGGAGCGCATACACCGGCTTCGGCAGAAGGTAAACGACACAGCAAGCCAGGTGCTAAGCCTCCAAACCGAGCTCGGCCGAGCAAAGTCCTCCCTGGAGATAGCAAACAGTGATAACAACCGGCTGCTCGGTCAACTTGACGCAGTCGAGAAAAAGCGAGATGAGCTCCAAGCCGAGCTGGACGCACTGAAGAAGTCACGAAAAAAGAACTGCCGAGATGCTAACAATGCCGGTTTCAACAAAGCCGAGGAAAGCTACAAGAAGCAGGTGTTCGCAACTCAGGACATCTACTTCAAAGCCGGCTGGAAATCTGCTTGTGAGCATCTCGGTCAGGGCTCTGGCACCGACGTGTTCGCCAATCCTCCTCCTGCTTCCCTACCGGTCTACCTCGTGCCTTACGCGAACGACGTCTTCAGCGCGTTGCAAGCTGAGGCCGAGGAAGGGCTTGAAGAAGGAGAGGATGTGACAGATACTGAGGCAGAAGATGCCGAGGTGCAGGGCAGCCCGGCCATGACGAGCCCGGTGCACAAGACAAGAGCCCAACCATCAACCCTGAAACCACCGAGGACGAGTTTACCAATCTCTCCCCCCTAGTTTAGTTCTCGTTTCTTTTTGTATGTTTGCTTTCTGCACTTGTGATGTAACCGGGCTAAGTCTCCACCTTATGTATTGACTTTCTATCAATGAAAAACTTGATATTTTTGCTAAGTGTTTGCACAATTGTCATCAATTCCATCTTCAGCAAAACATCTCGGTATAAATCATAAATTTGAACACTTTGTCAACCGGAATACATAACTCGGTTGAAGTACTCAAACCTAACAAAACAGCAACTTCACACACCGGAATATCTATCTCGGTTGGTGATAACAAGTCGAACGAACAACCAACTCTTCCAACCAGAATAATCATTTCGGCTGGGCATAACTAAGTTGAACAAAACATCAACTCTTCCGGCCAGAACAAAACATCTCGGCAAGAAATATCTAAGTTGAACAGAACGTCAACTGCACCAACCGGAGCAAATCATCTCGGTTGGGAATCTCGAGTTGGACAAAACACCAACTCATCCAGCCGGAGCAAAACATCTCGGCAAGAAATATCTAAGTTGAACAAAACATCAACTCGGCCAACCGGAGCAAAACATCTCAGTTGGGGAATATCTAAGTTGAACAAAACATCAACTCTGTCAACCGAAGCAAAACATCTCGGTTGGTATTTTCTAAGTATTTAAAGCAATCAACCAAAATGCTAAGGCAAGGAAGACACTTCTATATATTGACAAAAAGAGTTACATTCTAAAGTGTAGAACAAAAAATTCCTTTGCACACACAGAGAAAACAAAAGCTAGAAATAGTACAGTTTAAGATTGGCCGCATTCCATGGCCGGGGTATTGCTCTACCATCCAAATCCTCCAGGTGGTATGCCCCCTTGCCCGCCAGACCGGTTATCTTGTATGGTCCTTCCCAATTTGCCCCTAGCTTGCCTTCTCCTTGGCACCAGGGTATTGCCCATAACTTTCCTCAAGACCCAATCACCCACCTTGAACGGTCTGGGGTGCACCGTCTTGTTGTACTTCCTGGAGAGCTCTTGTTGGTAGGCGGCCACATGGAGAAGAGCCTTTTCTCGGTGCTCTTCCTCCAGATCCAATTCCAGAGCAATGGCCTCGGCATTTAGTTCGGGCTCAAAACTCTCGCTTCTTAGGGTGGGCATACCAACTTCCAAAGGTATGACCGCCTCCATGCCATAAGCCAAAGCAAATGGAGTTTCCCCGGTAGATCGCGCCGGGGTTGTTCGATATGCCCAAAGGACGCTGGGTAATTCCTCAGCCCATTTTCCTTTTGCCTTCTCCAGCCATTTCTTCAACCCATCCAGTATAGTCTTGTTCGATGCCTCGGCTTGACCGTTGGACTGCGGGTAAGCCGGAGTGGAATTGTAGAATTCAATCTTGAGATCCTCACAAAATCCTCTGAATAGGCGACCGTCAAACTGGGTGCCATTATCAGAGATCAAAATCTTGGGGACGCCAAACCGCGTGACCACGTTCTGCCAGACAAACCGCTTCACGTCTTTCTCTTTGATTGTTGCCAGGGGCTCAGCTTCAACCCATTTCATGAAGTAATCTGTGGCCGCAATGAAGAATTTCCGGTTGCCCGGTGCTGTTGGAAGGGGTCCCACTATATCGAGTCCCCACATTGCAAAAGGCCAAGGACTGGTGAGTGGAAGAAGTTCTTTGGCCGGTTGGTGAATCTGGTGTGCAAACTTCTGGCACTTCTCACACTTCTGGACATATTTCTGTGCGTCGGCCTGCATGCATGGCCACCAATGGCCTTGTGATATAGCTCGGTAGGCCAAGGACCTGCCCCCTATGTGACTGCCACAGATGCCTTCGTGAATTTCGTACAGGAAGGCCTCCACATTGCTCGGGTGCACACATTTTAGATAAGGACCAGTGAAGGACTTTTTATACAACGCACCGGATGGAGATAGCCAAAATCGCTCTGACTTCACCCGGCATTTGTGCGCTTCCTTCTTGTCGATTGGTAGAGTCCGGTCTCTGAGGAACAAGATTATAGGGTCTATCCAGGAAGGACCTAGCGCGGCGCAGAGTACTTCTGTCTGCCCGGTGTCTTCAATGCTTGGTCGTGGGAGAAAGTCAATTAACAGGGGGTTTGGAGACGTACTATCCACCATCGAAGCGAGGCCGGCCAGCTCATCAGCTCGGCTGTTTTCTTTACGGCCGATCTGTTGGACTCTGATTGCCTGAAACTGCTTGATGTGTTCCCTGACCAGAGCTTGGTACTTCGCCATTCTGTCGTCCTTTGCTTCATAAATCCCAAAGACTTGATTAACCACAAGTTGGGAATCACTGTACACTATTAGCTCGGCAGCCTTCATCTGAATAGCGCTTCTGAGCCCGGCCAGAAGGGCCTCGTACTCAGCCTCGTTGTTAGATGCTGGAAAGCCAAGGTGATAGAATGCTCAATGGCTAGGCCATCTGGGGAGATAAGAACGATACCCAGCCCTACACCGTGACGGTTGGACACCCCATCAACAAAAAGCTTCCACATTTCCCCCACAAAAAGCTTCCAACAGTCTATTGGGTCCTGAGAGTTGTGAGGGGTGATGGGATCAAGGTTGCTCGGCTGTCCGGTTTTAAGTTCTGCGTTGACTGGTCCCACTCCAGCCCCCTTTGGTGATTCGGCACCGGACTCAGCAAGTCGGTCTACCACGCCTAAGTCCGTAGGCGAATCACCAGGCTGCGGTATTATGCCGGCCGCAGGCTCTGTGCTGAGTGGTTCCATTACTTCCCCCCTTGGTGATGCGGTACCGGGCAGAGTGGGTGGGACAACAATACCCAACTCCGTCATTGCGTCACCAGTTGGTGGAATTGTACAAGTTGAGGTAATTTTGGTGGTGCGCGCAAAGTCTGCGTCACTAACTTCACCAAGTGGTTGTACCTCGGATGGTCTTGCGCGCACCTCATCATCTGCTGCGATAATATCGACCGGGCATATCGGATGAGTTCCTGGTGAGAATTCAGCAACGAAGTCGGCCAAAGTTTGGGCCTTGATGGCTGTGCGCGGCTGAAACTTCACATCAAACTGTCCCAACTCGACCGCCCATTTAAGAATCCGACCGGAGAAGTCTGCCCGTTCGAATAGAGCTTTGAGGGGGAACTCGGTCAAGACAATGATGGTATGTGCATGGAAATAGTGTGCCAACTTCCTGGAAGCCATCATTAATGCCAGAGCTAGCTTTTCCAACGGCAAGTATCTCGACTCCGCCGGTAGCAAGGTTTTGCTGACATAGAAGATGGGGAAGTGCTTGATTCCTTCTGCCCGGACAAGCACCGCGCTGACTGCGTGCTGCGATACGGCCAAATAAAGATAGAGTTCTTCTCCAGGCTCCGGTGTGACCAACAGTGGCGCTGAAGATAGGTACTCCTTGAGTTCGGCCAAGGCGCGGTCGCACTCTTCATTCCATGAAAATTTTGATTTTAAGGACTGAAAGAAAGGACGGCAGCGATCTGATGACCGGCTTATAAATCGATTAAGCGCGGCGGCCATTTCGGCCAGGTGCTGCACGTCTTTCGCCGAGCTAGGCCGTTTTAACTCTTGCACTGCTCGGATTTGTGTAGGGTCTGCTTCGATACCTCGGTTCGTGACTAGGAATCCCAAAAACTTCCCGGATCCCACACCGAAGGCACACTTAGACGCATTCAGGCGTAGCTTATGCTTTTTAAGAATGGCGAACATCTCGGCCAAGTCGGACAAATGATCTGCTTGATGCCGGCTCTTGATTACCATATCATCGATGTAAGCCTCCATTGTCCGGCCTAGCAGAGGGGCGAACATCTTGGTTACCATTCTTTGAAAAGTTGCCCCGGCGTTCTTCAAACCAAAAGGCATAACTCGGTAGCAGAAGAGTCCTCTTGGAGTAGTAAACGAGGTAATTTCTCGGTCAGGTCCGTGCATCGCAATCTGATGGTAGCTGCGGTATGCATCCAAGAAACTGAGCCGGCTATGTCCAGCTGTCAAATCCACAAGCTGGTCAATTCGAGGCAAAGGAAAGCTATCTTTCGGACAAGCCCGATTGACGATTTTGTAATCGACGCAGACACGCCACTTCCCATTCTTTTTGGGCACCACCACGGTATTCGAAATCCACCGAGGGTAGTGCACTTCTTGTATTGCTCGTGCCTTGAGCAAATTCTTGACTTCCTCTGCAACTACCTCGGCGTGATGAAGCGCCGATCTCCTTGTTCGCTGAATGACCAGCTTGGCACCGGGGAAGACATTGAGATGATGGCAAATAAAACTCGGATCGAGGCTGGGCATGTCGTAAGGCGACCTTGCAAAAACTTCAATGTTGGCCATCAGAACTTAACCATCTCGGTCCTTTCTGTGGCTGTAAGGCTGGAGCCGAGCAAGAAGAACCTATCCGGTTGCTCGGTATCTATTCGTACCTCCACCAATTCCTCGACGGCTTTGTCCTTGGCCTTGGTACCCACATCTTCCAAGACTCCCCGGTCCTCTAGTCCCTCAATCATTTGAACAAACCCTTTGGCAGCATGAGTCCCGTTGACTGCCACAAAGCATTGCTTTGACATGACCTGATCGCCCCAAATCTCCTCGATTGCCCCCATAGCCGAGGGGAATCTCATCACTTGATGATAAGTGGATGCCACGGCTTGCATGGCGTGAAGCCATCCCTTTCCAAGGATCAAATTGTAGGTAGACGGCACCTGTAATACCCAGAATTCCACCTCTTGGACCACGGATCCCGCTTTGACCGGCAGGATAATCTTACCCAAAGGCCATTTCGGTTGTGAGTTGAAACCGACCAATGGCGAAGTTGCCGGGGCTAAATCCGTATCTCGGAGCTTGAGTTGTTTGAAAGCGTCGTAGTTCATGATCTCGACCGAGCTTCCCTGATCGATCAGGATCCGTTTGACTTCAAAATCTTTGACGCGAAGTGTAACGACCAAGGCGTCGTTGTGCGGTGCCTGAATGCGCTCAAGTCCGTTGAGGAGAAACTGATCACATCTTTTACTTCCGTCTTCCCCCTCTTGAGCGCGGGCTGAACTGACAACACCTCCCTCATGTGTTCAGCCTTCTTAATCATACCACGGAGCTCGCAAACACGCGCCGGTTCCACTATGCCGTGGATGACATTCACAACCCCTTGTGGAGGTTCATCCCGGTCACCCGGTCCGCGCGGATCAACCGGAGCCTGATTTGGCTTAACACCCCCGTCGATGTACAGATCTAGGTGCTCGGCTGCGACTAGCTCCTCCAAGTGCTGCCTCAAGGGCAAACAATCCTCTGTTCGGTGGCCGCGCTCCCGGTGAAACGTGCAACGGTACCTCGGATTGAAACCCTTATGTCCGTCGCCTAACTTAGCAGGAAACCGGACGTACTCCTCGTCTCGGATCTCGCTAAGTATGCGGTAGATTGGAATCTTGAAGACCGTGGTGATGCCGGTTCTTGCTTTCAACCTTCTGCCTGCATCGGCTACATCATCTCAGGGGTAATCATTCCTGTCATTACGCCGCCCCTTACCCCGGTTCTTTCGATTTGAAACACGGTCAGACTCCTCTGCTCGGTCGCCAGATCGGCTGGACTCTTGCACGACTGCGTGCACTTTCCCTGCCGACCTCTTGTCTGTTGCTACCGGAACTGCCTTTACGGTAGAGGCCGAAGCATCATCCTCTACTCTGATGTGCTCGTTGATGCGCTGCATGAGCTGTGCCATGGTAGTTGGTTGTTGCATGGTAAGTGAGTCCCGCAGTCTATGTCCGACCGGGAGTCCTCGCTTATACTGAACGATTGCAAGGTTGACTGGGCAATCTAATATCTCATTGAAAGTCTCCCAATATCTGGAGTTGTATGCCTTCAGAGTGTCGCACTGTTCCATCTTGACGCTCAGAAGGTGGTCGACTTCCTTCGGCGTTTTGGTGTTAGTCGTGAAGCGCGTCACAAAGGCTTCGGCCAACTGTTGCCACGTTTCAATACTTCCCTCCGGTAGCCTCCCGAACCATTTCAAACCCAACTTGCCCAAACTTGACGGAAAGATAAGGTACATAAGAGCATCATTCCGCCTATGTCCGGCCATAACCTGTCGGAAGTGACTTACATGCATGTAGGGGTCGGTTTTTCCGTCGTAAAGGGTGAATTTTGGCTGGTGGAAGCCTGCCGGAAGCGGCGCTGTTTCTATCTCCAAGGAAAAAGGAGTGGCACTCAGCCTTGCCAAATCTGTGTCTAGAATGGTGGAGGCATTCCGACCTCCTCGCTAGCGTGGACTCCATAAGATAGCCGCTGAAACGCCGGCACCCTCTGAGCCTCCCGCCGGCGAGCCCGTTCCTTCAAAACTGCTCGCAAATCCTCTGAACAAGCGGAGTAGGAATACCTCGACGTCGTCTCCGGGCGTGAGGGACGGTAGGTGCTGTCTTGCGCGCTGGACTTCTCTGCGCGCACATCGGAATCACCATCCTTGTAACTTTTGGTAATAGAGATGGCCGGAGTGTGTTTCTGGCTCTGACTGCCTGAACGGCGGGATGGGGTGCGCTCACTGTGGTTTCCCACTCCAGCTACATCCTTCCCCTTAACTTGCCGCTTGAGCTCTTCCATCTCTGCCGCCATTCGCCGGATGACGGCGTCTTGGTCCTTCAACTTGTGTTCCAGCCGTCTGGCGTGTGACTCTCTTCGCCGTCGATGACCGTCTGGACTCCGTGAATGACCATGACTTCTTCCGCGCTTATCCCGCGCGTCTCCTGACTGTGCTCCGGGGAATGTCTGTAAGTTCGCCATTGGATGGATGGCGGGAGGTCCTTCTCTCAGTCGGACAAACTCTGGGGTAGCTCCAACGATGGCGGACAACGGAATCTCCTCGTTGTTTGCCATGGACGGCGATCAGATAAGCCTGGAAGACAAGGTTTTATCTGTCAAGCTTCCCACAGACGGCGCCAATTGTACGGGGAGAAAATATTCCGGCAAGCCCGTACTCCTTTCTTCCAAGCTCCGCTTCCGTCCGATCACCTGAAAGCACAACGGCGGTGAGCTACCCGGCGGTGTGTGGCCGGAAAACCCCTCCGACGATCAAGTTAGCACACACCTTAGGATAGAGAGAGAGGAGAGAGTGTTTGAGTGTAAGTATATCTCTTACCAAAAAATGTTCCTGCCTGTAAGGGGAGGCGCAGACTTGCTTATATACCCTTCTGCGCCTCATATCCACTCCCAGTTGTCTCTCAACACGTGGCTTTGCTATCCCATCTGTCAGCATACACCATGCCGAACACCACCTAATCTCAACTGCCAGCCTTCTCAGCTGGAGCTCGGCAGCCGGGCTGCACTATCCACAGCCGTGCTGTGCTTCATACCCAAGCACTTCACTGGCTAAGCTCAAGAGAACCGGGCTAGGCAACATCTCGACAAGGCCGTGTCTAGGGCATCTCGTGCTCACCTGTAGTCGGCCTTCCTGCCGAGCAAACCCGTACCTCGGCCGACTACGCCTTTCCGGGCGCCAGTCATTTAATTGACTGGTCGGCCTTCCTGCCGAGCAGACAAGTAGCTCGGCCGGCGACGCCCTTCCGGGCGCCGTTCAGTCAACCTGACTGGCTACGTCGCCTTAACCGAGAAAATTCTTTTCGGACTGGGCGGCGCACACTTGGCCCAAAACCTGCCCGGCCCAAGTCCTAGTAGCCCAATTCTGGGCGGATGGCAGATCATCTCGGCCCAATGCCACATTTGGCCTCCAACCTGCTCGGTCGTTACCTCGACCCAATTCCAGATCATAAATCTCCCTCTCATTATATTATATTATATTACAACTTTATTCCTTGAATATAGAGCGTTACATGAAAAGCAAAAAAATACAAAAAAAGGCAATGACGAACTTCATCTTCATCATTTTCCGTTCCTGGTACACAAGGATAGCAAATCAGCTGCTATTTTATTTCATGCTCTCATAAACAAGAACACACAAAAAAAAAAAAAAAAAAAATCAGCAATATCATTTTATAAAATTCCTGGAACGAAATTTCAAAATTTGTATGAAAACCAAAAAACAAAATACTGTCAAGCAATTGGTGCTTTCAAATCAGTTTAAATGAACTAAAATATAAAACAAATAAATAAATAAAACTTTGTGTGATTTGATCATTAGATCGTCGGCCGTCAAACGGAGGGTGCTGCGGTGACAACAGTAGAAGATGCGGCCCCACCAATGAACGAGAAGAGTCCAAATCCAAGAGGCTCTTGATCATCAAGAAACAAGTCCTCAGGAACCCTAAATGCGCCGTGAATACACACGATCCCTAACCCAAGCAATGTTACCCACAATAGCAGCGATCCGACGCCGGTGAGGAAGATCACCACTACGGTGACCAAGATCAGGACTCCTAGGGTTTCACGATCCGAGAACGAACGGCCGAAGATAGTGACGGGCTGATTGGACGGACGAAAGAGGTAGAGGAAAAGCCAGGCGGCGAGGAGAGGGAGGAGCGTGAGGAAATAGAAAGGATGTGAGAGGAGAGAGAGGGCGAGTACGGCGGCGAGTAGAGTGAGGTAGTTGACGCGGAAGTAGGAGAAGTTATTGCGGACGCGGGAGGCGGCGTCGGAGATCGTGTCGGGGCGGCAGAAGGCGGAGCGGTCGGCTGGTTCGGACCAGGGGCGGCAGTGAGCCAAGGCGCGGCGGATGGAGTCGGAGAGACGCGCGATGAACGCGCGTAAGGCCGGTGTGGCGAACGACGATGCGGTTGCGGCAGTGGATTGATGGTTCGAGATTGGGAGCGGCAGAGGAGAGGACATTGATGAAATTAGGTGAAAATGTAGGGGTATTTCGGGAAATAGAGAGTTTGTTGGGAGTTTTGCAAGAATTTTAGCCGAAAGCGACGGGAAAGAAAGAGAATCGAGTGGATGATTTTTTTGACTTTGGGACAGAGGAGAGAGAGAGAGAGATATTTAAGGGTGCTGGGGGATTATATGGTGTGGTGTAGAACAGGGGTTTTACTGTGAGTTTCCGACGTCGTAAACCGTTCATGTTTAAATGAACGGTGGTGATTGAGGTTGTAGGTTATATTGACTTGCTGTGTCAGTTACGTTACGCGGAAAGGGGACGAAACTGACGGAGAGGGAATGTGAGGGGAAGCTACGTCGTATAATGCAGTTTTGCAGATGAAGCAAAAGGTCAGTGGGCTGGGCTAGACGTTATACGAAGGTGTTTGGTTTCTTCAAAGTGTTTTGAAGGGGGTCCATTGAAGCAGGCCCATTATAACCAAAAATATGAATTACTGGGGCGGCTCACAAAATTAGTAAGGAAAATTCAATTATTACATAAAATTCATACCAAAAAAAAAAAAAATGACAAAAATAATGTGGTAATATTATTATTGTAAATAAATTTCTTTTCAATGGTATTTTTCTTTAAAGTGAAAGATCCACAATGAATCATATCATTATAGATGAAAATTATGTATGAATTTTTCATTTGTCTAACATTACTCAATTAATAATATTAAAAAAAAAACTAATCTTCCATTAATGAGTAATTATCATGTATTTCGAAAATTCAATATTGACGGTATGTCTAGCCAATATCAGAGGCTTAAAGAATTATATAATCCTACAAACAAAGAATAATGGAAAAATAAGAGGATGCCATTGGATGGGCACACAATCATGCGATTATTTTTACTCATATGATAATTTTTTGCCAATTTAAGGGTTCGTGGGTACATAATTATGTATCTCAAAATCCTTTTGTCTTCCTATTCCAATGCACATTATTTTGAGCACATGTTGTAACTCTTCACCTTCTTTTCTTACAAATTCGAGGGGTTTGTAAAGACGCATAATTCTTTGTCTCAAAATTTTCCTATCTTTTTATCTTAATACATATGCAACCATTAGATCGTGCATTGAGATTTATGCATTTCAAGATTATTATTACATAATTTAATGATTGAGAATATACTGACAAAAAAAATTCAAAGACACAAGATGTTTTGGGATTTGCTAATTTTTTTTAATTATTATTACTTAAAGGAAGTTTAAACAACACCCCCCCCCCCCCAAAGATCATGCATAGGCAAAGTTTTTATTTACTGATAATAAAGGAGAAGGAACATAACAAGCTTTCTTTGCACTTGCAACAATCTACTAACTATCTACATATCCTACTCTAAATTAAAAATCTTAGCTTAAAAAAAGGAAGATTGAGAAAATATGCAATTCTCAGACAAAACTAATAAACAATAATACTAGCTAAGTACAAATGGGAAGTAACATAACAAGCTTTCTTGCAGACACTTGCAAATCTGATAAAAATCTTAGCAAAAAAAAAAAAAAAAAAGAAGAAAAAAAAAGAAATGCTAGTGATAGACAGGGAATGAATCAAAGAGGGTTGGTGCGATTGATTGGTTCAAAAGAGCTGGCCAATGATTGCAGCGGCGAGGGATTGGGAAAGGTGGTTGTAGTCGGATTCACTAGGATGAACACTATCCCAAAACAAGTGATTGGAAGCAGAGTGACACACCGGAGTGATGGGAGAACAAAGGAATGCTGCTTCTATCAATCCACTCCCGCAGCACCCTTTTCGAGTTTCATTGAGCCTTGTTGTTTCACCATTCTCACACTATTAGTTCAAATATTATTTTTACCTTTTGTATCGAAAATAGAAATAATACAAATTTAGAAAAATTAAATTAAAAAAGTATTTATAATTTTAATCTTACCGTTTAGATTCATTTAAGTTTGGCCCTGTAACAAAAATTTCAAGTACACACCATATGAATTATTAGGTCAACTGTCCTATATACTGACTTAACTTTTTAAGTAGAGCTTATTAGCTTTTCTAAATTTTTGATGGAAAAAGGTTGGCTTTCTGGCAGGAATAGAAGATGCCAAATAGATTTTGTCTTTCTAGTTGAAATCTTTATTATCAATAAGATGTCAATTACTTGCAATAAGATGTGGATCACACATTCATGGGTATCACGCTCATAGGAGAGCTACAATGGTATATCTTCAATAATTTTTTTTACAAAATTTTATAAAATTTCATGATATAAATTACAAAAAATTATAATATTTTTTACTATGAAAGGTCATAACAAACACTATAAAGTGTCATAATTTTATTATTCGTAATTCCAGAATGCACATTATAAATTTATTATTTGTAATTTTACCACAAAAAAACATGACATATATTATAAATATTCATAACTTTTATCATAAAAAATCACAATTTTTTACGATACACATCTTGTAAATTTCTCCGGCACTCATATTTTAAGTGGGTAATTTTTTAAAAATCTCTAGCATTTTTTAACTATTGTGATTAGAAATAGTTGGTGTCTCCACCCATAACACCATTTATTTGAGTAGGTAAATTAGGAATCTCTTTAATGAGATTCTATTATTCAGTAATGAGGTTGGTATCTCCCTTCTAGATTCTGGCCGTTCAATTCAATTACCAGTAATTTTTTTGTTTATTTTTATTTTTATTTTTAGAGAAATACATAAAATTTGTTTGATGAATTATTTTCAAAATAGTTTCTAGATTTTTTTAAAGTAACCCACTTTTTTCTGGAAAAGCCCTGAGAGCTAATAAGCTTGACTTGGTAAGTTTGGTTTAATAACTAAAATATTTTTTTGACAGAACATAGATAGAGAATGGTTTAGAATCTAAACTTTAAACTGAAAAAAAAAAAAAAAATTATAATGTAAATTAACAAAATTAAAAATTTAGAATTTATTTATTTTATTGCAAGGCTCAAATTACAAATTATTGAAATTTTTTTTTTGTTGTTATAATTTTTCCTTTTATTTTTATATAGCTAAAATTTCTACATTAATGTGAGATTCCCATAGGGAAGTGTGAGAATCAATTCCTCCTTAGCCTAGTAAAGTGATTCTTGCTGAAATGGACAACGTGAAATAACTTTCCTACTTCAATCCGTTCCAAACGTTGGAATCATTTTCAGTTTTCAAAAACGGTTTGCTGAGTTTTTAATTAGTATTTTTTGTATTTTTAATAATTTTTTTTAAAAAAATTATAGATTCAATTAATCTTAATATAAAATTGTACAAAAATATTTAAAAAATTCATTGAATACAACAAAATACCAAAATGTATCAAATTTTCATAATTTTTTTTTTTGTATTTTTTGTATTTGGTGATTTTTAATTTTTTTTTACAAATATTATATTTTTTAAGTGTATTTAGATTAGGTGTATTTAAAAAATAAAAAATTTGGATAAAATATTAAAAAAATTCACTGAAAAAAAAAAAAAAAAACGAAAAATAAAAACTCAATATTCTAAAAAGTGGACTCAATTTTCTGAAACCAAACTTGGTGATTCCTATTCCCTTCAAAATTACTTTGTTTGGTTTGAAATTTTCAAAAATAGTTTTTTAAGTTTTCAATTATTATTTTATATTTTTAGTGATTTTTTAAAAATATTTTAATCATTTTATTAAAAACTTTTTAGATCCACTTAATCTTAGTATACTTAAGGGGTATTTTTTTTAGGTCCCTGATATTATGATTTTATAGTATAAATGACATCAAATATTTTTATGATGTCTAAGATCCCTCAACATCAATCCAGAGAAAATTGGTCAAGAGAAAATTCAAGTCAAAGAAAATTGAAGTCAGAGAAAATTAGTCCAGAGAAATTTTGAAATTTTCTCTGGACTTCCCTAACTTCCCAGAGAAATTTCAGTTCAAACAAGAAAATTTCTCTTCACCAATCCAGAGAAATTTCAGTTCAAAGCAGAGAGAGAAGATCATTTCATTGAGTGAATAAGCAACAAATAACAACCTATATATATATGATCCTGTTGGAGGTTTCTCCAGAGAAATTTCATGGACTGTTCTGTTACTTTTCAAGCTAAAATGATCATGTTTCTCCAACTGTTGTTACTCACCACTCTATAATCTATAGAAGCTAAACAACGATTGATTTAACAGAAGATTTTTTTTTTAATTTCCAAGTTATAAGCATCAACAACTCTTACTTTCATTAAACTCCATCCATCTACAAGATACAAGTCCCTACAAGAACAGTCCAGAAATAACAGGCTATTTTTTTAAAGCTCCATCAAAAAGTTCCACCTGAAGAAGCAAAAGCAAATCCATGGTATAATATTGGTTCAATATAATTCTTAGATTTCATCTCCTTGCTGATAATACAAAGAGTAGCAAAGATTACCGATGCCTATTACATACCAAAAGCATCTAAAAAAAACATGTTCACACCAGCATCTAAAAAAAACATCGCCCACCACTTGTCACTCTGCTTTTAATTATAATAACCAACAATCAACCAAAAAACTTTAAAATTCATAATCAAAATTGAAAATTGAAATCAAACTTTCATCAATAGCTCGCCTCAAAAGAAACTGGTCAAAATGAATCCAAAGAAAATTCAAATTTCTCTGGGTTGAATCTAGAGAAATTTGAGAAATTCTTGGGGCCTCACTATCCTCTTGTGCGTACCTGGAGGAGTTGGTAGACTTGAATCCCCTTAAAAAAACTAGAGGTGCTTGATCTTTCTGGTTGCATTGGTTTGACAGAACTACCCGATGACATGTTTGACCAGATGTACTTGAACGCCTAGCTATTGTGCTGTGTGTAAACCTTTTTTTGTCTTCTCCTTCATCAACAAGGAAGCATTAAGAAACTCATCCATAGCTTTGACGGAAGACCCCATGAAACCATTCTAATCTCTAATGGCATCTTCAATCATCTCCTTGATCTCACCAGCTTTCCTTCTCAATTCCTTCCCTTGCTCACTCTAACATCACCAACTCTATCTTCTCCGCTATATCCCGATGCCTAACCTCAACATTAAACCCCCTTTGTCGCCACCACACAAACCCTAATCTTCTCAGCCAAGAACTTGGCACTGAAAAACTGCTCTACTGCCATCGGCCAACCCATCAGCTGCATGCTATGGGTGAGCCATTCCAGTATAGACTTCTAATCTTCCTCCTGAGCAAGGAGTATCTATTTTGATAATATGGAAATCAATTATACTCAATTACAGAGCATCACCGTCATTATACTTAATTTTCTTTGGTTTAAAATTGTTAACAAACACACAGAAATTTTTCTCTGTACAAGTTTGTAGAAATCAAGGTTGCGAATGTTATCGTGCGAGGAAGACGGATCATAGTGTATGCTTCTGCTGCTGTCCGGTCGCTCCATCCATTGGGATCCGTTCTGCAAAACGTCATGATTAACCATTCCAAACACATCGTGATTTACCATTCCAAACGGAGGTGCGACGGTAGCGGACCGGAGGGAGGAGTCGGAGGAGAAGGTGTTGAGGAAGAGGTCGTAGAGGAGGGTGGAGGAGCAGAGCTTATTGCCTTGGATCTGGAAGACAGTGGGTGAGAGGAGAAGAGAGAGAGAGAGAGTAGAGTAGAGAGAAAGAGTCAAATTTCTCTGAGATATGTTTAGGGACTTTAGACATAAAAAATAATTTTGTGGATCTCTTCCATTACGAAAAGTGGGAGAGGGACCCTAGACCAATTTTCCCTATACTTAAAAAGTATAAAATTTGTACAATTTTTTTTAAAAAATTCATTGAATACAACAAAATACGAAAATGTGTTGAATTTTTGTATTCACTTGTATTTTTTGTATTTGGTAATCTTTTTAAAGTTTTTTTTTTCCCCACAAATATTATACTTTTTAAGTTTATCTAGATTAGGTATATCTAAAAAATAAAAAAATTGCATAAAATATTAAAAAAATTCACTAAAATAAAAAAAAAAATATGAAAAATAAAAAACTCAATTTTCATAAAAATATATATTTTTTGATTGTCGAAAGTTAATGGCTAATTGTTAGATTAACATTTCAGATGAGTTGAAACTCACACTTATACACCTTGCAAGAAAATCTTGCCTTCCTATTACACTCTTAAAAGTGAAACCCAAGATTTCTCCCTTACGAGAGACTTGGTAGTCAAGGCTAGGCTAACCCAAGACTTCATAAAAACATAAACACGAATTTAGGTACAATAGTTTCTTGATGCACTAAAAAATAAGTTCATGCAATCCTAGGATATAGCAAAAAAATCAACTTGGGGATTTTAAAGCTTACCATATTTTTGTGGATTTTTCATTATGTCATCCAACGGTGTGTATATATCTGCATAGATAATTTTGCTCCCTGGAAGAGAAGATTACAATTGAGGTAACAAATTTGAAAGCTTGGCATTATAAGATTGAGCATCGGAATTTTGGTGATCTATGCATTTTCTGTGAATCTCAAGTTTTGCAGTCATTTGGATTGGGATACAACCAATTGGAGGTAGCCCAGCTACAACCATTGTTCTAAACCCTATTTTGTAGAGTTCCTGCAAAAATACACAAGTCAAAATTAAGCAGTAATAGTACAATCTCTAAAAATTATCTAACATTTTAGGAACATCATGTGACTGTGTGTCCAATCAGTAATGTTTTGTCATTGTCTCATATTGATTCTACTCTTTTTGGACTATGTAATAATGCAAGTACACAATTCCTTACTATTAGATGGACACATATTATCTTAGAATTTCGAAAAGGCCAAATAATTACTACAATCTTAGAATTTTTACCCATAAATTTACTGAGAAAGATCAATGTTTGGTTCAAATTTAAGAGTTGTTTGGAATTGATTGTTTTTAGTAACTTTTTTGTTGATTATTTTTTCTCTCATTTTTAGTGAATTTTTTATTTTTTATTTTTAAAAAAAATTTAGATTTTTAAAATCTACTAGACTAGATGGAAATTAGATTTTGCTAGTTAATTGCTAGTCAATAGATAATTGATTGATGGAAAACAAGCATTTTGAAGAAAATTATATTGAAAAAAATATAGAATAATTGAAAGAAAAAAGTGTTTTGACAATGGAAGGAAAGAGTGTGAGACAAAATTTTAATTTTAATTAATTTTTTTAGAAAATAATCTTTTTAATTTCATAATTTTGGAATAAAATTTGACAGAGAAAACTTAAAAGGGATAAGATTTAGGCAAAAAATAATGATAATTAATGAAAACTTTCAAATAACATTATGACACATCATTCTTAATGATATAAAAGTTAAAAAAAAAGTAAGAAAAATAAAGGGGGAGTTTAATCCTCAAAGGCCTAACTAGTATAGATTTCATATTTTAGATTAAACTTGAAAGGATTTCTTAAAGGAAAGATTTAGGGAAAATGTAATGGTTGCTAATGAAAACTTTCCTTATTTGTTTCTTTATTTTATATTGTAACTAAATTCAATTTAATTTAAAATTTCATGTTATCTCTAGATTAATAACATCATAACACAACTTAATGATATAAAATTTAACAATTAAAAAAAATGAATAGAGAGTTTAATCTATCACGACACTAGTGTTTAGTGAACTTGTTAAAAAATTATGTAATTTTTTTACGTTTTAGATCCATGTCTGTTAGTTGCTTACAAAAATTTACTAACATTTATTTCTTTTTCTTTTCTTTTCTTCTTTTTTTTTTTTTTGTGGTAAAAAAGTTCAGAAAAATCAGAAAAACAAACCAATTTTCGTAAGGTTTTTTATTTTTTATTTTTTAGTGAATATTTTTTAAAATTTGTCTATTTTTTTTAATATAAATTTTAAATTAATCCAATCTAGATGAACCAAAAAAATAAATTTACTCAAAATAATATATATTTTTTAAATAGACAAAAAAACTTGACTTTCTGGATACTCATTTATCTCACCAAGCACTCTTTCAAATTTGAATGGATTTTAAGTTTGTAAAATTATAAAGCTCCATATTAGCATTGTTAACGAAAATGGTTGTGTAAACAAATATGAGAGAGAGAGAGAGAGAGTTAACCTAAACAAACTTCTGTAAATTATTGAGCACAAAGTCATGGTACTCACTAATGTTGAAGGTAATCCTTCTTGTGGATATGTCATAGAAATTAAAAACAAAGTCATTGGTCCCTGCACTAACAATCACCAAAGCACCATTAGTAAATATTCATTGCTTCCTTTTCCCCTAAACTCTCCTTCAACCTCTCCACATAACTCCTAAGGTAACCAGGCTGTTTGGACACAGGGATAGAAAGAGTCACATCCGATTTGTCTTTTTAATAATTTATCACTATATATAATTAGGAAAAAAAAATCATAGTTTTTGAAAATTACACTTCTATATATAATTAGGAAAAAAAAACCATTTTACTCTATTTTAATTTTTAAATATGTTTCTAAATCCTCTATAATTTATATGTTTTATTTGTCTTTTTAATAATTTATCACTATAAATATTTAATTTTATAAAAATATTCTCTTATAATTATTTTTCTGTACATCTCTTTTTTTTTGTGTGTGGTACGAATGTGATTACATTTTAAATTGTAATTATTATCATATTCAAGAACTAAAATTTTATATAAAAAAAAATTATCGGTTAATTATAACTCTTAGTATATAATTTTGATATCATATCAATCTTTGGTCATTCTATATGAAAAATGGATTCGATTAGATTGTGAATAATATCATTAAGAATTCAATTTAATTGTATCCCTCTAAATCAAAATCCTAACTTTGCCATTATACGTATCTCTTTCTCCTATGTGTGGAGGAGTCGTCCTCTATGCTTCGTCAAGTTGAGGCAAACAAGGATATTGTTGGCATTTGAATTCCATACCTCTTTCTCCTATATGCAGAGGGGTTGTCATTTATGCTTTGTCAAGCTGAGGCTAACATGGATATTCATGGCATTTGAATTTGTCGGGAGTGCCCCTCCTCTTAGTCATCTTTTGTTTGCCGATGATATACATATTAATTATATATAATAATAATGGGTCAAAGTTAGTCTCATAATGGTTCAATTTCATCGTGAAGTTGAGATCTTCAACTCTAATAAATTCGAACTCGATATAACATGATTGAGGGCTCGTTGGGAACTTTTTTTTAATGATTTTTTAACTTTTGAATTTTTTTAGCTCGTTAAGAACTTGGCTTTATTACACATGTTGCCCAAGTTATGACTTTAGGGTTTAGTTATGAGTTAATTATGACTCATGAGTTATAATCTACCGTGGTCTTATTGTGGTGTTGATTAATGATTCTAGGTAAGAAACATGAAAATTTTGTTTGGTCAGATAAGATTTGTTGTTTTGGTTATAATAGGAATTTTTTATGAGGCAATAAAAATTAATGTGTTTAGAATAATTATTTTAAAAAAATAATTGATTAATGTGCATGATATGACATTTTGATAATAAAATTGAATTTTTTTGCGACTATTTTAACCAAAAAATTGGATGCAAAATAGGACTTGAATTTTTATGGATACAAAAGCACATTGTTTGGTTTTGATTAATTTTCTAAACGAATTTTTTATTTTTCGTATTCTTTTGTTTTTAATGATTTTTTCTAATATTTTAACTAAATTTTTTTACTTTGTAGACGGACATAACTTAGATGCACTAGGAAATTTTTTTAAAGTTATTTGATATTAAGATTTTATAAGATAAATGACATATAATATTTTCATAGTTAGGGTCCCTTAACATTTTTACAGAGAAATTTTGATTCGGAGAAATTTCAATGTAGAGAAATTTCAAAACACAGAGAAATTTCTATGGCTTGAAATTTCTTTGATTCGAAATTCCTTTGACTTACTCACAAATTTTTTTGTGTTTTGCTCACAATATTCTCTGTGTAGAAATGATCACTTACCAAGAGAAATACATGCTCGAGCAACTATATTGACATATGCATGAACGAAGGCTTCGGCATTGGTTTCATCAATATCACCCATTTCATCTCTGAGCCTTTTAACATCATTTTGGATAATTTCAGAGAAATTTTAGCACATTTAAGACAAATTTCTTTGTAAAGAGAAATTCACAAAAATTTTAGACATATAGAATTTCGTTGAAAATTTGATTTTCACTATACACATTACACTCCCTTGAGATATAAATTTTTTTTGACATGATGATTTTCTTTGGTCATCACATACTTACTACTCTCTTGTGCATTTGAATTTCACTAACCACATTACAATTCCCTTGACATATGAAATTTCTCCGAGTGTGTGTTTATGTGTGTGGAATTTCGCTGGTCACCTATTATTGTCATGTTGAAAAATTTAAAAATCACATAAAAGCATATAAAAAACACAGAGAAATAAATAAAATTAAAATAATATCAAAATTTAGCAATTGAACACATTTATAACAAGATTTTCAAAAACCCAATAAAATAGAAAGACAAGAAAGTAACAAGAACATAAAAAAACCACTTTTGTACATCTGATGTTGAAGGAGAAGAAGGTAGGTCTCAAGCAAAGAAGAATGTGGATCCGAGGAAAATCACTGGGCAAAACCTTTGAAACAAACAATTGATGTAAACACCATATATATATATATATATAAGGTTGTGAAAAATATTGCATAATCTATTAAAATTGTACCGATCCGCATCAATTTATACCGCTTTAACCACTAACCGCGATTTGAATTTTAAAATTTATAATCCGCCTTCCAAATCGCTCCGCTCCGCTATAGTTAATACATATATATGTTTTAACATTCAATGAAATATCAAAGTAAAATTGAGGGTGAGAGAGATTTAAGATATGAAATTTATTACAAATTAGTAGTTATATATATGAAACATATTATGTAAAATTACTTTGTGTTATATATTTAAAAAAATATTATACAAATTAGTGTTATATATTATGTAAATGTATGATAATTAGTTAGAATATTCTTCAATCTGCTAATCTTCCAAACATCGCCCAAACCGCAATTTGTCATTTCGTCAATCCGCCATTCGGTTTTTAATTTTACTCTCAAACTGCCTGAACCGCACCGCACACACCCCCTATATATATATATATAGAGAGAGAGAGAGAGAGAAAGAGAGAGAGAGAGAGAGGTGTTTTAGAGTGACAAGCGGCGATCACACACTTACTACCGTCTGATTTCGTTACTTTCAGCGACGATGACAAAGCCAACGACAGTGAATCTGACAACGGTGATGCTTTGAAACATCATTCCAATGCAACAATGGTGGTTACATGACAAAGATAGCTGTGTCTTCGAAGTGGAATTATCGTCGACTTTGCGATTCCATTGGATGGAGAGAGAGAGAGAGAACCAAGGTGTCGAGATTGTCGATGATAGGACGTCAAAGTTGTTGGAGAGAAGGGGTCTTAAGCTACAAAAAATAAATAAATAAAAATTGTAAACCTCTCGTGTTACCAAAAGTTGAAAAATGATGTTAGATTAATTTTGCCTAAAAAGTAAATTATTTTTGAAAAAAATATTTAAAAAATTCAATAAATACACAAGAATACATAAATATGCTAAAATTTTATAAAATTTTTACAAATTTTTTCATAAATATTATATTGTTTAAGTGTATCTATCTAAGTTAGGTTACATATATCTAAAAAAAAATTAAAATATTATTGACTAAAGCAAAATATATATATATATATATATATAAAACAAAAAAATTCAATTTTTTTAAAAGTTAGCTCAATTTTCTAAATCCAAACAAGATGAATAATATTGCTCCATTTATGAAAGGATAATTGAAATTTTGCGAATGTCAACAACTATTTTGTTGAATCAAATCATTCGTTGGACGTTGCTTCAATAAATGCGTCATATTATTATTTTTTTTTTTATATATATTTTTATAAAAAATTAAAAAATATATTTAATCAGATCATCTCTAATAACTTATTATTTATTCACACCAATTAATTTACTAATATATATTATAATATTATAATTTTAAAATTATAAACTTCCCTTATTACATTACAAAGTTTTAAAACAAATAAAATTATATTATATTATAACTTTATTCCTTGAATATAGAGCGTCACATGAAAAGCAAAAAATATATAAAAAAAAGGCAATGACGAACTTCATCTTCATCATTTTCCGTTCTTGGTATACAAGAATAGCAAATCAGCTGCTATTCTACTTCATGCTCGAATAAACAAGAACACAAAAAAAAAAAAAAAAAAATCAGCAATATCATTTTATAAAATTCCTGGAACGAAATTTCAAAATTTGTATGAAAACCAAAAACAAAATACTGTCAAGCAATTGGTGCTTTCAGATCAGTTTAAATGAACTAAAAATAAAATAAATAAATAAATAAAACTTTGTGTGATCTGATCATTAGATCGTCGGCCGTCAAACGGAGGGTGCTGCGGCGACAGCAGCAGAAGATGCGGCCCCACCAATGAACGAGAAGAGTCCAGATCCAAGAGGCTCTTGATCATCAAGAAACAAGTCCTCAGGAACCCTAAATGCACCGTGAACACACACGATCCCTAACCCAACCAATGTTGCCCACAATAGCAGCGATCCGACGCTGGTGAGGAAGATCACCACTACGGTGACCAAGATCACCACTACGGTGACCAAGATCAGGACTCCTAGGGTTTCACGATCCGAGAACGAACGGCCGAAGATAGTGACGGGCTGATCGGACGGACGAAAGAGGTAGAGGAAAAGCCAGGCGGCGAGGAGAGAGAGGAGCGTGAGGAGAGAGAAAGGATGTGAGAGGAGAGAGAGGGCGAGTAGGGCGGCGAGTAGGGTGAGGTAGTTGACGCGGAAGTAGGAGAAGTTATTGCGGACGCGGGAGGCGGCGTCGGAGATCGTGTCGGGGCGGCAAAAGGCGGAGCGGTCGGCAAGTTCGGACCAAGGGCGGCGGTGAGCCAAGGCGCGGCGGAGGGAGTAGGAGAGACGCGCGATGAATGCGCGTAAGGCCGGTGTGGAGAACGACGATGCGGCGGCGGCAGTGGATCTAGGGTTCGAGATTGGGAGCGGTAGACGAGAGGACATTGATGAAATTAGGTGAAAAATGTAGGGGTATTTCGGGAAATGGAGAGTTTGTTGGGAGTTTTGCAAGAATTTTAGCCGAAAGCGACGGGAAAGAAAGAGAATCGGAGTGGATGATTTTTTTTGACTTGGGACTGAGGAGAGACAGAGAGAGATATTTAAGAGTGCTGGGGGTTTATATGGTGTGGTGTAGAGCAGGGGTTTTACTGTGAGTTTCCGACGTCGTAAACCGTTCATGTTTAAATGAACGGTGGTGATTGAGGTTGTAGGTTATATTGATTTGCTGTATCAGTTACGTTACGCGGAAAGGGGACGAAACTGACGGAGAGGGAATGTGAGGGGAAGCTACGTCGTATAATGCAGTTTTGCAGATGAAGCAAAAGGTGTTTGGTTTCTTCAAAGTTTTTTGAAGGGGGTCCATTGAAGCAGGCCCATTATAACCAAAAATATGAATTACTTGGGCAGCTCACGAAATCAGTAAGGAAAATTCAATTATTACATAAAATTCATACCCAAAAAAAAAAAAAAAAAAATTGACAAAAATAATGTGGTAATATTATTATTGTAAATAAATTTTTTTTCAATGTTATTTTTCTTTAAAGTGAAAGATCAACAATGAGTCATATCATTATAGATAAAAATTATGTGTGAATTTTTCATTCGTCTAACATTACTCAATTAATAATAGTAATAAAAAAAACTAATCCCCCATTAATGAGTAATTATCATGTATTTCGAAAATTCAATATTGACGGTATGTCTAAGCCAATATCAGAGGCTTAAAGAATTATATAATCCTACAAACAAAGAATAATGGAAAAATAAGAGGATGCTATTGGATGGGCACACAGCCTCCGTTTGGGAAGTGGGTTGGCTTTTTGGCTTTTTGACTATTTTAGCCTGGGGCTAAAAAGCCTGGTTTGGGAAGGGCTTTTTGACTTTTTGGCTTTTTTGACTTTTTTTGTGAGAGAGGAGTGTAATGATTATGAGTTGGATTTGATGTTTTGTTTTTTGTGGCTAAAATAGCCTATTTTATTTTTTGTGGCTATTTTAGCCCCTAACCCACCAAAACCAACTTCCCAAACTATGCCACAATCATGCGATTATTTTTACTCATATGATAATTTTTGCCAATTTAAGGGTTCGTGGGTACATAATTATGTATCTCAAAATCCTTTCGTCTTCCTATTCCAATGCACATTATTTTGAGCACATATTGTAACTCTTCACCTTCTTTTCTTACAAATTCGAGGGGTTTGTAAAGACGCATAATTCTTTGTCTCAAAATTTTCCTATCTTTTTATCTTAATACATATGCAATCATTAGATCGTGCATTGAGATTTATGCATTTCAAGATCATTATTACATAATTTAATGATTGAGAGTACACTGACAAAAAAAATTCAAAGACAGGGCTTGTTTGGTTTGTTTTTGGGAGAGTTGTTTTTGAAATTTTTTTTGGAAAGAGAGTTTAGAATTTTTTTTGATTTGTTTGGTTGTATATTTTGGGAGAGTTGTTTTTTTGGGAGTTTGGGATGATTTGATATTTTGGAAGAATTTGAGTAGATGTGTGTGAGAGAAAAAGTGATTGAGAAGGAGAGAGGAGAGAGAAAAAGTGATTGATTGATGTGTAAGAGAGAGAAAGTGATTTTGGAAATTTTTTGAGAAAAACTCAAAGCAAACCATTTTTTAGAAATTTTTTTCTAAAATTCATTTCCCAAATACAAACCAAACATACATGTTTGGTTTAAATTTGGAAGATGAGTTTTAGAGATAAAAAGTATGAAAAGTTGTTTGGTTTGATTTTTTTCAAAAGATGTTTTGGAAAATTATTTTGAGAGAGAGTTTTGAAAAAGTGATTGATTTGATGTGTATGAGAGAGATATTTGTTTGGAAAACTTGTAAACCAAACAAGTTTTGGGAAATTTTTTTGGGAAAATTTGTTTGGTTTGATTACTTTTGAAAAC
Organism: Camellia japonica; assembly: GCA_030407325.1. Lineage (NCBI taxonomy): Eukaryota > Viridiplantae > Streptophyta > Magnoliopsida > Ericales > Theaceae > Camellia > Camellia japonica. The sequence goes on from JAPPVO010000016.1 coordinate 57,221,074, forward strand.
TTATTTGTAGAGAATTTTTCCCAAAAATTTTTGGGAAACACAAACCAAACAAAGGATTTGCTAATTTTTTTTTTTTTATTACTTAAAGGAAGTTTAAAACCCCCCAAAGAATGCATAGGCAAAGTTTTTATTTATTGATAATAAAGCAGAAGGAACATAACAAGCTTTCTTTGCACTTGTAACAATCTACTAACTATCTACATATCCTACTCTAAATTAAAAATCTTAGCTTAAAAGAAGGAAGATTGAGAAGATATGCAATTCTCAGACAAAACTAATAAACAATAATACTGGCTAAATACAAATGGGAAGTAACATAACAAGCTTTTTTGCAGACACTTGCAAATCTGATAAAAATCTTTGCAAAAAAAAAAAAAAAAAAGAAGAAAAAAAAAGAAATGCTAGTGATAGACAGGGAATGAATCAAAGAGAGTTGGTGCGATTGATTGGTTCAAAAGAGCTGGCCAATGATTGCAGCGGCGAGGGATTGGGAAAGGTGGTTGTAGCCGAATTCACTGGGATGAACACTATCCCAAAACAAGTGATTGGAAGCAGAGTGACACACCAGAGTGATGGGAGAACAAATGAATGCTGCTTCTATCAATCCACTCCCGCAGCACCCTTTTCGAGTTTCATTGAGCCCTGTTGTTTCACCATTCTCACACTATTAGTTCAATATCATTTTTACCTTCTATATCGAAGATAGAAATGCTACGAATTTAGAAAAATAAAATTAGAAAAGTATTTATAATTTTAATCTTACCGTTTAGATTCATTTAAGTTTGGCCTTGTAACAAAAATTTCAAATACACAATTATTGAGTCACTGTTGAGACTTAACTTTTTAGTTAGAGCTTATTAGCTTTTTTAAATTTTTGATGGGAAAATGTTGACTTTTTGGCAGGAATAGAAGATGCCGAATGGATTTTGTCTTTTTAGTTGAAATCTTAATTATCAATAAGATACCAATTACTTGCAATAAGATGTGGATCACACATTCATGGGTATCACGCTTATGGGAGAGCTACAATGGTATATCTTCTATAATTTTTTTTACAAAATTTTATAAAATTTCATAATATAAATTACAAAAAATTATAATATTTTTTACTATGAAAGGTCATAACAAACACTATAAAGTGTCATAATTTTATTATTCGTAATTCCAGAGTGCACATTATAAATTTATTATTCATAATTTTACCACAAAAAAAATAACATATACTATAAATATTCATAACTTTTATCATAAAAAAATCACAATTTTTTATGATACACATCTTGTAAATTTCTCCAGCACTTAATCTTTTTAAAATCTCTAGCATTTTTTAACTATTGTGATTAGAAATAGTTGGTGTCTCCACCCGTAACACCATTTATTTGAGTAGGTAAATTAGGAATCTCTTTAATGAGATTCTATTATTCAGTAATGAGGTTCGTATCTCCCTTCTAGATTCTGGCCGTTCAATTCAATTATCAGTAATTTTTTTGTTTATTTTTATTTTTATTTTTAGAGAAATACATAAAATTTGTTTGATGAATTATTTTCAAAATAGTTTCTAGATTTTTTTTAAAGTAATCCACTTTTTTTGGAAAAACTTTAGAGCTAATAAGCTTGACTTGGTAAGCTTGGTTTAATAACTAAAATATTTTTTTGATAGAACATCGGTAGAGAATAGTTTAGAATCTAAACTTTAAATTGAAAAAAAAAAAATTATAATGTAAATTAACAAAATTAAAAATTTAGAATTTATTTATTTTATTGCAAGGCTCAAATTACAAATTATTGGAATTTTTTTTTTTTAGTTGTAATTTTCCTTTTTATTTTTGTATAGCTAAAATTTCTACACTAATGTGAGATTCCCATAGGGAAGTGTGAGAATCAATTCCTACTTAGCTCAGTAAAGTGATTCTTGCTGAAATGGACAACGATGGATTGCTTTCCTACTTCAATCCGTTCCAAACGTTGGAATCATTTTCAAAAACGGTTTGTTGAGTTTTTAATTAGTATTTTTGTATTTTTAATAATTTTTTTAAAAAAATTTAGATTCAATTAATCTTAATATACTTAAAAAGTAAAAAAAATTATACAAAAATATTTAAAAAATTCATTGAATACAACAAAATACGAAAATGTATCAAATTTTCATAATCTTTTTTTTTTTTGTATTTTTTGTATTTGGTGATTTTTTTAATTTTTTTTACAAATATTATATTTTTTAAGCGTATTTAGATTAGGTGTATTTAAAAAATAAAAAATTTGGGTAAAATATTAAAAAAATTCACTAAAAACAAAAAAATGTTTTGAAAAGTGGACTCAATTTTCTGAAACCAAACTTGGTGATTCCTAGTCCCTTCAAAATTACTCTGTTTGGTTTGGAGTTTTCAAAAATAGTTTTTTAAGTTTTCAATTAGTATTTTATATTTTTAGTGATTTTTTAAAAATATTTTAATCATTTTTTTAAAACTTTTTAGATCCACTCAATCTTAGTGTACTTAAAAAGTATAAAACTTGTACAATTTTTTTTTAAAATTCATTGAATACAACAAAATACGAAAATGTGTTGAATTTTTGTATTCACTTGTATTTTTTGTATTTGGTAATCTTTTTAAAGTTTTTTTTTCCCCACAAATATTATACTTTTTAAGTTTATCTAGATTAGATATATCTAAAAAATAAAAAAATTGCATACAATATTAAAAAAATTCACTAAAAAAAAATATGAAAAATAAAAAACTCCATTTTCGTAAAAATATATATTTTTTGATTGTCGAAAGTTATTGGCTAATTGTTAGTTTAACATTTCGGATGAGTTGAAACTCACATTCATACACCTTGCAAGAAAATCTTGCCTTCCTATTACACTCTTAAAAGTGAAACCCAAGATTTCTCCCTTACGAGAGACTTGGTAGTCAAGGCTAGGCTAACCCAAGACTTCATAAAAACATAAACACGAATTTAGGTACAATAGTTTCTTGATGCACTAAAAAATAAGTTCATGCAATCCTAGGATATAGCAAAAAAATCAACTTGGGGATTTTAAGGCTTACCATATTTTTGTGGATTTTTCATTATGTCATCCAACGGTGTGTATATATCTGCATAGATAATTTTGCTCCCTGAAAGAGAAGATTGCAATTGAGGTAACAAATTTGAAAGCTTGGCATTATAAGATTGAGCATCTGAATGATCTATACATTTTCTGTGAATCTCAAGTTTTGCAGTCATTTGGATTGGGATACAACCAATTGGAGGTAGCCCAGCTACAACCATTGTTCTACACCCTATTTTGTAGAGTTCCTGCAAAAATACACAAGTCAAAATTAAGCAGTAATAGTACAATCTCTAAAAATTATCTAATATTTTAGGAACATCATGTGACTGTGTGTCCAATCAGTAATGTTTTGTCATTGTCTCATATTGATTCTACTCTTTTTCGACTATGTAATAATGCAAGTACACAATTCCTTACTATTAGATGGACACATATTATCTTAGAATTTTGAAAAGACCAAATAATTACTACAATCTTAGAATTTTTACCCATAAATTTAATGAGAAAGATCAATGTTTGGTTTAGATCTAAGAGTTGTTTGGAATTGATTTTTTTTAGTAACTTTTTTGTTGATTATTTTTTCTCTCATTTTTAGTGAATTTTTTATTTTTATTTTTAAAAAAAATTTAGATTTTTAAAATCTACTAGACTAGATGGAAATTAGATTTTGCTAGTTAATTGCTAGTCAATAGATAATTGATTGATGGAAAACAAGCATTTTGAAGAAAATTATATTGAAAAAAATATAGAATAATTGAAAGAAAAAAGTGTTTTGAAAATGGAAGGAAAGAGTGTGAGACAAAATTTTAATTTTAATTAATTTTTTAGAAAATAATCTTTTTAATTTCATAATTTTGGATTAAAATTTGACAGAGAAAACTTAAAAGGGATAAGATTTAGGAAAAAAAATAATGATAAGTGATGAAAACTTTCAAATAACATTATGACACATCATTCTTAATGATATAAAAGTTAAAAAAAAGTAAGAAAAATAAAGGGGGAGTTTAATCCTCAAAGGCCTAACTAGTATAGATTTCATATTTTAGATTAAACTTGAAAGGATTACTTAAAGGAAACATTTAGGGAAAATGTAATGGTTGCCAATGAAAACTTCCCTTATTTGTTTCTTTATTTTATATCGTAACTAAATTCAATTTAATTTAAAAATTCTTGTTATTAATAACATTATTACACAACTTAATGATATAAAATTTAACAATTAAAAAAAAGAATAGATAGTTTAATCAATCACAACACTGGTGCTTAGTGAACTTGTTAAAAAATTATGTAATTTTTTTCCTTTTAGATCCATGTCTGTTAGTTGCTTACAAAAATTTAATAACATTTATTTCTTTTTCTTTTTATTTCTTCTTCTTCTTCTTCTTCTTATTATTTTTTATTTTTTTATTTTAATTTTTTTTTGTGGTAAAAAAGTTCAGAAAAATCAGAAAAACAAACCGATTTTCGTAAGTTTTTTTTTTTTATTTCATTATTTTTTAGTGAATAATTTTTAAAATTTGTCTTTTTTTTTTTATATAAATTTTAAAATAATCCAATCGAGATGAACCAAAAAAAATAAATTTACTCAAAAAATATATATATATATATATATTTTAAATAGACCAAAAAAACTTGACTTTCTGGATACTCATTTATCTCACCAACCACTCTTTCAATTTGAATGGATTTTAAGTTTGTAAAATTATAAAGCTCCATATTAGCATTGTTAACGAAAATGGTTGTGTAACCAAATATGAGAGAGAGAGAGAGAGGGAGAGAGACTTAACCTGAACAAACTTCTGTAAATTATTGAGCACAAAGTCATGGTACTCACTAATGTTGAAGGTAATCCTTCTTGTGGGTATGTCATAGAAATTAAAAACAAAGTCATTAGTCCCTGCACTAACAATCACCAAAGCACCATTAGTAATATTCATTGCTTCCTTTTCCCCTAAACTCTCCTTCAACCTCTCCACATAACTCCTAAGATAACTAGGCTGTTTGGACACAGGGATAGAAAGAGTCACATCCGAAGTAACATCATCGTATCCCGATCCAGCCGATGCAAAGCTGACACCTGTCCTCAGTTCCTCATCCGATAGGTTTGGATCGAGGAATGGAGGAACAATGTCCTTCATTCCCAACATGGTGGCCACGAAGTCTGGGACGAGTTTTCCATTTGAAAATCGTCCCGTGGCGACCTGGCCGGGGAAGTCCTGGCCGTAGGGCCGGTGGTTGCTTTTCATTAGGGATTTTATGTAGTTGTTGTTGCCTGTGTCTACTGTTGAGTCACCAAAGATGAAGAGGGTGGAGAATTTGGTTATGAGGGTGCTGCCATTGCATGGTTTGGTGCTGGTTAGGATGTAGATTTGGATGGTTAGGTGGATGAAGAAGATGGTTGGTGCCATTGGCAAGAATCAGCAAGATGGTTCTCTTCTGTAAGATGAGTGTTTTTTTTTTTGTAGAGTGTGTGTTGTGAGGAGATGGTGAAATGCTTGTGTATATTTATAAGAGGAGAAAAACGAAGGCCACAAGAAGTGGGTCCCCGGAAAGTGTATATTATTGTTATTTTCTTAATGATTAAGAATCAATAATACATATCCACATAAATGATGATACATAAATAATAGCCAAAAAAAGAAAAAAGAAAAAAAAGATTGCATATAACATTTTTTATTATAACTTACCTATTGTTTTCTTTGTGATCTTAATGCACACATTTGTAACTTGTAAAAGAGAAATCAAGAGAACAATCATGAAAGATGGCCTGGATTTAAGTCTATTTTATGGTAAAATAATAAAGAGAAAGAGACAATGTTCAAGATTTGAATTATTATTCAGAATAATAGTGCTTTCAAAATTTAAAAAAAAACTCAAAATACTTATAGAAATACCTACACTTCTGTAAGTATTTTCAATATTTTATTATTGATGCTGATATCTATTTTCAATAATTGGATAATTTTCATGGTATTTTAGGATTTTTTCCCCTTTTTATTTTGAAATTTCCAATTTGAATGTAAGCATTTACTATGAATATTGCTTTCACAGATTTATTCATTAAAATCCTATTTAGGTAATGTTATATAAACAAAGTTTATATATCTCAAAGTAAAAAGTCTATCCCTATAGGTCACAATTATAAAAATGTCATTCTCATATAATTTTATCTAAATTTCTTGTATAAACATATGGGTAAATTACATTGATCTTTCTCAAATTTTAGAAAAAATATAGCAAGTCAATTTTGACATAATTATCCTGACTCTCTTTTAATAAGGCTAAATGATCTAAAACTAATGCAGATTGTGAATATATAAGGATATATAAGCTAAAATATAAATTTCAGAATAAAAGAGATGATAATATCATTTTTCTATCTATATGATTAATAAATTATTCATGAAAAGATATTATGTGTTATACAAATTAAAATCTTAAAAAAATTTAATGTAATTATGCTAAACTAATAGGACCTACTATATTTTTTCAAACCCCAGGGGTAAACGTAATTTTCCCTAAAAATATTATATGTTTAGCATTTTCTAATTTATTTGAGAAATGTCATAGGTTCATAATTCGCTCACGATGACATAACAATGGACTTACGCCTTACATGGTTGAATTTGTGGCAAATTAAAAGTAAAGATATAATTTGTCATGTCATTGTGAATAAAAAATACTATAATAATGATCATATTTATGTACCACATTAAGTCACTATAATTACATGTATCTCATCACTTAAATCTTTGTATCAATACAATAATGATATATTATTAGACTGCTCAATTAGAAAAAGGTTTTTAAGGGGATCAATTTTTTTTTCTTTTTATTTGTAAGATATCATGATGAAGATGGAAAGATAAGAATGGGAGGAAAGTGGGCAAGGTCCAATTTGTTGTTGAAGATGCCATTCTTAAAGATAAATTCTTACAGAGAGATTAGTATTAATAGGGTGTCAGTGTGTATGTAGTAATGTGGAAATATAATGTTAGTTTCATGCATTTGTACACTTTCAACAAATCCGCAAGTGTCTCCCCCTCGTTCAAGTGAATGATTGATCATCATAGCTTTATTGCGGAGTAATTTTTTGAGGTTTCTCATTGGATGTAAATAAAAATAAGACTAATTAACTAATACATGTAATTTGCAAATAATTGTTAACATTAAGAATTTATAGATAAAACTTGGTTAAACTATATTGATCTTCTCTTCTTCTTCTTTTTTTTATTTTATTTTATTATTTTTTTTAAAGTTTGGAGAAATAAAGTAAATTTCTCAATTTTAACATAATCATATTGAGCACATTTGAGATTTTAATTCAGATAACGCTTAATTTTATTTTTATTAATAATTTGTTAGTTACATAGATGAAAAAATGATGCTATCATATCTTTTACATAAAAATGTATACTTTACGTTTTTTTTAAAATAATATTTTTGCACCATTTATATTAGTTTTAGTCCATTTAAACTTATTAAAAAGAAAGTTAATATAAATATATCAAAATTATAAGACTTATTATATTTTTTTTTTCAAAAGAAAGGTCAGTATAATTTATACAAAAAAATAAAAAATAAAAAACTTTTGTACTAATGGGCGGTTTGTTAGAGTTTCGTGATTCTACCTTCTTTATGGCATAGAATATCATAAAGAATGCATATAATCATTTTACTGGTTGGGAGATTTGGAAAAAAAAATTGAAAAGGAAAAAAAAAAAAGTGAAATATGAATAAAATATATTTATATTTTACATAATTTCACACACATTTTTCATTTCTCTTTTCAAATTTTTTTTTTCCAAAATCCTCTAACCAAACACAATATTAGTAAGTGAGGATTAGGTCCCTTTATACATTCATATTCCATACTCCTCTTGTGGGTTAAAAATCGGATCCATATTGATAATTTAAATAGTCTACTTAGTAGATATCGCAATAAAAATTATCCATATAAAAAATTATTTTCATCGGATATCTATAAACATATAAACAAATCATATTTTATTTTATAAAATGAATGGCAAATATGATCATAAAATTAAATCATACATTTTAATATTATAGTTGTCTGATAAAATTATACCATCCCGTGTTTATAGTTGTTCAATAAAATCAAGATAGTGATCTATCAACAAATTTTTTATACTAGAAGAAAATTTGAAAGGATGAGTTAATGGCAACTTTGAAATTAAAGTAGTTGTTTTTTAATTTAATAATAATGAAAGGACTACAATTTATATATCGGTGATACTACATGTACCAATTAATATATCAATTAGTGTACCAACATATGTTATGACATTATTATTGACTTTACCCATTATACAAATTACAAATATCCAAAATCTCTAAAATTATGCTACATCATCTGTTAATACATTAATTGATATACCAATTGGTACATATAGCATTATTCTTTATATTATGTAGAAAAGTTAAATTTGTATACTAATCTCTTAAATTTAATACACAAATGATAATTATGATATAGTAATATATATATATATATATATATATTTCAAATTATGAACCCAAATAATCAGGCCCGGTCCTGAGATTTTTGGGGCCCAAAGCCAATAATCAACTACTAAAATTTCTGGGGCCCTTCACATTTTTTTTTATTGAATGGAAAAAAAAATTAAGGTAAAGGACAAAAGATTTGCATTAAAATCACAAAAAATACTTAGCATTACAGTATAACAACTAATATGTATCACTTGATCCTCGCTCTTCTTGCATTTTTAGAAGCAAATAAATCAATCATACTTGCATAATCTAGTTTTTTTGCAAAATCATTTTCAATGGATAATAATGCTAATCCATTCAATCTTTCTTGTGACATGGTTGATCGAAGGTAATTTTTGATGATTTTTAACTTTGAAAAGCTTCTTTCCCCCGATGCAACTGTAACCGGAATAGTCAAAAGTATCCTGTAAGCAACCCATGAATTTGGAAAACAATTTGCCATCAACTGCAGATAATTGAGCACTTCAATTGGCTTATTGACTTCTTTTGGCAATCTCTCTTTCAAGACTTTTAGCTCCATCAATAAATCTCTTCCATCAATATCGGAAATCTCACCATGTTTTAAAAATTCTTCAAGGTTCACACATCCCGCCTTCAACGATTCATCGCTGCACTTTTTCAAGTCAAACAAAAAGCCAAAGTTTGCCTCATATACTTTGAATTGTTCAAACCTATTTTTGAGTGAACAAAGGGCTTGATCAACAAAATAAAGGAAGTAACCAACTCTAAATGATTCTTCAGCCGACTGGGTTACCTCTCCGCTAACATTCTCATCAAATTGTTTCTTTCTAGAAATGATGCGCTTTTCAACAAATGTAGGTTCAATTCCCAATTCACTTGCCATTTCTTTAGCTTCAACCATAGCCTCCGTGAAACCAACTTCTTTATACATTGCAACATACTTAACAAGCCCATCTAGCTGCTTTACAGCAACTGCTATATCCATATCTTCACTTTGAAGAAGCTTGCTAACAGAGTTCACATGAAATAACAAATTGTACTTTTATCTATTGTTTGATGCTTTCCCAATCTTTCCTCCAACTCAATCCATTTGCTCATGCAAGTAATGTGCTCGTTACCACTTTCATGGCCTTTAAGTCTCTCACCAATATTTCTCCAGTCTTTAAATCCTTCGGTAGCCAATTGAGTCTTATTTCCCTCTTGCTTAAACAACTTACAACAAAAGCAAAATACTCTATCCAAAAGTTCTGAGTATATCAGCCATGTCCTATCAAATTTTTCTCCATTTGGTAAGTGCCGAATGTAATGAACAGGTGAGAAATGCCTATGCCTAGAAGAATCATCCTTAGGGAAGTTGAACTCACAATTTCTTCTCACGGGACCTCTTTCGACTAAAAGATCTCGTAAATTATGGTCAATTATTTTCCAAGTCCCTGGATCATCTATATTTGAATGCTCACATTCCGTATTCATCTCATCATCTTGATTGGCTTCGGCACTCCCAAATTCCCCATTTCCTGCTTCATCCACCAAATTTTCATTCTCATTATCCACCAAATTTTCATTCTTATTATTCACCAAAGTTTCAAATTCTTCACTATTCAAGTCTTCAACTGATTGTTCTATTTGTTTGTCACTTGTAAAGAATTTATCAATAGCTCCTCTTTGACACTCGACTAATTTTTCGACTCTTTGCTTCTTTTTCCTTTTTGCGAATCCAGACGGATAATTTCTTTTAAGAGTCATGATGAGCTGAAATCAAAATGTTTTTTTAGATCAAAATTCAAAACAATAGCACCACCACTTAACAAAATATAAAACTTTTAAATTATGTGATGTGAACTATTAAACTTAAATGAATTCTTTTTGATGATGTAAATATCAATATTATAATAGCAATTAATTGGGCAAAAGACAAGATAAATATTTAATTAATTGAATAGAAAAAAAATATTTACCTATGCTTACTGTGTTGAGATCAAAATATTTTTTTAAATCAAAATTCAAAACAAAAGCACCACCACTTAACAAAACACAAAACTTTTAAATTATGTGATGTGAACTATTATACTTAAATAAATTTTTCTTGATGATATAAACACCAATATTATAATAGTAATTAATTGTGCAAAAGACAAGATAAATATTTAATTAATTGAATAGAAAAAAAAAAAAAAAATTACCTGCGCTGCTGGATGGCTGCTTCGTCGCTGCACAGATTCTCTCCCTTGCTGGTGTGTTGTGTATCAAAGGGAAGATTGATAGGGTTAAGAATTAGAAAGAAAATGGGCCTTTTAAGTTGGTTTGGGCCTTAAACTGTGTGGCTATCAAAGGAAAGGTTGATTGGGTTAGGAATAAGAAAGAAAATGGGCCTTTTAAGTTGGTTTGGGCCTTAAACTTTTGACTTTTTAATAGGTCAAAAAAAATAAGCTGGTTTGGGCCTTTTTTTTATTTTTTTTTGGACTCAAAACACACCTAACATTTTATACTAACTTATAATAGAAGGGGGCCCTCATTTTGGGCCTATTTTGAGGGGCCCTAAGCCATGGCCTTGTGGGCCTATGGCCAGGGCCGGGCCTGCAAATAATGAATAATTTATTGAGCATTTTATTATTGCTGCTGATATTTATTTTCAATAATTGGAAAATTTTCATGGTATTTTAGGATTTTTTTTTCCCTTTGTATTTTTAAATTTCCAATTTGAACGTCGGCTTTTACTATGAATATTGCTTTCACAGTTTTATTCATTAACATCCTATTAGGTAATGTTACATTAACAAAATTTATATACAAAAAATTTATACAAAATATTATGTCTCAAAGTAAAAAAGTTTATATATCACAATAGGTCAAAAATATAAAAAAGTCATTCTCATATAATTCTATATAAAGTTTTCGTATAAAAATATGGGTAACACTGATATCTTTTAAATTTTAGAGAACATATAGCAAGTCCAACAATTTTGGCATAATTAATTGGTTCCCTTTTAATAAAGCTAAAGTATCCAAAACTAATGCATATTGTGAACATACAATGATATGTAAGCTAAAATATAAATTTCAGAGTAAAAGATATGACAATATTATTTTTCTATCTATATGACTAATGAATTATTGATGAAAACAAATTTTGTAGTATATGAATCAAAACCTTAAAAAAAGTTAAAGTAATTATGCCAAACTAATAGGGTTTATTATATTTTTTCAAACCCCAAGGGTAAGTATAATTTTCCCAAAAAATATTATACGTTTAACAATTTCTAATTTATTTAAGGAATGTTATAGGCTCATAATTGACTCATGATGACGTTTTACATGTCTGAGTTTATGATAAATCAAAAGTTAAGACATAATTTGTTAGGTAATTGTGAATTAAAAAATACTATAATAATAATCATATTTATATATCACATTAACTGCGTGTATCTCATCACTTAAATCTTTGTATCAATATAATAATGATATATTATTAGATTGCTCAATTGGAAAAAGCTTTTTAAGGGAATCAATTTTTTTTTTCTTTTTATTTGTAAGATATCATGATAAAGATGGAAAGATAAGAATGGGAGGAAAACTACTAGAAAAGGGAGTATTGGACACGGAACCTTTTGCGGCAGTTTGAAAATCGTCGCAAAAATTATGTTTTTGTTACAACAAATGAAGCCGTCGTCAATTTAATTTTTTTGCGACGGAAAATCTAAGACCGTGGTAAAAAATCGTATTATATGCGATGGTTTGTTACCTGTCTTTTTTTTTTCTTGTTTTAATTTTTTTGCGACTCCTTTTATCCCTCTGTCGCAAAATGTTATATTTTTGCCCTCCCTCTTTTCCCACTCTTCCCTACACCCTCCTCCCTATCCTTTTGGTTCTCAGATCAGAAAAGGAAAAAAAAAAAAAAAAACCATCCATCTTCTCCCAGTCGTCTCTCTCTCTCGCATCCCTAACACCTCCAACGTCGGAAGAGTTCCAGGTAACCCTCCTCTCCTCTTCTCTCCTTTTCTTTCCTCTCACACAGAGCTTAACAATCTCTCTTTCTCTCCCTCTCTCGCTTTCGCGTTACTCTCACGGACTACTTGTAGCAGCGGCGGTGGCGGTTTCTCACTCCGGACACGGCTCACATATATTTTATAGTTCTCTGTTATCCATAACAAAAACTCATCCCTACAATCCTCTCTCTCCCTCTACGTCTCTCTCTATCTCTCTCTGTTGTTGCCTAAATTATTCATCTCTTTCTCTCTAGGGTTTCGCAACTTCAAGATAAACCATGCGTGACTGCTTCAGGTTTTTTTTTTTTGTTTTCTTGGAAAAAATAAGCTTATTTTTTACTTTCTCCAACATGTTAAATTTAATTTTTCATTTGTACAAACCTCTTAACAGTTCATTGATTTCAAATATATAACATTGGCTGAGGATGATACATCATCTTATTCAATAACAGATTGTTATCCTGACACAAACAAGATGCCAATATTATTAGCACATGACAATTTTTTTACTCTTGCCCTGTGTTCCTTCTTGTAGTTGGTAATTTCTAATACTTTTGAATTTGTTCCTGTTGTGTACATGTGCAATGCAGGTGATCTAGTTGAAGTTGTTGTCCCTTTTATGGGTGAATCTATAAGTGATAGAACTCTGGCAAAATTCTTGAAGAGTAATAAGATTCATATTTCTTTCCCAAATTCTACCATTTAAATGCCTATTCTTTATGAATTTAAGTGCTTGACGGTGTTTTGTATCTGATATTTGGGAGCAGATCCTGGTGACAGGGTAGAAGTTGATGAACCAATTGCTCAAATTGAAACAGATAAGGTACTTGTTGTAATACAACATGATAACGTTGTAATTTAAGCTTCTAAAGTTCTTAACACGACTTATGCTTTCAATATTTGGATTGTCTATCTTCCACCAAGTGACAATTGATGTTGCAAGTCTTGAAGCAGGTGTAATCCAAAAGGTAGAATATCATTATTTTGGATTTGCTATCATTATTTTTATACAAGTTCATTACACTTCTTCCTATCTTTCCTTTGGAATGGTTCTGATTCTGAATTTGTATGTAAATTATTGATAGTATGTAGCCAAGGAAGGGGATACTGTGGAGCCAGGTACCAAGATTGCTGTCATTTCAAAGTCTGGTGAAGGTGTTGCCTATGTTGCTCCATCTGAGAAGACAACAGACAAAGCTGCTTCTCAGCCACCTCCTGTTGAACTAAGTGAAGAGGATAAGCAAAAGCCTAAAGTTGAAAGCACTCCTGTTAGAGAGAAGCCTAAGAGTACTTCTACTGCTCCTCCTAAACGCTCTACTACAGAACCCCAACTTCCCCCTAAAAAAAGGGAAAGACGAGTAAGTCGCATAGTTCCATATCTATACTCATACACCAAAATACTTTTTACTAGAAAGTAGAAATGCATTAATCTAATTTATGTTTTGTGAATGTTTCAAAGAAAAATGCATCATCCTGCTTGAATATAAAATTTGAGTTTATAATGATTATAGGTTCCTATGACAAGGCTCAGAAAACGAGTTGCGACCCGCTTAAAAGATTCTCAAAACACATTTGCATTGCTGACAACATTTAATGAAGTTGATATGTAAGTGTAAATCCATATTTCTAGTACTTTGCTAGTTTATGATGGTGGCTTATGCCAGACTTCGTCAAATTTGTGGACTAGATTAGAGACTCCTTTTAATTTAGGTTTATCATTTGATGTTGCTTAAACAGAGTTGACTGACCAAGTTTAGTGTTTAGTTTATAATAAAAAAAAAATATCACACTACAATTAATAGATATGGTTAAATCTAGCTAATTCAGGTTGGTTCTTGGTTTGGGAAGTCCAATGCTAACATTTCTAAAATTTTCGATTATATCTTTATTTTTCTGCATTAATGATCTGCATGGGTAAGTTAAAACAGGATGTTGACCATTGAATGCATGTGATTCTATGTGCTTTAAAGAGTATTAGAACATCTCAGGTTTTCTTCTAGGTTGGATTCATTGGTACAAATTATCAATCATATTTGGTTAAAAATTTAAGGCCACAAAAGCATTGGCCACTTTGGTTTGCTCTGCCCAAGTTATCAACTTGGGAATCAATAGAGATCCTTGGCTAGTGGTTTAGTGCTCATTTCACAAATCTAAGACCAGATTGAGATGAATGAAGAACCTAACAAAACCAATCAAGAGTTCAACATTTAAGTTACCAAGTTGTCTTAAAGACATAACCTTTAGGGTATTCAACCAAATTGCTTTGCATATCTTAACATGGTTGACATGACACTCTTGTGAACATAGTTTTGTTATTATTTCCCCTGTTGATTTGCTGCTTCTTGTAGGACTAATTTGATGAAACTCCAATCTGACTACAAGGATTCCTTTGTTGAAAAGCATGGAGTCAAGCTGGGACTTATGTCTGGATTTGTGAAGGTAGGTAGTAAGTCTATGGCTTAATATTGATATTATTGAACATCGTCATAGATGTGCTCTCACATGTATGCTCATGCATCTGGCACATGCGCATGAGCATTCATTTGTTTTTTCTGTGTTTATAATTCAATTTGAAGATATTTATGAATTCTTTTGTAACGCCCTCGAATAATACATAAAACCCATCATTTTAGACATGCAATGATATAAGAGAAATCAACACCTTTCTATTCATTAGAGTAGTTCTTACAACAATATTACATGTTAACAACAAAAGCAAATGCCCTACGGGCTTATAGCTTTCCAAGTCAACACTTGGTTACAAAAGAAGAGTACTAACTCTATACAAAATAAGCTCTTGGCTTGATATACATGTAATACAAACAAAATAATCAAAAGAGTCTTCAACTCCCATAACCATCCAAGCTAGGTCCTTGGAGGTGGCATGCTACCTGTACCTGAAAATGATGTCCCATATAGGGTGAGTCAACGCCTAGTAGAGATATGCTAAACACAATATGAGCAGTAACTAAGACATTAGCAATTGATAAATGTTTGACTCACATAAACCAATTCATATACCACTTTCATTACATGACTACTGTGTCCATGTTTCATTTCATTTTCCATTTCTTATCAAATTCACAATTCACGACAACGGCTCAAAACCTGGCCAACAATTTACATGAGATAGGGACTCATATTAAACATTTCCCATTTCACAATAGATAAGCATACTAGCTATATCAACACTTTGATAGATAAGCATATAAGTTATATCAACACTTCCAACAGATAAGCATATGAGCTATATCAACACATTAACTGATAAGCATACGAGCTGTATCAACGGAGTCCATCCCCTATCTCCTCCCAAACAACATCTGGTTTAGAGGTCCATCCCCTATCTTCCCCTAAACCGTGGAGTACATCCCCTATCTCCTCCCATACACGCAACGTATATACACGTAGGTCATATACATGATCAATCAATACATAAAGTTAATGTATTCTGTCAACCGTCATACTCTATGACACATCCAATTGATTAGTTGTAGTTTGCCTAATCATCATGCATTGTCTACAACAATCATAGCTACCCTCCACCGGTAGCCCAAAGCAATTATTTCTAAACAGATAATAAAAGCACCAACAGATAAAATATCCATATTTCTAAAAGTGAGCGATTAATAAATCCAACTTCACTAATCCATCTCATAATGAGCCAATTTCATTATATTCAACTCAATTCCTTATTTTCTTAACAAATGTCATTAATTACATTAGTGACCCAAATATACCCAAACATGGCATAATTTCCCTTATTCTCAATATTGACTCCAAGAATCCATATATTACCAACAACATCAATATACTCATTTTGAAACCAAAATACATATTTATGGTCCAAAATAAACAAAACCCTCTTTTCAAAATTTTACATTTGAAACCCTAGTTTCCACAACCCAAAACCATCTATACAAAATACTTAATATCTAAGTCAAAACCCATAAGAGTGAGTAGGAATCCCTACCTCAAATTCGGAGCCCAAGGGAAGAAGATGAAGAAATTAAAGATGCTCCAAATCCCGAAATTTTCGGATCAAAATGTAGCCGCCGACGATCAACACACTTTTTGTAAACAACTCCTACTAGATCAATCCCTAGAGAGAAGGTAAGGTTTTAGAGAGAGGAGCTCTCAAATCTGTGTTTGGGAAAGTAAGAGAGAGAAAGAGTGTTGAAAAAGTGATCCAAAAAGCTAAATCTTGGAGTGATATACTCGTTGCCCCGCTCGAGCGTGGAAACCCCCGCTCGAGCGTCACTCACAGACTCCCGCTCGAGCGTCCAAACCGCCGCTCGAGCGCCGGATACACCCTCCCAGAACTTTTGCAGAACCAAGTCCCCGCTCGAGTGTCAAACTCCCTGCTCGAGCGTCACACACAAACTCCCGCTCGAGCGTCAAAACGCCCGCTCGAGCGTCCAACACTGTAGAGGAAATACTGGGAGATGGATTTTCCCGCTTGAGCGCCAAAACCCTCGCTCGAGCGGATAAGAAAGACAAAGGCCTGCTCGAGCGTCAAAAGCTCCGCTCGAGTGTGCAGGCCAAAATCTGGGCAACTACTTTTGGTTTCAAAGCTCAACCAACCTGTTTCAAACCTACCCAACACTACCCAAGACTCAAATACAAAGAGTAAAAGATGTAAACAAGATATACACAACAACCAACTCCACGGAACCTAAGTCCGGATACAACAATTAAAGAAAGGGAAACCGGGATCGCTATATCTTTTGTAAATTTCAGGCTGCTGTTAGTGGTCTCCAAAATCAACCTATTATCAATGTTGTAATTGATGGGATGATATTATATATAGAGACTATATAGATATCAGTATAGCTGTTGGTACTCCAAAGGTTTGTGAAATTTTCTTTGCGAAACTATCTCTTGAAAATTAGAATAGCGTACCTTTATGTTTCGACTTACACAATATTGAACATGCAGAACTATCTCTTGAAAAATTAATCTTAAAGGAATACTGGGTTTGTGAAATTCACCTTCTGTTGTTAGTTTGATGAGTTGAAGTTGTATTGACTTTATACAACAGAGAACTCCAGTTTCTTCTTTTTCTTCCAGATACTTTTTTCCCTCTACTGATTATTGTCTTCGTCCTATTTTGTTTGTCCACTTTTCCATTTTAATCTGTCCCAAAATGTTTGTCCACTTTCTATTTTGAGATACGGAATTATGTTAGGTTTCAAAAACTGTCCCTATGAATCATTATAAATACATTTTAAAATTGAAGTAAAAGGGCAATGGTGGGAAAAACATTTCAAAATTTGAATTAAAATGTAATGATTGCATGTCTCCTTAATTAGTTGATGTTTTCCCCAATTTTTTCTTTTGTCCTTTTAAGATATACATATAAGTCAATTCTTACCTTTCAAATTAATTGATTTCTTTGGTATTTATGATTATATGAACTTTCGATTTCATCATTTAATCTATTGGAATTGTTCAATTCTGCAGTTTTTTTGGTTCAGTCTCTTGATTATCTCTGTATATTTTTGGGTATTTGTTTTGACTAACTCAAAAGTCAGCTCCTTCTGCTAATTCAAATTAGTTTCTCCTCTGCTCTCCTCTGCCAGTGTTGGTTGTTGGTTGTTGAAACATTTTTTTTTCTTTTCTTTTTGGGTAAAAATTAAGGATCTCTTTAATTGAATAATTGAATGTAATGTGTGGAAATATTGTGTAATGCATGCTTGACTACTGGAAAAAGGACTGCTACTACTTGGAAGCTTAGAATCACCATGGGATTTGCTCCTTCCTGTAATTCCCCCTTTTGGAGTTGGAATTTGGAGCTATATTATAAAAACTGAGGCTTATAATTCTGGGGATTTCAAAGATGCCTTAAAAAGGGCCTGTATACTATAAACTTCAAAAGGCTCAAAAGAAAGAGCATTGACCCACAACTTAAAGCCATCACTCTCTCCATAAAGTAGAGTTAGCAACCATGTCAGAATTATATTTTCTTATTTATTTATTTATTTGTAGAAATAAATATCAAATGTTTTACATTTTCTGTAAGCTTAAAATTAATTATATTGTAAATGATTTCTTTTTTGTTTCTTTTTGCAAATGCAACCCTTTTGAGTATGTGATGATATCTTCACATATCGATATTAGAGTTTATTTATTTATTTATTTGTAGAAATAAATATCAAATGTTTTACATTTTCTGTAAGTTTGAAACTAATTATGTTGTAAATGATGATTTTTTTTTCTTTTTGCAGATGCAACCTTTTTGAGCACGTGATGATATCTTTGCATATCGATATTGGAGCTTACTATTGATATCAAAACAAGCTACAATATATATGTTTTTTTATTTGTATTGTCGATACTAAAAATTTGAGTTCTTGAATATTAAAAATTATTAGTATTGTTAGAGGTTGCTTTATATATTTTTGTAAAGAATATTTGGTTGACAATTGTTACAGGGTACATATATATTATTTTTGGTATATGATTTTGTGAATGTGAATTTAGATGTGCATGCGGATGCGGATGTATTGTATTTAGAAAATATTAATAATTTGTACATGGAATGAATTAATAAAATATAATTTTATGAAAATAATTTTATTGTGACAATAATAAACCGTCGTGTAGACACCCCATTTTTGACCGTCCTCAAGACTTGGACGTCACCGTCGCGACACTCGGTGATCATCTATGTTTGTGTTCGTTTTGAGTTCCCGGAGGTCTCGGCTCCGCGCCTTGCCTCAAGATCTCTCAACTCGATTGTTTTGTGTTTGGTTTTGCACCAAACACTTGTGCTTTTTCCTTGGAGGGCAGGGAATGGCTTCTTGGCCATCCCCACACCCCACCGGCCTTCCCATTACCTCACCGGCCATTCATTGATGCCACCGGCCTTGGTTTCGTGATACCAATGGCCGGTCGGCACTTGGTGTGGTCGACCGGCACCATGTTTGGCCGGTGACCTCCTTTCCTGGCCGGTATTACCCTTTAGCACCCTTCAGGCGTGGTGCATGCCAGCTGTGCCAGCTGGGATTAGGGATGGCAATTTGAAACCGGCCCGATGGGGACCCGACCCCCCGTCCCCGATAAGAATGGTTTTTCCTCGAAAAATACCCCCGACGGGCCAGGGATGGTATTTAAAAATAAATCCCTGGTGACATTCGGGCCGGGGACGGTGATATATATTTCATCCCCGGCCCCGGCCCCGGCCCCGGTTAGCCCCGATTAATATTATATATATATATGTTTGGGGTTTGACTTGGTGTACACAGCAGCTCCACTCTCTTTATATATTATATATTATATATATATATAATATTACACTCTCCCCGATTTATATTATATACACAGCAGCTCTAGCTTTTTTACACTCTCTCTCTCTTCTCTTCTCTCACACTTTCTTCTCTCCAGTGGCGATGGCGAGTGCGACTCGTCTCTCCGGTGGCGACGGCGCGATTTCCTCTCCCCAGCGACGACGGCGAGTGCGATCTCCTCCGCGGAAGTACGCACACCCGGCGTCATCTCCTACTTCGGCTTCGGTTCCCACCACCACAACAGATCTGAGTAGATCCCATCTCCTCCACACCACCCCAGATCTTACATCTCACATCTCAGATCTGAAAAGATCAGATCCCATCTCCGAATTGAGTGGTTCCTCTGCTGTCCTCTCCCTCCTCCCAGATCTAGCCGATCTCACTGATCTGTAACAGATCATCTCTATCTTTTTTTTTTATTTTTTTTTATTTTTTTTTGTTGATGATGTTGTGTTTATACATCTCTATCATCTATATTTGTTGTGTTTATACATGATCTCCATGATCTGTAACAGATCATCTCTATCTTTTTTTATTTTATTTTATTTTATTTTTTTGTTGATGATGTTGCTGTTGCTGCCTTGAATCGATGATTTAGTTGAAGAATTTTTTTTTTTGATGATGTTGCTCCGTTAATGTCTTTGTTGATGAATTTTTTTTTTGGATGATGTTGCTGAATGATGATGTTGATGATGAGTACGGGGATTTTCCGGGGTCGGGGAAACCCGATCCCCGTTGGGGACGGGGGTGGGGGGAGTGATGAGTTCCCCGTCGGGGATCGGGGCCGGGGACGGGAATTTTTGTAATTTCGGGGATCGGGGACGGGGAGGGTGATCCCCGGCCCCGTTGCCATTCCTAGCTGGGATGCACAGACCCTGCTCCCCGTGCACATCTGTGGCTGTTTTGACCCTTTGCACCCCTTTTTCTTCTAGAAGGTTGCACCCTTTGCTCAAGCTTCTTGAGGAAGCTTGACCCTTTGTCTTGGCTTCCTCAAGAAGCTTGAACCCTTGGGCTAGCTTCCTTGAGAAGACTTGGCCCCTTTGACCCTTCTTCCTTAGCTTCTCTTGTAAGCTTTACACTTTGCATTGTCTATATAAGAGCCCCACCCTCTCCTTTGTTTAGGTTGAGCAAAAAAACCAAAGCTTACATATATATTCTAATATATATCACCCTATCTCTCTACACCTTCCTCTCTCTCCTCTTTTGTGGGTGTTAGAGGCCTTAAAAATGTGTTTTGACCTTAGTTTTGCACTAAGTCACCTCCTATTACACCATACTTTGACTTGGGAGGCTTGGAGGGCTTGTTCTTGGAGTTTTGGAGTGATTTTGATCAGAGAAAGGGGCTTGAGCTTGTTGTTCTTGGAGTGTTCTTCAAGGGTAACAATCTTGCTTTATATTCCCCAATCTTGCACTAGCCTTTAGTCTATCTTGCTTACTATTTTATACTTTGTGTATAACTGAAAAAAGTCTTGAATTTGCATGCTTAAGATACTTTATTAAGGTTGTTTTGGTGTTGGGGGTCGACCTCCCCCTCTAAGGCCTTGTTTGGCCCTTTTTGTGCTTCCATTGTTAAGCTTTGGTTACTTTGGTGTACTGGCCTTCTCACCACTGAAATCCAGTGGATTTTCAGTGGTGAAGAAAGGGTTTTGAAGTCTTGCATAGGGGAGGGACACCCCTATCCCTTTGTGTCTCTTTTGTCCATATTCTTGGCTCATAATGGTAGCATGCATGAGTAGTTGTCTTTGGCTCCATTTCAGAGGTTTTTAGGTGTTGTTTGGTCATAATATGCCTCTATTTTTGGTCGGATTAATGGTCCCTTCCATGCTTAATGCACTTGCTTTGTATTCCCCTATTTTGCCTAGAAATGCATCTAGCCATTAGACCATCATGCTTGCATATTTTTGCCTAGCTTTGTGAAGCTTTTGGTCATTATTTATCATGATTAAGGTCTGTTGGGTGCTGGCTTGGTCGTATTTGATATGTTTTGTATGGCCCCTTTGCATTCTAGCATGTTGGTATCGGGTGTGTGAGTCATTAGCATGTATTGGCTAGACTATTTCAGTGATTTGAAATCACTTATTGGGTCATTTCAGTCCATTTTTGATGCTCACATACTTACATTTGTTTCCCTTTTAATGCCTTAAAGAGGTGTGGCCTTATGCTCCATATTTGACCTTTTGTGCATGCCTTTTGTTTAAGTCATTTGTGCTGTCATATCAGGGGGTTTTGGGACTTGTTTTGGTGCATTATAACTCTGTTTTGTGTTGAAAAATCCATGCCATGTTTGTTTGGGGTAGGTGTTGAGCAATGCTCTCTTTTGTGGCCTTGAATGCCTTCTATTTCGCACCCATTCCCTAGCACGTTTTAGCATCATTCTTAGCATGTTTTTTAGAGCTTAACATGAGTGTTTAATGTCCATATATATCACCTTTGAGTATGCTTAGAGTTCCCCCCCTTCCATGCTTAGGTGATGGACCTTGGTGTGTGTATGTTGCATGAGTGTTTTGTGCCTCCATTACACCATTTTGGCCATTGTTTTGGGGCATGGCTGAGTCCTCCCATTTCAGTTCAAGTCCTTCCTTATACGTATTTGCATGTTTGACAAGTTGCCTTGATGCATTGTTGCGTTGCTTGCCACTACATCATGGTTGCATCCTTAGAAAATTGCATTTTGATTAGCTAGTTGCATTTCATATCCTTATTGCATACTTGGCACATTGCATACTTGCATGGTAGGTTGCATTACATTTGGCATGTTTGTTTACTTAGCCTCATTTGCATATTTGAGCCATGTTGCATAACTTGAGCCATTTTGCATACATGCATTGCATTGCTTGGTTTGGGGTGTCAAACCAAGCATGAGGGGTGGGGAGTGTTCGTACCCAAAGTGACGAAATACGTCCCAACCCTCGGTTGCCAATTCCCTTGACCTCAACATGATAGGGCGTAAGGCACTCATCCCTTTTGTTGTATGCATTTTCACATTGAATGGCAAACTTGGCCTCTTAGGCCATCATGCATTGAATTGCGTAGTTGATGGCCCGAGGGTCGAGGGCCATGCTCCCTTGAGTCCATTGCATGATAGGGAGTGTGGCCATGCTCACATTTGCTTGAAAATTCCATGCCATACACTGCTTGCCCTCTGCTGCTGTCAATTGTAGGATTCTGTAGGAAGCAATGGCCGGCCGGCCACCTACAATGCCGACCGACCATCAGTGTCTGGCCGGTGGTACAACAATTGGCCGATAAGGCCATTACCATGGCCGGTGAACTTTAATTTTGGCCGGTGACATCCCAGAGCACTCAGAGGATGATTCAAAAGGGGTCTGGAGACTTTCAGAATTTTCAGAGGAGCAAGGCAGTGAAATAGAGGCAGTAGTGCTATGGCAGCGAGTTTCCGGGCGAGACGAGTTGAGCATGCATCATTCACGCATTTCGAGGCAGGGCTGCGGCCACCTTCCTTCTGCATTTAATTTGTTAATTAATTACAAATTCTGTAATAATTAATTTAGTATTATTTATTCGGACTGTAATATTTATTCGGACCCTCCAAGCGAGGGCAATTGTGTAATAAGTGTGCGTGAGTGTGTGTATGTCTTCCAACCCCACGTCTTTCTTCCCTTTTATTTACTAGCTTTCGATGGTTAGTCTAGGGCATATTTCAATTAGCATACAGTATGATAGCACGTTTGCATTCATTCATTCGTTTTGCATGCACCGGGCTCGGCGCATCATTCTGACTGCATTTGTATCTCAATCTCAAATTGAATACGTGTTAGCCGTAGCATTTCACATGTCATTGTAGATTAGCCGAGCCTATCTTAGTTGCATTTTTCATGTGTTGCATTAGCCATCTTAACATGAACTAGGATCATGCATATGATTACTAACTAGTTTTTGTTTTGGCTTGGAGTACTCTGTAAGTTCTTTCGCTTTAGCATCCTTGCATGTGTGTGAGTGTTGCCATGACAGCATGATTACCAGGAGGCTAGTTGCTTATGTGATACAACTGCTTGAATGCCTGTGGATGGAGGTTGAATTACTTAAATTGGAATAATGCATTAAAACTGTGAGTTTTAAGCCCACTAGATAGTGGCAAAACCATGTTTTTTAAGCCCACTCGAGGGTGGCAAAACCTGCATTTTAGCCTACTTGCGAGTAGCAAACCGTTTTCAAAACAAACATAAAATGTTTTGTTCCAGTTCAGGCGATTCAGTCTATACTTGTATGCTGTGCGCATCACATAGTAAATCTAGGCTAATAACCGGAATAAGAACACATAACGTTTTCAAAATTGGATATCATGGTTAGTAGAGACCGATCTTCGGATCGGGCGAGAGGGGGTGCTCATAGCTGACCTTCCCCAATCGTACCCAAGTTCCCGAGCCGAGGCAACTTTGGTAATGACGGACACGTGGCCTTAGGCAAACGAGTCAGGGTTTCCTAAATTTCCCCAAAATAAAACATTTAGGTGGCGACTCTGTATCTGGCAAAGCAGTCCATGTTTGACACTTCTTTTCTAAAAATCTGTTTTCTCAAAATGATTTGCCGGATTTGGACTCTTTGGTTCAGATTAAGAACCGTGACAAAATCGAGTCCGAACTGTAGAGTGAGGCCCTCGGGGCGCGTCTACACGTCGCTAATGTAATCATCATTTCCTTACATTTTATTAGCAACGGGTTAACCTGTCACATATATATATCAGTTCCAATATTTTGCGACGGTTTAAACCGTTGCAAATACGGTATTAATTTAATTCTACTTTTTTGGTGACGTTTTAGACCGTCACTAATAATACTTTTTACAACGTCAAATACCGTCGCACAAAAGGTTTTTGGTGACGGCAATCAACTTCGTCACTAAAAATGAAGTTTTTTCTCCTTTTTTTGTGTTAGGTTAAACCGTCGTAAAAACTATTGATTAGCCGTCACTACAAGAAAGCGATGGTTTGTAACCGTCGCAAATACTTTTTGTTATGCCCCCTTCCGCCACCCCTCATTTCCCGTCGCTACTCCGTCGCAAAAAGTCTTTTGTGACGATTTGTGAACTTTTTGCGACGTTTACGACCGTCGCAAAAGCTTCGGTTTTTAGTAGTATGAGCAAGGTCCAATTTGTTGTTGAAGATGTCATTCTTAAAGATAGATTCTTACAAAGATTAATATTAATAGTGTGTGAGTGTGTGTAGTAATGTGGAAATAATATGTTAGTGTCTCTTATTTTTTGGTATTAAGGGAGCTGAAGCCAAGACTACAACTTTACTAGGTGGGGATAATCCATACCATGCATATCGCTATCTAAAGCTAAGGCCAAAAAAGGAGGCGCAACGAGTAAAGTACTATCTAAACAATTATCTACAATATTCATATGTAGAGCTTCTTTTGCAAGGCAATTGCACAAGAATTTGCTTCTCACCAAGAATAATGTTAGTTTCATGCATATGTACACTTTCAACAAATCCGCAGGTGTCTCCCTCGTCGTTCAAGTGAATGATTTATCATCATAGCTTTATTGTGGAGTAATTTTTTGAGTTTTTTCAGTGGATGTAACCAAAAAATTAAACAATTAATACATGTAATTTGTGAAGAATTTTTAAATCTAGAATTTATAGATAAAAATTGGTATTAATCTTTTCTCAAGTTTGGAGAAATAAAGAAAATTTTACAATTTTAACATAATTATATCGAGCTCCTTTGAGATTTTAATTCAGAAAACATTGAGTTTTATTTTCATCAATAATTTGTTAGTTACATAGATGAAAATATAATGTTATCATATATTTTACATAAGAATGTGTAATTTACGTTATTTATTTTTATATTTTCACTCTCTACATTAGTTTTGATCTATTTAATCTTCTAAAAGGGACATCAATGTAATTATATCAAAACTGTAAAATTTATTATATTTTTTTCAAACCTCAGGCCAGGTTAATGTAATTTATACAAAAAAAACTTTTGTACTAATGGAAGATTTGTTAGAATTTTGTGATTTATATGTATATATATACATATAAAAGGCTTCAAGGGGAAAAAGGAAAAAGAGGATTGCTATATATCATCATCATTTTTTTTAAACATTTTGTGTCATTAGATACGTAATAATATATTACTTATTAGTGGGTGACACATGTAATACGTGTGCAATTCAGATAAATAAGCATATAAATAAATAATAAAGAAATTAATATTATAATATGTATGTTATCTAAATGGTAAAAGTATTTTTAATGAAACTCGAAGTCTTTGGTTCAAATTTTGCTTACGCCTTTGAATAATATATTTTTATTTTAGGATAGGAAATTTTGCCAGGTGGCAGAAAGAGAAGCCACCACATTATTAGACACCAACTCATGTGCTCACATATAAAGGGATGCTATTAGCACCTACCTCTTTATTTTGGACCCCCCACTCTTTTATTTATTTTTTCCATTTTGGTCCCAAAATGAAGTTTCATTTTTACCCTCATCCCTAACATCTAACCCTAATTTCTCAAACTCTAACCTTAATTCTCTATCACCTTCGGCCGCTGTTGTAAGGGTTTCGTTTCACCAAAATTTACAGTTCTCTCTCGTTCGTGTGCGGAAACTGAAGATGTAACGCCCTAAAAATAAACCCATAAAGCATACAATAATGACATGCTTAGACAAGAGAATAAAGCAAAAATATATTTCATCAGAGTATTTCTTACAAATGTATTACATGTTAACAATAAAAGCAAATGCCCTATGGGCTTACAGCTTTTCAAGTCAACACTTAGTTACAAAAGAAAGAGTACTAACTCTATACAAAATAAGCCCTTGGCTTGATATACATGTAATACAAAAATGTAATAAAAAAGATGACCCAGCCACCAAGCCTCTCAAGCTACGTCCTTGGAGGTGGCATGCTACCTGTACTTGAAAATGATGTCCCATATAGGGTGAGCCAATGCCCAGTAGAGATATGCTAAACATAATATAAGCAATAACTAAGACATTAGCAATCGATAAATGTTTAACTCACATAAATCAATTCATGACCCATTTCAATTACATGACCAAGTGTCCATGTTTTATTCCAGTTCTTATCCAAATTTCCAATCCATAATCCTGGCTCAAAACCTGGCCATTTACTTTAACAGAGATTTCATCTCATGTCAACAGTTCTTCCATTTCAATAATGCTAATGAGATAACAACTCATAACAAAATACTTCCATAGGTCTCAACAGATACACATATTCGCTATATCATTAACACATACAAACACTTCTTTACTTCGCAAGTGATACACAGATTTGCTGTATCAACACATCAACAGATACACAGAATTGCTGTATCAATGGAGTCGATCCCCTATCTCCTTCCACATAACATCCGGTTTAGGAGTCCATCCCCTATCTTTCCCTAAACCGTGGAGTACATCCCCTATCTTCTCCTACACAACACAATGTATATAAACAACTATCATATACATGTTCAATCAATACACAAATTCGATATATTATTCCAATTGTCATATTTGATGACATATTCAATTGATTAGTTCCGGCTTGCCTAATCATCATGCATTGTCTACAACAATCATGACTATTCTCCACCGATAGCCCAAAGCAGTTATTTCTAAACAGATAATAAATGCATCAACAGATAATTTATTAACATTTTCAAAAGTGAGCGATTAATAAATCCAACTTCACTATTCCATCTCATATTGAGCCAATTTCATTATTTTCAACTCAATTTCATATTCTCATCATAGATGTCATTAATTACATAAATGACCCAATTATACCCAAACATGGCATTTTTCTCCCTTCTTCCAATATTGACCCAATGGTCTAAATATCATCAATAATCACCTTTTAAGACCCAAAACATACACATTTGAGTCCAAAGGACAAAACCCCTCTTTTTATAAAACATAACTCAAACCCTAACTTCCCAAATATCAACCATCTATACAAATAGCTCAACGCCTAGGTTAAAGCATATAAGAATGATTAGGAACCCCTACCTCGAAATTAGAAGCCCAAAGGAGAAGTTGACCGAAATCCAAAGTGCTCCAAAGCCAATATTTTTCAAATTAAATCGAAGCCCAAGCCACCCTTTATCTTTCTTACAAAGGACTTAAGGTAGAAACACACTAAAGTGAGATGAAACCCTAGAGAGAAGGTAGGAAGTAGTGAGAGAAGCTCTCAGATCTGGTTTTTGAAAAGTATGAGAGAGAGATGAAGTGTAAAAAGTGAGCTAAAAAGACCAAGCTATCAACTGATATACGCATGACCCGCTCGAGCGGAGAATAAGACGCTCGAGCGCCAAGCACAAAAAACTGGACCCGCTCGAGCGTGAAGGGTACCTGCTCGAGCGCCAAGACACAACTGCAAAACGCACCCGCTCGAGCGCAAAGGGAAAGCCGCTCGAGCGTGGATTTCCTCCTTTCAGTACTTTTACAGAAAATGAACTACCCGCTCGAGCGCCACGATACCCGCTTGAGCGCAACTCGCTCAAGCGTAAGAAAATCCGCTTGAGCGTGAAAAACACACCTGCAGAAGTTTTGCAGAGGCACAAAATGCTAGGAGTGTGTAAACCCCGCTTGAGCGCAATAGGACCCGCTCGAGCGGATCACCTGAAAACTGGGCAACAAGATTTGAGACTTAGGCTCAACCAAACTGTGACACACCTGCCCAATACATCATAAAACTCAACTATACGGAATCAAAGGATGACAACAAGGCATATACAACAACCAACTCCACGAAACCAAGTCCGGAGTACAATAATCAAAGGAAGGGAAACCGGGATCGCTATAGAAGAAAACCACACAAAGCAATAGCTCAAAATCGAAGGATTCATACAAATTTGCAACCAATTAAAACCCCAAGTGAGTATTTCCTTATATCAACTCTCTCTCTCTCTCTCTCTCTCTCTCTCTCTCTCTATGTATATATATGTTTATATCATCTTTCAGGTCTGCATAGTGTTGTTGAAAATTTTTTTTTGGAACTTTTTTTTTTTTTTGGGATTGATAAGTACCGTGGCTAGAAATTGAAAATGATTGCACAGTGAAATGTGGTTTGTTGTTGAATGAATGATGCTTAACTGATATTTTGCTTTTGTAGGTAGTGAACTATAGAGGAGAGGCGAAAGGGGTTGGGAGACCTATCGCCGCCAGGGACGAACTGGGTTAGGGTTAGGGTTCGCGACAGGGTGAAGAAGAAGAAGAAGAAGAAGAAGAGGAAAAGGCGGTGATGGAGAAGGGGTTTTGGAAGAGGTGGCGATGAAGATGAGATCGAAGGAGAGATTTTTCTTATCATCTTCTCTACTATAATTGATATATATATATATATATATATATAGAGAGAGGATGATGATGGGTTTTGGGGTTTGCAATGGGGAGGTTACCAGAAGGGAGGTCACTAACTAACGGTGAAAGGCTTACTGGCTGTAGGAAAAGGTTATCAAAAGATGAATTGGGGGTTAAAAGAAGAGGGGTATTGTTGAGATTAAAGTGGGGGTTTAAAGAGAAAATGGATGGAACTCAATTAAGTGGGTAGGGGTTCAAAGAAGTGGGGGATCCAAAGAGATTAAATAGGTGCTAATAGCAGCCCTCCACATATATAATAGTATAGATTATTGTTAATTACTTAGTAATTATCTTAAAATAAAAAAAATTAAATGCATTCATGTAAGTAGATATAAAATGATGATAAAAAAATCAATGACATATAACATTTCTAAAAAAATGGTGGTTTAGACGTGAAATTATTTTATTTTCTAGTTTTAAAGAGTGTTCACTGCTTAATAAAATTTAAAATGATTCTACATTCTTTATGGCATATAATATCATAAAGAATGCATATAATCATTGTGAGGATGAGCTCCCTTATACATATTTCCATACCCCTCTTGTGTGTTTCAATTAGGATCTAAATCAATGATTCAAATTGTCTACTTCGTAGATCCCACAATAAAGATTATCTACACAAAAAATTAATTTTATTAGATACCTATAAACACAGGAACAAATCTCATTTATAAAACAAAATACGATTTGATCCTGTATTTATAGTTGTCCAATATATCAAATTTTTTATATAGATAACTGTACTATGAGTCTTATAAAATAGGCAATTCTAATGATCTATATATACCCAGATTAAAGCTTGCAGCGAGGCTATGAAGAAATATATAGAACTGAAGTACAGTGAGGAGCTTACAAACAAGTGATCTTAGAACACTTCATAACAACATCTTGTTGGAACAATTACTTGAAACAAATCAAACAAATAAAAATAAATTACTTACATAATTTATTTACCGAAATGAATAAGTACAAAAAGATCAAGTCGAGTGTGTGACATTCTGTCCTTAAGATAGATTCGCTTCGCTTCGGTGCTTACGGATAAATGATGTCTATCTCTCAGGATACAATGATTTACATAGATTGTAGTAGCACTCCAAACGATCTGTATGGCAAACCAAACCTGTGTTCTATACTCTCAGAATTTTCCTAAGAACTAGTACGAAGAACAATGCAAGCAAAGAGCAAAAAAGGAAAGAGAATTATTTTTCTGGATCTCCAAAACTGCTGGAATGAATATACTTTTATAAGCAATTAGGTGCCTTTTCAGAAAGGTTGAACAGGTACATCATTGAGCCGAACAGGTGCAGAAACAAATTTGAATATGTCCATTACTACTGGGCAGTTTTAAACCTGTCTGGAAGAAATTGAATCTGTTCAGTGTAATACGTTGAAAAATGGACCGAAAGAGGCACTGTATTGGATAGAAATTTTGAATTCAAATTTGGCACAAAATTTGAATTAATTTCATTCAGAAAAATTAATTTTTCCGCAAGAATTTTTTGGAAAAATTCAAATAAATTAATATTAGAACCGACCCGACCCACAACTCATACCCACGCCTGACACGGTCAGTTACGTGCGTGTGAGGTGGTTTGAGCCAAAGTTCACTTTGTCTATAACTTCTCACTTCTACAAACTTGGGGTGCCCCTTGGGGCCCAACCCAAGTGTTGCCACCTAGAACTTATATACACAGATAAGTTCTTTTAAGTTTTCAACGTGGGACAATCCATTTCAAGGAAACCCATTTTTGACTCTTCAATTGTCCATTGCACGAACCCGAAAATGGTGTCAAGTTCCCATTCACTCATAAATGGTTTTGACGAACCGTTTGCACCATGTGACTTGCCATGCAGCAAGGAATACGTCACCTCTTTGGACCCACCCCAAAAGACGTGTGGGACCCACTCAAATTTGGGCTCAAAGTTGCCCCAAAATAAGCCTATAAAATCATAATTCCAACACATCCTTCATTTATTAAGGTAGGTAGAACATTTATGGTTGTCACTTGAGATGCTTCGTTAAATTTAGGGTAATGTTAGAGATACTAAATTTTCTACCAAATAAATGACCAAATGTCTCACATGGGTGTGGGGTCCACACTTTTGTAGACCCCACACTCATGTAAGACATTTAGTCAAAATAATATGTTAGTTTCTTTTATTTTTCGCAAGGCAATTGCACAAGAATTTGCTTCTCACCAAGAATAATGTTAGTTTCATGCATATGTACACTTTCAACAAATCCGCAGGTGTCTCCCTCGTCGTTCAAGTGAATGATTTATCATCATAGCTTTATTGTGGAGTAATTTTTTGAGTTTTCTCATTGGATGTAACCAAAAAAATTAAACAATTAATACATGTAATTTCTGAAGAATTGTTAATATCTAGAATTTATAGATAAAAATTGGTATTAATCTTTTCTGAAGTTTGAGAAATAAAGTAAATTTTACAATTTTAACTTAATTATATTGAGCTCCTTTGAGATTTTAATTCAGAAAACATTGAGTTTTATTTTCATCAATAATTGTTAGTTACATAGATGAAAATATAATGTTATCATATATTTTACATAAAAATGTGTAATTTATGTTATTTATTTTTGTATTTTCACTTTCTACATTAGTTTTGATCTATTTAATCTTCTAAAAGGGACATCAATGTAATTATATCAAAACTGTAAAATTTATTATATTTTTTTTCAAATCTCAGGCGAGGTCAGTGTAACTTATACAAAATTTTTTTTGCACTAATGGGAGGTTTGTTAGAATTTTTTTATTTATATATATATATATTAAAGAAGAAAAGAAATTGAATATTATCTCAATTGATTCAATACTGAACATACATCCATTACTCTCTTATATACACACAAGTCCTATATATCTAAACTATATCTATCTGCCTAACCAACTCATTAACTAACTAACTATTTACAAGTATAGATTGTCTACACCTCTTCTTCACCTTTGTTACTGTGTTCCATTAGTTTAATTTGATTTGTTTTATGAATCTCATCAGGCCCCCTCAAGCAAATGGGTGAGGGACAAACCATGAGCTTATCTTGACGGAAAGAAAAGCGAGCAATAGAGAGAGGTTTGGTGAGGGTGTTAGCAACCTGATCAGAGGAAGACACATGCTTGACCACAACATGCTTAGCCATAACCTGATCTCAGATAAAGTGATAGTCGACAGCAATATGCTTAGAGCGAGCATGGAACACCGGGTTAGAAGCAAGAGAAATTATAGATAAATTGTCACACCATAATAGAGGAGGAGAGATAGAGGGAACATGAAGCTCATAGAGAAGCATGCGAAGCCAGGTCAATTTAGAAGCAGTCTGAGCAAGGGCTCAGTACTCTACTTCAGTGGAGGATCGAGAGACAGTACATTGCTTTTTAGCAGCCCAAGAGATCAAGTTAGGACCCAAAAAACACACAACATCCAGTAATGGACTTCCTATTAAGGACACAACCAGCCCAATTAGAGTCAGAATAGGCATGAAGGGTCAATGGACCAAGATTAAAAACCAAACCATAAGATAAGGTACCCTAAAGATATCGGAGCAGCCGTTTGACAGCATTGAAATGGGCCACTGTGGGAGCATGCATGATCTGGCAAGCACAATTAACAGCATAAGAAAGGTCAGGCCGAGTAAGAGTAAGGTATTGTAAGGCACCCACTATATTGCGATAGAGAGAGGGCTAGGAAAAAGCAACAGAGGTCTTAGGAGAAGAACTAGACTTGGTGGCCATAGGAGAATTATAGGCTCTACAATTTAGCATACCAGCTTTGGCCAGAATATCAGAGGCATATTTGTACTGAGACAGAAAAGACCAGAAGTAGTGTGATGAACAGTAATCCCAAGAAAGTAAGAAAGAGACCCAGCTCTTTCATAGAGAAAACTGAATGCATATGCTTGATAAGAGAGGAAATTTGAGAAGAATCATTGCCAATGATAATGATATCGTCAACATAAACCAAAAGAAGAGTGATAGAGGAACCAGAATGGAGAATAAAAAGAGAAGAAGCACATTTGCTATTGATAAAGCCACAAGAGAGCAGAAAAGAAGAAAAAGTGGAATACCAAGTACGAGGGGCTTGCTTAAGACCATAAAGAGCCTTTTTAAGTAAATAGACATGAGAAGGATGAGTAGAATCCTCAAACCCAGGAGGTTGAGTCATAAACACCTCCTCTTCCAAGATACCATGAAGAAATGCATTGGAGATATCTAGCTGTCGTATGGACCAAGAAAAATGAAGAGCCAAACTAAGAAACATTGGAATAGTAGGCTGCTTGGCCACATAATTGAAGGTTTCATGGTAATCAATACCTTCAGTTTGAAGATATCTCTTAGCTACAAGACGAGTCTTGTGCTGAGCTATAGACCCATCAGAGTTCTTCTTGATTCAAAAGACCCATTTGCAGCCAATTTGTTGTTTACTAGAAGGAAGAGGCACCAATTTCCAAGTCTGTTGTTGTTGGAGAGCCTGATATTCCTCATTCATGGCCTCAGCCCAAACAGGAGTCTTAATAGCATCTGACAAGGAATGAGGCTCAATAAGAGCAAGATCAGGAGTAGTAGAAGCCAAGAGGGATTGATGAGAGACAAATGCTTTAGACCTTGTAAGCATGGGATGAGTGTTAACTGGAAGAGAAGAACTAGGAAGATGTGGCTGAAGAGGATAAGAAGTAAGATCAACAGCAAGAGAAGTAATAGGAATAGCTGTGGAAGAGGGAGAAACAGATGGAGATGGTACATAAGGAGAAATAGGAGGTAGAGAAGTTCAGAGAGGAAGATGAGAATTATCAGAAAAGTGAGCGAAACCAGTAGGTGGCCAGAAAAAGGTTTGAAGTTGAGAAAGACTAGGAGAAGGAATAGAAGTGATAGAATGATCAACCAAAGGAAACACAGATTCATCAAAAATAACATGTCGAGATAAGTATACTCAACCTAAGAGAGGATCAAGACATCTATGTCCTTTGATAAAAGGATGATAACCAATGAAAATGCAAGGAATGGACCGAAGTTGAAGCTTATGGGTAATATAAGGTCGAAGCCAAGGGAAACACCTATATCCAAAACACTTAAAAGAAGAAAAATCAGGGATTTTATGGTCAAGCATTTCAAAATGAGTAATGTTACGAAGCTTGGAAGATGGCAGTCGATTAATGAGAAACATAGAGGTAGTAAGACAGTCAAACCAAAAGGAAAGAGGAAGACCAGACTGGTGAAGTAAAGCAATAGTGGTAGTGATGAGATGGCGGTGTTTCTTTTCAGCCACGCCATTTTGGGGAGGTGTATGAGGACAAGACATTTGATGCAAAATACCATGAGACTTGAGATAATTTTCAAACTGATGTCCTGTGTATTCACTCCCACCATCTGTGCGAAACACTTTAAGAGAAGTAGAAAATTGTGTTTCAACAAAAATTTTAAATTCTTTGAATTTGGAGAACATTTCACTTTTAAAAGAAAGAGGATACACCCAAGAGAATTTACTGTAATCATCCACAAACAACAAATAAAATTTGAAACCAGAACTAGATGAGGAAAATGAACCTCAAACATCACTGTAGATAAGGGATAAAGGTGCATTAACAGTGGAATTTGACAAAGTAAATGGAAGTCTGTGACACTTAGCTACAGCACATTGAGTACAAACATGTTTAGTACAAGACTTATTAACAGGTAAATGAAATTTATTCAAAACAAAATCAAGCTTCTAGGAGGAAGGATGGCCTAGCCGTTGATGGCAAGTAGTAATAGGAACGGATGCATCATATACAGCAGCATGAGCAGATGCAGATGATGATGAAGAAGTAGGAAAATGCAAAGATCTAGACAAGCATGTAGGTAATTGATAAAGACCGTTACGGTAAGAGCCTTTATACAGAGGAATCTTGGAATGTTTGTTCTGAATGACAAAAGAAGTATTATCAAATGTGATAGAGGAATTGTTATCAGAAATCAATTGATGAACTGATAAAAGATTAGAAGAGATAGATGGAGCGTGAATCATATTACAAAGTTTGAAAGGAAAAGAAGGAGTAGGAAGAATACCTTGGCATGTATGCATAATAGGAACAATAGAACCATTACCCACAGTTACATGATCAAATCCGTGATATGGATGATACTACTGAAAATTAGAGAGATCATTGGTAACATGAGTAGTAGTAGCAGAGTCAACATACCAATTTGCAGGAGGAGAAACAGACGAAGAAGCCATATACGCAGTAGGAAATGGAGAATTCGACTGAGAGTTGGAATTTGGCAGAGAATTGTAAGAATAATCCATTCGAAACCAACAATCAAGAGCTGTATGATTTGGCTTGCCACAGATTTGACAATAGAGAGCGAAACCAGAACCACCAGAACTAGAGAAGGAAAAAGATGAAGATTGTCACTGGAATTAGAAAATCGGCCTCGACGATTGCCGTGAAATCGACCTCCTCTTGAAGAATTATTTCCTCTACGAAACTGATTTTGATTCCCTCGATAAGAAGAAGATGACTGGTTTTGAAACCTAGGCTGATTATTGTGATCTTTGGTGATGGAGTAAGCAACAGTTAGATCAGAACTTGAAGACTTAGTATCTGAATCAACGTGCAAAGCCTCAGAACAGAGTAAAGAAGAGAGTTCTTCCATGGTGACAGGTTCAATTCTTACACGAACTGTGGTCTTAAGTGCATTAAATTCTGCAGGAAATCCATTCAAGGTGATAAAAACCAGATCTTCTTCATCAATTGGAGATCCATAGAGAGATAATTGATCAGAAATAGTTTTGATCTGAAGTAAATATTCCTCCATCAATGAAGATTTCTTCGAGAGACTGGTAAGTTGATTCTTTAGTTGGTTATGAGACCTAGAGAGAGAAGTAAATCTTCCAGAAAGAATAGACCAAACTTCATTGCAAGTGATGCATTGAACAACAGATGTAAACACTATAGGTGTCAAAGTTGCAGTAATACAACTCAGAAGATGTGAGTCAATCAATTTCCATTGCAAGAATTCTGGATTAGCCACAGTTTTGCCAGATGAATCAAGAACAGTTGCAGATGGAGAAACAACGATCCATTAACATAACTCAGAAGATTTGTGGCTATGAGTATATTCTGAAATTGATTTTTCCATACAATGAAATTTGTAGTATCTAACTTGACTGTAACAAATGAGTTCAAGTTAGAGATAAGAAGTGTAAGATTTGAAGGTAGAGATGAAGATAACTCCATGGATGATGTGCTCGTTGGAGCAACTGGCTCTGATACCATAAAGAAGAAAAGAAATTGAATATTATCTCAATTGATTCAATACTGAACATGCATCCATTACTCTCTTATATACACACAAGTGCTATATATCTAAACTATATCTATCTGTCTAACCAACTCATTAACTAACTAACTGTTACAATAATTGTTTACAAGTATAGATTGTCTACACATCTTCTTCACCTTTATTATTGTGTTCCATTAGTTTAATTTGATCTGTTTTATGAATCTCATCATATATACACACACACACACACATATATATATATATATATATATCTCAAAGGCTTTAAGGGGAAAAAGGAAAAAGAGGATTACTATTTATCATCATCATTTTTTTAAAACAATTTGTGTCATTAAATACGTAATAATATATTACTTATTAGTGGGTGACACATGTAATACGTATGCAATTCAGATAAATAAGTATAAAAATAAATAATAAATAAATTAATATCATAATATGTGTAGACCGCCCGAACTCGCTCTGCGCACCCCCTTTTCGAAGAGGGCGCGAATTGGGTTCTAGCTACTACAGTTCGGACTCCTATCACAGTTCTGAATCTAATCTCACAAAGTGCAATGTAAGACTGATAAATCACCAAAGAGACCAAATCTGGCAAATCATTTTAGAAATTCGATTTTAATCAAAAAACGCCAAATATGGACTGCTTTGCCAGATTTTAGAGTAGCCATCTAAATATTTTATTTTGAAAAATTTAGGAAACCCTAACTCGTGCCTAAGGCCATGTGTCCATCATCACCAAAGTTGCCTCGGCTTGGGAACTTGGGTACGAGGGGGAAAGGTCATGAAATGAGCACCCCCGCTCGACCGATCAAGATCAAAGGATCGGCCTCTACTAAACATGATATGTTGTTTTTGAAAACACATGCGTTCTTATTCCGATTTATTAGCTAACTTACTATGTGATGCGCTTAGCATACAAGTATAGACTCAATCACGCGGATTGGAACAAAACAACTCTTGTTTGTTTTTCGAAAATGGTTTGAAAGTGCTACTCACAAGTTGGCTAAAGCGCGGATTTTCCACCCTCAAGTGGGCTTAGAAAAACATGATTTTGCCACTCCACAAAGTGGGCTTAAAACCCACGGTCATTGAGTTGTTCCAATTCAGGCAATCAAGCCTCCACCCACTGACACTCATGTAGTTAATCACTTAAGCAAATAACCTCATGGCAAGCATGCTAACATGGCAACACTCACACTCATGAAAGGATGCTAAAGTGTAAACACTTACAGTGTACTCCGAGCCAAAACAGGAAACTAGTTAGAAATATGCATGATCCTAACTATGTCAACAATGCCTAATGCAACGCATGCAAAATGCAGCTAAATAGGCTCGGCTAGTCTAAGATGGCATATGAGTGCAACACTCAATAACATGCTTTGAAACACGTATTCAAGTAAGTATTGAAATTCAATGCAGTTTGAATGATGCGTTGAGCCCGGTGCATGCAATACGAATGAATGATGCACGCATGTAAAGCATAAGTATGCTAATTGAAACATGCCCTAAAACTAACCACTGAAAGTGGGTAAATAAAAGGGAGAAAGATGTGGGGTTGGAAGACATTCACACACACACGCATACTTATTACAACATTTTCCCTCTCGACGGAGGGTCCGAATGAAAGAGAGCTAACTAGGTACGCTAATTAAGCTAACTATTACAAATCACAACTAAATAACTAATTAGTTAACTAATTACAAACACAAATGAATAGCTAAACGCATTAACTATCTAAGTATAGAATCGACGAGTTAACCATCTAAGCAAAGCAGTTAAAGGAGCCTCGGAGCGAGGAATGCATGCATGCTCGGTTGCTTCTTCCCGAAATCCCGTCGCCTTGCTACCGGTTGCCTCTGTTTGCATTTGCTTTGATTCCTAGACACTGAACCAATTCCCAGACTGCTTCTGTGCCAGAACCAAAATCACTTTGAATCACCTTCAAGCTGGTGGACTGTTGGCCACCACGGGAAGCTGTAGGCCACTTGTCGGCCACTTAAGGAGGCTGTAGGCCACTTCCTTTGGCCGGTTGGCCAGTTGCTTCTGCACACTTCCATTTTGCTGCAAACAGAGTTCAACAAGGGCAAAGCAAGGCATTTGCAGGGTATGTGTGTACAACCACCCTCCTTATCATTTCTCAAGCTCAAAAAAGTATGGTACTCGACTCTCGGGCCACCAACTGAGCATCGCAATGCACGATGGCTGAGAAGCCATGTTTGTACAAGTTTATGAATGCACAAGTAACACACAAGACTCAAGAGGCCTCCACCCTATCATGCACAATCAAGGGGGATGACAACTAAGAAATGAGGCACATTTCATCACTTCAAGTATGAAACGTCCCTCGTTTCTTGTGTCTGGATTAACGTCCGATCCAAACACATGCAATGCATCACACATGCAAACAACATGCTTATCTATCAATGCTAGAGTGGCATGCACGAGACTCTATCATATAAGCAATGCATGCATGGCATGTTTAGAAGCTAAGGCATCAAAGCTAGTGAAGTGTATTACACATGAGGCATGCACTACAATGCTCAAATGGTAAAACCAACTATGGACAAACCTAAGACATCTCAAAACAGTGGCCAAAACACATTAAGACTTAGGCACAAAAAGGCAAAAAATGCATGTTGTAGACACCCCATTTTTGACCGCCTTTAAGACTTGGACGCGACTGATGATTTTGGAAGTTGTGCAGTGCAAAGGGTCGATTTCTTCGGCAAGAGGAGAGCCAAATCTCAACTTTATACCCCCTTTTTTTTTGGACCAAAACAATCTTGATCAAAAGATGTTAGACTTAAAACTTTCTCTTTCAAAACGTTTTTGAAATAAAGTTTTTACGATGTTCCGAGGCTCGCATTTTGTCAAATGTTGCGCTTTTCGATAAACCGAGCAAGGACAAAGTGTAAATAAATGAAAGAGAGATGAAATCTTTGAAAAATCTTTCAAAACACCTTGTTCGGGGGTTTAGAGTTGAAGAAAAGAGGAGAAGAGAGAAGAAAACTAGTTTGGGAGAAGTTCGGCATGAATCCGGTTGGACCGAATCTGCGCGGCTTCACCGAAACAGGCATAACTCTTTACACAGGAGGAATTTTGATGCGAGGTTGGCGCCATTGGAAAGCTAACTTTTGGGGCTTCAATGTGGCCACATGGAAGACCAGAAAATCAGATGGCCGACCAGCTTTTTTGGTCAAAAGTGGTTCAGCATGAATCCGGGAAGGAGAGAAAACATCTGCGCGGCTTCACCGAAACGGGCATAACTCTTTGCACAGGAGGAATTAAGATTTGAGGCCACCACCATTGGAAAGCTTACTTTTGGGGCTTCATTTTTCACTAAAAAAAATCTCTTAAGGACAAGTCCGGGTGGGGGAGATATGGTTGGTTGAAATCCGATTGGACCGAATCTGCGCGGCTTCACCAAAACTGGCATAACTTTTTGCACAGGAGGAATTTTAATGCAAGATTTGCGGCATTGGAAAGCTAACTTCAAGGGCTTCATGGACGACCAGCTTTGGGGCTTGAACCTTTTGACCCCTGGTCAGCCGACCATGCCAAGTGGTCGGCCGACCACCTTGGACCTTTTGAATTGGTCGGCCAGCTTTGTCTCAGTGAGTGTATTCCAGCTGTGCCAGCTGTTTGCCATTTGCTGCATCCTCCATACACTATAGAGGATGTTTAACCTAGTTTTAAAGCTTCTTTGAGAAGCTTTAGCCCCTCTCTTCTATAAATGGAGGCCTCTTCTTCCATGGCAAGGGTTCAACATTTTTGGTTAAGAGATATACATACATCCCTCTCTATCTCTCTCTTTTGTGCTCAAAAGTCCATTTTTCTTGCATATTTACACTACACCTCTTAGCCTAACACCTCCAATACCAACCTAAGCCTCTTGGAAGGTCTTGAGAGGTCCTAAGGGACTGTTTTTTGGGACCAAAAACTGCTGGAGGTCTTCTCTACAAGGGTAACACTCTATTTTCCTCTTTTTGATCATTATCTTGCTTTATCTATTAGCTATAATTGCAAGCATTTTCGAGCCTTGGTGTAAACTGAAAATAGTCTTATTTTGAGCTCCTATTCATGTTTGTTTAAGAGCATTTTTCTGTTGGGGGTCATCTACCCCCTTGTATGCTTCATCTCTCTTTTAGGGCTTATCTTGCTTCATTCTTTAGCCTTATTTGAAAGCATTTATAGGTTTCGACATAAACTGTAAAGTGTCTTATTTTGAGCTCCTCTTGAAGTTTGATTAAGGACACTTTTCTATTTGAGGTCACCTACCTCCTTGTATGCTTCATCTCTCTTTTAGGGCTTATTTTGCATGATATCTTAGCCTTACTTGTGAGCATTTTAGAGATTTGTCATGAACTAAAAGGAGTCTTATTTTGAGCTTATAAACATGTCTTCTTAAGGTCATTTTCCTGTTGGGGGTCATCTACCCCCTTTCATGCTTCATTTCCTCATGTTTTGAGCTATGCATGTGAGCATTTGCATTGGCCTTGGTTTGGCATTTTAGCCACTGAAATCCAGTGGATTTTCAGTGGCTTGGATGTGTCTTTGAGCTTCAAAATCATAGAGGGATGACCCTCTCACCCCTTATTCTCTTTACTAGCTTTATTGGCCTTCCAAAGGACCCCCATTTTGTATGCTTTGAAGTCACTTTTCAGGCCCTATTTGGTGAGTTTTAAGGTCTGCCTTGACTCTATCCAGAGCCCATTTTGCCATATTTTGTGTCCCTAATGCATGTGTGGAGCAATCCTCCTTAAGGCTTTTCAAGGGGACCTTCATTTCATGCTTCCTTGACCCATTTCAGGGCCTTTTTGGTGAGTTTTAGGGCTGTCATAACTCATTTTCAGAGCTGGTTTTGCTATGCTAAGTGTCCTTGATGCATGTGTTGAGTAACCCCTTGTATGGCCCTCCAAAGGAGCTCATCATTTTTTCATGCATTGGATGTATTTCAGTGGTTATTTGGGGTTTATTTGACATGCCATGTCTCTTTTTTTGGCTGGTTTTGTGACCTCTCCTGTGCTTCATATACATGCCATGAAAACCATGCTTACTAGCCTAGGTTGCATGTTATTTTAGCCCTTCATGTTAGCACTTTTGGGCCATGCTTGAAACTGATATTGTGCTTATTTTGGACTGCCTTGGCTCTGTTTTCATGCCTCATGATCAAATAATGCTTGCTTTGCATACTTGTGGTTCAATGCATTTGCCTAGTTTTGAGTTTCGGGGCCTATTTCATGCATTGGGTGACATATTTCCATGATTCGGGACCATTGCGCATCATATTTCAGTGCTGGAAATTGCATGTTTGTATGCCATCTTTCATCCCTTGCCATGCTTTGGTAGAGTGGTATTTGAGGCTTTAGGTTCGGTCCTCGATATTCGTGCATGTGTGCACGCATTTCGGTTGTCTCATTTTCATCTAATGGCCACTGATGTGAGTGTGGCTGAGGTCCACTCATGTTGGTGTAAGTCCATCGTGCATTGTGTATGCCATTTCGGTCCATAGCATTGCGTATGCTATGTTGCATGTTAGAGCATCGGTATGCCATGTTACATCGAGCATTATGTATTCCATTTCATAGTATTGCGTATGCTAGGTTGTATGTTAGTCGCATTGTGTATGCCATCTCATTTGCATCGTGTTTGGGATAGGAGTTAGCCCAAGCACGGGAAACGAGGGACGCTTCGTACTCCAAGTGACGGAACGTGTCTCAATTCCCGGTTGCCGACACTCCGGATTACCCATGATGGAGTTTAGGTCTTATTGTGTTTCCATATGTGTATTTATTTCATATTGAGTCGTGCAAATCGACTCCTCGGCCATCATGCATCAAGATGCGTGATTGGTGGCATGAGGATCGAGGACTACACTCCCTGAAGAGTAGTCATGCATACATATGTGAAAATACTTTGCCATG
Source organism: Camellia japonica (assembly GCA_030407325.1). Lineage (NCBI taxonomy): Eukaryota > Viridiplantae > Streptophyta > Magnoliopsida > Ericales > Theaceae > Camellia > Camellia japonica. The sequence continues at coordinate 57,263,465 of JAPPVO010000016.1, forward strand.
CCCCTTTCTTGCTCTCTGTTGCAGCAAATCAGAAATCAGCAACTTTCTAAAGCCTTGCATAGTATTTCGAGAACAATTGCAAACAGAGGCAAATCGGGGCATCGCAAGGAATTTCCTGACGAAGGCAACCCGAGCATGCATCATTCATCATTCGGAACAGAGCTGAGGCGGTCCATAGCTTGCATGCTAATTTATCTGTTTTCCTAGTTAATTTGTTAATTAATTAGGTTTTGTACTTATTCGGACTGCAATTATTCATTTGGACTGTATTATTTATTTGGACCCTCCGAGTGAGGGCACAACTATAATAAGTGTGCGTGTGTGTGATGTATGTCTTCCAACCCCACGTCTTTCTCCCTTTTATTTACCATCTTATGATGATTAGATTAGGGCATGTTTCAATTAGCATACTTATGATAGCATGTTTGCATCATTCATCTGTATTGCACGCACTGGGCTCGGCGCATCATACTAACTGCATTTGTATTTCAATTCCAAGTTGAATACATGTTAGCTATAGCATCATCATATGCCATCTTAGAATAGCCGAGCCTATTGTAGTTGCATTTTGCATGTGTTGCATTAGGCATTTCTGTATAGTTAGGATCATGCATGGATTTCTAACATAGCTTCTGTTTTGGCTTGGAGTACTCGGTAAGTATTTATGCTTTAGCATCCTTGCATGTGTGTGAGTGACTGCCATGATAGCATGCTTACCATGAGGCTATGTGCTTATGTGATATATCTTCCTGAATGTTTGTGGGTGAAGGTTGGATTATCTGAATTGGAATAATGCATTGACTGTGAGTTTTAAGCCCACTAGATAGTGGCAAAACCATGTTTTCTATGCCCATCCGAGGGTGGCAAAATCTGTATTTTAAGCCTACTTGCGAGTAGCAAACCGCTTTAAAAAACAAACATGAAATGTTTTGTTCCAATTCAGGCGGTCCAGTCTATACTTGTATGCTGTGCGCATCACATAGTAATTCTAGGCTAATAACCGGAATAAGAACGCATAATGCTTTCAAAACTGGATATCATGGTTAGTAGAGGCCGATCTTTGATCGGGCGAGTGGGGGTGCTCACGAAGTGACCTTCCCCAATCGTACCCAAGTTCCCGAGCCGAGGCAACTTTGGTGATGACGGACACGTGGCCTTAGGCAACGAGTTAGGGTTTCCTAAATTTCCCAAAATAAATATTTAGGTGGCGACTCTGTATCTGGCAAAGCAGTCCATGTTTGGCACTTCTTTCAAAAAAATCTGTTTTCAAAAACGATTTGCCGGATTTGGACTCTTTGATGATTCATCGGTCTTGCATTGCACTCTGCGAGATTAGATACAGGACCGTGACACAAATTGAGTCCGAACTGTAGCATGAGGCCCAAGGGCGCGTCTACACATGTTCATTCATTTGCTCGCAAGCAAGGCAAAAGGCTTAACTTTCAAACACATTGAAAGAGTGACATATATGAGAGCATGACAAAGGTTCAAGCACTGAAATCATATGCCAAATGATGACATATCATGCAAGCAACACAAGTAAGGCATGGTAGAAGGCCCAAAGCATAAGGCTAGTAAATGAGACTACACAAGAGGCATGCAATACATGGCACAAATGATTAAACCAGCTCTGGACAGAGTTTAATTAGGCCAAAACAAAGACCAAAACGTGCTGAGATAGAAGCTCAAAAGCTTAGACAAGCATGCATGCAAGTTGGCTTGCAAGTGAAGCATAAGGCTCAACACTCAAACACTACGAAAGGGCGATAAATGCAAGAATATGACAGAGGTATATGGTCTGAAATAGCATGCCAAATGATGCCATGCCATGCAAAAATCTCAAATATAACATGCTAGAGGTCTCAAAGTGCAAGACTAGCAAAGCCAAATGCACTATAGCTATGCAAAGCCAAGCATGCATGACCAAAACCACTCAAATCAGACCTAAAGCATGCTAAAACATAGCCAAAAAAGTACTGGAGTAGAGCATACACATGCTAGATCAATAGGCTAAAACACCAAATACACTAGGCCAGTGAACAAAATTGCACTACAAGTGAAAGAAGCATGCAAGAGGCAACCAAACCAATCAAAAACAGAGTTATGACATGGCAAATCAGTGGCGAAAACATGCTAAGATAGAGCTAACACAAGCTAGAATGAGAGGCATAAAGCATGGTGCATATTAGGCCAACAAGGAGGATTGCACTACAAGTACAAAGACCAAGCAAGAGGTGACCCCACCAACTAAAATCAAAGTTAAAGCATGCCAAAATAACACCAAAAACATACTGGAGTGAAGCCAATACATGCTAGGATAACAAGCTAACTCATGAAGCATGTTAGGCTAGTGAACAAATTTACACTACAAGTGCAAAAAGCAAACAACCAGAGGCCAAACCAACCCAAAACAAAGTTATAACATGGAAAAATAAGGCCTAAAACATGCTAAGATAGAGCCTCAAGAGGGTAGAAAAACATGTCAAAGTGTTAAGCTAACAACACATGCAAATAAAGCACAAAAGGGATGGGGGGGATCACCCCCATCCATTTTGGGTCTCAAAACCCACTTTCCACCACTGAAATTCCTTTGGAATTCAGTGGTGGAAAGGCCAAAACAAGATGGTTTGAAAGGCTTTAAAAGAGAGCACAAAGCAAAGCAAAACAAGCCCCAAAGGAGGTAGACCACCCCTAACTCAAACAAGGCCTCAAACAAACATCTTAAACACTTAAAAACAAAATTTTTGTAGTTGAAATCTTAGCTTAAAAAAGCATGCAAAGATGGCCAAATACTTAAACAAAACAAAGCTTTAAAATGGGCTAGTCTCTTACCCTTGAAGAACTAGGGCAAGACAGCAACTTCAGCAACAATCTTGGACCAAAACCAATGCCAAGACCTCAAAACAAGCTCCAAGGGACCTCAGCTCCAAAATGAAGGTGTTTGAGTAGGTGTTTGTGTGCAAAAGTGTGAAGAAACAACACTTTAAGGCTCAATATATATATATATATATATAGAGAAATATAGAGAGAGTAAATTTTTGTTCTCCAAAAATCTGAACCTCTGCAAAGGGAGATTGAGCTCCCCTCTTGTAGAATTTCAAGCCTCAAGCTTGTTTGACAAGCTAGAAGCTTGGTGCAATCCCTCCATACACGTGTATGGAGGATGCCTTCTGTGCCCAACAGTTGGCACAGTTGGCAATAAAAATATCTGCAAAAGCAAGAGAATGGCCGTCGGCCACCTCAAGTGGCCTACAACCACCAAAAGTGGCCAACAGCCTCTCCCCTCCCTCTAGGCAAGGGGTAACAAGGTATGGCACAAAAACAAACCAAAATGAAGAGATCCAAGAGGCCACAAGACAAGGCACTTAGCCAAAAGTTCCCGAAATTAGCCTACGGGCCACGACAAGTGGTCTACAAGAGAGAAAAGTAGCCTATAGCTACAAAAAGTGGCCTACAGGCCTCCCTCTCCCTCCAGACAAAGACACCAAGGCAAGGGTCCAAAAACAAACCAAGAAGAAGAGAGTTAAGAGACCCTGAGACAAGGCGCTCAGCCGAAAGCCCCGAAAACTCGAAACAAGCACAAACATGCGTGATCATCGTGTGCACAAACGATGACATCTGAGTCTTAAGGTCGGTCAAAAATGGGGTGTTTACAGTTGCCTCTCTTTGACAGAACTTGGAAGTCATGAAATGACAGGAGTGAATGTCAAAGCCTAGAGACGACCCATTTTTGACAAGGTCGAATACTTAGACAAACAAACAAGATAAAAAAAAGAAAGCGCCCGCAGGCAGGGGCAAAATGCAAATGACATGCACAGTGCGGAACATAACTTATGATTATGCAAAGAGGGCTGTAATGAAGCATTTGAATGCAAGTACTAGGCATGATAAATGTAACATTTTAAGCAAGCGAATAAGATACAACAGTCTCACACATTCCAACAGAAAGGATGCAAGAAAATTATACAATCTCACTATGTCTCATGCGGAGAAGGCTAAAAGCGACTACCTGGAATACCCGGAGTCTCAAACAAAGAATCTCTCAATGTATCACACGCAACAGAGGGAAAGGCAACAACACCTCTCAGCGTATCACACGCGAGAGAGGGAAAAGCACCACTTTTCAGCGTATCACACGCAAGAGAAGGAAGGGAACCCCTCTCTCGTATCTCACGCGAGAGAGGAAAGGTAAACACCTCTCAATGTATCACAAGCGAGTGAGGGAAGGAAAACACCTCTCAGCGTATCACATGCGAGAGAGGAAAAGGTAAACACCTCTCAGCGTATCACACGCGAGAGAGGAAAAGGTAACACCTCTCAGTGTATCACACGCAAGAGAGGGAAGGAAAACACCTCTCAGCGTATCACACGCGAGAGAGGGAAAGGTAAACACCTCTCAGCGTATCACACGCGAGAGAGGGAAAGACAACACCTCTCAGCGTATCACACGCGAGAGAGGGAAAGACAACACCTCTCAGTGTATCACACGCGAGAGAGGGAAGGAAAACACCTCTCAGCATATCACATGTGAGAAAGGGAAGGAAAACACCTCTTAGCGTATCACACATGAGAAAGGGAAAGTAAACACCTCTCAGTGTATCACACGCGAGAGAGGGAAAGGTAACACCTCTCAGCGTTTCACACGCGAGAGAGGAAAAGGCAACAGTGCAGGCACTGAAGAGTTGTACAAACATCAGAGTGCGTCCCAATGCTTCTAACTAGGTGTCAGTGTAAACACCGGGCGTACCCGGATGTCTCTAACCAACGAGATGAAGGAAATGAATGGTTTTACCCATAATTTCCCTAAATGAACCGTACATACAATATCGTGCATGTATTAGAGAGAAATTCAATAGATACAATGCAATGCCATGCATGTCTTCTGCGAGACGAATGACAACGATGCATGTGCAATGCAAGATAACCAACAGTGCATATTCAATGCAAGATAATCAACAGTGCATAATGATGCGAGTAGAATGGTGCATAACAATGCAAATGGAAAGTGCATAGCAATGCAAGCGGAAAGTGCATAGATATTCCGTGCACAACAACAATGCACTCCCAACGCAACATCGATAACATGTTTGAAGTAAAATGCCGAATAAAGAAATACACGCCTTAACGAGATCAATTCAAACGCAACCTCCGATTTACCTCTCGGAGGGGCCACAATGTACTTAAAAAGGATACATCTCACTTCTGACGATTGACAATGAATCGCGTATTGAAGACATGGATCGAAGCTCCCGCGGGCCATTTTGAGCCGAAATAGTGAACTTTTCTAGCACTTTCTCGAGGGCCAAGGACTCCAAACAGCATAAAAACACACAGGGACAACCATGAACACCTGTAGGCCACCCCCCAAGACCTGTCGTCCATTTTTCAAGGTTGTAGGCCACTGTAGACACCCCATTTTTGACCGTCCTCAAGACTTGGTTGTGCTTGTAGGTACACCCAGCCACAAGTCCGATTGCTCGTCGGGTACTCAACTTTCGCGGCGGAATGTCACAGGTTTGAGCTTTCCAAACCCTGTTTTCTTTCTGTCTCATTTTTGGACCATGTATTGGCCCTTCCAGCTTGTTTTTCTTGGTGCATTGCCGGCCCCCTTTCGGCCCTACCGGCCTTGCCTTTGTTACTGCCGGCCATTGATGATGCCTGCCGGCCATCAATGAGCCACTGCCGGCCACCACTGATGGCCGGCAGACCCCTTGTCTCAGTAGGTTTCACGCCAGATCTTTTGAGCCAGCTGGTTTTCACTCATCTCTCCTCCATACACATGGAGGGATAAGCCTCTTTCTAAGCTTGTTTAACAAGCTTTGCATTGTTTTTCTTCTATATAAGGAGAGACCCTCTCTCCTTAGTAGGGGTCAGCCATTTTAGAGAAGATATATATCTTTCTCTCTCTATATCTCTCACTCTCTCTCTCTATATATATATATATATTGGATAGAATACTGCTCTAAAGTCCATTTTTCTTGCACTTTTGCACTGCAACACATAGAGATACACCATCATCTTTGAGCTAAGGTTCTTGGGAGTGTTACTTGAGCTCTGAAACTTGGTTTCTAGCCTCTGAGGTTGCTAGTTTCAAAGTTGAACTTCAAGGGTGAGTATATTCCCCTTTTTAGCATTTATTTGTACCTCATTTTGGCCATCCTTGCATAATGTTTTAGGCCTTGCTTTTAACTGAAAAAAGTTCTATTTTTAAGTGTTTTAGATCTTTATTTAAGGTCATTTTTTCGTTGGGGGTTGTTTACCCCCTCTTAGGCCTTGTTAGGCCTTGTTTTGAGCCATCCATTTAGGCTCTTGTTGAACCCTTTGCATGACCTTCCTACCACTGAAATTCAGAGGATTTTCAGTGGTGGGAAGGTGGTTTTGGAGTCCTAAATAGAAGAGGGTCATCCCCTCTCCTTTATGTCTTGTTTACTTGCTTTGCATGCTTCACATGTGAGCACCTTTGTTAAGTTCATGTTGGCCATATCTTAGCTTGTATTTGTGGTTTTTTTGCTGAGGAATGCCACTTTTTTTGTTTGGTTTGGTCACTCCATGTATGGTTAATACACTTGTAGTGCAAATCACACAAACAGGCTTTGTATGCTTCACAAAGTAGCATGTCATTCTAGCTTATGTTGGGTCCATTCCAGCATGTTTTTGGTGTTATTTTTACATGTCTTAGACCTGTTTTGGTTTGGTTTGGTTGGCTCTTGCATGCCTCATGCACTTGTAGTGCATTTCAATGAAATAGCATAACATGCATCATGTTTTGACATGCCATTTTAGCATGCTTTTGGCTTAACTTCAAGAAGACTTTGTTCATGTTTTAGCATGTTTAAGGTCTGATTTATGTTATCTTGGTCATGCATGACTTGCTTTGTATAGCCTTGGTTCAATCTAGCTTGTTGGCTTTGTGTATTGAGTCCACTAGCATGTGTTATTTGGCCTATTTAAATGATTTGGCATCACTTGTTATGTTATTTCAGTCCATGAAATGTGGTCATACACTTGCATTTGACATGCATTCAATGCATTGGAGGGTTTTCCCCTTTATGTCTTAACATGAGCCATTGTGTATGCCTTCATGCCTTAGCTTGCGAGCCATCATTTCAATGTGTTTTTGGGGTTATTATGCCATAATATAACTCTGATTTTCGTTGGTTGAGTCACCCCATGCTTGGTCTTAATAGGTGTAGTGTAATCCACCCTATTTGCCTTGTATGCATCATGCCTCATGCTTACCATACCAGCTTGTTTTGGCTTCCTTCCATGCATGTTTTAGACTCATTTTAACATGTTCTAGGACTGCTTTGGGTTGCCTTTGTCGCATGCTTCATGTTTAGTATAGTTGTAGTGCAAGTGCTCTTGCTCACTTCAAGCACCATAGCATGCTTCATTTGTGTTGCGTACTTGATTTGGCATCATCTAACATGACATTTCAAAGCCTATAGCATTTCCATGTTCCCACTTCAATCATGCTTTAAGTGCCTTTGATTGTTGTGCATCATTGCCTAGCTTAGGACTTAGCTTGTATGCTTGCATGCCTAGGTCTTTGGGCCCTCATCTCAGCATGTTTAGGTCCTTATTTTGACCTATTTGAGCTCTGTCCATGCTTAGTTCATGCATTTGTGCCATGTATTGCATGCCTCCTTCGTAGTCCTTTTGATAGCTCCATGCTTTAAGGACCTTCGCATGCTTTACTTGTGTTGTTTAAATGATTTGGCATCATTTCTCGCCTCATTTCAGAGTACTTAGTGTTGTTACACTTCCACACTTTTCACTCTTTAGGTGTTCTTGAGAGTTGCACCTTTATACCTTAATTGGTGAACCAATTGGCATGCATGCTTGTATGTGTTTTCGGTACCATCATCTTAGAATGATGGCTACTGATTTGGGTGTGGCTGAGGTCTGCCCATTTTGGTTTAAGTCCATCCTTGCATGTTGTTGCACGCTTGTCTTGCACATTGTTGTATGCTTGCCCCATCATTGCATATTGTTGCATGATTGTCTTATATGTTGTTGCATGCTTGTTACATACTTGGTACATCGCATGTTGTCGCATGCTAGTTCCATTACATGTTGTTTGCGTGCTTGCCTTACATCGCATTGTGTATGCCATGTTCATTGCATTGTGTATGCTTAGTTGTTGCATGCATTAGTATTATGCATGCCATTAGCCTTGTTAGGTTATTCATATTGCATTACATGTTTGCATGCTTAAGTCGCATTGTGTGTGCCATGCTTATATTGCATCGTTGTTTGGATTAAGCGTTAATCCGAACACGAGAAATGAAGGATGTTTCGTACTTCAAGTGATGAAACGTGTCTCAATTCTCGGTCGCCGACCCTCTTGATCATCCATGATAGAGTTTTAGGCTTTATGTGTTTGTTTGTGCATTCATTTCGCATTGATTCGCACAAGTTGAATCTTTGGCCATCTGTAGACACCCCATTTTTGACCGTCCTCGAGACTTGGACGTTACCGCTTGAACACTCGGTGATTTGCCATGATTGTGTTCGTTTTGAGTTCCCGAAAGTCCCGGCTGCGCGTCGTGCCTCAGGATCTCTCAACCGGCTTGTCCTGTGCTTGGTTTTGCACCAAGGACTTGTGTGTTTTTGCATTGGAGGGTAGGAGGAGGCTTGTTGGCCACCCCTGAAACCCACCGGCTGTCCCTATACACCACCGGCAGTCTTTTGGTCCCATCGGCACTGTTTTCTCAAAACCTGTGGCCGGTCGGCACTATATGTTGCCGACCGGCACTCTTTTCGGCCGGTGACCCTTTTGGCTGGCCGGTGTGAACTCTTTGCACCCTCCAAGCCTGGTGCATGCCAGCTGTGCCAGCTGGAATGCACCATCACATTCCCCCGTGCATAAGTGTGACCACTTTGCACCTTTGAACCCCTTAAGCTTCTAGAAGCTTGAACCTTTGGCCAAGCTTCTTGGAGAAGCTTGGCCAGCTATTTTAGCTTCCCCTAGAAGCCAAGACCCCTTTGCACCCCTTGAACCTTTCCCTTTAGCTTAGCCATTAAGTCTCTTGGCTTGCCTTGGCCTATATAAGCACTATTCCTCTCCCTTTGTCTAGGTTAGAGTTTTTGGGAGCAAAAACCAGAGCTTATATCTCTATATCTCTGATATATATCTCTCTATATCTATATCTCCCCCCCTCATCCTTTGTGTGTGTTTCTTGGCCTAAATAGTGTGTTTTACCTTACTTTTGCACTTGTTCACACACTATTACACCTAGCTCCAAGATTAAGGGACTTGGAGGGTTGTTTGTTGAAGTTTTGGACTGGTTTTGATCAATAGAGAGTGGCTGGATCATCTGTTCTTCAAGGTATCTTCAAGGGTAAGCATGTTGCTTTAGTTTCCCCAAACTTGCACTAGCTTTCTACCTATCTTGCTTTGTGTTTTTAGCTTTGTGTTTAACATGAAAAAGGCTTGTATTTTCTTGCTTTAGAACATTTATTAAGGGTGTTTTGTGGTTTGAGTGCTAACTCACCCCCTTAGGCCTTGTTTTGGCCATTTTGGTGCCTTCTTGGTAAGGCTTTGTTTGTTTGTGTGTTTGGATCTTTTCACCACTGAAATCCAGTGGATTTTCAGTGGTGAGAAGGTGGTTTGGAGTCTTGTAAGTTAGAGCGCAAAAGGAGAGTGAAAATACTCGAGTGAACCCAAGCCTGAACTACGTAAGGCTTGATTCCCATCCTTGGGATACGTAGGCAGCTTCATCCCGAAGTTCAGCCATAAACATTTTCCCCGATCAACCTTGTCTATTTGATCATCTCAGTCATCTTTGTCCATCAGCATTTATCGTGATCTCCGGTGCAGTGCTAGTCAGACTAGGGGCAACTTTCCGTTGCTGTGCACTGCCGCGGTACTATTCAGACTAGGGGCAACTTTCCAGTTGCTGGGATCCGGGATTGTGCATCTCAGTGACAGATCTCAGGCGTGTCCAGTTCTGATCCATATCGAAAATGGTTTTGAAAAGTTTTGATAAAAGTTGACTTTGTTCAAATTAATCTTTTTACAACTAAGACCATTTTTGGACCACAACGGAAAATTTTCAGTACCACAACCTTCAATTTCATTGATTTCAAAATAGAGTTCTCTTGCTCTCACATACAATTGAAGTTGCTTTTTATTACAATCATGAAGAAAACTTGAAAGTACTAATATAGCAATAAATCCGGGGCATAGTCAAGTCAGGTATTCCTGCGCCCCCTCCCAGAACTGGTCGAAGCCGCTGATGCCAAACTGGGGCCGACCTATGCCTCTTCATTGAGCCAATCCCAGCACTCATCAGACAAATTGCAGTTGAAAGTAGGAGCGGGGGCCAGGAGCTCTCTTGTCCTCCACGCGGCCGACTGCCGATCGAGCTTAGTGCCTCGGGCGGGGAATGCTGCAGGATACTCTATCCCCTCTGGCGGGCAGGTCTGATCGTGACAAAACTGACGCCGGAATCGGAATGGGAAATAGAACACACAGTGAGTCAAGCCGATCAGCTGGATTCCAGGCTGGCGAGTCATGCTATAGCCCATCGTCGGTAGATTGAGCTAGGGGCATCGCCAAGCAATGCGGTCTGCGGACAAGTTGCACATCCAAGCGAACCACCATCCCTCGTCGAGGGCATTGACTAGTCGTTGCCGCAAGAAGTAGCCGCGAGCTGAATATGCTGGGCAAGAGTCCATCACCTGCAATTTATCCATCAACCATACTTGGGAATGGATGAAAAATGAGAGAATAAAGAATAGAGAGGTGTACGATGAGAGAAAAGTGAGAAAAGGGTTTTTGTGAGAAAAACCGAGCTTGAGAGCCGAGTGATGTGAGTAACATATCTGTGAGATGGGGTGGGAAACATTACCTACAGCAGTAGTGGACTCCCTGCTAATCTGGTCGTCTCTCGGCGATAAAAGGCGTCTAAGCCCATCAACGTCTCAGCCAGAGTCATGGCAATACAGCTCTTGCCCTCCTTCAAGCCCTGGGCAACTTCGATCAACCGGATACTAATCCTCCGGAGCCTGAGGCGAACAGAAAATGAGACAGCATGCACAAACATAGGGCGTGTCGCCGGAAGCCTTGCCAATAATGGTCGTTGCGATCACCAGCATCAAAAAATCGATAGACCAAACTTGGAATATCCAGCATTCCATCACAAATCAAAGAACGAGCATTGGGTATTGATAGCCCACACATTCGCCCTAAGGCTTGGGCGTGACCAAAGTTGGACTAAGGCAAGATCTCCTCGATGCGCTCTGATTCCATCAAAACTTGGAAATCCTCAAAGGTAGGACATATCTCTTGCCCGGCGAAGCTGAAGACGTGTGTCATCGGATTCCAAAACCTCGCCGCGGCATGGAGGAACGAAAAATGCAATGGAGTACGACCCAGAGTGAATAGTGCGTTTATGCTGAAACTCCGGAAATTCAACTTTTCCGAGCCATCCAAGTTGTTAATCCAAGTCGTAAGATTTCGGGCAAGAAGCACTTCCATTTGGGGCAAATCAGTGTTAAAATGAAGAGAACCACGAAGCTGAAACCCTTTTGTAAAAGATAAGGTTGAGTGGAGGACAGATGTCGGCATTCTGCTGGTGCTGACCATTTATGGCCGACCGGCAGAATGTAGTGCCGACCGGCCACCGTTTCTGGCCGATAAATCAATCTTCTGGCCGATGGACACACCTCACGGCTGGTGGCCTTCACACTTGGCCGGTGGTCTTCCTCCCTTGTTCCCTGAGCTGTTTATGCTGGATGTTGGGGAATTCCACCACTTCCAATACTCTCCAATGATCGATTCTTACGGAGTCTCGTCTATTTGCTTATCGAGTTGTTGTATATTTGCTTATCGAGTTGTATTTCACTCTCTTTACGTCTTTGTACTATTTATCAAGTTGTACTCGCATTCGGCTAGCTCGTCAAGTCTTTGTTTTGCTTATCGAGTTGTAATTGGTTTACTACCTGATTATTACGATGCGATGCTTCGTTTTCAGAACACAGTGTCAATTTCAGTCACATTGTTGTGTGGTGCCTTGCGATGCGATGCATAGAACGTGCGAATGCAACACCTTTTTGAACAAATAGCTGTTTCATTTCCGTCAAAAAAAAAAAAGATGCAATTTCAAAAGAGTATAAACTTGCCTGAGGCAGTGCAATGTGCTTAAACTCCTAGTAAAAAGGAAAGTAAAGCAGAAGAATAGCAGGGTAGCAGGGTGTTGGGTTTGACACCGGTAACCTCCCCTTTCGGTCATCGTATTTTTCGTGCCCTTGTTCGGGTCAATTGTGTGGCTTGGCGCCTCCATCACTCAAGGCAGTGCCGAAAAGTGCACTTTCAGAACGTAAGTGGATCTTCGAATTGACCTCGAGCCATGACTTTTGTGAGCGATGCTCGGAACATGCGAAGGACGTCCCTTCCCGTATCCATCTATATCTTGTGAATTCCATAAATCATTTCAATTATACTGTGTTGCAGTACGTTGCATTTCAGCATCATGTTTTACCATGTTCAATTTCAAGTTCCTTTTTATACACATTGCGTGCATGCGTGTACGGCTTTACTTACATGTGTTCAAGTTCCTTTTTATACACATTGCGTGCATGCGTGTACGGCTTTACTTACATGTGTTCAAGTTCCTTTTTTATACACATTGCGTGCATGCGTGTACAGCTTTACTTACATGTGTTCAAGTTCCTTTTTTATACACATTGCGTGCATGCGTGTACGGCTTTACTTACATGTGTTCAAGTTCCTTTTTATACACATTGCGTGCATGCGTGTACGGCTTTACTTACATGTGTTCAAGTTCCTTTTTATACACATTGCGTGCATGCGTGTACGGCTTTACTTACATGTGTTCAAGTTCCTTTTTATATACATTGCGTGCATGCGTGTACGGCTTTACTTACATGTGTTCAAGTTCCCTTTTATACACATTGCGTGCATGCGTGCACTGCTTTACTTACATGTGTTCAATTACAACTGCCTATACACATTGCTTGCATAGACCGCATGCTTTACTTACATGTGTCTGTACCTTCACGGCATTATTGTGCATCTCGCTCGATTGGCACTGCGTTGTCACGCAGCTTTCGATTGCATTGTCATGCATGTGGCTAACAATATTGTATCTGTTAATGTTGTTTCCTTTTATAGACACGATATTGTATGTACGGTTCATTTGAGGCTGGTGCAACCAGACGAGCCGGACAGGTATTGTATTCTCCGAGTGAGACGTATCGAGAATTGCATAATTCTCTTACATCCTTTCTGCATCGTAGTGTAGTTTGGTGTATGCTAGCTTAGAACTGTCGCATGTGTGCTTCGTTACAGCTTTCTTCGCATGATCATGAGTATGCTCGGCTTCTTGCATCTTCAGTTGCATTTTGCCCCTGCTTCGGGTGCATATCTTGATTGTCTTGTATGTCTGTCTAAGTCTTCGGCCTTGTCAAAAATGGGTCGTCTCTGGGCTTTGACATTCACTCCCGTCATTGTTATGACTTCCGAGTTCTGTCAAAGAGGGGCAACTGTAGACACCCCATTTTTGACCGTCCTCGAGACTTGGACGTCACCGCTTGAACACTCGGTGATTCGCCATGATTGTGTTCGTTTTGAGTTCCCGGAAGTCCCGGCTGCGCGTCGTGCCTCAGGATCTCTCAACCGGCTTGTCCTGTGCTTGGTTTTGCACCAAGGACTTGTGTGTTTTTGCATTGGAGGGTAGGAGGAGGCTTGTTGGCCACCCCTGAAACCCACCGGCTGTCCCTATACACCACCGGCAGTCTTTTGGTGCCATCGGCACTGTTTTCTCAAAACCTGTGGCCGGTCGGTACTATATGTTGCCGACCGGCACTCTTTTCAGCCGGTGACCCTTTTGGCTGGCCGGTGTGAACTCTTTGCACCCTCCAAGCCTGGTGCATGCCAGTTGTGCCAGCTGGAATGCACCATCACATTCCCCCGTGCATAAGTGTGACCACTTTGCACCTTTGAACCCCTTAAGCTTCTAGAAGCTTGAACCTTTGGCCAAGCTTCTTGGAGAAGCTTGGCCAGCTGTTTTAGCTTCCCCTAGAAGCCAAGACCCCTTTGCACCCCTTGAACCTTTCCCTTTAGCTTAGCCATTAAGTCTCTTGGCTTGCCTTGGCATATATAAGCACCATTCCTCTCCCTTTGTCTAGGTTAGAGTTTTTGGGAGCAAAAACCAGAGCTTATATCTCTATATCTCTGATATATATCTCTCTATATCTATATCTCCCCCCCTCATCCTTTGTGTGTGTTTCTTGGCCTAAATAGTGTGTTTTACCTTACTTTTGCACTTGTTCACACACTATTACACCTAGCTCCGAGATTGAGGGACTTGGAGGGTTGTTTGTTGAGGTTTTGGACTGGTTTTGATCAATAGAGAGTGGCTGGATCATCTGTTCTTCAAGGTATCTTCAAGGGTAAGCATGTTGCTTTAGTTTCCCCAAACTTGCACTAGCTTTCTACCTATCTTGCTTTGTGTTTTTAGCTTTGTGTTTAACATGAAAAAGGCTTGTATTTTCTTGCTTTAGAACATTCATTAAGGGTGTTTTGTGGTTTGAGTGCTAACTCACCCCCTTAGGCCTTGTTTTGGCCATTTTGGTGCCTTGTTGGTAAGGCTTTGTTTGTTTGTGTGTTTGGATCTTTTCACCACTGAAATCCAGTGGATTTTCAGTGGTGAGAAGGTGGTTTGGAGTCTTGTATAGGGGAGGGACACCCCTCTCTCCTTTTGTCCCTCTTTGACCTTTGCTTTTAGCCTAAAGGGTAGCATGTATGAGCATTTGCATTTGACTTCATTTCAGAGCTTTTTGGGGTGTTTTGGGTCATGTTATATCTCTTTCTTTGGTTGGATTTATAGCTCTTAGCATGCATCTCATACTTGCTTTGTAATGCTCTACTTTGCCTAGAAATGTGCCATGTGCTTAGTCTTGTGTATCCTCATGTTCTAGCTTAGCTTGCTGAAGCTTTTGGTCATGATTTGTCATGCTTTAGGTCTGTTGGCCACTGATTTTGTCATGTTCGGCATGATTAGTATAGTTGCTTTGTATTTGGCTTGTAAGCCTTGGTTGTATTGGCCTCTAGCATGCTTAGCTTAGGCCATCCTCATGATTTGGCATCATTTAGGATCCTATTTCAGCCCATAAATCATGTGTGTATGCTTGCATATGTGACCTCTCTCATGCTTTGAAAGTGTCCCCTTTTATGCCTTGAAATAGGCCTTGTGCATGCTTGTATGTTTAAGACATTTTGGGGCTGCCATATCAAAGGGTTTGGGTGTATTTTTGCATGCTAAAATTCTGTTTTTTCTTGTCTAATATATGCCATGAGTGGTCTTGTTAGTGGTGGTGGAGTACCCTCTTTTGTGCCTTAGCTTTAGGCTCATTAACTTGCATGTTTGCATAGCATTTTGTGTATGGTTTTAGGCATGTTTGGCCACTGTTTTGGGGAGGATTGAGGTCTGTCCCTTCGTGATTTAAGTCCACTTTTGCATGCTTGTCTCATGTTCCTTGCATACTTGCTTCATTAAGTGTTGTAGCATGATGATCCTATGCTTGATTTGTCCTTGTTTGCATCGCATTTGCATCTTGTATGCTCCAACACTTGGTATACTTAACATGATGTTGCATAGCATTTGGCATGCCTTGCATTCTTGCATCATATTGCATTGTTAAGCCATGTTTGTATAACATGCATTGCATTGCTTGGTTTGGGGTGTCAAACCAAGTGTGAGAGATGAAAGGTGTTTGTACTTTAAGTGACAAAACACATTTCACTTCTCATGTCACTAAGGCCCTTGATCTTGACATGATAGGGTCTTGGTTTTCATTTTGTGTGTTGCATGCATATTTACATTGAGTTGCACTCTTGGTCCCTTAGGCCATCATGCATCAAAAGGCATAATTGGTGGCCCAAGGACCAAGGGCCATGCTCCCTTGAGTCCCATACATGATAGGGGGCATTGGCCATGCATACATATGCTCAAAATTCCATACCATGCACTGCTTGTCTGCTGTTGCTGTCAAAACTGTCTTCTGCAGGAATTGTCTGCTGACCGGCAGTATAGAGTGCCGACCGGCCATTAATCTGTTTTGGTGTGCTAAAAATCTGTTTTAGGTTGCTTAAGTCTTGCCATGTTTAGTCTCGTCAAGTGTAGTTCAATACTCCTTTGACTTGCTTTGAATACTTGGCCCCCTTTTGCATGCATTTTCTTGTCTTGTTTAACATGATTTGGCATCATTTTATAGCATGATTTTAGAGCTAATGTTGCATGCTAATTGTCCATGAAATCTCTTTTCAAGTGTGCTTGAATGTTGCTTGTTTAATGCTTAAGGCTTGGGCCATAACATGTGTATGTGTGCATGTGTGTTTAGCCCCCATTTTTGGGTATTTTGGCCACTGATTTTAGGCCCATTTAGAATGGCCTGAGTCATGTTTAAGTCCACCCCATTGTTTGGTTTGCATGTTTGTCTTGTAGGTATGTTTGCATATTAACATCCTTACATTGCATTGTTCATGTTGCATGATAGATAACATGTTTAGGATTGCATTACATCAATGCACATGCTTGGCCTCTTGAGATGAGCATGATAGAGGTTTGGCACCCTTTTATGTTTGTTTGGTTTGCATGCATTTGAAATTAAAGTTGCATACTTGGTTCTTTGGGCCATCATGCATGGAAATGCGTGATTGGTGGCCCGAGAATCGAGGCACACGCCCCTTTGAGTCACAAACATGATAAGGAGTGTGTTTGGTGCATAAATGGCTTGAATTGTATTGCCATGCAAGATTTTGCCCTCTGCTGCTGTGAGTTGCAGGTTCTGCAGGCACTCAGTGCCGATCGGCTTCATTAAGTGCCGGCCGGCAGTCAATTATCTGCCGATGGAAGAATTTTGTGCCGATGGCCATACATGGCAGTCGGTGGCTATTCTGTGCAGCCGGTGGTGATCCCCAGTATCCAAAGAAGTAGTTCTGAGACTTTGGTAACTTTCAGAAGGGCAGAGCAGGGAAAACAGAGGCAGTCTAGGCATGGCAGTGCAATTCCGAGCAAGACCCGAGCACGTGCTGCATTTGGCTCTCCTCCCGAGGCGGTTTACTGTTTTTCTTAGTTTAGTTAGTTTGTCAACTAATTAGGCAATTTGTAATATTTAATTAGCTTGCGTAGTTAATTATTTGTATTATTTATTCGGTCCCTCCGAGCGAGGGCATATCTGTAATAAGTGTGGGTGAGTGGTGTGTATGTCTTCCAACCCCATTTCTTTCTTCCCTTTTATTTACCTGCTTACGATGGTAGATTAGGGCACGTTTATTTTAGCATACCTTATGCTATGCATGCGTGCATCCATGCATTTGTTGACATGAACCGGGCTCGGTACATCATACAAATTGCATCGTATTTTCAATTTCCAACTTGAATACGTGTATCAAATGACTGCATTTCACATGCCATCTTAGGGTTAGCCGAGCCTACTCTAAATTACATCATTGCCTGTGTTGCATTAGTCATTCTAACATGAACTAGGGACATGCATGTCTGCTAACTAGTTTTTGTCTTGGCATGGAGTACGATGTAAGTATTTATGCTTTAGCATATCGCATGTGTGTGGATGTTAACATGACAATATGCTTACCATGCGGCTAAGTGCTTATGTGAGATAAACTGTTCGAATGCCTGTGGGTGAAGGTTGGGTTCCTTGAGTTGGAAAACTCATTGAAATCCGTGTTTTAGCCTACTTGCGAGTAGCAAATTCCAAAGCATTGTCAAAACGAACGGATATGCAATGCTTATTTCAAAATTAGGCAATCTAGTCTATACTTGTTTGCTGTGCGCATAACATAGTAATTCTAGGCTAATAACCAAAATAAGAACATGTAATGTTTTCAAAATCGGATATCACGGTTAGTAGAGGCCGGTCTTCGGACCGGGCGAAAGGGGGTGCTCATAGCTGACCTTCCCCGATCGTACCCAAGCTCCCGAACCAAGACTACTTTGGTTATGACGGACACGTGGCCTTCGGCACCGAGTCAGGGTTTCCTAAATTTCTCCATTTTAAAAAAAAATATTTAGGTGGCGACTCTGTAATCTGGCAAAGCAGTCCATGTTTGGCACTTCTTTTCAAAAATCTGTTTTTCTTCAAAACGATTTGCCAGAGTTGGACTCTTTGGTTCAAGATTTAGAACCACAAACAAACAGGGGAGTTCGAGCTGTAGCGAGGTCCTACGCGGGCGCCGTTACAGTTTCTGGCAACTCTGCTGGGGATTTTAGAGAGTTTGACTCGAACTCGTGATATCCTATTTTGACTACGCTTATGTGTTTCTTTGCATTGCATGTGCATTGGTGCGCCTAGGACACCGTGTTTGCCATCTGCCATTCCTGAACGGTTTGCCGGAGGCTTGTCTTGTCAAGGCATGACCATAAGGCTGGCCGGTTATGGGCTCTGACAGCATGGGAACACAAACTCCGGTTTTACCGGGGCACCCTCTTTGACCATTCGACCTAGTGCATATTCGGATCCATAGTGACTATTCCAAACTAGGACAGGTTGCTTACCCGATGTAGGTTGTTTGAAACCGCTGTGTGCGTAGTGAAACCCTAGCTCCTGACAAAATAGGACAGGGAAACCCTACCCCAACATAGGGGTGTATTGGCTCTCATTTATCTGCTATGTGCTTTTAGAGTGTATCTCTGCAGGGAACGCATATATCAGTTTGCAAAGTTTGAGCATCAGGCCTGAGGGCACTAGTATCAGTGTTGTTGAGAATCAGTTATGTCTGCGGGTATCAGTTCAGTTTTGAACAGTAATTCTGGGGAACAGTGATCAGTGGTAGAGTACAGTTGTCCGGCTACACCCGTGTTTGATCTGTTTGAGGCTGAAATACTGCTTGTTTTCCGTTTCAGTTCAGAGATTCAGAGGGTCGATCCAGAACAGCTAGTGTCTTTTCCTTGTTGAGGCAGGACTGAGCATGACGCAGAATTCAGAAGAGATCGTGGTCATGACGGCCGCGTTGAGTCAAGGAATTACCCCACAGGTTGAGACTACCGTTGACATGCCGCATCCACCTAGGTCGCCTGCCGCACACCCAATTTGGACCCCTCAACTATATCAGGCTCGCGAGCCTACTACATTTGAACTAATGGGAATGATAGGTGACCTTCAAAGATCCGTGGCGGATCTCGCCTATGGGATGTCTGTTTCGCCACCAGCCGCACCATACGCCGGAGGCTTCATACCTCAGGAGCCCCCACTACTGGGACGAATTGTAATTGAACTCAACCAACCGGAGATGACCTCCAGTTATGGCAATGACGCAGCAAACCAAACTCTAGATCAGGCCGAGGCCAGAGATAAAGGCAAAATGAAGGCAGATGCCGACCCTATCGAACAGCTGCTGTGGGCAGTCGAGGCTATGAAAGCCGGGGGGATGAACAAGCAACAGATATCCGCAGTTGTGTCAAAAGCTGTAGAGGATGCTTTCCCCGCTCCGCCTGAGGGCAGTTCCAGTCAATCAGAGAACCGGGATAGGCCCCGTCATGCCAAAACAGTCCTTCCCGCTCCCAACCTTGCATCCGGAAAGGATCAGAAATCCAAGGCCGCACCCGCCGATCCGTTCGCCAGTGCATCTAGCAAGAGTGCTCAGGCCCCAAAGTACCTGCCCCGAGGGCACAGGGTCTTCCATCCTCTCTATATGCCTTTGTCAAGGGCACTTTTGATTTTGGCCAAAAAGGGGCATCTTAAACCCTTGGAGCCCCGACCCCTACTGAAGACTCTCCCTGCCACGCATGATGCTACTCTGTACTGTGCGTACCACCAGCAAACCGGCCATGCCACTGATAATTGCTTCCGCCTCCGTCATGAGGTACAAGATTTGATTGACAACGAGGTTATCCTCCCGCCTACCTCAGCAAAGTCGTCACCACTCAGTTGCTGGATTTTGAGGATACAGATACTGCGAGTATGTAATCAGAAGGTGAACCGCCTGCGGGCAGTGTCTGGTACATTTTTGGATGTGGCGTTTGGCACGCATTTTTGAGCATCTGCCAATGCTAGTTTTGTAAATTCTGACTTGGGTGTCGAGTCAGTCTTTTGTTTTGTTTTGAGTCTGTCTCTCTGTATTGAGTCAGTCTTTTTGCTTACAGGGTTGTCTTGTTGACATGAGTCAGTCCCTCTTGTATAGTATACTGGGTGATTTCGGGGTTGTTGCCTCAAACACCGTTTTGTCTTGTAATTAGTTGTTTTCGCTTTTTGAGTCTGTTTCTGCCGAGGAGCCAGTTGTGCCAACAAATCTGAATGAAACAGCTGTGGCTATCACGTTCCGTACTTGTTGCTATTTGAATCAGCTGTGCCAGAGGATGTGAATGGAACGACAGTGCATATCGCCTACTCTCTTGTGCCTTGAACATAGTTGTAATGACCTAAGCTTTTCATAAAAACCCTTTTCGAACACCGCGGTGATGAAAACGAAGAGGAAGCAATTCCTCGGGTTTTGCAAAACTTTGATCATTTTGAGAAAAAGAGGGGCATACTAAGCTTTTAATGAATGAAATCATGCTTGTCGGCATGAGTACTGAGAAGGACCCTGGCCTGATCCAGACTGTTTCCACACTATCTTCAGCACGAGCGATTTGTCGCTTTCTTAAAAACTTTCAAAAACAAAATGTTTTGTGCAGTCTTGCGAAGACCTGTGTGGAATCGCTCTTGAGATTGTGCAGCCCATGATCGCTCTCAGCCTTGAGATTCAATTTATCTGTTGCAAACCGGAATCTGTTCAAAACGTTCAACAGCACCATGAAATGTGTGGCTCAATTTGAAGCAGCCCTCGAGCAAGAGGCATCAAAGTCAGATCAAGAAGATCAGATCCCACCAGGCAAGGCTCGTGAAGCAACCGTGATGGATTCTTCTGCAAATCAACCCGATAGTCACTCTCTCGGATATAGAGAGGCTTCAATCTCAAAACCATTTGGCATGGGCTTGCTACACTTTTACCCTTTGAGAGGCTCGCTGGGCCGAAAACCCGGAAGGGCGACCCAGGCAAAAGTTAGAGCAAAGAAAAAGAAATCAAAAATACAAAAAATACAAAAAAGAAAAAACACAAAAAAGAGAAAGAAAAATGCAAAAAAAAGAAGAAGAAGAAAAAAAAAGAAGAAAACAAATGAAAAATAAAAAGAAAAGAAAAACAAAGCTCGCAAGGTCGAAAACCTGCAACAGGCGCCTTGGCAAAAGTTAGAGCCTAAACAGTGAAGGTTAAAATACCCGAGTGTACCTTAACCGGAACTACGTAAGGCTTGATTCCCATGTTTGGGATACGTAGGCAACTTCATCTTGAAGTCCAGCCCCCAACGCTTCCATAGCGTCTCAGTCCATGTCATGATTTTGATCACTTGTATGTCCTCCGAATCCGATGTCTCGGTCACAGCGGCTGGAACTACATGATCAACTTCCTCTTGAAGCCCAACCATCAACACCTTCCAGGTGATTGTGTCCATATATTGATTCAGACCGTCTTCGTCTCCTCCGCGTCCGAGGGTCCGATCGTCATCAACAAGGACCGACTTATAGCATGCCGCGGCATCATCCAAACAAGGGGCAACTTTCCGTTGCCATGCATTGCTAAAAGTTGCCCTAAGTTGCTATCCAAACCAGGGGCAACTTTCCGTTGCCTTATCCCCTTTCAAGCAAGGGGCAATTTTCCATTGCCTCCGATCCGAGGTTGCGCATCTCGAGGGTAAGTTCCGCGCTCGTTGAGCGTCGATTGTTTGCGAAAATAGTTTTTGAAAATTTTTACTGAAGTTGATTATTTTCTTGAAAACTATTTCATTTTCCAAAACCGGACCATGTTTGGACCCAAAAAGGAGAATTTTCAGTGCTCGCAGCTTGACTTGCACGATTTTCAAATCAAAAATCGAATAAGTGTGTTAATCCAACTCTCATTTTGATCAAAACTGTTTTAGAAAACAAAAAATGGTCAAAATGACGAACTAGGGGCACGATTGAGTCAGGTCTTCTGTCTTTCCCCCGCTAGCGTGCTTGCCAAGAGGGCACTCTATTCACCAGAAGAAATAGCCGTGAGCTAGCAGTGTCGGGTGTGAACCCACGACTTTCTATTCATCTATCAATGACCCAAGGGAGGGATTGAAAAATGAGAGATGAAAGAATAGAGAGGTGTAAGTTGAGCGAAAAGTGAGCAAAAGGGTTTTGAGAGAAAAAAACCGAGCCTGAGGGCCGAGTGATGTGAGTATCACAAATGAGAAAGGGTGGGAAATAATACCCGGAGGAACTGGCTTCTCAAGATTTCAGGTCTTGTTGTAAACACGTCTGTGTGTCGTGTCTTTTGATTTGTTGACCTTAATTTTGGCTTTAAGTCTTTTCCGTGCATATCTCATTATGTTAGGTCGTGTGCCTTTTATTTCTGTGTTTGAGTCTGTCTTGTCGTGTTCTGTGGTAGGCTCGATACCCTGGTCGTGAAACTCTTTTTCAAAATCGTTTGTGCTCGGAATGTTGTGCCATTCTCTACATTCATGCGAGGCAGGAGAAGAAAAGGAAAAATTTGGGACATCCAAGTGTGTTTCAACTCCAACCGTTTCAGCTTTCGTGGTCCGTCTTGTCAGATTGGGCTGTTTGTTCAGGGTTTGCTGTGGGCAGAATGAACCAAGCGCTGTGTTATGGGTTGTATGCAGATTAATCCCCAGTAGAGTGTGGGCTGTGTATTTCAGTTTGAGCAGTGATTTTGTCGGAGTTGTTTTGCTATTAATTGGTTGTTATCTGATGATTACAGTACAATTGTTCAATTTTCAGACAACAAGTCAATATCATTTACATTTGAGGTGTAATATGATGCAATGCGGTGCAAAGTATGAAAGATACAGATATGTATAGATGTAACATCTTTTAGACAAAAGTTTGTTTCATTTCATATCATCCTTTTCAAGTACATAGTTTTGAAAAAAACAAAAACCTGCCTGCGGCAGTACAAGGTAATCCAACTACCAACAAAAGAAAGAAAAGTACAGAAAAGAGAAAAATAGCAAAAATCTGCAGCAGCATCAGTGGTCTCAGGCCTGAGGGTCTGTCCTCGCCCTCTTCCTGGGCACGAGCCCAGGAGCATCGTCGTCGGCACCATCATCTGAATCCGAGTCTGAACCGTCTCTGGTCTCCTCCTCAGATGACCCTACCTCAGCCTCTGCCTCTGCCTCCGCCTCGGACTCGGACTCGCTATCATCGTCATCAGGAACAGGTGCCCGAGAGCTACTCCTGACATGAGCATGCCCTCCCCTGGTACGAGGACCTGTAGTGCCTCCTCTCCCTCCTCGAGCAGGAATAGAGGGCCCAGCCGGAGCACTCCCTGTAGCAGGCATCGAGAACGGGACCTAAAAAAGTAGGGGGAGAAAGAAAAACACGAATTGCAGACGTATCAGTATACTAAGTAAGACGTGAACAGCATACCAGTGCAGAATGCAGTGTATGAGTACAGTGTGTGGATGCCGTGAGCAGTACGCCAATGCGGAATGCAGTGTATGAGTACAGTGTGTGGATGCCGTGAGCAGTACGCCAATGCGGAATGCAGTGTATGAGTACAGTGTGTGGATGCCGTGAGCAGTACGCCAATGCGGAATGCAGTGTATGAGTACAGTGTGTGGATGCCGTGAGCAGTATACCAGCGCAGAATGCAGTGTATGAGTACAGTATGTGGATGCCGTGAGCAGTATACCAGTGCAGAATGCAGTATGTGAGTACAGTCTGTCAAGTGCCGGGAAGATTGTATATCAAGTTTTGTTGTATTGTGCGTCAGATTGTGTGAACAGTGTATGATGTGAGGCTGTGGTCAGGAGAACATACCAGGATACCATAGAAGGCCAGGAGCTCGAAGGTCTGATCTAGCATCCCCATCAAGGAGGCACTCAACTCCAACGCCTGCTGGGTGTACTCAGGAGAAGCCTGCAAAATGTTAGATACATCAGTATTCTACGGAATATGATATGAAATCAAATGATCAATGCAAGATGCAAAATGTGGTGGTACATACCGGAGGCAAGCCGTGAAATCCAACCAACTCGTGACCAGCTGGAGGAGGAGCGATGGGGATCTGATAAGTCTCCCCACCCGGCCCTCTGCATGCCATCGTGGAGGGAAGTGCTGGCCAGCTAACTCCCTGTCCTCTCCGAGCTCCACTCCCGCCATGAACTCGGGCCGCCCTCGATGATCCCGCCCCGGCTCCTGTCCCAGCTACCGGTGCCGCTGGTCTCTCCCTCTTAGCTCGTCGACCACTGCTCAAGGGTCGCATGATATAAGTCTGAATGTACTCGGCGTAGTCGCCCTCGCCTCTGTGACGCTCCTCACTCCAGCCAGCAGTATACTCCTGCAGGTGCTCGAAGGAGAATCTCTCCGTGTGCCTCATATGTGCAGGAGGAGGACCCGGAACTATCTGTTCCGGTAAACCCAGGGTCTGACGCAAGAAGCGCTCACCCAGGTACCAGGCCCGACAAACCGGGCCCTCCAACAGAATTCGGCAGCGGGAAGTCTCTGCCGCGCTCTCATAGTGACCCCTCACCACGGCTGGCAACGGAGCCCAGGGCCGCCAGGTGATCTGCGGATACAAACGCAGTTCGTTATCTGTCTTTTATCACAAATACAGTATAAAGCAAAGTTTAAACGAACTCTGAAGTGAAACATACCTCCGCGGCAGTGATAGTGTCGAAGTAACGGCGGAAGAAGATGAAAGTCTCCCGAGATCTCCGGGCGCACCTCACATCGAAGCGGTGAGAAAAGGGGACGTCTAGTGGGATCTCCACAACAGGCACTGGGGCAAGCCTGGGAAAGTAGGCGTATACCCACAACTACAGAGCAAATATCAGTATGCTTATCAGATAAAGCAGAATACAGAATAAAACAGAAATAGCAAGACCGTGTGTTATGCAGTGTATCGTGCAGGGTGTACAGTGTGTCCAGTGTACAATCAGTATAAGGCAGAGTATGTGTGTGCCGAGTGTGCAGTATACAGCCAGCGTAAAGCAGACTACAGTGTGTGCAGTGTACCGAGTATAATACAGAGTACAGAAAGGAGAGAAGCAGAAAACAGAAAAGTAAAAGAGGAAGAAGACATACCTCCCATGCTAGCCAGTAGCCGCCGAGAAGTTGTCCGCTAAGGTGGGAAGAAGAGCTCATATAGCCATACAAAGTGGCCAAGCCTGCGCCCCCCCAGTCATAGTGGCGAATCTGCCTGACGTCCACCAGTGCACTCAACAGACATAGAGGCACGGTGTTCGCCCGGTCGGCGAAGAGAGTCGTCCCGAGCAAGAACATGATGAAGCCCCGTGCGTACTGGTCTACCTCCTCCGGGGTCATCTGTGGCTCCTCCGTCAAGGGTGGCTGAACCCTGAACTGGCTCTCGAACCAGGAGTATCGAACAAAGCCTGCCCGAGCAAGGGGTGGCTGAGTGCCGAGCAGGTACAAATGGGCGGCGTCCCACTCACCCATGTCTGTGTCAAAGGGGATCGGATCACCCCCTACCCCGATGCCAGTAAGCATCGAGAAGTCATAAGGGGTCATCGTCACGTCCCCCGCAGTAGAGAAGTGGAAGGAGTTGGTGGTATCCCATCACCTCTCCACTAAAGCGGCAAGCAAAGGCCTGCAGGTAGTGAGTCAGGAGAGCCCCCTGCAGAAGATGCCGAAACCCGCCTTATCGATGATCTGACGGACTGCGCCGGGGAGCTCCAGATACCAGTCCCGAGCAACGACGTTCCCATACCCGCGGATGGTATGGGAGTCTCCCTGTAATCAAAAACAGCAATTGCGAAGCAATATTCAAGATGCAGTGAGGATCAGTGTACAAATATGGTGCATGTGTGCACATTTTTTAGATTCAAGCAGATATCGGGTTACAGTATGCTAGTAGATGAACTACAACGTCTGATGTGTCAGCATGTTTGAGTGGTTCAGTATGAATACAGCATGCAGCATGTTTTCAGATTCAAGCAAATACCGGGTGCCAGCGTGCATAACAGTGAAATACAGTATGTGCCGTGTATTCGGGTGATTCGGGGTCAGTGCAGTGTGTGTGCATGTGTCAGTTTCAAACAGATATCACTTGTGAGTCTATCTACAATCAACTACAGTGTGCAGTATATCAGAATTAAGCAGTTAAAGAACAGAGGCAACTATGGCAGTTAAATGTTCTACACTACGGAAAAGTAAACCGGGGAAAGAAAGTTACCTCGGAAGCGCCAAATGACAGGTGGGAGGTAGGCTCGCGCAGGAGAAGCTCGCGTGCCACGCCCCTCTCGAAGCTCCGGAACTGGCGAAGTCCGTCCGGAGCATCACATGGACTGCAGGCCTGTAGGTCTCTAGGTCAAATGGCCGGATGCGAAGTGGCACGGGATCAACCTCGGGGTCCATCTCGATCTCTGGAGGGGGTCCACCCTGCGGAAGGTCGTCTGCCATCGGGAAGAGAATGAAAAAATGACCGGAAAATGGAAAACCGGGTGAGAATGTGAAGGGTCAACCGAAAAGTCAACCCCGAGAGGGTCGGAAAAGGCCGGGAAGGTCGAAGTGCGAAAAGGCACGGGTATCGAGAAGAGATCGAGGGGAACAAGTCCCAAAAAGATGAAAATGGCAAAGGATGTGCCGAAATGAAATTTCGATCGGTCGAAAATGTGCGAAACGCGAAGGTATTCGCGAATCGAATGACGAAATCGAGCCTAAAACGCGAGAAAATGCGAGGATCGAAGGCCGAAAATATTCTAGAGAGAAGGGGGAGGAATTTTCGAGCAAGGGGAAGTGAAAAGAATAGGGTTGGAGGCCCTATTTTAAAACACCCGTAGCGAAATACCAAAACTGCCCCGACACAGGAATTTTGTGCCGGTCGGCCACACTCTTTGCCGGTCGGCACAATAGTTTGCCGATGGATTTGTTTTAGTGCCGATGGACGGCCGGTGATGTCCCCTGACTGCCGGTGGGAATCTGGTGCCCTTCCTCAGTGATTTCCAAGCCTCCTACACCTTTGTTTGGGTTAAAAGTGTGGTTTAGGGCCTTTGTTGTT
Organism: Camellia japonica; assembly: GCA_030407325.1. Classification (NCBI taxonomy): domain Eukaryota; kingdom Viridiplantae; phylum Streptophyta; class Magnoliopsida; order Ericales; family Theaceae; genus Camellia; species Camellia japonica. The sequence continues at coordinate 57,290,496 of JAPPVO010000016.1, forward strand.
CAAAACAGTGCAAAACGGCGCGTTTCCGATGCTCAACCGACCTCCGTTTTGACCTCAGATCGTGTCTTCCGCGTGCGGCGCTCAAATTCATGCAAGATGTATCCTTTTTGTATCCTTTTGGCTTTTGCAAGATTCAAAAGTTGCCCCGTGCATTTTGCATGCATTCAATCGCACTGTTTTGTGCACTCGCGTTGTCTAACGCAATCGCGTTGTCTTGCGCATCATATTGCATTTGGCATGCATTCAATTGCACTGTTTTGTGCACTCGCGTTGTCTGACTCATCGCGCTATCTTGCGCATCATATTGCATTTTGCATGCATTCAATCGCACTGTTTTGTGCACTCGCGTTGTCTAACGCATCGCGCTATCTTGCGCATCATATTGCATTTGGCGTGCATTCAATCGCACTGTTTTGTGCACTCGCGTTGTCTAACGTATCGCGCTATTTTGCGCGTCGCGCCGTTTTGCGCACCCCATTTGCATTGTCTTGCATCCTTTGAGGCACGCGTACCTCATTGCACTTCATTTTCCATCCTTTGAGGCACGCGTACCTCATTGCACTTCATTTTCCATCCTTTGAGGCACGCGTACCTCATTGCACTTCATTTTCCATCCTTTGAGGCACGCGTACCTCATTGCACTTCATTCTCCATTCTTATGAGGCACGCGTGTCTCATTTGCCCCATTTGCATAGGCATGCGTGTCTCATTTGCATCATTTTGTATTCCGTGTGGCATGCGTGTCACACTTGCATTGTTTTGTATCTCGTGTGGCATGCGTGTCACACTTGCATTGTTCTGCATCTCCGTGAGGCATGCATACCTCACTTACAGCATCTTGCATCCTTGGAGGCACGCGTACCTCACTGGCATTGTTTTATATTCCGTGTGGCATGTGTGTCACACACTTACATCATTTTGCATTCTCATGAGGCATACGTGTCTCATTTATTTCATTTACATCATTCTTCATTCCGTGTGGCATACGTGTCACGCTTGTATCGGCACGTGTGCCTCCTTTTTCATCGGCACGTGTGCCTCATCATTTCGTGTCGGCACGTGTGCCTCCTTTCGCATTGGCACGTGTGTCTCATCATTTCGCATTGGCACATGTGCCTCATCATTCTTATTGGCACGTGTGCCTCTCCATTCTCATTGGCACGTATGCTTCATCATTCGCATTGGCACGTGTGCCTCATCATTCTCATTGGCACGTGTGCCTCATTTCTCATTGGCACGTGTGCCTCATTTCTCATCGGCACGTGTGCCCCATTTTTCATCGGCACGTGTGCCTCCTCATTTGCATCGGCACGTGTGCCCCATTTCGCATCGGCACGTGTGCCTCCTCATTTCGCATCGGCACGTGTGCCTCCTCATTTTCACCGGCACGTGTGCCTCCCCATTCTCATCGACACGTGTGCCTCATCTTGCGCATCGGCACGTGTGCCCCATTTTGCATTGGCACGTGTGCCTCTCCATTCGCATTGGCACGTGTGCCACACCATTTTGCATTGGCACGTGTGCCTCACCATTTTGCATCGGCACGTGTGCCTCTCCATTCGCATTGGCACGTGTACCACACCATTTTGCATTGGCACGTGTGCCTCACCATTTTTTGTCAGCACGTGTGCCTCATTTTATCGGCACGTGTGCCTCCCCATTCGTGTCGGCACGTGTGCCTCCTTTCGCATTGGCACGTGTGCCTCATCATTTCGCATTGGCATGTGTGCCTCATCATTCTCATTGGCACGTGTGCCTCATCATTCGCATTGGCACGTGTGCCTCTCCATTCTCATTGGCACGTGTGCCTCATCATTCTCATTGGCACGTGTGCCTCATCATTCTCATTGGCACGTGTGCCTCATCATTCTTATTGGCACGTGTGCCTCTCCATTCTCATTGGCACGTGTGCCTCATCATTCGCATTGGCACGTGTGCCTCATCATTCTCATTGGCACGTGTGCCTCATTTCTCATTGGCACGTGTGCCTCATTTCTCATCGGCACGTGTGCCCCATTTTGCATCGGCACGTGTGCCTCCTCATTTGCATCGGCACGTGTGCCCCATTTCGTATCGGCACGTGTGCCTCCTCATTTCGCATCGGCACGTGTGCCTCCTCATTTTCACCGGCACGTGTGCCTCCCCATTCTCATCGGCACGTGTGCCTCATCTTGCGCATCGGCACGTGTGCCCCATTTTGCATTGGCACGTGTGCCTCTCCATTCGCATTGGCACGTGTGCCACACCATTTTGCATTGGCACGTGTGCCTCACCATTTTGCATCGGCACGTGTGCCTCTCCATTCGCATTGGCACGTGTGCCACACCATTTTGCATTGGCACGTGTGCCTCACCATTTTGCATCGGCACGTGTGCCTCACCATTTTCATCGGCACGTGTGCCTCTCCATTTGCATCGGCACGTGTGCCTCATCATTCTCGTTGGCACGTGTGCCTCCCCATTCTCATTGGCACGTGTGCCTCCTCATTCGCATCGGCACGTGTGCCCCATTTTCATCGGCATGTGTGTCACATTTCCATTGGCATGTGTACCTCATTTGCATTGTTTCAAGTTCCTTTCTATATACATTGCGTGCACGTGTGCATTAGCTTTACTGATATGTGTTCAAGTTCCTTTCTATACACATTGCGTGCACGTGTGCATTAGCTTTACTGATATGTGTTCAAGTTCCTTTTTATACACATTGCGTGCACGTGTGCATTAGCTTTACTGATATGAGTTCAAGTTCCTTTTTATACACATGTGTTCAAGTTCCTTTTTATACACATTGCGTGCACGTGTGCATTAGCTTTACTGATATGTGTTCAAGTTCCTTTTTATACACATTGCGTGCACGTGTGCATTAGCTTTACTGATATGTGTTCAAGTTCCTTTTTATACACATTGCGTGCACGTGTGCATTAGCTTTACTGATATGTGTTCAAGTTCCTTTTTATACACATTGCGTGCACGTGTGCATTAGCTTTACTTATATGTGTTCAAGTTCCTTTATACACATTGCGTGCACGTGTGCATTGCTTTACTTATATGTGTTCAAGTCCTCTTTATATACATATTGCGTGCATGCGTGCATTGCTTTACTCACATGTGTTCAAAACCTACCATTTTTCTACACACACTGCGTGCGTTGTCGCGCACTTTCGTTGCATTGTCATGCATGTTGCTAACAATATTGCACCTGTTAAGTTTGCTTTCTTTGCAGGCACGATATTGTATGTACGGCTCATTTGAGGCCGGTGCAACCGGACGAGCCGCACAGGTATTGTATCCTCCGTGTGAGACGTATTGAGAATTGCATAATTCTCTTACATCCTTTCTGCATTGTAGTGTAGTTTCGTGTATGCTAGCTTATAACTGTCGCATGCGTGCTTCGTTACAGCTTTCTTTGCATGGTCATAAGTTATGCTCGGCCTTTTGCATTGTCTTGCATCTTGCCCCCGCCCACGGGCGCATATCTTATCTGCGGCTTGTATGCCTGTGCCTGAACTACGCTGGTTTGATTCCTAAAGGGATACGTAGGCAGCTTGCGAGTTCAACCATTTGCGCTTTGTATGTTTGTCCAAGTCTTCGGCCTTGTCAAAAATGGGTCATCTCTGGGCTTTGACATTCACTCCCGTCATTGTTATGACTTCCGAGTTCTGTCAAAGAGGGGCAACTGTAGACACCCCATTTTTGACCGTCCTCAAGACCTGGACGTCACCGTTTGAACACCCGGTGATCATCCATGTTTGTGTTCGTTTGGAGTTCCCGGAGGCCTCGGCCACGCGCCTTGCCTCAGGACCTCCGAACTCGACCGTTTTGTGTCTGGTTTTGCACCAAACACTTGTGTTTTGCCTTGGAAAGGCAGAGGATGCCTTGTGAGACATCCCCTTGCACCACCGGCAGTGGCTAGAGGCCACCGGCTGGTTTTGTGTTGCCACCGGCAATGTATATTGCCGGTCGGCACTATTTGTTGCCGGTCGGCACTTTTTTTTGGCAAAATGACATTTTTGCCCTGCCGGCTACTGTTCAGTTGCTTTTTGAGATATTTTGAAGCAGCTGTATAGCACTGGCTTCCCCTCCATACACGTGTATGGAGGGATGAACCCCTTGGTTTGCTTAACTTGTAAGTTTTACAAGTTGGTTGCATAGAAGAGAAGGGTCCCTTCTCTTGGGTTGGGGAGTTAGACATTTTTAGAGAGAAAAGACCTCAGAGAAGCTCTGGTTTTAGGGTTTGAATTCTATATCTATCCTATCTCTCTTTTGCTCTCTTGTTTGTACACTAGGTGTTTATGTCTCACTATTGCACATCAACACCTAGTGTTTCACCTTCCCTTGGCTACTGAGGTTCCAAGAGGTTGTTTTTAGAGTTTTTGGCTGGATTAGAGCTTAAGGAAGCAACAACATCATCTTTGGTGAAGAGGTCTACAAGGGTAAGACACTAGTCCTCTTTTTACCCCATTCTTGCACTCCATTTTTACCTATCTTTGAGCTGTTTTTGTGCTTGGTGTTTAATACAAAAAAGTTCTGTTTTTTAGTCCTCTTGATAGTTTATTAAGGGTGTTTTGTGCTTTGGGGAAGTTTGACCACCCTTAGGCCTTGTAAGGCCCTTGTTTTGTGCCTATTTTGTTGAGATCCGGGATTTTGGTGTTTGAGTCTCTTCACCATTGAAATCTTGAGGGATTTCAGTGGTGAAGGTGATGCCTTGAAGTCCCAAGAAGGAGAGGGCCACCCCCTCTCCTTAATGTCCTTGAAAAGGACAAGTTTTGGCCTCTTGAGAGAGCCTATGTTTGAGTGTGTGTTGAGCATGTCTTAGCTGCATTTTATGTTTATTATGCCATGATATAACATTGCTAAGAGTTGGTTTTGGTCCCCTATGCATGCTTAGCATAGTTGCCTTGTAATGCCTTAATATTGCCTTAACATGCCTTAGGTTGTTAGCCCTAATTTGAGCATGCTTTAGGCTTAGATTCATGAAGATTTTGTGCCTATCTTGACATGTTTTAGGTCTGTCCATAAGAGTTTGGGTTGATCTTGGCATGCATTATATAGCCTCTTTGCATTTTAGGCTTGCTAGCCTTGAGCATGAATGTGTAGCATGCCTTGTTTGCATCATTTCAATGGTTTGAGACCATTTGCCATGTTATTTCAGTCCATTTAACATGTTCATATGTTTGCATTGCATGCCTCTTTGATGTTTCAAGAGCTCATGTTGTATGTTCCTTGAGAGTGCATGTGTGCATGCCTTTTAATTTAAACCATTTAGATGCCATCTAAGTGGTCATTTGGGCTTGTTTTGGTGCGTTAAAAATCTGTTTTAGGTTGCTTAAGTCTTGCCATGTTTAGTCTCGTCAAGTGTAGTTCAATACTCCTTTGACTTGCTTTGAATACTTGGCCCCCTTTTGCATGCATTTGCTTGTCTTGTTTAACATGATTTGGCATCATTTTATAGCATGATTTTAGAGCTAATGTTGCATGCTAATTGTCCATGAAATCTCTTTTCAAGTGTGCTTGAATGTTGCTTGTTTAATGCTTAAGGCTTGGGCCATAACATGTGTATGTGTGCATGTGTGTTTAGCCCCCATTTTTGGGTATTTTGGCCACTGATTTTAGGCCCATTTAGAATGGCCTGAGTCATGTTTAAGTCCACCCCATTGTTTGGTTTGCATGTTTGTCTTGTAGGTATGTTTGCATATTAACATCCTTACATTGCATTGTTCATGTTGCATGATAGATAACATGTTTAGGATTGCATTACATCAATGCACATGCTTGGCCTCTTGAGATGAGCATGATAGAGGTTTGGCACCCTTTTATGTTTGTTTGGTTTGCATGCATTTGAAATTAAAGTTGCATACTTGGTTCTTTGGGCCATCATGCATGAAAATGCGTGATTGGTGGCCCGAGAATCGAGGCACACACCCCTTTGAGTCACAAACATGATAAGGAGTGTGTTTGGTGCATAAATGGCTTGAATTGTATTGCCATGCAAGATTTTGCCCTCTGCTGCTGTGAGTTGCAGGTTCTGCAGGCACTCAGTGCCGATCGGCTTCATTAAGTGCCGGCCGGCAGTCAATTATCTGCCGATGGAAGAATTTTGTGCCGATGGCCATACATGGCAGTCGGTGGCTATTCTGTGCAGCCGGTGGTGATCCCCAGTATCCAAAGAAGTAGTTCTGAGACTTTGGTAATTTTCAGAAGGGCAGAGCAGGGAAAACAGAGGCAGTCTAGGCATGGCAGTGCAATTCCGAGCAAGACCCGAGCACGTGCTGCATTTGGCTCTCCTCCCGAGGCGGTTTACTGTTTTTCTTAGTTTAGTTAGTTTGTCAACTAATTAGGCAATTTGTAATATTTAATTAGCTTGCGTAGTTAATTATTTGTATTATTTATTCGGTCCCTCCGAGCGAGGGCATATCTGTAATAAGTGTGGGTGAGTGGTGTGTATGTCTTCCAACCCCCATTTCTTTCTTCCCTTTTATTTACCTGCTTACGATGGTAGATTAGGGCACGTTTATTTTAGCATACCTTATGCTATGCATGCGTGCATCCATGCATTTGTTGACATGCACCGGGCTCGGTACATCATACAAATTGCATCGTATTTTCAATTTCCAACTTGAATACGTGTATCAAATGACTGCATTTCACATGCCATCTTAGGGTTAGCCGAGCCTACTCTAAATTACATCATTGCCTGTGTTGCATTAGTCATTCTAACATGAACTAGGGACATGCATGTCTGCTAACTAGTTTTTGTCTTGGCACGGAGTACGATGTAAGTATTTATGCTTTAGCATATCGTATGTGTGTGGATGTTAACATGACAGTATGCTTACCATGCGGCTAAGTGCTTATGTGAGATAAACTGTTCGAATGCCTGTGGGTGAAGGTTGGGTTGCTTGAGTTGGAAAACTCATTGAAATCCGTGTTTTAGCCTACTTGCGAGTAGCAAATTCCAAAGCATTGTCAAAACGAACGGATATGCAATGCTTATTTCCAAATTAGGCAATCTAGTCTATACTTGTTTGCTGTGCGCATAACATAGTAATTCTAGGCTAATAACCAGAATAAGAACATGTAATGTTTTCAAAATCGGATATCACGGTTAGTAGAGGCCGGTCTTCGGACCGGGCGAAAGGGGGTGCTCATAGCTGACCTTCCCCGATCGTACCCAAGCTCCCGAACCAAGACTACTTTGGTTATGACGGACACGTGGCCTTCGGCACCGAGTCAGGGTTTCCTAAATTTCCCCATTTAAAAAAAAAATATTTAGGTGGCGATTCTGTAATCTGGCAAAGCAGTCCATGTTTGGCACTTCTTTTCAAAAATCTGTTTTTCTTCAAAACGATTTGCCAGAGTTGGACTCTTTGGTTCAAGATTTAGAACCACAAACAAACAGGGGAGTCCGAGCTGTAGCGAGGTCCCACGCGGGCGCCGTTACACCTGCATATTCTTTTGGTCCCTCCGAGCGAGGGCGAATCTGTAATAAGTGTGGGTGTGTGGGTGTGTATGTCTTCCAACCCCCATTTCTTTCTACCGTTTTATTTACCTGCTTATGATGGTAGATTAGGGCATATTTATTTTTAGCATACCTTATGCTATGCATGCGTGCATCTATGCATTTGTCTAAACATGCACCAGGCTCGGTACATCACGCTAACTGCATTGTGTTCTAATTCCAACTTGAATACGTGCCCCGAATTAATGCATTTCATATGCCATGTTTAGGATAGCCGAGCCTGCCTAATTGCATTCTGTATGCAGTGCATTAGTCATTTAACATAAGCTAGGTCATGCATGTTTGCTAACCAGTTTATTGTTTTGGCACGGAGTACGATGTAAGTTTTTATGCTTTAGCATATCGCATGCGTGTGAATGTTAACATGACAGTATGCTTGCCATGCGGCTAAATGCTTATGTGTTATAAACTGCCTGAATGCCTATGGGTGAAGGTTGGATTGTCTGAGTTGGAACAACTCATTGAAATCCGTATTTTAGCCTACTTGCGAGTAGCAAAATCCAACACGTTTTTCAAGACAAACGGATATGCAATGTTTATTTCCAAATTAGGCGATCTAGTCTATACTTGTCTGCTGTGCGCATAACATAGTAATTCTAGGCTAATAACCGGAATAAGAACACATAACGTTTTCAAAAAATGGATATCATGGTTAGTAGAGGCCGGTCTTCGGATCGGGCGAGAGGGGGTGCTCATAGCTGACCTTCCCCAATCGTACCCAAGTTCCCGAGCCGTGGTAACTTTGGTGATGACGGACACGTGGCCTTTGGCACCGAGTCAGGGTTTCCTAAATTCCCCCATTTTAAAAAAAAAATATTTAGGTGGCGACTTTGTATCTGGCAAAGTAGTCCATGTTTGGCACTTCTTTTCAAAAATCTGTTTTTCTCAAAACGATTTGCCAGAGTTGGACTCTTTGGTTCAGATTAAGAACCGTGACAATTTGGAGTCCGAACTGTAGTAGACCCGCAAAAAAAAAACGAACAGAACGGGACGTCAACCCTCCCGGGGCGTTCGGGGACGTCTACACCATCATGCATCGGGATACGTGATTGATGGTCGTGGATCCAATTATGCCTCTTCATTGATGTTTCGAGGTGATATGGGGTGGCATAGTGCGTACATACCCTTGGGACACCCCCATTTTCTCTATTTTGTGCTCTGCTACAACTTGGTGTCACAACACATCAGTGGCTGGCAGTGCCTTGCAGATGGCCGGCAGTCCTTCATTCTTGGCCGGCAGTGCCCATTCTTGGTCGGCAGGGGGGTCGACAGTAGCTCCCCATGGCCGGCAGGCCACTGGTGTATTCCCCAAACTAGTTTTGGTAAGGTTCAGCAGGAATTCCTTGAGGACACCCTGTAGACAGAGCCTCTTGAGAGCAACCGGAGAGCTTTTCGGGACGGCAACCGAGCATGCATCCTCTTCTCCTTCAACCAGAGCTGGAACAGCATGGTTTACTATTTTTCTAACTTGTTAGTTAGCATTTGGTTTTGTAATTTAATTAGTTAATTTGTTAATTAATTAAGTTTTGTAATAATTAGTTGTAGCTAGTTATTCATTTGGTTTTGTAATAATTAATTAGCTTGTTAGTTAGTTAATTAGTTAGCATGTATTATTCATTCGGACCCTCCGTCGAGAGGGCGAATTTTGTAATAAGTGTGCGTGAGTGTGTGAATGTCTTCCAACCCCACGTCTTTCTCCCTTTTACTTACTTGCTTTTGATGGTTAGTTCTAGGTCATATTTTGATTAGCATCCTTATGCTATGCATGTTTGCATCATTCATCTGTATTGCATGCACCGGGCTCGGCGCATCATACTAACTGCATTGTATTTCAATTCCAAATTGAATACATGATTATCTAATTGCATCTCATATGCCATATTAGAATAGCCGAGCCTATCTCTAGTTGCATTTTGTATGTGTTGCATTAGCCATTTTAAACATGAACTAGGATCATGCATTATTTCTAACTAGTTCTTTGTTTTGGCTCGGAGTACACTGTGAGTGTTTATGCTTTAGCATCCTCGCATGTGTGTTAATGTTGCCATGAAAGCATGCTTTCCATGAGGCTAACTGCTTAAGTGTTTAACTTCCTGAATGCCTGTGGGTGCATTTCACCAACAGCACGGTCATGATACCGACCTGTGTTACCGATTACGTCATGAGATTCAAGATCTCATCGATAACGGGGTGATTTTGCCTCCTGAGAAACCCAACGTTACCACAAACCCTCTCCCCACACATAACCAAGCTCCACCACCCAAAAGAGTCAACTTCATCCAAACTGGGGTCATGTCTTATGATCCTAGCATCTATATCACTCCTTCCCACCTACCCAAGCCAGAGGTGTTCCTTCCCGGTTGCACCGATTTGTGCATGATGGACATCTCCACAACCCAACCCGAGACAGCGGTGGTGACTGTTGAGAACAAAGGAGAGAAGACTCCAAAGGAGAAGGGATTGTCGAACCAGAGTCTGCGGAATCTGGGAGTGGTATTGAGGAAGCTTATAATCCGGGTGACTACATTTTGCCAATAGGCCAGGACAAGCCAGATATGGAACTACCAACAGATGGGGAGCTGTGTGCGATCCAAGGAGATAATCTGGGACAGGGAACAGATGATTTAACAATTGCAGAAGAGGACCTTGCCAATCTCCAGTTTTGCGATGACCAAGATCCAGAAGACTCAGCAGTCAACTGGTTCGATTCTGAGGAATCGGCAGGGGCCATTGGATGGCTGGACGATCAACCAGATATGGTGAAAGAGCTCCAAACAGAGCAGGGCCCGGCAGGGGTAAGCGTATCAATCGAGGCCGAAAGGGTTGAAAGTCGGAGTACAGTGCCGGAGAGTGCCGATATAAAGAATTTTGCTCGGGATTGGAGCATCTTGACTACAGGAATTATCGAACAGCCAGCTGTATTGACACAGTCAGAACGGGAAAAATTCGAAGATTCCGAGAGAGCCAGGAAAGCAAAGGCCCATGTAGGGACTGAAACTGCTGTGTGCACAGAAACAGATAATGCTGCGAGCATGAGAATGGAAGGTATCGTGAGTACGAGAACAGTCATATCGGAGCCGGACAGATGCTTGCTTGCTGATGATGGGATGTGGTGGGAAGATGAGGACTTGTGTCTTGCCCACACAGACGAAGATTGGGGAAGCAACCAACCCGATGACTCCTGGTACCTGGGAGAAATCGACCACATGACTAGGAGTGGACGGTATTTCAAGCCTCCACACTTAGATCAACCAGAGGCATCTGGAAAAGATAGGGAGGCAGAGAAGCAGAAAGAAAAGCAACTTGAGGATGAGGCCGTTCTAAGACAGTTGAAAAAGATACAAGCAGACATCTCCATCTGGGGACTGCTTATGGCTTCTCGAGTACATAGACAGGCCGTCCTTTCAGCCATGGACAAAGCCAAACTTTCGATAGAGACTACGCTGGAGCAGTTAGTTGGATTGGTTTTTCCGGGCGGAGGTTCCCCGATGTTGACCTTTTCCGACAAAGAGTTACCGCCTGAGGGCATAAATCACAACAAGCCACTCTACATCTCTGTGGAGTGTAAAAATAAATGGATACCGGTGGTCCTTGTTGATACAGGGTCCGCCATCAACGTCTGCCCGGCAAGGACAGCCTATGCGATTGGTTTAAAAATCGCGGATTTTGTGCCAACAGCCCAGGTGATCCTGGCATATGATAACACAAGTAGAGAAGTGATGGGAACCGTAAAAGTCCAGACTAAAGTTGGGCCAGGGCAGCAAGAGATAGATTTCCATGTCTTGGAGGTGCCCGCAACTTTCAACTTGCTGTTGGGGCGGCTGTGGCTGCATCAGGTGAAGGCGGTATCATCCACTTTGCATCAAATGGTGAAATACCCCTATGGGAAGGGAGTAGCCATTGTTTTCGGGAATTCATCGATCCACCCACCACCGGAAGTATCCACGCCTGTCCTAGAAATCGAGCATGGCATGGAAGATGTGTTCATATCAGGTTTTACCTTAGCCGAGGCTCAGGTCGTACAGAACATCATGGCTGCTAACGAAGGGATATTTGTCAGTGCTCAGGCAGTGTATCTCATGAACAAGCTCCAACACATCCCCGGGATGGGATTGGGGAAGAGCGGCTGGAAAGGCGTTGCAGCATTGGCCGAAGTGCCACACAACCCTCATACCTTTGGGTTGGGTTATCTGCCCACCAAATAGGATTGGGTAAGAAAAGGAAAGGAAATGGTTGGAAGAGCCAGAGCGAAGAAAATGGGAAAACCCTTTGAGTTGATGCACCGGCCCATTCAGGGTACCCTAAACGGACGCTTCGTCCGGGAGGGGGAGGATTTTCCGTTTTGCGGTTTTCCGGAGCCGTGGCTGAACGCGGAGAAGAAGCGCGTACCAGGGTTCGAGATCTTCTTCGACCTACAGTTACCCGAGGATGATGTTGCCGAAGAGCAGACAGACCCGATGGTTGAAGCAGAACAGAGCAGTGAAATAGAGTCTGAGGACACCGCACTTGAAATGGGGGTAGCGCTGGCTTGTCTACTTTCAGATCCTTCGATCGACCAGTTGTGCTTGGGGGATAACTCCTCGGTATCCATGATCGGAGATGAAACGGCTGCGGGCCTACTAGCAAACATTTTGGATGCATCTATCGCACCTTCTCTCGTTTGGCAGTACGAAGAGGGATTTTTATCAAGCAGCACCGGGTCAGGTAGTGAGCCGGAATCTGATTCCACCGAGTCTTGTGAGTCGGAATCAGGTTCCAGCTCGACTGAGTCTGAGTCCGGTATTCTGGGGGTGATAACCCGGATGCCACAGTCCTGTCCAGGTCGTCTTTTTCGTTCTCTTTTGAGTCTGTTGTAACAGAAGAATCGGACGGTTTGGAAGTATCTAATGAGAATGAGGTGAATGTGGCTTATGAGTACTTTTCTGTGCCTTTGATTTATTGCTTAAATCAGGACTTTCAAAATTTTGATGAAAACGACGAGGAAGAAATTCCTCCGATTTTGCAACGATTAATTGATCAAGAGCAGGAGAGGTTTGTTAAACCCTTAATGGATGAAATCACTACTGTGAATGTTGGTACTGAGAAGGACCCGCAGCTGGTCCAGATCGGGTCCACGTTGTCTTCGGAGGAACGCGAGCGCTTAGTCGCTTTATTAAAAGATTTCAAAGATGTTTTCGCGTGGTCCTACGAAGACATGCCTGGAATCGATCCTGAGATTGTACAGCATCGGATCCCTCTTGACCCCGAGGCCCGACCTATCAAACAGAAACTCAGGAGAATTCGCCCAGACTGGGCCATCAAGATTAAGGAAGAGGTCACCAAGCAAATAGATGTAGGCTTCCTGCTGGTATCCGAATATCCGACTTGGCTGGCCAACATTGTTCCAGTGCCGAAGAAAGATGGCAAGATCAGAGTATGCGTGGACTTCAGGGATTTGAACAGGGCCAGTCCGAAGGACGACTTTCCCTTACCACACATCGATGAGCTGGTGGATTTCACAGCGGGGCATGCTTTGCTTTCATTTATGGATGGCTTCTCAGGCTACAACTAGATAGTAATGGCACCCGAAGACCGGGAGAAGACTGCTTTCACCACCCCGTGGGGGACTTATTGCTACAGAGTAATGCCGTTTGGGTTGAAGAACGCTGGAGCTACTTATCAACGGGCTGCGACCACAATATTGCATGATATGATCCACAAAGAGGTTGAGGTGTATGTGGACGACATGATTGTCAAGTCCAAAAAAGAGAGGGCCACTACACCGCCTTGCAAAAGTTTTTCCAAAGGATCAGAGAATTTCGGTTGCGGCTAAATCCTCAAAAGTGTACATTTGGTGTTACAGCGGGAAAAATGCTGGGGTTTTTAATTACACAAAGAGGCATCGAAGTCGACCCTTCCAAAATCAAGGCCATCTTAGAAATGCCACCACGAAGGACTGAAAAGGAGGTCTGAGGCTTTCTGGGTAAAGTGCAATTCATAAGGCGGTTTATCTCAAAATTAACCTTGACTTGTGAACCACTTTTTGGTCTCTTGAAGAAAGGAACGAAGTTCCAGTGGGACGGCCGATGCCAAGCTGCGTTCGAACAGATCAAAGAATACTTACAGAACCCACCCGTGTTGTCACCACCAGAACCAGGGAAACCGTTGATATTGTATCTGTCAGTAACTGAGACTACAATGGGCTGTATGCTCGCGCAAGAATCAGAAGACAAAGTGGAGAGAGCCATCTACTATCTGAGCAAGAAGATGCTAGAGTATGAGACTCGCTACACGCCATTGGAGAAGGCTTGCTTAGCCTTGGTATGGGCTACCAGGAAGCTGCGGCACTACCTGTTAGCTCACTCCGTAATGTTGGTTTCGCGACTCGATCCCATCAAATATCTTTTCGAGAAACCGGCACTTACGGGTAGGCTAGCTCGTTGGTTGCTGTTGCTCTTCGAATTTGATCTGAAGTATGTGACGTGCAAGTCAGTCAAGGGAAGGGTAGTAGTAGAGTTCCTTGCCGACCATCCGGTTGAAGGGGATGAAGCAGTTGAGTACCTATTCCCAGATGAGGCCATCTTGCATATCGACGACGAATTTTGGACGATGTACTTTGACGGAGCGTCAAATCAATACGGGTATGGGATAGGAGTGCTGTTGATAGCACCTGATAATTCCCGTATCCCTCTAGCATTTAAACTCCGATTCAAAGTCTCGAACAACGAAGCAGAATATGAGGCATGCATTGCCGGCCTAGAGGCAGCCCTAGAACTAGGGGCAAGACGGTTGGACGTCATCGGGGACTCGAACCTTGTTGTGTCTCAAGCAAAAGGAGACTGGAAAGTCAAAGAAGAAAAGATGATAATTTACCACCAGACCTTGGATTTGCTAATTCCTCGGTTTGAGAAGCTAACTTTCGCTCATCTAGTAAGAGAGAACAACAGGTTCGCAGATTCACTAGCAACTCTATCTTCCATGATAGACATCCCGTCGGGAGTCCGGATGCGTCCAGTTATCATTGATCAGAAATTTGCGCCGGCGTATGAGTCGGTTGCTGCTATAGATGAGGTTCAGGATGAAAACCCCTGGTACCATGACATTTGGAACTTCTTGGAGAAAGAAGCATATCCACCAGGGGCAAATGCCAAGAATAAAAGAGTAATCAGAAGAATGGCCGTTCAGTTTATCATCTGCGGGGGTAAACTGTATAAGAGGGGTCATCTGGGAATGCACAAGCTGTGTGTAGAAACTGAAGAATCGAAGCGCCTGATGGAGGCCATCCATGGAGGAGAGTGCGGTGCACACATGAATGGAGTGATGCTGGCTCGGGAAATCCTCAGGCAGGGTTACTACTGGTCCACCATGGAGGAGGATTGTATTGGTTTTGTTCGGCGATGCCACAAATGTCAGATCCATGCAAACCGCATGAATATCCCGCCGTCGAAGCTGTACAACATGACTTCGCCATGGCCTTTTTCAGTTTGGGGGATTGATGTGATCGGGGCTGTCACTCCGAAGGGGTCAAACGGGCATGAGTTCATCTTGGTCGCCATAGATTATTTCACCAAGTGGGTTGAGGCCCAGTCCTATGCGGTGTTGAAGGCTTCACATGTTGCGAAGTTTATCAGGAACAACATCATTTGTCGCTATGGAGTTCCTAACGAGATAATTTCAGATAATGGTTCCCACTTCAAGAAAGAAGTGATTGATTTGTTGGAGAAGTACAACGTGGCTTTTCATAAGTCATCCACCTACCGGCCGCAAACCAATGGAGCAGTTGAGGCCGCCAACAAGAACATCAAACATATACTGCAGAAGATGGTGGAAACTTACCGGGACTGGCCAGACAAGCTGCCGTTTGCCCTGTGGGGCTACCGGACTTCAATTAGAACTTCAACTGGAGCGACACCATATTCATTAGTCTATGGAATGGAGGCCGTCCTACCTATCGAGATTGAGGTTCCGTCATTGCGAGTACTGGCTGAGTGTCAGATAGCTGAAGCAGATTGGCAGCAGAGCAGGTTTGAGGAACTCATGCTTTTTGATGAGAGAAGACTGAAAGCACTGTACCATGTTTAAGGTTATCAGCGCAGAATTGCCCGGGCTTTCAACAAGAAAGTTAAGTCCAGGAATTTGAAGGAAGGAGATTTGGTGCTCAAGGACAACCGAGCTCCCATCCATGACCCAAGGGGCAAGTTCAGACCCAATTGGACTGGTCCCTACATCATCAAAGCTATTTGGTCAGGCGGAGCTGTGGTTCTGATGGACCTAGATGGCCTAGAGTTCTCCCAACCGATCAATATGGACAAGTTGAAGAAATATTACCCCTGAGAGGCTCGCTAGGCTGAAAACCCGAAAGGGCGACCTAGGCAAAAGTTAGAGCACAAAAAATTAGAAAATATAAAAACTGAGCTCGCAAGATTGAAAACCCGCAAAGGGCGGCCTTGGCAAAAGTTAGAACGCAAAAGGAGAGTAAAAATACTCGAGTGAACCCAAGCCTGAACTACGTAAGGCTTGATTTCCATCCTTGGGATACGTAGGCAGCTTCATCCCGAAGTTCAGCCATAAACATTTTCCCCGATCAACCTTGTCCATTTGATCATCTCAGTCATCTTTGTCCATCAGCATTCATCGTGATCTCCGGTGCAGTGCTAGTCAGACTAGGGGCAACTTTCCGTTGCTGTGCAGTGCCGCGGTACTATTCAGACTAGGGGCAACTTTCCAGTTGCTGGGATCCGGGATTGTGCATCTCAGTGACAGATCTCAGGCGTGTCCAGTTCTGATCCATATCGAAAATGGTTTTGAAAAGTTTTGATAAAAGTTGACTTTGTTCAAATTAATCTTTTTACAACTAAGACCATTTTTGGACCACAACGGAAAATTTTCAGTACCACAACCTTCAATTTCATTGATTTCAAAATAGAGTTCTCTTGCTCTCACATACAATTGAAGTTGCTTTTTATTACAATCATGAAGAAAACTTGAAAGTACTAATATAGCAATAAATCCGGGGCATAGTCAAGTCAGGTATTCCTGCGCCCCCTCCCAGAACTGGTCGAAGCCGCTGATGCCAAACTGGGCCCGACCTATGCCTCTTCATTGAGCCAATCCCAGCACTCATCAGACAAATTGCAGTTGAAAGTAGGAGCGGGGGCCAGGAGCTCTCTTGTCCTCCACGCGGCCGACTGCCGAGCAAGCTGAGTGCCTCGGGCGAGGAATGCTGCAGGATACTCTATCCCCTCTGGCGGGCAGGTCTGATCGTGACCAAACTGACGCCGGAATCGGAATGGGAAATAGAACACACAGTGAGTCAAGCCGATCAGCTGGATTCGGGCTGGCGAGTCATGCTATAGCCCATCGTCGGTAGATTGAGCCAGGGGCATCGCCAAGCAATGCGGTCTGCGGACAAGTTGCACATCCAAGCGAACCACCATCCCTCGTCGAGGGCATTGACTAGTCGTTGCCGCAAGAAGTAGCCGCGAGCTGAATATGCTGGGCAAGAGTCCATCACCTGCAATTTATCCATCAACCATACTTGGGAATGGATGAAAAATGAGAGAATAAAGAATAGAGAGGTGTACGATGAGAGAAAAGTGAGAAAAGGGTTTTTGTGAGAAAAACCGAGCTTGAGAGCCGAGTGATGTGAGTAACATATCTGTGAGATGGGGTGGGAAACATTACCTACAGCAATAGTGGACTCCCTGCTAATCTGGTCGTCTCTCGGCGATAAAAGGCGTCTAAGCCCATCAACGTCTCAGCCAGAGTCATGGCAATACAGCTCTTGCCCTCCTTCAAGCCCTGGGCAACTTCGATCAACCGGATACTAAATCCTCCAGAGCCTGAGGCGAACAGAAAATGAGACAGCATGCACAAACATAGGGCGTGTCGCCGGAAGCCTTGCCAATAATGGTCGTTGCGATCACCAGCATCAGAAAATCGATAGACCAAACTTGGAATATCCAACATTCCATCACAAATCAAAGAACGAGCATCGGGTATTGATAGCCCACACATTCGCCCTAAGGCTTGGGCGTGACCAAAGTTGGACTGAGGCAAGATCTCCTCGATGCGCTCTGATTCCATCAAAACTTGGAAATCCTCAAAGGTAGGACATACCTCTTGCCCGGCGAAGCTGAAGACGTGTGTCATCGGATTCCAAAACCTCGCCGCGGCATGGAGGAACGGAAAATGCAATGGAGTACGACCCAGAGTGAATAGTGCGTTTATGCCGAAACTCCAGAAATTCAACTTTTCCGAGCCATCCAAGTTGTTAATCCAAGTCGTAAGATTTCGGGCAAGAAGCACTTCCATTTGGGGCAAATCAGTGTTAAAATGAAGAGAACCACGAAGCTGAAACCCTTTTGTAAAAGATAAGGTTGAGTGGAGGACAGATGTCGGCATTCTGCTGGTGCTGACCATTTAGTGCCGACCGGCAGAATGTAGTGCTGACCGGCCACCGTTTCTGGCCGATAAATCAATCTTCTGGCCGATGGACACACCTCACGGCCGGTGGCCTTCACACTTGGCCGGTGGTCTTCCTCCCTTGTTCCCTGAGCTGTTTATGCTGGATGTTGGGGAATTCCACCACTTCCAATACTCTCCAATGATCGATTCTTACGGAGTCTCGTCTATTTGCTTATCGAGTTGTTGTATATTTGCTTATCGAGTTGTATTTCACTCTCTTTACGTCTTTGTACTATTTATCAAGTTGTACTCGCATTCGGCTAGCTCGTCAAGTCTTTGTTTTGCTTATCGAGTTGTAATTGGTTCACTACCTGATTATTACGATGCGATGCTTCGTTTTCAGAACACAGTGTCAATTTCAGTCACATTGTTGTGTGGTGCCTTGCGATGCGATGCATAGAACGTGCGAATGCAACACCTTTTTGAACAAATAGCTGTTTCATTTCCGTCAAAAAAAAAAAAGATGCAATTTCAAAAGAGTATAAACCTGCCTGAGGCAGTGCAATGTGCTTAAACTCCTAGTAAAAAGGAAAGTAAAGCAGAAGAATAGCAGGGTAGCAGGGTGCTGGGTTTGACACCGGTAACCTCCCCTTTCGGTCATCGTACTTTTCGTGCCCTTGTTCGGGTCAATTGTGTGGCTTGGCGCCTCCATCACTCAAGGCAGTGTCGAAAAGTGCACTTTCAGAACGTAAGTGGATCTTCGAATTGACCTCGAGCCATGACTTTTGTGAGCGATGCTCGGAACATGCGAAGGACGTCCCTTCCCGTATCCTTCTATATCTTGTGAATTCCATAAATCATTTCAATTATACTGTGTTGCAGTACGTTGCATTTCAGCATCATGTTTTACCATGTTCAATTTCAAGTTCCTTTTTATACACATTGCGTGCATGCGTGTACGGCTTTACTTACATGTGTTCAAGTTCCTTTTTATACACATTGCGTGCATGCGTGTACGGCTTTACTTACATGTGTTCAAGTTCCTTTTTTATACACATTGCGTACATGCGTGTACGGCTTTACTTACATGTGTTCAATTTCCTTTTTTATACACATTGCGTGCATGCGTGTACGGCTTTACTTACATGTGTTCAAGTTCCTTTTTATACACATTGCGTGCATGCGTGTACGGCTTTACTTACATGTGTTCAAGTTCCTTTTTATACACATTGCGTGCATGCGTGTACGGCTTTACTTACATGTGTTCAAGTTCCCTTTTATACACATTGCGTGCATGCGTGCACTACTTTACTTACATGTGTTCAATTACAACTGCCTATACACATTGCTTGCATAGACCGCATGCTTTACTTACATGTGTCTGTACCTTCACGGCATTATTGTGCATCTCGCTCGATTGGCACTGCGTTGTCACGCAGCTTTCGATTGCATTGTCATGCATGTGGCTAACAATATTGTATCTGTTAAAGTTGTTTCCTTTTATAGACACGATATTGTATGTACGGTTCATTTGAGGCTGGTGCAACCAGACGAGCCGGACAGGTATTGTATTCTCCGAGTGAGACGTATCGAGAATTGCATAATTCTCTTACATCCTTTCTGCATCGTAGTGTAGTTTGGTGTATGCTAGCTTAGAACTGTCGCATGTGTGCTTCGTTACAGCTTTCTTCGCATGATCATGAGTATGCTCGGCTTCTTGCATCTTCAGTTGCATTTTGCCCCTGCCTTCGGGTGTATATCTTGATTGTCTTGTATGTCTGTCTAAGTCTTCGGCCTTGTCAAAAATGGGTCGTCTCTGGGCTTTGACATTCACTCCCGTCATTGTTATGACTTCTGAGTTCTGTCAAAGAGGGGCAACTGTAGACACCCCATTTTTGACTGTCCTCGAGACTTGGACGTCACCGCTTGAACACTCGGTGATTCGCCATGATTGTGTTCGTTTTGAGTTCCCGGAAGTCTCGACTGCGCGTCGTGCCTCAAGATCTCTCAACCGGCTTGTCCTGTGCTTGGTTTTGCACCAAGGACTTGTGTGTTTTTGCATTGGAGGGTAGGAGGAGGCTTGTTGGCCACCCCTGAAACCCACCGGCTGTCCCTATACACCACCGGCAGTCTTTTGGTGCCATCGGCACTGTTTTCTCAAAACCTGTGGCCGGTCGGCACTATATGTTGCCGACCGGCACTCTTTTCAGCCGGTGACCCTTTTGGCTGGCCGGTGTGAACTCTTTGCACCCTCCAAGCCTGGTGCATGCCAGCTGTGCCAGCTGGAATGCACCATCACATTCCCCCGTGCATAAGTGTGACCACTTTGCACCTTTGAACCCCTTAAGCTTCTAGAAGCTTGAACCTTTGGCCAAGCTTCTTGGAGAAGCTTGGCTAGCTGTTTTAGCTTCCCCTAGAAGCCAAGACCCCTTTGCACCCCTTGAACCTTTCCCTTTAGCTTAGCCATTAAGTCTCTTGGCTTGCCTTGGCATATATAAGCACCATTCCTCTCCCTTTGTCTAGGTTAGAGTTTTTGGGAGCAAAAACCAGAGCTTATATCTCTATATCTCTGATATATATCTCTCTATATCTATATCTCCCCCCCTCATCCTTTGTGTGTGTTTCTTGGCCTAAATAGTGTGTTTTACCTTACTTTTGCACTTGTTCACACACTATTACACCTAGCTCCGAGATTGAGGGACTTGGAGGGTTGTTTGTTGAGGTTTTGGACTGGTTTTGATCAATAGAGAGTGGCTGGATCATCTGTTCTTCAAGGTATCTTCAAGGGTAAGCATGTTGCTTTAGTTTCCCCAAACTTGCACTAGCTTTCTACCTATCTTGCTTTGTGTTTTTAGCTTTGTGTTTAACATGAAAAAGGCTTGTATTTTCTTGCTTTAGAACATTCATTAAGGGTGTTTTGTGGTTTGAGTGCTAACTCACCCCCTTAGGCCTTGTTTTGGCCATTTTGGTGCCTTCTTGGTAAGGCTTTGTTTGTTTGTGTGTTTGGATCTTTTCACCACTGAAATCCAGTGGATTTTCAGTGGTGAGAAGGTGGTTTGGAGTCTTGTATAGGGGAGGGACACCCCTCTCTCCTTTTGTCCCTCTTTGACCTTTGCTTTTAGCCTAAAGGGTAGCATGTATGAGCATTTGCATTTGACTTCATTTCAGAGCTTTTTGGGGTGTTTTGGGTTTTCTTTGGTTGGATTTATAGCTCTTAGCATGCATCTCATACTTGCTTTGTAATGCTCTACTTTGCCTAGAAATGTGCCATGTGCTTAGTCTTGTGTATCCTCATGTTCTAGCTTAGCTTGCTGAAGCTTTTGGTCATGATTTGTCATGCTTTAGGTCTGTTGGCCACTGATTTTGTCATGTTCGGCATGATTAGTATAGTTGCTTTGTATTTGGCTTGTAAGCCTTGGTTGTATTGGCCTCTAGCATGCTTAGCTTAGGCCATCCTCATGATTTGGCATCATTTAGGATCCTATTTCAGCCCATAAATCATGTGTGTATGCTTGCATATGTGACCTCTCTCATGCTTTGAAAGTGTCCCCTTTTATGCCTTGAAATAGGCCTTGTGCATGCTTGTATGTTTAAGACATTTTGGGGCTGCCATATCAAAGGGTTTGGGTGTATTTTTGCATGCTAAAATTCTGTTTTTGCTTGTCTAATATATGCCATGAGTGGTCTTGTTAGTGGTGGTGGAGTACCCTCTTTTGTGCCTTAGCTTTAGGCTCATTAACTTGCATGTTTGCATAGCATTTTGTGTATGGTTTTATTTGCTGCCAATCTGCCTCAACTATCTGGCACTCGGCCATGACCCTCAATGACCGAACCTCAACTTCGATAGGCAGAACAGCCTCCATCCCATAGACCAAGGAGTACGGAGTCGCCCTAGTAGAAGTTCGAATTGAAGTCTGGTAGCCCCAAAGAACAAACAGCAGCTTATCTGGCCAGTCCCTGTAGGTTTCCACTGTCTTCTGCAAAATGTGTTTGATGTTCTTGTTGGCGGCCTCAACAGCTCCGTTGGTTTGTGGCCGATATGTGGATGACTTATGAAAAGCCACGTTGTATTTCTCCAACAAGTCGATCACCTCCTTCTTGAAGTGGGAACCATTATATGAAATAATCTCATTCGGGACCCCATAGCGATAGATGATGTTGTTCTTGATGAACTTAGCAACATGAGACGCCTTCAACACCGCATAGGATTGGGCCTCGACCCACTTTGTAAAGTAGTCTATCGCTACCAAAATATGCTCATGCCTATTTGACCCCTTCGGAGTGATTGCCCCAATTACATCAATCTCCCAAACCAAAAATGGCCACGGTGAAGTCATGTTGTATAGCTTCGACGGCGGAATGTTCATGAGGTTTGCATAGATCTGGCATTTGTGGCATCGCCGAACAAAACCAATACAATCCTCCTCCATGGTTGACCAGTAATAACCCTATCTAAGGATCTTCCGGGCTAGCATCACCCCGTTCATGTGCACTCCGCACTCTCCACCATGGATGGCCTCCATCAGGCGCTTGGACTCTTCAGTATCAACACACAGTTTTTACATCCCCAGATGACCCCGTTTGTACAGTTTACCCCCGCAGACGATGAACTGAGCAGCCATTCTTCGTATTGCCCTCTTATCTTTGGCATTTGCCCCTAGTGGATAAGCTTCCTTTTCCAAGAAGTTCCAGATGTCATAATGCCAGGGGTTTTGATCTTGTACCTCATCTATGGCAGCAATCAACTCGTAGGCTAACACAAATTTCTATTCAATGATAATCGGACGCATCCGGACTCCAAAAGGAATGTCTATCATAGAAGATAGAGTTGCTAATGAATCAGCGAACCTGTTGTTCTCTCTTAACAGATGGGCGAAGTTTAACTTTTTAAACCGAGGAATTAGAACGTCCAAGGTTTGGTGATATATTTTCATTCTTTCTTCCTTCACATTCCAGTCTCCTTTAGCTTGAGACACAACTAGGCTCGAGTCCCCGATGACGTCCAACCTCTTTGCCCCTAGTTCCAGGGCGGCTTCTAGTCTAGCAATACATGCCTTATATTCTGGCTCATTTTTTGATACCTTGAACCAGAGCTTGAAGGCTAAGGGTATGCGGGAATTGTCGGGTGTTATCAACAACACCTCTATCCTATACCCGTATTGGTTTGATGCTCCGTCAAAGTACATAGTCCAGGTTTCTTTTTTAACATGCAGAATGGCCTTGTCTGGAAACAGATACTCTACTGCTTCATCCCCTTCCACCGGATGATCGGCTAGGAACTCCGCTATCGTTTTCCCTTTTACAGACTTGCGTGTTATGTACTTCAGATCAAATTCAGAGAGAAGAAGCAACCAACGAGCTAGCCTACCCGTAAGTGCTGGTTTCTCGAAGAGATATTTGATGGGATCTAATCTCGAAACTAGTATTACAGAGTGAGCTAACAGGTAATGCCTCAACTTTCTGGTAGCCCATACCAAGGCAAGACAAGCCTTCTCCAGCGTTGTGTAGCGGGTCTCGTAATCCAGCATTTTCTTGCTCAGGTAGTAAATAGCCTTCTCCACTGTGTCCTCAGACTCCTGTGCAAGCATGCAGCCTATCGTCGTTTCAGTCACTGATAGGTACAGAATTAACGGTTTCCCCGGCTCTGGCGTCAGCAACACAGGTGGGTTCTGTAAATATTGCTTGATCTACTTGAAAGTAACTTGGCATCAGTCATCCCATTGGAACTTCTTCTCTTTCTTTAGGAGACCAAACATTGGTTCACAAGTCAAGGTTAATTTTGCAATAAACCGTCTTACGAATTGCACTTGACCCAGAAAACCTCGCACCTCCTTTTCAGTCCTCGGTGGTGGCATTTCTAAGATGGCCTTGATTTTGGAAGGATTGACCTTGATACCTCTTTGTGTGATCAAGAACCCCAGCATTTTCCCTGCTGTAACACCAAAAGTACATTTCTGAGGATTCAGTCGCAACCGATACTCTCTGATCTATTGGAAACATTTCTGCAAGGCGGCGTAGTGGCCCTCTCTTTCCTTGGACTTGACAATCATGTCGTCCACGTACACTTCAACTTCTTTGTGGATCATGTCATGTAGAATCATGGTAGCAGCCCGTGGATATGTAGCCCCCGCATTCTTTAAACCGAATGGCATTACCCTATAACAGTAGGTCCCCACGGGGTAGTGAAAGCAGTTTTCTCCCTGTCTTCAGGTGCCATCAAAATCTGATTGTAGCCTGAAAACCCATCCATGAACGAGAGCAGCGCATGCCTAGTAGTGAAGTCCACTAATTCGTCGATATGCGGTAGAGGAAAGTCGTCCTTTGGATTGGCTTTGTTCAAGTCTCTAAAGTCCACACATACTCGAATTCTATCATCCTTCTTCGACACTAGAACTATATTGGCCAACCAAGTTGGATACTTAGATACTAACAGGAACCTTGCGTCGATCTACTTGGTGACCTCTTCTTTGATTTTCAAAGCCCAATCCGGGCGGATCCTTTGGAGCTTCTGCTTAACAAGTCGGGCCTCTGGGTCAAGAGGGACCCGATGCTGTACAATCTCAGGATCGATTCCAGGCATGTCTTCGTAGGACCACGCGAAAACATCTTTGAAATCTTTTGATAAAGCGACTAAGCGCTTGCGTTCCTCCGAAGACAACGTGGACCCAATCTGAACCAGCTGCGGATCCTTCTCAATACCGACGTTAATTGAGGTGATTTCATCAACCAAAGGTTTTACAAACCTTTCCTGCTCTTGATGAAGTAAATGTTTCAAAACTGAAAGAATTTCTTCCTCATCATTTTCATCAAAATTTTGAAAGTCCTAATTAATGCAATAAACTAAAGGCACAGAAAAGTACTCAGAAGCCACAGCCGTACCATTCTCATTAATAACATCCAGTTCGTTTGATCCTTCGGTTATAACAAACTCAAAGGAAAAAGAAAAAGATGACCTGGACAGGACAGTGGCATCCGTGTTATCACCCCCAGGAATACCGGACTCAGACTCAGAAGAGCTAGAATCTGATTCCGACTCCACAGACTCTGTGGAATCAAATTCCGGCTCACTACCTGATCTGGAACTGCTCGATAAAATGCCTTCCTCGTACTGCCAAACGAGGGATGGTGCGATGGATGCATCGAGAATGCTAGAAGATGGGCCCACAGCTGCTTCATCTCCGATCATGGAAATTGAGAAGTTATCCCCCCAAGCACTCCGGTACGATCTAAGGATCTGAGAGGAGACAAGCCAGTGCTACCCCCCATTTCCAGTTCTGTGCTCTCGGGCTTTTCCTCTTTGCACTGCTCAGCCTCAGCTGGTGGGTCTGTTTGTTCTTTGGCAACTTCATCCCTAGATAACTGAAGGTCAAAAAAGATCTCGAAGTCGGGCAAGCGCCGCTTCTCTGAATTCATCTAGGGCTCCGGAAAGTCGCAAAACGGGAAGTCTTCCCCCTCTCGGAAAAAGTGTCCGTTTAGGGTTCCCTGGATAGGTCTGTGCACCAACTCGTAGTGCTTCTTGACTTGCTTTGACTTGGCTCTTCCAGCTATCTCCTTTCCTTTCCTGGCCCAATCCTCTTTGGTAGGTAGATAACCTAAACCAAAGGTATATGGGTTGTGTGGCACTTCAGCCAATGCTGTGACACCCTTCCAGCCACTTTGTCCCAATCCCATCTCGGGTATATGTTGAAGCTTGTTCATAAGGTAGACAGATTGTGCGTTGATGTACAGTCATCAACAGTTAGTATATCCTGTACAACCCGGGCCTCAGCTAGGGTGAATCCTGACAGAAAAACATCCTCCGTGCCGTGCTCAATCTCCAGAACTGGTGTAGAAACGTCTGGCGGTGGATGTATTGAAGAGTTCCCAAAAACAATTGCCATCCCTTTCCCGTGGGGGTACTTCAGCATCTAATGTAAGGTGGAAAAGACAGCTCTCACCTGGTGCAACCAAGGTCGCCCAAGGAGTAGATTGAAGGTGGCTGGAACATCCAAGACATGGAACTCAATGTCATGCTACCCCGAGCCAATCTTAGTCTTGATCCGTACGGTTCCCATCACCTCCCGACTGGTGTTATCATAGGCCTATATTACCTGGGCTGTAGGCACAAAATCCGTGGGCTTCAACCCGATAGCATACGCCGTTTTCGACGAACATACATTGATTGCAGATCCTGTGTCGACCAGGACCACCGGTATCCACTTTTCCATACACTCCACAGAGATGTAGAGCACCTTGTTATGATTAGAGCCCACAAGCGGTAGTTCCTTGTCGCTGAAGGTTAAGGTCGGGGAAGTTCCACCTGGAAAAACCAACCCTACCAACTGCTTTGATGTTGTATCAATTGAAAGCTTAGCCCTGTCCATGGCTGTAAGGACGGCTTGTCTGTGAACCCTCGAGGCCATAAGCAGTCCCCAGATGGAGATGTCTGCTTGAATTTTCTTTAGCTGTTTCAGCACAACTTCCTTCTCCAACAGTTTTTCTTTCTGCCTCTCTGCTTCTTTGTCTTTCCCGGATGCTTTCGGCTGGTCCAAATGTGGGGGCTTGGAGTACTGCCACTCCTGGTCATATGGTCAACCTCCTCGATATACCAAGTATCATCCGGTTGATTCTGCCCCCAGTCCTCGTCAGTGTGGGCAAGACGTAAGTCATCGTCTTCCTACCGCATCCCATCGACCACCGACAGACAGTTGTCTGGTTCCGCTATAGTTGTTCTTGTGTTTTCAATACACTTGGCCCCCTCAGGTGCCTTGGCTTTTCTAGCCCTATTGTCATTCTCGATTTTCTCTTGCTCAAACCTCTTTAATGCAGCCCCTTGTTCGGCGTCTGCTGTGCACAAATTACCCATATCCCGAGCAAAATTCTTCACACCGGTGCTCTTCGGCAATTCTTCCCGATTCTCGGCCATTCCGGCCACTGAAGATGTTCCCGTCTCTGATCGCCCCTGTTCTGGCTGAGGCTCCTTAATAGTATCTGGCTAGTCACTGAGCCACCTGGTGGCCTCTGTTGATCCATTTAGGCTGAACCAATTGATGCTTGCATCCCCAGATCCTACTCGTTAAAGAACAACAGATTGGCAATGTCCTCCTCCAACTCTACCAAATCATCTAACCCCTGACTAGGTCCATCCTCTCAGACCACACTGATTTCTACCCCAGCTGGTAATTCTACCCTCGGCTTAGCCTGATCTAACGACACAATAAAACCATGCGGGCTATATGCTTCCTCAGTAAAGCTCCCAGATCCCTCAGGTTCTAAATCAGTATCTCCATTCTCCTTCTCGATCACCCCGGTTCTGTCTTCAACAGTCACCACCATTAGCTCGGGCTGGGTTAATGACGTGCTCATCATGCATAGTTCTGTGCATGCCGAGATGAACAACGCCGACTTGGGTAGGTGGGAGGGTGTGATGTATATGCTAGGGTCATACGGGATGGCCGTTGTTTGGATAAAGTTTACCTGTCTAGGTGGAGGGTTTTGATTATGTTGGGGGGGGGGGGGAGAGAGGGTTGGTGGTGACATTCGGCTTCTCTGGAGCGCGATCACCTTGTTGTCAATAAGATCCTGGATCTTATGACGCAGTCTGTAGCACTGGTCGGTGTCATGACCATGCTGTTGATGAAAGGCACAGTATTTGGCCGGGTTATGTGTTGGAGGGAAGTTATTTGGTAGTGGGCGCGGTTCCAGGGGTTTCAGGTGCTTCTTTCTGATTAAAACCCCCAGGGCCTTGGACAAAGGCATATACAGCGGGGTAAAAGTCCTCTGGCCCCGAGGTGGGTATTTTGCTGGTTGAGGGGTGGCACTAGATATGCTGGTAAAGGGTGTGGCTGTTTTTGGTGTGGTGACGGTGACCATGCCCATGTCAAAGTCCTTGCGGCTGCAGCACTACTCGTACCTGCATTCGAACCGGGGTAAACGCCCTCTTGGGTTGCTCTCTCTCATGGTCAATCAGACCTTGCTTTATGGCATCCTCAATTTGTACCCCAATCTCGTGTAAGTCAGCAAAGGTGGGAAGGGGTAAGATGATCATTTTTTGTATGAGCTTGGGTTGAAGGTTGCGCACAACCATTCTTATCTGATCTTTCTCAGTCGGCCTGGTGGTCATCATAGAAGCTTTGGCTCTCCAACGGGTTACGAAGTTAGAGAAGCCCTCTTTCGACTCTTGCCTGGTCGTCTCAAGATCACGGGTTGTGACCTCGATTTGGGTATTGTATGAATATTGTGCGACGAAGGCCTCGGCCATCTCCTTCCAACTTCTTTTCACTGAGTCCTCTAGTTTGGCGTACCAGATGGCCGCGATACCTGACAGGGTCTGACCAAAAAGGGAGATTTTCTGTAATCTCGTCAAGCCCAACGGGCGCAAAACATCTGAAAACAACCTCAGGTGGACCATGGGATCTCTTGACCCGTCAAAACAGTTAATGTGAGGTATCTTAAACCTGTCCAGCAATGTCACAGCCGAATCAGTATATCCATCTTCTATGTCCGGGATGGAGTTGACTCCCTGGGCCCGTTTAAATAGCTTCTCGAGCTTACTGACTTTCAGCGCGGTTGGATCTACCTCGAATTCGAACGGTGTGTCCACAGGATTAGCCGGTGCTTCAGACATCTGAGGTGGGATTGGCAGTGGGACTGGCCTTGTCAGAACGTCCATATTTTCCTGGATGTGAGCCGCCTCCCCGGGTGTTGGAACCATAGGTGGGGGTGGGGGTGGATGTGAAGCAGATGCTCCGGCTTGTTAGGGTTGCTGCTGCTGCTGAAGTCTGCAATTAGTTCTGTCTATTGAGTCACAACTTCCGCCTGACGGGTGGTAATCTCTGGCTGGCGGGCAGTATCCCGCTGCATAGCCTGCATGGTCTCTTGGAGTTGACGCATCATGTCCTCCATATCAATTGAAAACTGCTGATCTGACTGAATAGGTGTGTATCTCCTTTCTGAGGTGGAAGTAGATATATCAGCCCAACTGCGCACAGGTGAGGTGGATAAGGACCGCTGATCTGGTAACCACTGTACTGATGACCTGTGCCTGGATGACCTCCGTCTCGTAACCGGGGGTAGCGAAGCCAACACTGGTTGTCCGTCAACTAGATCCTTAGATCGATGAACTCTCCAAACTCTAGTCCAGAGTGCTTGGGGGTATCTGCCTTTTCGGAAACAATGATACAATACTACCAGTAAAAAGATAAATAAAGCAAAATAAGGAAACAACAAGCAGAAAAACAGACAGCATTTCGGCTTAAATAAAGACAACACACAGTTGGTATTGTAAGCTGAACACACTGTTCTCAACACTGATCACTGCCCCCAAATCACTACCTCAAATCTGATACCGCCAAATACTTATGTTCTCAGACTGATAGCCAGACTTGCAAACTGGTACATACATCCTGTAGAGATACATCCTCTAACAGCACATAGCAAGCAAGTGAGAGCCAAAACACCCCTATGGTGGGGTAGGGTTTTCCTGTCCTATTTTGTCAGGAGCTAGGGTTTCACTACGCACGCAGCAGTTTCAAACAACCTACATTCGGGTAAGCAACCTGTCCTAATTTGGAATGGTCACTACGACTTCCGATACGCAACTAGGTTGAATGGTCGAAAATGGTGCCCCAGTGAAAACCGAGGTTTGTGTTCCCATCGTGGCAGAGCCCGTAACCGGCCTGCCTTATGGCACACTTTTCCAAGCAAGCCTTCGGCAAACCGTTCAGGAATAGCAGATGGCAAACACTGTGACTTAGGCGCACCAATGCAAATGCAATGCAAAGAAACACATAAGTGTAGACAAAACAACATATCATGAGTTCGAGTCAAGTTCTCTAAATCCCCAGCGGAGTCGCCAGAAACTGTAGACTACCCGAACTTGCTCCGCGTGCCCCCCCTTTTGGAAAGGGCGCGAATTGGGTTCTAGCTACTACAGTTCGGACTCCTGTCACGGTTCTGAATCTAATCTCACAAAGTGCAATGTAAGACTGATAAATCACCAAAGAGTCCAAATCCGGCAAATCATTTTAGAAAATCGATTTTAATCAAAAAGTGCCAAACATGGACTATTTTGCCAGATTTCAGAGTCGCCACCTAAATATTTTATTTTTGGAAATTTAGGAAACCCTAACTCGTGCCTAAGGCCACGTGTCCGTCATCATCAAAGTTGCCTCGGCTCAGGAACTTGGGTACGAGGGGGGAAGGTCATGAAATGAGCACTCCCGCTCGCCCGATCAAAGGATCGGCCTCTACTAAACATGATATGTTTTTATTAGCTAACTTACTATGTGATGCGCTTAACTATACAACTATAGACTCAATCACGTCGATTGGAACAAAATAACTCACGTTTGTTTTTAAAAAATGGTTTAAAAGTGCTATTCGCAAGTAGGCTAAAGCGCGGATTTGCCACCCTTAAGTGGGCTTAAAAAAACATGATTTTGCCACTCCGCAAAGTGGACTTAAAACTTATAATCATCGAGTTGTTCCAATTCAAGCAATCAAGCCTCCACCCACATGCATTCATGCAGTTAATCACTTAAGCAAATAGCCTCATGGCAAGCATGCTAACATGGCAACACTCAAACTCATGCAAGGATGCTAAAGCGTAAACACTTACAGTGTACTCTGAGCCAAAACAGGAAACTAGTTAAAAATATGCATGATCCTAACTATGTTAACAATGCCTAATGCAACGCATGCAAAATGCAGCTAAATAGGCTCGGCTAGTCTAAGATGGCATATGAGTGCAACACTCGATAACATGCTTTGAAACACGTATTCAAGTAAGTATTGAAATTCAATGTAGTTTGAATGATGCGCCGAGCCCTGTGCATGCAATACGAATGAATGATGCACGCATGCAAAGCATAAGTATGCTAATTGAAACATGCCCTAAAATTAACCACTGAAAGCGGGTAAATAAAAGGGAGAAAGACGTAGGGTTGGAAGACATTCACACACACACGCACACTTATTATAGCATTTTCCCTCTCGACGAAGGGTCCGAATGAAGGAGAGCTAACTAGCTACGCTAATTAAGCTAACTATTACAAATCACAACTAAACACAAATGAATAGCTAAACGCATTAACTATCTAAGTATAGAATCGACGAGTTAACCATCTAAGCAAAGCAGTTAAAAGGAGCCTCGGAGCGAGGAATGCATGCATACTCAGTTGCTTCTTCCCGAAATCACGTCGCCTTGCCACAGGTTGCCTCTATTTGCATTTGCTTTGATTCCTGAACACTAAACCAATTCCCAGACTGCTTCTGCTCCAGAACCAGAATCACTTTGAATCACCTTCAAGCTGGTGGATTGTCGGCCACCAGGGGAAGCTGTAGGCCACTTGTCGGCCACTTAAGGAGGCTGTAGGCCACTTAAAGTGGCCGTCCGCCACTTCCTCTGGCCGATCGGCCAATTACTTCTGTACATTTCCATTTTGCTGCAAACAGAGTTCAACAAGGGCAAAGCAAGGCATTTCCAGGGTATGTGTGTACAACCACCCTCCTTATCATTTCTCAAGCTCAAAGAGTATGGCACTCGACTCTCGGGCCACCAACCGAGCATCGCAATGCACGATGGCTGAGAAGCCAAGTTTGTACAAGTTTATGAATGCACAAGTAACACACAAGACTCAAGAGGCCTCCACCCTATCATGCACAATCAAGGGGGATGGCGACTAAGAAATGGGGCACATTTCATCACTTTAAGTATGAAACGTCCCTCATTTCTCATGTTTGGATTAACGTCTGATCCAAACGTATGCAATGCATCACACATGCAAACAACATCTTATCTATTAATGCTAGAGTGGCATGCACGAGGCTCTATCATATAAGCAATGCATGCATGGCATGTTTAGAAGCTAAGGCATCAAAGCTAGTGAAGTGTATTACACATGAGGCATGCACTACAATGCTCAAATGGTCAAACCAACTATGGACAGACCTAAGACATCTCAAAACAGTGGCCAAAACACATTAAGACTTAGGCACAAAAAGGCAAGAAACGCATGTTCATTCATTTGCTCGCAAGCAAGGCAAAAGGCTTAACTTTCAAACACATTGAAAGAGTGACATTATGAGAGCATGACAAAGGTTCAAGCACTGAAATCATATGCCAAATGATGACATATCATGCAAGCAACACAAGTAAGGCATGGTAGAAGGCCCAAAACATAAGGCTAGTAAAGGGGACTACACAAGAGGCATGCAATACATGGCACAAATGATTAAACCAGCTCTGGACAGAGTTCAATTAGGCCAAAACAAAGACCAAAACATGCTGAGATGGAAGCTCAAAAGCTTAGACAAGCATGCATGCAAGTTGGCTTACAAGTGAAGCATAAGGCTCAACCCTCAAACACTACGAAAGGGCGATAAATGCAAGAATATGGCAGAGGTATATGGTCTAAAATAACATGCCAAATGATGCCATGCCATGCAATGCAAAAATCTCAAATATAACATGCTAGAGGTCTCAAAGTGCAAGACTAGCAAAGCCAAATGCACTATAGCTATGCAAAGCCAGGCATGCATGGCCAAAACCACTCAAATCAGACCTAAAGCATGCTAAAACATAGCCAAAAAAGTGATGGAGTAGAGCATACATATGCTAGATCAATAGGCTAAAACACCAAATACACTAGGCTAGTGAACAAAATTACACTACAAGTGCAAGAAGCATGCAAGAGGCAACCAAACCAATCAAAAATAGAGTTATGACATGGCAAATTAGTGGCTAAAACATGCTAAGATAGAGCTAACACAAGCTAGAATGAGAGGCATAAAGCATGGTGCATGTTAGGCCAACAAAGAGGATTGCACTACAAGTACAAAGACCAAGCAAGAGGTGACCCCACCAACTAAAATCAGAGTTAATGCATGCCAAAATAACACCAGAAGCATGCTAGAGTGAAGCCAATACATGCTAGAATAACAAGCTAACTCATGAAGCATGTTAGGCAAGTGAACAAATTTACACTACAAGTGCAAAAAGCAAACAACTAGAGGCCAAACCAACCCAAAATAGAGTTATAACATGGCAAAATAAGGCCTAAAACATGCTAAGATAGAGCCTCAAGAGGGTAGAAAAACATGTCAAAGTGTTAAGCCAACAACGTATGCAAACAAAGCACAAAAGGAAGGGGATCACCCCCATCCATTTTGGGTCTCGAAACCTACTTTCCACCACTGAAATTCCTTTGGAATTCAGTGGTGGAAAGGCCAAAACAAGATGGTTTGAAAGGCTTTAAAAGATAGCACAAAGCAAAGCAAAACAAGCCACAAAGGAGGTAGACCACCCCTAACTCAAACAAGGCCTCAAACAAACATCTTAAACACTTAAAAACAAAAGTTTTTTTAGTTGAAAGCTTAGCCTAAAACAACATGCAAAGATGGCCAAACACTTAAACAAAACAAAGCTTTAAAAGAGTCTAGTCTCTTACCCTTGAAGAACGAAGGCAAGACAGCAACTTCAGCAACAATCTTGGACCAAAACCAATGCCAAGACCTCAAAACAAGCTCCAAGGGACCTCAGCTCCAAAATGAAGGTGTTTGAGTAGGTGTTTGTGTGCAAAAGTGTGAAGAAACAACACTTTAAGGCTCAATATATATATATACATATAGAGAGAGAGTAAATTTTTGTTCTCCAAAAATTCTAAACCTCTGGAAAGGGAGATAGAGCTCCCGTCTTATAGAATTTCAAGCCTTAAGCTTGTTTGACAAGCTAGAAGCTTGGTGCAATCCCTCCTTACACGTGTATGGAGGATGCTTTCTGTGCCCAACAGCTGGCCCAGCTGGTAATAAAAATATCTGCAAAAGCAAGAGAATGGCCGTCGGCCACTTCTATAGGCCTACTGGCCACTTAAAGTGGCCTACAGGGGGAAACAGTGGCCTACAACCACCAAAAGTGGCTGACAGCCTCTCCCCTCCCTCTAGGCAAGGGGTAACAAGGTATGGCACAAAAACAAACCAAAATGAAGAGATCCAAGAGGCCACAGGACAAGGCACTTAGCCAAAAGCTCCCGAAACTAGCCTACGGGCCACGACAAGTGGTCTACAAGAGAGAAAAGTAGCCTACAGTTACAAAAAGTGGCCTACAGGCCTCTCTCTCCTACCAGGAAAAGACACCAAGGCAAGGGTCCAAAAACAAACCAAGAAGAAGAGAGTTAAGAGACCCAGAGACAAGGCGCTCAGCTGAAAGCCCCGGAAACTCAAAATAAGCACAAACATGCGTGATCATCGCGTGCACAAACGATGACGTCTGAGTCTTAAGGTCGGTCAAAAATGGGGTGTCTACAATATGTATGTTATCTAAATGGTAAGAGTATTCCTAATGAAACTAAAAGGCTTTGGTTGAAATTTTGCTTACGCCTTTGAATAATATATTTTTATTTTAGGATAAAAAATTTTGCTAGGTGACAAAAAGAGAAGCCACCACACTATTAGACACCAACTCATGTGCTCACATATAGAGGGCTACTATTAGCATCTACCTCTTGATTTGGACCCCCCACTCTTTTATTTTATTTTATTTTTCCATTTTTGTCCCAAAATGAATTATCATTTTTACCTTCATCCCTAACTTCTAACCCTAATTTCTAAAACCCTAACCCTAATTCTCCATCACCTCTAGCCGCCGCTGTAATGGTTTTGTTTCACCAAAAATTTACAGTTCTCTCTCATTCGTGTGTGGAAACTGAAGAAAACCACACAAAGCAATAGCTCAAAATCGAAGCATTCATACAAATTTGCAACCAATTGAAACCCCAAGTGAGTATGTGCTTATATCAACTCTCTCTCTCTCTCTATATATATATATATGTTTATATAATCTTTCAGGTCTGCACAATGTTGTTGATTTTTTTTTTTAGATCGATAAGTACAGAGGCTAGAAATTGAAAATGGTTGCTCAATGAAATGTGGTTTTTTGTTGAATGAACGATGCTCAACTGATATTTTTCTTTTGTAGGTAGTGAACTATAGAGGAGAGGCGAAGGGGTTGCGAGACCCACCGCCACCAGGGACGAACTGGGTTAGGGTTAGGGTTCGTGACAAGGTGAAGAAGAAGAAGAAGAAGAGGCGGTGATGGAGAAGGGGTTTTAGGAGGGGTGATGACAAAGATGAGGTCAAATGAAAGATTTTTCTCATTCTTTTCTCTATTGTAATTGATATATATATATATATATATAGAGAGAGAGAGAGAGAGAGGATGATGTTTTGGGGTTTGTAATGGGGAGGTTGCCAGAATGGAGGTCACCGAGCGACAGTGAAAGGCTACTGGCTGTAGGAAAAGGTTATCAAAAGATGAATTGGGGGTTGAAAGAAGAGGGGGTATAGTTGGGATTAAGGTGGGTGGTTTAGAGAAAATGGGTGGAACTCAATTAAGTGGGTAGGGGTTCAAAGAAGTGGGGGGTCCAAAGAGATTAAATAGGTGCTAATAGCAACCCTCCACATATATAATAGTATAGATTATTGTTAATTACTTAATAATTATCTTAAAATAAAAAAAATTAAATGCATCCATGTAAGTAGATATAAAATGACGATAAAAAAATCGATGACATATAACATTTCTAAAAAAATGGTGGTTTAGACGATTATTTTATTTTCTGATTTTAAAGAGTGTTCACTGCTTAATAAAATTTAAAATGATTCTACATTTTTTATGGCATATAGTATCATAAAGAATGCATATAATCATTGTGAGGACGAGCTCCCTTTGGACATATTTCCATACCCCTCTTGTGGGTTTCAATTAGGATCTAAATTGATGATTCAAATTGTTTACTTCGTAGATCCCGCAATAAAGATTATCTATACTAAAAATTATTTTTATTGGATATCTATAAACACAAGAACAAATCAAATTTATAGTTGTCCAAAATGCGATTTGTTCTTGTATTTATAGTTGTCCAATAAATCAATTTTTTTATATAGATAAATGTACTATGAGTCTTATAAAATAGATAATTCTAATCATCTATATTTACCCAGATTAAAGCTTGCAGCGGGGCTATAAAGAAATATATAGAACTGAAGTACAGTGAGGAGCTTACAAACAAGTGATCTTAGAACACTTCATAACAATATCCTGTTGGAATAATCTTCTGTGTAAAATAAATAACTTGAAACAAATCAAACAAATAAAAATAAATTACTTACAGAATTTATTTATCAAAATGAATAAGTACAAAAAGATCAAGTCAAGCGTGTGACACTCAGTCCTTAAGACAGATTTGCCCCGCTTCGGTACTTACGGATAAATGACGTCTATCTCCTAGGATACAATGATCTACACAGATTGCAGTAGCACTCCAAACGATCTGTATGGCGAACCAAACTTGTGTTCTATATTTTCAGAGTTTTTGCTAAGAACTAGTATGAAGAACAATGCAAGTAAAGAGCAAAACGGGAAGAGAATTATTTTTCTGGATCTCCAAAACTGCTAGAATGAATATGCTTTTATAGGCAATGAGGTGCCTTTTCAGAAAGGTTGAACAGGTACATCATTGAGCCGAACATGTGCAAAAATAGATTTGAATCTGTCCATAACTACTAGGCAGTTTTAAACTTGTTTGGAAGAAACAGAATCTGTTCGGTGTAATAGGTTGAAAAATGGACCGGAAGAGGCATTGTATTGGACAGAAAATTTGAATTCAAATTTGGCACAAAATTTGAATTAATTTCATTCAGAAAAATTAATTTTCCTGCAAGAATTTTTTGAAAAAATTCAAATAAATTAATATTAGAATCGACCCGATCCACAACCCACACCCGCGCCTGGCACGGCCGGCTGTGCGCATGTGTGGTGGTTTGAGCCAAAGTTCACTTTGTCCATAACTCCTCCTTTCTACAAACTTGGGGTACCTCTTGGGGCCCAACCCAAGTGTTGCTACCTAGAACTTATATACACATATAAGTTCTCTTAAGTTTTCAATGCGGGACAATCCATTTCAAGGAAACCCACTTTTGACTCTTCAATTATCTATTCCACAAACCCAAAAACGACGTCAATTTTCCATTCACTTGTAAATGGTTTTGACGAACTGCTTGTTCCGTGTGACTTGCCATGCGGTAAGGAACATATCACCTCTTTGGACCCACCCCAAAAGATGTGTGGGACCCACTCAAATTTGGATTCAAAGTTGGCCCAAAATAAGCCTATAAAACTATAATTCCAACACATCCTTCATTTATTAAGGTAGGTAGAACATTTATGGTTTTCACTTGAGATGCTTCGTTACATTTAGGGTAATGTTAGGGATACTAAATTTTCTACCAAATAAATGACTAAATGTCTCACATGGGTGTGGGGTCCACACTTTTGTAGACCATATACCCATGTGAGACATTTAGTCATTTATTTGATAGGAAAATTTAGGACTTATAACATTTTCCTTAAATTAAAGATAGTGATCTATAAACAAATTTTTTTTTTTTTTTTTTTTATACAAGTTGAAATTTTTTTCATATTTAGTGATTTTTTTAAAAAATTCATCACAAATATTTAAATTTTAGATGCAACTAAAAAGTTAAATTTTTTTGACTACAATATGAAAAAAATTACTAAAAATAAAAAATACGAGAAATTATTAGAAAAAACTTACAAATTGTATTTTAAATTAAAAATTAAAAATTAAAAATATTTAGTTGAGGGACTAGAGTGATATTGAGAGATAGATCAAGCGGTTAAGTGTAATTTACTTCTATAGTTACAAGGGTATTTTTGTCATTGAGGTCTGAATTGAAAAGAATTAATAGATGGAGGTTAAGTGTTATAATTTTTAGTTCAAGTAAAGTGATATCAGACAATAGTTTAAGGGGATAAAATGTAATTTTCCTTTTAAATGACGAGATCTCAATTTGTCATATCATCTTGTAAGGATAAGCTCCTCTCACACCTCATCTCTCCATATCTCTCTATCCTCTTATTGTAGGTTTCAATCTGGACCCGCATCGATGATCCGAACCATCTATCATGTAGGCCTCACAATAAGTCATCCTTGCAAAAAATTAGCTTTATCAAAAAATTGTAAATACAAAAAATGAAATGCATTTTGTTTTATAAAATAAATGATAAATATAATTAAATTTGAACTATCTATTTTATAAAACAAAATGCGATTTGTTTCCATATTTATAGTTGTCCAACGAAACTAATTTTTTACATAGATGACTTTCATTGCGAGGACTATGAAATTTGGATCATTAATGCGGGTTCAAATTAAAACCTATAAAATGAGTATGGAAAAGTATAGAGAGATGAGGTATGGGGGGAGCTTATCCCTATTTTATATTATTGATTTGAGTTCAAGTTGTCCCTAGTCTATGGGATAAGCTTCCCTCCATACCTTTATCTCTTCATACTTCTCCATAACCGTTTATAGGTCCTAATTCGAATCTGTACCGATAATCTAAATCATCTATCACGTAAGTTTCACAATAAAGGTCTTCTATACAAAAAATAAGTTTCATCGAAAAATTATAAACTTAAGAAAAAATAGCATTTTGTTTGATAAAATGAACGACAAATGTGATTGTGAACTTAAACCAATAAAATAAAATTTTTCGTTCATCTATTTATAATTTTTCAATAAAATTCATTTTTTGCATTAATGACCTTATTACGAAACTTATAAGATAGGTGGTTTGGATCATTGGTGTGGATCTGAATTGGAGCTTAAAAGAGGAATATTGAGAGGCATAATGAGATGGAAGTATGGAGGGGAGCCTACCCCCTAGTCCACTTTATGAACCAGACTGTGCTGTTTAGACTTGTAGGGCTTACTACAGATCCCATCTCAATGATTCGAACTGTTCATTTTTTAGACCATAACATGTAAATCATTTATGAAAAAAAATTAAGTTAATCCGATAATTATAGTTACGTTAGTTTATTGCATTTATCTCCCAAAAGATTGATGATTTAGTTTTAAATAATATTTATCGTTCATTTTTTATAAATAAATAAATAACATAAACTAACTTAGCTACAGTTATTGAATTGACCTAGATTCTTTCATAAAAAAAATTTCATGTTGTGATCTAAAAAATGAATAATTTAAATTATCATAATGAGATTTATGATAAATCTCATGGCCCCAAATAACATAATCCAATCATAAAATGGATCAGAAACAAGTTGTGCCGATTTGGTTTTTTGTATTTTTTTTTTTTTTTGAGTTATGCTAGGGATCCAAACAAATTATCAAATTTTTTACCAA
Source organism: Camellia japonica (assembly GCA_030407325.1). NCBI lineage: Eukaryota > Viridiplantae > Streptophyta > Magnoliopsida > Ericales > Theaceae > Camellia > Camellia japonica. Next base: position 57,329,609 of record JAPPVO010000016.1, read on the forward strand.
ACCTCTCACATGGGTGTGGGACCCACACAAATCACATGTGTGTGGGTCCCACACCCATGTGAGAAGTTTGGTAGAAAATTTGGTAATTTGCTTGGGATCGATAGCATTTTCCTTTTTTTTTTTTTTTTCGAGATCAAAGGTCCATTTGAGATGTAATGATTGATTTTTTTTATTTTATTTAATTTTTTTGACATTTTTTTTATTTGGGTGAAAACTATTTTTTATCAGAAAATAAATTATATAATACCAATCTTTTTTTGATTGTAAGTGTTTTAAGAGTGTTGGGTTTATTTTTAATTATTGTTTACATTTAGTTTTTTTTTTTAATTCATATTTAATTTGCTTTTATGTAATACTTCATTTGAAGATTTTGGTGTATAAATTATGTATCTTGAAAAATTGGAAAATTAAAATTTTTGTTTTGTTGATTATGTTGATTGAAAAAATAACCAAAAATAAAATTTAAAAAAATTGTATAACTGATATACATTATGTAATAACCCGACCCTCTTACATGCCTAAATCCCTCATGAGATAGGATTTTATGTGTGTTTATATGTTTGATATGAAATTCCATGTTTTAATGTGTGAATTGCATGTTTATCAATTTCTATCTGTCGGTTAACAGAAAATCTACTAAAATTGTGATCTTCAGACTGAAAATTGAAAGCTGTAGAGGGGCGATCACTGGAAATTGAATTTACAGTTATGATGAACATGATTTTTAGGATATAATATGAACTTTTGTAAAAATTTGATTCGTAATGATTTAATTAGCTTTATTTAGCTAATTTCTTAATTAAGCCACTTTTGACTCAAGAAACTTAAGTCTTAGTTATAGGAGATATATGCACTTGAGCCTTAAGTAGGAGACTTAGGCAAAACATAAAGTATTTTCCTGGGAAGAGCTCTAGAGAAGGAAAGAAGAGAAAAGAGAGAAGGCGAAAGAAAGCTCAACCTAGGGTTTGGAGATAGAAGAATTGAAGAGGGGATTCAAGAAATTTAGCTTAAGGTACATCTAATTCATCAAGAATACTCTATATCTTGCTTCAATGGATTAGAATCAAGACTTAAAATGACGCTTTGGCACTCATAGAATTAGGGTTATGCATTATGAACCGGATTAAACAAATCTCATGAAAGTGAACATATGGTTTTTACATTTTGTTTGCTTTATGAGTTGATTCCTTAATTTTGAGTTTGATTTGAGTTGGATTATGTGAAATTGCTATTTAACCTCCTCTCTTGCATGCCTTGAGTTCATGTGTATATGTGTATATGTGTATATATGTATTAATATGAAAAAGATGAAGTAATGAAGGAAATATGAGGAGTAAGGTTTGATATGTCAAATAAAAGGAAGTTGGTATCTATCTAAGCTTAAGATTCACATGTATTGTGTTTATATGTTATAATTTTGAAGTTGTATTGCTTGATTTGTGCCATAGAAATGCCTTAGTAAGCTTGAATTTGTTGGATTTTCAGACTGCACAAACAAAGCCAGAACCGCACGTATGGGGCTCATGGCCATACGTGCGGGATGCACAGTCGCACGTACGGTGTGGCTTTCACAGCCGCACGTGCAAAAACAGGGGAGGCAGAGGTTGGCATTCTGAAATAAAAGCACGTACGGGGCCGCATGTGCAGCAAACCTCTCCGCACGTGTGGTGAGGGACCTCCACACATGCGGGAAGTGAGAAAAATTCCTGTTGTTTTCTGATACCCTTTTTGACCTTTTGAACTTGTTAATATGTATCTTTTATCCCTCCAAAATACTTAAAAATGAATAGAAAGTGAACAAAATGAAAGAATAAGGAAGACAAAAACGAAGAAAAGAATGCATTACTTATCAATTTCTGTGTGTGATGTGTAGGTCACTCGCTGGAAGAAATCATTGCACAACGGGATCACTGTGAGTAATAGTAATATAACGATATGTTATGCTTATATGTTAAGAATTCCTTGTTTTATGGAAGATGATATCACACTGGATCACAATGGTATATGAATTGGGCCTGAGGTCGTTCTGTTATTATTGGGCCTGAGGCTGTTCTGTTATTATTGAGCCCGATGTCGTTTTGTTATTATTGGGCCCGAGGTCGTTTTGAAATGTGTTGATAAAAAGAACATACATGCATTACGTACATATTCTACAGGACACATGCTCATTTATATGTCTTTATACATTATTATTATTCACTGAGCCTAGCTCATTTCGTATTCATGTATGTTTTGTAGGTGGTCAACTTGGAGGCCAACCCTAGGTCAGCTTCAAGCGTCTTTTGAGGACTTATTTTGTTAAGCCCAAAGTTGGAATCTTTTACCTTTTAAGGAGTCCTTTTCATGCCACATTTTTGTTAAGTTCTTGGTGGCTTTTGTTAAATATTTTCTGATTATGCAACTTGTGGGATATTCACTCTTTGTATATACACATGATTTCGATTTGTCTTTGTTTGACCTGTACACTTAGATGCGAATCTGAATGATCCTGGCATATCTGCACTACTCAATGGCCATTCTATTATTTAATTGCTTCCATTTTGGGCCCCGATAGTGAATAAAAATATTGTTGGAAATTTTGTTTGGAGGCCTAAGTGCAGGCCGGTCATGTCCTAAACTTTTAGGGATAGGTTTGAGTCGTGACACATTATGATGTGGATTTTAGGCTCATATTTTTAAGAAAAGTTTTTTCATTTTTCCCTACCATATAAAAGTTCAATCTAAATTATAAATTATCCTTTTTAGTGATTTTTTTGGTATAAATTCTGTTAAAAAAAAAAAAAACACAACATTAATATATTAAAATCAAATGTTACATTGAACATATGAAAAATATGAATATCATATTATAATATTTTTCAAGTTTATACACATAATATGTACCGATCACTAATATTTTATAAAATAAACACTTAGATCACCGAAAATGAAATATGATACATATCTTGTGATGACCGGGTACGTAACCCGTCTTATTTTCCTTTTTATTTGTGATTAGCCCACTCGTGTTAGGAGTGTTAGGGATTAAGTTGAGGCCTTGTCGACCGCTTGGATTCACCGTTCTTGAAACCTTATTCTGATTCTTGCCTTTATTTTGCTTCGGAGTTAAATTTTGCTTGTTTCGAAAGGCGTGAAATTAGATTAGGGGTGTCTCGGGCATAGCTAGTGTTTTTCCTGGCGTGGAGGGAGGACCGCATGTGTGGGGGCTTGAGCCGTACTTGCGGGAGGTGAGGCCGCACGTGCAGTGAGGTGAGGTGAGGTGAGGTGAGGTTGTGATGGTGCAGTACTACTTTAATTGCACTAGCAAAGGCAGGTGCAGGAAGTGGGCCGCACGTGCGGGGGAGGAGGCCACACGTGCGGTAAAGGACGTGCCGCACGTGCGGAAGAAGGCGCACACATGCGGGAAATGCTGAGTCCGAATTTTCTTTTCCTTTTCTCCTCCTTGGCCTGAATGTATTTCACTTTTCTCTCATCTCTCTCTCTAAAACACATTTCTCCATCTTCTCTTTACTTTTCCCTCACCAAACTACATTAAATCCTTGATTTCTCCAAATTCATTAAAGTTTTGACCCTAGTTCCTTCATCAAAGTTGGAGAACTCTTCAAGGGCTACATTGTGTGCGGTGGAGATTGTGTTTCAACACCGTTGATTTTGGGGGTTTCTTCTCTCTTTCCTTCAAGAACTTGAGGCAGGGATTTTCTTGGACTTATATATACATTTTTGCAAGAATATGTTGATTTTGGAACTTCCTCTTGTAGTATTGAACTTGATTTTGGTCTATGAGTGTTTGATGATTTAAAAAAAAAAATGGGTTTACCCTTTGTTTTCTAAAAACTCTTGAGGGATTGAACTATAGTGTTAAGGTGGGTCGTTGTTTTGAAAAACCCTTAAAAAATGGGGGAAACACCTAAATTTGGTGAAAACCTAGAAATTGGAGATTTTGGGAAAAAGGTTGAGTTCTCTTGAGATTTTGTTTTGATAAGGTATTATGGTGATGAATGATTGAGGATTGTCATTATTTTTGCATATAATGAGAAATCCCATGGGATATGAGAAATGGTTGGTTTTAAAGCTTGTTGTATAGCATACTATTGATTGGTCTTGAAATGACCAAGTTGAAAATATTGATTAACATGTGGAGAATGCATGTAATGTGGGGATTTGATTTATTCCTCGATAGACATATATATGTGTATATATGTATAGGGTTTGGTTATGGTGTGCAACTTACACCTTACACTTACACCTACACCTTACACTTACACCTTTTGTGAAAAATTAAACCTTACACTTACACCTTTTTTGAGGTTGCACACCATATGCAACCCACTTACACCTTACACCTTACACTTACACCTTATACTTATACTTACACCTTACACTTACACTTTTTGTGTAAGTGGCACATGGTGTGCAATTGCATACTTAAGAAAAGTCCATATGTATATTGCGAAATTACATTGAGAAAAGAGGTGGAAACTTGATCACAATAGAAGGTTGTGTGGTGGAATTAAATATGAAAACATTTTGTAATGTATTGATACATGTTGCATTGGTATTCCTTTTCATTTAATTATTATGAATTTCGAATTGAGATTTGAAAGCTATTGCATTGACAAAGAGATTGTTTATGAATCAAGATCATATTGAATTGTTGTTGGGGTAAATAGGTTTGGTAAGTCCGGATAGGGGGTGTAGATTGGTATTGTTTAACTTGGCTTGAGTGTCGAGGGTGAAAGACCGAAAACATGCGCGAAGGAGATACCATGTGCCTTTCGGTTAGTTACCAGTAAAGTGGAGATTTGGTAGTACTGGTTATGCCTACTTGTAGACACCAACCTAAAGATTATTTGAGTCGTATTTACCGCTTCTTTGAACTTTATTAAAACTATTGAGTTGTTGAATTTTCAAGATTTTATGGTATATAAAGGTTTGCAAAGGATAAAAATATGTGTTTTTGAACATGGCATGGCATGGCATGGCATATGTATTCATCCCATGAGATTCTATAAAATGTATATATTTTGTTAAGATTTTTCTTACTGGGTATTGTGCTCACCCTATAGGATTTGGTGCAGGAAAGGATGTGGTGATTCCGCTGAATTAAAGGCGTGGGATACATTTTGAGAGCATAAGGCTCTTTGTTTTGTTGTAATTATTTTGCCAAGCAGAGGGCTATATGTTCATAGGTTTGAAAAACCATTTTTGTGTAACCAAGCATAAGCCTTGGAAACTGTAGCCCTTGAGGGCATTTAATTGTTTTTAAACTGCTATACCACATGCTATAGATTCACATACTAGGGATGTTGAATGTATATTTGCATGTGTAGTGTCTTTTGTAAATCTCTTATTGATTAATGAATACAAATGATGGAAATTTTTAAATGATGTTGACATTGAGCACTCACTCTTGTTTATGTCTAATAGTAGGAGTTGGTGAATATTTATTGAGGAAATTTTTGAGGCATGACATATCCCCAACAACAGTCCTCCCCTTTGACGAAATTATTTATTGGCCTTTAAAATAGAGGGTAAATTATAATTGGGAAAATCGGTCTAGGGTCCCTCTCCCACTTTTCATAATAGAAGAGATCCACAAAATTATTTTTTGATGTCTAAGGTCCCTAAACATATATCAGATGAAAGTTTCACTGGCTCCTTTCTTTCCACTCACTGAAAGACCTCTCGATCGTCTTCAACACTAGACAATTCGATTCATACAAACTCAATTTGACCGATTCAACGATCGGAAACTCCGAAACCGAACTTCAATTAGAAACCCTAGGTTTGTCCGGGATTCAACACTGCGATTACGGCCTCAGTTGGCTCTGGAGGAGTTGAGCTTCGCCGATCTGACTTCGTTCCCTTTCTGCCCTGCCAGTATTCCGTCATTGCAAGAGTGAGGCGGGCAAAGCAATCAAGAGGCTGTAGGTTCTTCTTCTATTATTACATCAACCAAATTTTCAGGAGCGCCTACAGCAGCAAGGGCAGGATTATTTGAACGTAGAAACATCTTGACCAACTTGCATATTCAGAAACCTACAATTAGGCACATATGATTATCTGTCAATTATCAAATTAATTTCTGGATCCCACGGTACAGGAGGTGTTGTTAAGCATCAATCTCCAGAAGTCTGAAATGCAATAAACCATGGACTCACATCCAGGTTTTTATCTCTGGCAAAGATAAAGGTATCAAGCATAATAAAAAAAGTGGGGTGGGGGTAGGAATATTGTTACATGGGAAATTAAATTTCAATATGCTAATTCAAAGTTTTCTTTTCTTACCAAAAGAAAAAAAAATGTGATACACTGATACCAAAATGGAATAACAAAGAATTTTCTAACTTGTTGGAAAAACTGTAATTTATATATGTGAAGCTGGAAATGGTGACAAGTCAGTGAAATTTCAGAAAAACAAACACACAGAAATTTGTTTATTGTTGCTTATTCACTCAATGAAATGATCTTCTCTCTGCTTTGAACCGAAATTTCTCTGGATTGGTGAAGAGAAATTTTCTTGTTTGAACTGAAATTTCTCTGGATTGGTTCAGAGAAATTCTATGTTTGAACTGAAATTTCTCTGGGTTGATCCAGAGAAATTCTCTGGTTTGGATTGAACTAGTCCTCAATGTTGTCCAGAGAAATTTGGCAACTTTATGGTAACCGGTTTCAAGCATAAATTGATTTTACATTTTTATACACTCTGATTTTAGAGTTTCTGTTTATTGCTCCCTTTGTTGATAATATAACATGCTGGATGTTGTTGGCTTTTCATTTTTACTCGTTTCTTAAGAGCACAACCTTTGTAATTGTAGGTCAGGGCCGCTGGATTTACTGCTGCCCTGCAATAGGAATTGGAAAGAACTTGCATCAGGTGATAAAAGGGAAGGGGGAAAAAAAAAATCATTCATAAACTTCTTCAAGATAAAAAAGACATTTCTTGATTATCAGTGCACAAACATTCACCAAAAACATGCATGGTGTATGTGTGGCTCCCTCTGCATAAAATTCTGAGAATAATTAGATTTTCCAGAGAAATTTGGTCTGAAATTTCTCTGGACCAATTTTTTCTGAATCAAGGTTGAGGGACCTTAAACATTATGAAAATATTGTTGATGGACCTTAGACATCATAAAAATATTTGATGTTCTTTATGCTATAAAATCATAATATCAAAGACCTTAAAAAAAAAATCCCATTATAATTACATCAATTGAGATTTGATTAAAATATAAATTACTCTTATAATTTTGAAAATTATATTCCACTCATGAGTTTTCTAATTTTATAACAAATAATCTATTTTATTAATAAATCATCAAATCAATTGACAGCTTTTAATGATGTTAGAAATATGTTTTAATAAATAATTTAGGTAGTTTTATTATGGTATATGAGAGCAATTATAAATTTTATTTTTTTAGTTTATTTTATTAAATAAAAAATTTTAACAATGAAATATTTATAATTTTTCAAACTATAAGAGATAATCTATACTTTATGCAACCCTTTGGAGTGTATTCGCATTTTATCCTAAAATAAAAGACTTCATTGTCATAAACAAAGATAGGAACTCTTTAAATTGGACTTCATTGTCATAAACAAAGGTAGGAACTCTTTAAATTGGACTTAAAATGACGGTTGGGCCAATATATCTTATAACCCGATCCAGAGACTCGAGTGTTGCCACAAAGCTTGAGAATATTGCAACTCCAACTCCAACTCGAGCTCCAAACTCAAACTTTAAGTCAGTTTTAGAATTGACTATTGTAATTTTTTTTTTTTTAATTTTTTATAAAAAATGTGTAAAATAATAAAAAGAATAATATGATAAATTATAATGAGTTTTTAGCTAAAATTCTTAATTTCCAAAGGAGGCCTTAGCCTATTTTGAGGTAACTTAAATAAGTTATCTTGTTTTGGAACATTTTTTTTTTAGTGAATTTTTTTTTTAAATTATGAAAATTTATTTTATTTTATTTTTCTAGTCTATCTTGTGTAAACAATTATCAAAAGCATTTTGTTTTTCAAAAAATTCAAAAATAAAAAAACCAATATAAATAAAAAAATCTATTATTTTTGGCTTATATTTTTTTCTGAATTGTTTTTTCTAATTTTTATAAATTTTTAGTTTGTCTCGTCGACTAGAATTTTGAACTTTTTAATTTTTTTTTAAAAAAAATTCAACAAAGACAAAAATAAGCTAACAAATTAATTTTCATTTCATCTCATCTAGTAAAATCTTAAAAATTACATTTTGTTTTTGAAAATTTAAAAAAAAACAAAAACAAAAAAAGACACCAAAAAAAAAAAAAATCAATCATGATTGATCAAATATTTTTACACTCAGAATTGAATCGATTAAATTAAATCAATCCAATTGATGGCAGTTGCACAATTAGGATGAGTATTCAATTGAATACCCTAGTTTTTTATATATATATTTTTTCTTTGTTTATAGATAGATAATTTATATGTTAATCAAATTTTTTTATTATTTAAATTGATGTATGTTAATCAGTTTATTTCTTATAATTTGAAATATTCATAAATTTTGAATACTCATCTCTCAAAACTTGAACACCCAACTCCTTTATATATTTATTTATTTTATTTATTTATTGTTATTTACAATAGGATGTTAAGGTAGGTTATATTACAACAAAAGGGTTGCAATCGCTCCGTTGACTCAAATTCTAAACCTCTGACTTTCTTACCGTCCCAAGAAACAACTATATAGACTACTGGGTCAACTATCCTGCCCAATTTGAACACTCAACTTACTTAGTTCGTAAAAATAAGTGAATCAATTAATAATAAATAATTATATAGTAAATAAGTTTTTGAACATTTTAATATAACACAAATATAGAAGAAATATTGTTTTAATATTTAATATTATTTACAAAATATTGTTTTGAGACGATGGCTAAGAGTGGAGAAATCGTTACAGCGGCACTGCGGTTCAACTTGTAGTATAACTTTTTCTTTTTCTTTTTTTTCAAAATAAAAAATTACATGAATTGATCAGGTGTCATCAAGTCTGTTTGTCTTAGTATTTGACGACATGAAAACATGTCAAAACAAATAAATTTGAGAAAATTATTTAAAAAAAATAAAAACTTAAGGTTTGACTTTTATAATAAAATAAATCTTTGATTTTTATTTTTTTTCAATTTAAATTCAAAACTTTGATTTGTTTTTAATCTAAATTATCAATCTATTTTCGTTAAGTAAACTAACAAAAAAGGGCATTTTAGGGTAATTTGAATTTTTTTTTATTACAAAAGTTAAACTTCGAAATTTTATTTTTATTTTATTTTTTGTAATTTTTTTGATGAATTTTTTTATACAACATATGTTTGAGTCTCGATTTAGTTTGGTTTAAGTATAACCTAATTAGAGATCCAACTCAATTCTATCGAGTTGATGATTTTAAAATTCAAAATCAAATCAATGTATTGAAAACGTCGAACCAATCCAACTCAAAAGATTGGGATATTGTACGTCGCAAGGTGCACCAAAACCTCAAAAAGGAAATAGTTAAAAAAAAAAAAATGTTTGGTTTGTTTTTAAAAACTTGTTTCAGAAATTTTTTCTAATTAATTTAGTGAAAGAAATAAAAAAATAAAATATAGTTATTATTTCTATATAATTTTATCTTTTAAAAAATCAGAAATAATTTTTTAAAATTAAAAATTATATTTTTAATATTTATTTTTATTAAACTAGTTTCCAATTTTTTCAAAAAAAATTCTGAATTTTTTTTCTAAAACAAAACGAAAACCAAACATGGCCCAAAAAAAAAGGGTTCCTAGCTTGATTTCAATATTGCTCATGAATGTAGTTATTGTATTCAACTTTCTAACTAACGACCAATACCACACTACAACAAAAACATACTTTAGTGGCACTACACTAGTGGCATATTTTTAGAAAATGCCACAAAAAATGATATTTAGTAACACGTTTTTGAAAAATGCCACAAAACGACAAACATAAAAGGCTCTAGTGACATTTCAATGAACAAGTGTCACAAAACTACAATAAAAACATACTTTAGTAGCACTACACTAGTGGCATATTTTTAGAAAATGCCACAAAAATAATATTTAGTGGCATGTTCTTTTAAAATGCCACAAAACGACAAACATAAAAGGCTCTAGTGACATTTCAATAAACAAGTGTCACAAAACTATAACAAAAACACACTTTAGTGACACTATACTAGTGGCATGTTTTTAGAAAATGCCACAAAAATAATATTTGGTGACACATTTAGATAAATGCCACAAAGCCACAAACATATAAGGCTCTAGTGGCATTTCAATAAAGAAATGTCACATCAATTTTATGACATTTTATAAAATAATGACACAAAAAATTATGTTCGTGACATTTACCAACAGATGCCACTAAACTTTAGTAGCAATGGCATTTTTTAAAAAATGTCAGGACACTAGGTACGTGCAAATTACTTTTTATAGCACTTAGGTGAAAAGTTTCATAAACAAATATTTTATTGCATTTTGAGAAATGCCACTAAGTCAAAAACTTTTCAAGCTTATAATGGCATTTTTAAAAAAACAAAAAATGCCAATATATTTTTAAAATTTTTACAATGCAGTAAATGATTAAAAATAAATAAATTAAACTCAATATACACTATAGGAAAAAGCATATTCAGCGACTAAATTTCCTGACCAAAAAAAATTTGGTCGCTGAAAGTATAGCTTTCAGCAACCAAAACAGCATTAGTAGCCAAAAGTAAAGCTTTTTGGCAACTAAACAATTTTAGTAGCGAAAAGTCTACAATTGGCGACCAAAACTAAGTTTGGTCGCTGATTATATGGGTTTTAGTGACAAAAAAAAAATTTAGTAGCCCAAAGTAAAGCTTTTTGGTGACTACAAAAATTTTAGTAGCCAAAAGTCTATAATTGGCGACTAAAAAATAAGTTTAGTCGCCAAAAGTGGTTATTTTTAGCGCGGGAGAACTAAAATCCTAAGGCGGGAATTAAATTTTTTGGCGACCAAAATTTTGGTAGTTCAAAGTGCATCTTCGGTGACCAAATCCTATTTTGGTCGGTAAAAGTTAAGTTTTTTAGCAACTAAAAAATAATTAGTAGCCAAAAGTATAGAATTGGTGACCAAAAAATATTTTTAGTCGCCAAAAGTGGTCTTTTTTTATTTTACTAGTAAATAGTTTATTTTACATAAATTATGTTCAATAAAATAATTATGTTTATACATATACTTTTATATTAATATAGATGTATGTACTATATAAATAATATATGTTGCATATATAATCATATGGTGCTATAGAAGTGTAGTGGGAAAGTGTGGTGTATAAGGTTTATGGTGCGGGAGGTTGGCGGTTCGAGTCTTTGCAAGAGCAGATCAAATTGTTCTACAACGAATTATCGTCACGAATGACACTTGATAGCGTCACGAATAGTGCCTACCATGACATTAAAGTGTCACTGAAAGATTTTAGTCTTGATGGTGTAATGACACTTATAAGTGTCACTAACTCTTTTTTTAATGGCACTTGATAGTGTCACAAATACTATTTACCATGACATTAAAATGCCATTGAAAGTTTTTAGTCATGATGGTGCAGTGACACTTGCAAGTATTTACCGTGGCACTCGTATCTACCGTGGCATCGATAGAAGTGGCACTTGTTCAAAATGTCACAAGACCAAAAAATGTCACTAGAAAAATAGTTTTGTGGCACTTTCAAATGTCACTAAACTAAGAAAATGGTGTAGTGCCAAACTTTTCTATGAATTAGGGCTCATACATTTTGATTCAGACATAATACAAATTAAATTTTGTTCATTCTCTTATCGGGTTGGTGAACATTAAACCAACTAGGCCTAACCTACTTGGCCACCATACCTTCCTTAGGGCTTAATTTCAAGGAGGTCATGGGTTCAATTCCCCTTAGGGGGTTGAACTAAGAGAGTGCAAGCACTTAGGTGCTTTGTCAAGAGTTGGGAGATTTTCTCCCATAGGTGCTAATCTAATAACTAATAACTAACATTTGTCGATTAAAAAAAAAAAAAAAAAAGAAGAAAAAGGTTGGTGAACATTATTCACTTCCCTGATTAGTTCCTTTATTGCAGTTTACTGCTTTGTACTTCACTTAAAGCGAAAGAAAGAACCAATCAGAGAGGATTGGGGAATTTTGTTCACACATCAAAAAAATTATTTTCACATGATACTAATATAATTTAATTTTTTGGATACAAAATTTTATTCTAACAATATCTCTCATAAAATCTTGCTCAATGTCTGGAGACATGAAATAATCTCAAAAAATTATAGGTAGTTAAAATAACATGCTTGAGCTTAACCTCAAGATTTGAGCATAGAACATGCAGAGCCATGCATTTTATAATGAATATATCAGATTATATATCTCACCAACTCCATTTTTTGTTTCTTTTGAAAATTAATTTATAGAAAGATTTGCATGTAGTAATCCTTCAAGATCTCAACAAATTAATTTTAAAATGCATTATTCTTGTTCCAAGAAGGAAACTTGGGCCACTGGACAGATTAGCACAGACCTCAAAGTATTAGTAAAGAGTAAATGTAAGTGTACCAATTTTCTTTTACGGCTTAGAGTTTGTGATACAAATGTGAGATAAATGATGAATTTCTCACATGAGACCCACAACTAATTAACAAATGTTATATATTCCAATGGAGACCAACTCTTGGTAATGCCACTAACTAAAGAAAATCTTCACCTGTCATGCAGAAAATTCATTGCTTCAGCAAGAAAATATAAATACATTTTTGGCATTTCTCTGATGGTGAACTACAAATGATTTATAGATGAATACATGTTGTGCTTATTACGAAAAGATATACAGAAAAACAAGAAGAAGGGATGATATGATTTAAATAAGCCAATAAGTAAATAAGCAGCTTATTTATGGTGTTGTCAACTGAACTTATAAGTAGAAAAAAAATATATATATATATCTTCAACAACCCTTACTAATGTGTACCATGCAACTGGGTCGGATCCAACTTGAGTAATCTAAGCCAATAGTTATAAAATTCTAAGACATAGTATAATTTTAAGGGTTAATTACGGCCAGTCTCATTTAGTGAACTTTAATATCATTAAGTCTTCATGACTTTTAAAACGTATCAATAAATCTTCCATTACCTATATTGCTCTCATTAAATTTTAATCTATCAAATCTTTTAATATTCTTTTTTTTATCTCTCTCTTTTCTTTATCTATTTCCACCATGTTTCCAAAAACTTCATACAACCACTGGCCGACTCACTACAAGAAAAATCACTTTTGGCGACTAAATTTTTAGTCGCCAAAAGTCTGTTTTTAGTCGTTGAAAGTCCAAATTTTACCTTTCCTGATAAAATTTCTTAGTCGCCACATTTGTCGCGTATTTGTGGTCGGCGGAGGTATTGGCGACTAAAACTTGTTTAGTTGCCAAAATAGAGGTCTTTAGCGACCAATAATTTAGTCGCCAATAGTGTTTTACACTTTTGGAAATCAGGTCTTTAGCGACTAATAATTTAGTTGCCAATAGTCACTCAATCGCCGACTAAACGGTTTAATCGCCAAAATAAAGAGTTTTGGCGACTAAATTTTTAGTCGCCAAAGGTGTTTCCGGTGAAAAAAAAAAAACCCACTTTTTTTTTGCTTTTCCTGAGTTTCAAACCCCAACCGTCCCACATTCCAAGCCTTTTTGCAACACACTCCCTCCACTATGCCATTACAACTTCACATGAATATATATGCAATATATATTATTTATATAGTATATTAACCGGTATTAATACAAAATAATATATATAAATATAATTATTTTAAGGAAAAATTACCAATAAATCCTATGTGGTAGAAAGTTAAACCATTTAGTCCTACAAATTTTCTTATGCACCATTTAGTCCCACTATCTACATCAGCAACATCAACAACATCATTAACATCATCAAAACATTAGCTACATTAACACAACATCAACTACACCATCATCATCAAAACAACATCACCCATTACAACATCAATATTATATGGATGCACATACAGATAGGTTGATTATATCTATAATCCCTTGTTTTTACCTCTGATTAAAAATGTCAACTGGTTCGTCCAACAACCCAAGCCCCAACAACACTGAAACCGCTATAGTTTATCATTCCTCATCTTCATACAACGAGGCTTCAAATGGCCAATCTTACACTAGCTTCAACTACCAGAAGTCTTATCCACCTGCTGAGGCTGAATTTGATGAAATCGCTCAAAACCCAGAAATTTTCCTGGAAAAACTCAAGGGTTTTCATGGATCTTTTGGTACCAAGTTTAAGTAAGTTGTGGGTTTCTTTTAATATGTTATTTTTTCCTTTTTGAGTTGTGGGTTTCTTCTAATTTGTTCTGATTTTCTTTTTGAGTTGTGGGTTTGATTTGAGGTTGATATTTTTCAATGTTTCGACATTGATTTGTTATCGCTTCCCTCTCTACTAATTGATTTTGTGTATGATTCATCTATGGGATTCGAAAACATTTGTTGAACCGCTTTAAGGAGAAATTTGAGATTCGAAAACCCTAGAGAGAGAAAGAAGGGGACCCGAATTCGATCTGTTGATGATATGTAACATTAAAGTGAGATTTAATTGTCTAGAAAATCGGAGATCAATGTTTGATGTTTGATGAATAATCTTAATGTTTAATGGTTGAAAATCTGTGTATGTTGTTTGATGAAGATGTTTTGAGGTTTGATGTTGTTTTGATGATGATGTTTGATGTTGTTTTGATGATGATGTTTGATGTTTGATGTTTGATGTTTGATGATTGATGTTGTTTTGATGATGATGATGTTGTTTTGACGATGAGGATGTTTGATGTTTAATGGTCATTAACATTGGGATAGGACCTAACGGTTCATAAGAAAATTCATAGGACCAAATAGGTTATAAGATATAAATTTGGGATTTATTGGTGCATCCCCCTTATTTTAATTCAATATAATTTATGTAAAAAATAAATTATTTACTAAAAAAAAATTTAGGCCACTTTTGGCGACTAAAGTGAGTTTTAGTCGGCAAAACCCCTCCTTTTAGCTACTAATTTTTTTTAGTAGCCAAAAACATCTACTTTTGGCGACTAAAGTGAGTTTTAGTCGGCAAAACCCCTCCTTTTAGCTACTAACTTTTTTTAGTAGCCAAAAACATCCACTTTTGGCGACTAAAGTGAGTTTTAGTTGGCAAAACCCCTCCTTTTAGCTACTAAATTTTTTAGTAGCCAAAAACATCCACTTTTGGCAACTAAAGTGAGTTTTAGTCGGCAAAACCCCTCCTTTTAGCTACTAATTTTTTTTAGTAGCCAAAAATCTCCACTTTTGGCGACTAAAGTGAATTTTTGTTGCCAAAACCCCTACTTTTGGCTACGAAATTGATTTTAGTCGCCAATAACTATGCATTTGGCTACTAAACTGTTTCAGTCGCCAAAAGTGAACACTTTTGGCGACTAATTCCATTTTAGTCGCCAATTGCCCTACTTTCAGCGACGAAAATTCAATTTTTAGTCGCGAAATCTGCTTTTTCTTGTAGTGATTACTGCTACTACCACCGTCGTGGTCTACTGTCACCGCTACCGTTGTTGTCCACCACTATTGTTATCATTTGGCCACTACCACTATTCATTAACTATCACTATCGCCGATGTATGCACCACCAATACCATCTCAGATCCACTACCACTGTCGCGTATATACCTTTACCATCGCAGATCTACACTCCACCGTTGCAGATATACACTCCACCTCAATCTTCCTCCCTCGCTGCCATCATCGCTTGCCTCACACCACCGTTCTCTTCCTTCGTTGCCATCACTGTCGACTATGATTCTCTCCCGTTGCCGTCAACATCACTCGCATCAACCATTGTTCTCCTTTGCCTCACACCACCGTTCTCTTCCTTCGTTGCCATCACTGTCGACTATGATTCTCTCTCGTTGCCGTCAACATCACTCGCATCAACCATTGTTCTCCTTTGTCGTCGTCAACAACACTCACTTTGTTTCTGTGTTAATTAGTTTATCACTATTATTTTATGAAAGTTATGTCATTTTTGTGAGTTTGTAAGTCATGTTAGTATTTGTTTTGAGATGAAACTTATTTCTGATGATTTTTTAAATAGTGATAAATTTATCATTGATGAGTTGAATATGTTATATATTGAAAAATACAAAATCGCTTAGATATTGATTTGTGATTATGTATTAATTTTAAATAACAATTCCAATTAAACAATCAAAGACAAATCAACACAACGATTTAACGTGGAAAAATCACAATTGGAGCACCTCCAATTGTGATAAAAAAATGACAGGCAAAAGCCACAAAACAATCCACTAAAAAGACAAAAAGAAATTACACAAGTGTATACCACCAACGAAGTGTCTCCTACCCCATGACATGTTGGAATTTCTTCCATCTCTATGAGATACTCTCTCATGCAACTCATAACAATAAGGGCGAATATGACCATACATACCACAATAACAACAAATAAAAACAAGGTGTACCTTCTTTTCTTTGGCCTTATCAACTCTAAGAAGATTGAGAAGTCCATCCTCATGTTGAATTTTTTGTTCTCTCATTCCTTGAGCTCTTGTATCATGAGATGTAGATACACTCTATTTTTGCTCTTTGTCACCACAAAAGCCAATGCCACTCTTGTCACAACACATTTGTTGAGACCCAATGATACTGTCCAAAGTCTTTGCCCCTTTGTTCCAAAGTCTAATGGTACTCATAACACACTTGAGCTCTTTCTCTTTCTTGATGACTAGCTCTTCCAAGGCAACTTGAGACATCTAGAGAGTTTCAATCTTTTCTTCATATGTTGCATAGATTTGCTGTAGCTCATTCGTCTTTATCTCACAAGTCAAGAGTTTTGCACAAAAAGCTTGTCGATCACTAGAAATTTTGATGGCATCATTCCTAGCCTCAGAAATCTCCTTCTCTAATTTGACATTCTCATTTTCATAGGCTTTGAGTTTGATAGTGAGTTTGTCATTCAATTTAGATAAGTTAAGAGATTCCTTATATAACTTTTCATAAGCTTGCTAAAGCTCTTCATCATCACTCCCTGAGAATTCATCATCAGTGACATTCTCAACCGGCCTCTTCGGATACTCTATTTGTTCTTCAGTTTCGGAAGCCGCCATGAAAGTAAGGAATTGTTCATGCCCCTCTTCGCCTTATGCTTCGTTGTCACTTTCATCTTTATCAAACTTTGATTTATCATCCCAACTGATAGCGAAGGCTTTCTTCTTCCTCAAACGATTAGGGCATTCTTGAGAAAAGTGGCCAAATCCTTGGCATTCATAGCATTGGATTCTTTCAAAGTTCCTTTGTATCTTTCTTTTCTCCTTCTTGGTTATAGAATTAATTATTAGTTTATCTTTACCTTTGGATTTATGAGTTGATTCCAAAAGATTATAATTCTTTTTTAGAAAAGACTTTTTAAATTGTTTTATAAAACCATCTGTAATCTTGGAATCTATCTCACATCCTCATCAGAAACCTTTCCAACTCCATGAGCACAACTAAAGGCAATATCATTTTTTTGTTTCTTTTTGAAATACATATGTGCCTCATAAGTTTGGAAATTTCCAACCAAATGATCCAGCTTGAGGTTGTCAACATCTTGAGCCTCCTCAATAGTCGTAACTTTTGGTTGGAACCGATCAGGCAAAGATGTCAAAATGTTTCCCACAATCTTGGATTCCGGTATTTTTTTTTCCGCTAAATTGAAGCTGAAATTTACAATGTCAATCAGGTTCGTATAAAATTCATCAAAGGTCTCACTATTTTTCATTGAAAGGTTTTCAAAACTAGATACGAGCCTTTGAAGTTTTGAGCGTTTAATAGAAGGAGTACCCTCATGAATAGTTTGTAAGATATCACAAGCCTTTTTTGCGACTTCGCAATTGCAAATATGACTAAACTCTTTTGGTGTGATGGCGCAAAAAAGAGAATTGATAGCTTTACTATTTCAGCTACTATTTTGGTAATCAGTTGTGTCCCATTTATCAATTGGTTTGGGGAAAGTTATTCCATCAATGATAATCGTCGATTTGGTCCACCCACACATGACAGATTGTCAAACTTTTTCATCAATAGATTTTAAAAACGATCTCATCCGAGCTTTCCAAAAAGAATAATTAGATCCGTCAAGTAGGGGTGGTTGAACCATAGAATTTCCCTCACGAATTAAATCCATCACCACAAAACATGATCTCGCTCCAATAGTTTAAAAAATATATAAAATAGAGATCGTGGGATAGATTCCAAGAATCCACTAATAAAAAATGCGATCTCGCTCCAATAGTATTTATTTATTTATCTTTAAAAATACTGATTATGTTTCAAAATTTTAAAAAATATAACATGATCTCATATCTAATTAATAATTTGTATCAATTCATTTATCATATTACAAATCGCCAATATTTTCATCATACATAACAATCGTCTCTTTAATCTCTTGATATTGCTTATTTAGAAAAATAATAAAATCATAAGGATCTTTTAATTGTATGAGTATGTCTACGAGGTTGCATGTGTTATACATGTTCAACTTATATTAATAAACTGAATAGACACTTCAAATCCCACTTATACTCTCACTTTCTCTATGTGAGAATGAACGGACCAATTTATTATAATAGACACAAGTATACAGGAAGATTAATATATTTGAGCTTTAAACTGTTCACCAATCTAAAAACTTCACATTTTAAGCTTAAAAGATTCTCAAAAAGTAACAACAAATAGCTATAGGTCCCATTTTAATTTCAAAAGCACCATAAAAATTTTACTTCTATACAATCCCAAACTCAAAAGTTATTCTAAATTTTCTACTAGTTCACAATTCAAAAGTATTTTAAAAATATTTTTAACTTAGTACCATATGTAAAGTGTACACAAGTATACATACTAATTAAAAATATTTTAATACAAAAACACTCATATAATTTAAACATGTTAACATATTAGAGTCCAATTACGACACTCAAGTACTCAACTTTCTTCCGAAATTATACGCACAATATATTTAAATTGATTCCACAATTTTATAAAAAATTAATAAGAGATTACATGCATTAACCAAAATTATCATGTTTACTATAACATCCACCTTGAATTAACAATTTTAAAATCTTTATCGGTGTGTTTTTTAACATAAATGAGATAGATAAATGCATAACATCAATACTCATTTATAAAATTAATAGAATAATTTATCTCATATAGTTTTTGATAATTATCATCCAAGTCAAAATAAAAATCTATTTCAATTATTATTATTTTATTTATTACCAAAATTAAAAATGATAACCATGACATTAAAATTAAATTTTATCTCATGAACAATATAAAAACAACATTCTTTAAAATGATATTTGTACTAACTTAAATAATATGACCAGAAAAAAAAATTGACACATGCATTTTTAAACAATTTAAGAAACAAATAAGGAGATTCTACAGGTAGGAAGTACATCATAACTCACAAAATTCTAAAGAATTTTTCTTACTCGAATTAATAATATATAAAGAGATTTACAGAATATTTTGAAAAACCATTCAAGAGAGAGAAACAATTTGTTAAAGATAAAAATATTATATAGAGCATTGTAAAGTATGAGGTAGATTTTCTTATAAGAAATCATCTACTAAATATTTTAAAACTCTACTTCCTTAAATGGTTAACATTGAATATAATTTCAATCTTTTATACTATATTGAGCTGTTAATATGAAGGGTTAAGAATGCGCATTCTCAAATATGTCAATATCTAAATCAGTTAGTCTTAAAGCTAACTCAATATCTTTTAATTGATTCATAATCAAAACCTTAATGGAATAAATTTGATTATCATAAAAATATCTCCCTTCATTACCTTCAATTCAATATAATATCAATCAATTATATATTGACAATAATAATCTCATCACCACAATTAATGTTCTCAAATTTTTTTATAAAATGTATCACTTTTAAACTGAATATATAGAAAGTACTTTGATATCTCAAACTTTCAATGATACATGGGCAATTCCTATAATTCCACAAAATTATGTTGCGAATAACTTTAGCAATATTCTCGGATGTACCAGAATATATCACTACATGAACATCTTTGGGTTGAACATATAAGACACAATCAACATCTTTAAACTTCAATATAATCTTAATGAATTATACATGAGTAATAATTATAATTTCACAATAATGGACTGCAAATAAACTTTAACAATAGTGTCAAACGTTTCAAAATGTATCATCATATAAATACCTTTGGGCTAAATATATACGACACATTCTAACACCTATAAACAAGTCATTTAGGAAGAATGATTTATTGAAAATTATCTCCTTTGGGTAGATAAATTCTTTTAAAATTAATAAAATTTCCCTTACTAGCGACTCACACTACCTCTAAAATTAACACACACAATTAACCTCATTTGGGTAGGTAATTGAGTGATATAATATTAGAAGAGCTTCCCAGAATTCTTATTGGTAAATCACTTTAAATCTCAATAAGTTAACCACTTTAAATCTCAATAAGTTAACCACGTGAACATCTTTATGTGTCTTTCCAATGGGACTAACAACCTTTTGATCTACATATATATATGTAAGCCCTAATAAGGATAAGGGAGGAGATTGTGTCTAAATAAAATAATTACTGGGTCCTCCCATTAAAGAACCCAAATAACTTAAAACATGCCTTAAACCTTCGTATCACATATCCACATATAAAATAATAAACACACCAAGATGGACCATGGCCCAAAACTTTATGGATCGCAATAATAATTTTGGGCTCATACCATTCAATCTGTCTGAATCACTTTCAACCTGTTTTTCACAAACTAAACAAAATATAATTAATGACAGCCTAATTAAGAACAAATTCTTATAGATTTTGTAGAATTGGGGGAATTGGTGAAGGTAAGGGTTGTTTAAATGGAGTGAAGTACTCCGTGCATAAAATCTATAACAGGTTAGGTGTTGTTTATAAGTAGAGAAGTGTGAGTAGTGTTTGTGTTTTTCAACCTCTATAATTAATTGGTAGTGTAGAAGGGCTACCTGGTGTGTCAGTGCTCTTGGTGGTGTTTTCTCTTGTAGCTTGCCTCTATTTTTTTTTCTCTGCTCTTTTGGATTAGTTCCTCACCAACCCGTGGGTCAAGTTGTTGGACCATTTTAATATCTTATATTTATTAATGGGGTTTCATTACTTTGGTAACCTCTTGGTCATAAATGGAGGTTAAATAGAATTCATGAACTTGGTTAATGGTCATTATTTTGGTGTAACCATTTTCTTGTTTAATGGTCATTATTTTTGGTATAACTGTAAGGTCCTAATTGCCTATAAATAGTTTACTCTTTTCTATCAACATATACCAACTATTATTTCTATAAAAGAGAGATTACTAGCAAAGAAGGGTGTTTTATTGGTGGAGCTTTGGGTTCACCATCTTGTGCAGAGTTGGCCTGAACCATACGACAAGTGGTCGGGCTGTTGTATCATGGAGGGGACAAGTCATAGTTTTGTGACTGCTGCATCGGTCATTGGATTCTTCCTACCGCAGTGGGCTTGATCTCCTTAAAGAAAACGAGATATCCATGCCTCACCCTGATCTATTTGTATCTCATTTTCTTTGCATCATTTATCAATAAAATATAATTGTTTCTGGTATTTTCACCAACAATTTTAAGGAGAATCAATCATGGAACAAGTACCAGAAAAAACCAATGATGGAATTGGAGATCTCGATAAGCCTTTCAAGTTCAAAGGAGTTCATTTTAAGAGGTGGAAAGGAAAAGTTCTTTTTTACCTTATGTAGACGTCCCGAACGCGTCCCGGGGCGAGGAGTGCGAGTCCCCCCCGTTCTGGTTCGATATTGGGTCTACTACAGTTCAAAGGACTCAAATGTCACGGTTCTAAATCTGAACCAAAGAGTCCAAATCTGGCAAATCGTTTTGAGAAAACAGATTTTTAGAAAAGAAGTGCCAAACATGGACTGCTTTGCCAGATACAGAGTCGCCACCTAAATATTTTATTTTTGGGAAATTTAGGAAACCCTGACTCGGTGCCAAAGGCCACGTGTCCGTCATCACCAAAGTTGCCTCGGCTCGGGAACTTGGGTACGATCGGGGAAGGTCAGCTATGAGAACCCCCTCTCGCCCGGTCTGAAGACCGGCCTCTACTAACCGTGATATCCGATTTTGAAAACTTTATGTGTTCTTATTCCGGTTATTAGCCTAGAATTACTATGTTATGCGCACAGCGAACAAGTATAGACCAAATCGCCTAAATTGGAACAAAACATTGTGAGTTTGTTTTAAAAATGATTTGCTACTCGCAAGTAGGCTAAAATGCAGGTTTTGCCACCCTCAAGTGGGCTTTAGAAAAAGATGGTTTTGCCACTAACTAGTGGGCTTAAAACTCACAGTTTTAATGCATTATCCCAATTCAAGTAATTTGACCTCCACCCACAGGCATTCAAGCAGTTATATCACATAAGCAGCTAGCCTCATGGTAATCATGCTATTATGGCAACATTCACACGCATGCGATATGCTAAAGCATAAAAGCTTACCTAGTACTCCAAGCCAAAACAGAAACTAGTTAGTAATCGTATGCATGATCCTAGTTCATGTTAAGTGGCTAATGCAACACAAGCAGAGATGCAATCTAGACAGGCTCGGCTATCCTAAACATGGCATGTGGAATGCTACAAATAACACGTATTCAATTTGGAATTGAAGTACGATGCAGTTTGTATGATGTACCGAGCCCGATGCATGTCAACAAATGCATGGATGCACGCATGCATTGCATAAGGTATGCTAATTTTAAATATGCCCTAATCTACCATCATAAGCAGGTAAATAAAAGGGAAGAAAGAAATGGGGGTTGGAAGACATACACACACTCACCCACACTTATTACAATTATACCCTCACACAGAGGGACCAAAAGAATATACAGTCCGAATAACAAATCGCTAAATTAATTATTACATAATTTCTAATCTAATCAAAATAAATGCAAAGAGAAGATGGTCGCAGCCCCCGTCTCGGAATGCGCGAATGATGCATGCTCGATCCGTCTTGCCCGGAAAATCCGCACCATACCACTGCTGCCTCTGTTTTCACTGTCTTGCCTCTCCAAAGACTGCCAAAGTCCTGGGACACGTTCCTTGCACCCTGTAGAATACCATCGGCTGGATAGAATGTCCACCGGCCGTGTACAATATCCACCGGCTGGAGATAAAGCTATCGGCACTGAATAAATGGCCGGTCGGCACTGAATGTTGCCGGTCGGTAGAAACTTCCTGCAGAAGACAGTTTTGACAGCAATAAAGGACATACAGTGCATGGCATGGAATTTCAAGCAAATGTGTGCACGGACACACTCCCTATCATGCAATGGACTCAAGGGAGTATGGCCCTCGACCCCCGGGCCATCAATCACGCATTTCAATGCATGATGGCCCAAAAGCCAAGTTAGCAACTTTGATATCAAATGTCATGCAAACCAAACAAACACATAAAGCCCAACCTCTATCACTTGATCAAGAGGCAAGGCATGCATGCCAATGCAATGTAACCTAGGCATGTGATCTAGTATGCAACATGGGCATGCAAATGAACAATGTATGCTAGGCGCGCAACCTAAACATGTAAACAAACATGGTATGCAACAACATGCAACGATGGGCTTAAACTAACATGGATAGCTCGCAAGCATGCCAAAATCAGTAGCCATAATGAGGCAAGTGAGGCAACACAATACATGGAATGCATGCACAATGCATTAACCAAACCTAAGGCACAAAAATGCAATCTACCAAAGCATGGCAAGGGATGCAAAATGACATACAAGCATGTGAATTTCAGCGCTGGAACACGATGCCAAATGGTCCCAAAACATGGAAATATGTCACCCAATGCATGCCATAGGGCCCGAAATGCAATATTAAGCACATGAAATGACTTGAAGCTATACAAAGCATGCATAATTGGAACATGAAGTGTAAATAAAGAAGCTAGGCAGCCCCAAAACAAGCATTTTTACAGTTCAAATCATGGCCAAACAGCGAGCATAGATAGGGCAAAAACAGCATGCAAAAATGGGCCCTCAAGCTAGGCAATGAAGTAAGTGGTAGATGCAAAGCCCAAATAGAAAAAGACCCTTCTACAACACTGAAGAGGGACCAAAAATATGACTACTTACAGTAGATGACAAGCCCCAAATCAATATACAAACATGCTCAAAATGCAATGCAAGATTAAGGCCACAAGAGGGCTATAACATGAAGTATACAAAACATGTATCAAACAGCCAAAGACCCTTAATGAAACATGTCAAGGGGGTCAAAATATGGCTACTCTCAGTTCTGATAATGGCCGAAAAACAGAAGCAAGATAAGCTAAACAAGCATGCAAAAATGGGGACCAATGAGGGGTAATGAAGCAAGTCATACATGGAGGTCCCCAACAGTGTTGAGCCCTTCTTCAACTGTTTGTATATGTTTCTTACAGTCTTGTTTTCTATTTAATCATTCTCCTTTCTTGATTAGTTATTCTGTTTTCGGCCATCTTAATCTGTCAAAAATTCTATCTGTGTCTTTCCACCTAGCTAAGTCACCCACTTTCGTCCCTGTCCAGAGTAAGTCCTTAGGGTTAGGCAGTGTCGGACTTAGGGGTCTTCCGAATAGGGTATGTATGGATGCGGGTATGTGAAAAACATGATAAATTTTGACAATGTATTAAGATTCCTATAATACAGATTAAATAATCAAAAGATGAGTCGATTATTTAGAAGTAACTCGTCAGCTAGTTCTAGATCAACTACTTTGCCCTCACTACTCAATCAAGGATTAGTAATTAATGAAGAAGATGTTGAAATACAAAATGATAAAATTGATTTAAATTGGAATATACCAAAATTACCTGTTAAGGAAATTTATAAAACTACTTTTTTACAGAATACTTTTAATGTTAATCTGCATGTTAAAACCATTGAACAAATTTATGCTTTAGAAAAACCTAGGGAAACTTGTCAATTATTTGATGTTGATCTAATTAAAAGACATTTAAAAACTGGTAATAATTTTATTCATTTAGGCTTAATTCAAGTTGGTATTAAACCATTAACACAACAAGGAAAAAATGCTTCTGTTTTATTATGTTTACGAGATGCTCGTTTTATTGATTATAATGATAGTTTAATGGGTATGATGGAAACTGGTCTTCATAAGGGTCCAGTACATTTTAATTGTTTTCCTGATTTTACACTCAGTTTACGTGATCCACATATTTTAAAAGCATTAACTTTAAATATTCAATTAAATGGTTCATTTACTAATATGTTAGAAAAAGTTCATAATATTGCTTTAATTTATCGTGTTCATTATAAATGTATGAAAACCAATTTAAATGTTCAAGCTTTGCATAAAAGTCCAAAAGATAAAACTCTGCTAATCCAAAGTAGTAATAATGAATCCCATATTAATGTTCCACAAATGATTGAATGGAAAAATATTACTCTCCCCGATCAATGGATTACTAATAATGAAAATTATAAACATAATCAACAACAATCTTCTATTCAAGATATCCAAGATATCCAACAATATACTGATGGTTCAGTTCACATTAAATTTAATCGAGGTCAATCCTCTAGACATAGTACTTCTAGTATACCTACTGAAATTGAAACTGAAGATGAAATATTTAATACTCCTTTATTTCGAAAAAATAGTCAACTCAATTTTGGTCACACTACAAATAGTAAACTCAAAGGAATTGATAACTCTACAACTTCTCAAATTAGTAAACCTGTTTATTCAACACACACACATTTACCTGAAGAAGATGAAGAATCTCAAAATTCTCCTACTCAAACTGATTTCGAAATTACACATCCAATCAATCCTCAATTAATGACAATCAAAAAAGAATTTACTCCTGATTTAGATAAATTACTTATTGATTTTAGATCTAAAGAAAATAGAACTAAAAGACATGCTTATCGTGCTAAATATGATTCTGCTCAACAATCCAGCATAACTAGGAAATGGTATGATTTTATGGTAGAATATGGTTTCGAATTATCTTTCTTTGAATATATGGATAACTATTATAAAAAGATTAATACAATCACAAAACATAAATGGAAAACTTCCCCTAATACATCTGTTACCTCTAGTCATCCACCTCTATCTAATATAATTATTGAATGCCAAGGTTCTGAAGTCCCAGCCTCTCCTTTTAAGTTGCCTGGCACTGACCCTGAAATTAAAAAAATTATTGAACAAAATAATTATACTAATCAATGTTTAAAAACAATTGGTAAACAATTAGATAAAATAGAAACTAATTTAGATGATTATTCTGCTAATACCACATCTACTAAACAATCTCTCGATCAACCTTTAATAAACCTTCCCAGTGATCGTTCCAAACGCAAAAGTTTAGTCACCAATGATCAATCTGCTGTAAAAGCTATCGAACAACTATTTACCAAATTAGCTACCAATGAACAAGCTTCACCCTCCAAAGGTCTTACTGTTTTAAATCAACAAGAACCTGTTTCTACTCAATCTGATTCTGATTCAACTGATAATGAGATTAATCAATTAGCTCGACAATTTCAACCCTCTACTCAGCTCAACAAATTGCATTATCCTAAACCTAATCCTACATCTCTTACAAAAAATTGGTATTCTAGACCAACTCCTCCTGATCTCCAATATGAAGAAAATAATCTTGCTAATCAATTTTCTGTCTCTGCCAAAAAATTATATGAATGGAATATTGATGGTTTAAGTGAAGATCAAATATTGCAAAAATTAAATCATTTATCTATGGTTGCTAATAGTTATTTAACTAATTACCCTGATTACTCTCAACCTGAAGTTGCTTCTTTAATAACCTCTGGTTTTACCGGTATGCTCAAATCTTGGTGGGAAAAATATCTCACTGCAGAACAACGTGAATCAATCTTACATGCTAATCAAAAAGATGCAAATGATCTCCCTATCTTTGATGAACATATTGGTTATTATGTACCTGATGGTGTTAACACATTAATCTACACAATAGTTAGACATTTTATAGGAACTCCTACTAATATATATTCTCGCATACATGATCAACTTAGTAACCTGACCTGTCCTACCTTAAGTGATTTTAGATGGTATAAAGATGTTTTTACCTCTAGAGTTATGTTAAGAGAAGACTGTACTAAATCATTTTGGAAAGAAAAATTTATTAATGGATTACCTGATTTATTTGCTCACAAAATTAGAGATGTTCTTAGTCAACCTACTGGAATAATTGAATATGATAATTTAACCTATGGTGATATAATTAGCACTATTCAAAAAGAAGGATTAAGAATGTGTATTGATCTTAAACTTAGTCAAAAAGCTCAAAAAGATAAGCACAAGGCTAAATATGAATTAGGAAATTTCTGTGAACAATATGGTTTACCTCCTGTAGCACCCTCTCGTAGGAAACCACATAAACATAGTAAACATAGACACAAATATTCAAATAAATACAAAAAGAACTATTCACCTTCTAAATCAAATGATAAATTTTATACTAAACCAAAAAAGAAATATTACAAGTCAAAATCACATCCAAAATCTAAATCTAATAAAGATATTACATGTTATAACTGTGGTCAAAAAGGTCATTATTCTAATAAGTGTAAAGAGAAACAAAAATTAAAAGATAAAGTTAATCAACTTCAAATTAATGATGAATCAAAAAATCAATTATTTGAAATCTTTCAATTAAATCAATCTGTTAGTGATTCCTCTTCTGATAATCCGAATACTTCATCTGATTACCATTCACCTAGTAATGATTCTGATAATAATATAGAATTAGGATGTAATGATGTTTGTTGTAAACCTGTTAAACAAATTACTGTTCTTACTAAACAAAATCAAGAAGAATCTGCTCTTATTGAACTAATTAGTAAATTAGATGATCCAGAATTAAAGAAGAAATATACTGATAGACTTAAATCTTTATTAATTAATAATACTGATTCTAAACCTAGGCAAGATAAACCAATTATTAGTCTATCTAAAACTTTAGAAAGATTTAAGAATAAACAAAAAGAAGTTACACTTCAAGATTTACAACAAGAAATCAATCAGATTAAACAAACTATTAAAGAACTACAAAATAAAGATCAACATTTAGAAGACGAAATTATTACATTAAAACCTAATAAAAATTTAGAAAATTTCCAAGATAATAATGATGAATCTCCTAATGAATCTGGTCATGATTCTGACCATACTAATCCTGAAAACCTTCTATTCGATAATCGATCACACCAATCTCAATCAAACAATCTTGAAAATAAAAGATTAAATCTAATTAATAAAATTTATATTCAAAAGTGGTATTCAAAAATTAAAATTGTTATTAATAACTTTGAATTAGAACTTGTTGCATTAATTGATACTGGTGCTGATTTAAATTGCATTCAAGAAGGTTTACTCCCTACTAAATATTATGAAAAATGTCATGAAAGATTAACCTCTGCTAATGGTAGTAAAATGCATATTAAATATAAATTACCTAAAGTTCATGTTTGTCACAATAATGTCTGTTTTAAAACCTCATTTGTTTTAGTAAAAAACATGACTGATAAAATCATTTTAGGTATACCATTTATCTATTTACTATATCCATTTACTACATCTAGTGAATGAATAACTACTCATGTTTTCGGTCAACCTGTTACATTTAAATTCTTATCTCCACCTGAAATGTTAGAATTAAATCAATTAAAAGATTGTTCTATCTCTCACACTATTAATCGATTAAGTAGACATTTAAAATTTCTTAGACATTTAAAATTTCTTAAAGAAGAAATTAATTACAAAAGAATTGATCAACAATTAACTGATCCCGTAATTATTTCTCAGATTAATGAATTTAAATTAAAACTTGAATCAACTGTTTGTTCAACTTTACCTACTGCGTTTTGGCATAGGAAAAAACATGTAGTTACTTTGCCATATATCAAAAATTTTAATGAAAAACAAATTCCTACTAAATCTAGACCTATTCAAATGAATCATGAATTACTTGAAATGTGTAAAAAAGAAATTAATGAATTGTTAAAAAATAGAATAATTAGTCCGAGTAAATCCCCATGGTCTTGTCCTGCTTTTTATGTTAATAAAAATGCTGAATTAGAACGAGGTGTCCCTCGATTAGTCATTAATTACAAACCTTTAAATGCTGTTTTAGAATGGATTAGGTATCCTATTCCTAATAAAAAAGATTTGATTAAAAGACTTAGTCAAGCTGTTATTTTTAGTAAATTTGATTTAAAAAGTGGTTTTTGGCAAATTCAAATTCATCCTAAGGATAGATATAAAACTGCTTTCACTACACCATTTGGACACTATGAATGGAATGTCATGCCATTTGGGTTAAAAAATGCTCCTAGTGAATTTCAACATATAATGAATGATATTTTCAATCCATTTAGTCATTTTTCCATAGTTTATATAGATGATATTCTTATTTTTTCAAAATCAATTAGTGAACACTGGAAACATCTTACTGCCTTCTTTTATACCATTAAGAGTCATGGTCTAGTCATTTCTGCTCCTAAGATTAAATTGTTTCAAACCAAAGTCCGATTTTTAGGTTATGATATTCACCAGAATACTATTTTACCTATTAGTCGTTCCATTGAATTTGCGTCTAAATTTCCTGATGAAATCTTAGATAAAACTCAACTACAACGTTTTTTAGGATCACTGAATTATATTGCTGAATTTTACAAAGACCTTAGGAAAACTTGTCAACCTCTGTTTGATCGGTTAAAAGACAATCCTCCTCCTTGGTCTTCTACTCATACTGCTATTGTTAAACAGGTTAAACAATATGTCAAGTCTCTTCCTTGTCTTGGTATTCCTACTGAAAATTCATTCAAAATTATTCAAACTGATGCCTCTGATGTTGGTTATGGTGGCATTCTCCTTCAGAAAGTCACTCCTCAATCATCTGAACAAATTGTTCGTTATCACTCTGGTGTCTGGAATAAAGCACAATTAAATTATAGTACTATTAAAAAAGAAATTTTATCTACTGTTTTATGTATTAGTAAATTTCAAGATGATATTTTAAATCAAAAATTTTTACTTCGTGTTGATTGCAAATCTGCTAAATATGTTTTAGAAAAAGATGTTCAAAATCTTGCTAGTAAGCAAATTTTTGCCCGTTGGCAATCTATTTTAAGTATTTTCGATTTTACTATTGAATATATACCTGGTTGTCAAAATTCCATTCCCGATTTCCTTACCCGAGAATTTTTACAAGGGGGATAGGGATGGCCACTCCATTTATTGCTTACCATAAAACCCAAATTACCCATTACCGTGATCTGATTCACCAAACTGCTTATCGCATTGCCCGGATAAAATTAGCAAAAAAAACTACTAAACGTGCTCAATACATTCAGTACCACCAAATCCAAGCTCGTCGCCATTTACTTGCTGATTATTACAACTGTTTGGATTTTCATCAGACTTATTTAGATCTCCTTAGTGGTTGCTAATCTTTATTGCTAACCTTTGTTTCTTTTTAAACAGATGTCTCGCCCAAGGCCCCCTTCTAAAGCCTTGGTTCCAACTAGTCAGCCTTTTATCCCTCCTTTGGAGTTAGTCACCCAATACCATCCTATTGAAATGATTAACCGTTACCAAGTTCTTGGTAATACTCCTCGACCCAGTTTCACATCTGCTTTGGCCTATGATCCTTTTGCTTCATCTAGCCAAGCAGTTACTCCATACCCTCCTAATCCTATTAAAACTGCTCGATCTGATTATGTTGACTCAACAACTACTAATCTCTTTTTCAAAGAACCTAGTCACCCAAAGAGTCAATCTGTTAATGATCTGGTTAAAACTTATTTCCCTCCTGGATGGCATTTTGTTCCTCTCCATCCAGAGAAAACAATTACCTTCTATAAAGACATCCTGTTCAACCATCAATCAATTGTGATTAAACCCATTTATGATCGTACTTACACTAGTAAAGTGGTTTACCATTCACTTTATATTCACAATATTGTTTCCTTAGTTGAATGGGGTTCTCCTTATCAACTTCGAGATTTACCTAATCACTCCCTTCAGTATAATTATTATGATTATATTGATGCCTGGTTCAAAGTCCTCCTATATCAAAATGAAACATTTAGTCACTCTTGGTTTCTTCAATTTGATCAAAAGTTTAAGTCAGAATTACCTACTTGGTTTCTGAGATGGTGGACACATTATGGTGCCATTCCAGACATCTTCCCATCAGTAATTTTGGATCAAGTCAATTACTTTTCCACTGTTTTCTCATTCACTCCACAGCAAAGAGAATTCCCTCAATTGCTTATTTTTATATCCAAATATAAGATCCCTTGGATATTCAAATGGCAATATGGTATTTCTGGTAAAGTGATTCAGCGGCTACATAAGGTTAAATGGTGGGATAACTTCAAGATTCAACGAATTGTTGATATTGTTCAAACTGAGTTCCCGATTAACATTCATGCTCCTACACCTGCCATGGTTAAAGCTCATCAGATCCCAACTGCTCCAGTCACTCAAGGAAGCCAACTTCCTCCAGTCAATCTTGGAAGCCCATCATCCAGTTCTTCCAAGCCCAAGTCATCCAAATCAAAGATTAAATCCAAGTCAGCAAAGCCCAGTTCTGACCAGCCCAAGTCAAAGGATAAATCCAAATCAAAGGTTAAGCCCAAGTCCAAGTCATCCAAAGATGAACTCCTCCAAATGGCTCGTTTACTCATGGCCCAAGCCAAATCAGACTCGGATAACAGCAGTTCAGAAGGTGGTTCAGACGGTTCAAACTCTTCTGAAGGTTCAACTACTCAAAATCCATATGGACCCGAGTTCCAAGATGCTCAGGACCCATATGCTTAATTCAGTCATTGGATTCTATATAGCTATAATTATCAGCTTCAATCAATACTCGTCTTTTGAGAAAAGCTGCTGATATATATATCTATATTTGATTCCCTCAGTCACATGCCTCCAAGCAATGAATAGTAAAAAAGTCAACTTTACTGTTCACTATTCATCAAAAAGTCAACATTACTATTCATCATTCATCATGATTCATTCCACCGACAAATTCAGCACAGTAAAAGCTTTAATAATTCACCGAAAGCAGCAGACAACTCCCATGTGCTTCTGATGCTCCTTTCAAGTCCAGACTATTCACTCACAAGGCTCACAGCAATCACTCACAAGGCTAACAGTGGTGGTCTCTTTTGATTATAAAAGGGCCTCTTCAGTCAAGAATAAGGCAGAGTTAGAAAAATTGAGAGCATCCCTTCCTCAAGAGAAAAACCTATCTCTGTAATTTTCTTTTCAAGTCCGTTTTCAAGTTATGTATTTTGAAGAATTGTTAGTTTCAATCCATTAAACAATTGTAAGTTTTATTATTAATGTTTATTTAAACTGTTTTCTTTTATTATTTCTTATAGTGCTAGTTTAACTTATTTTTAGTATTATTTGTGCTGTTTCCTTCTTCATGTTCTTTATGTTTCTGCTTCCGTTTTCTATTGAAGAAGGGCTCAAAATAAGCCTCTTTACAGTTTACATTGAAGCTCAAAAATACTTGTAAATAAGGCTAAACAATGAAGCTAAAAAATGCAAGTTTAAGGGAAATGGATGCTTACCCTTGAAGAGCAGCAAACCAGCAGCCCTTGGTCCAAGTTTCTGAGCTTCTAACCTCTGCAAATGGCCTCCCAAATGCTGGAATGAAAGATGGAGGTGTTGTGCTAGGTGTTGTAGGGCAAATGATGCAAGAACCAAGGTGTTTGGAGGCTTGGATAAGATAGATATAGAGGGTTGTAGATATATATGTTAGATATATATGTCTACTCTCTGGTTTTTTTGCTCAAAAACTCCAACCCACACAAAGGAAGAGGAGGGGTGCTTATATAGGCAACAAAAAGGCCAAGCTTCTAAGAGAAGCTATTCAAAAATGGGTCAAGGCTTCCAAGGGAAGCTAAGTAAAGGGTGCAAGCTTCTTGAGGAAGCCAAGACAAAGGGTCAAGCTTCCTCAAGAAGCTTGAGCAAAGGGTGCAATTCTTGTCCAAGAGGCTTGGACCAAAAAGGGTCAAAGGTGCAAAACAACCACACATGTGCACGGGGAGTGGTGTGGGTGCATTCCAGCTGGCACAGCTGGCATGCACCATGCTCCAAGGGGTGCAGAAGGGTCACCGGCCGGTCAATCAGGTCATCGGCACAATAAAGTGCCGGTCGGCCAAACACAGTGCCGACCGGCCATTGATTTTAAGAAACCATGGCCGGTGGTACACATATGCAGCCGGTGATGATAGGGGAGGGCCGATGGGGTGTGGGGACGGCCAACAAGCCATTCCCTACCCTTCAAGGCAAAAAACACAGGTGTTTGGTGCAAAACCGAACACGAGGCAGCCGAGTCAAGAGGTCCTGAGGCAAGGCGCACTGCCGAGACCTCCGGGAACTCGAGACGAACACAAACAGGGATAATCACCGAGTGTTCAAGCGGTGACGTCCAAGTCTTGAGGACGGTCAAAAATGGGGTGTCTACACCTTAGCCTTTTGAAAGTTGCATATGTTCTTACCGAAAAGAATCCAAACAAAATTCCAACCAAGGAGATGAATGATGAAGACTACGAGGCACATGAATCAAAGGTGGCTTCCTACAATACAGATAAGTATAAATGTCAATTTTATCTCTTAAATTGCCTTGCTGATTAATTTTATGATTATTACTATGACACCACTTACATGTTGTCTTCTATTAATTTATAGCATGCTCGCTTGTGTCATATAAATAGTAAATATGTAGGAATCATGAGTAGTTTAGAATTAATTCCTAAAGTGACAAAAAAAATTTAGGAAATGTGAAGTTTGCAGTAAAGCAAAAATTACCAAGAGGCCTCATAAAAGTGTTGGAAAAAATACCGAATTGCTAGAATTATTTTATACTGATTTGTGTGAGTTTGAAGGAATTTTAACTCGGGGTAGTAGCCGATATTTTATCACTTTTATTGATGATTTTTCAAAATACACAAACGTATATTTATTGAAAATACCATAAACGTATATAACCGATATTTTTGTCATTTGTTTGAGAGATAAATGCATTTTAACTCCCTATGTTTTATTCTATGTGTGATTTATCACCCTTGAAATTTGAAAATAAACATATATATAATTTCTTATGTCTGACACATATTTTACACTTGTTATTAATTTGGACAAAATATTTAACGGTACATTTAAGTCTACAAATCACAAAAAGGTTATGTAATTACTTTTAAATGAGAAATGAATAATCTGCACATGAATCAAACCATAAGAGACTAAAGTAAAATTTGCCCACCATTCAATCTATGGTATGATGGTTAGTACACTCAATATCATGGCATGAGCCCCCACTATGATTCACTGCCATAGGATTCTTATTCATTTGGACCCATAATAAGATTTTGTGTTGATGTTAGACATTTCAAATGGAAATTTTTCCTGTTGTGTTTGGATCTTGAATACATGGAGAGAGAAGAAAATGTTAGAATAACGTGAACTTAATAAATATGGAACCCAACTACTTAACTTCGTATTTTGTAGTAAAGGTATTTTGTTGCATTTCAAATTTCTATCATGTTGTCCTAATATTATATATTTATTGTTGTAGTAACGTCTCTCTAAATTGTATTTTATTTTTTTTAGAACATAGTGAAACTACAATAAATATAGACATAACCTTATTAAGAAGTAAATCATATACATCTTTGTGTTCTTATGTATACTTGATTTAAATTCTTGATTTATTCTTATCTGTGTATGTTCCAATTCTTAACAGAGAAAAATGTATAGCACAATTTTTTTTCTTCTTCTATTTTTTCTAACTTTTTCCTTCCCATTTTTCTCTTTATAAATCCATTCATAATCCAAAATTCCTAGTTGACATGAGTGCAAGTTTTTATGACCATGAAGCCACACAAGTCTAATCAGGAGCAAAACAAACCAAGAAGAACACGGGAAACAAACTAGGGAGAAAACAGGATAGAAAGTAAAAGAAAGACCAATACATTGATAATGATAATCCATGGCTGGAGAGTTAAAGAGAGTATTTGAATTATAAATTTGGATAAAAAATTGAAAAGGAAAAGAAAAAATGTGAATGAAATGTAAATAAAATGTAATTATATTTCATTTATATATATATATTAATTTATATCTAAATTCATGACTCAAACACAATTTAATGGGCTTACTCAAACAACATAACGTGGTTATGAGAGCTCCACGAAATCCATTTTGACACCACCAATTTGATATCTTCTTTTCCTTTTCTTGTTTGGACCAATAATTGCATTAATTTTGGCAAATCCTAGTTTCAATATCAAGATATGTATAGCTGGCAGATAATCCATAACACTATTCACTCTCTTTAATTTCAGTTTTTAGAATTTACTTTTCAAAAAATTTTACTTTTTCATTTTTCATATTTTTTTTATTTTTATTAAATTTTTTTCATGTTTAGACACACCTAACATAAATACACTTAAAAAAATGTAATATTTGTGAAAAAATTCACTAAATATCGAAAATACAAAAAAAAAATATAAAAATTCGATACATTTTTGTGTATTTATTAATTTTTAAAAATATTTTTTTACAAATATTTGACTATTTAGATATATCTAAGTAAGGTGCATCTAAAAAAAAAAATTGCTTAAAATTTTAAAAATATTCACTAACAAAAAAAAAAAAAAAACGAAAAATAGAAAAACTGGATTTTCAAAAAACTGAAACCAAACACACTGATTATTTTGTTTTTGGGCACATGAGTGTTTTGAGGGTTCGTTTGGGATGTAGGTTGGCTTTTTGGTTATTTTAGCTTGGGGCTAAAAAGTCTCGTTTGGGATAGACTTTTTGACTTTTTTTTACTTTTGTAAGAGAAAAAATAAAATGATTATAGATTGGATATGATATTTTGTCTTATTAAGTTAAAAAACTTATTTTATCTTTTTTATAACTATTTTAGTAATAAAAAAAAAAACCTTTGGTTTTTTTGTGCCAAACCAGCTCTGAAAACAGTCATAACATTCACCAGAGTTACTAAAGTATCCAATTCAAGCAAGGTTTTCTAGCTAAGCTATGATAAAATGTTTGAACTTCCATGCTGAGATTCATGCTAAAATCTACCATCTAGTAATTGCAAATAATGTCAAAGGTACCCAATATCTATCCCTCCTAGTACCCCTGCGGCTTGGAATTTAGACGGTTTCATGGACGAAACCAAGATTTTATTATTGAAGGGGTTAAAAGAAAAATAATTTTTTTCACCATATATACAAAATACACATATATGTATATATGACATATAAATTATATATACGTAAAAAAAAAAAATTAGGTACGATAGAAGGAATTTTTAATAGGATGAATACGTTTATTTTATTTTATTTTTTTTATTTATGTAAAATATAAAGAGAATTTAAGATACAAAAAAAGTGACATATATATTTTTTATACTGGGAGTCATTTTATATATAAAATGACATATATTTTCAAAGTTCTATGACAAACAATAATGTTCACAGAAACAGGGAAGTCATTACCCCTCATAGTCTCCTCCTAGTTTCGTTCCTATACGGTTTCAATCTGACTAATGATATGTTTAAGCTTAGCTTGAATTGTAAAAGGATTGGCCAAAACTTGATCTGAAGCCAAACCTCAAATGGGTTGGCCAAGCACAAATTTAATTTGGGCCATGGTAGTCCCTATTTAAGCCTAAATCAAATTTAAAATTAGGGAGACTTACGGGCCAGTCATATTGACCAGATTTATTTACCTATAAGTCTTGCTCATTTTTTCACCTCTCAATATCTCCAAAATACCCTTCCTACACCTCCTTCAACAACTCAATCATCAAATCACTACCATGACCCACGACCTCCCACTTTAGCCATCAACGAGTACTTCCAACTGCTGGTAATAACCCCCGGTAACCTCGGCGCTCACATGCGACAACCACTTCAGTGATAGTTCCTAGTTCCATTTTTTAGGAAAAATAGCATCCATCTATATCACATCACTATTGTCACTATCTCATTAGATTTGATGGCGACAGAAGAAGAAGAAGAAGAAGAAGAATGTGTGTTTGTGTGTGTGTGTGTGTGTGTGTGTGTGTGTGTGTGAGAGAGAGAGAGAGAGAGAGAGAGAGAGAGAGAGAGAGAGAGAGAGAAGATGAAGAGGAAAAGGAAAATGAAAGTCCTTAGTAGAAAATTGTTAGCCTTCGTGTCGTAGATCAACATAACCATGTTTTTTGTCCTCTTTCCAGCGATAAATTTATCACTGATAGATTGACCCATCCAACATAGTCACCTCTACCATGACAAATCAGTGATAAATTCATCACTGTATAAATATAAAAAAATCAACAATAGTAAATGTTAGGTTTTTGTAATTGACAATCCCACTTGACAAAACTCTTTTCAGTTGTAATTTTATTCCATATTTTATTTCAGTGAGGCTATGAGTATTTAGATTCGAATCCAACCCAAATTGTGCCTATGCAGAAGAGTTTGTGTAGACACCTCATTTTTTACTGCCCTTAAGACTTGGGCGCCGTACTTTGAACACTCAATGATAAAAAGTTACGCTGTAGAATTGTTCAAATTCTTCAGCAAAAAGCTTTGGTTTTTGAGCTTCTAATCCCAACCTTACACCCCATTTTGACCAAAACTATTTTAGACCTTAAAACCCTCTTTTTCAAAATATTTTTTCAAATGTTTCTATAATGTTCTGAGGCTCACATTTCGTTTAAAATTTTGCACTTTTTAGTAAACTGAGTAAGGACAAAGTGGAAATAAATGGAAGAGAGGTGAACTCTTTGAAAAATATTTAAAAACATCTTATTTGTAGGTTTGGAGTTGAAGGAAATAGGAGAAGATGGAAGAAAACTCGTTTAGGAAAAGGTTAAGCATCAAACCGTTAAGAAAAAAATAAGCAGCCTTCACTAAATTAGGCATATCTCTTTATACACTTAGAATTTAAATATGAAGCTACCATTGGAAAGTAGACTTTCGGGGCTTCAATTTAGACTTAAGAATCACCTAAAACCGAGTCTATATAAATGAGATATGCCCGTTTGAAGTCGAACTTAAAAGCAGTTTCTTCATATTGCCTGGTCACTTTTTGTGGCCAGCAGTACAAGTCATTGCCTGGCTGGTCAGGTATCCTGGCAAGAAGATATTTACAGCCAGCTGTCCTTTCCATGTGCATGCCTTCCACCAGCTGTTTCTATACAGATATTTTCGACAAGAGAAGCTGTTCTTCTATAAATACTTGACCACCCCTCTTGATTTTAGGCTAGAAAAAATTCTCAAAGAGCCAAAGCTTGCTAAGCACCCTCCCTCTCTATCTTGCAATATACATACACTATACATACACTTCTTAAACCAAAAATTTGAGGTTCCTTACTGACGTTCTTGAACTAAAATTTCAACTCTTAAGGGTGATCACTTGTTGGTTTGTGAGTCAAAAAGTAACCTCTCTTCAAGAGGTATAACTTTTGCTTTTTTTTACACTACTCCTTCCTTCTCTTTTCTTGCTATTTTTATACTATTTTTGGATTGTTTTTATGGACTAAGGTGGAGAGGTTGAGCACCCTTCTTCGCACATGATTCCATAAGCTTTTGTCCTTGTGTTTCCCACTTTTTTCTCAACTTTTGGCCATCATTTTTCAGAGTTTTAAGAGGCTAAAACATGTGATTTTAAGATCCAAAAAGTGGAGGGGTTACCACTCCTCCTTAGGCTTGCTTACTAGTTTTCATGCCATTCCATTTTGCTTACTTTTTTAGCATTTTCCAAGTAATTCCAGCACTGATTTTGCTATTTTTAGGTTTGATTTAGTGTGTTTATTTAGCTCATGCTTTGACTATTAGGCTTGTGTTGTTGTAAGTCCTCATAGGTTTGGTGGCTTAGGCCTTAGACACCAACCTATTTGAGTTGATAGCTCTTATTTCGTAATTTTCATACATATGCTTATACTCATAATAATCATCTCTACAACCTTCCTCTTTTCTTGATTTTCTTTGTTTAAGAGTTGTTTCAAACAATTGATGGTTGTTTAAGGCATGTGAAAGAGACCTTCCATGCTTAATGGTTTAATCTCTTCGGAGGTTCATTACCAAGGCATTACATCTCTCTCATGCTAAGAACAACTTCTTGTTTGACACTTCTCTTTATTAGTGGACATAACTCTCATTTTTTTGGACAAAGTGATTAAAGAATGGAAAGGTAATTAAAAGGGCTAATAAACTTGGACTAAAAGAGGCACAAGATAATAAAATTGAGTTAGGTTCAATTGGACATTATATTGAACCCATTGAGTCTTGAGTCATTTCATACTATTTAGTGATGATAATGGTTCAGGAATCAATGTTTACCACTTCCCTTGAGGTAACTCCATGATAGGGAGGAGGTTTTGTTGGTCTTTTATTTTCATTCGTTGAGCCTTTGTCCCATCGGTTCATAAATGATCACACAAATTGATGATTTGCGAATTGAATCTATCCCTCCCTTGATCAATTTCATGATAAGGAGTGGCAGAGAGGATAAATATCCGTTGGAAACACTTTGTTTGTGCTCTGTTTCCATTCTGTTGCAGCAGGGCAGAGCCTAAAAATAGTGGCCAGCTGGCCACCATTCTTGTCCTTTCGACCATGTTCCATGGCAGGCCGACCACTTTACTTTTTGCAGGCAGTGCCATTTTCATAGCAGAACACAGCAGACGCTGGGGCAAAAGTAGAATTATTTTCTGACAGCGAACATAAAAGAATCTGGTAGCAGAACAGAGAGGTTTCCGAGAAGATATTCTCACTTGCATGCGTGCGACTCCTCGCCTCTCGTCCTTTAAATTAAGTGCTTAGTATTAATGTGTTATAATTAGCTAGTCTAATTCTAATTTGTAATAATTAGTTAGTGTAGTTAATTCACTCATTTGGATTTGTAATAGTTAGTTAAAATTCAGACGCTCCTACGCAAGGGCAACTTGCAATATTGTGTATGTCTTCTAACCCCCATTCTTTCTCCCTTTTAGTTACTTGCTTATGATGGATTGCATGTAGGATCATGTTTTCCTTGGCATTTTCCATGACTCGTATCCATTTGTTTTACATGCATAAGGATTCGGCTCATCATACTAATCAATGTCAAGTTCAAATTCCTTTCTCGAATACATGCTTTGTCGTATGTCTTGAATTGACTCACATGCCATACTAGTAAACGAGCCTGTTAATTGCATTTTGTATGTGTTGTTATAGCTTACTTTTAGTGCTCTTTTCGGATACGACTAGCCCTACAGTTCGGACTCCCGTGGTTATGAATTTGATTTCACAAGTGCAATGTGAAACAGATAAACACAAAAGAGTCTAAATGCGGCAAACCTTTTTAGAAGGTCAAGCTTGAATCAAAAGATGCTAAAAAATGGACTATAATGCCAGATTTCAGAGTCGCCACTTAAATATTTTTGGAAAATTTAGGAAACCCGAGACTCGTGCCGAAGGCCACTTATCTATGATCACCAAAGTGTCTTGGCTTGGGAACTTAGGTATGACAGGGGAAGGTCATGAATTGAGGACCCTACTCACCTAATTAAAGATCGGCCTCTATTAATCATCAAGTGATTCTTATCTACATTATATGCTCTTCTTCCGATTATTAGGCTATCTTTATTAGGTGACGCACACAAGTATAGACTAATTTGCAAAAGTTGGAATACTTTGATTTCATGTTTGTTTTGAAAAACTATTTTGAATACATGTCACTTGAAAAAATGGGCTCGTATTTACATTAGTCAAATTATTCCAACTTAAGTAAAAAGAATTCATCCACCGGCATTCAAATAGGTATATCACTTAAGAACTTAGCCTCATGGAATATGCTTGATATGGAAACACAAACACACAATGCAATATGCTAAAACGAGAAATGCTCACTTAGTACTCCAAGGCAAGCCAAATAAAGTGAAATAATTAAAAGAAATGCATGCTTCTAAACAATGCAATTTAACTAATGCAACGCACACATTATGCAAATAATAAGCTCGGCTACTAATATGACATGTGATTCAATTCAAGGCATGCGGTAAAGCATGTGTTCGAGCAAAGAATTTGAAATTGACATTGGTTAGAATAATGAGCCAAACCCCTTATGTGTCTAAGATGAATGGATGCAAGTCATGGAAAATACTAAGTAAATATGATGCCACCATTATAAGCGGGTAAATAAAAGGGAGAAAGAAATGGGGTTGGAACACATACATAATTATTACATATTTTGCCCTTGTGCAAAAGGATCCGAATGTCCAAGTGCCCGAATTAAACTACT
The DNA here is from genome assembly GCA_030407325.1 of Camellia japonica. Classification (NCBI taxonomy): domain Eukaryota; kingdom Viridiplantae; phylum Streptophyta; class Magnoliopsida; order Ericales; family Theaceae; genus Camellia; species Camellia japonica. Next base: position 57,371,145 of record JAPPVO010000016.1, read on the forward strand.
TATTACAAATTTGAATAAATAAATAAATAACTATCTAATTTGTTAGAACAAAGGCATTAAAGATATGATAACAGTAGTAATTACAACCATAATTAGAACAATATAATATTACAATAATAAGATGAACAATAATATTACAACATTAATGTATATATAAAAAAAAATGCACAAGGATCGCATGCGCGTCAATGAAGACGGTTTTCAGAAGGTGCTCTGTCTACCTTCTGTGGAACTGCTCTATTTCACTGCCCCCTATTTTTGCCAAAAGTACACTCCTTACCAAACATTGGAGCCCGACCAACCCCTAATAAGGCCCAGCCGGGTCCAAACAAGGCCAACCGTGCCCTATTTTCTTGCAGAAAAATGTTTTTGTGCTCTGAGGTGAAAACAGTGCAGATAGAGCAGTTTTGAACTATGGTTGTCTCTTCTGCTCTTCTCTATCATAGGGAAACTCAAGAGAAGAGCGAATTCGGTTCCAAAACCATCAATGGTTGCAAGTTGACTGTGTGATGGTTTTGGACACGTTTGGACAAAAAGTTAATAAATGCAATAAAAGACGACCACCCCTTCCTCTTAGCATGAAGTTAGCTCAAAGAGGGAGGTAGACACGCCTCAAAATTCATCAAAATATCATGAATTGATATATGATGACTCTTGACTCAATGAACTCAACATAACATCTGACCGAATCCAACCAATTTTATTAATTTTCTTTATGTCGGTTGAATTGATTTTAAGTCAATTTTATTATCCTTTTTTGACTTACCTTTGAATTACTTAATCATTTCGTCCAAAAGTGAGATTTAAGTCCACTACAAGGAGGGAAGTGTCAAACGAGAAGTTTTTCTTGGCATGAGAGTGATGTTATGCCTTGGTAATGAACCTCCGACGAGATTAAACCATTAAGCATAAAAAGGTCTCTTTCTCAAGCTTAAACAATACTTGGTTGAACCAACTCTCAAACAAAGAAAACCAACAATGGAAGGAAGGTGCAGAGATGATGTATGAAGTTGATTAGTACAACTAAATAAGTAAACCAATAGCCATCAACTTGATTGACTCTGTGTCTAAGGCCTAAACAACCAAAGCCATGAGGACTTACAACACAACAAGCAAAGTATTCAAAGCATAAACTAATTAAATGAATTAAAACAGCCCTAAAACAGCCCCTAACATACAAAAAATAGTAGCTAAAAGTATCTTTAAAGAGCACAAAAAATAGCCAAAACAAGGAGTTACAAAACTAGTAACGAAGACCAAGGAGAGGTGGCTAATCCCTCTACTTTTGAGACTTCTAAACCATGTTTTCCAGCCCTTTTAAACTTTGAAAATTAGCATGTAAACCAAAGAAAAGAGTTGAGAAACAAAGGGTATGAGCTATGGGATAAGGTGCAAGAAAGGGTGTTAAGCCTCTCTACCTTTGGTAGCTCTTTAACCCCAAGTTCCAACACTTGAAATGGATCCAAGACAGTAGGAAAGCATAAGAAAAGGATAGAAAAAGATTGAAATGAAAGCACGGAAAAATGTGACAAGCTTATACCTCTTGAAGAGAGCAAGCTTTGGTTATAAACCAAACTTCCACTTCTCATCGATCGGGGAGTTGACTCTAACCCTGTATGACTTCTTGATGCTCACTGACCTGCAGGTTAGGGTTGGCGGCCCGATCTCGTTTGATCCTGATATAACACAGTGAAGAGCCGCACAACTTTATCTTATTGGGGCAATCCTAGACGTTGTCTGTCATGGGATGGTGCGATATAGCTGGTTCTTGGATCACTTCTCAGGCCTTTAGCCAGTTATGCCTGAGGAGATCACTCAATACACCTACGGATTTCTCATGTATCTTCTCAGTGCTACCCTATTTGCGAACAGGGAAAATACTGTGGGGTTGTATATCTTGGGTGCTAGTGCATCTACTACATGTGGTGGAGTATGACTAGGGTGGCACTGGCCTGGCCACCCTGTACTGCTAAATGAGCTCTGTTTCCCGTCGAAAGGCGGATTCACTTGGCGGCTACTAGAGAGTTTGGGAGGTACACCTTACACTTCCTGTTTTTGTTTTGCCTTTACTACTTATATCTGCTTTATTTATTCATTTGTAATTCCTCAACTTGTTTTCCTTTTGCAGCTGTGGGTTTACACGTATTTTACTTCCCTTCTCCTAGTCCCAGTAAGGTTGATTGAGTTGTCAGTAGCCCGCTCTCCGTACTACAACTCTTGGTTTGAGCGGCGTTGGCGCGTAGATCATGACTTCTCTTACTTCCACCGCTTCTTTGATGCCATCACCGCGGAAAGGGTAAGAAAATCTGATACTAGTCTTTATCTTTTACTGCTTTTACTATTTCCATACTGTTGTTTCCATACTGTTCAACCTTTGATATCTGATACTTGACTTACATCTTCCACTTGCAAATTGGCCGGCACCCTTGGGCAGCCATTCCTCAGGTAGCAAGGATAGCCTATGTTGCCACACAGGAGGCCTCTACCATGCGGATTCTATTTGAGGGCCACTTCGGCAAGGCATACCATTTAGGAGAGCGATTCATTCGCCAGACCCAGGGCCGAGCTGATCCTGATGTTCCACATCCACCTCCTTTAAGCATGAGGATAGCTGATGATCTCCACAATGGGCCCTTGATTGATCACCTTATGCAGGGAGAGGACGACGACTGATATCACAGAGCCGGTGACTTCCTTGCCTTCTTATAGACTCTGATGATGGCCCCTCTTACTCAGGGTGTGGTTCGGGCACTTCTTAAGGCTACTGTCGCTGCTGCTAGAGGTGTTCCTACTGTTGCTCCCATTTATGGGCTCCCTGCGATTCCTACTGAGGTCATATACATGTGACTGGATGGGGTGATCGAGCAGATTCCTCTTGAGCATATTGAAGAGAGGGATTGCAGGTTAGTGGTTGCTCCCGGCGTTGAGCAGGTACATACTTCTCTATATTTCTGTCCACTGCGCTTTTAGTATTTCTGCCCACTGTGCTTTACGACTTTGTTCCACATTCTTAAGTCCTTTCTCTTTTGCAGGTACCTGCAGGGTATGTTGATGACCTCCTTTGGATGGTTGACCGACTACTTCTCATGGTGCAAAGGAGATAGACTGCTTTGGTCTCTCACGGGATTGAGGTACACTTTGTCCATAGTCTATTGTTGTTGCAACCTAGCCCACAATTTTGTCGAGTCTATCCTAATATCTGTACTTTTTTAGCTTAAGCCAACACCAGTTGCACCTGTAGGACCTCCTCCAACTAGGAGGAGGAGAAGGAGACGGGGCCCAGAGAGAGACATAGGATGGGCTGATCGGGGGATAGGCAGAGTGAGACATCGCTCACCTTCTGAGGATTCCTTTCCCAAGTACACGATCCCTGAGGATGAGGGGGACGAGGTTGACGTCTAGTCCAGCAGCCCTAGTAATGATAGTGATGCACCTTCTCCGCAGCCAAGGAGGAAAAGAGTGAGGATGGGTTGATTTTTACTTTTCTTTTCTTTTTGCTTTGTAATTAGGAACTACGTAGCTTCAGATAGACCTTTGTATTGTTTTTGAAGACTTTTATTTTGTTTTTGGTTTTTGTAAAACAATGATTGGGGTTAGACTCACTAGTTTATGAAAAGAATACTTATGGACGATCTCCTTGCATAGTATGTGATGAATGGCGTAACCTTTGCATGACAACCTTGTATAAGACTTTTACAACTGTGAATGCTTGCTCTTACATTTATTATTGAATCGGATAATAACCTACAACCGGACAAAATGTAAATACAAATGGATAACAGAAAAACAAAATGAAAACAACCTAAAAATGCTAAAAACACTTGATGCAAACAAAGCAAGACTAAAAACATAACCACAGCAAACCAAGGCAAGAACCTGCCTTTTCTGCAACTCCTTTGATCTGGGCCATCACTTAGACCCGGCCGGGCTCCAATGAGGCACTGTTGGGCCCAAAAATGATATTGGTGGGTGCAGTCCAGCTGTCATGCACTACTTCTTCACTGCTTCTTCTCAAAGTCTATAAAAGGAACTCTCATGCTGTTTTCCTGGTAGAATATCAAGTCTTTGATATTTTGTTCTCAAGATGGAGATTTTGCTCAACAATAGGCTCCGAGATTGGATAGCCACTTTGGATGGCTCGGAAAAGGTGAATTTTCGCGATTTCTGCATAAATGCTCTTTTTCCTTTGAGCTGTACTTCGCTTTCTTTTTCGTTCCTCCACGCCGCTATTTGATGTTGGAACCCGGTTACACATGTATTTCGCTTTGGCTCACAAGAAATGTGTTCGACGCTCGAAGAATTTCAAATATTGATGGAATCCTGGCGCGATGAGGAGATCATGCCCCAGCCCCGTTTCGGTCATGCACGGGCACTTGGTCAGATGTGTGGGCTTACTTTACACGAGGCTTGATCCTTAGCGCATGACGGGCAGTTGGACATTCCCGGTTTAGTTCATCAGTTTTCTAATATTAAAGACAGGAGTGACCTTCTCTGGCAAGGCTATCGCTACCATGCCCTTTGCTTATGCTTACTTGCTCATTTCCTTTTTGCCCCTAGCTACAGTAGAGCCATCATTAGGTTAATCGAAGTGGCCCAATATTTGAAAGAGGGTAAGAGTTGCATGGGTTTGGCACTAACCAAGACCCTGATGGGTTTAGACGCTTTCCATCGGCGATAAACTACTCGATTTGCAGGGAGTCCGCTACTTCTCCAGGTATTGTTTTCCATCCTTTCTCATTTATGATTCCTCACATCACTCGGCACTCGCTCTCTATTTTCATCTCAACCCCTTTTCTTACTTTAAACTCAACATGCATCTCTCTATTTTTTAATCTCTTTTATTTTTCATCCCTTTCTAGGTATGGCTCATGGATAAGCTGAAAGTGGTGGATCCTTGCCTCGCGTATTTAGCCAGAGCCTATTTCTTCCGCCAGCGGCTAGTGGACTTCCCTTTAGAAGGATTGTGGTGCGACTGGATGTACAGCTGATCTGCGGCTGACATAGCTTGGCATTTCTCCTGGCTTAACTTGACGGAGATGAGCTATAGTATGTCCCGATAGCCGGGCTTACAATTGATTAGCCTCACGCACTGTGTGTTCTATTTTCTATTCAAGTTCAGATGCTAGTTTGGACATGATCAGACTTGTCCAGATGAGGGGGTGGAGTATCCGGCTCCATTTTTCCGTTTGTGCTTCGCACTTGACCCAGTATCTCGCTGTTTAGAGGATGAGAAAGATTCTGGCTCCTACCCCTAGCTTCAGTTACACCCTTTCTGGTGAGTACTTGGCTTGGCTTGAGGATGAGGAACAGGTTGGGCTAACTTTGGCTGCAAAAACTTCCACAAGTATAAGCAAAGGACATAGAACCACCTAACTTATCTATGCCCCTAGTTTATTGCTTTGTCTTTCTTTTCAAGTTTTTATCCGGCCAATCTCTATAGGTCTCTACCATCTTCTGTCGGATGTTCTTCACATTCTTATTGGCGGCCTTAACAGCTCTGTTGGTTTGTGGTCTGTTTGTTGATGACTTGTGAAAAGCCACATTATATTTCTTAAGCAAATCGACCACCTCTTTCTTGAAGTACGAACCGTTGTTTGAGATGATCTCATTTGGCACCCCATATCTGCAGATGATGTTGTTCTTGATGAACTTGGCCACATACGATGCCTTCAACACAGAGTAAGACTAAGCTTCCACCCACTTTGTAAAGTAATCAATTACCACCAAGATGAACTCATGCCCATTTGAGCGCTTTAGTGAGACTATCCCAATAACATCGATTCCTCAAACTGAGAAAGGCCATGGCGAAGTCATGTTGTAGAGTTTTCACGGTGGGATATTCATGCGATTAGCATGGACTTGACATTTGTGGCATCGCCGAACAAAACCAATACAATCCTCCTCCATAGTTGACCAATAATAACCTTGTCTGAGGATTTTTCGAGCCAACATCACACCATTCATGTGTGCTCCACACTCTCCTTTGTGGATGGCCTCCGTGAGACATTTTGAATCCTCTTCTTTAATACACAGTTTGTGCATTCCCAAATGGCCTTTCTTGCACAGCTTACCCCCGCAGATGATGAACTGGATGGCCAAGCGCCACATTCCTCGTTTATCTTTGGCATTTGCCCCTGGTGAATACGTCTCCTTTTCTAGAAAATTCCAAATGTCGTAATACTATAGGGGTTTTTGTCTTGCACCTCATCTATTGCAGTGATGGTCTGATAAGCAGGCGTATATTTCTGTTCGATGATAATCGAACGCATCTTCACTGCAAGTGGTATGTCTACCATGGAAGATAGAGTTGCTAGCGCATCAGCGAACCGGTTGTTCTCTCTTAGAAGATGTGTGAATGTCAACTTTTCAAACCTCAGAATCAGAATATCCAGGGCCTGATGATAAACCTTCATGTTTTTTTTTCTTTGACCTTCCAATCCTTATTAGCTTGAGAAATAACCAGGTTCGAGTTTCCGATGACGTCCAACCTTATTTCCCTTAGTTTTAGGGCCGCTTCCAAACTAGCAATACACGCCTCATATTCTACTTCGTTGTTAGACACTCTGAACCGGAGTTTGAAGGCTAAATGGATGTGGAAATCATCTGGTGCTATAAGCAATACACCTATCCCATAACCGTATTGATTAGACACTATGTTAAAGTACATGGTCCATGTTTCCTTTTCTATCTGCAGAATGCCTTCATCTGGGAAGAGGTACTCTACCGTCTTATCTCTTTCTATTAGGTGGTCTGCTAGGAATTCCGCTACTGCTATTTCCTTAACTGATTTGCGCATGACATACTTGAGATCAAATTCAAATAGAAGAAACAACCAACGAGCTAGCCTACCTGTAAGTGCTGGTTTCTCAAAAAGATATTTGATAGGATCTAATCTCAAAACTAGAATTACAGAGTGAGCTAACAAGTAGTGCCTCAACTTCCTGGTAGCCCATACTAAGGCTAAACAAGCTTTCTCTAAGGAAGTGTAGCGGGTTTCATAGTCCAACATCTTCTTGCTCAAGTAGTAGATGGCCTTGTCCACCCTAGCTTCAGATTCTTGAGCGAGCATGCACCCCATGGTTGAATTTGTCACCAACAAGTACAAGATTAGTGGCTTTCCAGGTTCTGGTGGTGACAACACATGTGGATTTCACGAGTACTGCTTGACCTGCTCAAAGGCAAACTGACATCGATCATCCCATTGAAACTTCTTCCATTTCTTCAGGAGACCAAACAGTGATTCACAAGTTAAGGTTAATTTTGAAATAAACCGTCTTATGAATTGTACTTTACCCAGAAAGTTGCACACTTCCTTTTCAGTCCTCTGTGGTGGTATTTCTAAGATGACTTTGATTTTGGAAGGATCTACTTCAATTCCCCTATATGTAATCAGAAATCCTAGCATTTTTCCAGTAGTCACCCCAAAGGTGCATTTCTGTGGGTCAACCTTAATTTGTACTTCCTGATCCGTTAAAAGAATTTTTCCAGTGCGGTGTAGTGGCCTTCTCTCTCCTTGGACTTGACAATCATGTCGTCTACATACACCTCAACTTCTTTGTGGATCATGTCGTGCAAGATCGTGGTCGTGGCCCTCTGATATGTGGCCCCAAAAGGCATGAATTGGTAACAGTAGGTACCCCACGGTGTAGTGAAAGCAGTCTTTTCTCTATTTTCTGGTAACATCAGAATCTGGTTATACCTAGAAAACCCATCCATGAACGAAAGCAACACATGGCCTGCAGTGAAATCCACAAACTCGTCGATGTACGGCAGTGGAAAGTCGTCATTTGAACACAGTTTCTGTTTGATTGGTCGGGCCTCAAGGTCAAGAGGGATCCGGTGCTGTACAATCTTAGGATCAATTCCAGGCATGTCTTCGTAGGACCACACGAAAACATCTTTGAAATCTTTTAATAAAGCGATTAAACGCTCGTGTTCCTCCGGAGACAACATGGACCCGATCTGGACCAAGCGGGGATCTTCCTTAGTACCCACGTTAATTGTAACGATTTCGTTTGTACAGGGCTTAACACGCCTTTCCTCCTCATGATCAACCAAATTTTACAAAGCTCGAGGAATTTTTTCCTCTTCGTTTAAGTCAAAATTTTGAAAATCAAAATCAGTGTAACAAATCAAAGGCACAGAGAAGTAAGTGAAATCTGTAACATTTCCATTCAAAAAGTTCGGATCTTTGGTTACAATAGACTCAAAAGAAAAGCTGAAAGATGACCTAGACAGGACCTTGGTATTCGGGTTACCACTTCTAGAAGTACCAGACTCAAAAGAACTCTAATTTGACTCCTACTCCAACGACTCAGTGCAACCAGATTCGGACTCATTGTCCAATTCAGAGCCGCTGATGGTGCCCTTCTCAAACTTTAGACCAGGCATGGAGCCTCAAATGTGTCCACCGTAAGACCAGTGAAATCTACTGTCGATTTATCCCCGATCATTGAGATAGTAAAACTATCTCCCAAGTTGACAAGCTCAGTCCCATCATTAGAACTTACTAGTAAATCAACCAGTGCTTTCCCCAACAGCTCTTCTTCGTCGATGTCCAAGCTTGCAATCCTACTTTGAGCTGCATTGATGCTCAGGTTCATCTGGTCATCCTCATCTTCTGCTAACTGGTGCCCAAACAAGATCTCGAACCATGGGTACCTTGTCTTTGTTTCTTGGTCAAACCAAGGCTTTGGAAATCTACAAAATGGGAAATCTTCCCATTGACGGTCAAAGCGTCTATTTAGGATTCCTTGAATTGGCTTGTGGACTAATTCATACTGCTTTCCGGTCCTCTTTGCTTTAAGTCTCCCCCTCAACTCATCTCCCTTCATTTTCCAGTCTTCAGCAGTAGGTTTGTATCCCAACCTAAAAGCATGGAGGTTGTGACTCATCTCTCTAGCAACAGTACCTCCTTGCCTGCCACTCCTACCCAATCCTAATCCAATAATATGCCCTTGTTTGTTCATCATGCAAATAGACCGGGCACTCATATAGTTCCCATCATCTTCTGCCATGATAGTTTGGACCAATAGGGTCTTCGCCAAAGAGAAGCCAGAGAGGAACACGTCCTCTTTCCCATATATGATTTCCAGTAAAGACGTGGTAGTTCCTTGGGGAGGGTGAATTGCAGAATTGTTGTACACATTAGCAATCCCACCTTTGAAGGGCTATTTCACCAGCTGGTGAACTGTTGATGACACTACCCTCACCTGGTGTAGCCAAGGCCTTCCCAGGAGTAGATTAAAAGTTGTTGGTACGTCTATGACATGGAATTCCACCTTATGCTCAGATTGGCTGATTAGTATGCGGCTCTTGAACGTTCTCATAACATCTCGACTAGTGTTGTCATAAGCTCAGACGACTTGGGTTGTGGGCGTAAAGTCAGCTGATTTTAAACCTATGGCATAGGTGGTCCTTGCCGGACACACATTAATTGCCGAGCCGGTATCCACTAGTACCCTCGGGATCCATTTCTTCTGGCTCTCCAGCGTCACGTATAGGGGTCTGTTATGGTTCACAGCCTCAGGTGACAACTCTTTATCTATAAAGGATATCACAGGCATAACTTCCCTAGAGGTGACCAACGACACCAGTTGGTTAATGGTGGTGTTGATGGGCAGTTTTGTCCTGTTCATGGCCTCTAGCAGTGCCTGCTTATGTTCCTGGGAAGCCATCAGCAGCCCCTAAATTGATATTTCTGCTTGAATTTTCTTGAGCTATTTCAAGACCAAGTCTTCCTCAACGTCCGTCTCTTTTGATTTCTCTGCCTCTTTCACAGAGGATTCTAGCTAATCTAAAGTCAGGGGTTTGAAATATCAACCACTATAGGTGATATGATTAATCTCGTCAGTATACGACGTATCATCAGGGGTATCGGATTTCCACCATTCGTCAATGTACGCATGACTTAGGTCACTGTCTTCCCACTACTCCCTTGCAGTCATGGCCGGGCTTTTATCAGGTTCTAACTGGAAAATGTTCACATCACGCCTCCTGTCATCATACCACTCCTCTTCCACAACAGTTTTGCTTTCTGTGTTCCAGTACTTCTTGAGCTTTCATGGCATTCTTTTCCTGTCATTGGGCTCCTACACGGGCTTTCTTGTGTTTTGGACATCATGGGTTGTTCTTTGCTTTTCCTTTCCCTTTTCCCTGCTCCAAGGCTATCTTCCTCTAGATTTATTTTATCCTTTCCCGTTGGAATTGCTCCAACGCTTGTTCCTTTTTAGTCAAAGGTACGGCCTCAGTCTTACTGCCATCACCAATTTCCTCTTCTTTCATAATCTCTCTCGCTTGCTCCTCCACATTTGTTTCCTCTTCACTCAACCACCCATTCCTGGTTTTGGGTTGGCTTGGATCCTATCACCCAATTTGTACATTGCCCATTTCTTATTCTTCAAAGAAGTAAAGGTTCTCCAAATCTTCCTCCAGGTCGGCCAGGTCCTCCTCTAGTTTCGCTAAGTCATTTAGGCATCATTCTGATTTTTCCCTAGTTCATCTTCCCCAATGGCGTTGATGCTAAGGAAGTCCGGCAGTATAACCACTGGCTTTGGCTGATCAACGACCACAATGTACAAGCTGGGGTCATACTCTTCTGCAAGTGAGGCCCCCTTTTTTATGACTTGGATGTCAGACAACCCCTTTTCTAGTGCATTCTCCTTCTTCTCCGCCTCTGCCACCATAGGCCCTAGTTGGGCTTTGGATGTTATGTCCATCATGCGTGTGTCCGTGCTTTTCAGAATAACTACCTCAGGCTTTGGTAGGTGGGATGGAGTAATATATACGCTAGGGCTAAAGAAGGATGGTAATGTATGGATTAGGTTAATGTTTCTGGATGGGGGGACTTGGTTATGAGCGAGAAGTGGGTTAGTGGTTACGTTTGGTTTGGCAGGTGGAGCGATGATTTTATTGTCAATGAGATCCTGGACCTCATGACGCAAGTGGTAACAACGGTCTATGGGATGATTATGCTGTTGGTGAAAGATGTAGTACTGGGTAGGGTCATGTCTAGGTGGCAGTGGGTTAGGGAGAGGGCAAGGATCGAGGGGCTTGAGATGCCCTTTTTCTATTAACAGTTTGAGGGCGCAGGCTAGGCTCATGTAGAGTGGGGTAAATGTTCTTTGGTTTCAGATTAGACCGGTGGGTTGTGCAGGTTGTGAGGTTGTTGCGGCAAAGGGATCGGCCATTTTGGCCGCTGTGACGACAATACTGACATCTATAGACCGTGGAATAATGCAATTGCTAGCATTGGTATTCCGGGTGAATGGCCTTCTTGTAGGTTCCCTAGTTCTTTTGATCATGCCTTTCTTGAATGCACTTTCAATTTGGACTCCCAACTCGTGTAATGAAGCAAACGTAGACAACGGCGCCATTATTTTGGACCACCTGCCAGACTTGCTCCCTTTAGAGGGTTTGTTTGTCATCCGGGCCATCTTTGCTCTCCATCTGGCGACAAAGTCAATGAAGGGTTCTTTGGGGTTCTGCGTAGTTACTTTTAGGTCACTGATGGTTACCTCTATCTGAGTGTTATATGAGTACTGGTTGACAAACCCCTCAGACAGCTCCTCCTAGCTCCGCTTCATAGAATCCTCTAGTTTTGCGTACTAGATGACCGCCACATCGGATAGAGTTCTCCTAAACAACGATAATTTTTTAGCCTGAGAGAGACACATTGGCCTCAGAACATCCGAAAACAAGCGAACATGTACAATCGGATCCCTACTTCCATCGAATCTATCAATGTGGGGCATCTTAAACTTCTCCGGTAATCTGACTGAAGCCTCAGTGTATCTGTCTTCAATATCTAGAATGGAATTGAAGCCTTAGGACTTTTTCAGCGCTTTCTCTAGCCTAGCAATCTTGATCATGGATGGATCTATATCATTTATGTCAAAGGGAGGGAGTCCCACAGGGGACTGTGCCAAAGGTCTACAAGCCGGAGTCGGTGGAAACATCTCCTGAGGATCTGGGACCTGGGGATTTTCTACTGGTGGAGGTGGATCATGGTTTAGCTGGGCAGCTGGGACTGGATGCATGGTAGATGTGGATGCCCCAAATAGGCGTTGTATATCAGCGATGATTTCATCCTGTGCGGCCATCCTTTGATTTATGGTATCCATGGTTCTCTAAAAAGTTGCCATCGTAGCAGCAAATTCTTCTGTGTTTTGTACCATTATTGGTTTGAGAGAGTTAGATACTAGTGAACTAATTTGGTGAGAATGCACAGGTGTTTGCTGAGTGCTTTGTACTGGTACTATTGACTATCTGCCCCTTCTTCGTCGAGTGACTAGTGGAAAAGAGACTAACACCGACTGACCACCAACAAGGTCTTGAGTTTTACAAAGCCTACCAAAACGAGTCCACAAAACTTAGGGGATATCGGGTCTGTTTGAAGCTATGATTGTAAACTACCTACCAAAAGAAAGAAAAAAGAAACGCAATCAAAACTTGGACAGCACTTCAGCCCAATTTGCAACAGATATAATCACACAACTTGTAAATCCCACTAAACTCTGTTTCCAAACTGATATCAACCACTTATATGAACATTCCTGTACAGTTTCATTGTAAAAGCACATACCATGTAAAAGAACCAAAACATCCCTATGAGGGGGTTGAGTTACCTTGTCTTAGATTTTGACATGATCTAGGCTGCACTACTTCAAGCAGATAGTTTCATAACATCCTTTACATGGGTGAGCATCATGTCCTAATTTGGAAAAGTCGCTATGGCTTTACTATATGCAGCTAGGCCAAATGATCAAAAGAGATACCTCAACAAGACTCCCTAATATACCTGTCACACCTAACACTGAGAAGTGAAAGGTGGATCAAGCAGAACAGCAGTAATCCAGATCCAAGGGTTGTGTTTCCATCATAGTAGAGCCCACAACCGGTCAGCCTTTTGGCAAGTTTTTTGGGCAAGCCTCCGGCAAACCGTCCAGGAATAGTAGATGGAAAACACAGTGACTTAAAGTAACCATGCAAATGCAATGCAAAGAGCATATAAGTGTAGATAAAATTTCACATCATGAAGTTCAAGTCAAGTTCTCTAATTCCCCAGTAGAGTCGCTAGAAATTGTAGCTTACTTTTCGTGCTCCTTTCGGATATGACTAGCCTTACAGTTTGGACTCTTGTGGTTCTGAATCTGATTTCACAAGTGCAATGTGAAACGGATAAACACAAAAGAGTCCAAATGCGGCAAACCTTTTTAGAAAATTGAGTTTGAATCAAAAGATGCCAAAAAATGGACTGCAATGCCAGATTTCAGAGTCACTACCTAAATATTTTTGAAAAATTCAGAAAACCTGAGACTCATGCCAAAGGCTACTTATCCTTCATTACCAAAGTGTCTTGGCTTGGGAACTTAGGTATGAAAGGGAAATGTCATAAATTGAGCATTACACTCACCCGATTAAAGATCAGCCTCTTCTAATCATGATGTGATTCTTATCTATATTATATGCTCTTGTTCCGATTATTAGGCTATCTTTACTAAGTGACGCACACAAGTATAGACTAACTAGCAAAAGTTGAAACACTTTGATTTCATGTTTATTTTGAAAAATTATTTTGAATACATGTCACTTGAAAAAGCGAGCTTGTATTTACATTAGTCAAATTATTCCAACTTAAGTAAAAGGCCTTCATCCACCGACATTCAAACATGTATATCACTTAAGCACTTAACCTCATAGAATATGCTTGATATGGCAACACAAACACACAATGCAATATGCTAAAGTGAGAAATGCTCACCTTAGACTCCAAGGCAAGCCAAATAAAGCAAAATAATTAGAAGAAATGCGTGCTCCTAAATAATGCAATATGACTAATGCAACGCACACATTATGAAAATAATAGGCTTGGCTACTAATATGGCATGTGATTCAATTCAAGGCATGCGATAATGCACATGTTCGAGCAAAGAATTTGAAATTGACATTGGTTAGAATGATGAGCCGAACCCCTTATGTGTTTAAGATGAATGGATGCAAGTCATGAAAAATGCTAAGTAAATATGATGCCACCATTATAAGCGGGTAAATAAAAGGGAGAAAGAAATAGGGTTGGAAGACATACACAATTTTTACATATTTTTCCCTCGTGCAAGAGGGTCCGAATGTCCAAGTGTTCGAATTAAATTACTTATTACAAATTTGAATGAATAAATAAATAACTAGCTATCTAATTTATTACAACAAAGACATTAAAGATATGATAACAATAATAATTACAACCATAATTACAACAATATAATATTACAACAATAAGATGTGCAATAATATTACAACATTAATGTATATAAAAAAATGCACAAGGATCACATGCGCGTCAATGAAGACGATTTTCAGAAGCTACTTCATCTGGCTTCTGTGGAATTGCTCTGTTTCACTGCCCCCTGTTTCTACCAAAAGTACTCTGCTTACCAAACATTGGAGCCTGGCCGGCCCTCAATGAGACCTGGTTGGGTCCAAACAAGTCCGACTGTACCCTATTTTCTTGCAGAAAAATGTTTTTATGCTCTGAGGTGAAAATGGTGCAGATAAAGCAGTTTTAAATCATGTTTGTCCCTTCTGTTCTTCTCTATCATGGGAAAACACAAGAGAAGAACAGATTCAGTTCCGAAACCATCAATGGTCACAAGTTGATTGCTTGATGGTTTTAGACACGTTTGGACAAAAAGTTAATAGATGCAATTAAAGACCACCACTCCTCCCTCCTATCATGAGGTTAGCTCAAAGAGAGAGGCAGACACGACTCAAAATTCATCAAAATATCATGAATTGATATGTGATGACTCTTGACTCAATGGACTCGGCATAACATCCGACTGAATCCAACCAATTTTATTAATCTTCTTTATGTCGATTGAATTGATTTTAAGTCAATTTTATTAGCTTTTTTTGACTTACCTTTCCATTACTTAATCTCTTAGTCCAAAAGTGAGATTTAAGTCCACTAAAAGGAGGGAAGTGTTAAACGAGAAGTTGTTCTTGGCATAAGAAAGATGTTATGCCTTGGTAATGAGGCTCCGATGAGATTAAACCATTAAGCATGGAAAGGTCTCTTTCTCAAGCTTAAACGACACTTGGTTGAATCAACTCTTAAACAAAGAAAACCAAGAAAGGAGTGAGGATGTAGAGATGATGTGCGAAGTTGATTATTACAACTAAATAAGTAAACCAAAAGGCATCAACTTGAATGACTCGGTGTCTAAGGCCTAAACAACCGAAGCCATGAGGACTTACAACACAACAAGCAAAGTATTCAAAGCATAAACTAATTAAATGAATTAAAAAATTCCTAAAATAGCCCCTAACATACAAAAAATAATAGCTAAAAGTATGTTTAAAGAGCACAAAAAATAGCCAAAACAAAGAGTTACAAAACTAGTAAGCAAGACCAAGGAGAGGTGGCTAATCCTTCCACTTTTGAGACTTTTAAACCATGCTTTTCCAACCCTTTTAAACTCTGAAAATCAGCATATAAACGAAAGAAAAGAGTTGAGGAACAAAGGGTATGAACTATGGGATAAGGTGCAAGAAAGGGCGTTAAGCCTCTCTAACTTTGGTAGCTCTTTAACCCCAAGTTCCAACAGTTAAAATGGATCCAAGATAGTAGGAAAACACGAGAAAAGGATAGAGAAGATTGAAATAAAAGCAATAAAAAATGTGACAAGCTTATACCTTTTGAAGAGAGCAAGCTTTGGTTGTAAACCAAACTTGATCCTAAAGCACTCTCAAGGTTGAATTATGATTCTCAAGGCTCAACCAAGGCTCCGAGGTTTAGCTCTAAGGGTGTGTATGATGTATAGATATAGTTCAAGGATAATAGGCTTGCTCAAAGATAGCTTACTAAGGAAGAAGGAGCTCTCAAAGATCTTTTACACTATTGGAAATTTTTCTAACCCTCAAAACAGAGATATCAACTCGTATTTATAGAACTTGAGCCAAATGGGTCACAAATATCTTTAAAAATAGACAACTGGCTGATTTCCGCCCAGAACAGGGTTTATCGCCCAGAAGGCACGGCTATCCCCAAACGGCCGACCCCAAATGAGGCACGGTTGGGCCCCAATGTAGCTCCTCTGTTCCTCTGTTTTAGGCTCAGTGTAGGTTGGCACAGTGCTAAAAAATGGATTTCTGAGGGATAGAGGTATAAAAACAGTTTGGGTATAGAAGGTTGAGATTTTTAAGAGCTAAAAATTGGATTCCTTCGTTGAGAATTCGAACCATTGACAATGTAACTTTCATCATCAAGCGCTCAAAATAAAGCACCCAAGTCTTGCGGACGATCAAAAATGGGGTATCTACAGTTGCATTAGTCGTTTTCATCATTAGAATCATGCATTTTTCTAACTATTTTTCTTCTATTTTTGCTTGCCTTAATTGAGTACTAGGTGATATTACATGCGTGCGACTATTGATACATTGAGCATATCTCTCATGAGGCTAAATGCTTAGTTGATATACCTGTTTGAATACCGATGGATGAAGGTTTTTTTGCTTAAGTTGGGATAATTTGATTAATGAACGTATGAGTTCGCTTTTTCAAGTGGCACATATTCAAAATAATTTTCAAACAAACATGAAATCAAAGCACTCCAAATTTTGCGAAATAGTCTGTCATTACCCAAACTCGCCTCTATGGATTAGAATCACAACCAGCCAGTGATCAAAAGATTACCTACGGCCTCAGTCAAAATCAATTCAAAGTCAATAATAGGGGGCCAAATTGCGAAAGAAACATTTTCAAAGATTGTCCAATGAACTGTGCATACATAGCTTAACCAAAGCATTGTCATATTCATATAATGACTCATACCATACAAACATTCATATTATATATGTATTACATACATCCAAGATCATTCAGCAGTCAGTATTAGCAAAACCAAAGTTGTACAGAATTGGTCATACGTGACCTCAAAAGATCAAAAGGACAAGTAAAACAAAAGTTAGGCCTCTTGAATGAGGCGACCTTGGTTGACCTCTCAAAACTTGGTTTCTTATTGAACGCTAGGGCTGGGGCTGGACATCCCGCTGCTCACCTACATACATAAATATAAACAGTTAGCTAACGCCCAGTTAATAATACCAAAACAAAGGAATTCATGAACAAAATTCTTACAACCATAGTTCACTATTACGCTTGGACATCAATAATAGAGTTAAACGACCTCAAGTCCTTTCTATCATTTCCCAAACACAAAACGACCTCGGGTCCATGTAGCATGCAAAACGACCTTAGGTTCAACTTACTCACAGAACGACCTTAGGTCCAATACACACAGAACGACCTTAGGTCCAATTCACACAAAACGACCTTAGGTCCAATTCACACAAAACGACCTTAGGTCCAATTCATATACATATTTGTGTGCACACAATTAAATCCATGGTCATATACGCATTCATTCTTGTACCCAAAACGACCTTAGGTCCATTCAATTCCTTTTCCTGAATGGCCTTCGGCCCATTTAACAATTATACAGAATGACCATAGGCCCAATCCATATCTTTACTGAATATACTGAACGACTTTAGGCCCATTTCAAACCCATACGTCGATCACTTCACATATTTCATTCCGAATTAAGTGATTAGAATATTCATTCATAATAACTTCAAAAGTTTAGAACCTTACCACATAGCATTTAGAAAATAATGCATATACAAAAATATCTTTGCTAAGATATTACTCACAGTGTTCTGGTGCTTGATTCATCCTTGCACTTGACCCTACATAATTCATAGCACATTGGGTCATAATACCATTCAATCTGTTCTTTAGTTTGCTTAATGTTCTTAGACTTCTTTCATGTCCTTTAATTCATTTACAATGTTCAATGCATGTCTAAAAGTTCTTAGAAGTGAAAGAGAATAAAAAACGAAACATAAAACATAAAACAACTTTTCAAAGTTTCTGAAACAGGGCTCTCCGCTCGAGCGTAGTTTTTCTCGCTCGAGCGGACCCTTTTGATCTGCAAAAGTACTGGTTGCCTCATACCCACATTGTTCATGGATGCATGTCTCAAATTACTACCAATTCAACTTGTTTAACATGTCTTACACACAAACATGGTGATTCATGGCAATTTGTTACATGCATGTACATATTGATCTCGATTTCATCATTTCCAACTCAAATTTTGTTCTTAACTTCATATCATCTTTGAATTCACTTAGTTATGAATGTAAACTCATGAATTTGAGTTCAATTACTCACCTAGAAGCTTCAATCTCCTAAATCCTAGCTAGTTCTTGAGTTAATTCTCCTCAATTCTCCAAGCTTGAGCTAAATCCTTCAAATTGTGGTATCTCCCTCTCTACAATTGGCTCACTCTTTCTCTCTCTCTCTCTCTAGAGTGTATTTTTAGATCTTGAGCTCATAATATGAGCTTAAGTGTGTTTGGCCCTTACATATACTAGGTGATTAGTTTAAACTAATCAAACTCTCTTATGGTTAATAAACCACACTTAATTTAATCTAATTATTTTGATCCAAATCAATTTTTAATTAAATTTCACGGTAGGCTCTAAAAATTAGGCTAATCACAATAACACAGTCAATTTTGATTTCTGACACCTCTATGGTCTTCAATTTAAATTTTATAACAGAGAATCAAACAGATTTTCCTACGATGAACAAATAGAAACTCAAAAACACATATAATCATCTAATTAGCATTCAAAATCATATCAAGCTCATAATTATAAGTATAATTAAGATTAATTAGCATAACACAGAGTAATGTTGTCACATAGTCTATATCTGTTTGACCTCATATAGTACAGGTAGCATAATAATCAGAACAAGAGCATACACTGTATATAAAAACCACATCATGATTAGTAGAGGCCGATATTTGATCGAGTAAGTGGGATGCTCAATTCATGACCTTTCCCTCTCATACCTAAGTTCTCAAGCCGAGACATTTTGGTGATGACGGATAAGTGGCCTTTGGCACGAGTCACGGGTTTTCTAAATTTTCCATATTTTAGAGGTGACTCTGAAATTTGGAAATGTGGTCCATTTTTGGTATTTTTGATTTAAAATCGATTTTCCAAAAGATTTTTCAGATTTTGACTCTTTTGTGTTTTCACTATTTCACATTACATTTGTGAAATCAGATTCAGAACCACGCGAGTCCGAACTATAGGGCTATCGGATCTAAGGAGACTAAACCCCTCTGAGGAACATGAAAAACCAACTACAGTTTGTGATCTTATCCTATCATGTTTGCCACTTCACTGACTATGTTGGGGATCGAGCTGCAAAAGTACTGAGAGTTGTATTTTTACGCTTGAGCGGCCTTTCCTGCACTCAAGCGTAGATCCTTATTCTGAAACACGTATTTTAGTCAAACCGCTCGAGCATCCATTCCTGCGCTCGAGCGGAGATCGCTATTATGTCTGCTATAAATCTATGATTAATTCAGTTTCTAGAGTACGACTTCTAGATCTTCTTTTTGGGATTTAGGGTTTTCATCTGGAGCTTCTTTACTTGTTTCTTTTGATATCTATGAGAGTTTATATCATGAATTGATTGGATTATATCAAAGGGCTTGTTTATTTTGTTTTATTTATAAAAGAGAGAGTTATTCTTTGGTGGATTCCACAAAATTTGGGCCTAAAGCTTTGGTGGATTCTGGAGTGGCTCATCATTGTGGATTTGACATCATCATTGTGGATTCAACATTGAGCAAGACAATTCCGAGGTGAAGACGATGGCAGACGAGGCACATTGGGATCGGTTCAATTTGGGCGTGGATTTGCTAGGTAATTGAGAGTACACTTGTGTAATTCTTTTGTCTTTTTAGTGGATTATTTTGTGGCTTTTTCCCGTGGTTTTTTAACACAATTGGACGCGCTCAAGTTATGGATTTTGGCTGGTTACGTGGTTGAGTTATGGCTCTGTTTTCTGAATGTGGTGAATATTCACATCGCATTAAGAATGTGAATGTATATGAATGATTGTATGATTTGTTTTTTGCTTTCAACGTCATTATCTAGATTAGATTTTGGTTGGTTGTATGGGGATATGGGTCTTAACTAGTCATGTGTTCGAGTTATGTCTCTGTTTTTTTAATGTAGTGAATATTCACATCGCATGAACAATGTGAATGTTCATAAAGTGTTCGGTTTTGGGATTAGCTGTGCAAATTATAGACTTAACGATTTTTGTTTTTAACATGATGTCAATGTTCATATACAATTGTTATAAACCTTTTTTGTGGTGTTTGTATATTCATAATGTGGTTGTTCACTTCTTTGTTTTTATGTCTTTGTAATAGATGGATACCTTTATGTTGTTGGTGTGCTCATATGCGGGCAGTACTACTGTAATAAATGTGGTACGAGCACTGTCTTCTACACGTTTCGTGGAGTGTGTGTGAAAAATGGAGTGAATTATCTATTGACTGTGTTTCATTGTTCTGTCAGCTACCTAGGATTAATAGGTGTAATTTGGACAATGATGATGAGTTTCAAAGTATGTTATTACTTTCCAAATCAATGGGGGTTCAATACATAGAGGTTGTCGTTGAGTTGAAAAGTGAAGTTGTTCAATCTAATAGCTCTAGTTCGTTGCTTGTGGGGGCTAGGGATGAAATGGATGCACTCTAGAGATTTTGCCACCATAAGGCAAAAAAATTGTTGTCAACCCCTTAGGCCGATGGTATTACACACGTAGGATAATGATTTGTAGGAGGTGCTGAAGAATTTCATGATGTTTTATGCAAGTATGCAATCCAATGTGGGTTCCAATTTAAGTATGTCAAGAATGAGAGAGCGAGGGTTGTTGTGCTATGTGCGATGCGTGAGAATAGGGGTTGCTTGTGGGCTATACATTGTAGAGCACAACCAACAAATGGATTTTTCTATATTAAGAGGTTGAGTAATATACATAGCTATGGTACGGATGTCCGGACTTCGAAAAATCCGAGAGTCAGTTCTGATTTGGTATCGACTATTATCTCTGAAATTGTTAGGGATAAGCTATTAACTCGCCCGTGTGAGGTGGTTGGTATTTTGAAGCGAGACTATATGTTGGATGTAAGTTACCATGTTATGTGGTAAGGTATGAAGAAAGCAAGGGGAGTCATTCACGGGGATCACTCATTATCTTTTGATGAGTTAAATTGGTATTCGGATGTCGTGATGCATTACAATATGGGAACTTATGTTAATATTGACTACGACTCAAGCACTCAAAAGTTTAGCCCTTTTTTTGTATCATTTGTTGCTTGAATTTCGGGGTTCAATTTTTGTCGACCGTTGTTATTCCTTGATGGGACATTTTTAAAAGGAATATATAAAGGTCAACTACTTGCCACAATGGCAAAAGATGGAAACAATGGTTAGTATTTATTGGTTTTCAAGTGATGTAAATATTTGTAGTACATTCCATTCATGTCAGAATGTGAATATTGACATTTTGTTCAGAATGTGAATATGGACATTATGTTTAGAATGTGAATATGTCATTGATGTCACTAAATAACAAGTGAAATAATATGATGCTATTATTTACAACATGCCTAAAAGAATTCACATGTAAGCAAAACAGAGTAATAGAATATTGACCTGATGTAAATGTTCACAATACCTATTTGATTCGTGTTTTTAATTTAACACTTTGTTGTTAATATTCAAATTGGAATATTGTGTTCATGTGTTCAATGTTGTTGTGTTGTATTTGTTGTAGGTTTATTTCCTGTAGCATTTGCTATTATTGATTCAGAGACCACGACCAATTGGTCATGGTTCTTGTACGAGCTAAGGAAGGTTGTTGATACTAGGAAACAAATTATGTTTATTTCTAATCATAATATTAGGTAGTTAGAAATGATGCTGAAGGTATTCCCATTAGCTTACCATGGTTATTGCTTACAGCACTTGAAGAACAATTTAAGGGACCAGATGAAGGGTATTGATAATCAATTTAGGGACCACTTGGTTAGTAGTTTGGGTGATTGTGCATATGAGCCAACTGTGGTGGGTTTTCATAAAAAACTTGAGAAATTAAGGGAGGAGGGTAAGCAACGAGCACATAATTTCTTGAAGGAGTTAGCACCTGAGCATTGGGCAAATTCATATTTCAGGTAGGTTTATACACTTGATGTATATTTGATGAGAAATTTCATATTCAAGTCGAGAAAATTCATTTCAATTATTATGTAATGTTGTTATATTTTGAAGGGGCATGCGTTATGAGGAGATGACATCCAATGCAGTGGAGTCATTTAATAATTGGATCAAAGAAACACGTAATCTTCCTATCACTTGAACAGTGGACACTATTCGTACTCAGTTGATGTGGCAAATGTCGGCACGGCGGGACTAAGCGAACAAGTGGAATGAGGCTATTTGTCCTACATTTGAAACCATGCTTCTTGATTCGTTCAATGATAGTAGGTTTTGGCAAGTTAGCAAGGCCAATGGGGTTGTATTTGAGGTTCATTCAATACCATCAGTCACGGTTGATATTGTAAGGCATACCTGTTCTTGTTTTCAATGGAAGATCAACGGCTTCCCATGTGAGCATGCTGTTATTCCAATTCAGAAAAGTCGGTACAACCTCAACGATTGTGTTGAACATTATTTTCATGTCTAGACGTATCATGCAGCATACTCAGGTGCCATATTCCCTATACCATCGGTGGAGAAGCCGCCCTTCGACCCCACAGACTTCACCATATACCCACCAACTGTGAAAAGACCACCTGGTAGGTTGAAGAATAATAGAATTCCATCAAAGGGAAGAAATTGAAGCAAATAAGGTGCGGGAGATGTGATAAGTTGGAAAGCCACAATCGGAAATCGTGCAATGAGCCGATATAGGATATGCAAAGTTCATTTCAACATTGTACGTGGGGTTTTTTTTATTCATGTTTGGAATAAGATTACATTTTGTGTGATAACGGGCATAAAGTGTGTTGGAATCAAGTTCATGTATTTGCCAAACATAATACTACATTTTTTTCTAATTTCCTTAGTATTGATTTGTTTATCTTTTTGGTTTATTGTACCTAAAACAGTGGTATTGCGAATGGTTTTGTTTAGCAAAATGAGATTTTGTTGGGTATATTGTGATGCATATATGTGTGGTTTGAATATTCACATTTTTGTTACCACTGACAGCATCAAAGTAGTTAACATGAATATTTATATCACTGTAACCGTTCACATGACCAAATCATTTGATGTGAATATTCATATTTGTATTACGAATTGTCATTATTAGTGTTTTTTGCTAGCCAAACCGGATGTTATTATGTATATTATGATGCATGCATGGGCGCAGTATGAATATTGACATGCCTATTACCATTTACAACATTAAAACATATGATGTGAATATTTAGATCATCTGTAATATGCTATTTGATGTGAATATTCACATCATCTGTAACCATTCACATCATCAAATTATTTGCTGCGAATATTCACTTATGTGTTAAGAAATATGATATTCACACATGTCACATTGTGTTACAATAATACTTTAAGCAATATTCACATCCATGGAGTGAGGCTTTAAACATATAAGAATGTGTTCGATCCCTTCATGTTGTGAAAATTCACATCATGTTGTGTTTGGCAAAAAATAAATACAATCTTAATGTGAATGATTAACATGAAATAGGCCTCCAAATGCATATACATATATTGAATGAAAAATTGGAGTACAAGCAATGATAAGGAATTGATTTACACTTCAACTTGTCTGCTCCAATATGTCAAAACTATTGATACTAAATTGTCTTAAATGTAGATAACAGTTATGGATAACAGTTATAGGTGGACACCCCCCACCTATAAGTTTTCATATTGCACAGCTTTTTGTGTGATTTAAGAAAAGGTGTACTAATAAGTCTCTTATTTGACACCCATTCAAAGTAATTAAGGCTATTAACAATTTCCTCACATTATACATGCGCCCTGATGATGTAACACACTGCGGGCACGCAATCCATCCTGAAAATACAAAATTGTTATTGTTAGAATTTGAAATTTAGGTGTGTATAATGGTTGTGGAAGTTGTGTATAAATTGATATGAGGCTTACGATTTGAATGCTTGTTGAGGACAGACGTCTACTGATATAATTGGTTATGATGGATCTTGGCCTGATAACTTGGTCCATAGTGGTGATGATGGTCCAATAGTGCGCACCACTGCCTCGATGTAGTCTCTCTGTCATGGGGGGAAGAATGAAATTTCATATTAGGCGCAAAGCAACATAGTGCATACGTCCAACTTCCAATATTACACATCATGACAACTATTATATGTGTCAGCCACTTACGACTATTTGTGCTTGGTCAATAAATGGGTCATGTATGTCGGGTCTTGGTCATAATGAGTTATAATGCCTCTACAGATTGTCTTTGACGTCGTAGACAACGATCGTCCAGTGGAAGTAGTGGTGTATTGGAAAGATGAAATATCTCTGACCTTGATAGTTGTCGATATGCACAACAATTAGTTTATTTCTCGTGTGAAAGGGTACTCTTGCATGATTTTCTACACACAATAGACATATAATTATATACCAAGTATTTATATCAATGTTCACTGTTAAAGAAGTGAATGTTCATATCTTTAATTTGTCAATCAGTCATATAATATATTATGGTTGTGAATGTTCACATTTGTTAACTTCTTAATTAGTTATATAATATTGATGTAAGTCAATAATATAATCACACAATGTTGAGGTGAACATTCACATCTATTCAACATGCAATTCAAATATTGTTCATGTGAACATTCACATCAACATTGTGAATAAACAAACCAATAGTCAAGTTGTTACCAAGCATGTGCTTGTGAAGATGAATGCCAAATCCTCCAAAGTTGGGTTGACCAACTCTTTTAGTTTGAGTAGTGTTTCGCTATATGCATCTATAACCTGCACAAACAAAGGGGTGGTAGTACATTATTTCTAGTGTCTATATAGTGTGTTTGTGTGTATGTAAGTTTTATATAAATTTGCGAGTATCATATGTTGTTGTGTATTGATTCTTCCTTGATGATGTGTATAATGCTATCAAAATATACATTTCTAGACTTTGAGTTCCCTCGCCACACAAGCAACTTGTGCATTGTGATACCAAAAAATGTAAATGTTAACATTGCACAATTATAAATGATCTAATCCATTACGTATAGATGTTAAGCTTTACATCATCATTAAAATAAATATAATCTCAATATGTATAATCACTTACTGATTACCACCATTCTTGTGCAAATTTTGGACCTTTTGCCTGTTGAGTTTGCTCATGTTGGCCCAAACCTCAATGTTAACTTCTTAGATTTTGTTGGGTGCTTTATTTGTGGCTATTTGGCCACATCTTGTACAATGTGGACTGTATAGGATTGGTTTTCAGCTCCCTCTTTCTCCTTCTTTTGGTCAGGCAAGTCAGGGTATTGAAAGTCAGCCAAGCGGTGCTCTCTCCGTACCTTCTGCTTGATACGCTTCACCCTAGATGGTGGGCTAAGAATGTCTTTCAGTGGTGCAATGGGATGCTTCTTAAGGCTATCATGAACCTTTTGTGCTTCGGACTAATCATCGTAAAGGTCTTGAAGAATCGCTTTTTCGCATTCTAGGTTGATGACTAATTTTGTCAACCACTCAATTTCTGAATCATTCCACTCCATGCAATTCTTGATCTCCATGTCCACATTGGATGGGCCCGATTGGTCGAATAATTTGGCTTCAAGTACAGTGATCACCCTTGCCCTCAACTCCTATGATTCTTCTAAGTGTTTGTATTTTGCTTCCCATTGTCGTACGAGACCCCAAGCTTTTTGGTTTTCTTCTATAAGCATATCCACGATGTTTGGTTTACTTGGTTGTGCTACGATGATACCTCTCTCAACATTGGGGTTGTTAAACCTGGTATTGATGTCATCATTAACATCATTTAGGTCAACTGCATCCCTAGAAATTCCATCACTATTGTCACTACCTTCATTGTCTTTACTTTCATCATTGTTGCTTTCATCTTGTTTAGATGTTACACTCGATGAATCTTCATGTTTGGGATCCACCATCAAATTGGTATGATGGTACATCTTTGCTTCTGTTGGAGATGCCATCAGCTCACTGCCATATACCTGGAATTGGAAACATTATGTTAGTTACAAAATTCATTGTGTCAGTATGTGAATCTTCACAATATTTTGGGGTGTACTTTTACCTCTGTATGTGAATGTTCACAATATTTTGGGGTGTACTTTTACCTCATTTAAACCAAGTTTCGGCAAAGATATGAACTACATGTTGGTATGTAAAGCTGTGAGGTCCCACTTCACACACCGAGGAATGGCATTGGTTTGCGGGGTTTTAAGATGATTGTGTGCTCACACAATTAATACTGAAACAAATAACAAACATCAATGTTGATTTCAGAAAAATTAACACTTGCATAAATGTTCATATCAGTAAACATTGTTGTCAATGTTTACATCAGCAGCACACTGATGTGAATGTTCACACCAGTGTCTACTGATGTGAATTTTTTACATCAGTACACACTATTGTGAATATTCCTATCATTGCACACTGATGTGGATATTCACACCAGTGTCCACTGAAATGAATGTTTGTGTCAATACAAACTAATATGCATGTTCACCTCATTGATGTTAACCTTGACATCATTGCCTACCAATGTGTGTGCTACTTTTGTCTTGGTGCCAACATAAGCACAACATTGGTGTCAATGTTTACATTTGATCATTTTATTGTGAATGTTCCCACCATTGCATACTGTTGTGAACATTCACATCAGTTTATAATGATGCCAAACTGATGTGTGTGCTACATTTGTACATTTGTTTGTTACATTTGAATGTAATGATGCCAAACTGGTGTCAATGTTTACATTAGATCATATTGTTGTGTGTGCTACATTTGTACATTTGTTTGCACACACTGATGTGAATGTTCACACCAACGTCTACTGAAGTGAAATTTTACATCAATACACACTGTTGTGAATGTTCCTATCATTGCACACTGTTGTGGATGTTCACACCAGTGTCCCCTGAAATGAATGGTTGTGTCAATACACACTGATGTGCATGTTCACATCATTGATGTCAACCTTGACATCATTGCCTACCAATGTGTGTGCTACATTTGTCTTGGCGCCAACATGAGCAAAGCACTGGTGTCAATGTTTACATTAGATCATTTTATTGTGAATGTTCTCAAGATTGTATGCAGTTGTGGACATTCACATCAGTTTGCAATGATGCCAACATTCACACTAGTGTCTACCAATGTGTGTGTCACATTTGTTTTGTTGCAAACAGGAGTGAACAGACCCTGTGAATGTTCATGTTACATATATAATAAGATTTATGGGATTTACCATTAACAACATAACACATCTGGTGACTCATCTTGGTTTTCCCCAGTTTTGGCACACTGATCCCATGAGAGTTGCACGGATGCTCTTTGCCTAGTCATACTCAATCATCTTGTCTAATGGGTCCATGTATGAATAAAATGCCCATCCAATTGTTTCTCCGGACGTGGAAAAGAATAGTTTCGCGCATGCATATGTGCAAACTAATCTTGCAATCTCTTCGTTGTCTTGTTTCTTTGTGCCATTTAATGCTTCATTCAGAATTTCACGTATTTTTGCTGCACTTAACCGACTGATATCCTTTCAAGGTCGGTGTATAATGTCGGTCTTTGGTTTCGCACCATAAGAGAGGTCTATTGGCTTTGCCGCAGTCCACCTCAAAAATAAGTGATACATCACTTCTAAAAATTTGAATGTTCTTCTCCCCAATGAAAAACCTTCCACTGGATGGCTTGAATGTTTGCACAATACGTACAATGACATCATCGTATTTCATGCAATGATTGAGATCAACTTCATTATTGATCAAACAATCAAATAGGGGCCAAAATGGTGTTCTCCTGAGGCATTTCAATTGACCATTTGTAAATTTTGTACCCTTCAATAGTTTCACCAATCTAATGATATTAGACCGGTAGTTGACTTTTTTCATGTTCACTTGTTCGGGACTAGCTATTTGATCGGGTTTGCCATTAACATGGGCTTCCTCTCTATTTCTTTTTCCTTGAAATTTATGGGGAACACCTGTTTGTTTAAATACAAACAAATTTAACGTTACTGTTCATAAATGAATAATGATAATAATTATAAATTATATGTCATGTGAATAATAGGATGATCATGGTGAAATATTATGTGAATTGTACATGTTCACATGAACAAGTTATAGCACATGACAACCCAACATGATACAACAACAGACCAGCAAAAACAAACATGATGTATGCGATGGGTACGGTCTTGTGTTATTAATGTTGCCATTGGTTTGTAGTCATTACCAATATCTAACAATCTGGTGTAAATATTCACATTATGTACAATGGAAATCAAATTGAGTCAAAAAAGGGTTGACAACCATCCAAGATTAGGGGTCCTACATCAACAAGTGTAGACAGTCCATTTTTGACATCCCTTAAGACTTGGACATTTTATTCCAGACACCCAATGATGAAAGTTACACTGTGCAATCTTTTGAATTCTCAGCAAAAGAATTTGGTTTCGAGCTCTAATCCCAAACCTTACACCCCATTTTGGCCAAACTATTTTAGACCTTAAAACCCCTTTTTTCAAAATATTTTTCCAAATGTTTCTACGATGTTCCAAGGCTCGCATTTCGTTTAAAATACTGCACTTTTCGGTAAATTGAGTAAGGACAAAGTGGGAATAAATGGAAGGGAGGTGGACACTTTGAAAAATATTTAAAAACATCTTATGTATACGTTCGGAGTTGAAGGAAATAAGAGGGGATGGAAAAAAACCAGTTTAGGAAGAAGTTGAGCATCAAACTGTTGAGAAATAATGAGCAACCTTCACTAAATTAGACATATCTCTTTACACACTTATGATTTAGATATGAAGCCACCACCATTGGAAAGCAGACTTTCAGGGCTTCAATTTAGACTCAAAAATCACCTAAAACTGAGTCCGGATGAGGGAGATGTACCCATTTGAAGTCGAATCTGAATGCATATTTTTTGACCCGGCTGGGCCTCAATGAAAACTTTTCCAGACTTGCTTTTTAGGCCCGGCCTTGTGTTTTTGGGCCCGATCGTGGGTTTTGGGGCCCAACCGGGTCTCAATGGCGAGAAATAGAACAGCTAGTGGCAATTCAGCAACTGTTGTTTTTGAAGAGATTTTTGACCATTTTGGCTCAAATTCTATAAATAGAGCCTCTTCCTTTAGAATTCAAGGTTAGCAAAATTTCCAAAAGCTTTGAAGAGCCAAATACACCTCCTTCCATCTTCTTACCTCCTTTGACCCTCAAACCTTCTTTAGCTATACATACACAATACATACACTACTAGAGCTTGTTCTTGAAGCTTTTGTTGAAGTTTCAAAACATATTTCATAAAACTTGAGAGTGTTGGAATCAAGTTTGTTTAACTACAAGCATCCTCTCTTTCAAGAGGTATAACTTTTGCATCTTCTTCCTTGTTTCTCTTTTACTCTTTTCCTCTCTTTTACATGCTTTGTACACAGTTTGAGACTATTTTGTGGGTTGAAATTTGTCATTTAAGAGCTACCAAAGGTGGAAGGGTTAACCTTGAACCATATTCTAAGCTTATATCCTTGTGTTTCCCATTTATTTCTTGGATTTTAGCCACTGTTTTGGGGGTGTTTTTGGACTATTTTTAGATGCTAAAATATGTTTTAGAAGCCCCAAAAGTGGAGGGGTTAGCCACCCTTCTTTAGCTTTGCTTACAGGCTTTGTATCTCTTTGTTTTTGCCTATCTTATGTGCTCTTTTAACATGGTTTTAGCTACTATTTTTTTCAGCTATTAGGGGCTGTTTTAGTTTTGTTCTAATTTATTTAATTAGTTCATGCTTTGATTAGTTCACTTGTTGTATCATAAGTTCTTATGTATAACTTGTTGTATGTTGTTCTTGGCTTTTCTTTAATTGATTTCCATGTTAAGAGCCTCATTTTAACAAGCAATCTATTATCCATTTCTTTTATTTGAGAGTTATTTAAATCGGTTGATGGTTATTCAAAACATGAGCTAGAGATCTATGCTTAATGGCTTAATCTCTACGGAGGTTCATCGCCAATGGCATAGTCTCTCTTTCATGTTGAGAATCACTTCCCGTTTGACACGCTTCTCATTTAGTGGACGTAATCATCACCTTGGACTTAATGAACTGAAGAATGGAAAGGTCTAAAAATTGATTTAAAATTAACTAACCCACATAAAGAAAATTATTCATATTGCTTGAATTCAGCCGGACGTTATGCCAAGTCTATTGTGTCAAGGGTCGTCATCCATCAATTCATGATGCTTCGATGAGCCTTGAAGTGTTTCTACATCCATTTTTGAGCTTACTCCATGATAGGAGGGAGGGGTGGTCGTTGATTCATTATACTTATTGATTTTTGTCCAAAATCATGTCCTAACTCATCAAGCAATCAATTTGCTCATTGATGGTTTTGGAAATGACTTCGTTCTTCTCTTGAGGCTTTCCATGACAAAGAAGAATAGAAGGGACAAACAGAGTTCAGAATAACTTTCACTATTTTCACTTCAGAGCACAAAAATAGGATTTGCATAAAATTAAGGCACGACCGACCCTTTTTGGACCCAACCGGGCCTCATTGTGGCATAGCCGACCATCAATGTTTAGTCAGCAGTATCTTTTGCAGAAAACAGAGGGCAATGGCTGAAGGTTAAATAGGACAGATTCCAAGGAAGGCAAACATAATTACTTCTGAAACCGCTACGAGCATGCCATCCTTGTGCTTCTATTGTAAATTATAAATTAATGATATTAATATTATTGTAATTATTATCATTGTAATTAATATTGTTGTAGCGATGATTTGTTAAATAGTTGGCTTATTTTGTTGTAATAGATTAGCTTGTTTAGTTAATCATAGCTTAGCTAGTTAGTTACTTATTCATTCATTCGATTTTGTAATAATTAGATTAATTCGGACTCTCGGACATTGATCTGCACCCTCTTGCATGATGGCAAATTGTAATAAGTTGTATGTCTTCCAACCCCACCTCTTTCTCCCTTTTACTTATTTACTTACGATGGTTAGTATAAAACGTCATTTTTCAAATTAGCATCTTTATGCTTTGCATCCATTGTCTTGCATGCATCCAAGGTTCGACTCACCATACTAACCAAATGTTCGAATTCATTACTTGTATACGTGCTTTATTGCATGTCTTGAATTATAATCATATACGATTCTCATAGCCAAGCCAATTAATTGCATACTTATGTGTGTTGCATTTAGTTATATTGCATTAGTTAGGAGCATGCATGTTTTCTAATTATTTTGCTTCGTTTTGGCTCAGAGTACTAGGTGAGTAATTTTGAGTTTTAGCATATTGCATGAGTGTTAGTGTTTCCATGTCAAGCATATTATCATGAGGCTAAGTGCTTAAATGATATACCTGTTTGAATGCTGGTGCATGGAGGCTAATTGCTTAAATTGGGACAAATTGGTTAATATGTAAACTTATGTTTTTCAAGTATCAAATACAATTTTCAAACAAACATGAAATTAAAGCGTCCCAACTTTTGCAAATTAGTCTATACTTATGTGCGTCGCATAGTAATGTTAGCCTAATAAATTGCAATAAGAGCATATAATATAAATAAGAATCACATCATGATTAGTAAAGGCCGATTTTTGATCGGGCGAGTGGGGTGCTCAATTCATGACCTTCTCCTCTCATACCTAAGTTCCTGAGTCGAGACAATTTGGTAATGACGGGTAAGTGGCCTTTGGCACGAGTCTCGGGTTTCTTAAATTTTTTAAAAATATTTAGGTAGCGACTCTGTAATCTGGCAAAGTAGTCAATTTTTGATATTTTGATTCAAGATCAATTTTCCAAAAGATTTGTCGGATTTGGACTCATTTGTGCTTCTCTATTTCACATTGCACTTGTGAGATTAGATTCAAAACCACGGGAGTTCGAACTGTAGGGTTAATCGTATCCGAAAGGAGCATGAAAAGCAAGCTACAGTTTGTGGCGACTCTGCTGGGGATTTAGAGAACTTGACGCAAACATCATGATGTGAAATTTTATCTACACTTATATATTCTTTGCATTGCATTTGCATTGGTGCTCTTAAGTCACTGTGTTTTCCATTTGTTATTCCTGGACGGCTTGTCGAAGGCTTGCCTAAAAATCTTGCCAAAAGGCTGACCGATCATGGGCTTTGCCATGTTGGAAACACAACCCGTGAATCTGGATTACCGCTATACTGTTTGACCCTCCTTTCACTTCTCGGTGTTAGGTGTGAGAGGTATAATAGGTAGTCTTGCTGAGGTACCCCTTTTGACCAATTGACCTAACTACATATAGTCAGCCTTAGTGACTTTTCAAACATAGGACAGGATGCCCTCCTGTTTACTAGGCTATTGTGATACCGTTTGTTTGAATTAAAATTGTAGATCACTCCAAAAGCTAGGACAAGGAAACCCTAACCTCTTATAGGGATGTTTTGAGTGCTTTTGTAAAAAATGTGAAATCTTCGGAAATGTGTGATGCAATCCTGGGAGAGTCTTAATCTTGAGGCGATTCCTTTCAAACTTGAGGGTCATATCAGAATCAGAATTTGGGTCAAAATCCAGGGGTTTGTGTTTGATATGGTGGAAACATACCAGAACCAAAATCAGGGCCAAAAATTGTATCTTGATTTGTTTTGACCAGTATACCAAGTATCCCGATCTAATGGAGCATTTGTTTTTAATGCTAGATTTGTCTGAGCCAAAGAAGGAGCCATACCCAATTCAGCAAAGGCCCAGTCCATCCAGTCCCAGAAAAAGCCCATTCATCCAAGGCCTAATCCATCTGATCTCTAAAGGACAATTCAGAAAAGGCCCATCCAAATGCCAAAAGACCCATTCTAAAAACCCTAATCCAGTCAAACCTGTCTCAACTAATCCAGTTCAGATACATCAAGTGTACACCAGGTCAAAATCCTTGTTAGTCAACTCTTAGCTTACACCCATATATTTTCCCAATTGCCAACTTGGCAGACCCGTGATGGCACAGGGTCCAGAAGAAGTTGCGGCCATGATAACGACCCTAAATCAGGGAATTGCCATGCAAAATGAAACTAGTACTAAAATACAATGCCCATTTGGGGGCATCTACCACACATCTAACCTCAGACCCCCAGTTGAACTTTGCCCCACCTCCGCAACTGAAGATTTGTAAGGTTGGCTCAAGAAGGGTTGGCTCAAGCTCGAGCTTTCAGACCCTTGGTGTAGCCTAATGAGGGCCTCTTTCGCCTTGATATTAATGATCTCAATCCGACCTTGTTAAAAATTACTAACCTTGAGAAGCAATTCAAAAAGGCACAGGGAATTATCTCCATACCCGACATTGAAGATGGGTACACCAAGGCTGCTGTACAGCTCCCAGACAGATTCAAAATACCACCCGTTGACCGTTTCGACGGGTCTGGAGATTCTATGGTACATATCCAGCTTTTCTTGGACGTCCTGAAACTGATAGGTCTAACTAAGCCTCAGAAACTCTCTTTGTATGGAAGAACCCTGTCGGTTATAGCAACCACTTGGTACACCTAGTTAGAGAATAAAGCGAAACAGAACTAGGAAGATTTGGTTGAGGCATTTGTCAATTAGTAGTCTTATCATACCCAAATTGAAATGACCACTCAAAAGCTTGAAACAACCCACCATAGTCCTGAAGAACCGTTTGTGGAATTGGTTGCAAGGTGGAGAGCAAAGGCAGCACAAATGACAGATCGATCTTTTGAGAAGGACCAAGTCTAGATAGTGGTGTAGAATCTTGAGTCTGATATGTTACAAAAGTTAATAGTTGCTCTACTGTTCACTTTCAAAACTTTACATGAATTTGGGATTTAGATTGAAAGTGCATTTAACAGAGGGATTATTCCTAAGGCAAGCAAACCAACAAGGAGGGTGTTTTCCGGGAGTACCAATGCTAGCGGTAGCACTATTCCGAAACCTATTGAAATCAATACAGTCGCCACTGCCGACCTTTTTGCCAATACCAACCTACAAACAGCTAGCCTAACCCGAGCTCAATGCAGAACTTTCACCCCCCTCCATATGAGCCTAACCAGGGCACTACAAGTCTTGATGGAAAGAGGGTATCTCAAATCTCTTTATCCCTAACCTCTTCCTAACCCACTTCCTGCTAGACATAACCCCACCAAATACTGTGCGTATAATCAGCAGCGCGGACATGGCACCGATTGTTGCTACTGCCTTCGTCATGAGGTTCAGAATCTCATCGACAACCAGACAATAGCTCCACCTCAAGAACCTAATGTTACCACCAACCCACTTCCCATTCGTCACCAAGTACCTCATCTTCATCTTAACCTCATCCATACACTACCTCCTTCCTTCGACCCCAGAGTATATATATATATATCACTTCATCCCATCTTCCCAAGCTAGAGGTTGTCATTGTTGAAAGTACCGATTTGTGCATGATAGATACACCCACTCCGGTTCAAACATCCCAGGAGCGCCAAATGGCCGAACCCACTGCCGCTGAAATGTTGAGAATGACTGAAGACCTTCAAGGAACGGTGGCATATTTAACATCTGGGGTTTCGATCCCGTCAAAAAGCTTCCCAATCTTGGGGTGAGCTCTAGTTGAAAAGGGCCAACCCAAAGCTATCTCAAGTCTAGGTGATGACATACCAATAACAAGTGGGCCTTGCTTCGATATAGCCACCCAATCCCTTGGCCAAGTTGAAGCAAGTGGAAAGAATAAAGCCGGGGCAAGTATTGATCCCTATGCACATTTTCGGTGGGCTATTGAAACTTTAAAGGTCAAAGGGTTGACCAAGCAGCAAGTGCTCACAGTCGTTGCAAAGACTGTGGATGACACTTTTATCGCTCAAGTTGAGAGCATTTTGAATTAGAGGGCAAGCAATGAAAAGGGATGCTTTACCAGAAACACTTATCCTATTTCCCGTCCCAAGCCTATGAATACCTAGCCAACACCCGCCAACCCATTTGCCAATGTTTCTAAACCCGATGCTTCCTTTTCCCAAAAACGAACCTTCACCCATCTCTATATGAGCCCAACCCTTGCCTTGAAGGTACTGATGGAGAAAGGGCATCTCAAACTGCTCAATCCTTGACGTCTCCCTAACCCTCTCCTATCTAGACATGACCCTACCCAATATTGCACATTCCATCAGCAGTACGGTTACCATACCGACTATTGCTTTTGCCTTTGCCATGAAATTCAAGACTTGATTGACAATAAGGTCATCACCCCACCTGAAAATCCCAAAGTTGTCAATAAACCCCTCCCTGGCAGCAATAAACCACCCCATAACATAAATCCCATCCATGGTTTGCCAACAACCAACCTTTGACCCCAGCCAGCACGGCCAATGAGATGTGTGGAGACAACCAGGCTAATTGTGAGGCTCAATCTGTGAGACTCAGCTCAGAAGTTTGAAATCAATCCTATTGGATATGGATGTTAGCATTGCTGACATGAAAGCAGGTTTGGATCCTCCCATGGGCTAGTTGAAGTTGTTTTTGAATTCTGCCAACGAACTTGGAGAGTGAAAACCCCATTTTGTCTCAAGGATGCTTATTTTGCTTTGAATTGTGTCTTGTAAATAGTTGAGTTGTGCATTTTATTTTTATTTTTTTGTCTTTTCTCGCGTTGTTGCGTCAGTCTCGTGTACTCTCGGGTCTTTGTTGTTTTAGTAATAAGAAAGTGGGAGTCAAGTTTCTAATCATTTTATTGTGCCTACAGTAATGCATGTGTGACCTTTTTGAAAATAGAAAAAGCTTTGATTTTTGTTTTTGAATGGGATTTCGTTAATAAGCGCGAGTGTTGAAAAGGATCCCCTAAATGGTTTGAGTGAATTCTGACTTATCGTCGCAAAGTCCTTCATGATCTCAAAAGTTTAAGCTGCTTCTTCAGCTGTTTCTTCTATAAAACTGACAAAGATAGATTCAGAATTGTGCATGGTATTCTACACTATCCTGGGGATTCTCTTCACCTTTGGGTGATCATTTTGGCAAGCACAAGGCGGCTTTCAGACCTGCAAGTATTAGGCAACTTTCAGACCTCACAAATCATAAAATTTCTCCCCTGGTGTTTTCATTATTTCAAAGATAAAAGGATAAAAGAAACCCAAAAGAAAGAGAAAGAAATAAAGAAAAGAAAAAAAGAAAAAGGAAAAGAAATCAACCATTAAGCCAGGAGTATTCATTGAATTGAAATCCAATCAACTGTGAAGAAATGAATTGTTGTCTGAATTCGGAAAGCCAATACGAGGAAATACCATGAGAAGAACCAACTCTGAAAATGGAGCAAAAGAAAAGAAGGAAGACATGCATAAGAGAATGGATAACCAAGCTCAAATCAAGGTGAAGCCAATTCCAATGTTAAGGCAATGATGATTATTGATCAAATTCACCACAAATGTTGCAACGCTATACTTGAGAGGCTTGCTAGGCCAAAGACCTAAAAAGGCGACCTAGGCAAAGGTTAGAGCATGAAAATGAGAAATCAAACAAATAGTGCTTGCAAGGTTGAAAACCCCGAAGGGACGACTTTGGAAAAAGTTAGAGCGCAAAAGGAGAGTGTCAATACCCAAGTAAACCTCAGTCATGAACTACGTTGACCTGATTTCCATTCTTGGGATATGTAGGCAACTTCATCCTGAAGTTCGGTCTCAACCATATCCATCTTATTCATCTCAACCCAATCATCATGCCCAATTCACGTTGTCAACTTCGCATCAATCCATGAGCTACACCGACTGTTGTGTATAACATACTTGGATTGGGCAAAAAAGAACTAGCTTAAATCAACGAGTGGAGCAATTTTAGAATCACTAACTTGAGCAAAAAAGGGAATCCAAATTGAGTTTTAAATGGAGCATAAGTAAAACTAGGGGCACTGTGAATGATCAATTACTTTGAGTCTTTTTCTGTTTTTGGGTCAATTGTCAGTTCTGTTGTGTCGTGCCTAGTATTTGTTTCAGTGTGTGCTCTTCATCGAGTCAACATAATGTGTCAGTCGCTCAAAAGGGCTCTTCTTCGAGTCACCATAGCGAGTCTGTCGCTCAAAGTTTAACAGAGTGGATGGTCAAAATTCCATACACAAATGTTCGCTCCAAACTCGAAAACAAGTCCATGTGTGGAATTCATAAACGCACTGAGAGTGCCCATACAAGGGGCATCGCGGGCATCGCGTTCATGATCATTGCAAAGTGTATATGAGGAATCTGTCACTGTTTCAGAGAGAACTAGAGTAAGTTCTCAATATGTCTGAAAAGAAGCATGAGTCTGATTGGTTGGCAACTATTCCAAGATCTAATGATCCCCATTACATATGTCTGCATAATGGTGAAAACAGTGGCCTATGACTGAACACCAGGGGCAATTTTCAGTACATCTGATCAGGTCATCATTCGAACAAGGGGCATGCACCCAACCGGTGGCCAATGACTGGACACTAGGGGCAATTTTCAGTGCATCTGATCAAGTCATCAATTGAACAAGAGGCATGCACCCAATCATTCTCTCTGTCCACTTAGAGCCATTCGTTGGACGCTTTCCCCTGGGTTTAGGTTAGCTCACCCCCATGATGATTCTGATATGGTTCAGCTTTCGAAAGTTGTCTCTAACCATTTCAAAACTCTCTTGGGATTGCTATCTTCCCTCTAATTAATACATGTGCGTTGGATTATGCATGCATGCTCATACACTCTAGTTGTTTTGAATTGCATGATTGGTTGCTCCTGCTTCGTCAAGTTACCTTCCGCAGTGTTTTTCAATTACATATCAATAAGTTGTGGCAAGTTGATTTTAAATAAATTATGACAAGTTGCCCTACACTCATTTCATAAGGTACATGACGCATTACTATGAGTACTTCTCATTTCCCTTTACATGCCATGCATCTTTCACCTTACATTGCACTGTTTTGTGCACCTTGCATCGTACTGTTTTGTGCACCTTGATTTCACACTGTTTTGTGCACCCTATCTCGCACTGTTTTATGCATCTTGCATCGCACTATTTTGTGCATTCAATTTGCATTGCACTGTTTTGTGAACCTACATCATACTGTCTTGTGTATTCACCTTGTCTCGCACTATTTTGTGCACCTTGAGTTCGCACTATTTTGTGCACTTTGTATCACACTATTCTGTAAATCTTGTAACATACTATTTTGTGTACCATGTATCGCACTGTTTTGTGCATCTTGCAACGCACTGCTTTGTGCATTCATAAATCTGTCCCTTGAATCGCACTATTTTGTGCACCTTGAGTTCGCACTATTTTGTGCACCCTGTCTCGCACTATTTTATGCATCTTGCATCGCACTGTTTTGTGCACCTATATCGCACTGTCTTGTGCATTCACCTTGTGCACCTTAAGTTCACACTGTTTTGTGCACTTTGTATCACACTATTCTATTCATCTTGTATCGCACTGTTTTGTGCACCTTGAGTTTGCACTGTTTTGTGCACTTTGTATCGCACTGTTTTGTGCGCCTTGTATCATACTGTTTTATGCACCTTGAGTTCACACTATTTTGTGCATTATGTATTGCACTGTTTTGTGCACTTTGCATCGCACTGTTTTGTGCATTCACTTTGTATTGCATTGTTTTGTGTATTCACCTTGCATCGCACTGTTTTGTGCATTCACCCTGCATCGCACTATTTTGTGCACCCATACAGCACTGTTTTATGCATTCATTCTCTCTGCACTGTTTTGTGCACCTCACTGGCATTGTCTTGTACACTCACTAGGTCTAGGACACCTTAAATCCTCTAAAGGTGCAATTCCTTTAGTGTTTGTTGTGCCCGAACAGCTTCAGGCGGTCTAGTATAACCACCTGGCTGTATTTGTAGTGAGTTCCTAAGAGACCAACTGAGACGGTAGAAACTAGAGTTCAAATGGCAATACCTAGAACACAAAGGTTCGAAATTTCCGAGATTAAAGTCTGGTTTAAATACCTAGGTGTGTATCCTCATATTAAAATCTGTATGGCAGCCCCATAGGTTGAGGTAGCTTGTATGCACCTCAATTCTGGATACTAAACCAACCTAGCCTGTCACCTTGTTGGGGAATAGGGGAAGTTGCGAACATAGCTAAGGAGAAAAGGAGTACTTGTGGTTTTGAAGCGCAAGATGAAGGCAGAAGTCGTAAAACCAAGAAGAATGAGACGATCCCCAGTAGCATGAGATGAGTCATCACCAATTACCCCTGTAAGGTACTTCACTTCCCAGCTGCTACATTATATTAGTATCCTCTATAACATTGCATATGATATCGATCGCATACATCTACCCTGTCACGACCCACTCCTCGTACCCAAGAGTTAAGCATCGTGATGGTCAGTAACTGAGGTTACCTTCAGCCAATTCTTAAACAAATTAATAAACGCAAGCAGAATTAATATTTAAATGAGGGTACCAAAATAATCATTGGAGCTTCTATTTTTATTACAAAATTTATTGACCAAAAAGGCCGATATTTACATATAATAAAAATATCAATAAAAGTGTTGTGTGTCTAATCCGCAGCCTCGCATCTAAGACTTTCCAAAAGGTATTTCTGAATTGCATGTTTCCTGAAAATTGGTAAACAGCTATAAGCACACATGGCAGAGTGAGAAATATTATACCAAGAGTATAAGAGACCCGAAATAACCATGGATAGTTACGTAGCCAAAACATCTAAGATAACTTAATCAGAACAAATAATCCGTTAAGCAGCAAAACTGAGATTATGTAAATAACTAACCATAACCACGGTAACTTGGTAAACAAATCATTTAAGTGGCAGAAACTGAAATACAGAAATT
The DNA here is from genome assembly GCA_030407325.1 of Camellia japonica. Lineage (NCBI taxonomy): Eukaryota > Viridiplantae > Streptophyta > Magnoliopsida > Ericales > Theaceae > Camellia > Camellia japonica. Next base: position 57,411,075 of record JAPPVO010000016.1, read on the forward strand.
ATGTAAGTGAATGACCATAACCACGGTACAGAACAGAACAGAGGTCACAGAAATGGCAGTCAGAACAGAGGTACGGATTCAAGATGTGGCTCGTACGAACTCTAGAGGTGGCTCCCACAACAGTGTAGCACTTAGCTCCATACAGCACATTGCTCCGCACCGAACAGAGGTCAATGGATCCATGACAAACAGAGGACCGCAAAGTGGTCAAACAGAGGCCAATGGTTATTTAAGTCCCCCAAGGCTTGGGACTCCCGTGGTGGTACTTACAAAACATAATTGTTTATAAGGTCATAGTCAAATATTCTTTAAAATATAAACAAACATATCCATGGGTTTCATTTTAAGCAAATAGGGGTCAGGAAATAATCCACGTAATTGAAATATTAATATAATTCATAATAATATATAAAACACAACTTGTATAAAATAAATATGGTAAGTCAAAACATACGTAAAATATATTATGGTAACTCAAGGTATAATAAAACTCACCTTAACATTAATACCTTACTCTTTCTTTCCACTACCAAAGACCCTGTCACCTTCCACTATTTTTTTCCTTTCCTTTCCTTCCTTTCTCTCCTTCTTTCTTTCCTTTCTTTCTTCCTTCTTTCTTTCTTTCTTCTTTCCTTTCTTTTTCGGCCAGATCAGCTCCTCCCTATTTATAGGGAGATAAGGCGCATACGTGGCTCGAATCTTCCTCAGATTTGATTAATAATTATATAGATTTATACTTATCCTTAATAGATATTTAAGATAATCACATTTTGACCCAATTTTTTAATATAATTATATAAATTAATTAATTCCTAATTAAATTACACTCTATCTTATACCAACAGAAAATTAATTATTTATTTTACTACCACACCCATTATTATTATTATTATTATTATTATTATTATTATTATTATTATTATTATTATTATTATTATTATTATTATTTATACTTTGACCCCTAAATTCATCATAATTATATTATTGTAGACCGCCCGGAACTCCGCTTTACGCGCGAGGGCGTGAATTGTGTTTCTTAGCACCTACAGTTTGGACTCTTGTCACGGTTCTGAATCTAATCTCACAAAGTGCAATGTAAGACTGATAAATCACCAAGGAGTCCAAATCCAGCAAATCATTTTGGAAAATCGATTTTAATCAAGAAGTGCCAAACATGGACTGTTTTGCCAGATTTTAGAGTCGCCACCTAAATATTTTGTTTTGGGAAATTTAGGAAACCCTGACTCGTGCCTAAGGCCACGTATCCGTCATCACCAAGTTGCCTCGGCTCGGGAACTTGGGTACGAGAGGGGAAGGTCCTGAAATGAGCACCCCTGCTCGCCCGATCAAAGATCGGCCTCTACTAACATGATATGTTGTTTTTGAAAACACATGTGTTCTTATTCCGGTTTATTAGTAAGCTTTACTATGTGATGCGCACAACATACAAGTATAGACTCAATCACGTGAATTGGAACAAAACAACTCATGTTTGTTTTTTAAAGTGGTTTGAAGTTGCTACTCGCAAGTAGGCTAAGACGCGGATTTGCCACCCTCGGGTGGGCTTAGAAAACATGATTTTGCTACTTCAAGTGGGCTTAAAACTTACAATCATCGAGTTGTTCCAATTCGGGCAATCAAACCTTCATCCACAAGCATTCATGCAGTTATATCACATAAGCAAATAACCTCAAGGGAAGCATGCTATCATGGCAGTCACTTACACACATGCAAGGATGCTAAAGCATAAACACTCACCGAATACTCCAAGCCAAAACAGAAGCTAGTTAGTAATCATGCATGATCCTAGCTATATTAAGAATGCTTAATGCAACACATGCAAAATGCAACTAAGATAGGCTCGGCTATTCTAAGATGTCATGTGAAATGCAACTAGATAACATGTATTCAAATAGGAATTGAAATACAATGCCGTTAGTATGATGCGCCGAGCCCGGTGCGTGCAAGACAGATGAATGGTGCAAACATGCAAGCATAAGGATGCTAATTGAAACATGCCCTAAAACTAACTATCGAAAGCTAGTAAATAAAAGGGTGAAAGAAATGGGGGCTGGAAGACATGCATCACACATACTCACACTTATTACAACATTGCCCTCTCGGAGGAGGGTCCGAATAAATAATACAAACCAACTAATTAACTAACTATCCTAGCTAATTAATTATTACAAAACTCTTAACTAATTAAACAAATTAATTAAGTTACAAAACCGACTAAGTAAGAAACTAAAATAGGCTGCCACAGCTCTGCCTCGGAATGATGAATGATGCATGCTCGGTCGCGTCCTCCCAAAAATCCACTACCGTGCCTCGTGATGCCTCTGTTTGCACTGTTTTAGACCTCTGAAAATTGTGCCAATCCCTAAGATACTTCTGATCCACGTCATGGACATTCTGAGAAGTGGTCGGCCAAGAGGAGTGGCCATCGGTATAGTGATTCTGGTTTTCCCTTTCTGTATTTGTTGTATTCTGGACTTTGGTTCCGTGGAGTTGGTGGTTGTATATCTTGTTGTTATCCTTTAATTCCGTGTGTTACAGGTTGGTTAAGCCTAAGTCTCAAATCTTGTTGCCCATATTTCAGGTGATCCGCTCGAGCGGGTCTTATTGTGCTCGAGCGTGGTTTACACCCTCTCAGTATTTCGTGCCTCTGCAAAAACTTCTGCAGGTGTGTTTTTCACGCTCGAGCGGATTTTATTACGCTCGAGCGGGTCGAGCTCGAGCGGGCCTCTTGGCGCTCGAGCGGGTAGTTCATTGTCTGTAAAAGTTCTGGGGGTAGTGGATCTACGCTCGAGCGGACTGGTTTTCGCACTCGAGCGGATGTGTTTTGTTTTTGTGTCTTGGCGCTCGAACAGGCCTTCTTGCGCTCGAGTGGGTTCAGTTTTTTGTTCTTGATGCTCGAGCGTTCTATTATCCGCTCGAGCAGGTCATGCGTATATCAGTAGGCAGCAGCGGGATTACACTTCACTTTTTCACCTCTTTCATTTTCAAAACCCTAGATCCGAACTCTCTCTCTCTACAAACCTTCTCTCTAAGGTTTCACCTACTTCTAGTGAGTTTCTAACCTAGTCCCTTTGTAAGAAAGGTAGAGGGTCGCGAGGGCTTCGTTTTAATCTAAAAATTTCTGAATTTGGAGCACGTTGGGTTTTGGTCTTCATCTCTGTTTGAGCTCTAACTTCGAGGTAGGGATATCCTACTCCATCCTATGAGCTTTGTCTTTAAATTTTGGCATTTTGATATGTTGGGGTTTGTCGGGTAATTTTGAGAAAGTTTGGGGTCTTTGTGTAATTTTCAAAAGAGGGGTTTTCAAGTTTAAAACTCATATGTATGTAATACATTGGAAAATGGAACCATGTGTTGGATTATTGATGAAAATGGAACCTTAGGGTTGGTATTGAGATTATAGGAAAAAGCCCTAATTGTTATGATAAATTAATTTGTATAATTAATTTTGAGAAATGAGAAATTGAATAGGAATTATTCAAATTGGAAAGGTATGGGATTAAAGGGGTGTAGTTGGATTAATTTATCACTCACCTAGACTAAATGTTGATATTTTATCCATTCGGTGCATTTATTTTCTGTTTAGAAATAATTGCTTTGGGCTATCGGTGGAGGATAGTCTTGATTGTTGTAGACAACGCATGATGATTAAGCGAACTAAAACTAATCAGTTGAGTATGCCATAGAATATGGTGGTTGGTATAATACATCGAAATTGTGTATTGATTGAGTGAACATGTATATGATGATTGCTTATATACATTGTGTTTTGTGGGAGGAGATAGGAGATGGATCTCTAAACCGGATTTTATTTAACATTGATACAGCACTAAAATGTGTATCACGTGTGAAGTATGGAAGTGTTTTTACATGTTATTGATACAGCACTAAAATATGTATCATTTGTGAAGTATGGGAGTAATTTTGGCTGAGGTTGATACAGCACCAAAATGTGTATCTATTATGATATAAGGAATGTTTAACATGAGTTGTTATCCCAATTGAATTGGAAATATTGTTAACAAGAGATGTAATCTCTGTCGGATTATTTGGCCAGGTTCTGAGCCACATTTTTGAAATGAAATATAACATGGACATGATTGTCATGAAATTGAAATGTAATGTAAGTGGATGTATAAGTGTTGACCATCTATCAATTGCTAATATTTTAGTCATTGTTTATAGTTGGTTTAGGATATTTCTACTTGGCTGTGGCTCACCCTATATGAGACATCATTTTCAGGTTCAGGTACTATGCCGCCTCCGAGATCTTAGCATGGATCACTGTGGGAGTCAAAGACTCATTTTGTTAAATTTTGTTGTATTACATGTATATCGAGCCAAGGGCTTCTTTTGTGTAGAGTTAGCACTCTCTTCTTTTGTAACCAAGTGTTGACTTGGAAAGTTGTAAGCCTATAGGGCATTACTTTTGTCGTCAACATGTAACACTTTTGTAAGAATACTCTGATGATATTAATATGAGATCCATTTTCTTTATCGTGACTGTATGTTGTTATGGGTTTATTTTGAGGGCATTACAATCGGCCAGGTTTTATGGCTATCAACCAACTTTTATAGCCGATCGGCAGAAAAAGTGGTCAATCGGCCACTGCTTCCTGCAGATTCTTCCTTTTGCTGCAACAGAGTGCTAACAGAGGCATGGCAGTGTATTTGCAAGAAAATGTGTGTGCAACCACACTCCTTATCATGTCTAAGGCTCAAAGGAGTGTAGTGCTCGGTTCTCGAGCCATCAATCGCGCATCTCAATGCATGATGGGAAAAGAGGCCGAGTTACACAAATCAATGACAATGAATGCACACAAATATCACATAGGACTCAATGAACCTCCACCTTATCATGCATGATCAAAGGTGTCGGTGACCTAAGGAATGAGGCGCGTTTCATCACTTCAAGTATGAAACGCCCCTCGTTCCCTATGTTTGGATCAACATCCGATCCAAACACAATGCAATGCAACAAACATGCAAAGATGATGCAACATGCAACATGCAAACAACATGAACATGCAACAACAATATCCAAGCAACATGAGCAAGCAATGGCAAGGGCTATGTGATGCAATATTCAATGGACCAAATCAACCTCAAACAAGCCTCACGCATGCCAATACAATGGCCAAAAGTATGCTGAAAATGAAGTCCAAAAAGTATATACAAGCATGCATGCCAATTGGTTCACAAACAAAGCATGAAGGCACCAACTCCCAAGCACATTGAAGGAGTGGTAAATGTGAGAGTGCGGCGGTGAAATAGGCTTTGAAATCACATTCCGAATGAGGCTAAATCATGCATATATGACAAGCAAAGCATGCTAGCGGGCTCAAAGCTTAAAGCTAGCCAAGAGACTCACACTATGGCCAAAATAAACAAGCCCCAAAGGGCCAAGGTGACTCAAAATAGTCCCAAGGAAAGTCAAAACAAGGCTAGAAACATGCTCGAACATGGCTAACTCATGCTAGAATGGAAGGCACAAAACATGACGCATACAAGGCCAATAAGGATGATTGCATTACACCTACCAAAGCGAAGCATGGGATGACTATACCAACAAAAATCAGAGTTATGGCATGTCAAAATAACACCAAAAATGTACTGATATGATAGCCCAAAGGCTTAGGCAAAAAGGCATGCATATAAGCTCATATTTTAAGGCATAAAGCATGACTCACCAAAAGCATTGAAATAGTGAAACATGAGAGAGTATGGCCACGCCATATGCACTGAAATCATTCACCTAGTGATGCCAAATCATGCAAATGGCCCAAGCAATGCATGCTAGTGGCTTGGAAAGGGAGAGGGGTCTCCCTTTTTATAGAAAACCAAGTCCAAAGCTTCTTGAACAAGCTAGGACTTGTTTCAAATCCATCCATACATGTGTATGAAGGATACACCAAGTGACCAACAGTTGGCACCAGCTGGAAGCACAATATCTGCAAAAGCAGAAAAAGAGGTCTCGGCCAAAAAAATGGCCGATCGACCAAAAATGGTGCCAACCGGCCAAAAAGAGTGTTGATCGGCCAACACTTATGGCCGATGGCAAGAAGGAGAGGCCAATAAGCAAGAGGCCTGGTGGATGGGTTGTAGGATTGGCCAACAAGCCACCCTCTTCCCTCAAAAAAAAAAACCACAAGCTCTTGGTCCACAACCAAGCACAAAATAGACAAGTTGAGAGGTTTTAAGGCAAGGCGCGCAGCCGAGACCTTCAGAAACTCGAAACGAACACGAGCATGGATGATCATCGAGTGTTCAAACGATGACGTCCAAGTCTTAAGGACGGTAAAAAATTGGGTGTCTATAGTTGCCCTTCTTTGACAGAACTCGAAAGTCATAAGATGACAGGAGTGAATGTCAAAGCCCAGAGACGACCCATTTTTGACAAGGCCGAAGATTTGGACAAACATACAAGATAACAAAAAGATACGCCCGCAGGCGGGGGCAAAAATGCAAAAGACATGCACGATGCGGGACATAAGTTATGATCATGCAAAGTGAGTTGTATTGAAACAATTATGTCAAATAAATGCAACATTTTAAGCGAATGCTGTGCGAGAAAGTAAACACGAACCAAACTACATCTCATGCAGAAAGGATGTAAGAAAATTATGCAATTCTCACTGCGTCTAACACGGAGAAGGCTAAAAAGCGACTATCGGGAACACCCAAAGTCTCAAATGAAACTCCTCCTAGCGTATCAAACGCGAAAAGAGAGGGACTATGCAAGAAAGTGCAGTCATCCAAACGCGTGTCAAACGCGAGAGGGGAAAGGTACGACCAGACACATGTCAAATACGAGAGGAAAAAGGTAACCAAGAGAGTTCGAGGGAACATAAATGATCTCGCCCGGAGTTCCTCTTACTGAAACGCATACAACATTGTCTAGTTGTGCCAGCTTTAAATGAACTGTACATACAATATTGTGCCTGCACAAAAAGAAACTTTGGCAGGTACAATATAGTAGAAACACATGATCACCGTTATATCAAGACATAATTTCAATGCGAGATAAACACGTGCATATACAATACAAATGGAAAGGGGCATAACAATGTATGGGAGACGTGCATAACAATGCAACCGAAATGGTACATAACAACATAGGGGAGCAGTGCATAGCAATGCAACTGAAGAAGTGCATAACAATGCAAGCGAAATGGTGCATAACAATGCAAGTAACGTGCGTGACAACGCAGGTAAAGTGTGCATAACAATGCGAGTAAGGTGCATGACAACACAGGTAAAGTGTGCATGACAATGCAAGGAGTATGTGTGCCAACGCAATTAAGGTGTGCATGACAATGCAACGAGTGTGCGTGACAACGCAAGTAAGGTGTGCATGACAATGCAACGAGTGTGTGTGACGACGCAAATAAGGTGTGCATGACAATGAAACGAGTGTGCGTGACAACGCAAATAAGGTGTGCATGACAATGCAACGAGTGTGTGTGATGACGCAAATAAGGTGTGCATGACAATGCAACGAGTGTGCGTGACAACGCAAGTAAGGTGTGCATGACAATGCAACGAGTGTGCGTGACAACGCAAGTAAGGTGTGCATGACAATCCAACGAGTGTGCATGACAACGCAATTAAGGTGTGCATGACAATGCAACGAGTGTGCGTGACAACGCAATTAAGGTGTGCATGACAATGCAACGAGTGTGCGTGACAACGCAAGTAAGGTGTGCATGACAATGCAACGAGTGTGCGTGACAACGCAATTAAGGTGTGCATGACAATGCAACGAGTGTGCGTGACAACACAAGTAAGGTGTGCATGACAATGCAATGACATAGAGATACACATATTCAATGTAAGCATGGTAAAGGCATGTTGTCCGCAATGTTGGGCTACAACCATAAAACGAGATGAGGCATGGTCAATGTAAGAGTGAAAGGCGTATAACGAATGCGCACTTTGCAAACATGACAAAAAACACTGTAATGCAACATATTCAAAGGCAATTTTTGAATCTCGCAATAAACAAAAGGATACAAAAAAAAGATACACCGTGTGAGTATTGAGTGTTGCGCACGGAAGACATGGTTCGAGATCACCACGGAGGCCGCTTAAGCTTCAAAAATGTATTTTCTTGCACTTTCTTGAAAGATGAGGGTACAAATCAACAGAACTACCCCAAACAAGTGCATTGGAGGTGCATCGGCCACAAGGAAAAGTCATCGGCCACCCATCGGCCATAAAACAAGCTTATCGGCCAACAATTTAGCCGATCGGCCAAAAGTGGCAGATTCGGGGCAATTTTGTCCATTTGCCTCAGGTCTTTAAGTATAGGGGTCCAAACCCTATTTCCTTACTTCCTCCAAGCCAAAAACTCTTGCTCTCTTGTTTTAAACCATTTTCCTCTCCCGATCCATACTTCCGACGCATTTCCAAGCATCCCACGAACATTCGATTTGTGAAACCCTTGAGATTTTAAACACTTTGAACCGATTGAAAAGTGTTTTTGGCACCTCATTCTTGATTTCCATCACTTGGGGTTTGTTTTCCCCGAGTTATCCTTGATCTCCTTGCCTTCTTCCGCACTTTGACCTTTTCTCTCATTTTTCACCCCTCGGGGTTGACTTTCAATTGACTTTTGGCATTCTTGCCCATTTTCCACACCTTCGACCTTTTCCTCACTCTCCTCGAGATGGCAGACAATTTTCCATAGGGTGGGGCTCCTCTAGGGATGGAGGTGGATCCCGAGTTCGAGCTCTTGCCGCTCAGCGTTCGACCCTTCGACCCGGCGACGTACCAGCCCGAGGTACACGTGTTGCCTCCCGACAGTATTCGCCAGTTCAGGAGCTTCGCGCGAGGTGCGCCATTAGAGCTCCTGCTATGTGAGCCGGAGTTACACTTGTCCTATGGCGCCGCTGAGGTATACTCTTCCCCTTTACTTTCCGCAATGTAGGTCATATGCTTCGGATAGCCAGTATCACTTTGCATCTGATTAACCCAAACACACTTGTGCATCGCACGCCTAGTTCATCTTGAGCACATTCATACATGATATCTATGTCGACTCGAACATATGCACACACACTGCATTTTTATCAATTCTTCAAACACTGTATTTCTGACACTGCTTCACATCTATTTGTCCTTGAACACAGGGAGATTCCCATGCCTTCCGGGGTTATGAGAACACCGTTGCTCGAGATTGGTACATGGAACTACCCGATGAGGTCCGCCACATCGTTGATCAGGCCGGTTTTGGCATATTCTGCATGGGACTCTCGCGCCTCACTGCAAGTCGGCCTCTCCTAAGCGCGCTAGTAGAGAGGTGGTGGGACACCACTGATTCCTTCCACCTTTCTACAGCAGAGGAGATGACGATGACTCCCTTCGACTTCTCCATGCTCACCGGCATCGAAGTAGGGGTTGATCCGATCCTGTTTGACACTGATATGGGTGAGTGGGATGCTGCCCAGATCTTCTTGCTCGGCGCTCGCCCGCCTTTCTCCCGACCGGGGTTCGTGAGATATTCATGGTTCAAGGACCAGTTCAGGATACAAACACCGACGACCCGCAAAGAGGTCGAGCAGTACGCCCGAGGGTTCCTTATGTTCATGCTGGGCACTACTCTCTTCGTCGACCGGGCGAACACAGTTTGCCTTTATCTGTTGAGCGCGCTGGTGGACGTGACCCGAATCCGGCACTATGACTGGGGGGGCGCAGCCTGGCCACATTGTACGGGTATATGAGTTCCTCATCTCGTCGTAGTGGACATATGCTAGGGGGCTACTGGCGAGCCTGGGAGGTACATCTTTCCCCTTCTATTCTACAGTTCTGCTTTACACTATCTGTACACCACACACACCGCGTGACACGCAATCTGCTTTACACTGGCTGTACACACTACACACACTACACACACGCGATCTGCTTTACACTGGTTGTACACTGCACACATTGCACAATACACTGCACACGATTTTCTGATTTTTGCTTTATCTGCGTACCGCTTTACTGATAAACATACCCATTATTACCCTATTACATTCTGTAGTTGTGGGTGTATGCCTATTTTCCGAGGCTTGCTCTGGAGCCAGAGGTGGAGATGCCCCTTGTTGTCCCATATTCTCACAGATATGACGTGAGGTGCGAGCGGAGGCCATGAGAGTCTTTCTTGTTCTTCCGCAGATATTTTGACACCATAGCCGCAGCAGAGGTATTTCAAAGCTTACAGTTCATCTGAATTCTTGCTTTATATTGCACTTTCAACAGCAGATAACAAACTGTATATTTTGTCATTTGCAGATCACCTGGCAGCCCTGGGCAGTGCTGCCTAACGCAAATGAGAGACAAGTACATGGGCGCTCGGGAGACTGTCCGATTTCGGGTTTTGCTTGAGGGTCCGGTCTGCTGAGCATGGTACCTAGGTGAGCGCTTCTTGCGACAGAGCCTTAGTTTGCCTGAGTAGACAGTCCCGAGGCCACCTCCCACCCATATGAGGCATACAGAGAGGTACACCCCACAGAAGATGATCGATTTCACGATAGGTTGGGACGCTAACTTTTTCAGAGATGATGGCGACTACACCGACTTCATCCAGACTTATCTCATGCGACCTCTAGCTAGTGCTCGCCGAGGTGAGAAAGAGAGACCCGCAGCCCCAGCAAGAGGAGTGGGAGCATCGAGGGCGGCTCAGGCCCATGGTAGGAGGGGTTCCCGGAGGGGACGGAGAGCAGAGTGGCCAGGCTTGCCCACCACCATGGCATGCCGCAGGCAGGCTGGAGAGACTTACCAGATACCCATCGCTCCTCCTCCGGCTGATCATGAGCTCGTCGGAGTTCGAGGCTCGACCCCGGTACATGCAACGCTTTTCATTCTGTACATTCATTTCATTTCAGTTGATATCCCACAGATTACTAATTGCCTCAACACTTTTGCAGGCTTCGATAGAGTACACCGGGCAGGCTCTGGAGCTGTCGGCTTCAGTGATGGGGATGCTACGGAGGAGCATGGACCTGTTGAATATTTACGGTATCCCAGTAAGTTCTTTCAACCTCAGTCGCAAAACCTTGCATAATCTGTTCCATACTGATCTAATGCATTACATTATCAATACGGCATTCGATACACTGCACTCACATACCACTCACGGCACTGACACACTATATCTCATATACTGCTCACAGCATTCATACACTGCAATCATTCACCGGTGACGGCATTTATACACTATAATCGTACACTACATTTGATATCATACTCAGCTTCGCATAGCATAACTGATGCATTTGACCAAATGTTCTTTTCAGGCCCCATTCCAGATACCAGCCACAGCAGGTGCCTCAGCGGGACCTTTAGTGCCTCCCAAAATAGTAGGGGGAGCTGAACGAGTGATGTTGATACACAGTCGAAGCAGACATAGGCGTACTCGTACGGAGAGCAGTTCACGGGAGCCTACCCCAGATGATGATGAGTCTGACGATGAGGCAATGAGCCTGCAGTCAGAGTCGTCTCAAGATAGAGGTGAGGCTGGAGATGGCTCGGGTTCAAAGGCTAGCAGCGGAGCTGACGGTGGTGATCCTGGACGGACAAGGAGGGATTCCCGCACTTGAGGCGACTGACGCCGATTTCAGATTTTTTTTTTTTTTTTTTTTGCTTTATTTTCCTTTTTGCTAGTAGTTTTTGCACATTGTACTGCGTTAGGCAGATTTATTTTCCTTAAAACTCTGTACTTTTGCAAAAGAAAACATGATGGAATGAAAACAGCTTTTTTATCGAAAAAGTGTTACATTTGTGCCTTCTAAGCATCGCATCGCACAACAAGTAAATGAGATTGAATTTTGTTTGAAAACCACACACTCGAATTGCAATGCCTTAATCAGGTAGTGAGCCAACTGACAACTGAAAGAACAAAACAACTCGATAAGCAAAACCAAGACTTGACGTGCTAACCAAACATATATACAACTTGATAAACAAGACAAGAACTTAACAAACAACGCAAAATACAACTCGATAAACAAATGCAACAACTCGATAAACAAATGAAGTAACACAGGCACGACTTCGCAAAATCGTCACAAAAAGCAATCGAAGTGGAACAAGTCACAAGTTCTCAACACCTCCAACACATGGACAGGTCAGGGAACAGAATGAGAAGCCATCGGCCAAGGTAAGAGGCCATCGGCCACAAAGACTAGCCGATCGGCCAAAAAGATGGTCGGTCGGCTATAAAATTTGCCGATCGGCCACTAATGATGAGAACCTCTAGAATGCAGCCACCTGTCTTCCACTCAACACCTTATCTTCTACAAAAGCCCCAGCTTCGTAGTTTCTCCATTTCAACTCTATTTTTGCACCAAATGGAGGCATTTCTTGTCCAAAATCTCACAAATTGGATTACTAACTTGGATGGCTCAGAAAAGGTGAATTTTCGGGGCTTCGGCATAAATGCACTATTCACGCTGAACCGCACCCCGCTGCATTTTCCGTTCCTCCATACCGCGGCAAGGTGTTGGAATCTGGTAACTCATGTTTTTAGCTTTGGCGGACAAGAGTTGTGCCCCACTTTCGAAGACTCCCAAGCTTTGATGGAGTCCGAGTGCGAGGAAGAGATTTTGCCCCAATTCCGTTTCGGCCACATCCAAGCCTTAGGACAGATGTGCGGACTCACTTTGCATGTCGGTCTTTGATCCGTGACGGGGTATTGGACATCCCCAGCTTGATTCGCCCTTTTTCTGATACTGGTGACCATGGCGATCATCATTGGCAGGGTTTTCAGAGACATGCTCTTTGCTTGTGCATGTTTTCCCATTTCTTGCTTGCCCCAAGCTCCGGAGGATCTAGCGTCCGATTGATTAAGGTTGCCCAAGGGTTAAAAGAAGGCAAGAGCTGCATCGCCATGACGCTAGCTGAGACATTGATGGGTTTGGATGCTTTCCATCACTGGGAGACGAGTAGATTCGCGGGGAGTCCACTACTACTGCAGGTAATGTTTCCCACCCCATCTCACATATATTTCTCACATCACTCGACCTTTAGGCTTGGTTTTTTTTTTTTTTTTCTCTCAAAACCCTTTTTTCACTTTTCTCTCCACGTACACCTCTCTATTCTTTAATCTCTCATTTTTCATCCCTCCCCAGATATGGTTGATGGATAAGTTGAAGGTTATGGACTCGTGCTAAGCATATTCAGCTCGTGGCTATTTCTTCCGGTGACGTCTAGTCGATGCCCCTAATGAGGGATGGTGGTGCGAATGGATGTGCAGTTTGTCCGCTGTCAACATTGCTTGGTGCTGCCCTTGGCTCAATCTGTCGGCGATGAGCTACAATATGTCTCGCCAGCCTAGGATTCAGTTGATCGGCCTGACACATTGGGTCTTTTACTTCTCATTTCGATTCCGACGCCAGTTTGGCCATGATCAGACTCACCCAGAAGAAGGGATAGAATACCCTACTACATTTCCAATCCGAGGCACCTAGCTAGCTCGGTATGCCACAACATGGAGGACGAGAGAGCTTCTGGCCCCTGCTCCCACTTTTAGTTGCATCCTCTCTGATGAGTGCATAACTTGGCTCGATGAAGAGGCGCAGGTTGGGCCTACTTTGGCATCAAAGGCTTTCATAAGCTCTGGGAGGGGGCGCAGGAATACCTGACTTGACTATGCCCGAGTTTATTGCTTTAATCAGTACTTTCAAGTTTTCTTTATGAATGTAATAAAAAGCAACTTTAGTTTGTATTCAAGAGCAGGAGAACTTTGTACTGAAATCAATGAAATTGAAGGTTGTGGGTACTGAAAATTTTCCGTTTGGTCCAAAAATGGTCTAAGTCATAAAAGGATTAGTTTGAACAAAGTCAACTTTTATTCAAACTTTTTAAAACCATTTTCGATATGGATCACAACTGGACACGCCCGAGATCTATCACTGAGATGTACAACCCCGGATCCCAGCAACTGGAAAGTTGCCCCTAGTCTGAATAGCATTGCACTGGAGATCACAACCGAGCTCTTGAATGCATAAAAGACAAAGATGACCAACATGATCGCATGGACAAAGTTGATTTAGAAGTGTTTATGGCCGGACTTCATAATGAAGTTGCCTACGTATCCCGAAGATGGGAATCAAGCCTTACGTAGTTCGGTTCTGGTTCACTCGTGTATTAACACTCTCCTTTCGCGCTCTAACTTTTGCCAAGGCCGCCCTTTCTTGGTTTTCAACCTTGCGAGCTCAATTTTTATTATTTCAAATTTTTCATGCTCTAACTTTTGCCTAGGTTGCCCTTTTGGGTTTTCGGCCTAGTGAGCCACTCAGGGATAGTATTTCTTCAACTTGTCCATGTTGATCAGCTGGGAGAACTCAAGGCCATCTAAATCCATCAGAATGACAGCTCCACCCGACCAAATAGACTTGATGATGTAGGGACTAGTCTAATTGGGTGTGAACTTGCCCCTAGGGTCGTGGATGGGAGTTCAGTTGTCTTTGAGTACTAGATCCCTTTCCTGCAAATTCCTGGACTTAACCTTCTTGTTGAAAGCCCTGGCAATTCTTCGTTGATAACCTTGGACGTGATACAGTGCTTTCAACCTTCTTTCATCAAAGAGCATGAGTTCTACGAACCTGTTTTGCTGCCAATCTGCCTCAGCTATCTGACACTCAGCCAATACCCGTAATGACGGAACCTTAACTTCGATAGGCAGAACAGCCTCCATCCCATAGACCAAGGAATACGGAGTCGCCTCAGTAGAAGTTCGAATTGAAGTCCGGTAGCCCCTGGCAGCTTATCTGGCCAGTCCTTGTAGGCTTCCACCATCTTCTGCAGAATGTGCTTGATGTTCTTGTTGGCGGCCTCAACTGCTCCGTTGGTTTGCAGTCGATATGTAGACGACTTGTGAAAGCCACGTTGTATTTCTCCAACAAGTCGATCACCTCCTTCTTGAAGTGGGAACCATTATCCGAAATAATCTCATTCGGGACCCCGTAGCGACAGATGATGTTGTTCCTGATGAACTTAGCAACATGCGACGCCTTCAACACCGCGTAAGATTGGGCCTCAACCCACTTCGTGAAATAGTCTCTCGCTGCCAGAATGTACTTATGCCCATTGGACCCCTTCGGAGTGACAGCCCCAATTACATCAATCCCCCAAACTGAAAACAGCCATGACGAAGTCATATTGTACAGCTTCGACGGCGGAATGTTCATGCGGTTTACATGGATCTGACATTTGTGGCATCGCCGAACAAAGCCAACACAATCCTCCTCCATGGTTGACCAATAATAACCTTGTTTAAGGATCTTCCGAGCTAACGTCACCCCGCTCATGTGCACTCCATACTCTCCTCCATGGATGGCCTCCATCAGGCGCTTGGATTCTTCAGCATCAACACACAGCTTATGCATCCCGAGATGACCCCTCTTGTACAATTTACCCCCACAGACGATGAACTGAGCAGCCATTCTTCGAATTACCCTCTTATCTTTGGCATTTGCCCCTAGTGGGTATGCTTCCTTTTCCAAGAAGTTCCAAACGTCGTAATACCAGGGGTTCTCATCTTGTACCTCATCTATGGCAGCAATCAGCTCGTAGGCCGGCACGAATTTCTGTTCAATGATGATCGGACGCATCCAAACTCCAAAAGGGATGTCTATCATAGAAGATAGAATTGCTAATAAATCAGCGAACCTGTTGTTCTCTCTTAATAGATGAGCGAAGTTCAGTTTTTCAAACTGAGGAATCAGAGTGTCCAAGGTCTGGTGATAGATTCTCATCTTTTCTTCTTTGACTTTCCAATCTCCTTTAGCTTGAGATACAACAAGGTTCGAGTCCCCGATGACATCCAACCTTTTTGCCCCTAGTTCCAGGGCGGCTTCTAGTCTAGCAATACATGCTTCGCACTCTGCCTCATTGTTCGACACTTTGAACCGGAGTTTGAATGCTAAGGGTATACGGGAATTGTTGGGTGTTATCAGCAACACCCCTATCCCATGCCCGTATTGGTTTGACACACTGTCAAAGTACATCGTCCAGGTCTCTTCTTCAACATGCAGAATGGCCTCGTCTGGGAACAGATACTCAACTGTTTCATCCCCTTCAACTGAGTGATCGGCTAGGAACTCTGCTACCGCTCTCCCTTTTACTGACTTGCGCGTCATGTACTTCAGATCAAATTTGGAAAGTAGAAGCAACCAACGAGCTAGCCTACTCGTAAGTGTCGGTTTCTCGAAGAGATATTTGATGGGATCTAATCTCCAAACCAGTATTACAGAGTGAGCTAACAGGTAGTGCCTCAGCTTCCTGGTAGCCCATACCAAGGCCAGACAAGCCATCGCCAGCAGAGTGTAGCGGGTCTTGTAATCCAGCATTTTCTTGCTTAGGTAGTATATAGCTTTCTCTACTTTGTCCTCAGACTCCTGTGCAAGCATGCAGCCTATTGTAGTTTCAGTCACTGAAAGATACAGAATCAACGGTTTCCCCAGCTCAGGCGGTGACAACACAGGTGGGTTCTATAAATATTACTTGATCTGCTCGAAAGTGACTTGGCATCGGTCGTCCCATTGGAACTTCTTTCCTTTCT
Source organism: Camellia japonica (assembly GCA_030407325.1). NCBI lineage: Eukaryota > Viridiplantae > Streptophyta > Magnoliopsida > Ericales > Theaceae > Camellia > Camellia japonica. Next base: position 57,427,645 of record JAPPVO010000016.1, read on the forward strand.
TCAGGAGACCAAACAGTGGTTCACAAGTCAAGGTTAATTTTGCAATAAACCGTCTTATGAATTGCACTTTACCCAGAAAGCCTCGCACCTCTTTTTCAATCCTCGGTGGTGACATTTCTAAGATGGCCCTGATTTTGGAAGGATCGACCTCAATACCCCTTTGTGTGATCAAGAACCCCAGCATTTTCCCTCTGTAACACCAAATGTACATTTGTGAGGATTCAGCCGCAACCGATACTCTCTGATCCGTTGGAAGAATTTCTGTAAGGTGGTGTAGTGGCCCTCTCTTTCCTTGGACTTGACAATCATGTCGTCCACGTACACCTCAACCTCTTTATGGATCATATCGTGCAAAATTGTGGTCGCAGCCCGTTGATACGTAGCCCCAGCATTCTTCAACCCAAACGGCATTACCCTATAACAATAGGTTCCCTACGGGGTAGTGAAAGCAGTCTTCTCACTGTCTTCGAGTGCCATCAAAATCTGATTGTAGCCTGAAAACCCATCCATGAACGAGAGCAACGCATGCCCAGTAATGAAGTCCACTAATTCGTCGATATGCGGCAAAGGAAAGTCGCCTTTCGGACTGGCTTTGTTCAAATCCCTGAAGTCCACACATACCCGAATTATGCCATCCTTCTTCGGCACCAGAACTATATTGACAACTAGGTGGGGTATTCGGATACCAACAGGAACCCTGCGTCAATCTGCTTGGTGACCTCTTCTTTGATCTTCAGAGCCCAGTCCGAAGGGATCGTTCGGAGCTTCTTCTTAACAGGTCGGGCCTCTAGGTCAAGAGGGATCCGGTGCTGTACAATCTCAGGATCGATTCTAGGCATGTCTTTGTAGGACCACGCGAAAATATCTTTGAAATCTTTTAATAAAGCGACTAAGCGCTCGCGCTCCTCCGAGGACAACGTGGACCCGATTTGAACCAGCCGCGGGTCCTTCTCAGTACCAACATTAATTGTGGTGATATCATCAACCAAAGGTTTTACAAACCTCTCCTGCTCTTGCTCAATCAAATGTTGTAAAACCAAAGGAATTTCTTCCTCGTCGTTTTCATCAAAATTTTGAAAGTCTTGATTAATGCAATAAATTAAAGGCACAGAAAAATACTTGGAAGCCACAACCATACCATTCTCATTAATAACATCCAGTCTGCCTGATTCCTCTGTTACAACAGACTCAAAGGAAAAAGAAAAAGACGGCCTGGACAGGACAGTGGCATCCGGGTTATCACCCCCAGGAATACCGGACTCAGACTCAGACGAGCTGGAACCTGATTCCGACTACACAGACTCGGTGGAATCAGATTTCGGCTCACTACCTGACCCGGTGCTGTTCAATTAAAAGCCATCCTCGTATTGCAGGACGAAGGAGGGTGCGATGGATGCATCCAGAATGTTTGAAAATGGGCTCACAGCCGCTTCATTCCCGATCATAGAAACCGATGAGTTATCCCCCCAAGCACTCTTGTTTGATCTGAGGATCTGAGAGTAGACAAGCCAGCGCTACCCCAATTTTAATCTATGTGCTCTCGGAACCCTCCTCCTCGCGCTACTCAGCCTCAACTGATGGGTCTGTCTGCTCTTTAGCAACATCATTCCCGGACAATTACAAATCAAAGAAAATCTCGAACCCCGGCAAGCGTCGCCTCTTTACATTTAGCCATGGCTCTGGGAAGCCACAGAATGGAAAGTCTTCCCCCTCCCGGACAAAGCGTCCGTTTAAGGTCCCCTAGATAGGTCGGTGCATCAACTCATAATGTTTCCCGGCCTACTTGGCTCTGGCTCTTGCGGCCATCTCTTTTCCTTTCCTCACCCAGTCCTCCTTGGTGGGCAGATAACCTAAACCAAATGTATGTGGGTTACGCGGCACTTCGGCCGATGCTGCGATGCCCTTCTGCCCACTTCGCTCTAATCTCATCCCGGGGATGTGTTGGAGCTTGTTCATAAGGTAGATAGACTGTGCGCTGACATATAGCCCCTCATCCACAGCTAGGATGTTCTGTATAACCCGGGCCTCAGCTAGCGTAAATCCTAACAAAAACATATCCTCCGCGCCATGTTCAATCTCCAGAACTGGTGTAAAAACCTCTTGCAGCGGATGGATAGAAGAATTCCCAAAAATGATGGCCACCCCCTTCCTATGGGGATACTTTAACATTTGGTGGAGGGTGGAAGAGACCGCCTTCACTTGGTGCAGCCACGGCCACCCCAGGAGTAGGTTGAAGGTTGCCAGGACATCCAAGATGTGAAAGTCAATATCCTGTTGCCCTGGACCAACCTGAGTCCGAATCTATACAGTCCCCATCACCTCTCTACTGGAATTGTCATACGCCCGTATCACCTGGGCCGTAGGCACAAAATCCGCGGGCTTCAACCCGATAGCATATGATGTCCTCGACGGACACACATTGATAGCAGATCCTGTGTCAACAAGGACCACCGGCACTCATTTCTCTCTACACTTGACAGAGATATAGAGTGCTTTGTTATGGTTTGAGCCCTCAGGTGGCAGTTCCTTGTCAATGAAGGTCAACGTCAGGGAAGCTCCTCCCGGAAAAACCAACCCTACCAACTGTTCGGGCGTGGTATCGATTGAAAGTTTGGCCTTATCCATTGCAGAAAGGACAGCTTGTCTGTGAACTCTTGAGGCCATCAGTAGTCCCTAGATGGAGATGTCTGCTTCAATTTTCTTAAACTGTTTCAGTACAGCCTCTTCCTCGAGCAATTTTTCCTTCTGCCTCTCCGCTTCTTTGTCCTTTCCGGATGCCTCTGGTTGATCTAAATGTGGGGCCTTGAAGTACCTCCCACTTCTAGTCATATGGTCAACCTCCTCAACGTACCAGGTATCATCCAGTTGGTTCCGTCCCCAATCCTCATCGGTGTGGGCAAGACGTAAGTCGTCGTCTTCCCACCATATCCCGTCGGCCACTGACAGGCAGCTATCTGGTTCTGTTGCAACCATTTATGTGCGCACAGCACACTCCGTCCTTGCAGGGGCTTTGGCCTTTCTAGCCCTCTCCAGATCTTCGATCTTTTCCTGTTCAAGCTACTTCAGTGCAGTATTCTGTTCAGTACCTTCTGTATTCAAACTGCCCGGATCCCGAGCAAAATTCTTAAAACCGGTGCTCTCTGGCGATTTCTCCTGATTCTTAGCCATTCCGGCCACTACTGAAGTTCCCGTTCCTGATGGTCCTTGTTCTGGCTGAGGCTACTCAACAACATTTGGCTGGTCACTAAGCCACCCCGTATTTTCTGTCGATCCATCCGAGTCGAACCAGTTGAAGTTTACATCCCCCGAGTCCAATTCTTCAAAGAACTGCAGATCTGCAATGCCCTCTTCCAACTCTGTTAGGTCATCCATCTCCTGACTTTGTCCATCTCCCTGAACCATACTGATCTCTACCCCAACCAACAACTCTACCCTTGGCTTAATTTGGTCTGTTGATGTGATATAACCACTCGGGTTGTACTCGAAGCTCGCAGACCCCTCAGGCTCTGAATCATCATTCCCCTCTGTCCCCAAAGTCGACCCAATTCTATCTTCGATAGTCACCGCCACCGTTTCAGGTTGGGTTTGGGAGATGCTCAACATGCACAAGTCCGTGCTGTCTGGAATGAACACCTCCGACTTTGGTAGGTGAGAGGGTGTGATATATATATGCTAGGGTCATATGACATAACCCCAGTTTGGATCAGGTTGATGCGTTTAGGTGGTGGAGCTTGGTTATGTGGTGGGAGAGGGTTGGTTGTGACATTTGGTTTTTCTGGAGGTGCGATCACCCTATTATCAACGAGATCTTGGATCTCATGACGCAGTCTATAGCACTGGTCGGTGTCGTGACCATGTTATTGGTGAAAGGCACAGTATTTGGCTAGGTTATGGGAAGTAGGGAGTTTGTCCAGTAATGGCTGCGGCTCCAGGGGCATCAAGTGCCCTTTCCTGATCAGAACCCCCAGAGCTTTCGACAAGGGCATGTATAGTGGAGTAAAGGTTCTTTGGCCTTGGGGTGGATATCTGGCTGTTTGCGAGCTACTTCCGGACGCACCGGTGAATGGTGTGGCTGTAAGTGTTTTTGGAGAGGTGGTGGTGACCATGCCCACATCTGAAGTTTTGGCAGCTGCAGCATTACTCGTGCCTGCATTCGTACTGCGGGTAAACGCCCTCCTGGGCTGCTCTCTTTCGTGGTCAATCAAACCCATTTCATGGCGTCCTCAATCTGTACCCCGATCTCATGTAAATCTGCAAAGGTAGAAAGGGATAAGACGATCATCTTTTGCATGAGTTTGGGTTGGAGGTTGCGCACAACCATCCGTATTTGATCCTTATTGATCGACCTGATGGTCATCATAGAAGCTTTGGCCCTCCAACGGGTTACAAAGTTAGAGAAGCTCTCTTTTGGCTCCTGTCTAGTTGTCTCAAGGTCACGAGTTGTGATCTCGATCTGCGTGTTGCAGTAGTATTGAGCTACAAAGGCCTCAGCTATTTCCTCCCAGCTTCTCTTGACAGAGTCCTCCAGCTTTGCATACCAAATAGCCGCAACACCCGATAGGGTCTGGCCGAATAGAGAAAGCTTCTGCAACCTGGAGAGGCCCATTAGCCTTAGGATATTTGAAAACAACCGCAGATGGACCATGGGGTCCCCAGAACCGTCAAAACGGTCTATATGTGGCATCTTAAACCGGCCCGGCAAAGTCACCGCCGAATCGGTGTATCCATCCTCTATGTCCAAAATGGAATTCACACTTTGAGCCCTCTTGAATAGCTTTTCAGGCTTACTGACCTTCAGAGCGGTCGGGTCCATCTCAAATTCAAACGGTGTATCTGTTGAGAAAGCCGGTGTCTTGGATATCTGCGATAGAACTGGTGGCGAGACTTGCCTTGTTGGAGCGTCCGTATCTTCCTGGACGTTTGCAGTATCCCCGAGTATCGGAACTCTAGGTGGGGGTGGAGGTGGGTGCGAAGTAGATGCTCCGGCTTGTGTGGTTGCAATTGTTGTTGTTGTTGAAGTCTGGCAATCAACTCTGTTTGCTGGGCTACAACCCCAGCCTGATATGCGGCAAACTCTGCCTGACAGGCAGCATCCCGCTGCATGGCTTGCATAGTCTCCTGGAGCTGATGCAGCATTTCCTCCATAGTTGTCATAAGGTGCTGATCTAACTGAACAACAGGTATATCTCTCTCCTCAGCCTGACTACTTACTGGCGGGGTAGATAAGGACCACTGATCTGATAACTGCTGTACTGATGAACAGCGCCTAACTGACCTCCGTCTAGCAACCGGGGGTAATGAAAAGAACACTGGTTGTCCGTCTATCATATCCTCGGATCGATGAAGTCTTCGACCTCTAACCCAGAGTGCTTGGGGAATATCTGCCTGGTCGGAAGCAATTGTGCTAAACTACCTAGCAAAAAGATAAATAAACCATAATAAGGAAACAAACATCCAGAAAAACAGACAGCATAACGAGTTAAATAAAGACAACACACAGTTGGCATTTGTAAGCTAATACACTGTTCTCAACACTGATCATTGTTCCCAAATCACTGCCTCAGATCTGATACCCTCAGGTAAAACTGATTCCCCAAAATACTGATGCCCGCAGGCCTGATACCCAGACTTGCCAACTGATACGTGCATTCCTGCAGAGACACACTCTAAAAGCACATAGCAAGAAAGTGAGAGCCAAAACACCCCTATGGAAGGGTAGGGTTTCCCTGTCCTAGTTTCGTCAAGAACTAGGGTTTCACTACGCACACAGTGGTTTCAAACAACCTACAATCGAGTAAGCAACCTGTCCTAGTTTGGAATAGTCACTATGGATTCCAATATGCACTAGGTCGAATGGTCAAAAAAGGGTGCCCCAGTAAAAACCGAGATTTGTGTTCGCAACGTGGCAGAGCCCGTAACCGATCTTCCTTATAGCACGCAGCCTCCGGCAAACTGCTCAAGAATAGCAAATCGCAAACACGGTGTCCTAGGTGCACCAATACACATGCAATGCAAAGAAACACATAGGTGTAATCAAAACAAGATATCATGAGTTCGAGTCAAGTTCTCTAATTCCCCAGCAGAGTCGGCAGAAACTGTAGACCGCTCGGAACTATGCTCCGCGCGCGAGGGCGCGAATTGTGGTTCTTAGCTACTACAATTCGGACTCCTGTCACGGTTCTGAATCTAATCTCACAAAGTGCAATGTAAGACTGATAAATCACCAAAGAGTCCAAATCCGGCAAATCATTTTGGAAAATCGATTTTAATCAAGAAGTGCCAAACATGGACTGCTTTGCCAGATTTCAGAGTCGCCATCTAAATATTTTTTTTGGGGAAATTTAGGAAACCTTGACTCGTGCCTAAGGCCACATGTCCGTCATCACCAAAGTTACCTCGGCTCGAGAACTTGGGTACGAGATGGGAAGGTCCTGAAATGAGCACCCCCACTAGCCTGATCAAAGATCGACCTCTACTAACATGATATGTTGTTTTTTAAAACACATGTGTTCTTATTTCGGTTTATTAGAAAGCTTTACTATGTGATGCGCACAGCATACAAGTATAGACTCAATCACGGGGATTGGAACAAAACAACTCATATTTGTTTTTGAAAGTGGTTTGAAGTTGCTACTCGCAAGTAGGCTAAGACGCGGATTTGCCACCCTCGGGTGAGCTTAGAAAACATGATTTTGCCACTTCAAGTGGGCTTAAAACTCACAATCATCGAGTTGTTCCAATTCGAGCAATCAAACCTTCATCCACAGGCATTCGTGCAGTTATATCACATAAGCAAATAACCTCATGGCAAGCACGCTATCATGGCAGTCACTTACACACATGCAAGGATGCTAAAGCATAAACACTCACTGAGTACTCCGAGCCAAAACAGAAGCTAGTTAGTAATCATGCATGATCCTAGCTATATTAAGAATGTTTAATGCAACACATGCAAAATGCAACTAAGATAGGCTCGGCTATTCTAAGATGTCATGTGAAATGCAACTAGATAACATGTATTCAAATAGGAATTGAAATACAATGCAGTTAGTAAGATGCACCGAGCCCGGTGCGTGCAAGACAGATGAATGGTGCAAACATGCGAGCATAAGGTTGCTAATTGAAACATGCCCTAAAACTAACCATCGAAAGCTAGTAAATAAAAGGGAGAAAGAAATGGGGGCTGGAAGACATGCATCACACACATGCACACTTATTACAACATCGCCCTCTCGGAGGAGGGTCCGAATAAATAATACAAACCAACTAATTAACTAACTATCCTAGCTAATTAATTATTACAAAACTCTTAACTAATTAAACAAATTAATTAAGTTACAAAACCGACTAAGTAAGAAACTAAAATAGGCTGCCACAGCTCTGCCTCGGAATGATGAATGATGCATGCTTGGTCGCGTCCTCCCGGAAATCCACTACCGTGCCTCGTAATGCCTCTGTTTGCACTGTTTTAGACCTCTGAAAATTGTGTCAATCCCCAAGATACTTCTGATCCACCTCATGGACATTCTGAGAAGTGGTCGGCCAAGAGGAGTGGCCATCGGCCAGGTTTTATGGCTATCGACCAACTTTTATAGCCGATCGGCCACTGCTTCCTGCAGATTCTTCATTTTGCTACAACAGAGTGCTAACAGAGGCATGGCAGTGTATTTGCAAGAAAATGTGTGTGCAACCACACTCCTTATCATGTCTAAGGCTCAAAGGAGTATAGAGCTCAGCTCTCGAGCCATCAATCGCGCATCTCAATGCATGATGGCCAAAGAGGCCGAGTTGCACAAATCAATGACAATGAATGCACACAAATATCACATAGGACTCAATGAACCTCCACCTTATCATGCATGATCAAAGGTGTCGGTAACCTAAGGAATGAGGCGCGTTTCATCACTTCAAGTATGAAACGCCCCACGTTCCCCGTGTTTGGATCAATATCCGATCCAAACACAATGCAATGCAACAAACATGCAAAGATGATGCAACATGCAACATGCAAACAACATGAACATGCAACAACAATATGAAAGCAACATGAGCATGCAACGACATGCAATGGCAAGGGCTATGTGATGCAATATTCAATGGACCAAATCAACCTCAAACAAGCCTCATGCATGCCAATACACTGGCCAAAAGTATGCTGAAAATGAAGTCCAAAAAGTATATACAAGCACGCATGCCAATTGGTTCACAAACAAAGCATGAAGGCACCAACTCCCAAGCACATTGAAGGAGTGGTACATGTGAGAGTGCGACAGTGAAATAGGCTCTGAAATCACATTCCAAATGAGGCTAAATCATGCATATATGACAAGCAAAGCATGTTAGCGGGCTCAAAGCTTAAAGCTAGCCAAGAGACTCACACTATGGCCAAAACAGACAAGCCCCAAAGGGCCAAGGTGACTCAAAACAGTCCCAAGGCAAGTCAAAACAAGGCTAGAAACATGCTCGAACATGGCTAACTCATGCTAGAATGGAAGGCACAAAACATGACGCATACAAGGCCAATAAGGATGATTGCATTACACCTACCAAAGCGAAGCATGGGATGACTATACCAACAAAAATCAGAGTTATGGCATGTCAAAATAACACAAAAAATGTACTGATATAGCAGCCCAAAGGCTTAGGCAAAAAGGCATGCATATAGGCTCATATTTAAGGCATAAAGCATGACTCTCCAAAAGCATTGAAATAGTGAAACATGAGAGAGTATGGCCATACCATATGCACTGAAATCATACACCAAGTGATGCCAAATCATGCAAATGGCCCAAGCAATGCATGCTAGTGGCTTGGAAAGGAAGAGGGGTCTCCCTTTTTATAAAAAACCAAGTCTAAAGCTTCTTGAACAAGCTAGGACTTGTTTCAAATCCATCCATACACGTGTATGGAGGATACACCAAGTGACCAACAGCTGGCACCAGCTAGAAGCACAATATCTGCAAAAGCAGAAAAAGAGGCCGGCCAAAAAGAGTGCCGATCGGCCAACACTTATGGCCGATGGCAAGAAGGAGAGGCCGATAAGCAAGAGGCCTGGTCGATGGGTTGTATGGTTGGCCAATAAGCCACCCTCTTCCCTCAAAAACAAAAACCACAAGCTCTTGGTCCACAACCAAGCACAAAATAGACAAGTTGAGAGGTTTTAAGGTAAGGCGCGCAGTCGAGACCTTCAAAAACTCGAAACGAACACGAGCATGGATGATCATCGAGTGTTCAAACGATGATGTCCTAGTCTTGAGGACGGTCAAAAATGGGGTGTCTACAATTATTTTACAAAATTATACATAATAATACAAAATAAATCATATATTTTTCCAACTATAATTAAATAATATTAGTATAAATTTTACAGCATAATTAAAAATATGGGTTGTTACATACCCCATTGTCCATTACACCCATTACATCGTACCGCCTGTATCCTTTCCATGTTAAGCTTAGTTTGGCATGTGCATATACATTTTCCTTGTTAAAACATGGTTTTGTCATGTGTAAGTATCCATGCTGCGCTGATGCCAGTATTGAGGATGTCGGCACCTTTTCTGTGTTAGACACGGTCTATATTGTGTCCATGACTTGTCTAGGTAAGATGTGGTTTGGCCTGCGCCCCTTATTTACTGCATCCATTGCATCTATTACATTGTACTTTGTCTTGTTGCATTCAACATTTAGGATAATTATTTTTTCCCTGCAGATCATTCCTCAGTTATATCATACCATCCAATTACTTGTACTCTTTCTCTTTCTACAAAAAACATAGTTTTGTAGGTGCTCGCACCCCTTTGACGTTAAAACATGGTTATGTTACGTGTAAGCATCCATGTTGCGCTGAGACCAGTATTAAGGATGTAGGCACTTAGCCTGTGTTAGGCGTTGTTTGGCTCATGTCCACACTTCTTTTCTATATAAAATGTAGTTTGATTTGCATCCGCATTCCTTTAAAATATTTGTGTGGTAAGCACTACTCGTGGTATGATGATTTCGTTACATACATACGTTGTATATCATTTGGTTATTTCGTTACATTGTGTATCATTTGCATCTTGCCCCTAAACTACGTTGGTTTAATTTCTTACAAAGGGATACGTAGGCAACCCTTGGGTTTAACCAACTGCAAATGCATTTTGTTTGTTTGTCCAAGCATTACGGCCTCGTCAAAATGGGTCGTCTTCGGGCTTTGACATTCACTCACGTCATTTCATGACTTCAAGCTCTGTCAAAGAGGGGAAACTGTAGGCAACCCATTTTTGACCGACCTTAAGACTCGGAAGCTTTATTCCGAACACCCGATAATGAAAGTTAGACTGTGCAATCTTTTGAATTCTCAGCAAAATAATTTGGTTTCGAGCTCTAATCCCAAACCTTGCACCCCATTTTGGCCAAACTATTTTAGACCTTAAAACCCTCTTTTTCAAAATATTTTTCCAAATGTTTCTACGATGTTCCGAGGCTCGAATTTCGTTTAAAATATTACACTTTTCGGTAAATTGAGTAAGGACAAAGTGGGAATAAATGGAAGGGAGGTGGAATCTTTGAAAAATATTTTTAAAAATATTATTTATAGGTTTGGAGTTGAAGGAAATAGAAGGGGATACAAGAAAACTAGTTTAGGGAGAAGTTGAGCATCAAACCGTTGAGAAAGAATGAGCAGCCTTCACTAAATTATACATATCTCTTTTCACACTTAGAAGTTAGATGTGAAACTATCACTATTGGAAAGTAGACTTCTGGGGCTTCAATTTAGACTAAAGAATCACCTAAAATCGAGTTCGGATGAGGGAGATATGCCTGTTTGAAGTCGGGTCTGAATGCATATTTTTAACCCGGTCGGGCCTCAATAAAAACTTTTCCAGACTTGCTTTTTAGGCCCGGCTGTGTGTTTTTAGGCTCAGCCGTGGGTTTTGGGGCCTGGCCGAGTCTTAGTAGCATGAAATAAGACAATTGGCGAGAATTTGCTATATGTTGTTTTTTGAAGATATTTTTGACCATTTGGCTCAAATTCTATAAATAGAGCCTCTTCCTTCAGAATTCAAGGTTAGCAAAATTTCCAAAAGCTATGAAGAGCTAAATAGACCTCCTTCCATCTTCCTTCCTCCTTTGACCCTCAAACCTTCTTTAGCTATACATACACAATACATACACCATTAGAGCTTGTTCTTGAAGCTTTTATTGAAGTTTCAAACCATATTTCATAAAACTTGAGGGTGTTGGAATCAAGATTGTTTAACTACAAGCATTCTCTCTTTCAAGAGGTATAACTTTTGCATCTTCTTCCTTATTTCTCTTTTACTCTTTTCCTCTCTTTTACATGCTTTGTACACTGTTTTGGGACTATTTTGTGGGCTGAAATTTGTGATTTAAGAGCTACCAAAGGTGGAGAGGTTAACCACCCTTCCTTGAATCTTATTCCAAGCTTATATACATGTGTTTCCTGCTTATTTCTCTGATTTTAGCCACTATTTTGAGGGTGTTTTTGGACTATTTTTGGACTATTTTTAGAGGCAAAAATATGGTTTAGAGGTCGCAAAAGTTGAGGGGTTAGCCAACCCTCCTTAGCATTGCTTACTAACTTTGTATCTCTTTGTTTTTGCCTATCTTTTGTGCTCTTTCAACATGGTTTTAGCTACTTGTTTTTTCACCTATTAGGGGTTGTTTTAGGGCTGTTCTAATTTATTTAATTAGTTCATGCTTTGATTAGTTCACTTGTTGTATCATAAGTTCTCACATATAGCTTGTTGTATGTTGTCCTTGGAATTTCTTTAATTGATTTCCATGTTAAGAGCCTCATTTTGTAATGTCCCGAAAATTGGACAGGGTATATCTATTTATGCAACAAAACCCACCTAATAGACAAACACATGTATATAGCTAACTATTCCATACATCCATTTCCATTAAATCCCAAATGCCAAATACATGTTGTTCACATCTCAATGTCCTAATTCCAATCCCAAGCATACATTTTACAACAAGTATAAAATGGAAGCCAAACAGATAATAAGTGCCCTACAGGCTTACAAATTTATCCAAGAACATTCTTGGTTACACAAAATAGAGTTTCAACTCAACGAAAATACAACCCTGCGTTTACATTCAACAAATAACAATAAAATAAAAAATGAAGCATCAGCTCCGAGTCCTCCCAAGTCAATGCCTTGGCGGAGGCATAGCACCTGTACCTGAAATGGTTTCCCTTATAGAGTGAGCCACAGCCCAATAGAGATATACTATACAACATATGAACCATGACAAGACTAAAGAGGAGTATGCTCATGCCATGCTCATGATAAAATAGTTTATCTCTCTTTTTATAAAGCATGCAATGCTGAAATGCAACAACAGATATAAAACCATTTCCATTTTAAACCATATCTGTTACATGAATATAGGCTTTGTGAATCTCTAGGTGAGTGTCTGCAATTAGGCCCTAATGCACTACCACAGTCATTTTTACCAGTAAACTGGAAGGCTCGACACCTAACCGCGTGGTTCCACACCTCCAACCCAAATTCACCAAGTATTCATCTTTTCGCAAATAGATACATTTCTCAAAAACAGGTACATTTCCAATGAAATGAATGTAATGCAATATCCAATACAATAAATGAGAAATGTGTTTCAATTTACCTAAGTCTCATGCATTTCTACAACAATCATGGCTATCTTCCACCGATAGCCCAAAACCGATATTTCTAAATAGATATTTAAACAACTAAATTCTAAAAATTATGATAAATACAATCTATTCCATATCTCATCAAATACGAACAACTACACTAATTTTCATATCAAAATCATGTCCGATAACCTCTCAAGGTCCATTTCTAACCGAGTCGGTTTTATTCCAACAGATACATTAAGCAAAATAATACCGTTAATGCCCAAGAAAACATCATTTTCTTTCCAAACTCATTCTCCAAGCATTATTCAACTATGACATCCTATTTTGATCAAAAACCCCAAAAGTTAAACGTAATTCCTTTGTTTTCTTTAAAAATGCTCTTTTGGTCGCAAAACGGTAAAAATTTCAAAACCGATCGAATCGAAGTCCGTTTTTGTTCAAATTTAAAACATAGCTCTTTCATAGCCTTACAAACATATTCCAAGTTCACACTTTCGCGATTTGGGCATCAACTCTTGATTTTTCTCAAAATTTTTCTCTTTTAGGCAAATAAATCACAAATTTTTCAAAAATTCTAATTAAATTATATACAACTCTAAGCTCTATATAATCAAGTAAAAGTACATAAAGAATTGTGGGAAAAATCCCTACCTTAAGCCAAGAAGCTTTCAAATTTTTCGGCAACAAAAATTAAATTTTCTTGGAGCCAAACGATGCCTTTTCCATCCTCTACGTTTTGATCCAAAGCACTTGGGGTCAAAAATGACTTACACTAGATCAAACCCGTGAAAAGCCAACTTAGAACTCTTTTTCTTTCTTTTCTCCACAGCAAGAGCTAGGAAAGAACACCCAAAGTATAAAAAAAAATATCTATTAAGTTCTATTTAAAGATATTTCCTTTTCTTTGACTAAACAAATATATAACTATACAAATATCTAACCATATATATATATATACACCTATATATATATATCAATTTAAAAATACATTTCAACATCTTTAATAATAAAAGTAAATATAATATTTTCTCATCACAAAATATATTTCGTTTAATGGTACACACCATAAATATTCACAACTCTTTTATGGTAATCAAATAATAATAATAAAACCATAACAATATTTCATGGTTACTAACGGGTCATGATTCAATCAATTGGGTTTAAAATGAATTTATTTTAATAATTTCAAATAAATCCTCAACTGAGATTAAAGTATAAATTCAATTTGATTCAATTCGTTACAACCTTCCCCCCTTAAGGAATTTCGTCCTCGAAATTTAAACTAGATAACCTTGCTGAATCAAAATCAATTACAACCGAAGAAATGCAATCATGGCATGATAACACAACCTCCCAATTAAACATAAGAAATTCACCCTATTTCGTAACATATACAATGTACGTTCTAATATCAAAATAACATTTCTATTACAATTCTCAAACATCGATAAAAAGGTCCGAATACTTCTCGCAGACTTCATCCTCACGTTCCCAAGTCGCCTCCTCAACCTCGTGGTGCCTCCACAACGTTTTCACCAAGGGACAAATACGAACAAAAGATACACAGACACATACGGACAAATTCGGAGAAAATACACAGATACGTACATATACGCAGACACATTTGGGGAATATGCCGTTACTGACGAGGAATATTCTGTCTATGGACGTCAGCAAGCATATGCCGTTACTAAGACAGAATATTCTATTTTCTGATGTCATCGTACATAAGCAAAACACGCAAAAAGGAAATAAAACACGAATGCAGGGATACGGGGTTTCAAACCCCGACCTCGGGCTCAACCTCTCCATCCTTAGACACCGAACCCGACCACTTAACCAAGTCACTCTTCTGACAAAAATAGTCGAATAAATATATATAATACATAAATAAACAATATATATACATATATATATATACAACTTTCCCGCTTCTCTCTCCTCTTTCGAAAACTGCGTTTGACACGTGGCCTTACTTTTGCGTCAGCTGGCCAACAAAAGCAGACCTCCTCGATTTGTAAACTCAAGCGGCCTTGCTTTACGTCAGTTGGCCGACAAAAGCAGACCTCCTTGATTTGTAAGCTCGCCTCGGCTCTCTCTTCCTCTTTGTCTTCTTCTCTTCCGTCTTCTTCTTCTTCATCACTTTCTTTCGTCTACTTAATCACTCTCTTCTCCTTCTTCTTCCTTATTCCCCTTGAGAGAGACAGAACATCGAGACTGAGCGGAAGAGAAAAGCTACCCCAAAACTCATTATGTTCTTTGCAATTTCTCTAACTCTCCTTTCTTTCTTTTTACATCTCTCACCACACATGGCATCATCTCGTCCCCTCACTCTCTTTCTGGACCTCAATGATCTAAGCTCTCCTGGACCGAGTGCCCCTATTCTTACTCTTCCTAACCTTTCTGGACAGAGTGCCTCTGCTCCTATCCTTCTTAACCTCCCTGACTAGAGTACCCCTGCTCCTACTCTTCTTAACTTTCCCATGATGTCAATTGAGCAAATCATGGCCGCTCAATCTGACATTGAGGCCAACCATTTCACACTGAGATCCTGCATGGAGACAGTGACTGCGGTCACCAAATTGTCTCACCGGCTGCAGAATAGGACCAGTGAGGTGCATCAGTTAAATGCCCAACGTTCTCTGCTCCTGTGCATGTACAAAGATGCGTGAGCAGAGATTTGCGCACTGAAGGAGGAGAATAAAGAGCTGAAACAGAAGACCACCGTCATGGCCCAATTCGAAGCACCTTCGTACTTCGCCTTTGACAGCCAGCAGGGAGTCAACTCTCTTGGCGGTCCTGTACACACTGAGGCAGGGCCTTCAAGGGTCACCCCAGATGACAAAAAAAGGAAGAGCTCGGCGGGAGAGTCGAGTAAATGAAGTCAGTGTGTGGCCGTTACCAAAAACAAGATCCCTTTTTTTCTTTTCTTTTTTCTTCATGATGCCACTGCAATCGGGGATGTCATCTCCTGACTTCAATAAAATCAATTTCGTTTTTTTTTTTTTTTCATAATCTAGTGCAATAATTTACTTAATATCCATCTAAAGTGATTATCTCAAGACTCTTAACCAATGAGAATACCCTCCCTTTAAAGACACAATTCAATGATATATTTTGTAATTGCAACCGTCACACGACAACAAACTCATCTCAATATTAATTCATACTCAGTTACCCAATTGAATAAAACTAACACAAACAATGACTCCAAATATTTTATCCCATGAGAACCTCCATTTATCCCCTAATACAATCATATTCTTCCATGAATTATTCCAAAAACAAAATTCACAGATTACCTTAGCCTCAACTACTTCACTTGAACAAGAAGAAACACCAACCCTTACGAAACATAATGCAATCGTGCCAAACACACTACTCAAAAATTCTCAACCACAACTTTAGTTGCCCAACCAAATAATTTATGTATTATTTTTACCTATCCACTCTATTTCTTTCACTCAACGAAATGACTAATAGTTTACGCAAACTTGTCTACATCCACCCACACAATTTCACTCCAACATAGAATTTACCCAAACACTCACACAATGCACTTCGAGTCCACATAGAATTCATCAAGACTAGATACTCATTCTAACAATACTAAGGTACTCTCAACAAATACTCATAGTTGTAGTGACTTTGAAATCTCCTTTGAAATCTCTAGTCAGCTCGCTTCTAACCAAATTCTAAAAGATATAACCACAAGCTATGATGCCACTCATTCACTCTAAAAAAAAATTCTATGTCAACAATAATATTTCATAACAATTTCCAAGACTAACAAAACAATGAAACTATTTCATACCAATTTATTCCCCGATGAGGGGTCTGCCAAATAACTTCTTCTAAGGAAATATCACCACAAAACACGATGAAACAAAATTAAAATAAGGAATCATCCTTTATTAGGCAAACCTAAATACATTTTAATTAAGAAAACTCTTACCATTTAAGGTCAAATACACTCATCAAATTGAACTCAATGGTAATATTAGACCAACATACCAACAACACGAATTCTTACCACACTTATAGCAAAACGAATGATCAATATAAGGGATTCACAACTCTTACTCCAAGGATACAAAACAATCTTGTAGCTAAAGGACAAAGGATACAAAATAATCTCCATTTCCATTACATGAACCACACCATCACGACACACACCAAATTTAACTCAAAACACTCTCATATACCTTCCATCTTCACAATTTCTAACTCATACATAAAAGTAACTGTAAAAGTTAACATCAATCACTCTCGATGGGTTAAGCATAAATTCCCATGGAAATACTCAAATTACCACAATACTAATTATCCTAAAGCACCTAATTTAGAATTATAATATCCTCACAAAGTAATCTTAAAAATTTCCTCTAAAAACATTGGTTGCTAACACAACTCCACAACATCCATCACATCATGTCCCTCAACACTCATTTATTGCACTCAAGAATATCAACAACTAACTCTAAGACAATGGACTCCACCAATCTCGAAGGCACTCAGAACTCACCTATATGTTCTAAAATATCAACTCACGAGTCAATGTTGTTACTACTAATAATCCCATCAAATGGCGTAACCTAAATCAAATTTAATCTCATTCCAATCTATCTCAAAATTATTTATCTCATTTGCCCTCTTAGGATTTGCAACAAAATTATGAATAAAACAAACTCTCTAAGAAACACATCTCTTACTACAGGATATAATTTCTATCATGCTAAGACTACGTTTATTCCCAAACACACTCAAAAGAATTGGCCTTGGGCCCATCACTAACCTCACAAGTAGTCCATCAAGCAAGTGAAACAATCCAACTATAACTAACTTCGTCTATCCTAAGAAAATTTAGAACTAGTTTTACATGTTCTAATGTCAACAATCCAAAGTATATTATCTTAGATTACTTTAATCATAGAGCTGTAAACACAACAATAACTCCTCAATGATGGTACTACTATTTCTTAGATTTCTTTTTTCCATCTAGTCCACTTTTACAAACTTGATATAAAATTGAAAAATAATTAACTCCTCATAACAACAAACCAGTCGCTACACAACACAAACTCTACTATTTTAAGGTCACATTTACACCCATAATCATACAAATCGATTAACCTACGCTTTAATACTAAATACACAACATCTTGACCAATCATCCTGGCCATATTACTCTAGCTTACACCTTCTTCCTAGGGGAAAAGGTATCCTTCTACATGAGAACATCCCGGGCACCCAAGTGCCTCTAGCCTCTCTCGCTTTATGACATCTTATATAAGAGATAGAATTTAGCTCAGAAGTAAGTACTCCATACTAGTTCTAACATGCTGCATACGGATTAAACATAAACCTACACATGTATCTACACTACATAAGGCAAACCATATGAGCACATAGTCACATAGAGCACATACGAGTTACCCCTCCAAGATATTGACTCGTTCCACAAACATTCAAAGACTTCCAAATAGAAATAGCATTGATTAGGTGCTTTTTTAAAAAGAGCTCAAAGAATTTCATGGACGCAAATCACATCTCAGAAGTTTAACCCTATACCCACATAGTCACATAAACATGTTATCACATAGCACATAAGATATGCAACACTTCTCACTAGCGAAATGAACCCACTGTGGTAAAAACCACTTCCCATGAGCCCCAAGTATTCAAACCCGGTAGCTCTGATACCAAGTTGTAACGCCCCGAAAATTGGGTAGGGTATATCTATTTATGCAACAAAACACACCTAATAGACAAACACATATATATAGCTAACTATTCCATACATCCATTTCCATTAAATCCCAAAAGCCAAATACATGTTGTTCATATCTCAATGCCCCAATTCCAATCCCAAGCATGCATTTTTCAACAAGTATGAAATGGAAGCCAAACAGATAATAAGTGTCCTATAGGCTTACAAATTTATCCAAGAATATTCTTGATTACACAAAATGGAGTTTCAACTCAACGCAAATACAGCCCTGGGCTTACATTCAACAAATAACAATAAAACAAAAAATGAAGCCTCAGCTCCGAGTCCTCCCAAGTCAATGCCTTAGCAGAGGTATAGCACCTGTACCTGAAATGGTTTCTCTTACAAGGTGAGCCACAGCCCAGTAGAGATATACTACACAACATATGAACCATGACAAGACTAAAGACGAGTATGCTCATGCCATGCTCATGATAAAATAGTTTATCTCTCTTTTTATAAAGCATGCAATGCTGAGATGCAACAATAGATATAAAGCCATTTCCATTTTAAATCATATCTGTTACATGAATATAGGCTCTATGAATCTCTAGGTGAGTGTCTGCAAGTAGGCCCTAATGCACTACCACAATCATTTTTACCAGTAAACTGGAAAGCTCGACACCTAACCGCGCGGTTCCACACCCCTTACCCAGATTCACCAAGCATTCATCTTTTCGGAAATAGATACATTTCCAAACATTTCTCAAAAACAGGTACATTTCCAATGAAATGAATGTAATGCAATGTCCAATGCAACAAATGAGAAATGTGATTCGATTTACCTAAGTCTTATGCATTTCTACAACAATTATGGTTATCCTCCACCGATAGCCAAAAAAAGATATTTAAACAATTAAATTTCAAAAATTTCGATAAATACAATGTATTCCACATCTCATCAAATATGAACAACTACACTAGTTTTCATATCACAATCATGTCCGATAGCCTCTCAAGGTCCATTTCTAACCGTGTCGGTTTTATTCTAACAGATACATTAAGCAAAATAATACCGTTAATGCCCAAGAAAACATCATTTTCTTTCCAAACTCATTCTCAAAGCATTATTCAACTATGACATCCTATTTTGATCAAAAGCCCCAAAAATTAAACGTAATTTATTTTTCTTTAAAATGCTCTTTTGATCGCAAAACGGTAAAAATTTCAAAACAAATCGAATTGAAGTCCATTTTTGTTCAAATTTAAAACATAGCTCTTTCATAACCTTACAAACATATTCCAAGTTTACAGTTTCGCGATTTGGGCATCAACTCTTTATTTTTCTCAAAATTTATCATTTAAGCAAATAAATCACAAATTTTTCAAAAATTCTAATTAAATTATATACAACTCTAAGCTCTATATAATCAAGTAAAAGTATAGAAAGAAGTGTAGGAAAAATCCCTATCTAAAGCCAAGAAGCTTTCAAATTTTTCGACAATAGAAATTAAATTTTCTTAGAGCCAAACGACGCCTTTTCCGTCCACTACGTTTTGATCCAAAGCACTATGGGTCAAAAATGACTTACACTAGATCAAACCTGTGAAAAGCCAACTTAGAACTCTTTTTCTTTCTTTTCTCCACGGCAAGAGCTAGGAAAGAACACCCAAAGTATAAAAAAAATATCTATTAAGTTCTATTTATAGATATTTCCTTTTCTTTGACTAAACAAATATATAACTATACAAATATCTAAACATATATATATATATATACATCTATATATATATATATATATCAATTTAAAAATACATTTCAACATCTCTAATAATAAAAGTAAATATAATATTTTCTCACCACAAAATATATTTCGTTTAATGGTACACAACATAAATATTCACAACTCTTTTATGGTAATCAAATAATAACAATAAAACCACAACAATATTTCTTGGTTACTAACGAGTCACGATTCAATCAATTGGGTTCAAAATGAATTTATTTTAATAATTTAAAATAAATCCTCAACTGAGATTAAAGTATAAATTCAATTTGATTCAATTCGTTACACATTTTAACAAGCAATCTATCATCCATTTCTTTCATTTGAGAGTTGTTTCAACCGGTTGATGGTTGTTCAAAACATGAGCTAGAGATCTATGCTTAATGGCTTAATCTCTATAAAGGTTCATAGCCAATGGCATAGTCTCTCTTTCATGTTGAGAATCACTTCCCGTTTGACACACTTCTCATTTAGTGGACGTAATCATCACCTTGGAGTTAATGAACTAAAGAATGAAAAGGTCTAAAAATTGATTTAAAATAAACCAACCCACATAAAGAAAATGACTCATATTGCCTGGATTCGATCGGACGTTATGCCGAGTCTATTATGTCAAGGGTCGTCATCCATCAATTTATGATGTTTCGATGAGCCTTGAAGCGTTTCTACCTCTCTTTTTGAGCTTACTCCATGATCGGAGGGAGGGGTGGTCGTTGATTCATTGCACTTATTGATTTTTGTCCAAAATCATGTCTTAACTCATCAAGCAATCAATTTGCTCATTGATGGCTTTGGAAATGACTTCGTTCTTCTCTTGAGGCTTTCCATGACAGAGAAGAGCAGAAGAGATCAACAGAGCTCAGAATAATATTTTTGTAGCGATGATTCGTTAGATAGTTGGCTTATTTTGTTGTAATAGATTAGCTTGTTTAGTTAATCATAGCTTAGCTAGTTAGTTACTTATTCATTCATTTGGTTTTGTAATAATTAGTTTAATTTGGACTCTCGAACATTGATCCGTACCCTCTTGCACGATGGCAAATTGTAATAAATTATATGTCTTCCAACCCCACGTCTTTCTCCCTTTTACTTATTCACTTACGATGGTTAGTATAGAATATCATTTTTCAAATTAGCATCTTTATGCTTTGCATCCATTGTCTTGCATGCATCCAAGGTTTGGCTCACTATATTAACCAAATGTTCGAATTCATTACTTGTATACGTGCTTTATCACATGTCTTGAATTGTAATCATATACCATGCTCATAGCTGAGCCTATTAATTGCATACTTGTGTGTGTTACATTTAGTCATATTGCATTAGTTAGGAGCATGCATGTTTTCTAATTATTTTGCTTTGTTTTGGCTCAGAGTACTAGGTGAGCAATTTTGAGTTTTAGCATACTGCATGAGTGTTAATGTTTTCATGTCAAGCATATTACCATGAGGCTAAGTGCTTAAATGATATACCTGTTTGAATGCAGGTGGATGGAGGCTAATTGCTTAAATTGGGACAAATTGATTAATGTGTAAACTCACATTTTTCAAGTATCAAATACAATTTTCAAACAAACATGAAATCAAAGTGTCCCAACTTTTGCAAATTAGTCTACACTTATGTGCGTCGCATAGTAATGTTAGCCTAATAAATTAGAATAAGAGCATATAATGTAAATAAGAATCACATCATGATTAGTAGAGGCTGATTTTTGATTAGGCGAGTGGGGTGCTCAATTCATGGCATTCCCCTCTCGTACCTAAGTTCCCGAGCCGAGACACTTTGGTAATGACGGATAAGTGGCCCTTGGCA
The DNA here is from genome assembly GCA_030407325.1 of Camellia japonica. Classification (NCBI taxonomy): domain Eukaryota; kingdom Viridiplantae; phylum Streptophyta; class Magnoliopsida; order Ericales; family Theaceae; genus Camellia; species Camellia japonica. Next base: position 57,449,596 of record JAPPVO010000016.1, read on the forward strand.
CGAGTCTCGGGTTTCCTAAATTTTTCAAAAATATTTAGGTGGTAACTCTGTAATCTGGCAAAACAGTCCATTTTTGGCATTTTGATTCAAAATCAATTTTCCAAAAGATTTGCCGGATTTGAACTTGTTTGTGCTTATCTATTTCACATTGCACTTATGAGATCAGATTCAGAACCACGGGAGTTTGAACTATAGGGCTAATCGTATCCGAAAGGAGTACGAAAAGCAAGCTACAGTTTCTGGCGACTCTGTTGGGGATTTAGAGAACTTAACTCGAACTTCATGATGTGAAACTTTATCTACACTTATATGTTCTTTGCATTGCATTTGCATTGGCATTGGTGCTCTTAAGTCACTGTGTTTTCCATTTGCTATTCCTGGACGGCTTGCCCAAAAATCTTGCCAAAAGGCTGACCGATCATGGGCTCTGCCATGTTGGAAATACAACCCTTGGATCTGGATTACTGCTGTGCCATTTGATCTTCCTTTCACTTCTCGATGTTAGGTGTGAGAGGTATAATAGGTAGTCTTGTTAAGGTACCCCTTTTGACCAATCGGCCTAACTACATATAGTCAGCCTTAGTGACTTTTCAAACATAAGACAGAATGCCCTCCTATTTACTAGGCTATTGTGATACTGTTTGTTTGAATAGTAAAGCTGCAGATCACTCCAAAAGCTAGGACGGGGAAACCCTAACCTCTTATAGGGGTGTTTTGAGTGCTTTTGTAAAATATGTAAAATCTTCGGAAATGTGTGATGCAATCCTAGAAGAGTCTTAATCTTAAGGCGATTCCTTTCAAACTTGAGGGTCATATCAAAATTAGAATTTAGGTCAGAATCTAGTGGTTTGTGTTGGATATGGTGGAAACATACTAAAACCAGAATCAAGGCCAAAAATTATATCTTGATTTGTTTTGACCAGCATACCCGATAACCCGATCTAATGGAGCATTTCTTTTTAATGCTAGGTTTGTCTGAGCCAAAAACCCAATTCAGCAAAGGCCCAATCCATCCAATCCCAGAAAAAAACCCACTTAGCAGAGGCCCAATCCATCTGGTCCCCAAAAGCCAACTCAGAAAAGGCCCGTCCAAATGCCAAAAGACCCATTCTAAAAAGCCCAATCCAGTCAAACCTGTCTCGACTAATCCAGTTCAAAAACATCATGTGTAAACCAGGTCAAAATCCTTGTTAGTCAACTCTCAGCTTACACCCATCCATTTTCCCGATTGTTAACTCGGCAGACCCGTGATGGCACAGAGTCTAGAAGAAGTTGTAACCATGATAACGGCTCTAAATCGGGGAATTGCCATGCAAAATGAAACTAGTACTGAAATACAACGCCCATTTGGGGCATCTACCACACATCTAACCTCAGACCCCCAGCTGAACTTTGCCCCACCTTGGCCAGCTGAAGATTTGCAAGGTCCAGATCCTTGAGAAGGGTTAGCTCAAGCTCGAGTTTTCAGACCCTTGGTGCAGCCTAATGAGGGCCTCTTTTCCCTTGATATTAATGATCTCAACCTGACCTTGTTAAAAATTATTGACCTTGGGAAGCAATTCAAAAAGGCACAGTGAATTAGTTCCATAGCCGACATTGAGGATAGGTACACCGAGGCTGCCGTACGGCTCCCAAACAGATTCAAAATGCCACCCATTGACCGTTTCGATGGGTCTGGAGATCTAATGGTACATATCCGGCTTTTCTTGGATGTCCTGAAACCGATGGGTCTGACTAAGCCTCAGAAACTCTCTTTGTATGGAAGAACCCTATCGGGTATAGCAGCCACTTGGTACACCAAGTTGGAGGATAAAGTGAAGCAGAACTAGGAAGATTTGGCTGACGCGTTTGTCAATTAGTATTCTTATAATACCCAAATTGAAATGACTACTCAAGAGCTTGAAGCAACCCACCAAAATCCTAAAGAACCGTTTGTGGAATTTGTTGCAAGGTGGAGAGCAAAGGCAGCACAAATGACAGATCGACCTTTTAAGAGGGACTATGTGAACCAAAAGAGGGTTGACAACCATCAAAGATTAGGGGCTTTAATTTCTTTATAACCATCAACAAGCAACAATGCCAACAACTTTGTAAATATTTACATCATATTCCATTGATGTCAGAAGTTGCATATCTACATTATATTCATACTGTGAATATTGACATTGAAGCAGATATTTACATCAATGTCAATATTTACACCATATTCACATCATATTCGATCACTCTATAAATATTGTACATTTGCCAATACGATGTTTATATCATATTCCATCATATTTCAATTTGGAGGGGAGGGAATTGGGAATTCTATGGACATCAACAATCAACAATACCAACATTGACAGTGGAAAAAAACAGAGTTCATTACTAAATCATAACCACAAACAACATTAATAACAAAGAAATGTAAATTATACATTTGTTTGTTAATGTTATTCATATTCAACAAAAAATCAACATCACCAATATGGACAAAGAGTGAAAATAGGGATTTCATTACAAAATGAAATCCAAAAACCACAATAATAACAGGGGCAATGTAAACATATACACTTGTCATTAAATTATATTATCATTGTTTGAAAAACAGAGAGTGGAAGGATGGTGCTCACCTTTGGTCCTCATTGTGGATGGGATATGTAAATCGACGGTCGACGAGAACCAAGGAAGAATGAACCCGAATCCTTTCAATATAAATCTTCGCAGTGGTGCGTTGATGTGGAATAGCAGTGTCCGGCGATGGTTGGCGGTGGAGGATGACGGTGGTGAGGCGGTGTGAAATCTAGGGTTACGGTTTGGAAATTTTTTGGTGCCAATGAGTTTTTTTTTGGGGAATGAATGTGTTGTGGAGTGAAGAGATGTAATAGGAATGGTTGGGCTTTTAGAATGGAGTATGCGTGGGAGAAATGGAATGAGGGTATTTTGGTCTTACTACACTGAATGGGACCTAATCGAATACAATAATAAAAAATGATTTGGATTTTATGATATAAAAGTCTTAGAAATAGAATTTATGAATAAAGCTCCCTTTATAGAATCCCATAATCACTTGTTCAGCTCATATTGTATATATAGCCCAAGTTGATGCACAAGGATCAGGCACACAAAAATTTTAAAACGTGAAAATAGCACAAAAAACATATACTAAACATATTTTTCAATATTCATGTTAAGTTATAAAAGACGGCAATTGTATGACAATTTATCAACATTGGTTGTGAAAAACTAATTTTTTTGCTATATTTGTCGAAACTGTTAAATTTACGTGGTTCGTGCAGCCACTTAAATTTTCTTTTGAGAAAAAAAAACATAGAAGGGGCTAATGTGTATGACAGTTAATTACTAGTAGATAAATCAGTTTTTTGCCAATCAAAAAAAAAAAAAGATAAATCAGTTTTTTGAAATCGTAAAAGGGCAATCGCCCTAAGTCCGTCCTTACCTACACCTTGAGATGAGAACGAGTAACCATGGTAGGGTACGGCAGGGGTGAGAGATTCTAAAATATACTCTTATGTTTGGTTGGGAGATTTGAAGAGAGATTTGGAAAGGGAAAGGAAAAAGGTGTGTGAAACTAGGTAAAATATAGGTATGTTTTATTCATATTTCACCTACTTTTTCTATTTCCCTTTCCAAATCCTTCTCTAAATTCTCCAACCAAACACACCATAACAGTATCAAAGAATATATAAATTTAGTGAGTTTTCCAATTTGGTTTGATGCGGAGACAGACTCTTTAACACACGTTATTATTCAATTAACAATGGATAGTTAGTAATTATCACTTCAATTTTATATAGGTTTCAATCTCACATTAGGAATCTTAATAGCACACCTCGTGCACCCCTCTCACATGCCATTATTGTCAAATTAACATAATAATAACCTTAAATTAATTAGTAGTGGTCTTGGCCCGTGCTGGAGACCTCCGATGCTTCTTTGTTGTCGTAATTGTCGGCTAATTAACCGTTCCTGAGATTACATTAATCCGCATGAGTAGACTATGTTGTTAAATTGATTAATATAGTATCAATTAGGGTTAGCTTTTGGTTGTTGTTAATTTAATCTCTAGTATTGGGTAATATTTGGTTGTTAGGTGATGTAAAATATTTAACCAAGAGAAGTGAAATGTGATTTGTTTCCCACTTGGATGAGTCTAAATTTTGATATTGCACATGATTTTGGAGTTAAATTTATAAACAATGTTATAAAATCAGAAAAAGTAGCTTCAAAAGGGACTTAAAAAAAGGTATGTGAATCAAATTCTTTCTTTGTACGTAATATATTATATTTAAATTTACGTTGTGTACTGTATTTTTTGACTAATTTTAAGGCTAATTTTATTTTTATTTATTTAAATTTTTACCAATCAATGCCAAATGTGATTTGTTTCCCACTCGAGTAAGTCTAAATTTTGACACCATACGTGATTCTCAAGTTAAATCCATAACAATGTCACGAAATTTGAAAATGTAACACGAAAAGAGGCCAAACAATGATGCATGTAGATCAATTATTTCTATTAACTACTTTAAAGTAAGTTTTTATTTTTGTTTTTTAACTACTAGGTAACTTTGGTCTTAAGTCAGGAAGTGCAAAAGGTTGAAATTCCAAATGCACCTTATTACACTTTTTTTTTTTTTTTTTGTAATAAATGTTTTGTATTTTTATAATAAATGTTATGTAATCTTTTGATGAAGTTATGAGAATTTATGCTTAAAAAATGTTTTGGTTAAAAAATACGTAGTATTATGATAAAAATACATAATTTCATTTCTGAATTATAAATTATTGTAACTTTACAATATTACATAACATTTGTCATAAAAATTCGTAACAAGTTGTAATGGGTATCGAAGGAGTAAGTCTGGATCCTCTAGAGTTACTAGTAAAAAATTTAGTTTCACTTCAATTTTTTTACAATTTAAAAAGAAAATTTTTAGTTCCACTTTGGAAGTAATGTTTTTAAAAGAAAAGCAAAAATAAGAACATACTTCTTATTTTTTTGAATTGATATACATCCTTATTGTGGAGAACGGTGATGGTGGTTGTGGGCTCGAACTCTCTCATCTCCCTTTCGCTCTCGCCCCCTCTTTCTTAGTTTCTCCTTTTGCTTAGTCCTGCTCTGTTTCACGCTTTTGCATTTTTTGTTTCAAATAAACAAAACAACGTCATTTCGGAGGACTGTAGGGAAGGCCGCAAAGAAAAAAATTCTAGAGGATCGGGGTTGCCAAGGATCTAGAGAGATAAAATTAGTTGCATTATTGGCTTTTCTTTTCCTCTTGGATTTCAATAACCTATTTGTTGCAGTTTCTAGCGCGCTGAAGATTGATAACAAAAAATCAGAAGTTAAAAATACTTCTTCTCCTGCTTCACAATAATATATATTTTTTAAATTTATTTAAGTTCTTTCTGCCTCATAAGTTATAAGCAAAAATTGTATGAAACACTCTAACATAATTTTAAAAAAAAAATTTTGCATGCAGCTCAACAAGCTGTACCAAATAGCCTCAATATCCCAATGTATTTATTCAAATACTTTGGTAAAATTGTAAGTTTTTGAAGAATATTGTATATTCAACTTGTGTTTGTTTATAAAGAGTGCATCAGTTTATATAGCCCTAAATATATGACGAAAAAGGAAATACAAAGATTTCCTATTTACACCACAATCTTCCCTAATTTTGCCTAATTCCTAATATACACAATCACTACAAAAAAAGGCGTTTTTTGCGACGGTACCGAGCCGTCGCAAATGTTCCCGGACCCCGTCGCTAATGCCTTTTGCGACGGTAAGTTGCCTTTTTGCGACGGTAATGAGGGGTCGCGACAAAGGGGGTTGCAAAAGAGCTTTAGCGACGGTACGTACCGTCGCCATTAGTTTCTGCGACGGTAAGGTCTCTTTTTTGCGACGGCATTTTTCCCGTCGCCAATAATGGAAAAAATATCAGTTTTCGCGACGGCACGTATTTACCGTCGCTAAAAGTGAGGTTTTGAGACGGCAACCATCCCGTCGCTAAAACTCTGACATCATATAAGTATTGGCGACGGCAAAGGTTACCGTCCCTAAAGGTGTCTTCTACATTCAAATGGCACAGCTTTTGCGACTATATTTGGTGCCGTCGCAAAAGCCTATATTTGGTTTTTGCGACGGGTTCTTATCCCGTCTCAAAACAAAAAAAAAAAAAAAAAAAAAAACCTGCTGAAAAATTATTAAAAAAATTAAAATAACCTGTATTAAATAAAAATAACTATAAAAAAATCCAAAAATTACAGAATAATATAAATACATACATAAACAAAAGTTGACAAATAATGAAAATTAATAATATTGTTCCATTCATAACAATACATAAATAAAAATTCATAACAATAAAAATTATGCCACTACATAACATCCCATAATACATACATAATGTTGCTCACAAATTTAAATAACATAAATCAAAATCAAAACTAAAAGTTTTCGTCTTCATTCGTTCGTGGGTTACAAAAACAAAAATTGGTCATAATCTTGATACGCCTGCATTCCAGAAGAAGCCAACTGCTACTCAGGAAATATCTGAAAAAAACAAGAAAACATAATTAAAAACCATATAATGGTGTTAATATTTTAATTATAGAAAAATATAAAAAAAAATTGACTACTATATAATTAGAAAGATTGTTTAGTAAATAATTTTGACTGGACAAAAATCCGGCTCTAACTCCCAAACCGGGAATCCGATTCGAGCCCCGTCTTCTCCCACAAGTCTCTCGTGCCTAGGCGGTCGTGTGTGCCAAGTTTCGTGCTAAACCGACGTCGTTTGGTGATTTTGGGGCGTTAACGCCTCGAATTAAAGTTTCTTAAAAAAGTAGTTTGCCTAAAGTGAAATCCGGCTCTAACTCCCAAACCGGGAACCCGATTCGAGCCCCGTCTTCTCCCACAAGTCTCTCGTGCCTAGGCGGTCGTGTGTGCCAAGTTTCGTGCTAAACCGACGCCGTTTGGTGATTTTGGGGCATTAACTCCTCGAATTCAAGTTTCTTAAGGAAGTAGTTTGCCTAAAGTGAAATCCGGCTCTAACTCCCAAACCGGGAACCCGATTCGAGCCCCGTCTTCTCCCACAAGTCTCTCGTGCCTAGGCGGTCGTGTGTGCCAAGTTTCGTGCTAAACCGACGCCGTTTGGTGATTTTGGGGCGTTAACTCCTCGAATTCAAGTTTCTTAAGGAAATAGTTTGCCTAAAGTGAAATCCGGCTCTAACTCCCAAACCGGGAACCCGATTCGAGCCCCGTCTTCTCCCACAAGTCTCTCGTGCCTAGGCGGTCGTGTGTGCCAAGTTTCGTGCTAAACCGACGCCGTTTGGTGATTTTGGGGCGTTAACGCCTCGAATTCAAGTTTCTTAAAGAAGTAGTTTGCCTAAAGTGAAATCCGGCTCTAACTCCCAAACCGGGAACCCGATTCGAGCCCCGTCTTCTCCCACAAGTCTCTCGTGCCTAGGCGGTCGTGTGTGCCAAGTTTCGTGCTAAACCGACGCCGTTTGGTGATTTTGGGGCGTTAACTCCTCGAATTCAAGTTTCTTAAGGAAGTAGTTTGCCTAAAGTGAAATCCGGCTCTAACTCCCAAACCGGGAACCCGATTCGAGCCCCGTCTTCTCCCACAAGTCTCTCGTGCCTAGGCGGTCGTGTGTGCCAAGTTTCGTGCTAAACCGACGCGTTTGGTGATTTTGGGGCGTTAACTCCTCGAATTCAAGTTTCTTAAGGAAGTAGTTTGCCTAAAGTGAAATCCGGCTCTAACTCCCAAACCGGGAACCCGATTCGAGCCCCGTCTTCTCCCACAAGTCTCTCGTGCCTAGGCGGTCGTGTGTGCCAAGTTTCGTGCTAAACCGACGCCGTTTGGTGATTTTGGGGCGTTAACGCCTCGAATTGAAGTTTCTTAAAGAAGTAGTTTGCCTAAAGTGAAATCCGGCTCTAACTCCCAAACCGGGAACCCAATTCGAGCCCCGTCTTCTCCCACAAGTCTCTCGTGCCTAGGCGGTCGTGTGTGCCAAGTTTCGTGCTAAACCGACGCCGTTTGGTGATTTTGGGGCGTTAACTCCTCGAATTCAAGTTTCTTAAGGAAGTAGTTTGCCTAAAGTGAAATCCGGCTCTAACTCCCAAACCGGGAACCCGATTCGAGCCCCGTCTTCTCCCACAAGTCTCTCGTGCCTAGGCGGTCGTGTGTGCCAAGTTTCGTGCTAAACCGACGCCGTTTGGTGATTTTGGGGCGTTAACGCCTCGAATTGAAGTTTCTTAAAGAAGTAGTTTGCCTAAAGTGAAATCCGACTCTAACTCCCAAACCGGGAACCCAATTCGAGCCCCGTCTTCTCCCACAAGTCTCTTAACTTAGAATGTAAAGAATGCAAAGATACATTTTAGCTTAGAATGCAAAGATACATTTTATACCTGATCTTCTGGTGGTGGTGTATATGGATTCTTGTCTTCTGCAGATTCCCTAAATGCCCGGTGGCCACTCGATGCATCAGGAACCTATGTTAGTCAGTGCATAATGTGTTAATCATATTCGAATTTCATACATAAGCTTGAGTGAAAATTGAACTATCAAACAATTGTGATGTTTATATGGAACCTGTCTGTTGGGATCCACACTCGCCCCCTGTGACACAAGGGCCATCATCTCAGCTCTCATCTGCTGCAACTGTGTAGAGAACTCTGCTCGAATCTCCTCCCTCAACTCATCCCTTAGCTCAGCACGAACCTGCTGCGTGATCTGATCAATAGTCGATGGCTGGGGTGTTGACTGTGATGGCCCAGCACCATCTTTATACACCACTCTCCGAGGAACGATTCTCCCGTATGTGCGACAATATCCATGTCTGTCATGACCTATCAACTCATGGAAAATGGCATTCTTAGCCTCCATAGTCCGACCATCCTCAGGTAGCATAGAGAGTTGACGATTAAACTCATCCTGTATTGAATAAGACACACAAGTATACGCCAAATTAAGATGGTTGACACACAAAAAATAAACTTTAAATACAATCAAAGGTGTTTGGAAACTACCAAGGTCTGGATAACCTTTGGGTCATCTACTCTACGTGTCATAAGCCAAACATTCATCTTATCAATAGACTTCCCCTTACTGGTCATCTACATTTTTTTAGAAATATGAAAATTAGAATCCAAATAATTTGCAAATATACAATGTTTATTTATATACAAAAATAAAACAATAAAATGTAAACCTCATGCCGTCTCTGAGAGAAAGTAGTACGCCCTGTGGTATGAGCTATGCCGTGAGCTCGCCGATTTTTAGCGTTCCTACTTGCAATTTTCTATAACAAGTTCAACAAATGTAAGTATGTAAATATGATTTGTATGTTTACATATCATAAATATAACGTAATTGTATACCTCAGCATCGGAAGTACGCCAATACTCCACAAGTTGTTCCCACTGGCTTGGCACAACATTCATAGGAACATCATCCTTCAGATTAGGATCGGAGCTTCTAGGCTTGAAATACTTAGCCTTAAGCTTGTTCTTGTGATCCTTCCATATGCTGTTGCAGTTTTTCATGCAGATTGGCTTGTACTCCTCTGGACATATATTCAAATTGTCCTATAAAACACAAAGTTTAAGGCTAAGTATAACACAAATTTGGAATTCGAATTTGTGGACAAAAATATACTTTTACCTTCACATCCTTCCAGATAGCATCAACAATATCATCAGGCACACTGTTCCAGTCAACAAAAGTAAGAGGAACAATGTTACCATTCCGGACAATAATGCCAAGTTGAGTAGTTAACTTGGCCACGTTATCCCCTATTGGGCAGTAATTTCCATCAAATTGTATGTCCAGCTTTTTACCAGTACCCCACTCTTTAATGCCCTTGGCACATCCTCTACCACGCCTAGTCGAGGTTGATGAAGAACTAACATGACCTGCGATATACAATAATAATAAACAATATGCAATGGTAACAACCAAATGCAAATTTAAATAATGTGAATACAAATCATATCAAATAAACCTGATGTGGGCTGTGAAGAAGTCGAAGGGTCTGCAAAATACAATGAGAATAAACAAGTTATATATAATGAGCATAAATAAATGTATGTGTAAATAATTTTCATGCAAATCAAAGCAAATTTATATACCTGCGGATGGCTCATAAGCTGATGATGATAGCTGCTGTGGTGCCACTGATGGTGGACGCACTGATGGTAGGCGTGGAGGCTGAGTACATGGTAGCTGCTGTGGTGCCACTGATGGAGGTCGATACGGTGGTAATGGCCCCTCAGATGGTGGTGGCACTAATGGCCCCTCCGATGCTGGCCGATGTGATGCCTCCTCTGATGGTGGTGCTACTGATGTCCTGTTATGTAGCACATCAGACATCATGCGCCGGGGATGATCAGGCTTCCTCTTCCTTCCCATAATAATCTGCAAGCAATATAACATTAATTGACATTAGAAACATAGACAATGGTTTGTCATCAACTATAATATGACATGAATTGAACTAATACAATTACAAAGACAAAGTAAATTAAGAAATTGATGATTAACTACAACCTTGGCCTTAATTGAATTACTAATGTTGATTACATATCAGCCTATTTGAACATCAACTGTTTCCCCATCTGCGGCTTCCCTCACCCAACCAACTTCTTCATCACGAAGCATTATATTTTCTTCCAATTGTTGGCTCATGTATGGCTCGATTTGTGGATCAGTCGAACTCATATCAAATAAACCTCTTTGAGACATCTTCACCACGACTTGCCAGTCTGGTTGTAACGGGTCTGCAACATACCAAACTTGCTCTGCTTGGGACGCCAAGATGAAAGGTTCATTGGTAATTCGATCATCTCGGTACAACAAATGATTGAAGTTCACCAACGTGAAATTGAAGACATCTTCTTTCTTTCCGTGAATGTTGTCAATCCAATCACACTTAAACAACACATGTTTCTTCTCATTGGAATATCGAATCTCAACAATATCTGTCAATTGTCCATAATAGTACACAGACCCCAGACGAGGATTCTTGTCTTTTCGACTAGCATAACTTATGGTATCTGCCTTCAAAGCTACACCACAATTTTGTGTGGCTCGACGATCATCCATGGCTTTTACTCGATACCGAAACCCATTCAGTATATACCCGTTGAACCTCCTTGCCAGGTTATGAGGACCATTTGCCAATAGAATAATCTCTTCAGAAAGTATGACATCAGTAGTCCTTCGCAAAGTTTGGACCTATTTAACACGAAAATGTAAAATTTAAAATGTAGATCGATTTAAGTAACTAGAATCTATAGAGTTAAATACATACATGTTCCTTGAACCAAATGTGAAAAGTTTCAAAATGTTCACGCCGAAGTTGATGATCGTCGACACGAGGCATTTTGAGCTTAAGTACTTCAAGGTGTTTGCTGTGTAGATTGAAATTTTAGCCATACCAAAAATTTAGTTGAAAATTCAATAAAGCATAATAAAATATTAAGTGAGTGACTTAACCTACTTTATGAATGGTTGAACCGCGCTTGTATTGCATAAGATGTACCGATGAGCTTGTACCCAAGAAGTATTATCAAGATAAAAGCTTGTGTTTTCACCAGTAGCATGACCCAAATTATCAGCACCACTATAGTTCCTCACGGGTCGACTAGATTTGGTTTCCACATCACTGAGATATTGTGCACAAAAATTCATGCATTCTTCCATAAGATATCCTTTAGCAATTGATCCTTCAGGACGAGCTCTATTACGCACGTATTGCTTCAAAGTAAGAAGATACCTCTCAATTGGATACATCCATCGAAACTGAATCGCTCCACCCAATAAGGCTTCATCAGCTAGATGTATAGGCAAGTGCTCCATTATATCAAAAAAACTCGGAGGAAATATTTTCTCTAGATGACAAAGTGTTACAGCGATACGATCTTTAATATATTGCAAATCCGTCGCACGATTCACTTTCGAACACAATTGTCTAAAGAAATTGCTCAATTCAATCAAGGGTTCAATTACATTCTTCGGTAACGATCTGCGAATAGCCAATGGAATAAGTTGTTGCATCAAAATATGACTATCGTGGCTCTTAAGACCCCCAATGCTTCTATCATGTAAGCGCACACGACGTGATATATTGGATGAATACCCGTCGGGAACTCTTACTTCCTTCAACACTTTCAAGAACAAATCTTTCTCATCCTTGGTCATCGTGAATTGTGCTGGTGGTAAATAGGCTTTATTCGACCCTCTTAACTGCAAATGTAGGGGTTTTCTAATATTCATATCTTGTAAATCACGCCGAGCATTAACACCATCCTTCGATTTTCCTGCAACCCCTAATATTGTCCACAACACATTGTCACAAACATTCTTCTCTATATGCATCACATCGAGGTTGTGTCTTATTAGATTGTGCTCCCAATATGGCAATTCATAAAAGATACTCTTTTTCTTCCAACTATGGGTGCGATGTCCAACTTTCTCCTTCTCTACCTGTCTCCTATGCCTCTCCTTAAGGTCATCCCTATTGTATTGGGTTAAAATACCCTCAGATTCTAATTGTAGCAACATCTCAGTTCCAGACAACAATTTTGGTTTGAGTCTGACTTCCCGACTACCATCAAATGATACTTTATCCTTCCGAAATTTATGGCCAGTAGGTAAAAATCTGCGATGACCCAAGTATGATTGTTTCCTACTATGCTTCAACCAACACGATGTAGTTTCCTTATTGCAACAAGGACATGCATATTCGCCTTTAGTGCTCCATCCTGACAAGTTTGCGTATGCAGGAAAATCACTAATTGTCCACAGTAAAGCTGCATGCATTTGAAACATTTGATTTGTTGATGCATCAAATGTTGACACACCCTCATTCCATAGTTCTTTCAACTCCTCAATCAACGGTTGCATATACACATCAATCTTGTCACCAGGTCCTTTGGGCCGTCAATAAGCACGGATAAAATTAGAAATGGTTGCTTCATGCACATCCATGGCGGCAAGTTGTATGGAATGAGCACAACAGGCCAAGTGCTATGAACTATGTTCATCGTCCTGAATGGGTTAAAACCATCAGATGCTAAGCCAAGCCTTACACTTCGGCAATCATTACTAAAGTCAATATTCCGACGGTCAAAATCTTTCCATGCAAGGGAGTCAGCAGGATGCCTGAAGACACCATCATCAGTTCGTTCCTCTGCATGCCATCTCATTAACTTGGCCGTCTTAGATGACATAAACAACCTCTGCAACCTTGACTTTAAAGGAAAATACCTCATCTGTTTTGCAGCTATTTGTTTGCCACCTGTGTTAGGACCATTTGAACCACCATCACCATTTGATTTCCATCTACAACTGTTGCATATGACACATTTATCAAGATTGGCGTCCTCGTTTCGAAACAACATGCAACTGTTGGGACATGCATCCCACGTCTCATACGTGAAGCCCAAATCTGTTGTGACCTTTTGAGCTTTATAATATGAGTCCGGGAGTTTCACACCTAACGGGAACGCCTCATTCAATAACTCAAGCAACATGTCAACAGACTTGTCTGTCCACTGATTAAGCACCTTCAAATGTAGAAGTCGAACAATGAATGACAAAGATGTGAACTTCTGACAACCCGGATACAATTCACTTTGTGCATCTTGAAGAAGTTTGAAATACTTTGCAGTCTCTACATTTGGACCGAGCTGGGGTTCAGATGCATGGGGATCAGGCCCCTGTGGTTCATCACCCTCAACACTTGTACCGGCATGTGGATTTCCCATAGCCCCTTGTATCATTCCAATCATATCATCTCCAATGTCTAAATTAGCTAATGTTTCATTCTCTCGATTACCATGCAGAGATATGTAAGATTCCCCATGATTAATCCAATGTTTGTATTTTTTAAAAAAACCATTCAAAATCAGATGCTCCCGTACACCATCTCGTACAAAATAGTATCGATTCTCACACTTCCTACACGGACAACTGATCATCGAACCTTCAACCCTATTGGTGTAGGCAAACACAAGGAATGCATCAATCCCATTAATGTATTCACTCGACATCCTATTTGGCAAATCAATCCAACTCTTATCCATCATCTGTACACATCCACAAAAATATCTCACCAAAAAACTCTAAATATAATACCTACGCAAACCAAGTAAATGATAGCATTCCTCTCCGCAACTAAATAAATTGTCATATTAAACGTCAAAAAATACAAAAATAAAAAAAAAAAAAAAAAAAAAAAAACCTAATAAACAGAATAAATAAGTGAAAATAAAAATAAACCCTAATATTTTGATTGGTTTTCAATTTATACCATTTACCTATTTTCGTCAACTAAACCCGACAAAAAAATAAAAATAAAAACTAGTTATTAAACTAAACGAAATGTCTAAAATTCCTATTTAGGATTAACTCCTTTTATTTTTTTAGATTGAAAAAAAGTAATAAAAAATTAATTAAATCCTATTTAAGGTTTAAATTAATTAAATCCTATTTAAGGTTAAAAAAATTAATGAAATGTCTAAAATTTCTATTTAAGGTAAAAATCCTGTTTTTTTTTCTATTTTTTTATTTTCTCTTAAATATTTTTATGACTTATTTAAACATTTTCAATTTAAATTTGTAATCGAACCATTGCATGTGTATGATATCAAAAACACAAAAAAAAAAAGAAATTCTATCCCCTTTTTTTACGAATCACTCATAAAATTATGATTTTAAATACAATATAAGTGATTGATGCATTAAGATTAAGTTATTTAAGATTATTTTAAATACAATAAACAGATTTATAAAAAAAAAAATTAAGATTTAAATACAATAAAAAAATTTCAGATTAAGATTAACTGATTTATATATATAGACAGATTTATATATATATAGACCGATTATATATACAGATTTATATACAGATATATATACAGATTTATATATATGGACAGATTTATATATAAATTTATATATGGACAGATTTATATATACAGATTTACATATACAGATTTATATATATACAGATTTAACTGATTTATATATATGGACCGATTTATATACAGATTTATATATATACAGATATATGGACAGAATAATATACAGATTATCTATATTATGGACAGATTTATACAGATTCATCTATATATATATATATATATACG